>OY829472.1:16382493-18882493 GCA_963691745.1 Ditula angustiorana
AGATGCCATGTTATCAGAATAACATCGAAGTAAAGGAATAAAAAAAATAAAATCAATCAGTCCGGTAAATGTAGCTGCAAGCCCCTCATCATCTAGGCAAAGAGCTGATGATCCTCAAGCGACTGAATACATTTTTTATCAATCACAGCTAAGAACCAACTCGACTATGTTAGTTTTCAAATAAAAATTCCACATCAAAATCCGTCCCGCGACTTGTGAGTTAAGATGCCACAGACAGACAGATACACACATCAAACATCCCTCTTACAACACCCCTCTTTTTTCGTCAGACGTTAAAAAGCGGTTACAGCTGTGGCGTGAGATAATCACTGTAGCGTAGTTTAGAGTCCAGTATCCCTAAAAATACAGAATTAAATGCTTAGATCATCTAATTTGATATTGAAATTTTAATATCAATATACGAGTAAGTACCTCACTTGGGGAACGAGTGGAAGACCCCTTTAAAATTGCTATTTGCTACACAACAAAAATATTTGTCTTTCCACTCAAAAAAATACGATCTTTTAACTACATTCGGTCTTACCACAAAAGCTTGTTTAAATTTTAGATATTGTTTAAACAGCTGTCATCCCATACAAATCGCCGCCGGTCTATCAAGTGTCTAAACCAGGGATGAACAGACTTATTGAGACCATGGACCGCTTGGCCAAATGATAAAGTAATGGCAGGCCACCAGCACCAATTAAAAACATTAAAATAGCCAAAAAATTTATAAAAAAAATGTATTATTTGTAAATCTCCGCAATATTTTTTCTTCAAAATGTACGAGGGAATATTTTTGCTGGCCGACCACTGGCAGATTGTCCGCGGTTTGTGTATCCCCCGATCTAAACTATGTTTCCGTTTTATGGTACGACGGACTATGTTTTGCTCCTTGCATTCGAAAATAAACGTTACAATCTTTTTTGTTTGCTTGTTTGTGTGTAGGGGAAAGGTAGGGGGTAACATCTGGAACTACTGACCCGATTTCAAAAATTCTTTCATTAATAGAAAACTACACTACACTATCTCTGTCGGATAAAGGCTAGGTATTAGTTCTACACGAACGACAGCGCGGGCGTCCGATGGTCACAGACTTGTTAAGTCTGTTCACTGGGCGTTTATGAATAAGAGGATTATTTTTTGACGTAACTTGTAAACCAAGGTGTCAAATTTTTTTTTTAGGATAGAATACTGCTGCCGATAGCTGGCTCTTCCTGCCGTGACGCCATAATGTACTGGCACCCAGACTTGACTGAGGAGCATTATTGTGTGGGAGCCCTGGAGTCAAAGAGTCCCGTCCACATTATGGATATTGAAGGTAAACTAAATAGGCTTCATTAAAATAGGGCGTGCTATATTTTTATGTCATCTATAATAATGGGTAATCCATCGTCACGGGCATTAAAAGACAACCGTACAAAATATTAAAATCAAAATAATTGTCTTCTAAGCCCGGAACACAAAATACAATTATGAAAGATACGAGTACTACCACAATGTCGGTATATTCACATATATTTTCACCGTATACTAGATATTAGTATAGGAAAGAAATTATTAAAATTATAAACGAGACTATTATGCTTCAATCTAAAATGCGTAGCTACAGCTACGCATTGACTTCCTTCCACAGTCAATGATTGGTAACCAGTGTTCCGATTGGCGCAGCATCACATTTCTTTTACAACATTTTACAACTCTTTAAATATTTGCAATTCGCAGATTTTTAGCATTTTATAGCACGAGTCCGGTTTTGGTTGCAACAAATTAAATGAAAGAAATAAACGATAATCAATCACGAGAATCAGTTTTAAAAAATCATATCAGAATTCTATAAAAAGTTTAATGAACATATATAAATAAATAAAAAATGTACGGGCCAACAAATCGGCCCTCTAAGAAAACCTCGAACCTTTCTTCGTCGCCTAAAATTGGGTTCAGTATGAATCTATTGCTAAGTTCTCACGTAACACTAAAGTTTTGCGATAATATTTTTATTTGCAGTAGTTTCTTCCCTTGCAAACATATTTAGTCAGAGCAAGAGGAGCTCGTGGGCTTAGCGGTTTGTGCTCCGGACCCCTGACGATAATGAAAGTCCATTGTGGCGTCAAATTGATGGCGACGTGATGCGTCGGTCGTACAGACTTAACTAAGTCGGTCTTCGTAGCCATTCAATGAGTATCTAATTAATCATAATGTTATTAATGAAAAGTTCTTTTTTAGGTGAAATGTTTTGCAAAGGTGACGATTACTCCAAGAGGGAATACTTACTTGCTTGCGATTTCTACGAGGACCAAGAAGCACCAGTAGCAGATTTATTGCAGTACTACCCGGATCCAGACCCAGAAGTGACTCCAAAACTGTTTTCACTCTAACATTATTTTTCAAAGCTTCTAATTGAATGATTCATAAATAAATGATTTTAACATGATTGTTTTTACATGATACTAAGACGCGATATATGTATACACAGCGCCACTTTACCACTTTTGTAACTCGCTCTATTAGAAGAATCTTGTCAAATGTGGACAATAGGGACAAAAATAGGATTCTTAACGCAAAACACAAAATTACCCACAATGTCACGGATACGTAAGATCCCACCCCTACCTCGCACCCAGCAAGGGTGCGAGGTAGGAGTTATCAGTTATCAGTCAAGATCAAATCTATTACCCAATGCAAAATGTAGCGTTTGGGTGCCGGCGCACAGCGGTGGTTGCATGCGCTGATAGCTCCTGGTATTATTAAACCTTGGAGTGCAGCGCCCGGCGGCGCGACGGGCACTCGCGCGTCGCGCCGCCGGCGCCCGGCCGCGCAGTCGGACTCCGGCACGCGACTCAAGCGCGCAAGCGTTCATCTAAACAATCTCGGCGCGTACGTTCAAACAATCTGCAACCAAACAGGTATGCGTATGGCACTTGATATTAAGCGTTATATATTTTCATTACGTACGAGTAGCTAGCTTTAATATGCTTTGCGATTTTTAATTCATTTCAAAGTCTACGGGATTGTTTTAAGTGATTATAAGTTCAGTAACTAATAACACTACTTTCAGTTGCAGTACGTTGCAGTTTTTACATTTTGTCATACTTTTGTTTTTAAATTTGCTGGTAGAATAAGAGAGTTACCGATTTCCTAACGCCTGTCTATAAAGAGCGTATAAATAATGCTGGTGAAAGACTGCAACTGAAGGTTAACTACTGGGATATTTACTTTGCCTGCTAACTGGTTTTACTTAATACAGATAGCAAACTTGTAAATCGTTAAGGGGTCACCGTAAGAGATAGTGTTTTCTATCCAATCCAATAGGTACTTGGTTTCCCGGCTTATTAAATTATTTACAATAACAGGTAGAGCTTCAATAATGTTTTAAAATTACCTATTAAATAAAACTGCTATGCCATTTTGAAATGCTGCATTGCTGTAAAAACTGACTTCGTCATACATTGTTTGTATTTGAACATCTGTAAGTAAGTAAGAAGTCAATTGTAAGAACAAGGTGAATTTATTAATTAATCTTCAGAAACATCGGTAAATGTTATGTTCTCTACTCCGTCCCGAAATATTT
Source organism: Ditula angustiorana (assembly GCA_963691745.1). NCBI lineage: Eukaryota > Metazoa > Arthropoda > Insecta > Lepidoptera > Tortricidae > Ditula > Ditula angustiorana. The sequence goes on from OY829472.1 coordinate 16,386,065, forward strand.
TTAGCGTTGAAGCGCACTTTTAATAACTTAGGAGGGCTATTTATTTGTTACATGTTTTTGGTTTTTATTATTGCAGTTTTCAAACATTTTAAAGACTTTATAAAATTCTATTTCTTCTCATCTTTGTCCAGTGCTATACTTAGGTCCTACTTATTTACCTATGTAGAGCGGACCATTTGAGACAAATTGAATTTCTTAAACAGTTAAAGTATTTTCTTATGCTTAGCTACCTCCCTAGTCTTTTAACATGTTATGAAAGAACTGTATTGTATGTACATATGTATGAGAGTGCTAGCTAGGGCTAGTATGACAACATAGCCGATTCATCCCGTGACTATGCAGGATTTTTCCTACTACGCATACACCAAGTGTGTCACATTGCAAGTCAACTCGCAGTGACTTCGAAACCACGGACAAACTAAGCCTAGATCCAGCGATCGCGGGCCCACTGCGCACGGTTTGAGAAAATAAAGAAAAAATGACTACTACCAGCAAATCTAATTAAGCTACACAAACGACCTTCAAATTCAATCGAATACGCACTGTTACTCCCCAGGTTAACAACTACGTTATTGCCATGATAACTGCTACTTCTGTTTTAAAAGCATTCTGTATGACACGATAGGATGGAAATATTCATAATTATAATCCACGTTAATCGCCCATTGTTGCCATGCCACTATAAGTATTACTTTTGTTTATTTTTTACAATAAGTACCCCATAATGTTGATTATGCATTATGAATATTTTTTCTACGCTTTATGCTCGAAGAAGTCATGAATTCATCATTTTCCCGGAACGTGTAGGCCAGTGGATGCCCGTGGTTGATGGGTCTAGGCTGAAGTTGACCATGGCCTCGAGGTCACTGCGAGGCGTTTGGCATTTTGACTAATACCGCATACTTGGTGTAGCCGTCCGTATGTTATTGGGAATAAGTCGTGTATAATCAAGGCATGCCTTTGCTCCTGCCCCGGTCGATTTATTAGCTGCCGGCCAATGATATCACACTACATAGGCAAGGGATTAATTGCCCAGACATTGTTCTTCTCCCCGGAGGAATCTACGTACTTATAAGGGAAACGTAGCAGTTGGGCACTTGAGGAGGTAATCTGCAATTTTTTTAAGTGGCAAAATGTATGCTACATATAATTGCCTGGAAGTAAGCATTTTTTTTTTACTACATTTGTATACTTCGAGTACATTTCAGCTAGCAATATAGTCCTTACATAAATCTATTTATCACTAAAAAGTTAATAAAGCTTTATAAAATACCCCGTTACAACGTGTGTTCTGTATACTGTAATAGCGAATTTTTCAGACGTAGCACCCATCTCAGTGATTGATACGCGTAGGGCATCGTTTTTGCCAGTGGTTGACATCATTGTCTCTCATTCTTGTCAATTATTAGGTCATTGTCAAGTACTGGGACCGTTATCTTATTTATAACGTCTGTATGTTTTCATTATGTGATCATCATACATTTTTATATCAATCGACAATTATTTAAGTACTTCTACCTTCTTGACGCTACGTTTTCATCATTATCATCGTCATCATATCAGCCGAAAGACGTCTAGTGTTGGCCTATGCCTCCCCCAAAGATTGCCACAATGATCGGTCCTACGCTGCACGCATCCAGTGGCCCTAACATGACTGACCAAGGTTAGTTTATCTCTATCTGCGTCCCTTTCTTATGACACTAGTTAGACAGAGACACAGGGAGGGGTTAAACCAAACCTGGGCTGTCATGTTAGGGCCGCAGGGAGCATGAAGTTTTGTTTCTTAATAAATACTGTAATTAAAAATGGTTTAAACTTGAATACGGCAAGATATTTTTTAAAAACCGGCCAAGTGGGAGTCGTACTTGCGCACCGCTCATTGCTTTAACGAAATCACAGACAGATAGATATACGACAGCCAATAATAAGGGTTCCTTTTTGGGTATGGAACCTTAAAAACAACTAATTTAAACCAAACCGGTCGGTGTAGTATTAAATAGGAAAATAACTCGATTGCTGCAGAAAATCAAAATAGGTAAAAGTTATTTAATATTCAATTAAATTGAAGACTTCCTCCTTTTTTAAAGTCTGTTAAATGGCGCATGTACTGACCAGTATAAGTATCCCTCCCTGCGTCGCTGTCAAACTAGTGCCATAAGAAAGGGAGTCACATAGAGATACATTCAGATAAACCTAACTGGGCCGTTTATGTTAGCACAAACGTTTGCGTTTTTGAATGGCAGTTCTCAGCTTGTAGGCCGGTTTTAAAAATTGATATTTATCCGGATTTTGAAGTTGCGTATTCAGCAATGCAGCATAAGGCATGACACATCTATTTCTTATGGTTAGACCCGGTTGCGTAAAAATGCCTAATAGTTATTGTACCATATTACAATGTTTTTTTCCTCATTTGAGAGCCATGCAAATGATAAATACGAGTATAACCTGTCCCACATCATACGTTATCTTAAATTGGACCTTAACAACGAACTCTAAAATTAAAAACAGAAATCATACTTAAAAAAATACTTATTTGTGAAATTATTCAGATATTATTTTACAAAGGAAGGAATATAAAGCAAATTATAGTTATTTTTAATGGTATCCAATTCGTATCACGATATGCAGGTAATGTAAAAGCACAAGAAAACACCTACAGTCCGGGACTTACTATGATGCAGGCAACAGAATCTAGCATACGAGTATATTTTATTATAGGGTGACCTAGATTCTATTTAGCTATAATTATTTAGGTTCCACTACTCTTTCCATCACATATGTTTCAGGAACCAACGATAATCACTTCGATCTAAATACATAGATCTATCGATTGAGGACACTATTGTTGTGATAGTGTTATGATAATAATCTCAAGATTGTATCCACTAGGCATTTAAGATAATAGGACTCTCGGGTTTTTTACAATGCGATCTTTTCATCACTTCAATTATATTATCAAATACGGTACGTCACAATGATTTGTTACTTTTAAAAAAGTATGGGCTAGATAGCGTTATTGTCGGTTTAGTATATGACGAAAAATGGTAAAAATGATTTTTTCCATAAATAAGACCTAACTAGATCAATTTCTCGTCCCCGTGAAACCCTGCACTGTAAATTTCATCGAAATTGTCAAAGTCGCTTTCAAATATAATATACTTCGATTAGTACCGATTTACTATTAGTTCAATAGCACTCGTTTAAAAGAATGTCTTATTTACCTAAGTAGCAACATAGCGGTGCTAACAATGTGGGTTGCAGGCTCCATCAGCGCGCGCGCCGGACCGTGCCGGGCCTTGAGGGCTCACCATTATTCATGCACAACACGAACAAAATTCCGCCTTATCACGTCATCCGGGCTGCAACAAGTTCGCGCGCCGTTGACACTGACACGGAACAACAGCACACTGAGAGTTTCACAGCAGGCCACGCCGACAGTCAAATGCCCGACGTTAGTTTGGCTCTTCAGCAACTAGTACACAGTAACGATCAAGAATATGTATGTTATGTATTATAGCCAATACTTTTATTGCAGTGTATTTAAGATACTTAGCCATTTGCTGAAAATAATGTGTTTCAAACACTTGTAACACGATTGTTCCTTTTATCTACACACCCTAAGGAACACATGTTACAAATTTTGTTTTGGCATCTCTCTCATGACATGGTCCTATGAGATTTTTTGTCAGTGTCAGAGTTAAATCTTCTGAAAAGGATTTGGAAAGCGCTGGATGGTGGTTGATAGCTTTAATAATTTGATTGCCTAAAACCACATAGAAACAAAATACTGGTAAAAAAATGTCAAGACACAAGTAATCTTGAGTCTAATGTTGAAATTGTATGGAATTTCCTTATCAATGTTCACTGAAGGAAATTCATTGCATAAAAACACTATCAGAATTGTACTTGGGTGCCTACTTCAAATATCTAGATAAATAAAAATACAAAACTAAGAAAACTAGAAGTATTCTTCGAGCTCCATCTTGTTAGGTTACAAATGGAATCCCTGGTTTAGTCGACAAGGGAAACCGTTTAACGTCCGCACTGATGCTTTTTTCCTCAAGACACAACCCGTTTAGATATTTGTCATAAGCTTATAAGCATCGTTAAAAACGTGTTGCAATGGCATACCTAACGTGGCTTTCGCAATAAACCATCAAGTAGGTTAGGTATTAACAAGTTGGAAAACTTACGAGTATTAAATAAAATACGATTGATTACTTTGACAATGAACACAATTTAATGAATTCATTATACTAGTAGTGATACTAGTGCACTACTTTTGCTAATTGTTGTCTTAGTAATTTGTACCTGAGCTCATGGATATACTAAATTTTTGATAAAATATTTCACTTTTAGTCAAGCTTTTATGCTTGTTGACCATATTTTATTGCTGCAATGTTAAAATCAGTATTTTTTATTATTTTATATTTTTTGTCAGTGAACCAATAGTTGCCGTGATACGGAAATATACGAGTAAAAACGAGACACATTGATGACAACCTAATGGTAAAAACAATGTCATACGCGTACTCTGTTCTACGTGATCATGAAAAAAGGCGGTCTTGACAACCGCACGCAATGACGAGCGAACAACAGAGTGTTTTCCTTGTTTTCCTTTTGAGGTACGGAAACCTAACATCCAAATAGCGTTTATTGTAGGCCCATGCGCCGTATTGGACGGTCCAAAATATTTATTAATGTTAAATCCTAGTTATACTAAATAAAAAAGAGAAAGTACTTAGACGTCACCATAAAGGGATCAAGGGGTTTTCATAGAATTGACTGAAGAGACATTCATCAGCATCATCAACTACAAGACAAACGCCGACAAGCCGACAAGAGTGTGACGCATAAAGTGGAGGAAGAAGAACCCTATCAAGTGGTATAGCAAAAAAGGTAACCTGGTCAAAAGGCGGTTTCAAGAATATATCAAACTTACAGTAACCATAACAATTTCTTATGTTGCTGCGACTTGTAGACATTGAAATATAAATATGTTTCAAATCCAATAAAAAAATATTAGCTGCCCGTAACTGTGTCCCATTGCTGGGCAAGGTCCAATCTCCTAGCTATCACAACTTCCAATCTGGCGCAATACTAATATTGAAATACAAGCCTAAGCTTTTATTTCACATTAGGCATGCAAGTTATCCCGCCATCTCCTTCTTGGTCTACTACGTGGCCACTAAAGGCAATAAAAGCAAATTCTTAATGAAAAATATTTTACTCCAATCCTATTAAGTATCGAAATCAAGCTTTTGTGAGCCAGTTTCAAAAATATATTCACCAATAGATTTAACAATCATTTTAAATTGAATTGTTTTACTTGAGACGGGTTTTACAAAACTTGCTTTTACTTTATTTGTAGTAAAATGTCCTAATCATTCCACGCGCCACCGCACCGTCTTACATATCGTAAACGTTTAGGAACAATATTCTGTAAAATTCCGTAGATATGATTATATCGTAGGTAGGTATTTACATTCTCTTACAAGGCGACAATGCTCAAGTAGGTACTTAAACATACATACGCTAAATATCTGATTCTCATGTGAAATGGATTGTTTTTGTCGGTGCCGTGGTTCCGTGGTCAAACTAGAATGGTCAAGAGAACATAAGTTTCGTTCGACGTGTTCGTCTGTCATTTCGTCAGACAAATATTACTTTGCGCAGAGACTGAAACTTTTTGATTTGATTGAAGTTTAAACATATTCTTTGTCAAAGTGCCCTTTGGTAGCGACGTCATCAATGATAAATGATAATCTCATATAAGTCAATAATTTCAATGTTTTCGCAACTTGTAGACATTGAAGTAAGTAAAACAACAGTACGATTTTCTCAACCTGAAAAGGGCTCGACACGTCGGAAATTAGATTCGTTCGATATAGATCGTTTTAATTGTTTTATTTTAATGTCATAATAGTCAAGTCGAAAGTTAGAAAGCTGAACCGCACGCACATTTGGGGTAACGTTACGGAGTAACTGAGTTGAAATTTTTCCAAAAGTCCAAAGTACATAAAATGCAAGTTCTAAATATATTTCAAAAAAAATCTTTATGAAAAGATAAAATGGAGAAGAAAGCCCCCCTAAATTTTGAGATATGGGATATTTTCGGTTACACGCTTTTGTGAGTTTATCAAGCTCAGAAATAATTTTGTTTTTACAAGGTCTTAAAGAAACACTATCAAACACAAACTTACGTTGCTGTCGGTGACAAAGTAATTTTTATGGAAAGGGGATGAATTTCCACTATTTTTAGGGTTCCGTGCCTTAGAAGGAAACAGGAACAGCTAGGATCACTTTGTTGTCCGTCAGCCTGTCTGTCTGTCTGTTTGTCTTTATGTATGCCTGACAACACCCTTCTTTTTAGAAAGCGCATTTAAAAGATATGACTTTTTATACAGCATATTTTATGCAATCGCAAGGGAATTAAAGACCCGTATGTATGTATAATAGAGTAGGTACTTACTTACTTCCCGTTGACCAAGGACAATAAAATTTGGCAAGAAGCAAGGTCCCGTAGCACAAATATAGGAAAAAAATCAATAACCGTAAATTCGTAGTTACGCCGCATTTCTTGCGATTACAAAGTTATATAAGCACTTGGTATCTATGTATGTGGCCAACAGTTATCCAATGGCAAAGTTAAGTATGTTCCTCAATTCAGTTTATCTTTTCGTTAGGGCAATGTCCGGTGCTTATTACATTTGTAAGGAACCCTAGGTGAGCGAGTTCGACTCGTGCTTGGCCGGGTATTTTATAATAATGGCTATGGAACTCCATAGCCTGACCCGACATGTCCTTGTCCGGTTTTAAACCTACGCAGCTATGTAAAAAAAACACTCGTACAATAAAAAGGCTACTAAGCCACGACTTCTTACGGTTTATGGAATGTTCGCTGATGAAGGTAAAGGCAGAAAACTGTGTTGTAACATTCAATTAACTATAACAATCAGGCATTAATTACTTGTCAAACCTTTGCGGCATTTTTATAAACTGCCACTAAAACATTAGTTTTGTTGGTCTTTTCAACTAGATTGCTCTTTTCCGGATACGTTTATATTTACATTAGTATTACTTGGTATTACTTAAATTGTGGTTGCGTTTAAGCCCGTGTCAATAAGGAGGCCCGAGTCTTCCACGCGTGTGTAAACTAGGTGTGTAAATTAGTCAGTAAGTATCATGCATAACAAAGCAGTTACAGGACCATTTTAGGGTTCCGTACCACAAAAGGAAAGAGGAAATCTGTCTCTCAATCGGGACCGTTTTTCTCAGGAACGCCTTGAGAAATCGAGTTGAAATGAATATCAAGGTCTGCAGTCCCTTAGAGCTGTGACTTTGACTTCTAAGTCAACGCATTTAAAAAATAAGACCGTTTATGCCGCATATTTCACACAATGGCAAGGGACTTTAAAAACCTATATGTATTATAGGGTACATCTTGTTGACCTAGAACCATTAAATTTGCCTAGAGGCAAGGTCTCACTGTAGTTACATCATAGAACTTTTCTGTATTACATATAAACTTATATTTGCGCTTGGTATGTATGGGGACCAAAGTTTTCCAATGTTAAAGTTAAGTTTGTCCCTCAATTCAGTAACCTTACCATGAGTACAGTGCATCTAGCCGTAAACAATTTCTATGGAGAATTGTGCAGCGCCTCTAGCGCTCACTTAGAGAACTAAAGATCGCTAGTATGAGTCCAACGGTAAATAACCTATCGAAATCTAAACGCTAGTGACTAACGTTTTGTAGCTGTTGTCGTAGAAAATCGGTAATTATTTTAAAAACTATTGTTTGTAAGATTCAACGTATATACTTCAAAAAATACAGACATGAAATAATAACGCATTAAATAAGTTCTGGCAAGAAGAAATAACCCAAAACTAATCTGTGGAATAGACACTTTGTTAAGTAATAAGGCTCGTCTCGTGACTTGCTGAAGAGTGATTCTCTTAGGACAACGGCGACGAACTTTACGCATGTCGCGGCCTTTTGTTTATGGCCTAGAATACAGTAAGATTCGATCCATAACTAATTTACTGTTTAAAACAGACACTCCAGAACTTATCACAGAGTGCCAATGTTGCCATGTACAATATTATATTGCGCGGCAAAGTCGCGACAACGCTGAAGCAGCGCCCTGTCTCGCTCTAGCGCGCTAGCTCGAGTTAGTAATGTCTCGACGTCGAGACCGACGCTGATGAGCTTAGAGAAGGGAATAATAGTACTGGGTTTGCGTTATGTAGTTGCAGGCAAACAAATTGAGCATAAATCGAGTGGAGTAAGTTTGCGCACAGGTACACATTTGTACTAGAAACGGCTACTGCGCAGTCAAGGTCGATGCTCGAGTTGTTTGCCGGGAACTGTACTTACTGCTAAACCATCGTGCGCCTCCCTGCTTGCTAGTCCGTTTGGAAAAGTCAGCAGTAGCATTTCTACTATTTACTAAAAACATAAAAAGCATATTAGAATATTAACTCCGTATCTTAAAAGTAGGTATTTGATTTGTTTCAATTGTCGCAGCTTTCCACTCTGAATACCTACATAAAAATATTTTATTGACCAATCGAAATTTTCAATACCTGTAGTCCATCGAACTTTCTTAAACTTGCACAGCATGGGCGGTCACTATAATTGTACTGTATTCGTATTTCATTTTCTGATTTGTTAAAATCGTAATTTTTTACATCAGTATTCGATTTTGTGAGTAACTCAGTACGATGTTTGACTACTATCCGAAATTGTATCTACCTTTATAAACCCACATACCTACTGTTTTCTAAAACGCTGGTTTTTAAAACTGAGGCTGGATCCGTCAGATCAAACCATAATGCCAAAAAATTACTGGGTCTAACATTGAGGGTGGTAGTTAGAGATCGTACTCCCGTTCCAGTAGTTGGTATCAAATACATCAGTACCGAACGGAACTCAAGTTCAGAGTACAATTTATCTCAGCCGCCCTAGTTCTTTCATAAAACAGAGCTTAACTCCTCTTTTAACCGACTCCATACGACTAGAAAAAGAGGAGTTTGCTTTATTTGACGCATACAAGTACGCATTTATTTCTTTTTGTTACGCTCTGTTTGGAAGCCTCCAGCAAACAAACCTTTTTAAGAGGTTTTAACGGCTTGGACTGTATTTAACATTCTCACTGCGTCTTTCGGTCTTTGATTATGTAATTGATTATTGTTATTGGTTGTTATACTAGATATAATAATATTCACCTTTCGTTTATTTTTCTATATTTTCATATCACAATCTATGCTGAGCTGCATACGTATAGCCGAAAAATTAAAAACTTGGTTCAAGTCCCAGATAAGAATTTATGATGTAGGTATTGAAATAGTTGCATTTATTTATTACCTGTTATGAAATTATGAAAACATCTTGCTTGCTGTTTCCACTGATTTATAGTAAGGAAGGTAAGTAGCAACTTACTTGGATTACAAAAAATGGATAGGGAATGCCTTTTATTTTAGTAATAAGGCAAAATCGAATTAACGTCAAAGACCAGAAAAAATACTCTTTATTGTAACACCTTAATAAATAAAGAAAAGAAATCCAGACAGGAGAGAATAACGAGAGGTAATCAGCGGGTGGTATTATCGCTTAACAGCGATCTCTTTCAGACAATGACATGATAGGTACAGTGAAAACTAAGTAATGTTCAGTCATGCGATGCAAACATAACAGCAATCTAAAAACATGTACATTAATAGATATTTAGAAAATAATACAAACATATTTAATAAAAAACCTAAACAATACAAAGAAATAAATTATAATGTAGCTTCATTTCATTTAAGCCGCATGCATGACACTCGAAAATAAAGCAAAATCTATAGAGTTGGTACTTCTCTTTGCCCTAAAATCATAAAACTCGGCATGAAGCAAGGTATCACAACATAAGCAAAGCAAAACATTCTAAAATTGTAAAATTGTAGGTAAGAGTATCACGTTTAAAAAAATCTTTCGTGAACTAACTTATACAACATTTGCAATTGTGGAAAGAATTCCATACACAGAAGTGTAGGTATACATATAACATATAAGTATTGATGTGTGAGATTTTCGTAACACAAAGTAAAGTATCTCTTTTAATCCGACGAACTATCAACATACAAAACATGCGAAGTACGGAACCTTCGGTGCAATGCTCTAGTTTGGAGACGTGCACTTACTTATCGGGTTTATGAAAAGAGCCATTAATGAAATTGTTAGGAAGTGGGATTATTGTAATAGATACATATGTTGCCCCGCCATAGACCGTTCTATGTTAATAACATAATATTTTTTCAAGAACTAATAACATATTTCAATGGAAAGAAAAGAAAAAACAAAGGCTTTACTTTTTTGGGGTATTTTTGGTCGGAATATTCACTCTTTGTTTTGAGTTTAGCAAGTGAGGAAATCGTTGTAATTTCACAGTACATATTAGAGAGAAACTATGAAAACAAACGTAATTTTGTGACTGATTTCAAAGTTTTGTCACTACAGGCATACGAAGGTAAAATAAAGACAACGATTAGATGAACGACGCCGACTGCCTGGCGCTATCATAGGTACTTGACCAATTTTTGCTCATACCCACGTCATAAGGATAAATACGGAAGCACATTAGGGCTCATTAAGCGCGGTTTATTTCCTTTAGACTGTCCACTCCTCAGTATGAACGTGCTCTGAATGAGTGAGATAAGTGGAAGTTTCCTCAATTTTAACGCACTCGAACTCTGCTTGACACGACAGTGACAGAGAGTTCATCTCGTAGATAACATGCACCGCCAGGTAGCTCCGAGACTCCGCCTCTACTAACGATGCAGCTTCTACGACGGGCGTTGAGAATGAGTTTTATTTGCTCATTGACTTTATAAATACACTATGTCGACCGAGCTTCGCTGCGCAGATGACTTTTCTCGATCTAGATCGATTTCTGTGCCCAATGAATTACATCCGAACCCAAGTAGATATTGGAGCACTTTCGTAGCAACCATTACGAGTGCCGACCGATATTTAGCTTGAGTTATTAAATTAATAGGTATTTAAAATTTGCGTGCAAAAACTCAATTAGCTCAATATGGTTTATCGCATATTTAGTGATCGAGTTTAATAATCGCTTGTTTTATAGGTATGGACAGTGATATTTATTTATTTACTGAACCTAATTCTAATAAGTAATAAGTTCAAAAACCCTATACTTGTTCCAGATTTCAAAATGAAGAAAACAGAAAAAGTTGATATAAGCGCACTCAATGGGAGCGTCGTGTCATTCAATCAAGATGGAAGGTAAAACATACTTTAATATAATGTACCGAACTACCGATGTACAGTCAGCTGCAGAGAAAATAAACCCCCTTTGTATGCAATCATTCATACAAGAGGGGTTACTTTTCTCTGTAGCTGACTGTAGAATTTGCAATGGCTACCTGTAAAAATAGAAGCTTTAAAAGTAAAAGTCCGAATATTTTATCAAACTCATATCCAAATTGATCTGCCAATTTTCGAAATATAAGCGAAACATCTGAACATTTAAATTTGCTTAAATACTTAAACAGTGTATCACCCGTACCGCCATCTAACCAAAGGTGCATTTTTTTAATCTCACTAGGTGACTAAAGCTCATCAAAACGGCCGAAACTCTATGAAAAACGGCCAGTTTGGTGAGCTCTAGTCACCTGGTAAGATTCAAAAATTGCACCCCTGGGAGCCTAGCACGCTAGCTTTTATCGATGACATAAAGCATTTATCCCGTTCTAACCAGTATGCGTGTGCGAAAGGGACGAATGCTTTATGTCAGCGATAAACGCTAGTGTGCTAGAGGGGCTGGTCCTGATTTACCTACAGTTTAATTAGGCTAGAGCCTGGGGCGCAAGGACCGAGACGCCGGGTCTCTGCAAGCACCACTTATTTACACGATATAGGGCTAGGCAAGCACAGGCAAGAAAGGGGGGAGGGCTTATGTTCATAGTTAGCCTAAAGCTGTCAAAACTCTAAATCAGGCCCTACATCTAACGTCAGTAACGAGCGCCCTCAGCGTAGAGCGGTGTGCCTGCTCGTTATAGATAAATCTAGTTAGGATTAGCGAATGCAAATCCGGTTATTTTCTCTTAGAAATAACCGGTTAAAACCGGTTTTTCTTAGAGAAAATGACCGGGTTTGCATTCCCTAGTTAGGATACATACCTGAGCTGCCATCTAACGCTTTTATATGCACGACTACAACCATAATACTCCCATCTAGCATAATATCCTAAGTTAATGATTTTAACCGATAATGTGTTCTCTTTGGCTGTTAAAAAAACCGGCGCATTTTTAAGAAATGAGGATTTTTGACACATTACGCTGCAAGCTCGTAAGTAGTTACCTAATTCAAATTGTAATGACAACACAAACAAATATTAGGGCAACGGCAGGACTTGAACCTGCAACATCAGCATTCCGTGCCTTGCGTTTGCGAGCTTCGCCACACTGCCGCTGCCCTACCATGCGAATTTTTCAATGTGCTTCGTCTTACGGTCATTACATTATTAGCGGCAGTGTGGCGAAACTGGCAAACGCAAGGCACGGAATGCTGATGTTGCAGGTTCAAGTCCTGCCGTTGCCCTAATTTGTTTGCGTATTATTAATTTGAATGTTAAAAACATTTAAAATAAAAATCGAAAGAAATTTCGGTTACAAAAATTTAATAGGTACCTAAATATTGTAAAACTTTAAATTAACGCCGAATAAGTTTTTTATAATAAACCATGCAAACAGCATTTATTAAAATTTAACAAGGAACTTCTGTACAGTTATTTGGGTATCACTCGTATGCTTCTCGTTTAAATATAAGCTTCATGGCAAAATGAACTTAAGTGATAAATTATTTACTTACCCCCTTATTCATAAACGCTGCGTAAACGTTTGTTAGTTAACATGTTTTATGTCTTTATTTGTCATTGTGACGTTTGCCCTCAAATGAAAGGGACAAAACATTTGTAAGCTTAAAAAGATTGTTAAGTTTTTATGAATAAGGGGGTTAATTAATATAAAGACAGCTGTCTTTATAATAATTAACCCCTTATTATTAATTAATTTTACATTTGTTTGAAATTTTTGCATGCTTGGTTATGTGATTATACGTAATACGATTGATTTAGCTATTACCTACTTACTAATTCAAGCAAGCAATATTACGGTTGTTTCTTTAGGCTGTAGAATAACTAGCGACTCGCCCCGGTTTCGCTTGGTCGCAGTTTACTAATTAATGTAGTATTTGCTTTATTGATGACTTAATTTGATAACATTGAATTTTCTCTACTAGATATATAAGTATTACGAAAACTTAATTAGAATTTATTATATACTTCTGAAAAACTCTAAATAACAGTGAATTCCGTATCAAAATCCGTTGCAGGGTTTAGAAGGAGTAATAGCAACTTTGTTTCGTACTATGTAAAGAAGATGAAAAATAGATACCTGATTACCAATCTTTAATTATTCGAGAAATTAAGAGGTTAATATAATTATTAAGAGTTATCGTTACCTACTGCGACTGCTAATAACACCCAGTAGTGTACACAGCTGTCCGTCCTTACCATGCCACGCATTTGAATAATAATATGCGGAGGCGATGCATTACGAAATTTTTAACTTACGAAAAGCTATACCTTTACTTAATTGCGGCTTTGCAAATAAGTTATTTTGTACCAGCAAACTAAGTCACAAATCAAGTTTTTGTCGCAAATCAATTTTTTTTATCTGTGACTATTTTGTATATGCGGCAAATTGTATCATTAATAAGTATTAGTAGGTAAGTGAAAGAGTTTGAAAAGAGGAATACGATTAAGAAAAAATCTGTTTCCGATAACTGCTTTTTTAATTATTTGGTATGATATTACAAATTATTTAGTTAACTCTTCTAAATGTTGCAAATAATTATCTTTTCTCCGATTGCCGCCAGAAGGTTATTTCCAGTTTAACTTCCTAAATATAGGTAGGCCACAGATAAAATTTTTTAAAAACCGATTTGTAATTATAATTAAGATTTTATGCAGGCAGTTTTGTACGCATAATTGCGGAAGAACAATAAATAAGTAGAATTAGGTAGTCTTGTCTTATTCACTTCATAACTACAGAATGTACCTAAAGTTCAACGGCCAGAAGTTCATTGTAAAAGACATAGTGGTAAGGTCTGAATCACCTACAAAGTAATATTGCCCAATAAAGTAGCTCCCATGCATGGGCACTCTCAATGAATAGCTACTTATTCGTCATCTGTTGCGATATCGTTTTATTGTTACTTAGAGGATCTGTAACATACTTTCACTTTTAACTTTGGAATCCCCCAAATTGGCTCACCAGCAACCAGTCGAGTTGAAACCTCTACAGAAAACAGTCGACTGCAAAAAATGGTAAGAGCTTTTATGAACAAATCGAACTAATTTAGACGTTGCCCGTACTCGAACCAATGAGAATATTTGTTTCTTCCAGAAAGCTGCAACGTTTATTTTGATTCTGCATTATATAGCACACGCAAGGGGAGCGATTGAAGAAACTAAAGATTTGAAAAATCCTGAGGATTTGGAACGAAGACATCGTAAGCATAGAAGGCCCCAGAACACAGGACCTTGTGGAAGCGGATATGGAAGAACATTCGGCTTTCAGGATTATACGTATGTGTCAGCACCGGTAATGAATTATTTCTTCGGATGTGGAGTAGCTCCCGTGCCCGTAGCGCCCTACCCCCAGCTGCCGCCGCAGCTGCCGCCGGTTGCTGCCTACCCCGTGCAGCTGGGCGTGAGCCAGGCGCAGCACAGCCACCACGGCCACCATGGACAGCGCCCACATTACGGCCAATTCGGGGGCGGTAATCAAGGAGCTCAATTTGTTGGAGGCTATGGACAATCCCCCAATCAGCCTTATTACGGACAAGGAGCCTTCCAGCAACCGAATCGACCGTTTCAAAACGTAGTATCAGCAGCTGCATCAGGCTTTGGGAACGTCCTTGCAGACTATATTAACCGTCCTAGGAGAACACAAAAACAAATCAACAAACTACTGAAACCAATATATAACCTTTTTTAAGGGTATTATCATAGTTCTGTTGTAGTTAGTGGCTAAGAAAGTGTTCGTAACAGTGAAGTGTTTGATTCTGTTTATCAATCTGTCTGCAAATAGGTGAGATTAAATATAGGTAAGTTTAGATTTCAACACACAATTATGTATTAGTACGGGTCTCGAGCAATTGGAAAACATATGATAGCGGCGCCACAGCGTCTATGCAAAAGTGACACGTTTCTATGAAAATTTAGTTTTATTTTTAACCACTGTGCGTTTTCCACATACTCGAATAGGTACTATACCTACTTAAATAGTTACAGCATGAGCATATAATATATATAACATGTTTTGCGCCGCCTATGATGTACCTTTAATGATTGCGATTGCGTAACTATTTCTAGGTATCCTAACATGACTGACACATGAAAAAATTATCCTTTAGTCCAGCTCTTTACAACTAGTGTTCTAAGAAAGGGATGCACTGCGGCTTAAATTAAACTTGGTCAGTCATGCGTGTCAGGGGGGCTAAAAGTAACTAGCCTAATATAACACCATTGACGAACTCGTGCAAAAGAAATCGAGACAGGACATTTCCTTTATAATTTACTCTGGCACGATATAATTAGGCTTGCTATAATTAGATAATGAGACTAATGCGAACCTAATGATTGTTTGATCAACAAGTTATGTAAGGAAATAACTTTCGTATGCAGTAAGTTTAAGTAATAGCTTTAGCGCTTACACAATTTAGATTTAAGCACAATTTAGTACGTACACGTACGCGTACGCCCGTTAAAATTAAATGAGTTATAAAATAAAAAAACTAGTTTCATTATAACCGTTAACTGTGTATTCGTCAAAGGATTTATAATTTAGTAGTAAAGCAGTGAAAAGAATGGTGGTTTGTTTCAATATGAACTAAATGCAAGCCATTTAAGTTAGTGCAAATTTATTACCAACTTAACGCCGTTGGTTAACAACCAAACACCATAAATTTTCTCACTAACTATGCGTTATCATGGTGAATATTCTAGCAGATAATCAAAAGGATAAATAGTAAATAATTGAGAGAAGTCCCTTCACAAAGAAACCTGATTTTATTGGTTTTATTACTCCAATAATCGAATGAATAAAGTGGTAAACTCTAAAGTATGACAACAAATAATCAAATCCTTCCAAGTATGAGTCGGGCTCGCCCTATTGCGACTCGCATTTGCCCAGTTTTTATTCTCAGTACTTTTATTAACTATACCATTACTATGCTAAGAGACTGCAGACCTGACAATTCAATATTATTTCAACTCGATACTTCCACGCGCATATAGAAAGCATTCGGTAAAGCCTTACTTGGATTGGGTGTTAGATTATTTTCGCATCCGTAGTCGTGTTTTGTGACAAATTTCATGTGACGGAACGTTTGACATAGGTACTTACCAACATTTAAGTCAATCTGACCAATGGAAATGGCTTACAACAAATTAAATTTAACTCATAGACGCAATGACAATAGAAAAACACGCATTTGCTATTCCGTATGCTCGAACTTCCAGCCTCGGCGTTCCGTGCCTTCCTTTTACTAATTGAGCTACAGGTAACTCGGCAAGATACAGCCAATTTTAGATTTATGTTCTTTTTAACGGCCATTTCATTCTTTTTTCTTTAAAATAAAACAAATTAACAAGGATAAATAAAAACTTGCATTATTAAAAAACAATTAGCTATAAATTGTAGTGCTAATGCATATAATGTAATCTTCTCAATATAATCAGGTCCTTAATGTTGAAAATATATTCTTCTCTTTACATAGTATAAAGTAAAGTCGCCATCCGTTTCAAACCCACTCAACGGATTTCACTGCCAGGTAGAGATTTTCTTACGGAAGGTTTTTATGTACATTACATTCTTATTATACCCGTACGAAGCCGGGACGGGTCGCTAATGAACTATAATGCGTTGTTCTTTGACACTTGGCTTATAAAAAAAATCTCTTTATGGCACGTATGAGATATGATCAATTCCTGCACGTTGTATATTTCAGGAGATTGTCCGAAGGCTATGGCATGTTTCAGTCGAGGGAAGCTATAATTCCTGAAACGAAATCGCAACTGGAACTCGAAAACGCAGCACCAGCGAACCATAAGGTCAACCACCCCACCACGTAAGTATTCTTAGGTCTGTTCTCCCGTTCGGTAAGATCTTCGCATACGCTTAGAATGTTGAAGACTGTTTTTATATTTTGATTGTCGTTAGAAAAGGATTTTTAAGTACCTATGTAATGTAACTACATCATACTGTCTTACCACAGTACAGCGCCTCAAATATAAACTTATTTAGGATATACAAGGGCTCTAGGTAGCAATACTAAAGTAAGTACTCTTGCGTTTCGTTCGGAGGACCAATTCCCCACTCCCCACTGTTTCTTCCCTCAAGGCAGATCATGCGCCTGAGAATTTTCAAATGTATGCTTCATAAAGCGGTTTAAAAAATCTTTTGTATAATTAAATTACTTATAGCGAGTTCGTACATTCAAACAACTGATTATTTTGCTATCTGTCAAAGTTCAACGGCTGATAGGTAAAATGATCCGTTGTTTGAATATAAGAACGCAGCATTAGTCTGTTTAAAGTTACTTACGATAATAGGTATGGGGAAACGCTGCTCCACCTGTTTCGAGGCAACATAGGCTCAGGACTGTTGGCCATGGGCGACGCGTTCAAAAATGGAGGCATTGTGTTTGCGCCGATCATGACTGCCATCCTCGGGGTCATCTGCGTCCACTCACAACATCTCCTGGTACGTTACACAACCAAACAATGAAATGATCGAACCAATTAATATTACTTTACTTATACGTGATAGCAGTAAATATGTAGGCCAGTTCCTTTAATGCGGCTTATCGTATTCGTCTCGATTTTTAGGATTTAAGTGAAAGTGGGTTTAACTGCAATGCTCCATGTCAGGTTACTGATAAAAGCCATGTCATTTTGTTTTTTATAGTTTGGGTAGACAGCATGGGCAGCCTAGTTTTAATATACACATACTTGAAAAGAAGTTATTTAACGATTAGATATTGGCTTAAACATGTATAGCGTAAATGGACAAATAAGATATGTCGCCGTGCCCATACTGCCCATTCTATATGAAAAAAGTATAAAATATACTACCATCTAAAACAGGTTGAATTAAAGTAAATATAGATGTTAATGGTTCTCGTTGTTGCAGCTCAACTGTTCCGAGGAGATGCATCGCCAAACAAAGCGCGACAAGGCTCCAAACTTCGCCGAAACGGTGTCACTTGTGTTCGCGACTGGCCCGCCGCGCCTGCGCCCAATGGCTGGCACCATGAAGATTCTAGTGAACGTCTTCCTCTGCGTCACACAGCTAGGCTTCTGCTGTGTGTACATTGTCTTCATTGCTAACAATATTAAAATGGTAAAATCACAGTTTGGTGTAAATACTCAATGCACCGCATATCACAACCAATAGAAAGTACGAGGTCATGCGCCGCGCGACCTTTAAATTCGGCAACTTAAAATAAAGGTGTCACAGCAGTATTCCTGTAGATAAAATCGTAACAATTTTTTAATAATCTGTACGAATAATGTACCTAGTTAAGACAAAAAGCCTGTAGGTACATTAAAGATTTACAAAAAAAAAACAACCAGGATCTTGTACGTATTCTTAAATCTACGCGGACGAAATCGCGGGCAAAAGTTAGTTTTGAACAATCTAACACACATCCAAACTTTAATATTTATAAATTATCAAAGAACTGGGTATTATAAGTAGGTAGCGTCGACACACTACACCGACAAGACTAAGTGTTAAATTTGCGAGAGAGAGAGGTATAGTGTCTAACACCTCTTTAGGTAGGTAGGTACATACTTACCCTTTTTTTTGAGAAATCCTTCGGTGTAGCTATCCTACACAACAATGTTAACTTATTAATTAGACTTTCTTTAGTCAGAATAGGATTTTCTCAATCCGTTATTTTTTAGCGTTGTAATATAACACGCCTCTATAATGGAATAGCTATTTCCAAACCACGCCAGGCCGCGGTTTGTGTTGGCGTTTACCAAGGATACACCCTAAAAGGACTGGCAGTTCATTAGCTAAGAAAGAATAAATAATACGTTATTTTTTCATAAAGGTATACGAGTATTCCGAACTTAAGTCCGTCATTATGCAATCTCTTCAGCCTTGGCACAGTTGTTTAAAAGTTGATATACTCGTACTCATGCGCGGAGCACTTCGTGAAGCTACAAGTCCACCGGCACACCTCATTAATTGGGCCAGCGTAATTAGGTTGCCGCGCGAGCAAATGAATGAGTTATACAATAGACAGAGAGGCAGTACTGTCACAATTTACTAAAGTATCCAGTATTTTGTCTTCATACAAACGGCCGATACGGCGCCCTTACAAATCTCGGTATACTTCGGTACACAACAGTAAAACAAACCTACAAATACCTCTCCTACAAAGCACAATATGCGTCGTACGATACGTATCCTTGTTTATAATTTTGTTAGCAAGGAGTACCTATGCTTGTGTTATATGTTAGGTCTATCATTTTAGGTATTAAATACCCGACATTTATTTGCTCGTTTAAAAACAGGCAGGCGTCTTTAAAACCCCGAATAGGCCTAAAGACTAGGGAAACGAGACGGCAGATGAAATCATACCTCACTTGTTACAGATCTGTGACCACTACGGCGTACACATGGAGCTGTCGGTGCACATGATATTCGTGGTGATTCCGGTGCTGCTGGCGTGCTCGGTGCGGAACCTGAAGTACCTGACCCCGTTCTCAACGGTTGCCAACGTGCTGATGGCGGCCGGCGTCAGCGCCGTCGTGTACGAGGCGGCGCAGGGCCTGCCCGCTCCCAGCGAGCGCGACTACATCGCCTCCTGGAGACAACTGCCCCTGTACTTCGGAACTGCGGTATACGCGTTTGAAGGTATAGGCTTGGTAAGTATTGCTCGTAACAAGGTTGAATTAAGTTAAGCAGTTACAGTCGTTATCAGATATTATCGAAGCTGTAAACTTGGTCTACTATATACGTCAACGACTCTGGAGCAAGCTTATTAAGTGCAAGTTCAGATAATTTTGAGCACTGTGGCCACTCTTTGTATATGTGGGCATCTGCAGGTACCTTTGTACAATCAGCCTCAAAAGAATAAGAATAAACATAATTTTACATTACTTACTGAAATTAGACCTTTAAACAATTTGGCCCAAATGTACAAACTACGTGTAGTAAGTTAACAGAGTTAGGGTGGGTTAAGAATGTTTTCATGAGCACCTTCGAAACATCTGATGGCGACTCTAGGTACCTAACCTTTTTATTCAGCGCAGTCACACTAGAAATGTATCGAATAATAACATATTTTTAAGGTCCTTCCGTTGAAAAATGAGATGCGACAACCTGAGAAGTTCCAAAAGACTTTCGGAGTGCTGAACGTCGGAATGGTGGTCGTAGGAAGCATCTTTATCACAGTCGGCTTCCTCGGCTACCTGAAGTGGGGCGACGACGTGGCTGGCAGCCTTACTCTTAACCTGACACCGGGACACATGTGAGAACATAGCGCACTTTAAATACCTAGCTATAATTTAAGAGCCTCATGTTGAAACTAAAATGGCTTTTCTTTACCAGAGTAAGCACCGTGGTGCAGGCTCTATTAGCTTTGGGCATGCTGCTCACATACCCGCTGCAGTTTTACGTCCCAATCGACATCGCATGGCCGGCACTCCGCAAGAAGTTGGGTTCTAGTTCACCAGTAGCCAAAGAACTGGGCTTTCGGGCATTGTTAGTTCTACTCACATGTAAGTTCTAAGGTTTCGTTTGTTACACCTACTCATATGAATAGTGAATCGTAATCGTAATGTAGCCTAATAGCTACTAATACCTGTCATAAAATTGATGTACACAGTCGCAGTCAAATATATCGGGGCGCCCAACTTGCTCAGAAATATGTAAGCACGACTCTATGTCAATGGCGTTACTGTGTGTTTAAATATTTTTGAGCACCTTGATCGCTCTGACATACCTACTTATCTGATAGCGACTTTAAGTACTAAAATCTGGATTTCTAGTACAGATCAAATATCTGACCAAATGTTAGGAACTAGATACACATTTAACTTCGACATTACTTAACGATATTTGATCTATCGGACCTTTATATAACTTAGCCTAAGTAAGTATAAGCATACACTGTAGTAAAATAACTACTTTGGTGAGTTGGTTTTATAAAAGTTATATTGGATAAAATATTACTTAATTAGCAATTATTAAAAGATATTCTGCGTTGCTGAAATTTGATCTGACTTTTTATCTTACTGACTTTTATAAAACCGGGCCTAGCTATAACAGTTTAAACATAGGTAAAAAGAGAGTTCCTTCAAGTATGTACTAAACTTTTTCAGTTATTCTTGCCGAGACCATACCTCAGCTTGGGCTGTTCATATCCTTGGTCGGCGCCATCAGCAGCACGGCCCTGGCCCTCGTCTTCCCGCCGCTGATCCAGCTGGTGTCAACCTCGCAGAGGCAAGGCGGAATACCCTTTTACATGCTTGCCAAAGATACAGTAATCATCATACTCGGACTATTTATATTTGTCACGGGGACTTACGAAAGTATAGCAGCTATTGTGGTCGCGTTTAGAGCATAATAAAGAATCATTTTTAATATAATAAGGTACGAAAAGACCGTTTTGACGAAGTAGGTAGGTAAATATAAAGAAGTTTTATTACTTATTTCAACGGTTTGTAAAAGAAAAACTGCAAAGCGGTAACTACTGATATTCTTGCGTAAGATTCAGGCTCAGTTTTTATTAATGATTATCAAAGATGAAGTTTAGTCTTTAGTTGTGAAAGTTTTGATAGCTCGATGGTCTTCACCCCTGCAGCCTTAACACGAACTGACTAGGTTTAGCTCATCTTTCAGTGCAGCTTCGCTTCGTCTAAGAGAACAGGTTCATAAGAGTGGAATGAACTCGGGAATTACTTTAACTTGCTTAGTTATGTTAGGCACCCTGTTGTGACAGATACCATATTTTCTGCTGCTTTAGAAAATACATACATTTTTTTTAAATTATGTAATTTCCTACTAGGTACGCACTAGTCAAGTTCCATATTCAATCTGCCAAATCCCAGTGTGCAGTGATATAAAAAATATTAATTTGATTTTATTGCTAAGTTTTTTACCTTTGCTATTTTTTTTTAAAGCTTTTATTTAATTGTTTTTTTATGTATGTAGTAATTGTGCAATATTAGCAGAAACAACAAGTCTGTGATACCGGAAGCGTGCGAGTTTGTGATTGTTTATGTAAATTTAATAAAGAATTATGTATAAATATTTACATTTTTTAAATTTCCTTTTCACTCTAGACCTTAGACTCTAGACTCTAATGAAAAACTTAAGTTTGCTTTTAGGCTTATATTGTATGTAAGAAAAGTCCATTTTACTTATAAACACTTTATTCCAGGCTTGAGATAAATAATCGAGGCGAAAAGGATGTACAGTCAACATCGGAGTTTCGAACTTTTGACGCCAATTTCTATATGAACAAAAGAAAAGGTTAAAGCGAGATTAATGTTGACTGTACTTCATTATTTTCATTGCACTAAACTATACTGACTTCAGCAGACGTTCCATTTCGAAAAGGCAATGGCTATAAATGGCAATATAACCAGATATGCAAATAACTTATTGCTTTTTTACAATTACAATAAAGTAGACTACAAGGCAAAGCTGCGAGGCGGAAATTGTATCTAAATGAGCAATACAATTACAATTATAACTATTTTTTTTTAATACAAACAACCATATCAAAGAATTCAAAATAATATCTACGTACAGAAATAACACTCGCCAATTACGCCCCCAGCGGTAAAGGTGATGCGATGCTATAGCAAGTACTTCACTCCAAGTTTGCCACCGGCAACGAAATGCGCTTACATAAAGGCATCAAATCAATAGTACTTACATTGTAGTAGAGGCAAGAAAGTAGGCAATCGATGGACGAGTATGTTCTTACTTACTCGTAATCGTACTCGGGCTGAGCTGAAGGTGAGGCCTTCTGAGACACGAGTCTATCTATTGCACTTTCCGCCGAAACATTACATAGTGCTTTTCACGACTACTGTAAGGAAATAATAACAATTTAGGTACATACAATATCTCATTTTTCATCTCTAAAAAGAAGAAACAAATTTTTTACCTTTTTTTAATTTTTAGCACTTATTTAATTTGCGATTTTTTATTTATTTTTAAGTCGTCAATGTCACATAGTCAAAAAAGTTAGTGACATTAAAATTTAGATGACATTTATTTTTAACGATTAACCGTAATTAAAACAACCACCTCTTTTTTAAAGGGCTTAAGCGGTATAAATTACTTAAAGTTTCAGGAATGAAATACGAATTGGTTTTTTTGGAAGCACAAGGCTAGTTTTCACAGGCCAAATAAAGGCGCAATTTGGCTTTTTTCATTCAACTGTAACAGAGAGCAGCAGTTTGCCGCAATTGTGAGCAACTGGTAACATCTCCGTGTAGTGCCGTCAAAAACATTCAAGAATGGGCGTTTTTCTATTAGCCGGCTCGGCACCGGCCGGGTCTTTGTTTTTCCACTGTGCCCGCCCCGCGCACTCACACACGCACACGGCTACAATTCATATACAAACACATGCAGTTTTGCCGGGCCGGCACCGAGTGGGAACCTTGCTACCCCGGCGACGGCGCCGGTAAGTGGAAAAGCGAGCCATACATTTTTGCTTCTCCGGTACCAGCACGGGGCCGGCTAATGGAAAAACGCCCTTGTGTATTAATTTAGCGACAAAAATGAAAACGACATAATGCATGGCAGCAAGTGTAATTTATACATTACAAAGGTACTATTTTATTCGAGTACCTTACGGTAAATGGCATGGATTTCTGACCTCGAGTAATTACTGTTGTACATTTGTTGCCGTCAGGGAATAAGCGCCGATTAAGGGTACAGTGGCCCTTTCCTACAAATAATAATACTGCTAAACTTAAAACTTCTCCAATCAGCTATTTGTAGAAGTAGAGTATTTAATACTATGCGTAAATTAGAGCATACATAAAAAGAGAACAATGACTTATGTTTTCGCGACTTCGAGTTATCGAAATAGAAAAAAGTAAACTGTTTATATCGCGTATATTTAAACAAATGTAAAACCCTTTTCAGCGCGTCGTGGAGAAGGCAGGTCCAGGACCCCAATTCTCGATTCATGCGAGATGCATCTCACGTGCGAAATCAGTCAAAATGTGACAGATTTCCCAGGTAATTGACAGTTGTTTTCGTGCGAGACGAATGTCGCATAAACCGAGAATAGCCCCGCAGGTCATTACAGCACACGCCAACCCAATTTCGAATGCAATATAGGCAAAAATAATTATAGCTAGTATTTGATGTTAAAGAATAATTAGTGTCCTTTTCTATATACTCATAAATTTCGTAAATACATTCTTACGTTCTACTGAACATGTTCCCAATGGTAAGTATCCGCTTTACTATACTGTTTTATAAGTTTAATAAACCCTAACTCACTGTCTTAAATCTCCTTATTACTGGGTGTATTACTTACTAGTGATGACGGGGTTTAATTTGTTAATACCTATAACTAACATAATTATTAATTTATTAATAATGTGGAGAGATTTATTGCTCACAGTTTTGTCAGAAAAAAAAGTAGTTCTGAATGAATAAAAGCTCCACTTAAGTAAAAAAAAATCTAGATATAACCGAAACCCATAAATATAAGGACAAAGGCCTTTGCGAATTAAGTACCTCTTAAACACACGTCTAATAGTACAGTCAGCCTCACAAGTAGCAGAACATTTAAGGACCTTTGTCGCCGTCAGTAATGTGACAAACTCGAGCAACACTCATTTCATGCGTTACAACGACAAGGTTCTTAAGAGTTTAGCTACTACTGAGGCTGACTATACATACTTTTTTTACACAACACTAATTAATTGTTTACATGTTGTCATATATAACTACTCATCAGCTACGTATCACGTTCTTGAAGGGTTTCAGGGTCATGTGAACCTGACAAAGAACCTTGGGATGCAAGCACCGACCGAGATGACAGATTTGGCCAAATTTGTATGAAAGCTTCCATTTTTCCAAAGAGGATCCCTTTTTAGGAAAAGAATAGTCTCATTTAATTAACAATACTTACCGAAAGTTTGCATCTATACTTATTTGAAGTTTCGTGCAAAGGGAAGGAGCAAAATGTTCACATGTTACATCGTAGGAGCATTTACCTTATTAATATGTAATTTTACTGAGCGTTCAGTAGCATTTTACACGGCTCAAAAAACTGTATGAAGATGTAGTAATTGATAATTCATCGACCTCAAAATAATGCCTGTGTGCAAACGCATGCCAATCATGTTTGAAATTGTATTTATAAGTTTACAGCTGATTGAAATCGATCATAAAATAGGCACAGTTTAACTCTTTTCGCTAGCCAAGTTTCGCCTTATACGACTGTAATAATCGAGATTATGTAGTCATTATAAAATATCTAAAAATCTAAATGACGCCAGTGTCTAAATAATCTAAACGCGGTTCAAATATGTAAAGTCAAGTGTAAAAATATGGACACATTCAAAGTATCAAACATATGTATAGTCGACCAAGAAATTGCTTGACCACTTTTCGACTGTATTACAAAGGGATAGAGTACAAAAGTGGCCAAGCAATTACTTGGTCGACTATACCAAAAGCTCTTATACCGGTGTAATAGAGCCGCCACTACATATTATTGAGTCGTTTGGATTGATAAACACACTACTCAAAACAAAATAGGGCCCACTTGGCTTGTACACTTGGCCTTACACATACACTTGCACTAGTCAACTCTGCTCTCATATCACTTATCATACTAGAGAGTGAACTTCATACGATAAATTTAGAGCAATACATTACACTTCTAAAAATCCAAATAAATATTTAATAAATAAGTGGAACACCTACTTATTACCATAACACGAATTAGGCGGCATAGCTTTTTTATTGCCCTATATCTATAAGCTGTAACTTGTCAGTATCATGCTGTATTTTATTCATAACATAATCTTTGTAGGAACTCGTTATTGTATAGTATCTTGATTGTGCATAGTATACATTTATTAGTTAAAGAAAAAACGATACAGTAGTAATATAATTTCCTATTTTATTTATTATGGTGGTTAAGTGAACTAGATGGCAGCACGGTGCTAACAGTACTGGGTTGCAAGCTCTACGCGCTGGCGCTGACTCGGTCTGCTCCACAGTATTATCAGACCGCAAACAGAATGGGAAGGGCTCAAATGTCAATTTCACGGAAGTATATAAAATGACAGTTGTCTTTTGGTAGGGTGTGCAGATCTATATGAATACCTTTCCCGTTACTATGGCGTTATAAAGAGAGCTGATTTTATTATTTTAAATTACATTCATTTTTGAAATAATAATTACGATATGCTATTTATGGCCCAGAGCGTTGGTGGAGTAGTGGCTTGTGGGGTGGACTCGTGATCGTAAGGTACCTAGTTCCACTGCCAGAGGTCACCATGTACCAATGAGTTTGATAACTGATTATAGTAAAACGTATAAATATAATATAGTAAATAGAAAAGCTAATATAAGTATGTACCTACAACATGAATATATCATTACTTTACCCGACATTCATAAACACGTCATTGATAAGTACTGCTAGGCTAACGGTATTTTCCTTTCCCATTTTGATTGCAGTCGAATAATATTAGAAGGTTACCTAAGTTCACTGGTAGTAAAACAAAGCAGCTCTTTTGTCTAATTTCACCATTAAAGTTACGAATTAAAATCAATTAATACAACTACCCACTGCATATTGTGCAAACAAATCGTTAAAAAAAGGTAAATAATTAATTTTTAAAGTAGGCACTTTAATATTACTGGTAATTGGTCAATCCAAAATTCCATACGACGACTCGATTTTTTCTTATTTAAATAAATGCCTCTGGGCAGTGTTAATTGACAATTTCACCGGGTACGTCTATCATTAAATAACTAATGCCCAGTTCCAAGACTGGGAACAACTAAAAAAATTACATATAGGTAATAGGCAGAACACGGAAATTTAGTAAATGGTTTGTAAATATAAAATTTTAGTATGTTAACTTAGCAATAGGCTGATAAAATCCCACAGAGGATATCCGCATTGTGAAACAAAAATTTGGGTTTTTTTTAAATAAGAACCATTAGAATCCGTTTCCCAAAAACCGAATTCGCTCGATTTGGACACCATAAATATTATAATACTCTAGTTTTGATGCGTTGCATCTAAGAACTCTCACCAATAGCCAAAAAATCCTAAGCTATGAATTAAAATTATGAAAGTACCAAGAGCCTCAATAATATAATACTAAAAGCTTGTTAAGACCGAGCCTTTATGTTTCCAATTCATGGGATCATCCCATGGGAACATTTAACGCTAACCTTTCACTCACGAACCCTTATCCGCATTTTATTTACAGTTACAAAGTGGCGATTGACTGAATTGGGCAGGTAAGTGGTGTAAGTTATATTTTTATTCGATAACCCTCACCTTTAGATTTAGAAACTACAGCTCTTAAATTTTTATTTGCTAAATCTATTTCGAAATCATTTTTATAATCAGTGAAATGACAGCTTACGTAGTCGTTAATGGCTGATGGCAGTTTTCATCTTCGTCGCCAACGAAAAAGCAAATTTAAAAAAAAAGAAACAGTCTGGTCAGGTCCCAATTTCATAAACGCGACAGGTGACAGTGACAATTCGGTAAACATTGCTTGCCCACTGTGAAGCGTTACTTGTCGACACAGTAATGTACGGCGAATTGTCACTATCTGTCACCTGTCGCGTTTATGAAATTGGGCCCTGGTCTCAGTCATCTTATCATTGTCAAACACCAAGCTTTGAATGTTTTACGTTTCGGTAAAATTTCTGGCTTCTTTAAATATTTCTAACGACGACCTCCGCCAGACCCTGGATCTGATGAGTTAATTTTTTTTAGTCCGCCGCACCAAAACAACAAATACTTATTACGTTTATCGCGTTTAAGTCCCGATAAACGTTATAAGTATGTGTGAAAATCACCGAAACACCGCGACGTAAACAATCAAAATTTGTTTTTAGCAATGACAACTGAGCTGTTGAAGGTTGCTTTTTTAATTTCTTTGTTTCATTGGATATCTATCTAGCCACAAACCGCCACCATGCATTTAATAACTAAACTGTAATTTCGCTGATCATAAAAATATTTCCGGAATAGATTTAGCAAATAAAAATTAAAGAGTGTAGTTTGTAAATCTCTAAAATGAGGACTATCGAATAAAAATTTACTTTAAACCACTTCAAAAAACTCTTCCCTATCCAATTATTATTTTATTTACGCCGAGCAATCCTAGCTCTCTGGAGTAACGCATGAACGAGGTTTATATTTAATAAAATCTATCTATACAACTCCTACGTCTAACTAACACTAACTACACATTCAATAAAAGCTGTTTTCGAGAACTTGTAAAGAATTTATAATAAATGCTAGCGCAAACGAGAAGTCGTGGATTGAGAATAAAATGGTTCCAATTCAAGGTTTAAACGGAATATCAATCGATTTCATAATAAGCCTTGTTTGCATTATCTCGGTCTAAAGCTGGAATCCAGTATCGCTGGCACAAGACCGTCATAACACTTTTGTTTTATAGTTTTTAGAACAATAATGCATGGCAGCAACTGGATCGACGTGTTTAGACGGGTCCAATATCAAAGGCACGGACGTGACGTGGCGCGGTCGTCGTGCACCTGTGTTTTTAATGAAATTTAAATAATCAAGAGAATCTAAAAAAAGACCGAAGCGTGTACAAATGGTCCAACACCGATATAGCGCTGAAATTCAGTAACGCTGGACACTGGGATACACTTCGTATATCAAAACAAAGCCAATGAATGAAAGTACCAGATAGAACCATTTTAGTGTCAGGTCAGAAAGTAGAAGCTGGCAGTCTTATCTCCAGATAACGGCGACGTTGGGGTCGTCCTCTATGATCTGGTCCAGCGTGGGCAGGTCGACGCGCGCCAGGCAGCAGATCTCGTCGGCGCAGTGCCGGCCCGTGAACAGCCGCCGGATGCCGAGCACCGCGTCCGCGCGGCGGCTGAACCCGTTCGGCCGCGTCGGCGTCCGGATGTACACCGGGAACCTGACATGGGAAACCACATTAAAGAACTTTTGCTGCGTACACAATGGCTCCCTCGTGGGATCGGCAACGCACGAGTGATACTTCTGATATTAAGAGACAGACCGTCCTAACACCAGCAGTAGCTGCTGCGGTAATTCTACTAGAAGAAGTGGCGAATTATTGTTTTCCACAGACATTATATTTAAAAAACGCCCAAACCCCTGTTAAATTGATGCGGATTTTAGAGCATTTTAGTACAGGAGAGGAAATGAACAAAGTTAGCTGAAAAAATATTTTGCCCTTTCTTAAGGAGAGCTGAGATAGTACAAACAGCTGCGAGTAGGCAGTCACAGGTCGTTGTCATCGGCGAAACACCGGCACAGAAACCCAAATTTAACGCTTTATTAAAATTAGTTCCGTTACATTTTTTTACATACATAATTTATTGTGCATAAAACTTTTCGATTTCAATTTATTGCTTATAGGATGATTGATACGAATGCATAATGGAATCAATGTCTTTGCCAATCCGCGAACCCAGTGTCAGCAATCGTGAAAAAGACAACTCCTGTGCTGATAACATTATAAAAGAAATAAAACAAACAACACAAAACGCGACCATAACCCAACCACCAACACCCAAAATACCACTCGACACGTGTTTCACCTCTCAACAAAGCATCATCAGGAGCTATTGACCTCTCGACAGTCGAGAGGTCAATAGCTCCTAAAGATTGCCTAAAGCCTTGTAACATAGGTTATAAGTGTTTTCTGGGATAGCTGGGACCCCTTAAAGGGATTAGTTCACTTTTGTCCATTTATTGAAATTTAGTTCTTAGGGTGTATAATGTGCAATCAAGTGTTTATATAGTACTTAAATGTTTACATAAGCCACAAAATTTGAAGACTTTAACGAGGGATATAGATTATATTTTTGGATCGTTGCAATAGGGAATCGCCTAAATAAGGCTTTCTGAACAGAGTACCGTTTAAGGCACTTGATGAAACCGTGCAGCTGTGCGAAGACTATGAGCTGCCGGATGTCAAAACTGGGCCCCCCGCCGGCGGAGTAGCGCTCGCACACCGCGCGCAACGTCGTGCCTTGCTGCAGGGCGCACAGGATCTCCAACACGTCCGACATTGTTGGCTGCAACACACAATCTCACAGTTCTTTAACTGAGCCATACTACACTAGCATTAGACTATTCCTATAGCATATATTTCCTTGATATGTTTTCAATTAATTATAGAACAAATAAGCACAATTTTAAATTACCCTCAGTTTTAATAACAAAACCCCTTATTCATATAATTTTAACAATCATTTTTAAATTAACAAATGTTTTGTTTTTTTTACTCGAGGGCAAACGTCACAATGACAGATAAAGACAAAAAACATGTTAAGTAAGATAAATTTACGCTTTAGTTAGGTAGGTATAGGTAGGTTAGCCGTTAATTTGCAATAGTCTATCGAATCTATCCTGCACATACTACTGTATGTAGGTACTTTTAATGAAGAAACATTAAAATAAAGAGAGAATTCAGACAGGAAAAATTTTGGAATTTAAATAATTCGGCATACAGGTCCCTAAACGAGGACTCATTAATAGCTCGAGGCAAGGGCACCCACCGCCAGCTGCCCTGGCCCAAGCCGGGGGAAAGATAGATTGGTGCAACTGATAACTACTACGGACTGGTAGAGTACACTTATTTGCTCCCCCCCCCAAATGACATAATGAGGTGTCAGTTTTCATTGTCCTATGAAAACAATAAATACAACCAACCTTTTCTTTACTATCGGATCCTTTTGTAATAAAGGCTAAGCAGGACCTTTGCAGTTCCTGATCACTGAATAGCTGGCTTAAATTAGGAGTAGCTCTGTACATATTGGTAAATTTTATCACTGGTATTAATGTGACCTGTAAGCAAAAGTAACAAAGATTAGCATTCAGGACAGTTTTACATTTCGAACTGCAATAACAAAAAAAAGTATATATCATACCACTCCATAGTAAACCAAGTTTTGTATGCATGATTTCACTAGTGTCTTCTCGACGTTTGTGTCAGCAGCAATCTTTGATATGTGGTTGTACCCGGTAATATAGGGCAGTAGCTACAATAAAGACGATTACGATTATTATTTCAACAATAGTAGTGTTAGTGAGCGTTTACAAATTCGGGGGTCCCTCTTAAAGGTTATAAAAGAACCTTAAATACGCGTGTAAATAGAAGTATAAACATGTAAGAGGTTTTATTGAGCTCTCCTTTGCTTTTGATTCCACAAAATGTCATAAATTATTTAACTATGCTTTGCGCTATGCATATTCCATTATTTTATTCTTTACTATTTCTCAGGAAACAGCCTATCCTAAAACGGTATTTTCATTACTTGTGATTGATCGTTTGATCTAGAACACAAAGAAAAGTAGCGCGGCTAAGCAGAAGTAATCCTAGAGTTCTTGCAATATATTTGCCGTCGCAACAAGATGACAATATTTTTTTTAGTGTATTGTTACCGGTCCGGTTTCCCTGTCACAGGGGATACGGCGGTCAGATGGCCAATGGCCAATGTAATAACCCAACCTGCCAATTTTGGGATCATGGTCAAAAAATAAGTGCTAGGAGGCGCGAAAGGGAGCAAAATGTGGCGTTGACACCTGTCTAGTGGTGAGGTCCCAGTCGGCGTTGAGGTCGACCTCGAAGGGCTCGTCGCGGCCGGCGTCGCGGGCGTCGGGGCGCTCGGCGGGCGGCTGCGCGGGCGGCGCGGGGCGCGGCGGCCGGCGGCCCGGCCGCGGCAGCCCCGCCGACGCCAGCAGCACCGGCACGTCGTGGT
Source organism: Ditula angustiorana (assembly GCA_963691745.1). Taxonomy (NCBI): domain Eukaryota; kingdom Metazoa; phylum Arthropoda; class Insecta; order Lepidoptera; family Tortricidae; genus Ditula; species Ditula angustiorana. Next base: position 16,418,162 of record OY829472.1, read on the forward strand.
CGTGCACCGGCGCCGGATCCGCGCGCACCTCCAGCACCTTCAAGTGCATCACGGTGTCGCCCTCTGCCGACCACAAAAGGTTATGAACCGCGACCGATGCAATAAAGCATCCGTTCGGGATCCACTAGCTGCTAGCGACTTGCATGACTCTAAATGAAAGAGGCACCTTTAGTGCCTAATATTTGTCGTCTGATTTGCAGTTGTAATGCATATGTTGTTTAAATTCTAAATTAGGTCAGTATTATATTTAAGGATAACACGTGAATTATGTTCACACATGTAATTCTAGGATAAGATCATTTCGAATTTTAGTCTGCAACCCAATATTGGGTAGTGAGCAAGTTTTGAGACCTTGATCAACAACTGATCCAGCCATATACAAATTAAAAACATGGTTTATATTATATTTCAATCAAATGCACACAGCTAGATAATTTTGTGGCCTATTATTACATATAAAGCTTCGCAACCAATATGACAATATATTTAACTTACCGACAAGTGTCGCCTTGCGATGCGTGTTCAAGTCGTGCAACAGATGCGCCAGCAGGGTGGGGAGCTTTGTGGAGCCGTTTGAGACAAACCTCGTTTCTTCTTCCATTATAGTCTGCACAGAAACAAACAAAAGTCAAATACAAATACAACTGGATGCTATTCGTAAAATACAACTAAAGCGAAAATATCAATATACGTAATTATAACATATCGTGTTTACTTGAACTATCAGTATCAGATATATAATAATAATATAATATAACACTTTATTTCAGACATTGTCCATAGGGTTAGTTAGTTACAATAAAGACTTAAAAACTAATGTTAGTAGGTAGGTAAGGCAACAATATTTAATAATAAGTTATGGATTGCGGAGGACATGCAGCATGAGTGTATTGCAGCATTGCTCATAAATATGTATCTAGATATTTTTAAGCACCTTGTCTGGAATCCAGAATAATATATCTGATGCTGCAATATGATCAATTATAGAACCTTAACTTATATCTATCCTGTATAAAAACCATAAAATATTTATATTATACTCACCAAATGTTCACCAAGTTTTTTGACAACAGGCTCGTACTGCACAGTTTTTGACCAACTGTCGCACACAAAGCACAAATTGAAGAGGTATGCGTTGCGTTCATAACGGGAGCTATCTATTCTGATCGGGTAGCCCACTATTTTGTGACCAAGGGCATTTCTAAAATAAATAATTGTCTATCAGTATAGGGTTGGATGGTGAGTTATAAAGACATTAACCATTTTCATCTCTATTTGTTGTAGTAGTCTAACCTAAAATTTCAGTTTTCCCATCTAAATGTTGTTTATTGTTCAAATAAAACATTCTAAAGCAACAAGTTATAAATCGCCTCTTCTATTTATAGTCTCGATTTGTTTTATTTAGACAATAAACGATATGTAGGTGACAAAAAATTAAATTTTAAGTTAGAATTTTGTTTACATTATAAGACAAATATGTATGAACGGAATTTAATTATCAATATTATAATGGCCCTTTAGCGTTTTTTCCTTTCCAATATAGATTTATAAGCTTTCACATTTTCACATAGCTTCAAATATACAGATAACATTTGTTCCAAAAATGACGAAGCGATAGTACACCCATATCTAAAATCTATTAAGCAAATGCATAAAGTGTGTTTATTATTATTTATTTATTTAAACTTCATTCTACAATTTACACTTGCAAATACAACTGGTAAGACTTAATACCAGCAGGTATCATTCTGCAGTTTTTAATTATAAGGAAAACAGTACAATCAAGGACACATAAGTCATCATTAAAGACGGAACTTCGAGAAAGTGTCATTTTCCGAAAGGGAGTCATATAGTATGCACTATGAAGTTGATTTATCTATCCCTTTCGAGCATAGATAATTTCTCTCAGTTAATGGTCAGCTAAACTTGTTACTGTTTGTACATATTAGGCTTAAAAGTTCATTGGATAAACCAATCCACTTTCAATTAAATAACCTACAGTTAAGTCTGTTTTTTGTTTTGATACAAGTAATGCCATCATTAATGCCACAAAGTGGCATAAATTGATGAAAAGTTAATAAACATATTACAACACAACACATTGCTAATCTAAAACACTGATCTTCGCTGAGCACACATTTAAAACATAAAGGTTTTCTTTGAAGGATAAGCAGCAAAATTAACCATTTAAAAATAGGAATAGACACAGGAAATAGCTTGTTTTGCTTTTTAAAATACGCTATGCTAATAATCTTATTAACAATTTCAGAACTGCATTTATAGCCTGGTAGAACTTAAGTGCTAGAATTGCAATATGCATCTGAATTGGTAGCACACTGTTGTTTAGTGCAGGCTAGAAAGGAAAACATGCTTTATGCACACAACAAACCTAGTTTACTAAGATCTAGCCGAGTTTGTTAACCAACATTTTTAATTTAAAGAACCATACTTACATTGTCATTGTACATCTCTGTATTTGTGGCTTAGGGATGATATAAGCACTGATTGAATCAAAAACCTCCTTAGAAATATAATCCTCTGGAAACTGAAAACAAACATTTACAATTATATATTTTGCTGGTGGTAGGCCCTTGTGCAAGGTCCATCGAGATAGCTACTACCATCTTCTTTGTAATCCTGCTGCTAAGCTGTAGTGTTCGCACTGGAACTTGCGGCATGGAGAGCAAAACAACCGGTAACATTACTGGCACACGAGGTATTCCATCTTAGCTCTCTAGGTTGGCAAGGCATCTGCAATCTCCTTGGTGTTGCGGGTTTCTATAAGCAGTGGTGATCACTTACCATCAGGTGACCCACTAGCTTGTTTGCCTTAGTATTTTATTTAAAAAAATGGACATAACACATCATGCAATAGTATTGAAACTAGTACAACTCAAATGATGTATGTAGGCATTAACCAAACTATTGAGTATCAACAAACTTGTAACAGCAACATAATAAGTTATTTTATGGCTAACAGCCAAATAATGTAAAACTTTTTATTATATTATACTCTATTTTTATTTAATATATAAAATTATAAGTTCATTAGATGTATACCAACCTGACACGCGATTTTTGGGCCCGCTATTGGATGAAATTCGCCCAAAAATATGCATCGAATTGGGCCTTCCCGGCCACACCCTTCGTAATATCTTGTTTCCATCATTTTGGACGATTTATACAGAAGTCATAGTATTGTAAAATTGTATACAAGCACAGTTGGGTTGGACAAGAAATTATGTTTACTAAGTTGTTTAACTGTTCTAACACAAATGTACATATAATTCATGTAAAATAATCATTACATTACACGTTTCTTTTTAAAGGAACATTAGCACAATAACTGCAGATGAATCCGTCACTCTATGTTCTTATTTAATACCATTACCATGTGCCTTGCTGTAATGCTTAGTCAGTATAACAAACTAAGTACTTAACTACCTCGTTCGTAGTACATTCTGTTCCAAGAAATTCGTCAGATATTGACAAGTGCACAAATTGACAGTTCTTTTTTTATACAGGTACTGCCTAATGTTTTAGAACCATACTGCCTCTGCTGTCATAATTTCTAATATTGGCAGAGATAAATAAGGCGTAAGGCTTGTAAGACGCTTAGTTAGACTTAGGGTTAGACGTATAGTTTTAATGTGACAAAGTCACTAGAAAAACTTAGGAAGGAACCACTGACCTATAAGTAATGGACTTCTAGTCAGTGTTTAAAAAATGGCCTTATCGAAAGAGGAGTAAAAAGAGGAGTAATTCGCCCCTTTAGAATTAAAGCGACTCAATTCTGAATATGACATTTCCCAAAATTAAACTCTATGTCTTTTAAATAAGGTGAAATTTTGGGACGTGTATTATTCAGAAATGAGTCGTTTTAATTCTAAAGGTGCGAATTGTGCTGTCAGTTTCCGTGCGACGGCGCTTCTGTCAAAATGCCATACTGCACTGTGAAAACATGTAAAAATTACAATAGCAAAGCCAAAAGAAAGGATGGAATATCGTATTTTCAGTAACTAATCTATTGTGTTATAATTTAGAAGTAATTAATTGCTCAGTCTTTCATTTATATTCGAATTAAGTTACCATATCAATGATTGAAAGATTCAGAACAAAGAAACTATAGAGCCGCTTGGATGTTAATTTTATATTCATGCAAATTCTTATTAAATGCCTGATTTTGCTGTTTTCCATATGCCCCAAATCACGTTTAGTAGAAAATTAGGAATGTTTAAATTAGAAATCAAGAATTTTACCTACCTAATTTTACCTAGGTCAACCAATTTTTTTTGCTTTCATTTTGAAAAATATTCGGAAAATATAACAGAGTCCTAATAAAGTTTTTGGGACTTGTAACATTTGGAATCAATTAGAAAATAAAATTTTGGAACATTAACAGAAATAGGACTAAAGTGTTGAGTTTCAGTAAAGACGAATGGACTTCATTGCATTTATAAGCTTTATGAAGTTAAGTATTTTTAAACACTAATTTCACTTTTTTGCTTTTCTGAAAGGTATTTGAAAAAAATGCTGAAACAGGTGTTTCTTAATTTTAAATAGTAAGTATGGATTCTGAGTTTCATGAGTCTAAAACAATCTTTTAATTTTTTCCGTTGTATTCTGGATTTATTTGAATAGGCATGCGAAAATTCCATCAAAATACGTTCAGCGGTTTGTACGTGATACGCGTTCAAACAAACAAACAATTTTTTTAAATGGTCTTATTGTGTCCAGTTACTCATTTTAAGTCGCCCTGGGTGGTTCTTTTTTTTAAATCTTCAATGAACAGTTCAGTAGGTGGGTAGCCATTTATTCATTCTTTCATTTCAATGGTATTTGTGGTGGTTTTTTAATTAGATTTATGCTTCAAAGTACATTTAATTGTCATTATTTTATTAATAAAATTAAAACTAATAATAGTTTCTACAAGTATCTAAAATTAAAATATTTAATTGTTGAATTAGGAGAACTGCGACTCTATTAATCTCTGTTCATTGTGACAAGAGAACCGCCATTTCAATGCCAATGTTTTTTTTTATAAGTTCAAGCTGCCAGACATATTTTTAGAAATGCAATAATAAAAAAACCTATTTGCGACAAAACTTTATAAATGATAATTGTATACCATCAATTAAGAGTGTACATTTTGAACATTGGCGTCAACCTATTCTCATTTGTCGGGCCGTTTTTCGGCTAACATTTAGTATGACATTGTACATCCATGCATTATAATATCGTTGGAAGGAACCATATTTATTATTTAAATTATAGCAGCCAGTGTTACATTAGAATGTAAAAACAAATAGGATTAATAATAATCAAAACAATACTTGTATACAATTTTTATAATAAAATACCCAAAATGAATCATGACTTTTGAATTTGATAATTTTCTTTAATTAACAACCTTTTTAACTCATTTGATTGTCAAATGTCAGCACTTGAAAGATTTAGGACAAATGGATTAAATCACGATTAAATGTATACTATTTAGACACAATTCAGCTTTGTAACTCGGTTACTTTTTGAGAAAAAAAGTGTCTGAGACATACAGAACCTTTAATAACTCCTAGTTGGACCACAGAAACCTTAAAATACTAAACTCCTTATTCATAAGCTCTTAGTAAACCTCCATTTGTTGAAACATCATATTTCGTCCTTAACTTGTATTCAGTATTGTTTTGCGGGTGGTAGGACCTTGTGCAAGGTCCGTCCGGATCGCTACCACCATCTTGCTCGCTAATCCTGCCGCTAAGCAGCAGTGCTTGCACTGTTGTGTTCCGGCGTGGAGAGCAAGACAGCCGGTGTAATTACTGGCACAAGAGGTATTCCATCTTAGCCCTCTGGGTTGGCAACGCATCTGCACTCTCTTTGTTGTTGCAGGTGTCTATAGGCGGTGGTGATCACTTACCATCAGGTGACCCACCTGCTTGTTTGCCTTCCTATGTTGTGCATAAAAAAAAAAGTAATCATTGGTCCTTAACTTTCAGGAATAAGTTGGCTGGACAGGGGCAAACGTAGACAACTAACCTAGTTCAAAAAATGACACTCCATAATATTGGAGCCACTCCACCGCCATACTGTAGTGTAGGGCTGAACTAAAAATGGGCTTCCATAAACAGGTTTACATTTAAACGTTTTTATTGCTTGGAATGGCTTTTACTTGCCTTCATAATGTTATATTTTGTGTAATCCTGAAATATAAAATGGCTAAGAAAATGATGACTTTTATTTTTTTTCGAAAAAAATGTATGGAGCTGAAATGAAAAATCAGAATAGCACTAGGGTCGCTGTTGGTTACATTACTCATTATTCCTGTTCTTTGGCGTATTATTTCAGTCATAACTGCGGTTATTTTCAACAGTGGCGCGCTATTGTAAATTTAGGTATTTTGAAAACTGTAGGATGCGTTTGGGAATTCGTGGAAATCGAAAATATTGAAATAGGTAAACGAAATAATTATGTTATAATAAAAATGCCTATGATGACTAAGTACTTACTATGTTTAAAAAGAACAGAAAAACGTTTCCTGAGTACTAAAACCGTCTCGACAGGACGGTATTTTTTTTTTGTGGCTACCTCATTCGATTGAGCCAGTGTCATGTCGATTTCGTATTAAAAAAGAATCGGATAATTTTAAATGTAGGCAGTTGCTATTCCTGAAAAAAAATCATATACTACCCCGTAAGTACCCTACCCACTACTAGCTACTGATTAGTAATTTCAATCATAAGTAAGAAATACACTTATTGATAGTTAGTGATAATACTACGTCATTATTGTACAACACAACTACAAATTATTAAAAAAAAAATGGTAGAACTATTTATAAAAACCGCCGAACTATTTACAATATAATTATACAAGTATCCATACATATGTATATCCATATACACAAATATACAGTTATTTTCCGTCATTACAAACATTATAATTTTAATTTGTTCAATTGACAAAATGCAGCTAATGCAACAAAAATATCCTTAAGCCGGCGGAACCTTTAGCCTTATCAGTTCATTAAAGAGATGAGAATTATCGTACTGGGGACAAACGAAAAAAATATGGTTGAGGTCACCTTCATCCAAACCACATTCGCACAGTGACGAGTCCCGAATGTGAATTTTTGCCAAATGGGAAGCAGTATAGCAATGTTCTAGCCGCATTCGTATAATGGTCGAACAAGATTGCTTTGAAATGAATGCTTTGGCGAACCAGGGCTTTCTAGACACCTTAGGTTGCACTAAGGAAAAAAGTCGTCCTCGACTTTTACTTGATATCGTCCAGCAGTGGGACCATGATTGGATTAAGAATTCAGATGCTAACGAAATCAAGTCATGGCGATAATTTCTGAATGGCACCTTATCACCCCCACACTACAGCTTCCTTAGCGACTTGATCTGCTTTTTCATTGCCACTGATCCCCGAGTGGCCCGGAATCCATACTAGTGCGACCTCGTATCCAGGACGGTATTTTCTGATGGTATTTTCGTATTTCCACCAAGCGGATAAATGGCAAGACTTGAAAAAGATCACTCGAACTAAAAATTTGGTTCTACCACAAAGTATATAATACTATACAAGTAGTTCTACGAAAAGATACACAGCGATAGAGCGAGTCGTGCCCAGTTGTGCTGTGTTAGGCGCTAGCTGTGCAGTTTGTCTGCAATGCAGAGGCGTTCCCTAGCATGTGCGCTATTGTCTCAGATATAAAACATGTAGATATATATGTCCCTTTCTAACCAATTTGCGTATCTAAAAGGGATAGATGCTTTGGGTCCGCCACAAACGGCAGTATGTTACTTCCTTTCTGTAACAGGTGGTGGGTTTTGGGTTATGAGATGATTAAGCTTAAGTCGAAAATGGAAATTTAAAATCATTAAATTAATGTAAAAACACTTATTAGTATGGGTACCTTCTTACTTTATGATAACTTAATCATAGGTTTTTTTTTTACATTTCGCACGTAACTTGTTAATTTTATCATTATATTTTGAACTAAACCCAATAGCCATGATTTTTTATTATCTGGTTGACATGCTCAAAAATTAGATATATGTATTGTTAAAAATATTGAAACTTTCTAGTTTTGTATAAAGTTACTAATTATTTCAAATCTAACGTTAAGGTTTAGAGTGTGGAAAACGATACCGCCCTTTGTATGGAGCCGTTTGTTACACAATCGCTAAGTATAATTATGCTCGGTGACAGAGTAACAAAAAATAGATTTGCCGCTCTATCAGGTATCTATACTGATCTCTACATACTACATATAGAGGTCAGTGGGCAACTATAAGTAGGGCGACTGCTGCATGTGTTCCATTTTTAATAAAATTGCGACAGTCGATCGATAACTGTTGGGAATAATACGAGCATGATGTGCTGAAAAGTAATAACCTACTTGCACCACTCACTAAGCATTCTAATACACCAGCTATGACAGTTGATTATACCTTTTGCTTAATTATCATACCCTAATATGATGGGCGTTACGACAGGTAACGAAGTGAACTGCTGCATCTAGGTTGATGTTTGTCTTATGTTGTCAACTCGCTGGTACCAAATAAATCGATCGGTCTATCTGCCCGAAGAAAATTCGCACATTAGCTTCGAGTATTTCTAATCACCAACTCTTAAAAATATGTAACAAACGCATAGAAAATTATTTGTTTTCGTTTTAATTGGTATTCCTTTTGTTAAAGTATGTAATTATATTTATTAGCTTATGCCCACGAATTTAATACAATTTCCCACACCACTTTCCAAGCCTTATATGTGACGAATCTATTTTTTTTTAGAAGTGTTCTAACATTTAATTATGTTGGAGGGAGGGGTTAAGTTTGAAGTTTAAAATTTGTCTCAATGAGGCCAATGTAGAGCAATGTAGACATAATTTATTAGGTATTATCCGCCCTTGTCACACTTACTGCCTAAATTACTGTGTAGTTTACTCGTATGTACAGTCGCCAACACACTTAACTGACCATTCGTGAACTTTATATCCTGCACGAGTGGTCATTGCAGTTAACTGGCGTTTGTACCTACAGTGTTTTTTCAAACTCTCTTCTTTTAAGTAAAAAAAAAAATCTGAAATTGTTGTCTGCATTCGATAAATTGTAACATTAAAAAAACAAGCTAGAAACGGCGTATAGGGGAGGGGGTCACCAAATACATTTACCTAGGCATAGGCACTGCCCTCCATGAAAAAGGTTGAAAAACACTGCTGTTGTACCTACAACAGCAGTGATTTTCACTGTGTGTGTGTGTTGGGATTATTGAGTAGGTGTAGGTACCCACCTACACCTACTCAATAATCCCAAGCCCAATCTGAATAAAGGTAGTTATGACGACTTCCTCGGTATCCCAACATGAAAGTCCTTATCAATCTGTAACTACTTACAGATAATGATGATAATGAATTGACATAGGTCTTACGTGTTGACGAAGCGTGTAATGAGAAACAACGGGAAATTTCAATCACCGGCTATTGTCTTGGGCGTACTGTTCGCGTCTACTCAAAATCATTAAATACATCGCATCGGAAGTACTTATACTACAAACACATTGACCTAGTAGGCAGGTGACAGCGCTTTGCCCGTGAACCGGGAAGTATGCCCAAGGTTAAAGTGGAGCATGCGCCTTCAGGTCCCCTTACCGACCTATGTGACTTTGAGACAGCGTTCACCCGATCCCTGGCTTTAACTGGAAAACAATATCGTCCCCTGTGTAAACCAATTCAGTACCAATCAACAATTATTTAGTTACTCAGGTCCCACCCCTTAGTATCAATAGGTTTTGGTTACGATAAACTAGACATTATGTCATACTCGTACTGTTATTTTCACCGTGTTGTTATGGCACTAGTCCCACCACCGACGATGAACTAGAAGCGATCAAAGCTAGAAACTAGAAACGAGTTGGCGAGCAGCGAGGAGCGAGTGTGTAGTTCTGATAGTTGGGCGCTCGGCTATAAAGCGAGTATTCCAGTGCGACGGGCGATTACTCGCACCACTCGCTCAGGCGGGACGGCGAGCATACAGTAATATATTTTGACATTTACCAGTGTCTCCTGACGGTTGTTGACTGAACTACAAAATAAAAAAAAACTATCTGTGACTGCTAGCCACTCGTGTTGGAGGTGGCCATTGTCAACTCTGGCTTTCGTTTGCTTCTTAGAGCATTAAGAACGGGAGTAGCCTTATGTGATTATTTGCTTACACAGAATTCTGCCGATTCTCGCGAGGGGGGGGGGGGAATGTCCAACCTATCACACTAAAGCAATTTCGCTTGCGTTATTATGCACTCACACCTTTAGAAAGTACAACACATTCTTATTTTCACGCACACACTGAATAATTCAATACTAATGCAAATGTGACACTCCACAGATAATAAATATCGGCTACACTCGATAGCAAACGATTTATTTTTGACTCGATTTTTTATGTCATTAAAAACATTTCACAGAAATAATGTTTTAGCTACATATGACTAGAAAAATAACTGAAAAATGAAATCTTCTACCCTCCTTTTCTAAACTTGATGTGTTAGAACAAATTATACAGGTGCTTATAGCATACGAGTATGTACGCATTTTTGGTGAGCTGTATTCTCTTCGGTGGCGATTTAGTGACTGACAAAATAATCGATTGTAAATTAGTTTTTATGTCGCGTAGGCACATTGTGCCTATACCTTTGGCAGAGGGGTCAGTCATTAAATGCCATCTCCCGTTCCTAATGCTTTAAGGTTTGCTTGGATGTTGATACGGTCTTGGTTATCTCTTTTTGTTAACTCATCAAAGTTTTATTTATCCTTGCAAATTTTATGACTATGGCATTCTTACTTACATAAGTTTTTATAAAACTTGCCAGAACAAAACTTTGATTTAGTCCATTTATGCGCAGGTGCGCATACACACGTACATGTATAAATGCCTATCTATAGCTATAGGAGTACACTGCATTAGTTCAGTTCCTTGACACTAACGGCAGCACTTTCCATACATGCTATTTAAAACTCTGAGTTGCCACTCTTCTCATTCTACATACGAAACTCTTTGATACAGTCGTACAGTAAAATGATCGCCAGTGTTGCCGTTTTGGCATATTTGATGCTAAATTTGGCTCATTTTTACCTTAATTAGCTTGTTAAATTTTAAATTTAGCATATATTGCATTATTTATTACGGTGCACCTATTTCTCGGGAATTGGTATGCAATTCGATTCCTCGACCTCGGGACTTCTGAAGTAATTGAGAAAATATGATATTGGGTGTGTAATTTCTGTTTAATGAGCATTGGCATTTAATTTAGCACTTAAAAAATTGTTCTTAGCATTTTTTAGCATTTTTCTAGCGGAAAGTTAGCATTTTTCTAAATTACAAAACGGCAACACTGATAATCGCTCTGGTGGCAAGCGGGCATCGCTTGGCGAGTACCGCTGAGCGAGTTTTATCGTTTATAGCTTTTATCGCTGCGATCAACTAGTGAAGGGAGAGTCCTCGCCGGCAGTGTGAACAGTCAGCGATGAACTATAAATATGTCTCTCTCTTTTACCGTCACGGGGATCTTTATCTTTTGTTCGTTTCTTGAGCGAGAAAATAGTCGATAGCTAATCGCTTCCTCGCTCTTGGTGGGACCAGTGCCTATAACTTCAATTGTTAACCGATTTAACAAAAGGAGGAGGTTCGTCGGGACCTTTATATTTTTTTCCCTACTTTACCCGATTTTTTTTTGCTTATTAACACCTTTTGCAGCGTTTGTGCTTGGGCTCATTATAATAGAGTATTCATTACATTTTTTTATATAATGAGGCTTCAACACATAGATATTATAAAAACCCTAGACTATTCAAAGAAAAGTATTCACCATTAAATTAAAGTACAATAGAGCGTCTACCACCCCCGTGCGAAGTTGGTCACGGCGGCCGGCGCCCTACACGGCTGCCTTCACAGATTTCAGTTCCGAAACGCGGTTATCAAACGCCGGAATTTACTGTGAATTTAGAAAGATTTTATTACACCTATGCACATATTCAAGTCTTTTCTAGGCTTAAAATTATATCTTACACAATGTAATTGATCACCGTAATAGCGTGAGCAGTAAGTGATAGATGGTAAATACGGTAAATATCGGAAAAACAAGTCTTTTGACCCATAAAATTAATAATAAAAAAATAGTGATGAGCTGCTCTGTGCTGGTTGAAGCTACCAGCTCCTCAAATATTGAAGACGATTTATACACGTAAGTATCTTTAAGCATTACCTAATTGAATTCGTACGATTTGAAAAACTTCGTGATAGTGACGTAGGTAATGGTCTAAGATCGATTATTCATATCAGCTGGGCTTTTCCACGGCCTTGAGGAGCGGCCTTGACAGTGTCTCACCAATCTACAGGTCTTCATTGTTTTTATGAATGTTTGTTGTCCTGGGCTCATGTGTGTACGGGATGGGTGTTCAATGCTTGCGTGTACAGGTAAATTTAGAATGTTTTATTTGAAACTAGCGACCCACCCGACTTCGTACGGGTATGATCGGGATGTGCATAAAAAATCCGTAAAAACACTTCTAAATTACAGTGAAAATCGTATCAAAATCGGTTGCGGGGTTTAGAAGGAGTAGACGACCGAAGATATGCGGACAGACAGGAACGGATGACGAATTTATATTATGTAAAGAGGATAAAGAAGATTGATACATTTTTTTTAATCCATATAGTGTTTTTGCATTGCTGGTTGTTTGTGAGTTACTGAATGCCATTTCACTGGCTCAAATGTCTTATTACCGCTGTGCCCCAAACATGACTGGCCAAGTTTAGTTTATCTCTATCTGCGTCCCTTTCTTATGCCACTAGTTAGACAGAGACAAAGGGAGGGTTTAGGGCCGCAGTCCTGTAAGACTTATGTTTGATATTTATAAAAACATTCTAATAGTACTCCAATTAAAGTACAAACAGCTCAGCTAGGCACAAAAGTTTCACGGTGAACCAATGTTTGGGGTGTGACCAATCAGGGTCACATACGAGTAGTTGACTTTAAATAAATAGGTTCTAATGAGAATATCAGATACCAAATAAGACTCAGAACCATAGACGCGCATAACTATAATTTCTCTAAATAAGTATAAGATCGCAGTTTCAATTCCACCAATGAAGCCGTGGGGTTATATTTAATAATATGTTATCAGATCACTATCAGATTCCTGTAGCATCATCAGACCAACTTGTCCAAGTAATAGTGTGTAAATTCCTAGTACACATTTTATTAAAATTATGTGTTCATTTAAGTAGAGGTATATTAAAAAAATTGGGAGGTATTTTTATTATAATTCCAATAAATAAACAATAAGTATGCAATCCTTTAGTCAACATTAAGTACAATGTACCGTAAAAAAATAGAGTTAATGGCAAATAATGTACTGATGTAAAGGATGCCTCTCGATACTCTCGATGCAAAAATAAAAATAGTCGAGAGAGCCGATCGAGCGAAGGGAGCATGCCGTGGCAGCGGCCAGCGAGTGCCAGAATTGAATTCCTTGAATTTTATGATGTGGATTTGATTATTTAATTATTATTCTAGTGACAATTGACCGTGTATTTCATTTTTATTGCTTGCAATTTAATAAATACTTACTTACTTATATTTTCCTGAACTTTACATTTAAGTTAGAAGCTTTAAGTTTTGATTAATATGACTAGCAGCGGTTTTAATTGTAACAGTTACATATAACATGTATAACTTTAGAACATGTATATTTTGAGACATTGTATGAATAAGTATATTGTTTAGGATCTTTATGTACCCCAACATCCTCATATGTTTCATATAAATGAGAAAGTCTGTCTATCTGCCCGGCTACGCTTAAACGGCTGAACCAATTTTGATAAAATTTAGATTAGGGATAGTTTACGAGGGAAGCAGCAGTAAGCTATTTTTTTTCAAAAATTTATCCCTTAGGGGGTGAAACGGGGGACGAAACTTTGTATGAAAAATACTAAACTCCTAAATCTTCAACCGTCTTCCTTTTACTACAAAGCACGGGCTACCCAATGGTAGCTCTTGCTTAGCAATAAGACACAAAAGAGGTCTTTTAATAACCTTCACTTCTGGCGCCGCTCGGGTAAAGGAAATACTAGATACACCTACAGCAGGCACATTGGGTATCTACCTACGTTGTAAAGTTTCAACGTGTCAACCTGATCTACGTCAGCCTGACTCTGAAATAACATTAAAAATAATCTAAATGACAAATTTCTGGTTAAAAATATATTCCGGTGAGTATTTTTTACGAAAAGTTTTGTAAATATAATCAGTATCCCCGACACGAGGTATCGGTAAGACACATAAATGCATAAGCGATTTTCGACACTCTTGTTTACAATTCAAATCATAAGTTTTGGTCTCCAACGTTCCTTGAATTGGACGCGGTAGGTAAAAAGAGGTAGGTATAAAAACTAGTGTTCGTCCTTGAATGTGCCTTCTAACTCCAATAACCTAGTGCCCGTGTTCAATAGTACCTACACCTACCCATGCTTGTCGTCTTTGTGTGCGAAAGCAGATGCCTGGTGGAGGCATATCAGTGGCAGTCGCTTTTGTCTTTTAAATTCCATAGTAAATACGTAAGTGTACAGGTATTGTATATGAGCTAAAATGTATACATATAAAGCAAAAGCGTTCTACAATATGTCATGTGAGCCGTGTACCCTAGAGATTTTTCGTGTTGTTCTTGTCTAGTAATCGCTAAACAATTTTAAAACCTCAGTGAAAAGCATCGCCGGGAATTTAATTAAGTATAAAAAAATACCCCCCTCCTCCCCACCTTCAATCCTCAGGTTTAACAAGCTTTGCCCGCGACTTCGTCCTTTAGGTACACCTAAGAAACACATGTTCCCAAGGTCGTGTTTCTACTCTTCAGCGGCTTAGGCTGAGCGTTGTCTAGCCAGTGAGTCCGTAACTGAGCCAGCCAATTAAATACTTAAAAGAACCAGCATGCCGGTTTTTCTATATGTACTTAGGTATAGATAGGTATTTAGGGCTGGATTATATAAGAGGACTAGTTAGTGTCATTAACCGTTCCTGTCTGTCCTCATATCTTCGGCCGCCTCCGAGAGATTTTTTGAGGAAGGTTTTTTGTACATTACTTCCTAATTTTACCCGTGGGAACCCGAGGCGGGTTACTAGTTATAAATATATACCTCTATTTGAAGGTTAACATGAAATTGTGAAATTATTACAATTGCTAGAGTTGAAATTAAGTATTTAATCCAAGAGCTATTTTCAAATCCGAACATGATTCGACGATGTATAAACCAAATTCGAATGGTGTAAATTTGCCTAAGTTATTTTTTACAGTAGGTTTATTTGTATCCCTCACTTGAGTACAAAAGGCTCTCCTCTTTTCAACGCTCGTCTCTATCCTGTGCCGCGCATACACTCTTAAGCTGTCTTTCCACTGAAATGACACATAATTCACACTCCAGCGGATCGATTTTTGACTTATTTCGAGCGCTTGACATTTGCCAGCCGTTGACCAATCAAATACGCGAACGAATATTTTGCCGGCATTGATTGGAGCGCGGCTGGTGAGTGTCGAGCGCTTGAAAGTCCAAAATCTCCCAACAGGAATCGAGCGGTGTTTCAAATGTATGAAAACGCCTCGCATCTCCGCTCCGCTTCAATGGAAAGACAGCTGTATGCTTTCAGATGGTCTCGCCATGTCTTCGTTTGTAATGAGCCACGTAGGCACATAACCGACCCTGATCATGAGTTCACCGATACATAGTACGGATTGCACTAAGTATCTTCAGAAAAACAGCGAATATAAAAGTAGAGCATTATGAGATTATAATAAAATTGACAAATAATTGTGAAGTTGTCAGAGCTGTGTGTCTATCTTCTGGGTAATGAATGAATGACGTAACTCACGTTACGAGGTTCCTAGAGGGATAACAACAACGGTAAAAAGCAAACCGATGTGGTAGACCGTTTTGGTGGTGGCCTTTCAGTATGCGTGTATGAAATCAATCCGTCCATATACTTACTTAAATACGCGTAAAGTTCGAACATAATTCGATTGTAAACGATTTCTGGAGATATCTACAAAAACTGTAGTTTAGTTTTCCTGTAATGTTTCATAATCTTCTACCAACGGTTTTTAATAAGTATTTCAGGTTTTGAGATTAACAAAATTCGAGAAAAAATTGATTTCCCCTTGAATGTTTTTTTTTACCTTTATCAATATATACTGCAATTACACTAAAATTTTACTATTAGCAACGGTATAGGTCCATGATTATCAATTATTACTATTTACACATCATCCACTTTAACACTAAACTAATGCAATACAAATATAAATGACACATTGAATAGAAAAATACTCACTTATATACAACGCTTATATATGAAAATATGGCTAGAATTGACAGAAGCTTTATTTTTGTTGGGCGCTCAAGAATTTTTAATAAAAATCTAAGAACTGTTTTATGTTTGTGTGTGTATTTTCTATACAATAACAGTGCCTTATTTTAGCACAAACCTACGTTACATACATTATATTTATAAAATTTATGCACATACCTAATATTATTTTGCCCTTCGAATTATTAATTAATTTTAGTAGTAGTAGTTAAGGAAGATTTAGATTTAGCGTAAAATTCATTTTTCAATTTGTTTGTTCTCAGCTTTAAAGAAGAGCCCCGTTCACCGGAGTCAGCGAGTTCACCAGGTACTACCTCTTTTAAACCTTAGTATTCAAACTAAAGGGGCGGAAAACGAGCATGGGGGTCATGGAAAGCGACCACCGCCGCCCATTGGAATCCAAACCTGCAAGGCTCCCAAGAAAATTGTTGATCCAGTGCCGAACTGGTAGCCTCTCCCGCCCCCTAGCGCCTCTAGTTCCCGTACTCATTGTTCGAAACGCAGTAGGCTAATACGCGCTACACTGATATTCTGTGAGAGTGCGGTACTACCCCGGTGTAGTCATACCACTTGAACTGTAACCACCAAGTGGCTACAGTGTACACAAGTAAGTAGACAAGTGTCGTTCGACACGCGCGTATGTGCCAAATTCGGATGTTTTCGGTCATTCTGTGGGGCGGGAGCTGGATATCAATTATTAATCAATAAATGCAGAATCTTCCATTTTCCGAAGCGCTGGTAGACTCTGACATCTAAAAGAGCCTATGTTGTGGCCTACTTGTTTTTTTTCTATTTTGATTTTCATTAATAACACTCTATGTATAGAGGCGACATTAATGTGGTAAATGTAGACGTGTGCGCTTTAAAATAAAGTTGGATTTAACAAAAAATCCTTCATGTTTTTTAATGAAGTTCAAGCACCTATAGGTCTGTAGAGAAAAACGCATCGGCCTCCGTCGTACTCGTAGGTAGTTACCTCGAGTTGGAAACTTGCCGGGCTCCCTGGCGCGCGGGCCGCGGCACACAGCAAGCGAGTGGTAACTTTAAAATAACTCTTATTTATGACGTCTCTCTCATCGTCAAAAAACTCTATCAACCGTCATGTCATGCGTTTTTTCTTAATTTTACGTACTGAGATATATTTTTTGAATCCATTGGTAACCAAATGGATAGAGGAAAGGGGGTGAACCCGTTATGAGTGTTTCCAACTTATTTGTCGTGTAGGTAGGTACTTAAACTAAGTATTAGGCGTAATCTACTCTAACGGAATAACATTTTCGTCTTAGCAAACTTTCCATTTTTTTAAATAAAATATGAAAGCAAACAAGCAAGTCGGTCACCTGATGGTAAGTGATCACCACCGCCTATAGACACTCGCAACACCAAGAAGATCGCAGATGCGTTGCCAACCTAGAGGGCTAAGATGGAATACCTCTTGTTGTCTGTCTTGCTCTCCACGCCGGAACACAACAGTGCAATCACTGCTGCTTAGCAGCTGGATTAGCTGGATTAGGTGGTTTAATACTTTTATGCCATATTGGTTTATGACATCATGACCCAATTATAAAAACTAGTATCGTCCAACTCGCTTGCACTGAGCACCTGCTTAAAGAATAGTATCGAGTTATTAGTACGATGCACCCGCAACGAGGGGATATTTCCAGGCAATCGCGTGATGAAAATTGCAACTCGCACATGTGTCTACAATAATTGATTTTAATTAACTTGGCTAACTCTTACCTAGCTTAATAATAAATTACAATATTCAAACTTTGTATACAAATTGTATATACGGAACTATATTATATGTCCTACCTACAAAACTGTATGCTGTATAACTATAATTGTATATTAAACAAAAACGCGTTAAAAATCAGGGCTTTGCACTAATTAAGTAGTAATGGTATGTACCGGAAGCTAACGACTACAGATATTGCGTATATAACAATCTGGCTCAAAATCACAATATAATATACTTAAAAATCCATCCTTCACTCAACGCAGACATCACAAGCAGATAAAACAATATTTTTTTAGGTTTCCGTCCCTAAAAAAAAACGAAACCCTTATAGAATCACTTTGTTGTCTCAGGAATGCGTAGAGATATCGAGTTAAAATTAATAAAAAAACTTCAGGGCTGCGGTCCCTTGGAGCTCTGAAAAAATCAAACTTCTAAGTCAACGCAATTAAAAGATACGTCGGTTTATGCTGCATATTTCATGCTAAAATCAAAAACTTATAGGGTACTTCCCGTTGACCTCGAATCAACCAAGCACAAATAAAGGAGTAAATCCGAAAATCAAAAATGTATAGTCGCATTAGGCACGAAAAACAAATTGTTTTGTTATTATAAGCTTATATTTTCACTAGGTATGTATATAGATACAACAGTTTTACAGTGGCAAAGTGAAGTTTATCTCACAATTCAGTTTTTTTTGTTAGAGCAATGTTCGGTACTTATTAAGTTTGTACCGAACCCTCGGTGCGTGAGTCCGACTCGCACTTGTCCGGTTACTTCAATGCACCTGCCATTAGGTAAAAATCAACGCCAATCATATATATTCTCTACAGCTACTAAGTATTTTAAATATTATTTTTAAATCACTACAAAACTTTTATTCTAGATAACTAGTTTTAATTATAATCTAAAATAATCTCGGTTATCGGCAAATCTTATGAGACAGGCCGGCCAACCCACTAATGGCATTACCTTTGCAAAGCTTCCTCCATGATCGCCAAATTAAATAGAGCTTTATTTACTCCGTTATATGAATCGATTTGTAAAGTCCTCTTCTTAAAACACGTTTGATTAGATACCATAACTATCTAAATGAATTCTGTTTCATAGTACGACTAGAATAGAGCCCGTTTTAGCTAGTTGCTGCCAATCTAACAGCTATGTTGAGTTCAATGACCTGCGTAAAGGTTTGCTTCCTGCGCTAACGCCTTCACCATAGAGGCAACGCAGCTTGCGCGCGAGCGGCCATCGCACATCGAGCGTGCAGCGCCCAGTAGTATGATCCCCTAGCGTTACATCATTGTGCTCAACGACGAACATTCCACGACGAGGCTAAGATCAAAATTGAACCGATGTATTTAGAAAGTTTCTCCTACTCGTAACTTGCGAGGGTTTCATACCCAAAATTCGAACGGACACCTCCCTGATTAAAGTTAATAAAAGCAAACCGTAACAATGTTTGTTAATTTGCCAATGAGTGTTGCATAGGTTACACAATGGGTAAGTATATCCAAACAGCTTCCAACTTTAGGAAATCAACAATTGTGTATTTTGAAGTTTTAACGACTCGCATCATCAGTAGTAGGTACCTACCTAGATCTCGAAATCAATGTTATATACTTGATCTATGAAACATCGACATATAGTCCTTGGCAACAAAACCAAGGCGCAGCTGTACTTGACCGATTTCCTACATCATTTCAAATTGGCCACCATTATATAATCATTTGAAATTCAATGGCTTATGTTTTTGTGTCGATTTCAGTTTTATATTCCACTCTGTTTCCGTCCGTCAAATTCGTCGGAGCGAAGTTTTGAGCATTGGTCCCGTACATACGCCAATGGAGGTTGAACTACACTACTTATTATTATTACAATATAATTTGATTCGGAACACAGTAAGATACGGTATTAGAAATAACCCTCATCTGTTACTTGACGATGACAACAATTATGTTAGACATACAGTGATACATCGCAAATCGGTTGCCTATAGCTAAATTGCGTACCTACTTATGCTGTGAATAATATCAGTTATTTAAAAGTTTTTTTTATGAAAGGTTATTTCATTCGCTAGTACCCAACAGTATTAGTTAGCTTTAGCAGAAGTTTGTCATTTCCTTGATTGCACAGATATTGTGAAGTGAGTAAAATTGTGCTTAATCATAACTTAATATACGAGTATACTATATTCTAAGTTTTATGTACTTAATAAAGCAAATAGCGTTCTTCCTTAGAAATTCTATTTAAAAAAAATTAGCCCTATCACAGGCCCTACGTACTTCAAATGGAAATAATTCAGTATCAGAAAACAAATCTTTAAAATAGACATATCAAAATAACATAGCTTCCACCATCGGCGATACGTGAATACAGTTTACCTACAAGAAATTATTACTTATTTTGTTTTAAGATGGTATTTTAAACCCTTCTTTTTAGCGGCAGACCAGTAAAAAGAATATAAGTAAATGCATACGTCAGAATCATGCTATATTATAAATAAATTGTAAGTATCTAAGTCTTTTCTAAACTAAACTTGAGTTGTAGAGCTGTATTAACTTAATAATTATGCGTCTTGGTGTTTTGGCGCGCGTGACAACCCGCGAGCCGCGCGGGCGCCCCGGGACAGGGCTCTGCCGCTCGCACAATGCTGTGTCTAACATTCCTTGCAGTATAATACAACCCTTCCTTTCTTCTAGTCTTCTTACGGCAGTCGTGTACAACAGCTGGTCATAGTTTCATATTTTATGCGAAAGCTAACATTACGTTTATACATGTAAACGTACAGAATCAAAAATAATCGTTTTAACCGACTTCAAAAAAGATTCAGAAAATGTTTTTTGTGTACGGACACATAACTTTCTATCACTTGGACCGATTTTGATGTTTTTTTTTGTTGGATAGGCCAAACATCCGGAAGGGCCTGTAGACAATTTTCTGTGATCTGGTAGTCGTAGATTTAAAATACTAAGGTTGCCGGGATATTTAGGTTCCCGTGACGAAACGTCTAACGTGTTAAAGTTCTAAAAATCGGTTTTAATTAACATGCTCTTATAAAGAGTTATCTTGTTTAAATAAAAGTTATGAATAGACTATTCAGTCGAATTACTTAGTCTAAGCCAAAGAAGATAAACAGCTGTTTAATCTTCTTTGGTCTAAGCTAAGAAACTACGTATGCGAGGTGCCAGGCTCGACAGAACGGAAACTGTAATGAAAATGCATGAATCTTTTTAGCCTATTTATGTTCTGGTTCTTAGCTATGTTTGATTGAAATACTTACATATATTTGGACAGCTACCTACTGTGTTAGCTAACTGTTAACATTCTACTCTTTTTTTATGATTTCGTTGAGTCGTCAACCCTGGAAATAAAACGAATCTCATTGTCCCTCAGTCAGACGAACGTCGGAGAAATAAGTAAATTGTAATGTTTTGGCACTCAGCAATGTTGGTTTTTGTTGTTATGCGTTATGAACTTTTTGCTAAGAAGTGATGACTCTATACCAAAGAAACGTATGTGTACATAACCAGTTGTTACGCTTCGAAGAGTATATACGTGCAAGTAAAATCCCATGGCGAATTGAAAAAACTCTCACTGGTCCGCGATTCTGCAGTCCGAGCGCGGCCGCCAGAAGCAACGCTCACCAGGGTTCCGTTGGTCAACAAGCCTGTATGATAATATATATAAGCCCGCAGCACTTAAATGTCTATCTAAGAACGTAAGGAATAAGTGATTAACTTTAATTCATTTTCACTTTACATTAAAGTTTCGCTTCAAAACACCCAATAAATCTGCCTATGTACATATGTACAATAAGTAGGTACCCCTAACTACAGATTTGTAAGTTTATGCAGAGCGCTACGGACCCCTCGAATTCACCTCGTATTTCGCTTCACCGGTTTTCGAAAGCAAGTCGCAAGCTTGAGGAAAGCTCAGTGCGCGGTTTGTGACGAAGGCCGGCGCACGCGCAGGTCACTACAAGCGTCCGGCGCTGGGCGGACATGTGCGCACTATGGAGTTTTGGAGCGGCGGCCGCCCGCCCGCATGCGGCGCTTCCCCGCCCTTGAGCATCGAGGGCGAAGGGTTCGCTCTCACTTTTTTTGATAAGGAGGGCGGCGGCCCGCCTGCCCCGCCACCGAAACAAGGTGTGTTGTATTTGCCAAATTAGGTACAAAAATATATACAATTAATCGGTAAGTAATTGAAATTGCGATCTAAAATATTACTTTGCGTATGAAAATTTTGATACAACTTTAATACCTTAACTACGTTTTCGAAAATAGACGCGTTTGATTTTTACATTGGTGTTTAATTAGGGTTATCATGTTACAACAGCTGCTTTTATTATTGTGTTATTGTTTCCTGTTAAACGTAGGCCTGCATTGTCATTGGAGATATAAAAATAGGGACCTAAATATAATTCTGTTGTTAAGGTAGTGAAATTAAATAAAAGATTTAAAAAAACCGTCACTTAGCAAATCAGCTAATTACTTAAGTAATTATTTTGTTTCACCACAGACGCAACGGATTGGCTGATTCGATGAGTCACGTGATTTTTTGTTTACCTTGTTTTCAGTACCGAAACAAATTAACTATAACAATTGCTCTGAAATTTGACTCCTACTACAACCTGTTGTGTTACGTTGCTTTGCGTCGCCAACAGAGGCACTAGTTTGCGTTTTCAAATTTTGCTACGTTTTTATTTATAACCTAATCTTTTTTTAAATTTTTCGAAAACTTTGTAAGTGGTTATCTTTTGGAAACAGCACTTGTTAACTCTCCACTTCGCTGTACTTGGCGAATGTTCGCTATTAGGTATCAGTTCCTATTATTCCGTCGTTAAGTGGAAAAACAAAAAAGGTACATCACAAATATTCAACCGATATAGCAATGTGAGGTGCCGCTTTTTACACACTTCTTGGGCCTAGCACGCTAACTTTTATCGATGACATAAAGCATATATCCCTTATTCTAACCAGTACGCGTGTGCGAGAGGAACGGGAGCGTCTATGTGCGCGATAAACGCTAGCGTGCTGCTAGACCTTCTTCTTTACCGCCTTCTACACAGTACTAGTTAGTAACCTTTACTACTACATAGGTACTCCCCAAAAATATATGGTTGGTGTCTGAACAGTCTATACTCGGGTATTTACATCTGTATAACATCTGTGTACCTATCACCAACATAATAATGTCTTGTGAGATTAATTTTGTTGGTATTTTGTAACTACTATTAATCGCACGACTTCTACAGATGAAAATTCCCTGTTACTTGTTTCCTATTACTTGTTTATCACTTCTTTTGCAATTGCGACATTTTCGATGAAATCATAACACATTTTAAGTTAAAATAGGTAAGAACATTATATTCGTTAGCACCTAATATTCTTGGGTCTTGGGTATACTGGACAGGCACGTCTGAGTAAGCGACCGCCTTACATTACTAACAAGTCGTGTTTAACCCTCCGCGCGGGTCTGTCTAACTACATAATAAATATACACACTGCGAGATATATTAGACTTGCATGTTCATGCCAGAGCCACTGGGTGTTCAAATTCATTGCTATAACGGCGAAAATATTTTTTAACGTTCTAATGAATGGTATTCACAATATTTAAGAAAATTGTTTGTTTTTAGATATTAAAATGTGTTAAATACTTTGTAATTTTTTCTAGTCTGAAAATAAAATCTTGTTGCGCCTGACGTTTAATTGTTACAATTATAAAGATTTGATTCATACACTCACGTTATAAATTTGAAAGTACGTGAACATCTTCATGTGTGGATGTCGGTCGTTCAATCAGACATGAACGTCTGAACCAGGGCCGGATTTAGGGGAAGGCAACCGGAGCTACAGCCCCGAGTCCTCCACAAAAGAGGGGCCCCCACAATAGAGACTTCGGAAATATTTTTTTGAAAACTTAAAAAAAACAAGTACGTCTATTTTGGTAAATTCGAGTGCTAATACTGAATCGTAGTGAAGTATTTTATTATCTGCCCATTGCCTTATACGCTGGATATACCTTTCGGTAAAATTACAATCGGCAAAATGACACATTGACTCTCGGCGAAAACATGTGCACCAATGGCAAGATAATGTATTCACAACGCTTTCAGGCGGCTTTTACACCTTAGCGAAGAAAGGGCGAGTAGCCTGAAAGGCGATCGCAAAGGGTAATTTTAGCATAGCATGCCAAAGGAGGCGCATTATACGGATCTCGGATTTTGGGCGCTAAAAGAGATTTAGGCAGTCGGATTTAAAATGCTACCGCGAATTTTCGATATCCTGGATCATTCAGGTCGCATTATAAAAAACTATAATCAGCTGATCAAGTGTAAAATTCTGCAAAAAGCGGTTGCTCGCGTGGTTGGCATGAGGAGTCGGACGAGATTACCGTTAGGAATTTTATTCCATTTATTAACTTATTTCGTTCATCCATAGCACGCATAACATTAAATGTCGCTCAAATATATTCAAGTTGCCGGATCAACCCCAGACGTCGCTGGCTGGTAATTGTAGTTAGTTATCTATTTACTGTATACGGGGGGGGGGGGGAGGCAGCATATCGACGCTATGGACGCTATGACAAAACTTGCCTCTCGCGAGAATCGAACCCGGACCCGGTAACTTCGTCGTCAGGCACACTAACTGCTAAACTATCCAGTCTTTAAAATGGATATATGAGTATACGACGACGCCATAAATAGCATGTTTAGCTTATAGCTTAACTAGCACTATACTGCTAGCTAAGCAATGGCTCTTTTTTCCAATGACGTAGATGTCCATATCACTTCTACACGTCTCAACTCTTCATCTAGTGTACCACCTCAATACTTTACCTGATTCTACTCAGAAGCCTAATATACATAGATAAATCAAGTCTTATTGGATCAACGGCGTTTTCGGTGACGTGATGAGTTCTTTTTGTTCATTTTTGGGACAACGCATGTATGTTTGTAATGTTGGCGGCCGATCAATATTATATTTGACATACATTTTTTCAGAAAAAACTCGTTGATCCGTTGATATTCTTGCCAATAAAGAAAATAGCAAAGAAACAAACATATTTTAACATGCACAGTTACAATTAGCCAGCATAATGTTTTGAAAAAAGAAGAAAAAAAAAGATAAACTGCTAAGTTTCTTGCCGCGTTTCTTCTCAGCAGAATCTTCAATTTTCCGAAGCGTAGATTCAGACATGTAAAACAGCCTATATGGCCTACTAGCAAAATGAATTTCTATTTTAATTTTCATAGGCATTGAATGGTTATTATTTATACTAGTTTTAACTCTGTGAGTAAATATACGGTAGCGTTGCAAATCTGCACGAAAGCAGTCGTGCTAGCATATAGATAGGCACGGTGGGAGATCGCGGACCAGCGAGAGGGGCTAGAGGGGCCCAGCGGAGGGCTGGAGAGGGGGGAGGGTGTCGTTGACCGCAAACGTTATGCAATGGCTGTGCTGTAAGCTTCTGATAAAGACGTCCGTGATATTGCACCTTTATTGTTTAAACTTTTGGCGTGTTCCATGTGCATTCACCCTTGACCACATTACGCTAAGTATTTAGGTACGGGTTTTTAGACGCGACCAGTTTTTCTTTCCCCGTTGGTTTGTACTGACGGATTAGAACTGATAACTTGTGGACAGCTTCGATGCCTACCTTCCCTAACTGTCCACGTGCATTATGACACTACGTTGCATACCTACGTACAGTCAAGGAGATTGAAACACGTACCACCGTAGAACCTAGTCGAAGAGACATACGCATGACATTTGTATGATATAGCCTGGCGTTTAACGCGTCGTGTCATTGCGATAGGGTTCTAAGGTGGGACGCGAATATATTTCCCCTACTGTATCTAACGTAAACCTAACATGCATAAGAGTCTTAAATAGGTATACTGAGTTCACCGGCAAAACTACAGACCTTAAATCGTAATTTAAAATTATCTATTATGATTCTCAGCCATCTGTATACAAACAGGTTCGTATAGGTATTTTCTTAACAGCGTCCTCCTGTAAGGCCAAAATCCTTGGATTGGCCTGTGGCTTGGCTTAGACCAAGTAATCCGACTGAATAGTCTTTCCTTGACTTTCGGGAAAATAAGAGAAACTAAATAACTTTTTAATAAAAGCATGCTAATTAAAAACAGCTTTTAATTTAAGGACTTCTAATTATCATCATTAGGTTCCACTGAGTTCTGCCGTACCTACTCCAACATGTCCCCAGAATCTAAATATCCCGGTAACTTTTGTATTTGAAATCTTTTTTAGAGTCCCGTACCTAAAAAGTAAAAACGTAACCCTTATAGGATCACTTCGTTGTCTGTCCGTCTGTCTGTCAATAATCTTCTTTTCAGGAACGCGTGGAGATATAGAGTTGAAATTAATATCAAATACTTAAGTCTGCAGGCCCTTGGAGCTTTGAAAAAATACACTTCTGACTCAACGCAATCAAAAGATCCGTCAGTTTATGCAACATATTTCATACATTTGCAAGGGGATCAAAAACCTTTATCCCGTTAATCTAGAACCATGGCATTAGGCAAGACGCAAGCACAAAACAGGAAAAATTCGAAAGCCATAAATTTTTAGTTACATCACAAAAAAAACACGAACTTATATTTGCACTTGATATGTATGGGAATAACAGTCTTTAAATGGAAAGTTATGTTTGTTTCTCGAATCAGTTTATCTTTTCGTTAGAGGTACTTATTATGTTTGTACGGAACCCTCGGTGCGCGATTCCGACCCGCACTTGGCTGGTTTTTTAAAACACGATGTGCATGAATCTGTTCAGAAATTCCTCCAGTTTACCAGACCACCTTCAGATTCAGATCAGATTCAAATCGAGTATACCGAGTTTTATTTATAAATAATTAATCCGGAAAGTGTAAAATTTACTTTCCAAAGACTTTAGAAATTGGTTGCAATGACAATTAGTTTAAATCGGATTAATTTACCACCCTAAGTTTTAATTTGAGTAGCTATGTACATTAAAAAATACCTTTTTATAGAAAAAAAACCTACATAAACTTAACTACAAACCATACCTACCACAAGCTAATGTAAAAATGTTGCCAAGTTACATAGGTACTCAAGTAAGGAAATTAAAAAACAGAACGTAGCAGATTGTGATTTAAGCACTGATTTAGTAATTTGGCACTCGTTTAGATCTTAACTCTTTTTTTGGCGACGCCGATAACCCTGAATTTCATTTGTACCAACTCATTATTAAAACTTGCCCCCTTCTTCACATTTGTGTTTTTGGTGGGATATCAATAATTTTTGAAAAGTATTAACCTTTCATTCGTCCAAATGCGACACCGCCGGCCCCGATATTGTTTGTACTGAACTTGGTTCCTTTCACATATCGATAAATTAGTAGTTTTCAAATTTTTTATATATACAAGCCTAGTGCTCTATTTTCTGACTAAATTTAACGTTTCTAAGAGGTGGTCTAGGTTTTCTATCGTTTGTATCAAACTTACCCCTTTTTGAAACCAAGTACCGAGCTATAATTTTTTTTCCTTTGTCGAAATTTAAAGTTTTTAAGTCATCCAGAAGTAGTTGAGGTTTTGTATCTATAGATCACTCAAGTCAGTGTGGGATAAAAATGGTACTTGATGTCAGATTTTAATACTTAACTCAAGTACTAAGGTAACGGTCCTAGTAATTGACAGTGACCCAATAATTGACCAGAAGATACGAAAACATACGAGTAAAAACGGGACACAATGATATCATAACTACTGGGTAAAACAATGCCCTACGCATGTTAAGTATCTACGGTTACTTTATAATAGATTTGCGCTAGCGTGAAATTTTGGATTTATATGTTTATCTTTAGATATAGAAAATGACAAGTATGAAAGTCAAAAGATTTTATGTTTTGGGCTGTCGAAAGTGGCATAAAATTATTCGTGTAAATATACACACGGCCGGTTCGTCGCTTCTTTTCCGATCTTGGCTGACACACTGCCGAGTGTCTAGAAAATTATTTAGAATGATATGATAATGAGTAGTCCAGTACTTAGTCCGGTTAGTTAATAATGTTACAGAACATCAAGTCACGACTTCAGTCTAACATGCATAACTTATGGCTGTAAGTACGAAGCGTGAAAGTAAACAGTTTTTATTAAAACATAAAACCAATCGCTTATCTAGATCGATCAAACACTTACGTAACATTTGTAGTAATATCGCTCTGTCAGTAAGTACCACAGTAAGCAGGCACGTTTAGCAATACATACATTGCGGCGTCGACGTAGTGAACTCGATTTTCCCAAAGAGTCATACCTTCAATGATACTATCCAAAGAAGTGTAGGAGTAAGCAAAAGACAAGAAAGGCTTTTATTGTACTTGCGTGAGGGAGATAGAAATAACTGTTAGTGCAGGTTCAATGATCGACTCGCGCGCAGTTTGTTGAACTGCAATCATTGCTTTGGGAAAAGTTAGGGTTGTTGATTAAAATTTCATACTTAAATGACATCAAAGCCGGTAAATTAGAGAAAAGAGTGTGCAACGTCTACGGCTAATTTGAACTAAATAAGTTATTTAAAACACAAAGCAAACCATGCATATTAATCAAATAGAACGGGACTTATTTATTCATGTAATATGTTATTAAGAAAAGTCATAATTTAAAATTACATTTTCGTTTATATGCTTGCGTATTTAACATTTTCAAATGTAGAGTCAACCCTACATAGGAGTTAGTAAGTGAACCTAAGCTTGGGACTCGTTTCCACGCGGCGATTAGAGCAAGATAAAACATTCGCGGAAGAAAGCACCGTGACTCATTACGTAACTAGTTATTTAATAGCCAATAGTCGAGCTTTGGATCCACAGTACAAGCTCGCCCAAGGGAAAAGCCAAACATTATGTATTATGGAACTTTGCAAATTGCTTCGTATATTATGAAATAGAAAATTATTCAAAAGCCAAGGATATAATAAAGAAGACCACAATAGGTAATACATTTTTGCCAAATATTGTTAGAATTATTAGAAATCAACAGACATCGGCAGTCAATGTGAAAACCCTCATATAGTTCGTCATGACGTCTTAGCCAGAGATAAGTGCAAAATGTACTGCGTACAGATTCAGGTTTTTTAGCAAAAGATGAAAAGCTTCACCGATGTTCTCTATTGGTTTTGTGATTATTTAAAATGGAAATAATAAGGATGGCTTGAAAGTCAGAGCCTCGAGCGTAGCCAAATTGTAGAGTAGGGTACACATATACAGAATCGTGTCGATGCATGATTAAAATGGCATTTTAAATAGTTTGTTCACGTTAAGTTATATGTGCAAAGAAAATCGCGGGCAACAGTTAAGTAGTTATAAATAAGTATAAACATCTCTGGACAATTTACGCAAATTGACCTAGTCCCAAATGAAGCAAAGCTTGCATGTACATGACTGGTACCACGGATATATTAATTTACTAATAAATACGTACTTAATAAATACACATTATTATCAACACGACCACGATCCACGACTTAAATACAAACATTCATATTCATCATACAAAATATTTTCTCCACACGGGGATACTGTGACAACGCGCTGGTGTCAGACTCGAATTAAGATACCAAATAATAGCGTAAAAATACGTTTTTATCCGTTGAATTACTTTCATTCCAATTGCAAGATTCAAATCGAAAAAACAGGCTTACGAAACAAGAGCTTTTAAACAAATATGTAACCCTCCTTTTGAGCTTCGCCGCAATCAGATAAAAATACTACTAAGTGCTGTGCATAGCCATAACTACGAGTTATTGATATAAAAGTACTGAGGTTTAAAGAAGATTGTGTACTGTCATACCGCGACGAACTGAAAGCTTCAGCCGCAACGTGTTTCCTGACCCGATACTAATTGAATCACGCCTCGTGCACAGAACTGTCCACACGCTGAGGTCAAACTCTCTACATACTGTTTTAGCTCAATACGTAGAAAGCCATAACAAAGACAAATCTAATACTTACCTAAAGCAATACACCAAGCGTAAATCGCGAACTAATCAGTACCGCAGGATTCAGTATATATTGTATTTATGTATGTAATACAGCTTATTACGTATATAAGTATTAAATAAACAAACGTAAAGTAATAAATCGCCCCCTAAAAAGGATTGTACATCACCAGTGTATTCATTTATTAGTTGTTTATTAAATTAAATTAAACTAACTACTTTAAAACTATGATTGTACATGTCCTATAATTCAAATACGGAATCCGAAAATGCTGCCTACACTATTTACGTTAATTCTTCGTCTGGTATCCTTCTATCTAAATAAACTGGAATTTGATGCCCCCGCAAAATCTATACATGTAAGCAAAGTACAATACTGAAAGGAGTTCGAAACCTTCTTTTGATAAGATAACAATAAGCTATATTGAAATTAAAAGCCGATGCACCCTTAGTTAGAATCTAACACGAGTCGAAGTTGGTCGCAACGGCTTCTTGAAAATGTCATAATTACATATCATAGCATTTTGCTTTGATGAATGGGAATATTGAAAAAAGCTCGCGTGTTTCTTGGTTAATAACTTCTTTATCAGTTTAGTCTTAATGACGATTTTCTGTAGAATATTGAAGATGAAAAGGCCATCTTTTGACAAGTTCATATAGTACTTGCTCATGCGGCATTAATAAGACTGACCATGTTTAGTTTACCCCTCAGATGCTCATTAAATTGAGATGCATCGTAGGATAAGTTAAATTTCGGCGGGTATTATGTTAGGACCGCTAATAAGGTAAAATTTGTTAGTCGTCAGGTACGCCGCGGACAGCGCAAGCGCAGGCAGCGGCAAGGCTGCGGCTCCGTGCAAGGTGTGCGGCGACAAGGCCTCCGGCTACCACTACGGCGTCACCTCTTGCGAGGGCTGCAAGGTAAGCCTCTCTGCTAAAATCATACCTCACCCCACATCCCCTCTCCTACTTCTCACTAACTAACTAAGTCTTCCGTGGGTAAGAACAGATGTGACGTAATATAAGCGCGTGACAGACGTGTCGCGACCGATGCGACAGTATTCAACAGTATGAAAACGTATGGCGGTCCTATGTCAGCGGACCGGATGAGTCGCGCGGCATTGATGACAACGTTGTACCTACTTAGTTTAGTTCATAATTAAAATATGATGCAGTGATAAATCGAAAATATTGTTCATCATCATCCATATACTGTGTAAAAAAAAAAAATACTCTCACTATTACACTACCTACTAGGTATCATAATTTAATTTCTCTCCATTATTATGTGTTTAGAAAATCAGGTGTCTTTAATTCAATGATGTGTTACTGGCGACCAATTTACGTGAAATCGAAAATAAACGAAAACTCCTAACTTTTCACACAGGGTTTCTTTCGACGGAGTATTCAAAAGCAAATAGAATATCGCTGCCTGCGTGACGGGAGGTGCCTCGTCATAAGGCTGAATAGGAACCGCTGCCAGTTCTGCCGGTTCAAGAAGTGCCTCGCGGTCGGCATGAGCAGGGACTGTGAGTACGCACGCACTCCACATTGCACTCTTATTCAATAATCAAGGATAGTTACATTTGACAGCAATAAAACCCTACTATGATCTTCATTAATTAACTTTATATTCTTTATATCTTCTTTACACAGTACTTTTAATATGAATATAAAGGGTGTCCAGTAAGTAGTTCGACAAACTTACGGGGAGGTAGTGGGCAGGTGACCTACAAAATATTAAAAAATGACCTTAGTCACCGTTTTTGAGAAATATCGGTTTTCCAATTTTTTGTATATGTATGTAATTGGAAAAATCG
The DNA here is from genome assembly GCA_963691745.1 of Ditula angustiorana. NCBI lineage: Eukaryota > Metazoa > Arthropoda > Insecta > Lepidoptera > Tortricidae > Ditula > Ditula angustiorana. Next base: position 16,450,120 of record OY829472.1, read on the forward strand.
AAATTTTTGGTCACTAAGTAGTAGGACCTACGGTACTACTTACCGGAAACCCTGTATATATAAACAGGATGTCTCATAAGTAGTGAATAATCTTTTAGGTCCGCTGCTTATTTGGTTTTCATGATATTTCACTTTTTTTATGAGAAATGTAATATTCCGAGTCAGTATTTTAATCGCCATGACTTCGATTGAAGGAGTTTGTCCCTTTCAATTGTAATGCAAACCTTGTCTTAAAAATACCTTTACTTTAAGGGCGAAACCACAAGTTTTGTAACCTGAGAATTTCTTTCAGTAACTTTCAACTCACGTTGTATATAAATGGTGCTGTGGAAGGCTGCTTTCCTAAAAGGTATGTAGGTCATTTAATGAAAAGTTTGAAATAGTATGGTAATGATTTTGGCATTGATTTAAAACATTACTAAAGGTTTAACAAATTCTTTTTGAAGTGGTTACTTAAATTACTACAGTAAAAAGCTGCAATCGTACTCGACCCCTACAAAACTAAACCATATCGGCGTTTATTTATTTTTTTAGTTGGCTTGCGCTTCTTGTGACTGTTGACACTATCCAATATTTTTTTGATCAAGTCCATGGGTGCAATTTTTGAATCTCACCAGGTGACTAGAGCTCACCAAAATGGCCGAATCTCTATGAAAAACGGCTATTTTGGCGAGCTTTAGTCACCCGGTGAGATTCAAAAATCGCACTCCATATCCGCATGTACAGTAACTACCTGGCCTAGTTTAGCTTAGTCAAAGAAAATATTAATTGAATGTACTTAAGTCAAGTAGTTGACTTTTGACCACAGGAGAGACCATTTCTGTTGTTTGTTACTTTTCATCAGCAATTACGTTTCGCGTTGCATAAGCCAATCAATAAATAAATGGACGCCGATATGCTTTAGTTATATAGGGGTTGAGTATATGATTACAGATTTTTACTGAAGTAATTTAACCGCTTCAGAAGGTATTTGTTAAAGCTTTTGTAACATTTAAAATAAATGCCAAAATCATTTCATAATTTCCATTAATTGAGCCAACTTTGAGGAAAGTAGCGTTCCACATCACCATACATTTTTTATAGAATGTAAGTAAATTGAAAGTTACCGAAAGAAATTATCAATTTTCAAAACTTGTGGTATTGGCCTATAAATAAAGGTTAACCCCCAATTTATACGGAAAGTTTTTTAACTTTTAACTAACTAATAAGAATCATTTAACAATTAGGACTCGCGAAATTATTTTAACCAAAATCATGGGCGTTCAAAATACTCATTCGGGTAGGGGAGGACTATTATCATTTTTTTAAAAGAGAAATATCGCGAAAATCGCTTACGATTTTAGGTCTTAATAGCTTATTTGCTGACTGTTCAAATCTGGTAGTAAAAGTCTTAAATTTTACTACCAGAAGTCTAACACCCTTATTCATAAAAAGTTAACTCTTTTAAGCTAACAAATGTTTTGTCCCTTTCATTTGAGGGCAAACGTCACACAATGACAGATAAAGACAAAAATGTTAACTAACAAAAGTTGCTTTCCGTTCCTGTCTGTCGTTGTAATATCTTCGGCAGCTTGTTACTACTAAACCACGGAACGGATTTTGATGCAAGTTTTCATTGTCATTTAGAAATGTTTATAAAAGACTAGCGGACGCGCGCGACTTTGTTCACGTAAAATTAGTAACCTATGTCCGTCAGGAATAGTGTAGCTTTCTATCTGTGAAAGAATTTTTGAAATCGGTTCAGTAGTTCCAGAGATTACCCCCTACATACAAACAAACTAACAAAAAAACAAACTAACAAAAAAACAAATAAACAAAGTTTACCTCTTTATTATATTAGTGTAGATGTAGATTATTACATACTTACAATACATACTATAAAAAATGTTAATAAATTGCATCGATGTGAAATCGGGGCAGGGGTGCAATTTTTCAATCTCACCAGGTGACTAGAACTCACCAAAATGGCCGAATCTCTACGAAAAACGGCTATTTTGGTGAGCTTTAGTTACCCGGTGAGATTCAAATGCAATTTTCTAATCTCACCAGGTGACTAAAGCTCACCAAAATGGCCGCATTTCTATGAAAAACGGCCATTTTGGCGAGCTTTAGTCACCCGGTGAGATTCAAAAATCGCACTCCAGGTCGCTAATAGCTGATATTAACAACATATCCTCACATCTATTTACCAATTGAAAAGAAGAGAGATTCACTGTTGTTTGTCAGTTGCATCCATACTTACAAATTGTTTGTTCTCATGTACGTACAACACATACATTGTTACAAAACATACATCAATGCCATTAATCGTTAGTTCGGTGACGGGCACTAACCACTGTTAACAGTACAACTTTATATGAAAATGATTTATTTCTATATGAGAGCTCACTCCACAGCTGTTAGGTATGGCAGAGTACCGAAAAGGCCTAGGGAAGTGATAAGCACCGATAGCATGCCTGATCTGGCCAGAAATCTGACCGTGTCGGGAGCAGTTTCCGCGCCAGGCAAGGAAGACATGGAGACAGAGAGTCTGCGGCACGACGTGGCCAAGGAGCTGGCGAAGATCGTGACGGCGGCGCACCGCTGCAACAACACTTACACCGAAGAACTGCGCGGCTCTCTGCCGCGCCGCGCCATCTTGCTCAAGGTCGAAGACTCCGACAATGAAGGTAACACATGCTCTGCTTACATGCTATGTCGGAGGCTCAATGACTGGGACATCAGCGAAAAATCGCTTGCCTTTTTATATACGGGGTCTTCTTTTAAAGAGTGTGCATGGCACTTCTTAAGTTTAAAGCTAAAACATAACCCTCTCACCTGGCGGCAGTATAAAGGATACAATACTGCAGTGACACTCACATGCAAGAGTAAGAAAAAACCGAACAGCAAATTGATAGTAATAGGACTAATAGAGCTAAGGCTTGGGTAGAGACATACTTTATTTTGCGTCCCTGCTTAATAATATAAACTGAATAATGTGGCAAATGGGTACTTTTAATATTATTATATATATCCTCAAATACCCTCCCTTTAAAAAACCGTTTTTTGCCTAAGTTAAGGCAACCGCCTAAGGGCCCGAATATTTGCCCATGAACTGGCGCAGAGGCTAGTTTGTCGAACGTACAGTCATTACAATAGCTGGAACTCTCGAACAGGTCCAAGTGATTTACCAAGCTCTTATTCTCTTGACAATAGAGATGCGAGGAAATCTTTTTGGCTTCTTGTACTAAGGAGATTGTTATATTCCGCGAGTGCTAAATGGTCATCGGCTTTTGTCAACTAATGTTGCATATGCAATTCATAGACTCCGACGTAAAACAATGGTATTTTTGAAATCTCAGAGACTAAATATACCTACTTACCTACTCTGTACCAGTGACCTTAATCTAATGATCTTGAAATTATCCAAGCAATTGCAAGATACTCACCAAATTTAATTGGAGCAATCGCTTGAGATGTAAATGTTTAGTTGATTTTACAATTTGTTAGACACGCATCCTCTAGAACAGCCTGAGATGATAAATGTGTGGAAGTAGCTTAGATATTGTGCATGTCCAGGCAGCGGTGGCGAGGAGGCGGCGTCGTCGACAACGGACCGCGCCACGGACGTGCGATCCGTGCTGTGGCACCACGTGGCGCTGCGCATGACGCCCGCCGTGCAGCAAGTGGTGGAGTTCGCCAAGCGCCTGCCCGGCTTCCACAACCTGCCGCAGGACGACCAGCTCATACTTATCAAGGTAACCTTACCACCTTCCGTCATCAAGGTGTTTTGACCCCCTGCCTGACTTCACTGAAATCACTTAGCCACATGAACAATAACGATGAATATCAACAATAATAACGATCCGAATAAGCAGAGTGCCATTGAGAGGAAGTACTTAATGGTCTATAGCAGTAGTTGGCAACCTTTTGGAAGGTTTAGTGGCAGATCAGACATAGTGACAAAGTTAAAGTAAGTTAACTAGTGCAAGGAGGTTGCGAATTCGAATCCCGCAAGGGGCACAACTGAATTTGAATGTTTGCAGCTAAGTCGTAGATAATATGTATGATGTAAGTATTTTAAGTATGTATATATGTCATATACTGTAGGCTAGTATGCTAGAATCTTAGTTAAGTTTGGGGCTAATTTCGGCAATTGGCGTAAATAATTATACAAAGAGTGTAATATTTATTTCCCTAATATGCTGGTTATACCCGTTGTCTGAACATCGAAACCGACCATTAATCAATTACTTAGCAGCTCTAACGTGGCTGCCTAAGTCCACTAAGTCTAATCCAAGTCTAGTCAATCCATCCCTCTGAGCAAACAAAGTGTCACTTTGGCGGTCATGTTAGGACCACGTCGGATTGGGGCTTAATAGTTGATTGCGAATTTGTAAATTGCTTGTTAAATTAGCGAATGCATGTTTGAGACGACGATTTTGGTGGCGTCGGAAGCATAAAATCATCTCTGGCAGTACATTATGTTCGCAGCTGGGTTTCTTTGAGGTGTGGCTGACGCGCGCGACTCGCTTGTCGACCGCCGACTGCATCGTGTTCGACGACGGCACTATTATCACTCAGAGTCAGCTCGAGATAGTCTATGACGTGAGTATCTAAATACTCACAATATGCAGACGAAATGTATCCGAAGACGAATGTAGACGAAGTCTGTGCCTCCTGTGATAAGTGATGTAACTCGACTTGTACCCTTTTGTGTTTTTTTATTTACAAATAATCAGAAAAAAATTACGAATTTTTTGGTCTATATCACGTACTTCTAGGAGCTATAGTTTCGGAGATAATTTTGTGAAAAGTGATACAAGTAACGGCATTTCGGCAAAAAAATGGTGCAGATTGATATATATCAAGTTGTAACCCCCTTTATGTGACTCCTCTTAAGGCTATTTTCGTGCTTTGTGGTATAAGTGAAATTGAATTTATTTTCACATTTTATTTTTCGGTATTTTTTTCAGAAAAATTGATATATCTACAGTTATATCACTTTAGACCAACTTTTCTAAAACCAGACCAGGGTACAACTCAACATGTACCTACCAATGCGAGACCAATTTGATACATTTTTTTGTGATAAGTGATACATCTCGTCATGAATCACTTTTCACAAATAATTTTTTAAGTGTAAAGGAATACAAATTGAATTATATCTAAAAGTCAAACTATTCCGGTAAAATATTTATGCAACAGCAGTTGTGTTAAGTAATACAAGTGCGAGCATAAAGAGTGTGGTGGGAGTGCGCGGGGGCGGGGTGACGCGGGAGCGGGGGTGCGCGGGACCTAGGTGTGACAAGGTGTGGTTACGTCGGAATTCACTATGGATCGACGCGTAAGTTTATAGTTGTATCATTTTACACGAATTTTCATATATTTTAATTGTTCGTCGAAGTATTGAAATATATCAATTGACACGAAATAATGTTATGTAAACAGTACAGTCACAGCCAAGGTAGCTCTTATTTCTTTTTTGTATTTTGCTTAATGTACTTATTTGATCATAAGTGTCAATCTAACTTTTCAGAGATACTTGGATACTGTGTGCGTGCTATGATTGTTTTGATTACTATCTACCTATACCTATGCTGGCACAAATTTCTTTAGATCTATTAGCTAATAAAAAAATAAGCCAATTACGATTTTATCAGACTAATACTATCAACCTTTGCTATTAATTATGCTACTTACTGTTAGGTAGGTACTGCTTAAACTACTTAATTATCTACTCCTTATTACAAACTACTTTCTTAAATAACTAAAAATACTAAATTGCATCATGTACTTATCAAAACACATCAACCGTTTTTTATTCCAGGTGTCATTTCCCCATTCTCGCGTTGCTTTAGCTAGCTACTTTCAATATGGCAAAAACGACGTCTCAAAGCAATATTGAAGCGGGAATTGCAGAAACAGAAGAAAATACATGTGATGCTGACGCTGGATCCAATGTGAGAGAACTAATAGAAGAATCGCTGCCAGAAAAGCATAACGAATGTCCGGTCACTCCTCGCAACGTACAGCAGAGTACTGGAGAGCACCTTCTTATGAAATACTACACTTTTGCGGGAAGGGATTTCGTCTGAATGTTTTGCTGCATTTGGAAATAAGTACAATAACGCGGGGTTCATTATCAATGAACAGGTTAATTTTCCTTCATCTCCTTTATTGCGGGTGTGTTTAAATTCTATCATTAACATTGTCATAATGGATAAAAAGGATTGTCATTGGGTAGTTTAGATTGAGAAAAAGTATGTGGGTAGTTTGTGAGACATAATAATGTATAGGGGGTACTTTTGTTTTGTTTTTCAATTTTGGGGGTACATTAAACGAGTTTTGTGTTTTTAAAGGGTATTTGTGCAAAAATGATGGCGGTGGGCGAGATTAAAGAAAAATGTTTTAGTTTGTCAGTACGTGATTCGTTCAAGTAGCGAACGGTCGTACTATTTGATCCGGATGATGCCTCGTACAGAGGCGAAACGCGCGTCGATCGTGTTGTTTTAGTATTAAGTGGTGGTGGTGTATAGTCGAGTCTGTGTGATATATGACTGTTGTTTCGTGTAGAGGCGTAGGAGAATGGGTTTTGTTATGAAGATACATATGTTGCACAGACGCAACTATCTTGCACGAGCACGGCAGTGGTTTTGCGGAGTAGCAAAGTACTCTTAATTGGTTCCAGTTTGTTATTTGTGAAGTATGTTAGTTTTTCTAGATTTTTATGAGTCTGACAATGATTATGATACTTTTTTTGTATTTAATAACTTTAACACGTCTAATCATAATACTTACTTGTAAGATTGAACCAAGCCATTTCTTAGTTTTTAAGAAACCTACTTAAATTTTCATCCAAGTTTTTTGAAACTTATAAGTTTCTATAGAGGCAGAAGTCAGCTATATCCTTGTCCCAATTTACCAAAAAATATGATTATAAGATCTCAACTTACCTTTGTTAAGAATTGTGATGAATATGTGCCTTAAATGTAAGTTAATTATTCATTTTGGTAAAGTTTAATAAACGTTGATTATGTTTCTAAATACTTATATTTATTTACACAATAAATATGAATGTTGGCGAGGGCGAGGGGTATAACTTGACTTGTATCTTTTAACACTTTTTTTCACATGGCTATAATTTCGGCAAACTGATATAAGTTAGGTAAATTTTATTTGTAACGGGGTACAAAGTCAAAAAATCTATTTTCCAAGGTTTTATGTTTTACTTTAGTTCAAGCAACATTGAGCTGGGAACATTATAACGCGAGTTATAGGATTTTACAAGTTCATGTATATCAGTTTACACCAAGAGATATTATGGGTGCTCCAGGGATGCACCATGATATAACTCAACTTGTATCATCTAACACATATTATTTACTCATATTAGACATTTCAATAGGTACAACTCACAGGTTTTTCGCGATTTTCTTCGAAATTACAAATTTTACCGAAAAACACTAAATGCCAGTTTATAGAATATATTTTTATCTATAAAAAAAAGTGCTTCGGGAAATGCTAGCCCTCCTGGCTCACAAACTAGAATTTTTTTAATCTTATTTTTGCGCTCCTGTAAAATGACGATTTTACACTTGTATCACTTATCACAGGAGGCACAGAAGTGTAAGTTATAAAATCGCATAGGACATCAATAACAGGTGTAAAGACATGACGGAGTAGGATTTTGGAGTAAGTGGGACGGTGAATAAAACGGGGCAGTAAATCATACAGGGAACACAATCTTGTGGGGCATTCAAAGTAGATATGATCTGGAGCACCCTTGTCCAAACCACACTAACAGACTGAGGAATCTTTAACGTGTATTTTACTAAGAACCACCAGGAGTACACGCATGGCCCAGTCTCAAACAACAGATTAGAGAGGTTACGTTTTTATTTGCTTCCCGATATCTAAAGAACCAAGGTCTTACTGGGATGGTATCCTGAACATCAGATTAATGCAGGCCCTTAGTCAGACTCGACTTGATCCAGTGCACAAACCAATCTTCATCCAAACGGTTCTGCAGGCTTTTTTCTTTCCGAATACGAGAGTTGAAAAATGTTGTATATTATGCAGGTACCGTTCGCGGCGGCCGCGTTGCGCTACGTGCGCAACGTGACGGCGTCGGCGCTGAGCGAGGAGGAGCTGGCGCTGTTCACAGGCGCGCTGCTGCTGAGCCCGCAGCGCGCCGGCCTCAGCGAGCCCGCGCGCGTCGCCGCCTTGCACCGCGCGCTCGCCGACGCCTTCCAGAACACTGTCAGTACAACTCTACAGAAGGACGGCATATCGAGATCCAAACACTTTCGGATTCTCGTAAACATTCGCAGTATTCGGCCATGTACACCTATTTGAAACTTCCCCTGTACAGTAAGATGTATTTACTTCTGCGCTACAACATGATCAAAATACAGCAAAAACAATACTTACTTACATAATACCAACACCATATAGTACCATTAGTACCATTAGTATTTCAGAAATACAGTGATAACGACGGCCCGATAGCTTAGGGTTGGTAACCCTGACTATAAAGCTTTAGGTTTCGGGTTCGATTTTCGAGTGGGGCAAAGTTGGGGGCAAATGTTTAAATATGATGCATAGGAATGTTTATATCCGCTAAAGACTCGCGAGTCTAGGATGTTTTAAACTGTCCCAGTGAACAAGCTTTGATCTACAGAATGACAATGTCTTTAATTTCTGACTTAATAAAAAAAACACAAACTTCTTTTTGTAGATACAAGTTTGATAATTGGGACAGACGTATATATATGTATTTAAATATTTAAGTATGTATGCAACGGATGTTGCCCAGTACCTATTACACAAGCAACTTTAGTTGCTAAATTGGAACTAGGTCAATTGGTGTTAAGTGTCCTGAAATATTTATTTATTATTTAGTTAACACGAGTATAGGTACACAATATTGTTGTACGTGTGGCTCAATCGACGTTGCAATGCAGCGACTGTAATCTTAGCACCTTTTAAGCCGTAACCCATCGCGAGCTCGCTCATGTAATGTGAAAGTTTGTTATTAAGTATGTAAGCGTAATATTTATGTACAAATGTTATTAATTACTTTACGCGAAAAGCACGAGTACTCATAGTGGTCACTTGGCTTAACGAAATCGCTCAGTTGACACACAAGTCGGTATTAGTTTATTAGATATGTTGTATCATGCCAGGTTGCGAGTAACGGGGAGGCGAGCAGCGCGGCGCAGGCGCGGCTGGCAGCGCTGACGGCGGCCACGCGCGACGTGCAGGTGCTGGGGCTGCGCCACCTGGAGCTGCTGGCATGGTGCCGCGACCACTGGCCGCGGCTCGTGCTGCCCGCGCTCTTCTCCGAGATCTTCGACATCCCCAAGAGCGAGGAGGATGACGGCGCCGACGCAGAGCGCGCCTGTTCCTCCTCCGCCGCGCCCTCCTCATCCTCCTCCGCCTCCTCATCGGGCGCCACCTCCTCCGCGCCAAACAACAGCTTGACTTCGCAAATACAGGGTTAAGCCTCACCAATGTCACTGATGTACAGTCTCCCGACAAATATGTCGGAATGGACAAGTCAAAAAGCACTATCACTCTAATCTTGAGCAAAGAATAAAATACATTGTCCGTACAGATGTATAGCAATTCTCAACACTGATGACGCGACAGCTAGGGATGCCCGATCTGAATCGATCTTTTGGAAGATCGATCTTTTGCAATACGATCTGCGATTTTTTGAATCGATTCACTGCGATGCGATCTTCCACAAGATCGAATCGTATGCCTAAGAGATCGGATGAAAAAAATCGAATGATTGTTATTATTAAATTCTCGTAGTACAATATGCATAACGTCAATATTTCTTGACCAAAGTTAACATTGAGATCTGTTTCTTATTACATGAAGTTAAATAGTATACATTAAGATTAACAATCTTTGCGGCTATGTTCAATGGGCACTGTTAAAAAAGAAATATGAGAAGGTAGGTGATAATTTTTCGTTTATTTTATTCAAGTTAAATCAAAAGCTTTTGTTTAAGACAATAAAGGTCTATATGTTAATAGCAACAACGTACTTAAAAATCTATGTTAGTTACAGCTACTCAATAATAATTTAATTAATTATTGCCCGTCGCTTCCATAGTTTGATCTTGTATAACGAAAAATAGTCTCGAGAGCGTGACGTGTTTCTAAAATGGATCCGCCAGTAAAGTCCAGTGTTTGGAACTTTTTTATTAAAACTGAACGTAAATTATAATAATTCGTAACTATTGGTTAGAACAAAAGAAAATACCACCAACTTGACAAACCATCTAAAACAAAATCACAAGAAAACTTATAGTGATATTAGTGATGTTAATAAAAGATTAAGCAAAACTGGAGGAACTTCTAGTAAGTAACTTCTTTTCTGATTTACTATATTACTATGGAATAATGGAAGTATGGATTACGATTCGATTCATGCGATCTTTGCTAGATCGATTCAAACCCATGCGATCCAGATCGTAGATCGATTCAATGGGTTACGATCCATTGCGATCCAAAAGATCGATTCAAATCAAAATTTTGGGCATCCCTAGCGACAGCAACGAACATTTTTTCGACGCGGAGACACGTCGTCAGTGTGTGAAGCCGCGCGTGTGTTTTATACAAACTGAGGTACTGGATACAACGCTAAACCTGCGGCCCCGTGCACCGTGGCGGAGCGCGGTGCCAGTGTAAAAATCGCCAATATCTGATATTGACTATAGGTCAGCGACAAATGTCAATGAACAATCTTGTTTATAATTGTGTTCAAAAATATAGACAATAGAGTTCATGGCCTTGCGCTGCTGAATGTATGTAAATTGCTGACCTACCATCAGCAAGGCAACCACCTTTAAGCACTTGTTTTTTTTGCTCGACTGCTGTCAAAAAGGAGGTTTCCACTTAATTCGTTACTTTCCACCTACTTAAGTTAGGAATTTGAATAATGTAAACTTTAAAAATCCGAAAGTTAAGAAGTGCCCAAACAAAAATCACTAAGAAAATTTGAAATCAAGCTCTCGACGCCGTTTCGGTAAAAAACAGATTAAGGAGTGGTGTGGTAGTTATAAATCGTACTCAAGTTCCAGATTGATACTGGATCAGTACTAAACTGGGACTTGAGTACGATCTATTAGGTATAACTATCATCCTAAAAGGCCATTAACACTGTGCGAGTTGCAATACATTGCGGACTACCCAGGTATGACGCGGCCTATCGATCGAGCCTCGCAATGTAATGCAACTCGCATGCGACAATGGCCCTTAAAACTCTATCTATCTCTTTCACTCGTGTATAATTTTTAAAGTGTTCAGTTTAGGACAAAAATAAATGTCAAGTAGGTATTTAATTTATTATTGGAACTGAGACTCAAAAAGGCACCTCTTTAGGTAGGCAGGTAAACAAGTAGTTGAAGTAAACCATTGCCTACGGGCAGCAGGCTTAACATTAAATAATCACATCACTACCCAGACATTGCGATGCCCGGTATACAGATAATTAAAAATGTGTGAAAGTTAATATAATACATACAAACTCACCATGTCAGAAAAAATACGAGATGTGAGTGTCTAAAAACAACACATTACAATCGATTTTGTCCGAATCAACTAGCGATGCAGCTAAGAGTCTACTTATAATAGTGTTTGATAAAATAGGTTTATTTGTTGTATTGCGAATCTTTAATGTGTTGCTTTAAGACATATTGTTTTCTAAGGAGGCTGCTATGTATAGAAGTATATATGTAAGACCCATCATTTGACACATGACAACACCCATATAACGTAAATGTGCATTATCCATTGAAATTATAAATAAAATATTCAACAACTTTTGAGCTTCACAGATACCTAAAAGCTATGTATTTGCTCTTTTGAGGTGCAACTAAGTGGTTCTTACATTGATTTCTATCGTAATAATAAGCTATTTCATACTAACAACTCAACACGTAAACAGTTACATATTAAGTCTTTTTTTTCTTAAACTTAGTGTAGTGACCAAGTTCTTCGTTTCGATTCATATAACATTTTCGTAAATTTGTTGAAATCGATTAATTTATTACAAAATCAATAAGATATCAAAACATTAAGTCAAATATTAAAATGAACCAAAAAAATCCCCATGACTAAGAACGCGCCTTTTTTAACCGACTTCAAAAAAAGGAGGAGTATGTTCCGCGATTACTCGAAGACGGCTGGACCGATTTGAAAAATTCTTGTTTTGTTTGAAAGGGTATACTTTCAAGTTGGTTCCATTGTCATCAGGTCACCATCTGATGGTGGGATCCTGGAGAAATCGAGGGAAATCTTAAAAAATATATGCACACCTGTAGCGATTTGGATATTTTTTATAGTAACTTGTACTTTTGCTATCGGAAAACTGGAACTGATGGTGAATACAGGCGGCCTCCGGACCCACTCAATAATAAGTATTTCACGGGTGGCGATAAGCGCGGTTATTTTAATATAGTTGCTAAGGCAATTTGTGCTCATTGCAATGAATTTGGTTAAATGAGGCTGATGGTGAAGAGGTGCAATTTTTGAATCTTACCAGGTGACTAAAGCTCACAAAAATGACCGAATCTCTATGAAAAACGGCCAGTTTGGTGAGCTTTAGTCACCCGATGAGATTCAAAAATCGCACTCCAGGAGAACTCCTTAAGAATTAACGTCCCTTGGGAAAACCAATATTTTGTAAAGGGTGGTGAGCAATTGACATTAGGCGTGTAACTTAGATAAACAACCAGACTCACTAAAAAGCGAATTTTGAATTTTCAAAACATAAATTTCTGACCGAAACAATATCAGATTATGGTACCAATCCGGGCGGAACCTGCACGAGGTTAATCGTCGTAACTCAGATAATTTTTTTTTTTAAATCGTCACTATAATCGATTGCAATAACCTGCCACCCTTAGTCGATAATCGGTTGATACGTAAATCAACACGCCTTAGCCTCGTCACTACAAACGTCAATAGACAAGTGCCAAATATCGTTTGTTAGGTCTCAGCGATAATAGATATGTATTAATTAACTCAACAGCGTCGAATAGAGACATGCTAAGTCGTATATTAATGACGTCGTCTATGGGACAGGCCGGCCGCTGCCGCAGCACCGTTTTAAAAGCGGCTGCCACACCGCCGCCGTACGATAAAGCGCTGCTTTGCATTTCGGCTAGTATTGTAATCTGGCGCGTTATGCGATCCGGCTTCGACATCATGATACAAATTTCAGTTAATATTTATTATAACAGCAGAGTGTAGAACCTGGATGTAGGTATCGTCTCTAACAAGTATGTTAACCCGATAGAATTCAATGATACAAGAGATCGAAGCAATACGATATCAGAATATTCTGTCCTAGCTACACATATCTTTTAAAAGTAGGTACGTCCATTATTTAAAATTTCACAATTATCTAGGCGTTATTTTGGAGCTGTGACGTTTAAATGAAATCGGCGCTAGTGCGATATAAATACATTTGTGCTATGTACAATATTTACCAAAACAACCTGTGTCTTTTTATAACAGCGCTTCAAAACTACATAATGAATCGCCAATTTTCAGTTTTTTTGGTTAAAAACATACAAATAGTATGTTAGCATTTATTTATTTTATATTGCCGTCAAGTGCAAAAATTGGGTACATACCTGCCTACATATTTTTGAGTCGTTTTAATCGTTACTTATTTTTAGACTTCACCATTCACACTCGGTAACTAATTCAAGGAAATTCAATGGAGTTTACAACAGTAAAAGTATTGTTTTCGAGATAGACCCCGTTACACAAATATTTAATGCATTTTCAATTCCATATTACGTTTTGGGCCAAAATGTCCAAAGACCAGGTCTTTTTTAACTTATTTCTATTACGAGCTAAATAGAGGCATGGTACCTAACACAAGGACAGGCAGGCGGCAGAGGGACAGAATTAGGACTCCGCGTTGCCTTTTGGGTACGGCACATCCATGATTCTTTGCTATTGTTTATTTAAGCAACAAATTCATACAAAACAAATTCATTCAAAATAACGCTTTTTTTTTGCTACTCACTTTAGTTTATTTTAGAATAGATATTTTTTCAACAGGTACGTGAACACAAAATTGCCTTAATGAGGAGATGACGGAGTTGTCTATCACATTATATAGATATAATTTTATAGCAGCGGATATTGTAATAACCGAACACAAACTTATTTAATGAACGAGGACGATTATAGAATAAGCGCCTAGTTGGCTTTAAAAACGTAATATAGTAAGGTGCAATAGAAAATACTTTAATTTAAAATTATTTCAAATCTGATCTCAGCTTTGAGACTGATCGACTCTAACTACTAGTTATACTTGTCGCCAAGGAGTGGCACCACTCTACCCCGCATGGAGGCTGACTTTTTGGGCCTATTTAGCAACACTTATACCAATGACAATTTACACACTAATCCGGCCGCTTGATAGTTGCCTATCGATAGAGAAACCGTACGTCCAAGCTGGACTACTATTGTTATCACAATGTCAGTGAAATCAATGTCGGTCGGTTGACTCCAACTTGCGATTCATACGCCGTACCTGCCGAACGGACTAGTGTGTGCATTCAGGGATATTCAACAACATTCAAAAATTGTCTCCGATTGCATAGTCGGTAAATATGACACGAGTCTGCGAATACTCTCGAAAATTCTCATCTGTATGTAACGCTTCTCTGTTGGCTTAGAAAACCCACTTTTCTTCAGGAACAGTTAAAATATATTATAGCATATGGTTTAAGTGGTGTCTACTCAAAACTATAATAAGTTACTATCAAAACTTTGTTTAGATGTAATAGCTGTACCTAGAGAGAGTACTAATTACGCTATTATCAGTGTAATTTTATATATTCAAAAGCTATTTTTGGATATTAAACATAAAAATACTTTATATACACGATGTAAGTATATTATTGTGTTTATGTAAAGCTAGGTCGAATAAGTTAGTTAAGGCACGATTCAAAAATAAACAAAGAAATAGGTACTCCTAACAAAAATTATATAAAAATGACTTGTCTTTACGTAGACTGTAGACACTTGTTTTAATCTAGATGTACTAAAATTGTTTACATACTGCTGAAGTATGCCTTGATATATCAATGTCATGCCATTGACAGAATTAAATTGCATGTAGCAGCATACCTCCCGGGTTTTTTTATTTACTAACTCTACTTACACTATGGTATTCTAGACGAAATGGTAATGAAATATCAGTATTAAGGTTTCCTTTGATGTAATAAATCAAATGTTATAAATACTGAAATGTTATATCAAAACGCGACGCGATAGGTAATTATGAATAAAATTGCAGTTTGTTTTAATGCTTATTTGTATTGCCACTTTCTCAAATCACAAGGACGAAACAATAAGTGTTAAACAAAATATTTTTAAAACTTACATTTTAAGAAATTAAATAATTCATCTTTCATCTTTAATAACAATAACAAAGCAAATAGCTAATTTTAGAATGTTAGCGATTTTTACCGCTTATTAAAGAAGCAATTCGTACACTTAACTCATCTCTATTATTAATATATAAAACGAATGCGATGTTACAAATCTAGCCGTAATAATCGTGGTAAGTATTTATAACAAACGGTATCTAACATCAAACTATCTGAAATGTACGAAATTAGTAAAGTACAACGTAAATACATCCGGTGGCCCTAATATGACCGCCCAAGTTTAATTTGTCTGTGTCCTTGCGTATGCCACTAGATAGACAGAGCCAAGCGGAGAGATATGACAATCCTGGGCGATCATGGTGGGCCAACCGAAACATGTTATTAACCCTTCTTATAAGGCAAGTTATATACACAAGGGCCCAATATCTGACAAAATTTCACGTCTTTGAAACATTAACTTTTCTGCTAAAACAAATCTAGTCGTCAAATTAAACAATTATTACACAGAAAATGAACATTAAGGCCAGCGCATAGCAAGGATCAGCCATCGAGTGTGAGGCCAGTTTCGTTTAATTTAGAGCTATTGAAAATAATTAAAAGCACTGATAAATTAGCTGAAATCGGAATTAATAACTAAATAATTTATTCCAAGATCAGTTAGCACGTAAAGCGTGCTAAACTGCTTTCCACGCCCCGGCTTTCTAGCGGCTTTGAAGCTTCCGACCCTCAAGGAGCTGGCCTTAAAATGTTACCTACAAACATGAAATTCACATTTGAATACATTGTAAAATGCTGTTTTTAAGGATTATTACTAAAAGATTTATTTTTATTACGCTACTTTTACAAAACAAAACATTAAAGAATATAGATGTACTGCATAATTCTAACTTGTATATACAGGTGAAACCACGATCAACATTATTTTTGTACGCGATTAACAAAAAGCAACAAACTCAGCACTCTCTACTTAGATGCAGGGGCACATGCTTATTTATCTCATCACTTATTCGCTATCCAAAGCATAAACATTCACTCGCACAAATTAAACCTCAAGGACTCTGTTAGTTCAATCTACTTTCACGATTTGTGTTTTTTAACCACATTAGGTAGTTGATGATGCGATGACAAGCAATATTGTTTGACAAATGAAATTAACCAAAGAAGGCAATCCAAAAGAATAATGAACAACCAAAATGTAGCAGTCGCAAAGGTCCGGTCGCCGGATAAATGAGTAATCGTTCGACCAAGCCGGGCAAGCGTAACCATGTCGAGGACCGGGTCCATTTGAGACGGATTACCTGCGTAGAATACAGTAGTCGTAAGATAAGACATAACTTTTCAAACTAGCATGGCCGCCGGATACGACTGTGAACTTAAATATGGCCGCCGGCATTCTGTTATTAATGCCGAAGCCGCATTACAATACGGCTAGCCCAAAATACAAAACAGCGCCATTCGTAATATGTGGATGAAGCAGTCAACCTTTTTATAAAACAGCTGAACACAACACCGCTGTACAATAAATACAATAGCGCTTCCCGGTCTTCAAGGTGGCTGACCAACGCTTTGCCGAATTATCAATTTATGCGCCACTTTGGCACATAACTGATGTCATTGTCTTATTAGTGTGTCACTATGCGAGTTGTCAGTTTCCGTCTGCCACAAAATACTGTTATAATCTAAGTCAAAAGGTTATAATCGATAATTGCAGTTATAGTTTTTTGTGGTGAACGCAAGATAGCAAACACTCCTCACTTCATAAGTCATCCCACTTATTGTTTAACCATTTACAATCCGACTATAGTCCGGCAAGTTCGTGGTCGACCGTCCCAAGGGGCGACAGACGTTGGCGGGGACGAGGTATTCTAGATGTCAGCGGGGGCGGGTACCGCGGGTAGTGATGCAGAGAAGGAAAGCTCCTGCAACAAAGCGTCACTCGCCGGCAGTCACTGGCGCGCTGTCAAAGCGGCAAAGTGTACTAATCTTTATGACATTTTCGGTCGAGACAAGATCTAAGGACGAACTAAAGCTGCCAGAAGACAGACTGTTGTGTAGACATTATACGAGTATCTATTTCGAAGCGCGCAGAAGGAACCGTTCTTCGTTCGTTTTAATATAAACACTGTACACACAAATTATTTGTTTGTTTATTCCAATTTACCTTAAATGTTGTAATAAGTATATTTAACAAAGAATAAAGATAATAATCGTTTCCTTTATTATACCTACCTACTCACTCTTATATGTATTTGAGACGTAAATTTTATGTTCTGTTCATTGGTGCGTCAAAAACTGTACCTACCGACTTTTCTCAAGATAACTTGGGGCCATGTCTCTACGTGTGTAGCCGCGTGCTAGTATGACGTGCTACGTCGTCCCCGTCAACGTATGTCACCCCTAGGGACGGCAGATGATATGTTTTGTATTTTGAGTAGCGCATTATGCAATACTACTGTGATATCAGTCGGCCGGATCGTCGGAGTCTGACACGAACGTCGTATAACGATGCACCAGTGTATGCACTTGTGAAACAAGATGGAAGATTCATATTTCAATTAACCCGTGTGGTTGTCCACGCGAGCGAAAACGTATCCTACGCACATATTTTCATATGTGTATTTAGAGTTTCAACGTAAGTACTTATTATGATGTAACAACAACTTGCTTTTACAATATTCTTCAATTTAGATTTATTTGCTTTACAAAATTAAAAAGTAAATATGTAGAGTATGAAATAAAACATAGTTTAAATTTTACTTAGTAAATCTTGGGCATATTATATACCTTTTCATTTCATAAATACTTATTTTAGTCGTAAATCGCGCAACATGCATTCTTTTCATTAATTCTAAACTCATAAAATAACAATGTGAACATACTTTTCCGCTGTTGTTCTTTTTGAAATAGCTTCTGCGTTCTAAAACAGGTGCAGTTAAATAAAATCTTGTAGAAACGAAAAAAGGCGACACGATTTCACAAGAAATTTGAGACGCCAAAGGATTCTTTACATATTATGACCCGTAAGTTCGTCACGTTGGTTTCGAATCAGTAATGGAGAAACAGAAATTACGAAAAGCCGGGGCCTTCTAAGAAAAGGATCATATTCAGTCCTAGAGTCGAGTGAGAGAGAGAGCCGTAAGTCATGCTTTAGCTTCTATCTTATTTAAATATTTATATTTGTCCGCAAAAAACCTAAAGCTCTTTTTTTCAAGAAGCTCCATTTGAACCATTTTACCTTCATGCTAGTATTTTTTGCTAAATGGCTTTAAAAAATCTCGCGGGTTTTTAGGGCAATAAAAGAAGTTAACCAAATCAAGATTAACGCCTCTTCAAAAAATACTGTAGCATAATTTGAATCAAAATAAAAGCCCATTTGCCCCAACTAGATGCTGCACTAGTTTACGTGGTCCTAAAATATTTTGAAAGTAAAAATATTTACAATACACCAAAGCATGAATAGCCCATTACGGCGGCGCCACCGTCTTCACGAAAAAGACCGGCACTGTTATTCTCTAAGCGACGACGCCACAGTATACATATAAGCAGTAAGGAATCTACGTACAGACGCTCGGAACCGACGCACTCACACAGACGCACGCTCAACACGGCCGCTAAAGAGTTTTCACAGTTCGTCAGTCGCGGCTGCCGCGTCGAGACGGGTCAACGCGGTTTGCGTTTATCGTTATTGCGTGCGCCCAAGACACTGCGCGATCTTTTTAAAGATGCCATAAAAGTATTGCGTCGTAATATGGCTGCTTGAACTCGAGTTCTTTAAAACCGGAGCTTTATTTTTTTTCTCACTTCTTAAAAATGTTGAACTTTTTTTAATAACCCAATTTTATTTTTAAATCCATAATTCATTTAATTATTTGACCGTTATAGAACCCAAGTCAACCTTGTTATAAATAACAGTAATATAACTTATCAATTTTACAAAAAAACTAAGAGGACAACCCTAACGCTCCACCGGAGCGTAGATATCTATCTCAACAAACAGGCCCAGTTTCGGTACTGCTGTATTTATATACTGTGACGACGCGGCATCGCCCTGTCTCGCTCACTCGAGCTGGCGCTCTAGAGCAAGACAGTGCGCTGCCCCGGCGTCGAGCTTGTTTCCGTTGCGCTTAGAGAATCACTCTCCTGCTTGGACACGAAATCGCTATCACGCGACATGGACACGTGCATTATTTTTTGAAAATAAATGATTTAATTTATATTTATTGCTGTTTATGCTTAATTTTAAGGTTATCAAAATAACTACGATTTCGATACATACAATACTAAGTTAAAACGGACATACGTACATATACGTAAATGGGGCGACCTATTCGATGAAAATATAAATTCATATAATCGTCTCTCTCTTTAAAAATACTTAATAGTGTTTCGAATAAATCACAACATTATTGGAAGAAAAGTTGGCAGAAAGACTAGTTAATTATATAGCATAGCAGTTCGCAAGAAGAAAATAAATGGACTATTAATGAGCCGCACAACCTGAATCCTCTCAGTCCCAAAATGGGAAAATATGGATAAGGTTCGATATTAGGTTCAATAAGAGCCACGGAAGTGAACTGATTGAAATAGAAAATAGTTCAGTTTTAAGTTAAAGTATTAATTTCGTTAAGATAGTGAAACCTAAGCGAGGCGGTTGGAACGTTCAAATTATCACCTTTAAATAAATTTCCATACTTAAAACAAGTGTTTTTCTTATCGTAAGGAATAATTTTAAATTCTTCTTTATGGGTATTTAGAATTATTTGACAGGATAATAGTTTTAACATTTTACTTCTATGAAATCATTATTAAGTAAAAAGGTTTTGAAAATATCTACAAAATAGAAAACCGATTGCAGATCTGCTACTTTTAGTCATTTAATAATTTGAAAGGTTTATATTATACTTAGACTACCGGCAAGATTTACCGTTTCTTAATAAAATATAAAAGGCAAGTCATATTCCCATGAAATGCTCTCTAACAGTTGCTGCGATACAATGTTAAGATGTCCAAATTATCCAGTAAAGTTATTTTAGTGGCGTGTGCTGTATTGCCGGTTAGAAAACAAGGTTCCTGGGCATAATTGAACATGATAACATGAAAACATAATCAATTAAGGACTGATCACAATAATCAAACAATAGATTGTTTTACCAACCAACAGTTATATTTTGGCACATTTTCCATAAGAAATTTGTTTTTTTTTTATAGCTGGTGAGTATAACTGTTCATTGTTTGAATATTGACGGCTGGCTTATTAGTCATCAGTCATCACTCGTAAGATGACAAAGGATTGTTATAAGAAATTAAAGACTTAAAGCGATTCAGAGTGCGGGCTAATATACAAATGTGGGCACTGGGCAGTGGTAAATTTCACTCCGCACTCTGGTGCCCTATCACGTTAACATTTGTCGCGGCCATAAAGCGTATATTTCTTAGGTTTATTCCTTTCCATTAGCATGTGCGTAAGAGATGCTGCGACAAATAGCGCTACCAATGCATGAGTCGTGTTATATAGTTTTTAAAGAATCATATAACGCCTTTGTAACATATGCATGCAGCACGAAAATTGTTTCAGAAATGCACGTTACGAGTACTGTCGTGATAAAAGTTATAGCATTATAATATTCAAAAAATTGGTAAATATACGTTATACCTACAACAATATTATGAGGGTACTAGTTGAACCAGGATGAGCACCACCGGGAACATATAATATAATACAGCCGTGCTAAACATGCGGTTAATATTTATCACTATAGTTCTTGTTAAGGTACAATTAATTGGGTAAATTGCCGCAGCCACTGGGCACTTTAGTTAAGCTATTGGCCACCTAATTTCTACTTGCGAGTAAACCGGTTGGTGAGGATATTTAAAAAGGTTAGATTGATACCTGTTTTTTTTGTAATATGGCCCGGTTCGATCCTTTATAAATATTATTCAACCGTAGCCTGCAGCAAAGGGATGGCCAGTCACTGGGATTTTACCCTAAATTTACATGGTAGTAACATAGCATTTGGACGGATTATTTTACGAGTGAATTGAACAAACGCTAATGCCTTAAATATATTAAAATATAAATTGTTTCTTTTATAAATAGCCTCAAATTAATATTACAGATTTTTTTCATCGTATTTACTCAGGTTAAGTTTGGACAAAAAATATTAATACATATATGTAACTCGTAACAAGCATTTCTGAAACACCGATGGCTAGTGTTCTTAAATGTTATAAAAGAAAAATTGATATTGCGTACAATTATTTAAAATTATATCTATCTATTTTAAAATAATTCAAAGTTATGACTGACCGATCAACACACAGAACAAACCGCAGACATAGACTTTAAATTTTGCACATAGATACGTTATACGGTGAAGGCATCCAATAACGAAGGATTTTTGGAAATTCCGCCACTAAGGGCGTAAAATAGGAGGGAATAAAGGTTGGAAAATCCGTTAGTTTCGAAGTTAGAATCTTCAAAATTTGAGTTTAGGCTAATGATTGAAAATTAATTGATTAATGAAGTTGTGTATGGAAAAGTCGTTCATTTTTAAAGTAAAAATAACTACATTTATTATTTAGGGTTATGATTGAAAACTTATGCAACATACATCAGTGTTGATGAAATTTCAACCCTTAAGAGGGTAAAAAGGGGGATGAAATTTTGTAATTGAGTTGTTAATTCACTAAATTTCGTATTCAAGTTAAAATAATGCACACGTTACACATGTTATTACTAAGCCTCTACTGCCGCTCGTCTGTCCATCTGTCTGTCTGTCTGTCTGCCGTGCACAAACATCGCCCAGCCGAAAACTGAAATTTGTAGGTTTGTTTTATAACGTAGGCATCTCTAAGAAAGGGTATTTGAAATTTTCTATTTAATTTTCAAAATAACTTTAAGATAGAAACAAAAAACGTGATATGTTATTGTAATCACCGTTATCCGTCCTAGCTTCGCCGCTTAGCTTTTGCCGGGAAGAATGGAATATAAATAAGTTTTTTCAATATTGACTTTCTATTTAATATACAGTCATTGATAATTCGTAGTATGTTTTAGTAATGGCATTGTCTACTACTTGCCTAAATAATCTGCACAAAATATAAATTGTAACTTATACCATTCTTTCCGTGGTCTTCCATTCCTCACTTTTAAATAGCAACGATCAGGTGCGAAATGCGAAGCCAATCTTAAACACGGTACTCTTAGTGTCCCAATGATGTGGTAAACAATATTTATATTCATTCTATTCGAAGTTTGTGTAATAAATTGTAAAATAAATTAAACACACATGGCTTATTAAATAAACCATGTGCTTTTTATTTAATTTTCTGGTTGTCCTTCAACCCTCTTCATTTTGCTTTACACAGACGGCACATTAAGTCTGGAGCAGAATTCAAATTCGAGAAACAATTTGGGTTTTGCTGTCTATCAATTTGCTATTTGCGAAAAAAAATTGACTCAACCAGTATAACTAGATTATTTTAAATAAAAAGTAAAATAATTTACTTCAATTTGCATCATTTACCGTAAACTGCGCGGCGTTGATTTCAGACACGAATGTGTAAAATCCAATAATTGGCATTGTAGCTCCACTGACCAAGAAAAGCTTCATAGCCAACTAACTAACTAACTTGTACCCAACTAACGGAGTTTGTGTTGCTTAAAGATGGTCAGATTTAAGGGTAACTTCCAAGTAATCAATAATACCCAGCGTTAGATTACCCAAGTGTCTAAAACTATAATTGGTAAGAAAACAATATTTGCTCATTAACTCAGAAGCCCATCGCACATGAAGAACACAGACTGCCAAAAAACACTTAATTTTTCTTTTATAGTGACTGTGACACAAAATTTAAACGTCGATCGAGTTTTCTTGCCGAAAACCGTCTACCGTCATGCGGCGCCAGCACGTCTACACGAGAACCTTATCACGAAAATACTGTTGGTATTGTTTTATATCCACATCTGAAGATTAGATTACTACCTATTTCATGCCGAACGTAAGTTTTCCATTCTTAATATTGTCACAAGCATAGTCTCTAACTGATCAATTACTGTAACATTTAATGCAAATATACCATAAACCTAAACTCAGCCAAATAATTCATGAAAATAGTTAGAATCATATATTTTAAACAAAAATATAATTTTGAAACACACCAGCAAGCTGTTACTACATTATTCTTCTTGCACAAGCATTAGTTGCGAAAACACTCGTGTGAGAAGACGAATATGCACTCGGCTGTACCTACACACATTTATGTACAAATGTATAGTTGGTATGAAAAGCTTCATCACTTTTGGATTTTATTACAATAATACAAATGTATTATTAATTGGAATAGCAACTTGTATTATTGTGGCCACAGTCCCAAATGACAGTTAAAGTTACTACTTAAGGTAAATAAATTAGCTCTTTAAATATTTTTGTTAAGAGGTCGATTGATTGAGAAAACAAAAAGGATTGCGAAACTAAAAGAAAAAATGTACAGAAATAAATAAAATAAAATAAAAAATAACATAATCACATGAAGAGTTATAAATTAAAAACAGAGAGCACATAATAACATAATCAAGGTATGTTGCAGGCGACTATTAACTGTGCAGTCACAATCATTATGTTGGATCCAACAGTTTTTAATAATATTAGAACATAAACAAGTCATGCATGAGCACATATTTTAAAGTTTGATCACGGACTTAATGCTGCCCGTACTTAATGCGATGTAAGTATGTTATCACGAATACACTGGCAGGGCAAAATATAAAGTGTTGGGGCAGGAGAAATAATAGAAAATGAGTTTTCGCGTTCATCTATGCATGAGTGTGGATGCGGTAACCGCGCGGAGCGACGCTCACTTCTTGGTGGGCGTGCCGCGCTGCGTGAGGCCCTCGAACCGCTTGAACGTGTAGTTGATGAACACCCAGTCCTTATACGCCACCTCGCCGTCTTGCGTGATCGGGGCTGCCGCTGCAAGCACACAACCAAACCGCCATTATAACGGTAGTCACTCGCAGCTGGCAAATGTCACATGTAAAACCTTCAAAGCATTCTACATTCAATAAAATATGCCAAATTCAATGTAGTTAGTACCTTGCTACTCAGTTGGAAGAAAAGACAATCGATATTTAAAATAAGATAGTCAAATGACAGTACCAGTGTTATAAAGTTAGGAAATATGTTCTTCTTTATTAAAAAATAATTACAGAGAAACAGAACAGATAAGAGCAGGCAGCAGCAGCATAACAGTTTTCTGGATCCCAATGGAGCCTTTTGTCATCCCACTAACGGACCGGGCAGGAAATTTTAATAAACGTAATTACAGCATCTATTTATCTTTTGCGTCCAAACTAGCGTAAAGTGAAATGGAAATAACGCGAGCCGTTTGCTCAAAAGTGTCATTGTACGATAAATTATGGAATAACATAATACACTTTCACTAAATATCATGTCAGCGCTGTGGGATAAACTCCCAGCGTATTTGTTTCCAAACCTATAAGGCTCAGGGACTTTCAAGAAACGAGTTTAATATCTTTTTAAAAGCCGGCAACGCATTTGTAGATAACCACCAGTAGAATAATAATTAACCAGCCAGATTTGCCTACCAATAGTTAAATTACAACACATCTATTTTTTGAAAGATAAAATCAAAATAACTTTTAGCAGGCAGGTCTACTTGTGGTTCGAATACTGGAAACGGCCATAAGCTAAATCCAACGACACATCATTTACCATAAACCTCTTCTTTGGCTACGCCGCAATCGGGTAAAAATGATACGCACGTATTTCGAGCTTGACGTCGGGGAAGTCGTCGAAGTTGGAGGTGTCGTCGATGGAGCGCACCTCGACGCAGATGGCGGCGGGGCGCTCGCGCACGTGGCTCCAGTCCACGCCGCGGAAGAAGGACACCGACTTCACGTCCTCGATGCCGCGCCCCGACCCCAGCCTGTGCACGCCCACCGAACACCGCTTGTATATGTCGCCGTATTATTGTGAACGCCGTTAGTTCATAATCTATCTAGCGAGATTGTAAAATGTCGATAAATTGTGAACTGTGCCATTCCGTTAACAATATAATGCAATGATTTTCGATAGTTTAAACGTGGGAAGTTAAGGTAGGTTTCTTGGTAATTATTTGCCTTTCAGCGCGAAATGTAGGAGTTTAGCTAATAGAAGCCTAGTTAATAGTTAAACTAAAGGATTTTTGAAGTGTTCAAGGCGCAAGGCGGCAGCTTCTTTCGCCTATAGTTTATTTTTTAGGTTCTTAAAATGAGGTAAACGAAATAGTCACGTGACTCGGCAAATCAACCAATCAAGTCTATCTCTTGGATTTTTGGAGACCCAAAAGATTGGTTTAATTGGTTGATATGCCGAGTCACGTGACTTACTTTGTTACCTTATTTTAAGTACCTAAAGAAATAAACTATAATTATAATGACGTCACAAATTGTTTGGTGCCTTCATACATTTTATATATATTTTTGCAGAGGTTCAACATTATTAATTCCTGATATTTATTGCAGAACACCGTTAGGTGTTATTTAGCGTATTTAGAAAGTTGAAGTCTCTACAGTAGGATAAAACATTTCTAATAAACACTTAAACTGGATATGACGGATAGGAGTTAACTCTCAACTGATAAGTGCGTTAACCAGCAGACAGCAGAGTCGTTGCGTTTTAAAATCAATAGATTAAAGGAACGTCGTAGGTACCTGCGATCTGGTTCAGAGCAAAAGCGCATTATGGTTTCCCGGGCTTCTTCGCTGATGGGAATCTCGGGAGGGAACGTCAGTGACTCTCTCCATGACATCACTTTTCTGTACGTTTCTTGAGGAGATTCGGAGCAAAACGGAGGGTAACCGATAAGCATCTCATACCTGTAAGGATATGAAAGATTTATCAACGATTATTCAAAAAATCTGTTCACGGTTTCACGGATAAAAAAAGCAATAAATACAACAGGTAACAACGGCATTGGGCATTAATTCAAGTTAGCTTGGTGTACAATTTTCGCATTATTTACATACAGAACAACATCAGAAATCATTTAATATCCAGGGTAATACAGTGCGCTATGCTATGACGTTTTAATTGTCACCACTTTGTCCAAAATCAGATTATGACAATTAAAGATTAAATCATACAAACAATAACTTTTCAAAATTTTCATATTGGGGACAACTTTTTTTTGTTAATCGTACTTTAGAATTGCATTTTCATCCAGTGGACTGTTAATGTTATCCTAATGTGGTAACAAAAACAGCTCTAAATTTAATTGATGATGATGATGATGAAACTGAGTATGTACGAGTATTATCATTTAAACGAACAATGTATTCATTGCATGTCGTTGGCATGTAACCATTGTTGGTCTGTCAAAGTGTGCTACAAATTTCAAAATAATGCGAACTTTTAATTTTATACTAGTGCAAGCTTGCTGGGAGTCACCCGCCATTTAAAACAGATAACGAATGTATTTGTGTTTGTTTTCTTTTTTTTTTACATATGTCACTGCCATAATAGATTACTTTCTTACTTGCGCACTCGAGACGTCTAGTAAGTATACTCTAAATTTATAATCAAAACAGAAACTTACATAATTCACTGAATTCAAAGATTGAATATTTTTAATAAGTAGCTATTTTTAAACACTATCCGAAGTAACTAAAAACTGTCTAATATTTTCACCATTAATAATAGTGCCATCTGTTTATAATAGTGATATTTTCAGTGTAACACATACCTTCCAAAACGACCATAAAAAGACTAGATTTATAACGTTATTGGGACTTTAGCGCAATAAAAGTATATTGTTAATTTACCTCGACGTTTGGGCCATGTTTCAACGGTCGTGGTGACGAGTAGACTAAATATGTGTGAAAATGGCTGTCAATCATTTTTTACCATAAGACTACAATCTAATGAGCGACATAAGGTTTGTATTAGAATGTCAAACTCGAACATTCACCGACCGGTGCATAGCGTGAGTAGCGTGTACATGTAATGAAAACTTTCTGTTTTTCTTTCATAGCCGTAGTTATTTTCAACGTGATTATTTGTTAGCTATACATGTATAATGTGGTATTAAGCGACATTGGCTAAAGAACACTCATAGAACTGTTGACTAAGTTTTTGGCCGTCGCTGTAAGAAACAGTTAAAGGAAAACTGGCATCTATTGATGAAGCTCTATTACGAAATTTTTTAACCATTCTTAAATAAAAAAATATTTTTTCAAGTTTATCCTTGAAATATCGACAAACGAATCATCGAATCATCATTACACTGAATTTCATTTCATCAAAAGGTATTAAGCAAGGATATTTTAATTTTATTTTCTCGACAAAACACTACCCTAACCTAATTTAGACGATCCATTATGAGATATCCTGAAAAGTACTAGACAGCAGCCGGAAACGAAGTCGATGAAATAAAAAATGTGTAAAATGATACATTCGGTGAAACGTTTGTCGGTGAAACAAGGAAATGCCATTTTTTAATAATTCATTTAATGCAACCCTGCCCGTTGACACCCCCTAACGCTCGGCTCGCAAGTGCGCCCCGCGCTGTCCACCACCCCAAACACCTCAACGTTGCTCTTCGCAGGTACACGAGCCGAGCGACTACGGTATGACAATGATCGTAATGTATCTGACCTTTGTTGAATGAAATCGAATCAGCAATTAAAGTTCAAAACTGGTGCAAAAACATGACCACAACATTTAAACTTAAATCTTAGCTTGGCTTCTAAATCGCAATGCATCTTAAAAATATATTACAACACGGAAACTGAAAAATGGGATACAAAGAATTTAAAATAGAATTTCCTGAAAATTGTGATTATGATTGAATTCATTTGCATTTTAAAATATATGTACCACAAATGAATACCAAAACTAAACTTGCAGGTATATAATAAGAGCGCATAAGAGCTTGCATTCCTTATTTATACTTGCTTTATTTACAATTAAAATAGTATTTTATCAATTGCTAAATTATAAAATCAGCGGCATTATGTAAAATCATACAGGTATAGTGCAAGGGACCATGAAAAATGTATGGTTAAAATGGAACTTGATTGTCATCATCTACCGTACGACAGCACAGTACCATCGTTATCTTTACATAGTATCAAACAAAGTCGGCATTCGTTTCTGTCTGTGATCATATATTCGGCCGCTTACTCCTTCTAAACCAAGCAACGGATTTCAATAGTTTTTACTGTCATTTAAAATTTTTACGGAAGGTTTTTTTTATGTACATGCATCACATCTTAATTGTACCCGTGCGAAGCCGGGACAGGTCGCTAATATAGAATCAAATAAACGCAAGACGACCATAAAACAAACCCTGGTATCTTCCACTGTGGCAAGCCGTATTTTATTTATTTACTTTAAATGCAGTCGTTATTGAATTATTTATTATTTATTGAAAGATTTCCTTATTATAAAAATTATTATAGAAACAGTTGTGACCATTGGCAATGCGCATAACACAAATAACAATGCGTCTATGAACATAGCGAAACGGTCATTTAATTATGCAACAGCAAGAGCTCGACCATACTACGGATGTCATTGCAGTACCGCTAACGATATCATTTAATATCAAAATTTGCACGTTATACTTCGCGAAGAGAACAAAAAATTGCCATTATTAAAAATGGCTAGACCTCACGACGCGTACAAATAGTAAGAACGAAACAAGAATACTCGCAATTGCACTGCCTAGCTACATACCTGTGACTGTTTATAAATAGCATTCTATTAATATTACAGTGGAACAGTACAACATTTTCTAAAAATAATTTACATAAAATGGCAAGGCATAAAATTAATAAAACCAAGAAGTTACACGACTACGAGGTGCCACCTACCGCTTCTTGGTTCAACAGCTATCAGTATCAAAACGCGGCTTTTTTATGGGAGTCAGTTATTTTCGTTTCAGGTATTTGTTTTAAGTCATTTTGAGAAGCTCTTTACACCTTTTTATGTAGTAATTAATGAGTGACTCATGAGTGTTCTAATGATATGTCAGCTAGCAGGCATGGATGTGGCAACATGTGTCGCGTGTGTAGGGACTCACATGATGACGCCGAGGCTCCACCAGTCGGCCTGCGGGCCGTAGCCGGTCTGCAGGAACACCTCGGGCGCGATGTAGTCGGGCGTGCCCACGGTGGAGTAGGCGAGCGCGCGCCGGTTGCGCTTCCACGACTCTGCGCGCCGCTTCGAGTCCATGGCCGACGACGACGTCGAAACTGAAAAAAAGTCTAACGTGACGTTTCCACAAGTTATTCATTTATAAAACCATGACACGTAAATTGAAATAAAAGTTAAAAAATAACATAAACAGAGTGCAATGAAATTTACTTTATGAGAGGAAAATAAGTTTAACTGAATTATTTTTGAATAAGCTTGTCTGCTGACAGTGCTTTATTATTGCTGTCATCGGATCTACATAGATAAATCAAAAATTTCAAGTCAACACTGGAAGTGGTTGAGTTTCACTTGCATAATTTCATCCTAGCTTACAAGTACCTAATCAAACTAGCTCGGCAAGTCACATAAAAGCTTGTAAATACAAGCAATGAGATGTATGTCATAATGAAATGATAGTGGGAATGTAGGATTACTTACTGAAGTCTGAAGGCGTGGCGCGAGAGAGGTCCCGGTAGAAGTCGGTCCGGTGGCTCTTCTTGAGGCCGGTGCAGAGCCCGAAGTCGCTCAGCTTGATGTGCCCGCGCGCGTCTAACAGCAGATTGTCAGGCTTTATGTCTCTGCGGACGTACACATTCATACGGGTTACTTACCACTACATTAACAAACGTGTCCATTGGAATATTTTACTACCTACTTTTCACATTTTATGCGAAGCTATACTTACGAGTAGCTTAATTCTGTCTTTAAAATGCAAACTATTTCCTTGCCAAAATTCATTAAGATCGGTTTAGCGGTTGTTTCGTGAAAAATAACGAACAAAGAGACAGAGTTCATTTTACATTTATAATACATATTACTCAATTTGAATAGTTTTGTTTGTACTATAAAAGTCCAAATTGAACTATCGAAACTGCAGATTACTTTGGATAATGTCAAGCTTTTCATTAATTTGTAAACATGTCAAGTGGGCATACTTTAGTAAAGGACGGGACGTTCAACGATGTGAAACAAATGTGACACAAGTTAATTACCTGTGTATAAAGCCGAGCTTATGTATACTATCGATCGCCAGAGCTGTTTCAGCGACATAAAACTGCGCACATTCTTCGCTCAGGGTATCTTTCTTCATTAGAAGTGTCATCATGTCTCCCCCCGGTAGGAATTCCATAATTAGGTATAGGTTCATGGGGTCTTGAAAACTATAATACATCTTCACTACCCACTGGTGGTCTGCTTCTACCAGGATGTCCCGCTCCGCGCGAACGTGAGCCACCTGAACAAATACATCACATGATTTGGTTCTTCATTTATGGCCATGCTGATACAAAGTGTATTCTTTGATTAAGTTCTAGTTACTTTACTAAGGCTGCTTTTCAACCAGAGATGTGCGAGGATGCGTAACGAGGGATGTGTTTGTAAGAACCAATAGAATCGCTTCATTTACCTCGCCTCGGTCAGCACAGCTCCTATAGAAACGGCTCATTGGTTCTTTATAAACACATCCCTCGCTACGCATCCTCGCTCATCTCTGGTGGAAACGCAGCCTTATTATACTGCAAATCGGCCACATAAATGCCATAGCAATACATACCTACTCCACAAAAAATCTACTTCTCAGAATATTCTAAAATATATAAATAAATAAGTACGTTTTTTTTTAATTCGAATAAATATTAAGGTCTTACTTGTTCCTTTTCAAGCATATCGGCTTTTCTGAGTATTTTCATTGCGTAAACATGACCGGTATCTTTCTTTTGGACGAGGCGCACTTCTCCGAACGCCCCTCTGCCTATGACCTGAAAAAAATCATATCATTCAGTAACTTAGCATTGCTTGTGAATTAATTTGACAAAGAGCAAGGTCACTATAGCGTTATTTTACCTTCAAAGGTTCGAAGTCCTCAACACCGAGCCTTGATCGCTTGAGCCTCAAAAACTCTGTTTCCTTTTGAGCATGTTGTTGTCTTTTTTCCTGCTTCTGACTCTCCGTCAAGTTTTCGTCCTTGAGCGACTCCTCCAGTTTCTCCAGCCTGGAAAAATACATTTATTTAAAATTAAGCTTAATTAAGTGTCATGTGGATGTTAGGATGATTTCAAAAGTAAAAAAGCTAACAAGGCGGCTGAAAAGTATAAAACTTCACTTCTAAATTCAAAATTACAAGAAAATAATTTAGTTCCCTGCTAATAAAACACATTTACCAAATTTCACGTCATGATACATGCCTTTAAAAGTAAAGAGTAACACATCCTAACCTAATATGTTTAGACTTGAAAATTATCAAGACGGCCGTCGCGATGACACTTTCATCATACTGTCATTATTATTAATAAAAATAAATTCTAAAAACACACACACACACGTCTAGAATTTCTCTGGACGTCTCTTGATTTATAATTATTGTTCAGCGACGTTAAGCTGAATTGAAAATAGAGTAATCAAAGTATTAACTCTGTCAATAAAAGATATTTGAAATTGCATTGAGAATTTCACGAATTGTCGGACCTAAAATTCAACTATCTGTAATATAATTTCACTATGACAAAGATACATTTGCACCTACCTCTGTTTCCTCTCATAGTGCTGCGATATGAGATTTGTATAGAAATTTTCTAAGGTGACTTTGGCTTTTGTAGCCTTGTCTAGCGTATGCCCGCTGAAGCGAATGTTATCCGTGGCTGTCATTTCCAGCACCCCTTTAAAAATGAAAAAATTATAACATTATTGGCAATTCAATTGGCAATTGTATGAATGGGAAATCATAAAATATAACCCGATTGAAGAGCATTAAGGCACAACACAGCATGAAGACATCGCTATTATAATACACGATATAATAACTTTTCAAATGAAAAGACTCATAGACTCAGACTTCATAAAACTTCTTTTGATAACCCTCATTATTTATGTAGACAACAATTCAACTCTTATTTTTTTCCCTCAGGAGTGGAATATTTTCTCCAAATTTAAATAGGTCCAACCCTATAATACATTTAACTAAAAAAAACATCGAATTCGGTCACAATTTCCGAAATCATCGCGTTACATACACACAAAAAACCAGGCGAATTAAGAACTTCTTTCTTTTTTGAAGTCGGTTATCAATCTAACTGAGACTCTACTTACAACATTAACAACATTCATCATCATTGACAACAGCGCCTCTAGTGGAGGCTTTTTTTTACTATTCTGATTAGTCCTCATTATATCGTGACGAAAGGTTAGCTTCACAATGCATAAAGCTAAACGTTAGGTGCATCCACTAGCAAAACATACACTTTGTTGGGAAAAAGGAGTTAAAGAAAATCTATCATCTTACCCGATCCAAAGAAATTCAGTTTCATAAAAATGTTAACAGTATTTCAACTCGACTAATACTTCGATTTTGAACCCTAAGTCATGTGACTTATACGGCTACCCCATCAGGTAAATTACTCGGTACAGACTCGGCAAACAAAATAATGCTTTCTGTCAGTAGAGCGTAAAGTTGACGCCTGATTATGTTGCATCTACTCCATCTCTATCTTAAAAACCATGGTCCAAACTTGGCAATTACTAAAGGTTTTTAGACGGTAGAAAATGAAACTAGAAATGAATTTTTTTTTGTAATAAACAACATAGGCTCTTTTACATATTTGATTCTACCAGCGCTTTGAAAAATGGAAGATTCTGCTAAGAAGAAGAAACGCCGCAAGAAACTCAGGAGCTTATCTTTTCAAAACAAAATTACAGAACAATATGCATTCAAATGTATGTAAAGTATGTATGTACATACTTAACAGAAACGATAAGCATAAATGTAAATTGATGAAAGTAAATTGCACAGCAAGATTTAAGCATATTTAACTCAGTAGCACTAGCTTGTAAATAAGCACTAATCGCATCAAAAGAACCTAACTCTCCAACGCAGGCACCGCCCTTCAAGAGGCACGTTTATGGCAAGTCAACCAAATAGAACGGGGGCAGACAAGAATAATATAGCGGGACGAATTAAGACAGATATCAAGGCAGTGGTCTGGGTAAACACACCCGAGCGAAATAGGGAAAATTAAAAGTCTCTTGCTCAACAGTGAAAATATTCTTGCGTGTGGTAGGACCTTGTGCAAAATTTATCCAGATCGCTACCACCATCATGGTCGCTAATCCAGCCGCTAAGCAGCAGTGTCTGCGCTGTAGTTTTCCAGCGTGGAGAGCAAGACTACCGGTAAAATTACTGGTACAAACAAGAGGTAGGTATTCCACATTAGCTCTCTGGTTTGGTGACGCATCTGCAACCTCCTTGGTGTTGCGGGTGTCTACGGGTGGTGTTGGTCACTTACCAACAGGTGACTCGCTTGCTCAAAAAAGCGGGAAATGTAGACCTAAAATTACGCATGGGTCTTACTCATACGACATGCGTTAATCAAGTGTTTATCATTAATTATATGCCTGTTACAACTATGACCTAAGCGCATTGTTTTACTGACGAATAAATAAAAATCCTTAGTCTTTCATACATAAAAAATAAACAAACAGAAACATAAAACCAAAAAGGTGAATGGGCATTTTTGTATGGGCGCTGTCCCAACCCTTGTATACAATAGTGAGTAGTATGGACGTGTAGTACTCGGTGTAAGGATCATCATAGGCTATGTTTCGAAGACCAGGTGTCTGCAGCATTAATATTTTTTTTGTATGAAAAAAAAAAAAAACAGCTAATTAGACCTATGCTCCCATTACGTTTTTTACTTCTAGTGGCCTCAGTAATGCGTGGTTAAAATCTTTCGGCTATATCTCGAACATGATTTTACAGATACTTTTCATACAACTGCTAGTACAAAGTGAGGTATAAAATGGGCTGTAGCTTTTTCCCTGCAAACATCTCGGTTTTGCTGTCATATAAAAAAATTAAGCTCTTATTGAGAGCTTTCAAATAAGATATAGCACAACTGTATACAGCACTTGGGACAATTTGCCCATTCTCCTTTGCGATGTTGGACTTCGTCGTGAATTTACAGTAGAGCCAGAAATAACTAAAGAAATAAAGCCAAGACCGATAAATGTATTAAAACCTGTACATATTTATAATCAATCTTACTTATCGTACCTCTTTATTAGTAAAACAATTTGCGACATGACATGACACAGCTAGCTATCATCTTGTAAAAGGCTATAATTATAACGAGGTAACACCATACTACAAGTAGGAACTCCGACATGACGTCAGACGCTTCCGACCTTGCTGGGTCGTTAGCAATACTCTCGTAAGTATCACTAATATACCATACATACATCATAAAATAGGTTTAGATTTGTATCTTACAGAGTCCCTGAATACTTAAAAACGGTTGAATTAATTTCATATTTTGTATAAAATGTAAACACTATAAACACTGGACAGTTATAAAATAATTGCTCAAAGCAACCAAATTGATTCTCGTATATGTATGTATAATGTAGCTGAGAAAATCCGAACTGTTAACTTGTTATCTTCTTTCTAAATTCTTATCTCTTATAACAGGGGCAACAGGGGAATTCGGGACGTTACAAAGCGACGCGATGCCTTCACGACACTCTTTTCAATGCTAAATTTTCTTCTTATTTCTTATCCGTCATGTCTAGAAGTGACATTACAACATCGAAAGCAATATCGTTTAGCGAATCACTGTAGCGCGTCTGGAATAAAGGCCCGATGTGACATATTTGAAACGAACAAGAAGGATGTGATCTTGATGTTTAAAAAAAATACTAAGTACATATTGTTATGTAGATTTAGAGCAGAATAACAAGTATAGTGTTCGTGCTTGTTGAGTTTTTGATAGAGGATAGAGACAGAAGAGAATGAGTTATAATGTGAATTGTGAAAGTAATCGCTAACTATAATTCATATATTCGCCGCCCCCTGTCAGTCACATCATATTTCGGTAGGGGATAAATCCTACTTATCCCCCTTTCGGATACATGCTTGGACCCTGGTTTAACTCTGGTAAAAAAAACGAATATAGAAAATGTTCTTTCTCTAGAAAACTAAAATAGCTTGTTTAACTTTTTCTGTGTTAATTCCTAGGCGTCAAACTATCCCTATACCAAATTTCATCCAAATCAGTTCAGACGTTCATGCGAGAAAGTCGGGCAGACGACAGACTTTCGCATTTATGATATTGGTTTAGATTTGGATTAGTTTTGATTTCGAACGTATGATTGTGAACGCCATTATTCTAAGATCTATCTCGCGAGATTGTGAACTGTCGATAAATTGTAAACGTAACTGTAACATACTACATAAATTATTTTTTTTATACACAATTACAGTAACGCTAACTATAATATGATCACTACTACTACGATCAGCTATAAATAGAAAAGGAAACCGCGCACTTCTTTGATCAATTTGTTCATGACTCAATTAGTGAGGAGCCTCTAGTTCATTTCATACCTAAATAGAAAAGTAAAGGCGAAGGTTCTTAGCGTATTCACTAACACTTACCGAGATCAATTGCTATCGTGGTCTACCGTGGTACCTATTGTAATAGGTACCACGGTTACTTACTTCCACCGAAAAACTTCAAGAATTTTGTCAGTCCTGGAATGTAATTTTTTAATCTCACCGGGTGACTAAAGGTTACCAAAATGGCCGTTTTAGAGATTCGGCCATTTTGGTGAGCTTTAGTCACCTGGTGAGATTCCAAAATTGCACCGCTGCACAATCATGAAATAATTTATAAGAGAATTTTTTTTAACACTATAGATGCCTGTTGGTTCCCTTTTCATGATCGTTATGAAATTTGACACCCAGGAGTTTGTGACACGTGGGGACAAACATTATATTTTGCTATGTAGCAGGAAAAATATTCCGATCGTATATTTGGTTTTATGAGCATAATCAAGAAAATTTAGACACAGTTTGCTTGCTCGTTGGCTTGCCACAAAAGTGTCTAATATCTTATTTGAGCAATAGTTTAGGAAAAAAATACTATTATTACGGTGCACGTTTTTAATAATATTCTATTATAGAGCGACCATATCATTAATGTAACGCCTGCGCGGCAAGAAAGGCAGGAGGCGGAATATGCCGCTGGTGATTCCGGGTATGGAGCGGGGTCGCCCGACGGGGAGCTATCGAATTGGATGAATGAAATAAAATGACCGAAGTTATATTGGTATAGGCAAAATTAGTTAATTGCATAATTACGATAACTATATTAGCATTATCGTTTACCCTAAACGCAAATTTGTATGTGCACAAGCAAGCGTAAACAAAACGAACCGTGATTTATCTGTAACCTCGCACTTTATTAGCGGAGATGAGATTGTCGCAGCGTACCACGCCGCGCTCCCAGATGCGTGACGCAATGTACAAACAAACTAGACGGCTAAACAGATTCCGTGTGACTTCACGCGCATACGTTGATAGTCTCAATTTCAAAGATCTAATCTCAACAATTGGTAGAAGTGGTTCACTCTCTATTCGTATTCGCCTATGCGCTATGTTTGGCCGAAAACTGCAACGTAACAGCTAGTCGCCGTATTCGAACTAATGCAACAAATAGGCGATTAGCAAATCTGCCGATCCGAGGTGGGTTTTTATTCACACTGTAAAGGCTTCTGCTAGACACTTTAGGCTGGATAGTCGTTGTGATCGTCCACATGCAAATACGTCGAATACAGCGAACAACGAAACGTGAATACGAATAGCTAGGTACCTAAGTGAATTTAGTGCCCCTATAATATGCAGGTCAGGATATACAGGTCGGGTGGTTCTTTCTGCGATTGGCCTAAGTAAACGACTACGCGGACATCCCTACTTGACAATCTATATTGTGTAATTTTAGGTAATGTTACTAGTAGTAGAGCGGGTTCGGTCCATAATATTTGTGCGCTTTGGGTTAAAAGCACAAAGTTTCTACCATGGATAGGATGCTCTATGATAAATTGATCATTTTCAGATGTGGAGGGACAGAACTTCGGTCCGCCTCTGTGCACTAGGGTAGAGGAGGAAATGTATAGGGCCTACACATTTATGAGGCGTACACAGTAGGGATACACCTCTCGTTCATTTCTTTTTTACTTATCAGTTAATGGGTATTGGTTTGTGAGATATGTTTTTAACAAAAAAGTAAAAGTCCTTGCAAACATTTTTAAACATCCTACCTTTCTAAAATCTTGTAAAGCTAGATGCGTATGCAGCACGGGTCCAGCTAGCTGCGTGGACACGAGTGTAAACATGCCGGTTCAGAATTTTCAAATTAGCATTTTTGATTTACAAAAGGTGTAGTAGAAAATTTTTAATGGTGCTTAAGTACGGGGTCCAAAAAGACCGTGCAGGCTAAGCGTCAGCAAAATATATATTTTTTTACCACGCCTCGACGGTTTACTCCATGATAAGAGTCTTGAAGTCGGTGGCCAGTCAATTAGATGCTCCCACAAAAGTAATTGTCCCACGTCTAGAATGCCAATTATAATTTATTGCTTTTCAAAGTAATATTAAAGGCGGTAGGTATCGTGTTTTCTTTAAAAAAGTTATATCTTATATATACATACTTATCTTCTTCAATAAGATAATTGTACCTACCTATCTATCGGCAGTAAATTACATATCAAAACGAAAAGGAGACCAGCATCAGTAGTGGAGTGCAGATAACAAACCACACTCAATTTAATCAAGGCAACAAAAGTGACATGCTGTTTCGCGGTATCTGATCTGTAACATCTAATATCCGGTTCTTAAAGCAATTCTATCGCCTATTGCGAATAATACTTTTTGTCAGTTCGGCCTATTTTTTAACTGTCTTTCAAAAAAGAAAAAGGTTCTCAATTTGTCTTTTACAATTTTGTTTGTTGAAATGATAATGACAACACAAAGAAAAATAGGGTAATGGCAGGACTCGAACCTGCAACATCAGCATTCCGTGCCTTGCGTTTACCAATTTCGCCACATTACCAACTAATTTTCCTAATTTTTCTTTGTGTTGTCATTATCATTTTAATTAATTTGAATGTTGAAAAAAAAATCGGAAGTAAATTTCGATTACGAAAATTTTGCTTGTGTTTCTTACCTCAGAACTCCGGAACAACTAGATATAGTTGGGAAATTTGACAAATAATATTTAAGTCCAAAATATTTTGGCATACGCCTTAACTTCATTTTTTTTAAACTAGTTACAATAAAGAATACGTATAAGTATAATATAACAAATGAAGATAAGTAAACACCTTTTTTCTTCTTCTTTATCTTTCTTTACATAAAATTTACATAGTAAAAACAAAGTCGCTATCCGTCCCTGTCTGTCCTTATGTGTTCGGCCGCAGCGCCTTCTAAACCATGCATTAGATTTTCACTGTCATGTAGAGATTTTTTCACGGTAAGATGGGCATTAAATCTTAATTGCATCCGTGCGAAGCTGGGGCGGGTTGCTTGCGTTTAATAATACAATGCTTACATATTCATTCCAAAGCAAGGACACAGGGATATGTGCTCAAGAGTTAATAGTGTTCAGTCAATATGCTAACTAATAAACAATTTTAATAATAATAATTTTTGCGTGTGCCACCAGATTTAGATTGTCTTACAGATTTTAAGTGTAGAACTTACTTAATAAAACTTTAAAACAGCTAGATAAAAAAAGTTTGAAAAACAAATACTTAGGTGTCATTGTAGACCATGTATTAGAATTTTATTACTGTTGGGTTTGTTGCTACCCCCAATTTTTTTAACATTTTTAAAG
The DNA here is from genome assembly GCA_963691745.1 of Ditula angustiorana. NCBI lineage: Eukaryota > Metazoa > Arthropoda > Insecta > Lepidoptera > Tortricidae > Ditula > Ditula angustiorana. The sequence continues at coordinate 16,489,392 of OY829472.1, forward strand.
ATTTTACACTTGTGCAAAAACTCTGAAATAAGAAGCAAAAAAAAAAACATAAAGCGTCTTCTAATAGAAAAGGGAAACAATAGCAGTGTAATAGCGTACCCGGAGGCTGGGGCGCTGGCGCCGGTGTATCTGGGGCCACCGTAGTGCCCGGGGTGCTTTTCCCCCAAGACACGGCTCTCTCTGTGGAAATTAATATCATTTTAACTTTTACACTAACCCTAAAAGTGGTTACTTCAAATGGCTAGCACGCGTGTTACTTCCCTAGTTCATAGTGTATGTCTCGTTCTGACTAACTGTTACAAATCAACGCATTTAATGACAAAGCGCATCATAGTTCATGTCATTTCGAGGCCTTAAGAAGCTAGCTTTTGTCCCTTTTTAACCAGTCAGAGTGCCAAAATGTTTTCTGACTGCGATAAACGCTTGTGTGCTATATGTAAATCAGTTCAGCCTGGCATTTAGCCGTGTTGTGTTTAAGCATGTACAAACAGATGACAACGGACATCTAATCTCACATACCATCCAGTACACAACAACTACACTACTTAACTCAAATTAAACCCCTTTCCTCAAGTGATTTACCAAATGAATGTAGTATATGAATTATTCGAAAGAAAGATAAAACATATGATTATAAATATAAAACCTTTTCTGGCATTTAATTTATCTTAAACACTGATTCAGACAACCAGATCCACCACAAACAGATTGAATTCTATCAGCAATTTAAAAAGCAACTGTTGGAGTTTGGTTTGGTTCTTAGGTCTTTTAATACCACATAAATCTATTTTTTTCATTCAATATTTTGCATATAAAAAATTTGACTATCTAAAATGTGACTAAAGTATGTGACATTATTGGCAATGTTTCCAGAAATACAATAACTGTGACATTTTGTTTGAATGAAGTTTTCTGTTATCTGCCCCATTTGGAAATATTGATTTTGTTAATACATTTTGATGTGTTACTCATACAAGATGATAAAATTTCCATTTCTTCTCCCATTTACAGAGACTGCTTGAGCCCTTTGTCCTTTCAATATGTATGCAATATTTAATTAGAAAAAGTCTGCACTTCATTATTTAATTTAAATACTCATGACTATTCATAACAGCTATAAAAATGTCTTTTAGATATCTACTTTATACACTAAGCTTTTCATAATTAATACTGGATTAGCTTTATAGTTAATTATAATTCCACAATGGTACACTGGTGTGAGCATTCAGCTTTCTACCTACGCTGTTACAGATCAATTCTTCTCAATCGTTGAAGTTCTTAAAAATGTTGCCCAATTTTTGTATACACCTCCAATATGACATTGACAACATTCAAAAGCTATCTATACATGCCCTGTCCGACTTGATAATACTAAAATTAAATTGAGTGTACATTGGGGTGAATCGCTCTTCAGAACAAATTTTAATAACAGAGCACCAGATAAATAACTGTCAGTCTCATCAATGAATGCTTTCCAGTGATAAGACCCTTCCGTATTCACGCCTTCTTGATAATTATGTTTATTGCATTAGAGTATAGCTACAGCCACAAACATCATACTACACCTACCTCATTATGTGATGGCCACAGCCAACACAGGCAGAATTTAAATTTATAGAAACGTTTTTGTTTGCTGTTAACTTTACTAATTCATTGTCATTGTGTCCACAGACACATTTCAAACTTCAAGTCAATCTGAAATCCGAATGTGTGGTGGAAAATTATTTATAAAGAAAGGAAAATATTGAATAATTAATAATGTAACTAAATTTGTGTAAGCATGAGTTAATATGACACAATCAGGCATTGCCACAACAACACCACAAGCTAATCACCAACGAAACAGTCTAGTTTGTTTGCTATTGTGCCAGAAGTATTTCCACAACTGTTAATATTACTTTAACTCAGGTATCATTACTTTCATGAGTACGCACAATAGTTGTTATGTATGTTAATATTCCTCCTCTTTCTCTGTCTATTAACCTTCTTCGTTAATAATGCTGTATCAAGGTAAAAATAGACATTTGTTTTATATAAGAGAAGTTAATTACTCATCTGTCTTGAGAGATTATGAACAGAATGACAGATAAGTATTTGACCACAACAAGAATGTCTGGTGAGGTAGTCTTCTGATCACTGAATATGCAATGGAAATAAAATGAACATAGGTTGTTCAAATATAGAATAGTCAAGAGCTGCCCTAGTTCCAATACCTGAAACATAGTGTATCATGTAAAGGAAACCGTACCATATGTATCATGTCTTATTTAGAACATCAGGGCAGTCATTGCTTGCTTAATTTGTCGAAATTAATGCAAATGGGTAAAGTTTACATTAACAAAATACATTTTTCTTAGGATACAGTTCCATTACTAATTACCTTTCTATATGAACGTATGATACATACCTTGAATGGGACTGTGGCACGAAAATTTTGTTGCTTATGCAGCAACCACCTGAACCCACTAATAAATAAACACTATCTTTTAGAAGACGGCTAAAATCGATAATTTAAAAGACCAAAATAAATCTTTACACGATGTCACTGAACGGATCAGCGTTTGTAACGCGTGTTCCACTAACAGTGTTCAACCGTCGCAACCAGCTAATGCCTTTGTTAGATGAGTTACAAAAGCAAAATAACGGGATTTTTCATGAGACCTGACAGAAATTGCACAAAGAAAGATGTCAGAGGACTCCGATTTTTTTAAATCGAGCTCGAGTGCGGTGGCAATTACTGTACAATCCAATTCAGCCCATATTTTATCTGTGGTTTTCGTTCAGAAATTGGTTGTCAAAACTATGAAATGTCGTGGAAGTATGAAATACTTACGCATGGAATGTGCGATTAAACTACGGGGTCCGACAATGATACGCTTTATAGACTGTTGACTCTTTCTAATATTAAAACAGAGAACATTATACATATAAGCTTCTTGATAAAAACGGCCGTTTATTATGTTTGTGAATCTATTAAGATACACACATACATATATTGTACGGCCACAATCAAAATAGAAATAACTATACTTACGTACTTGTGTCAGCAGTGCGAAAGGGAGGTTAAAAGTGAGTCTCTGTCGGACAGCAAATTTCTTGATGTTACTATGCGGCCGCAGCAGTCAGGATGAAACCATAGCTCTGTGATGAAACCGTACTATTCTATTTGATAAGCTCATTTATTTAAATGAAAAAATGTACCTAAACATTGGTATTTTTTAGAAGTGTTAAACATTGCCATGATAATTCATTACTTTTGCATTTAGGTAAAAAAAACTGCTTTTCATTAAATTTCTGTCAATTTACTTCGCCTGCACGCTAGCGTTTATCGCGCACGGTTACTGGTTAGAACGGGATAAATGCTTTATGTCATCGATAAAGGTTAGCGTGCTAGGCCCCGTGATGTTATTGTTTCTATAATTGCATAATACATGCTTATTTAGATTTTTATTTTCCAGTAATACGAAACTAAACGATTCCAAAATAAAAATGAGTATTTGCATTGATTCACAGGTGACACTGAACAATAGTTATCATAGATCTTAAAACTGCATTGCGCTCTCTCCCGGTCCTCCATTGTTTCTTAGTGTTATCTTCTAGAAAATTATTGACCGATGCCCAGGGTGCACAGGCCCAAGCACTGGTCTTCCCCCCGGAGAAGTCCATAAGGGAACCGCATCACTTGGGCACACGATGAGGAAACCCGACACGCACCCCCTTACTGTTAACTTTTATTGTTGAAATAATAAAAAAGTTAAATCATTTACCAACAGAAATATTCGAAATTCCCGCTTATACACCTTAATGTTTATGACACATGAATTATATTTGTTAAGTTGGCACCACTTTATTTACAACTTTTCCATTAAAATGAACTTATAAATAGATTTGTACTTATTTTGTAACAATATAAAGTGGGTAACTAATTACTAATTTTAATATATATTTATGTTTTAAGTACAGATAGGTACGTTAAAGTCAAAATATCTTTCAGATTAGACTTAGAAGCACTTATGAAAGTATTCAATTTACCACCGCTTCGAAATAAAGCTCTGATGAGAAGATACCGTCAATAACATCAACAAGGAGTAATTTTTAAATACGTACCAACCTAAATCAAAATTAGAATGTTATTTTTACATACCTATTAAATATTTAACACAGTAGTTGTAAACTATTTATTTATACATATATACTAACTAGCGGACCCGGCAGACTTCATGCCCGGAAAAGCAGCCGCACCTGCACCGGAAGCAGCGCCACCTATCGGGTCCAATTGTGTTTTAAACCATGCAGGAACCCATTGAAATATACACACAAAATTTCATCGAAATCGGTCCAGTCGTTTAGGGGGAGTTAGGTAACAAACACACGTACAGAAGAATAATATATTCAAAAATATGTACTAGACAAGCTCTTCAGTTAAGATGAAAACTGTCACAATTCGGAAGCGTGCTTGGTGCCATGGTGAAAGAGCGGCGCGGGAAGATCCTATGGTATCGGCACAGCCTATAAATCTCGTCGTCAGAGACGTCCGACGAAGCCGCACTAGCGTGAGCCCGAATTACTCATACAGTTCACTACTAAAGAGTAACCGAGATGGATTGCCATCCTCAATATACATATAGGTACTCGTATACGGCGGTGATGCGTTTACAATGAAACAAATTTCATTAAAAAAATTCAAATAAATTAGTTGCTTAAGAGGAGTGTGAACCACGCCACAAAAAGCGCTCCCCATACAAACGGCGAACATTTTCCACCCTCTAAACCCTAACCTATGGCAATGAGTTTTTTGTCATTATGCATTAGAACTTGGTTTGTATGTTTTGATTTTTTTAAATGTGCTTCATAGATTTAAAATAAGGAGTTTCATACAAAACAAAAAAGCGAAAATATTACGAATGTAAAAAAAATCAAAACATGCAAACCTAGTTCCAGGGCATACTGACAACATACAAAAAAATCATATAGCCATGATTAGAGGGTGGAAAACGTTATCGCCGTTTGTATGGAGAGCGCTTTCAGAAAACAGGCGTCACTTTAATATGTATGTACATTTGTTAATAAAGAAAAAAATACATTTCCATTTTTAATTCTATATTTTAGGACCAAAAGTTTATTTTTAAACATTTTTTCCATGCTCGAACTTGGCTTGAACTTGCGAGTCATGTAGGAAGTTGTAGCTGCCAAGATTCGGTTCTCCACCTTAAAAATTGTTGAAAAAAAAGCATTTTTATTTATACAATTACAAAAACTTAGTCCCACAATAAAGTGAAGATATAAAATAAGATGGGACCAAAGTATTTAATTTATTACGTTATTTATATTTACGTTAAGTAGTTTATTTCCCATTTCCAGAGGTAACCAAGACAATGTTAACGAAGACCTGGACCCCAATTCTCGGGTCATGCGAGACGCTATCTCGCATGCCACATACGTCAAAATGACAGATTTCCTTGGGATTTGACAGTTATTCTCGTGCGAGATGAATCTCGCATGAACCCAGAATAAGGGCCTTGGCTGTATGCAAGCTGTATGGTACCTTTGGTGTACTTGGGTAAAATGACAAAAAAGTATTACTTATTTATTCAAAATTAGTTTAATGCAGTGCAGTGGCGCTCAGAGATATATTTTACCTCAGATGAAGTATCACAATTTTTACCCGACTGCCGCCAGAAGGGAGGGTTATTAGTGTTATTACTATTTATTGTCGGTCTGGTATGTTCATGATTTTTATTACTACCTATTATTTACATAAAGGGATAATTAGAAAAAGAATCAAATGTCAGTTTTTAACTACCATGCCATTGTATGATGACTTAATACACAATTGGTACTAGATGTAATAAAAAATAGGCCCTTTTGTGCCTAATGCCAAAGGTTTTTTCGTGTAACGAATTACATTTAAATTGATTTGATCAATATGTAATCTATATTATCTAAAATAATTACGAAAAAATTGGTTATAATGACCAAAAATATTAGTTGCTAAGTACTTTTCAAATAATATCTGTAAATTTTACGAGTAATGATGTTATTGATAAACTTATCATTATCAACAATGTTAAATCTACGTTAAATCCCAGCCCTCTTTTAAACCTACCTGGAGTGCAATTTTTTGAATCTCACCGGATGACTAAAGCTCACCAAAATGGCCGTTTTTCGTAGAGATTCGGCGATTTTTGTGAGCTTAGTCACCTGGTGAGATTCAAAAATTGCACTTCTGGCACCGTCCTCACATGGGCTTCCCGACTATTTCCCAACTGTAGAATATTAAAGCACATGAATGCATCGTGGAACGGTTTGACTACACACACGATGGAATTTATTGTTTTCCGTTTATTAACTTTTTTATTAAGTACCTAGGTACTTTAAAAAAACGAATGTATCCATAGCAGTCTTAAGGCTACTACTCACCTATTACCCCCTAACGGTAATAAGCATTCATGATTTTTAGAGTACCAAGTTACCAAGTGCATGTGTGCTTGGATATACCTACTTACTTAATTGGTTTATGTCCAAAATGAACATGAAGCGATTAAAAAAAACCAACTCTATCGATAGAATACCTGGTCCATCAGCTGATAAATGCGAGTTGCCCACTAGCACGTCTTCAGGTGCAGCGTCTCTTGTTTCCGTTCTAAAGTTCGATGGCTGGACCTTACATAATAGGTTACAAAATTAGTAGAATAAACAGTGATGAAATAGCGCAAACTGTAACAAGTTCTAAACCTAACCCAGCCGAGTTACTATATAGAAATACCGACGTTCAATGTATGGCTATGAATTTGTGTAGGTACATCAGATGGGGTACAATTACTTAGGTAGTCCAAAATTACTTCTTGCTCAAAACTCTATATTATTAGATTGATAAAACTTGGACTTCAAGTCTTTTCACCCCTCTTCAAGTACCGCACAATGGTTCACCCTTGATTTTAACAAATGGCCTTAAGGGGTCGAGTAGTTGGTTGGGTTGGGTCTTGCACATGGCACATAGGTGCTATCGGGTGAACAATTAGGTTTACCTGGCCATCGTTCCGCATTAAATCTGGCGCGGTGGGAGACGCGGGATATCTGTTGTAGATGCCGTTCAAATTGTAATGCAGGTTCATATCCGGACCAATGTTGGCTTTGAGTAGCTGCTCCCAAATACCACCTACAAAAGCGTAAGCCGAATATGACAATATTATGTTAATAACATATTAGGTATGACAACAACATTATATGTATATGTATGCACATTTATAGGGAAATGCTTTTGGCTTTCTCTTATTGTTTGTTTGGCAACGACAAAGCATTTTTGAACGAGCGTTGCTTCGAAACGCAACCGAATATTTGTTCAGTTTTTGCATAATTCACATGAGTGCAACCGGTAATTACTCTCTGTACCTTATTCAGACATTTACCTTATCATTTCTTTTTGCCAACGATAACTGGTTTTTCAGGTGCTATCGATAACGCGACCACTTAGCGCTGGCAGACCGACATGTTTGGCATCACGGAGTTAAATTGCCTTTTGTCGTGTGAACTCCGATTGAGCCATGTTGGAGATTGTTGTCAAATTTGTCGTGACCTCCCGTAATATAGGTATCTGTCTTCCAAATTTCATCTAAACCCATCCAGCAGTTAATGCGTGATTGAGGAACAAAAATCCAAACATCATTCTTTCACATTTATGACTAGCTTTTGCCCTTGATTTGGTACAAGTGGAATTTGAAAGCAGTAGCATATTATTATTTCTTGTTAATAATAAAATAAGATAATAGTTCGGTTGTTAGGCAGCGGGACACGATGAAACATGTACCAGATTTTAAGTACGAAACCCCTATCCAATTTCGTGTTAATTTTTTGCGTGATGCGCGAACAAAAATACAGACAAGCAAACAAAATTCTAAAGATAATTGTTTTGGCTTATATTGGTGATATAAATACCCCTAATTTATTTAAGGCCGGAGTCTCTTATTAAATGCTGACGTCGACTTAAGCGTAAATTACAATAGTAGGCTCTTTCAGCCACTATAGCGTGTGAAAAAGAATACTATGTTGATTTACGATACGATTACGTCTACATCACCGTTTAATAGGAGACCCAGGCCTAAATCTTCCATGTCTGCAGTCTGCACATCGTCGCTTAAGTTAACCATAAGTTCTTAAAAAAATAATTTCACAAATGATCATTTAACGAGTAACGATTCATAATCGTATAAATGATTATCTATTTGACAAATATACATTTAGCAAATATAGCAATTAGCAACATTATTGCCGAATGTCGTTATTAAAATGAATACTTTGAAACTTTTTTAATGAAAGTATTGGATACCAGTTGCATGCCCTAAATGCATATACCCAATAATATTGTAACTGGCTAATGTCTGCAAATCGGCCAATTTAAGATAGGTAGGTACCTACTCATATTCTCCTTCGTAACTTCATTTTGATGCTTCAAGATTCAAGATTCAACTAAATATCATTTTAGTTACCTTTATCAGCAGATACAATGGGTCTGTTTGATTGCCAAGGATATTCTGCGTGGGCTTGAAAGTAAATAGCGTACGTTGACAGCTGAAATAATAAGGAAACTTGAGTTAGGTATGTAGTTTAAAATAATCCTTCTCTTCCCCTTCGAATATGTTTATGTCGTTTGTAAGTACATGTTTAGTTTTTTTTATATCACGTGTTCAGATTTGATTGATTCTGAATGTATAGAATCTACTGTAATCACCTTTTATAAAGTTACGTACCCAACACATACCTAGGTGCAATTAGTATGTACCTATTTGTTGTTTTAGTTTAGAAATGCATTGTGGGTACTTTTAAGGTGAATCGCTCCGTATAAGGCGAGAATTTCGAAATTTTCTCGATTTTCACGGTTTTTATTTATTGTGGCTAAATGGTGGTGGGACTTTTTTCCGGTAGTAAAACACTGTTTCTCACGATTCTGTGTTTTGTTTTTGGAAGTTCAATCTTGTTATTTTAAATAATTGTACAGTCAAGGAATTTAATTTCCAACCCACCTAAGGTTCAATAGCATATAGCAAACTGTCACCATAAGAGCTATAGAGCAAGACGTTAGTTTGACATATCGACCTTAATGCATTGCGAATGTCAGACGACATTTCAACGAAATGGGTAGGGAATCAAATTCCTTGACTGTACATTAAATGAGTAAAAGTCTGTAGAAACATAAAGTGCATAGTGCATCATCGATTAAAATTAGTACTTAACTCGAATATCCAAAATCTGAACACAATCGAGTAAAAAACAATGTTTTACGACCGGAACACTACATGAATGTATAAAAGGTCGCACATTAAAATCAACGAAAATTTCGAAATTTTCGCCTCATAGAGATCCAGCGACAGGAAATAAACCTGGGGTAATATTGTACCTGTGTGTAGTAAAGAGATAGCCAATATTTTCCCCCGTGTCCTACAAAAGCCGTTTCATTAGCTTGTAGAAGCCCCATCGGTAAATCTTGGTGAAGCGATTCAGGCGATATGCGCAAGTTACATCCATACCTGTAACGTTTTAAGGCACAAAAGACATTTAATTCTTTAAAGCAATACTTACTAAGTAATGAAAAAAACAATCAAGCAAATATTAATTTTACCAATCGGGACAAGCTTTCAGTATATCATAGGGCGCCCTGTAGTATTCCGCTCTTCTCACGACAGGATTCCTTATGTTAAACCTTTCGTTAGGATCCGTCAAGTTCACCCTCTTGATCTTGATGTCTCTACGCTCACATATGTAGTCGTAATGAAATTTCGGTATTGCCTCACCACGAGCACAATATGTTGCTGAAAATGATATCTTAATAACGACTCTTTGACATTAACAAAAAAAATAGGTCGAAATATTAAGTTCGGTTGAATCAGATGACTAACTTTTATAAGTGCCGTCGATGGATTTCACGGCGGCATATTTATCTATGCAATATTTATATCCCAAGACCGTAGGGTAGCGGAGATACGGTACTTTACAAGAAAATCTTCCTTCCTGGTACATCGCGCCCTGTAAGAAGCCTAGAATTAAACACTGCTAGAGTACGGCCAAAAGTGGATGCTGAGAGTCTATAATAGAACGGGTCTGTTTAACCTTGCATATGACGCTCCTCCTGCCCGGCGGCCGCGACACGCCACCGAAGCAATAAGTTCGGGTTCCGTTGATCATGATCTCCGTTACTCCGATATGGGAGATGAGAGTAATGCCGTTGATGCCGGCCAGTGCGAACCGCTGCAGCCCCGCTCGCTTGCGTACCTCCACGTTGTTCTTCATACTCATCGTATTGACAATGGCTTGCCAACCGTATACAAATTCGTGCATTGGACCTAAAGTAAAGTAACATAATTACAAAACTCTACTCAACGGCTATTCGCCGGTTTTTTTAATTCAATTCAAATGTAAATGTATTGAGTATATTGTATTGAGGTAGATAGGCATTCTCAGTTTTCATCAGAAGACTGACAAAAACAACTAACCTCTCTTTAGGTGTAAAAGGTCATAAATATGTATAGCCCCCTTCAAAACAAATAAAACCCATGTCGGAGCGAGCAAGGTGGGCAAAAATATCTCAACGCGCCCGAACGTATTTGAATATAAAGTCTAGTTCAGAAAATTTTAAGCACTGCTTACTATATTTTAAGTTTTGTTTTTACTATTTAATTTGAGGCGATATATTTGAAGGTGACTCGAAGGTCAAAGTTACAAATATATATAAGTTTCCAAGATGACAAAAATGTCTGAACACCTCTATGACACTGACAATTATGTTAGTGTTTACATATAATTGGCCATATGGTTGTATTATGATAGACTAGATATTTATGATTTTGACTATACCTGTACAGTTTTTCATCCTAGGTAGTAGAGAGAAGCGAGGAAAGTTTATTTATACATATTTATGACCTCAACTGTGCATCACAGATCTATAAATATTCTCGTCTAGATTAACAACCTATTCCAAAACTATCGCCATCAAGGAAATTAAACATTTCTCCGAATGAATCCGGCATAAGGCCCGCAATGACAGTGGAGGCTTGGATGTTGCCGTCATCAGGTAGCATTGGTCCAATTTCATCCTGAGGAGTTGTGAACTCGTGCGCAGTTTGATTGTTAAAATGCCCCTTGATACCATCACTCTAAAACAGAAAAAACTGGAAACAACATGGTCTTTGTTATAGGTATAAGCAACGTCCTATAACTGTTATGAGTACAAGACGAATAAAATGATTTGCGATTTATACCTGCCTTATCCATATGGAAAATAGTATAGCAACAATATACAGCATGGTTCGATCGTCCAAAATACCCCGACTTTGTGTCGGCAACTGGTAGTTGTAACGATTAGCTCAATAAAAAATAATTGCTTTGATAGAACTATTAACAAACAGCTTGTTAATAAACGTTTCCCAAGTTAAATAATTGATTGGTACCTACTCCTTTCAGTAAAATTTTTCTTACATTCTGGCCATCCACATACCTAAGTACATACATATTCCTAATTTAATTACCTAACAACTAATAAAATTATGCTTGTGTAAAGGGCGAGCAAATAAATAAATTACGAACGAATAAAAATGAAAACTGGTTTTTCCTCGCTTTTAGAATCGTATGGAAATTAATTTGTAAACAGGAAATAGTCTCGGATGTTTCTTGGAATGAATAAGTAAGTGTATACCTAACTCGCTATGTTTTCTATTAGGTTTCATAGATAAATTCAGTTAACCTATTCTGTCGGCCAATTTGTTTAACAAACAAACTTCCAAACACTGTTTTGCGAATTTTAAGCCAGGAACCCTCGAAAGTATTACATTTTTTTATATATCATGATGTACTTAGTACATTCATGTAAAGTAGTCGCAATTAAACTTTTATAGGAGCGGAGAGCGGGCCATCTAACCGTTACTACAAACATTAAAAACAATTCCTTTATTGAGCTTTTTCACGGTCGAATACTTTCAGTAGGTGCTTACGCAATAATTGCCTACAACTCCAGAAAAAATGAAGACATCGGTAATTGTAATAGCTTTCCATTTATTTTTATAGGTTGGAAATATAAAAAACACAAATAGGTAGGCACAACCAGTGTATAATTAATTACAACGTGTAAAAAGCTATGATAGACAGTTATTGGCACTAAGAATACTTACAAAAATACAAAAATTGTGATACAAATTACTATGTTAGTCTAAGTTCAAGGGTGGTAGTTATAAACCGAGCTCAAGTTCCAGTTTTATACTAACATAGTATGAAACTGGAACTTGAGCTAGGTTTATAACCCGACGACCCTACCCTAACGACCCTAAGCGACATACACGGAAATCAGAAAACAGGGGAAATGCAATGTACGCGTGATACGCGTGCCAACATTACGTACTGTTGTACTTAACCTCTGCTAAACCGCTCCCAGTCGTGTTCTGTCATCCCGTGAGGTGTTAGTCTCGCGAAATACCTTATTTTTCCCTAGCCATGCCGTATTGTTCAGTTTTAGAGTGCAAGAACCATAGTAGGAGTATAAATCTTCAAAATGGGGTTGTTTCTACCACCGTTAAGTACGATTTTAATGATATTCCATAAAAATCTTAGTTATTTTCATTATACTAATAATTTTACAGAACATTTAGTCAAAATTAAACCGTACATGATTACAATAAAGTTCATTATTGATTGACTGCAATGACTATTTCGCTCTGGAAGGTTCTGCGCTACATTTGTGACGACTAGTGTTGAGTAGCGGAACTACGAAGCCAAATTTTTCTTTTGACGTTTACAGATTAAAATGTCGTATAATCTGTTTGATGTTAATAAAAAGTAAACCTTAGTGTCACTACCATAAGATATATTTTTTTACAAAAAGTTGTGTACCATTTGTCTTATATCGTTTGACAATTTTAACCAATCAAGATAAAGTTATTTTAGTAGTGTAGTATAAGATGATATCCACAAGTGTGTGCGTGTGGCGACACCGGTACGGGTACAAATAATGCTTTAAAGCACTTCATCTGTTTTCTGATTTCCGTAGCGACATACCTAAGTAACATAATACTCGTATATTTCTTTAAGTTGTTTACCCATTCCAATTAATACTTCAGTATTTCCTGCACATGGTTTTACATAAGTGCTACGAGCTCCGATGCAAAATACGTCGTCTAGTCACATATAGATCAACAAGTTTTTGTTTTGGAGTTCTCATACTGCAAAATTGATCAAGGTACCTTTAGTGAGAATAATATACAACCCGTAAACGACCAGTTTGTCGTTAACTCCCTGTCTCTCGCACCGCACCTCAAGCGAACGCCCGCCTTAATTAGAACAGTACCGACTGCGGGTGTACCATGTGTGTACAGTGAACGCATAGAAATTGTATAGTATAGAAAGAGTTTTAAATTGAAGGCGATATTTTATTAGCTGATCTCTTTACTTTAAATGGCAATACAATGCGCCAAAAAAGACGACATACTCTAAACTTCCTCTTAAATTCATAATAATTTATTTGTTAAAAGTGGTCCTAATCCTAGTATATATAACTATACAAACTATTTTGCATTGGGGCTCGTATAATTAAGCACCAAGAAAATAATACAAATGTGTATTAACTAAGTAGGTAGGTTTTCTAACCTATGTATAGACATAACCCTCAAATTATTCAAAATCTTTAAAAATCCAAACCACAAAATAATTATTTTAAATAATGAGAAATACATATTTTTGGTTAATCAATTAAAAAGAAGGTAGGTATTTTGACAGGGAATTATACTGTTTTACGGTAAATCCAAGAGATGACATTTTTAGATTAGAAATTTATTTCTTTTATTGGCAATAAGTAAATAATTGCTCTAAAAAGTTATTTACAAAAGTGTACTTAATTTTGTTATTACTATTCTATTGTGATACTCAGGAAATTCGTGGGAGAAAATATTTCGCACTAACATACAAAATACCTTGGCTTAATATAATACACGCAAGCCCAAGGCAGAGTCACTTTGTTCAAGTGTATGTGATTTTTAACCCTTTTCCAAATACAGACACTATTTTGCCACTAATCCCCGCAAAACGAATTTTATTATGTAACTGCTGTGCTGTACACAGCAGTTACACTGCTGGGTTTGAAATAGGGTTTAAGTCTACAACAAAAGCATTACTTCCTTATAACTAGGTACAATTTACCGATTCGTCTTTTACCGCAATATACTATTTTGTCGCACTTTCGTTAGTCACAAGTATTTTTAGTCGCATTGGCATCGATCGTAAATTTAGTTATTCGCTAACCTCCTTAGTCGTATTTTACCTAACCTACTTATTTTATGAGTGAGTAATATAGTGAATGAGTTTCAATTATTATAATCGCCGGAAATTTTGTACCTAGTGTATGTAATCCCGATGACAATGCAATATTAGCGACGCTGGTGGGGTCAGGTGACAGTATCCGAAGGTGGTAATAGACGTTAAACGCGTTTTAAAAATTACAAAGGCATAATGCTTACACTAAACACGGCATTAAGAAAAAACGCATTACTAAAATATACTTATATATCGCGGTGAAAAGCGACCACGAAAGTGAAGCACTACACGAGAAATGACAAATTATGAATTTAAAACATCTAGGTGAACGGCGACTAAGAACATCGCTTCAACTAAAAAAAAAAAAAAAAATTTAAAAAGCAAAAATAATCCGTTACATCCACATTCGATTTCCGATCCAATCATAAATACAAACTTCGTCGTCGTCGCGCCACCGACGCGGGGGCTCATGATTAAGGACCACGGACTGGTCCGAAACATGTCGGGCATTTCTCGACGTAAAAATACGTGAGTGATCCGTTTTATTAATATTTCTCACGGTAGTTTTATGTTAAAAATACAAAGTTATTCTTCATGCAATTTTACAAATTTTAATCACCTTTTGAAGTCGGTGCCGTTGGTATAGGTGTGATTTGGCACCGACTCCTGGTTATTAAAATAGGTGATATTGTATGAATAAATTTGATTTTATGATTGGATCGGAAATCGGATGTAGATTTAACGATTATTTAATGCTTTTTAGTTTGTAGTTGTTTTTGAAGGCGGTTTTACTCTTTTGCTTATTAGTAGTTCGGTTTGTTTATCTAAGTTACAAAAGCCTAATGTGAATTTCTCATCACCTCTTTCATTACATTCTTTTTCTCGATGCAGAGACGTTAAGTTTTAAGGAGTTCTCCTGGTGCTTTACCGTCGGCTCCACTTCGCCATAAGCATTGTGACGAGCATAAATTGTTTAAGCAACCATATTAAAGTACTTAGCCGTATTACAATCCGTGAAATACTTGCTATTGAGTATTAATTTCGGCGGCCATCTGTGGTCTTTACCATCAGTTCCACTCAACCAAATGGCGCCAAATGGCGCTTTCCGATAATGCACAATACACAAGTTACTATAAAAATACCCAAATTTGCCTACAATATTTGAAGAGATCCCTCGATATTTCCAGGATCCCACTATCAGATCGTGACCTGATAACAATGGAACCGCTTGGGAAGTAGTACACCCAATCAATACAAACTAAAAATCACCAAAAAATAAAAATCGAATCAGTCCCGCATCTTTGAGTAATCGGGGAGCATAAAAGATATATCCCGACGAATTGAGAAAATCAGAGCCTCCTTTTTTTCAAATCGGTTAAAAAACAATCTTTTAACAATTTGGCGATCGTGATAAAAGGTGAATAGATAAATTGTTACAAGGAATGAAATGCATTCAAGCTATTGAGGTACACTTCAAACAAACTTGGAATAGATGTTAGATTTGACAAACACAATTTTGGCAGCAAATCATTATGCGTGATTTGCGCCCTATTTGAATCAGGCGGAGATTTTTTTTCATCACACTTCATCATTTCAACAACATAAATTTAATGTTAATGTAAATAACAATTAGGAAACATAAAGCACAACATTGCAAAAGATGACGGCTCGTTGAATTGTAACGTTGAACAAAATTAGCGGGCGAATAAAATATTAAGTTTAGCCCCTCTGTATTTCTATATAAATAAGAGTTTAAAATAATTACAATTTGCCAATTAATTGCTTCATTTTATGAATTTGACCTTAACTTGTCATGAAAAAATTTATAAAATAATTTAATTTGTTCATGATGTAAATACTCTTTCCTAGTAAACATTTAAATCAGACTTATAGTAATTGAAAGTTAAAAAAAAACAACTAGTGCGGTAGAATTAACTTACGAGCGAGGTATTAGGTGAACGAAGAACGTACATTTTCCAAGTAACTGTGTTCATTGAAAAATGTATTAAGTAAATCTATTATGTTATTCAACATACATATATTTTTACATATTTTACATGTATATACATATTTTTATATTTTTCTTTTACTGAGAAGAGTCGAGTGGGTCCTATTTTATTTTGAGTACCTAGTATATAAAATTACGAGTATGCGACACCTAGGGCCCTAGCACGCTTGCTTTTGACGCGGACATGAAGCATATAGGTATCCCTTTCTAACCGGTAAGTTTTGCGAAAAGAATGTATGCTTATGTAAAATAAACCTTCGCCTATCCTAATCCCTAATTATCCTTCGTTCATTATCTCCTTTCATTATTAATGGTGTGGTATTGCAGTTTTGGCTCGAGTTTTTCACATGACCAAATCATATAAGTGGGAAGGAAGAAATATAATGAAAATAATAAAACCTTCTTTAGCCGAAATTTTCTCCACTCTAGCCTGTCGTACTTAACACTATACGTCCCTTTTAAAGAGATAAAGAGAAAAGAAAAGTAAGTACAACGTCAAACTTCCATAACTTGAGCTGCGTGTAGTACATAGACGACTATTCATCATAGTATTCAGTAATATAGGAACTACAAAAAACAGATACTTAGGTACAAAATGAGTATACTTTGCCTTTAAAAAATAAGTCACTAACCATGTTAAAAATATTATTATGTAGGTCACGGAACTAATGAGAATAACTACGTACAACTGAATTAATATGTTCTAGCATGACATTTCTAGGACATCGCTATTTTAGCTTGGAGAATAATAAAAACAAAAAGAAACGATAAGGAGGCCACTGCTCCTAGTGCTATCTCTTTCTAATTGTGGTAACAACGCTTTGATCACTCAAGATCCTTCATGACCTTCCTTTTCTCTAAAAAAAGACCGTGTTTACCCTAGTAGGTATCTACTTAATTATCTTTAATCGGTTGCTCATAAAGGAGTGTGATGATTTTAGTAACTTCGGTTAGGTGTGAGCTCCCAAACTGGAGAAAAGGTAAATAAGTAAGTTTTCTTTATATAATGCTGGCAAAAAGATTACAAATATACTAATACATACATTGTTTATATGTTACTTTTAACCCATTTCAAGGGAACAGTCTCGAATGACACCACTAAAACGAACAAACACACAAAAAAGGAGCTACATAACTTTCGAAACTACTTAAATAAATAAATTAAACTACATAGATCAAAAATCACTTAACATAGAGAGCGTCTGAGATTTTAGTTTAATTTATTCTTCTTTATCTTCTACAGCAGAGAGAAACAATTTTTGACACCCGTGAGTGAACTTTGCTGTAAAAAGAATAACAGAATGTGAGGTATCTATAATATTAAAATAGACTAAAACATATATTTACATACTTATAGGCTTATACTGTTTTATGTAATTGCCAATTGGTTAATACAAAGCAAAGAGTCTATGTGCAATATTATTTAATTCCACGATATTGTGAACTCTGACGAGCAATAAAACTTGAGCGCTGTTAGGTCATAGGGCCACGCCCCAATGTCCAGTTTTAAACAGCGCGTTGCGACAGGTGGGTGGTGCGCAAGAGGTGCACTCGGCGATTAACGAGAAAATGACGGCCATCTTTGATTGATTATTTACTACACCAACAACCTAAGAGCACTTTAATAAAAGCGATTCATTCTCAATCCTGACATGCACTGTCCTGTATGGACTATGTATGTCTTCCTAACCAGCATCGCCGACACCATGCTAAGGTCCAGCTACGCCTTTTTAGCGTTCTGTATAGCAAGACTGTGAATGGGCCGCTATTGTTCGTAGCGACTGGGAGATACCCGAGGAACAAAGTATAACCAAATGTTCGCAAACAATGTTTAGAATTATCTTTTTATCTTCCTTGAATAAATGATTGTCTATGAACTTTATTATGGTCGTCATTCCCCGACTTTGGTTGGTCCAATAATAATTGCGTTCATCAACTGTTAGGGCCTCCGCTAGCGCCGCGAGCGCACGGAGCGAGTGCACGCCTATAGAAAAACAGTATGAGACCGTCCGCGTTCGCTAACTCGCGCGGGTGAGGGCTCATCGGGGCTCATACTATTTTCTCGATAGGCGTGCAGCCGCGTGACGTAGCGGACGCTCTTAGCGCAGGGGTCCTCGACATTAAACATTTCGTTGACGGATTTGGATCTATAGCACCTTTTACATTTAAGTGCCCAATCTCTTTTTACACTGTAAAATATCGCCGAAGGTAATTTTTGAATAAACTAAATTCGGAAAATATGTGCGAACAGGGCTGTGCGTTGGAAAGCTGCCTAAGTACTTACTAGCGAGGGGAACGAGCCAGGACGGGCGCGAGCGCACAAGCGCATAGTAGACGGGCACGCCTGCCAGCGTGATGGCGGCACCCGCGCACACGGCCAGCGGCTCGCTGCGCGCCGGCACCACCAGCAGCACGGCGCACACGCACACGAACACCACCGGCATCCATGTCGGCACCTAACCGCAGTAAACATACTGAAATACTCCTACCTAGCTAAACTAAAGGCAATGATATGCGCGTTTTCTTCTCTCGTGTCCATAATAATCCTCTTAATTATTTTCCTTTTAATTCTGCGTATACTATGACATGCACAGAACTAAGAGCGTCACTAAGGCGTCATTTATTGCTATATAAAGTAAAGTTTAAAAAATTAAAAAGAAAAATAGATATAAAGATATTTTTTAAGAATTACGTTCAACTTTTTTTTATCGTTTCCAGTAAAACAAAAAAGAGGGATCAGTTTTTAAAAATACTTGACTTCATATATTAGAATTCAATAAAGCGAAAGTCTTGAAAATTGCTATAATTAAATATTGAACAACTATAATAAAGATAAATGAAGATTCTCACTTTTCTCTGATTTTGCTTTAAAAGTCGTAAACTAAAGAGTGGAATTCAATAACATGGCCATTATTTTTGATTATTTGTTGGTGTAGTTTAATTGAAAAATTATTGAATTATCATGCAAAAAGCTCTACGAATTTCGGATGCAGCAGGCATTTCTCGTTCCACAGAAGGGTAAATATTGGATACAGAAGAATATTATAGAAAATATAAAATTACTATCCCCAAAGTTGTAAAGACAAACGGATCACACGAATCTTGATGACTTTGATTATACCGAATCTTTTATGTTATCGTAAGGAGAAATAGTACATTTCGATACTAGTGCGGAACGTATGTCATTACTTCACGAGTCACGAGATATCTTGCCACGAGCCGAAGGCAAGTGGCAAGACTCGGGACGAGCGAAGAAGGACATTTCCGAGCGTGTATCGAACTACGTTTTTCAATACAGTTGCGAAAAAAAAATACAAAACTAAATTTGCGACTTTTACTGAAGCTCTTAATTAAAGTAAAGTAAGTACAAACTTTAGCAGTGAACATTTTTGACAAATTAAAGGCGTTTTTGTTAGCTGTCATATTTCATAAGGCAACTCAATGAAAGATTTTTTTTCAAATACATTTTTTATAAGAAGGAAACAATTTTATAATAAATAACACTTCACTATTATTACCTTAGTATCATTATGTTCGATTATTTGTGTAAAGAAATATTTAAATTGTATAAACATAAAAACAACTGTTGCCTTTAAACCATATGTGCACTTGGAAAAACGCCATCACTTTGACAGGCGTTTTGGCAGCTATTCCCATAGACTAAAGCTGTTCCGTTCCATTCAGCCACCTTAATAAAAATTGTTTTTAGGACTGTTATTATTTAAAAAATCATGATGAACAGGCTAGAAATAAAATATAAAATCTCAATATTTTGATATTCTTACATTAATAATCGGTTTTTAGTTTTATTACGTCTTGGTACAAACTAACATTATAATAACTCTTTGGTAAGTAGTCGTGAATTGGAACAAGTAAAAATTAAAAAAAAACTAGAAAAGTAAATCGCACTAGTTCGCAAAAACGAACTTTGCGCACGCAAAACAAAACAGCCAGAAAAAGGGCACTTTTTGAGCAACTGTATTGAAAAGTTTCTTTAATTAGTTACAATGATTGATCTGGTAATTTTTTTGAGGTGGTTAGATTCCACCTCTGCATTGTTTACTTCTTCCTATCGTCGTTTTGACATTGACTAATATAGTTTTTTATAATAATAGAATTGATAATCGACATATGCACGTCAATCACTTAATACGATAATTGACTGACACTTCGGGACTAAGTCGTTGTTTCAGAGTTTTCCCGATAGCAAATACAATGATTCACTAGATCCGATCCATATTAGGTGCACTAATATTGGTTTATGGTCACCGTCGAGGTTACACCAAAGGGGGGGTTGAAGGCAGTTAACAATCAATCCAAAATATATGCGGACGAAGTCGCGGGCAAAAGCTAGTACTATATAAATAAAAAACATTACACTTCAAAGATTAACTTTAGAATTTTTTCACTACTTACCTTGATTGGCCTAGGCAGATCTGGCTTCTTGTATCGCAGCCACAAAACAGCGCTGCAACTAAGAGTGGTGAAGAACGACTCCACTATGGTACAGTACGTGATGAGTGAAGTCAGATTACTAGGGATCAGCATTATCAATGACATTAACATCTGAAAAGTGTTAAAATTGTGTAATTTCCGATAAAAAACCTAATGCCTTCGATTACATTAATATCCCTTACTACTGTGACTTACCAAAAATATAAGTGACGGTAATGGAGACATGCACTTCATGTTGATATGTGCCAGCAATTCTGGCATGTGCCCATTTCGTGCACCCGCAAAACACATCCGCGACGATGTCATAATGTGCACAGTAAGTCCACCCAAAATGGCTATTGCCACAAGTGTTGGCATGGCAAATCTAAGCCAACCTAATGCAGCTACGGAGAAATCCTGTGAAAGTTTTAAAAAAGATCTCTTAATAGGTTTTTGTTGTTGTTGAACTTGGTACATCACAAAAAAAACGACATACTAAGTTTAAGTTTAAGTTGCTACTTACGACAGCAATCGCCTCCGTCGCTCTGACCCCGACAGGTCCTAGCACAGCCAAGTAGGCGACGTTCGCCAGCAAATAAATTGCCGTCACCATTGGCAATGAGAGGTAGATAGCGCGAGGCAAGTTTACAAAAGGATCTTTGAGTTCCTCCGTCATAAAGTTTAGGTAACTCCTGCAGACAATAAAAAAGCCAACTAAATAGAAGGCTCCAAAATATAATAATTGGTCTTAAGAGCTTGAATATAATATTGACTTGTTTAAATAACTAAGGGCGGATAGCCATAGGGAACATTAGCGTGTAACAAAAACACGATCCTAGTCAGTACCCTTTCCGTTTACTTTTTAAAATACGGACTAAAACAAAGACGGCAACTTATAACTTTTTAATTTTTATAGTAAAAATAATTAAAAAGGACCTACCTAAGATAAAAATTAAGGATAAGGGTGCGTTTTAAAGAAGCATTAACATTTCAGTCATACATGGGCGTACTCAGGGAGGGGCAGCTGCCCCCCCCCCCCCCCCCCCTCCCCTGGAAATCTCGGAGAACATGTATAAAGTGTAAACGGGGGCTTATGTTCTAACTTTTAAATAAACTGCAATTGCCAAAAAACCGTGCGCGACGATGGCAGACGAGGCCCCTCCCCTAGGCCAGAAGCTGGGTACGCCCATGCAGTCATAACAGTATTATTTAGCAATTAGCAAAGGAGAGTGTGAACAGTGACATCATAATTCATAATCAAAAATCCTTTCATTCAGTTAATCGCGAGGCGCACGAAAAAACGCACCTTATAATATTGCATTAGATACCTTACCATCCAGAATAAGAAAATATTCCTGAGTAGAAAGCAACAGACCAGTCACTGACAGAGGTTTTTGTTCCTGCCCAGCCATCTTCAAAGTGCTCAACCCGTCCTAGAAGTTGCGACATAAAGAATTAAGAATGAATCATTGCAGTATTAGTTAATAATCCATAATGTACAATTTAAATTACCTCTACCCAACCATACAATCCCACCAATAATTATAATAACCAAAGCAGATATCTTTGTGAACATGAACACATTTTGGACTCTAGTTGTGAATCTTACATCATAAGCATTTATGAATGTGAGAAAGCCTGTAAATAATGAAATCACATTAGTGTTGTCTTTTACATAGCCTGTAAAAACATATGACATTTTAAAGCCAAGCTGGGGACTATATAAGTGAGAAATACAACATTATACTTACAAATAGTTACGGCTGCAATTAGCTTTTGACTCAAGGGGTCAATTGGACAATTTGGAAATATTGGCTCCAACAAATTATTGGCAAAAGTTAACGCCATTATAGCATTTGTGCTTGGTCTAAAATAAAAAGGATATATGATTAATAAGGGTCGGTTTTTTGCAGGCCGCGTTCAACAGCTTTGGAGAGAGCATCGCTTTTAATCGATGATATCAGACTATTACTCTAACTATGGGGTTACTTTACCTTAATAATAAGAATGTGTTGCCTACTCTGAAGTAGTCCTAAGCATAAAAAGGTATCCCATTTTAGTAGATTGGACAGCTATATACAAGTAATTTTCAGCTGCCATGCCCTCAAACCAAAACACAACAGTGTGAACATTGATGCTTGGCAGCAGATTATTAGTTAATTCTCTCAAGTTGTATAACAATTTCCTTAACTGTCATTCACTTAAATAAAGTGGTTTAAACGGATGAATATAATGCTTCAACCTTTTTTTCATTATCAAACAACAAAAAGAATTCATAACATTAGGAAGTCTGAATCAATGGCACATGCAGATAATTAATTTGAAAGCTTTGTTTAATAAAGACACAATTTTATTATTGTCAATAAAAAGCGGTGCTCTCTGTCTAAAAGCTGATGCAGCCCACAAAAACCTGTCCTTTGATGATTACTGTGTTATCAAGGCTGGCCTGTAATTTGAACATAAGTCTTACAATGTTTAATATTTAATCACTCTTCACTTACACAAACACTAAATTAGCATCCCACAAATACAGGAATGCTGGCAGCGGTCCATATGCCTCATTGATGTAGTGGTAATCACCTCCACTTTGCGCCAAAGTGGTACCTGTTTAGAGAGATATAACAAGTATTATAAATAAAAAAAATACCTGTACAAAATGTCAACAGAGTTCATATATGTAACATTTTCCATAAGCAAATGTGTGGCATATTTTTTCATTCTAAACCACAGTATGTATGTATAAGCTGTGTAGCACCTTGTGGTACCATTATGTGTCTTATTGTATACTTCTCTGTTAAAAGATAAAAGGCTTCATATGACCATTACATCTAGCTAGTGACAACAAAGCACAAGTACAAAAAACTGTTAATGGTATGGCTCACCTAACTCTGCATAGCACAAAGCTCCCAGCGTCGCCAACAATCCACATGCTGCCCACACAGACAGAGCACCCCACACAGAGCCAGTGTTTTCCAGAACTTCTTTAGGAGATATAAATATTCCACTTCCAAATATTATGCCTAAAATTATGGCAACTCCTTCCAACAGGCCTAGCTGCTTCCGCATCTTAACCCTCTCCTCATTCATTTTAACTCAGTTTGCTGACAGGGCAGTAGTAAAGCTGTGTGAACTTTGAGCCGCTCAGCTATATAAGGTTAGCTTCATCAATTATCCTGAAGACTAGAGCAATTGACCTTTCACATTTTTAATTACAATCCTTAATAAACGTCTGTACCGGCGGTTCCCTCATGGCAATTGCGGTAGTGGGAGATATAATACAATTTATTTTCTAGATTAGTAATTTAAAGCCTTTAACTAATCTTTAACTACATACAGTTGAAAATTCTCTAAAAAAACAAGAGGCTTAAGTACAACTCAATTTCTCATACGACGGAGTGAACACATGGCTAGCTTGAGTACGTTAATCATATAATATAATAAATACATACACTCTTATGTATGACTATAATAGAAAGTTTACATTTAAAAAGGTAGAAGATTTGCTTCGTTTGTGTTAAACAGCTTTGCTTTACCAAAATACCAACAAAACGCATCTGGGTTCAACCACAACCATGGTTCAACATAGGTTATGTATGAATGAAAATGAAAAGTAGAAAACTGTCAGAAGTGACAGCTTATATCTGTTTAGAAATAACAGTGTAGTTTTGGTGTTGGCCGTGCCGCATTTTGGAATGCAGCTTTATGCTAAAATGAGATATAATAGTGAGTGATATAGCCGAAATCATTGGATATTCGACATATCGTTCTCTTAGATGAATAACTAAAATAATGTTGGTAACAGACGCCCGATGGCAGACCCCGATTAACTACCTACGCCGGGCATGCGGTCTGAGGCTTTCTTTATCATCACTCCAATTAAGGCACGTTTGTAGTTGTAGGTACCCGGCGAAGGTAGTTAGTCAGGGTCAGCCAAATCAGGGGCCCAAGGACGGTAGCTTTTAGCAGGGGGTTCCACTTCGCACTGTAGGTACGCTCGACCGGCTTACCTATGGTATAGGTAAATAGCAGTAGGCTGTCGGCTTGCCGCGCGCCCCCGCCGTGTCCGTGCAATTGGAAACGAATGCCGTGCAACCCTAGCGTGTCGCCGGGAGTAGCAGGGGGCAGGCGGGACGGGCGTATAGATGCAAGCGGGAATCTTTCCGAATGTTTCCCAGGGAATACTTCCCGTAACATTCGGAAGCATTCCGAAACATTCGGAAGTTTTCGATGGCCGAAAAATACGAAAATTTCGTTAAAAACCGACCAAGTGCGTGTCTGGCTCACGCGCCGAGGGTTCCGTACAAACCTAATAAGCACCAAGCATTGCTTTAATGAAAAAAGAAACCGAATTGAGGGACAAACTTAACTTTGCTATTGTAATACTCTTGGTCCCATACGTACTAAGTGCAAATATAAGATTGTAATAAATACAAAATGTGATGTAACATACCTTACAAGTTTACAGTTTTCGGACTTTTCCCTTTACTTGTGAAAAAAGTAAAAAATGTATGTAATTCTGAGGTTATTACTCATTATTTACACTATAAGTTAAGAATTATGATACATAATTATAAAATATGTAATTCCAACTTCCAATAGAATCACTGTTTAAATAGTAAGTAGTGATGCAGACCGATAAAATTACCCTGGTAAAATACGGTAAAATTCACTATTTTTCATACTTACTTCATTACTAGCACAAGTGGTATTCCATATTAGCCCTCTGGGTTGGCAACGCACTGCAATCTCCTAGGTGTTGCGGGTGTCTATGGGCGGTAGTAATCACTTTCCATCAGGTGACCCACTTGCTCGTTTGCCTTCCTATGTTGTATAAAAAAAATTGGTAAGAGTAACGCGATAGAAAGAGATGGAAATTCGACAGGGCTGTGCGAGCTGAATATTTCTTTCATCTTAGAAATAATTCTACACTTCAGCTTGATTTCGAGGTACCTACCTAAGTACCTTGCTTAAATTACTTAACTGTAATTCAACACGAAGAATAGGCGAATAAACTGAACGGCGCGTGCGGCGTTTTACAAGCTCTCACACACAACGCAAGTAAACGAAATCAAAGACGCCGTGCGCCGCCGCCGCCGCCCCGGCCCGCCAGCTCTGCGCGCCGAAAACTTCCTTGATTGATTCCATCTTCGGTAACATTCGGAAACATTCCCAGGCACGTATGAGGTGGGGAACTATTCCGGGAGGGGAGGAAGTATTCATTCCGTTTGGCCTCGAGCTTCGGGCTGTCATTTTTGAATGTTGAAAGGCAAAGGTATCTTGGCACATACAACCATGTTTTATATAACACACGCCGCAAACTATCGGTATTTTACGCGCCTTTTTGTTAAAATTACTTACGTAATTTTGCAACCGTATGTACATTACACGCAGTACGTCCGTAGTTAGTAGGGGAAAAACCTAAAAGTAGATATCCACTGGATGGTTCCGGCAGGCGATTACCGATAAAGACTTTCTTTGTAGAAATCCAAAACAAAATAATAAAAACTACGACGAAATTGTTTTTAAACACTTAATAAAAACATCGTTTTAATCATTCCAATCCTTACATAGGTACATACCTACATACTCGTGCATAAAAATAACCCTACTACTGTTATGGTATTCTTTTATTGTAAAATTAACAAATTAACAATGAACAAGTTACCTGGGCCCAATTTCATAAACGCGACAGGTGACAGTGACAATTCGCTATACATTACTATGTCTACAAGTAACGCTACAGACTTGTACAGACTTAACATCATAGTGGGCAGGCAATGTATATCAAATTGTCACTGTCACCTGTCGCCTGTCGCGTTTATGAGATTGGGCTCTGGGACTAATTTCATAAACGTGACAGGCGATGGGCGACAGTGACAATTCGCCGTACATTACTGTGTCGACATGTAACGCTACAGACTTACAGACTTAACATCATAGTGGGAAAGCAATGTATACCAAATTGTCACTGTCACCTGTCACATTTATGAGATTGGACACTGGTACTAATTTCATCGACGCGACAGGCGACAGGTGACAGTGACAGTTTTCCGTACATTATTGTGTCAACAAGTAACGCTACAGACTTAACATCATAGTGGACAAGCAATGTACACCGAATTGTCACTGTCACCTGTCGCCTGTCACGTTTATGAAATTGGGCCCTGGACTACAAGCGTTGACTACATACAAGACGAGGATGTACGTAACAAGTATCTGTATATCTACGCTTTTCTACATAAATTCATGGGACAGAAGAAAAACACACGGCGGCTAGGTTTTTAAGTTGCGTATTCGATCGAATATAACAACATAAGAAAATCATGATTAAATTACAAAAATTGGTACATAACTTGCCCTGACATAGGTAATACGATAAATATTTATGTTTTATTTACGCTTTTTTAACATCAACACGGGTGGAAACTTAATTTACCTACTGGGAAGTATTCCCAGGCAAAGACGAAAACTTCCTTGATTCCTTCGGAAACATTCGGAAACATTCCCAGGGACGTATGAGGTGGGGAACTATTCCGGGAGGGGAGGAAGTATTCATTCCGCTCGGCCTCGGGCTGTCATTTTTAGTGTTGAAAGGCAAAGGTATCTTGGCACATACAACCATGTTTTGTAATAATACAAAAAGCCTGATCCTTTTTTTAAATCTATGTTTTCAGTGATCATAGATTAATTTGATGATGATTAATAAAGATGAAATGCTGGTGTTACGCATTTTAAAGTCTCTGGGAGGTTGTTTAACCAAAGTCACATCGCCGACGAAAGACTTGACTAGCGGTCGTAAATAGTCGTAATATAAGCCTGATTGGATATTATATGTATGTATAATTTCATACGGACATTTTAAAATAAAAATATATCACTTTAATTCCAAAATGGCCGAACCATGAACTGATGGACTGCGCGCTGTGAACAGCACAAACGGTCTAAGCGAAAGACTCGAATTAAACGCCCCTGTCTCTTTCTAGTGTTGACATCATTAGAATCGAATTTCCTGTCACTTTTTTTAATTACTCGTTCTGAAGTAGAATGACTAAATGTATGCACCCTTATGATTAAGGAATGTTTTCTGTTAAATATAATAAAAGAGTCCAATTCGCACGTGACCGGTTTTATTACTGGGAAAGTTTCCGAGTAATCGAAATATTCCCGGAAGTTTTCCGGAATAATTCCGAATATTTCAGAAGTTTTGCAACTATAGACGGGCGGCGGGCGCGTTCCTTTTGACTCCCACCGCCTGGCACATAGTGTATGAAGGTATACGAACTTTTTGCTCGTGTGAATAAAGTTGGAATTCGTTTAATCGCAGTCGTAAAGAAAAGTTTCTGCACGTTCTTTATTACACGTTAACACGTGTTGCACGTTATTTTATACGTTATTCATTCTGGTCTTTTAGCGATGACATAAAGCATTTATCCCGTTCTAACCAGTATGCGTGTGCGAGAGGGATCAAAGCGTTTATGTGTTCGATAAACGCTAGCGTGCTACTATAGCAGGTTCAATTCTAAACATTTTTCTCGACTGTCGTCACCGCCGTAGTGGTTATATTCTCTTTGCAGCCAAAAGAAAGTATTACGTCTGTAATTTTGATTTTAGTAGTCGCATATTCGCATCATAGAAAAAAATCTCTAAAATAGTGAATCTGTGGAACGCTTAAAAAAAATAAGTGACACGTCCACCCACCCTGTCAAACTTACACGGTTCTTCGGCCACTGATTTCTACATTTTAATTTTTCATGTTTGATAACTAAAAAATGGTAAGGATAACAAGATGTCCACCGTAATACGTAAAAAATAAACCGTTATACTCCATGCTGTAAATAATTTCGTACTGTAGTTCAACAACTTACAGACTGTGTCATCATCGCCAACGTTATACATCGGCGTTTGTCAAAAAATATTATTGATATACGCTTTTTATCCTTACAACGAAGTGTTAACCGGTTGTTTGTTAATGTTTTTAAAGCCGTTGAGACTGGATATCAAGAGGAAGCTGACGGCGAGGTCGGACCGCGTCAAGTGTGTAGACCAGCATCCGACGGAGCCCTGGCTACTGTGCTCGCTCTACAACGGCGACGTCAACATATGGAACTACGAGACACAGCTGCAGATCAAGAGATTTGAGGTATCTTACAATCATTTCCCAGTGTTGTATAGTTTTTATTAGCTAATTGCATCATTGGCTTTCTCCTGTTTCCAATTAGATGTGGCTTTCATTCTTACCTGAGCACATTAACTATGTTATGGCAAAGCGTTTTTTGTCGTTACTACAGAACACTGATCCAAATTCAGCCTTGTAAGTTAAATCTTAAGCTTTATCCCAATATCCTCTTGAACATGATGCATTTTTTAAACTATTCTTCATAGTGTATGATACTGTCATGACAACTGTTGTAGTGAATTTGTATAATGTAGGAAATCAGGGTACATTAAGTAGGTAAAGAGTTTTACAAACCCTGCAGTGAGGTTGCTACTTTTGCAACTTGTACGGCAACATAACCTATTAAATCTGTTTGCTCTTGCTACAAATCTTTTAGAAATTTATTATCAGTTAGCACTATCAGAAGTATGTTTATTCTTATAAAAATACACTTACCAGCTTAAACTCTATGTTTTCATTGCAGAAATTGCCCTGTTTCTTTCAATTTGATGAACTTTTCCTACACATTGAATATGTGTAAGGGTTGCCTGATGTATTAATTTTAAATATTTAGTAACACAGTGTTTAGAATACAATGAGCTTTGACTCAACTTCACCTGACCAATATAACAGTATATTGATCAAGAATTATTTGCATCATAATTAACATTAACTTTATCCTTTACTTGAGCAAAGTAGGTGTTTCTAGGTCTTCCTTTTTCTTTTTTTTCCTTCAACTTTCCCTTCTAGGATGTTTTTTAGGAAATTGTCATGTCATATCAAGTGCAATTCTCTCCATGCTTCTAGAACACCATATTTGAAACGCTTCCAGCCTCTCCTTATGGGTTAATATGTCCATGTATTATTACTATACAATGTGATGCTCCAGATGTAGACCTTTATAAGGTGTTTCCTAACTTTCCTTGGTATCTTATCTTATCTTCTTCATTGTCGCATCATGAAGTCAGGTTACTCCATAGACAAGACCTTAGCTCTTAAATTATATGATGATGAATCAAGACCATTTTTTTTTTCTATTGCTTGGCCATGCTTAATTTTTTAAATATAATATGACATGCCTATAGTTTATTATTTGATGTAACTGATTAATTTGTATGCAAGCACTAGGCAGTAAACTTAATTAAACAAGTATTTTTAGTGGGTGCGCCAAAGTTGAACTAAATTTTTAATGTCGATTATCGGAAGTCCGAAAATGTTGTTCCTAAAAATGTACATCCTAATAATCACCAATCATAACTACTCTGTTCCTAACGTTCTTCTTCAACTTCATAATGTCCGTTGCAATAAACATCTATCATACTACTATTTGTTTTCCTGTATTTTCTCAAAATAACCATCTTTTACACTATTATTCATCATCATATCTATTTTATGTAGATCTGTTTGTATTCCTAAAATTGAACATTATTTACATCAAACTTCATAATGTCCGTTGCAATAAACATCTATCATACTACTATTTGTTTTCCTATATGTTCTCAACATAACCATCTTTTACACTATTATTCATCATCATATCTTTTTTATCATCATCATATCTTTTTTACACCCTTTCGTATTCCCTTAGGTATTTTTTTTGTAACAGCACAGAAAATGTTTATTTCCATTAATTCCAGTGAAGTTCCAGTGAAGTTATTACTTAAAATTTTCGGAAACTGAGTGTTATGGACTACGTTAATAGTAAAAAAAATTGTAGGAACGAAAACTGTAGAAAACAAAACTTTAAGAACAGTGATCATTAGGAGTACAGAACATTTCGAAAATCATTTTTCGGAAAACTGAGTCTTATAGACTACGGTAATAGTAAAATAAATTGTAGGAACGAAAACTTTAGAAAACAAAACTTTAGGAACAGTGATCATTAGGAGTACAAATCGTTAGGAAAATCAATTTCGGATGATGAACTTTAGCGAACCCAATATGGACCCATTTTTAGTGACAAAAATGGTCCTACATATTTAAAAATTGTAGTCTAGGTACTTAAATATGGAAGTCTGCCCAATTTAAAATATTCTTTCTACTTTTATATATATTTAAAATTAATTTGCAAACTTTGGTTTGAAGGTACTTTTCCATGTTTTTTATATTCACTGTGTGTAAGTATGAGCATACCTACATTGTAACTGTAAAATCCTTTGCAGGTATGTATGGATCTGCCTGTGCGGTCAGCCAAATTTGTACCCAGAAAAAACTGGGTGGTCACAGGCTCGGATGATATGCAGATACGAGTGTTCAACTACAACACCCTTGAGAGGATACACTCTTTTGAAGCTCATTCAGACTATGTCCGATGCATTGCTATTCATCCCACACAACCTTACATTCTTACATGTAGTGGTAAGTTGTATGTCTATATTCTTCTCTAAGAGTAAATTTTTATTTATTATGTAGTTTTTAATGAGGAGGAGGAGAAGGTTAGGAATATTGCCCAATTATGAAACTATAAATTTTAGTACAAACTTTCTTTTAAAATGCTAGTGACCAGAGAGTATAGACCGTGCATTTCTTGTGTCACTAGACATATGTATTGAACCAGTTTGGATGATATTTTATTTTAGTAATCTAGGTAAGTTCTGCCTAAACAATGACGAATTATTTACAGATGATTTATTGATTAAGTTATGGAACTGGGACCGCAACTGGGCTTGCCAACAAGTTTTTGAAGGACATACCCACTATGTTATGCAAATAGTTATCAACCCTAAAGACAACAATACTTTTGCAAGTGCCAGTCTTGATACAACAGTGAAGGTATGGATTACTTTTTAGTATGGTTCATTTAATGTAATGTAAACATAATATAAAGAGTAAAACCAAATTACAAATGTATTACAATCTTAAGACCTGTAAGAAACTATCATTATTTTTAAAAATTCAATTCTTCATTTTTCTTTGGATGTCGTGTATGGATATATCTGTCACTATAGGTTGAACGCTAATGGCGATTTTTGGCCATGACGTGATGATCACTGCATAGGATATAAAAGTGATCTATGATATATTAGGCCTATGGGCATAGCACATACTTTGTTATCTAGTATTAATATCTGGTATGTGAATGGCGACTTTTATATTTGATATTGTGTTGGAAAGGTTAAATTTAGTAATAAACCTATACATTTAGTCCTCATTGTTGGTTTATGTGTGTATATAATATATATATATATATTACAGATCTAACAAAGTGAAATTTAAAATTTTACCTAAATGTAAATAGTGTTATTTAATTTTTGGTATAAATGTATCAGTACCTATTGATACGCAAAGTCGGTTTCCTGTTTATAATACTAAAGGCGGAATAAATTATATGTTTTCATTCAGGTGTGGCAGCTGGGATCTTCCATGTCAAACTTTACATTAGAAGGTCACGAGAAAGGAGTCAACTGTGTGGATTATTACCATGGCGGTGACAAACCCTACCTCATCAGTGGGGCAGATGACCGTTTGGTTAAGATATGGGACTATCAAAACAAGACATGTGTGCAGACCCTGGAAGGTAGCAGTGCAGTGTTATTTAAACTATTTATTTGTGCTATTTCATTTGTCAATTATCTGTGTCTAACTTGTTTTTATTTAGGTCACGCGCAAAATGTATCGGCCGTGTCATTCCATCCGGAGCTTCCTATTCTGCTGACGGGTTCAGAGGATGGCACTGTCAGAATATGGCATGCTGGCACATACAGACTCGAATCTTGCCTCAATTATGGTTTTGAAAGAGTTTGGACCATTTCTTCCATGCATGCTTCTAATAATGTTGCTATTGGGTAAGTTTGAGTAATTCTGGTACACATTTATGCTCCTTATTTACTTTTTTTACCGATTTCAAAATAGAAGGCGATGTCTACACGATATCTCCGTCAATTGTGAATCGATTGCAATAATTATTTTTTCATTGAGTTGGTTAATGTATTTTAATGTTGGGTAATGTACTTAGGTTTGGTCCCCTTTAAGTTTGAAGAAAATATTCTAACTCTAAGGGTGGGAAATATAGGGATGCAACACACACGTAGTTCGCCGTTCACATATAAATACGAGACTTATCAGAAGCTCTTTGCATGAAGTCGGTTTTAATTTGAAAAAGTTATATTTCATTGAGGTCATGTTTTCATGTGATCGTGTCATTTGTCGCAGCTACGACGAGGGGACCATTATGATCAAAGTTGGAAGAGAAGAGCCAGCTATTTCCATGGACGTCAACGGAGGCAAAATAATCTGGGCAAAACATTCTGAAATGCAGCAAGTAAATTTAAAGGCCCTACCTGAAGGTAGCTTGCTATAAAAACTTGGTATAGTCTCTACTTAAAAATAAAAAGCGGTCTTAGTATAAACCAATCAATCCTAATCTTTTATAGGCACGGAAATGCGAGATGGCGAGCGTGTTCCGGTGGTTGCCAAAGACATGGGCTCCTGCGAGATCTATCCGCAGACCATCGCCCACAACCCTAACGGCAGATTCGTGGTCGTGTGCGGTGATGGTGAATACATCATTTACACCGCCATGGCGCTTAGAAACAAGGCGTTCGGAACGGCTCAGGAGTTTGTTTGGGCTTTTGATAGTTCAGAATACGCGACGTTGGAGAATTCCAGCACTATCAAAGTGTTCAAAAACTTCAAAGAAAGAAAAAGCTTCAAGCCTGAATACGGAGCCGAAGGTAGACAGAATTTTACTATCAAACTATGTAATAAAAGCACATACAATTGTACATAATTTTTAGTGTAATTGTACGTTTTTACTATATTGCAGGTATTTTTGGAGGAAACATGCTTGGAGTGAAATCTATCAGTGGAATGGCATTTTCCTTCTATGATTGGGAACACCTCGAATTGATAAGGCGGTAAGAACTTTAATAAATTTCGAACTCTTAGTACACGTGCGTTCTGGTTTTACTTTTTTTTATGTCTCATACATAATTGTGCATGTTCTGTTACGCGAAGATATTAATTTTAATAAAAATAAAAATAAAACCTATTACAACACTTGAGTCTAATCCTGGTGTATTTATTCTCGGCTGAAAGTTATCATATCACGAACTTATCGGTGAAAGCAGAATGATACGAAGAAGGTTGTCTATAGCCGCAAAATTCCCAATGAGACCGCGTGTGGGATGTGCGGGAAGTGGAAATCATAATTTAAATTTTGCCTAAAACGCCTTGCTAAAACTATACGAAAAAAACTATACGTAGATATAATAGCCACATGAAAAACTCAGTATGGTTAGAAATAAAAGGACCTCGGGTTCTATTTTATGCAAAGTATTAGTATTATGTTAGCAAGTAAGTACAAGGGTTATTACGTAAAAAAATTAAATAGTTTGTTATCTGCCATGCATGCGTTTGATATTATATGTTGCTAAGCGAATAATAATAATTCTTTAAAACAGTAATGAGTCATTAATAGACTTATTAGTATTTGAAAAGCTATGCGACAGCGCAATGCGTCTGACTGATGAAATTAATGCATAAATGCGTGATGGCTAACATCGTCACGTTCACGGAAAGTTTATTGTGTAAACATCTGAAATTCAAGATCAAGAATGTAAACAACTAACTTTTGCGTTACAGCGACAGGTAAACTGTGCTTCTATAACGCATTTTCGATCGCACAACAATAAACCGATGTTCACA
This sequence comes from Ditula angustiorana, assembly GCA_963691745.1. Lineage (NCBI taxonomy): Eukaryota > Metazoa > Arthropoda > Insecta > Lepidoptera > Tortricidae > Ditula > Ditula angustiorana. The sequence goes on from OY829472.1 coordinate 16,523,924, forward strand.
GCCATGTTTAATCGAAATCGGGTTAGATGTTTTCAAGATGCAGTACTTTTTTATATCCATTGATTATAGCAGGTATCTAGAATATTTTGGCGGTGTTTTGTTAAATTGGCCAGATCGCTGTAATAAAGTTTTATTTCGTTTTTATTAACAGATCAAAGAATGAAGTGTGATTATTTTCGTGAGCTCATTTCATTAGATATCTAATAATTTATGAAATAGTTTTACCGTGTAAAACAAGGCAAAAACTAAACGATAAATACTCTATAAAATACGGGTATTGATACCCGGTTTGTGTCATATTATAGTCGTTTTTAGATGACAAAAGTATTCAGTCATCAATTTTAAGAATGTGCTAGAATTATAACTTAACGTAACTTAGACTGAATAATCTATTTTAAATCATATTCCGTGTTTATCGACATGTAAAAATGACTGTTGATTTGTATACATTGCGATTGTTCAGAATTAAAAGTTGAATTAATGGCTAAACTGAAAAACTTTAGTATTGTGTGTTATAATTTTATCCTTACATTGTAACATTATATCATCTCATAATATGCGATAAGGCGAACAGCGGCGAAGCATTTAAAGTTTTGCAATTTACAATCAATAAATACCTAGTCTGTTTTGTTATTGCTATTTATATGAACGTTAAAATTGTGAACTGTCTAATCTTATTGACCAATCTTATGAGATAAATTCATTTATTTAATAGGTATCATGTAGTGCCGTGATTGTGTTGCAGCATCGAGATCCAGCCGAAACACGTGTACTGGTCGGAGAGCGGCAACCTGGTGTGCTTGGCAACTGACGAGACTTACTACGTGCTGAAGCTCAACGCCGCCGTGGTCGCGCGCGCGCGCGCCACCAACGCCGACGTCACCGAAGACGGCATCGAGGACGCCTTCGAGGTCTGACATTGCTTACATTCTGAATTTAACTGTTGATTCATCAAATTCGTAGTCAATCTTTTTTACGTGACCTGCGGATATATCCGAACTCCAGTTTTACCAACGCCGGATATATCCGTCAACGCGCGTACAAGGTAAAAAGATTTTATTTTTGCTTTCAGGTGGTCGGTGATGTCAACGAAACAGTCAAAACCGGGTTGTGGGTGGGCGATTGTTTCATTTACACCAATTCCCTAAATAGGCTTAATTATTACGTCGGCGGTGAAATCGTCACCATATCTCATCTCGATCACACCATGTACATCCTCGGATATGTCGCTAAGGAAAACAGGTAAATCATTTGAAATAATAAATAGTGCTAATTTTTATGTCTCAGTCAACGACACCAACGGCTCTCAGTCGGCACTGCTTTGGTATGTTTCTATCCGGTTGCTAATGAATGATGCTTTCATTATACGCGTAAGAGATCGTAATTACAGAGATAAATTTATAAAGTTTTGGAGTAAAAAAGAATGTAGGCTCCGCTAGTAGTATTGATGCTTTATTGAAGCGTTTGACCATCTGAGCTATGCAGCATTTATTATTCCTTGCATCTGACATTCAATACCTTTATACTTAATACATTTTCTGCCACGTAGCGCTACGTGCTACACTCGTAGCTCGCAGCAGCAGTTCATCATTTTGTAGCGAAAATTATCTATGTACAGAGAACCCACATAGCGGGTTTGTAGCACAGAATGTGTGGGGGTAACCGGTTTGTATTATGCAGGCTGTACTTAAACGACAAGGAGCTGAACGTGGTGTCGTACTCGCTGCTGCTGTCGGTGCTCGAGTACCAGACAGCGGTGATGCGCGGTGACTTCGAGACGGCCGACCGCGTGCTGCCGACCGTGCCGCACGACCACCGCACCCGCGTTGCGCACTTCCTCGAGAAACAGGTCAATTCACACTTTAGTCTACCGACACGGTTAACACGACTGCTCGCGACGGTACCATCCGCGCACTATTACGGAATTGTTCTATACAATTTGCAATGTAAACTTACTAGTAATTCGTGGTTATTGATAATTCGACGTATTCCTGTCAAGAGGTTATTCGGAAGGTTAAATGCAACCACTTTAACCCCATGCCTCATAATGCATTTGGCAAAAGAGAATCATTTTCGAGGTAATTCTAACGGTCACATATGTCTGCAGGGTTTCAAGCAACAAGCGTTGGCGGTGTCGACGGAGCCAGAGCACCAGTTCGAGCTGGCGCTGTCCCTGGGCGAGCTTCGGCGCGCGCAGCAGCTGGCCGAGGAGGCCACGGCGGCCGAGGGCGCGCCGTCGCGCTCCGCCGCCGCGCGCTGGTCGCGGCTCGGCGCCGCCGCTGCCGCCGCCGCCGACACCGCGCTCACCAAGACCTGCTACCTGAAGGCGCAGGACTATAGCGCGTTGCTGCTCTTCGCTGCCAGCACCGGTTAGCGATGCACGCTTTTTTTATCACGCTTGAAACAGTCATTTTACCCCAAGCATTTATATCAGCACCCACGTCTGGTTAAATATAAGCTTTACTTGAAGCAGAAAATAGTTAAAAAATAACGAATTTCGCTGAAAAAAAATTTGTGTTCAGAAACGAATACAAAAGAACGAACCGTACATTTTCTGTTCTTTCGTTTTCGTTGTTACGTTTCTGTAGCACCTCCTGCGACAGAAATTAGATGTAATTCGCTCTTGTAGGTCGCTTTGGTGTGGCCAAAGAGTGGAACCAGCGATTTTTAAAATACAAAAATATAAAGTAGATTCATTATTAATATTACAGCCTAAAAATAATAATCTTGCTTAATAGTAACTTAAGTAGTTCATAGGAACGTAATTTGAGTGCAGGTGATGAGGCGCTCTTGGAGGAGGTGGCGACGCTGTCGGCGGCCAACGGCGACGACAACATCGCGTTCGTGGCGCACTTCACGCTCAACCGGCTCGAGGCGTGCCTGCAGCTTCTGCTCTCGCGCAACAAGCTGCCCGAGGCCGCCTTCTTCGCCAGGTAACGCGCCCGGAATCCACCGTCGTCGTGTCTTGTACTTCAACAATTTACATTATGCATCTCGTTACCCGAAGCGCAATATTTATTACTAGCGGACGCCCGCGACTTCGTTCGCGTGGAATTAGTAGCCTTTGTCCGTCAGGGATAGTGTAGCTTTCTATCTGTTAAATCGGTTCAGTATTTCCAGAGATTACCCTCTACATAAAAACAAATAAAGTTTACCTCTTTATTTAGTTGTGTAGATGTAGATGCGTCTACTTGCCATTACCTTGATGTATTCTTAGCGGACCAAGAATATTACAGTAGACGAAAAATAAGCAATCGATAGTTGAGTATGTTAATATGAGGCAGGCGATAGCATTTTCCGTAGAGGCATACATAGTGCTTTTGCTTGACTTATGTAATAATAAATCAAAAAAGGAACTCGAGAAGGCAATAACAATATCGTAGTGGTGCGTATTTATTTGCAACAAAATTAGTTTCATTGAAAAACGTCATCTGTTACTTAGGAATAAAAATTTACTTACCTAAAATGAACTTCATATGCCTTCCATTATGTGCGCAAGTATTTCTTTATTACTGTTAACTATGACACTCAACTAAATTTGTAAAAATTCATCAGCTATACAGCTTTAACGGCTTCAAGGAATGGCATCTGTTTACTTGCGCACAACCGACTTAATGAGTTGCAGTCCCGGGACCATAACTTAGTGTGACAATGTTTCTGTTCTGTTCAGTCATTCACTATATACTAACAAAATTACGTTTACTTTATTTGATTATTGAGTTACGAGTTGTAATAATATTTCAGGTCCTACATTCCGTCAAAGATGTGCGAAGTGGTAAAGCTGTGGCGAGAATCAGTCGGTGCCACGAACAAGCGTTCCGGCCAGTCACTTGCTGATCCTGAAAATTATGAAAATTTATTCCCGGAGTTTGCGGTAATTTAAATTTTAGTGAGACTCAAATAAAATATAAAATGTTAACGGATTGGCGTTTTCATTAAAAGCCGTTTATTTTCCTAACAGGAATCATTAGAGTTGGAGAGATTTCAAAAGGAGTTTGGATTCGAAAATAGTTCTCTGCTGTCTAACATTCCAATGAACTCCAAACTATGCAACATAGACCGCAACCTTGCCGAGGAGAAGGCCGAGGCGGAAAAACTCGGCAAGTGGAAGCCTTCCGACCGGAGTAGCAGCAAGCCCGACCCGCGCCCCGACAATGATGATGATAAATTGTTTAAATTAAATCCGGGGCCTTCTAGCGACAGGTATGCCCCTAGAACAAAATGGATGACAGTATTATAAGTACGGCCAACCAAAGTGTATTCGCGGATACTGTCAACCCTGTCACAATGAGTGATCGGTTGGAGTGATGTTGTTTCTTTTAAAAAGACAATGAAATTTATTGCAAAAAGGTTTTACAGTGGCCTATAAATCAGTTTAGTTGAGTGTACACACAGAGAGGCCACGCATCGCCCCACGCCAAATTAGGTACCGCAGCCCCTGCAGGACCAAATCTTTGGCTCGACGGAAGTTGGGCAAGTTTTAGTATGGCGTGCATATGTAGGTGCGCATACGCACAGCACCTTGCTCATGTAGTAGTAACTACGCGTACTTTGTATGTGGTGGCCACTCGTGTCTCTATTCTACTTAGTGTGGAAAACGTAATTCTGTATGTGATACAAAGTGATATTCTATTTTCGTTTCCTTTTATAGTATTTTACCGACGGCGGCGGACAGCCTGCCCAATCACAAGGATCCGCTCGACATAATGGATGAGATCGACAAGGAGATCGACGGAATTGCACTGGAGGACGATGACAGTCTGGTGAGTCCGTGTCCCATCCAAAAATCGCTTGAAGGCCGCCGAGAGGGGCGAACAGCGGCCGAGTGACATATTCATTTTAATAAACCCAAACAAAAACCTAACCAAAATTATTTTAATTTTTCAATCTGTTATATTCATCATTTCTATGTTTTTGAATTCATTATTAGCCATTACAGCGCCATTTTTTCATCAGAATTCATTTTATATATGTCCTTGAATTACTCAACTAACCTTGTATGTGTATCAAATTCCGACTTTTTCGTACAGTAGATTCGGAGAAAATACGATGACTGACTGACAGCCACGACACGAGCGTGATCCTAAAAGGGTTCTGTTTTTTTTTTCATTGGATGTAGGAAACCCTATAAAGATTTTTTGTACGAACATACGACTAGCTGTAGACTGTGGAGTAGTTGTATGCAGAATTTTTGCATTAAATACGAGCAATATTAGCTACAGTAGACTATAGAAACTTATGTTATTTTTATAGCAGATTTGCTGTATGTATGTTTATTTAAAAACAACTCTAAATAATCATAATAATCAAGTAATCAAACTGGCACGGTCAACTCCAAAGGTGCCTACTAAAGGATGTAATCCATTTGAAGAACGAGCCACCTTTTTTTACTGAGGTTACTGATAAAAAGAGCACAATATAATGCATATTTTGAAAATGATTGTGTTATGGTCTTTAGGGCAATGGTTTGACATGGTACAAATTTGCTGTCACATGCCAAACTATTTCAGATATAATTAATAATAGTGGAAAAATGTACCTCATTTCGTATACCAAAATAAAAAACATTACTCTGCATTCTAAATCTTATCGTAAAAAAAGTAAATTAAAAAACTCAAAAAACCAAACTGCATAGAAAGTAAATAAAGCTTAAAAGAAAAAATAAGTCCTGTAGTCTAGAATTATTGAATACACCATTCCAATAGTTTCATGAACTTTGAACAATCTGGACCCATTTATTTGGAAGACTTTAGCCAGTCTCCATTTGTTAAATGGACCATAAAGTTTTATGACGTGATGTGGAATTGGACCTGGATTAAGGTGTTGACAATTTCTTGGTCGATTATTTATCAAACGTTATTTTACGCAAATTTAAAAGATGTAAATGTTACGACGTTTAAATGTGATAATCGAAAAAAAAATACAACCGTAGATGTAGTGTACTTGTACATTTGGCTTGTAGACGTACCATGTCTCAGCAGCCCACAGATGGAAGGTAGGATTAGTGCCTTAGAGACGTTAATTTTAGTCTCTATTTTGAGATCATGAGACTCCCAGATACGATCAGCTCGTCATCCAAAAGTAGCAGCGGCGTTAGCAATGCGTGATTATGTTATCGTGCCGCGTATTGCTCAAGAGATATTTGAAGTGCGATACCTGCTCTAGTGGTTTCTTCAATGCGAATAGCAAAGCCCCAACCATTCCCTGCTCTTTCACTGGTAGAACATCCCTTTCAATAGTACGCATGCATAGCCACGGAGGCCACGAAATTGTAGACAAAGCTCACTGCTGTCTGACAGATGGGTCGCGCTTATTGCGACTATATCGACGAGTAAGATTATATTGTAGTGAGCCAAATCGAATGCTATAAAAGCAGGTTTTTCTTTAGACATTACTTGAGGTATTCAGCAAAGTGCGAACGTAGATATACAAAGTAGTTGGCTATAATCGTAAATATCTAATTTATCTGTGTATTTTGACCGCGTTTTACAATTGTTCAGGCCCCCGTGATTTGACACCTAGATAGTGGAGGTTGATTACCACAAAGCATTTCAGTACACACTAAGTTGACAACGTCAATATTGCAACAAATTTCTTTAGTGTCATTATTTCTGTGTAGTGTGCGAAAGTTTTAAGTTTCACATATTCTCTAGAAGTATATTTCAAAACTGTGGCTGTTTCTTCAAATGGGTCAATAACTTAACTACAACCGATTATGAATAAATTGAAATCGACTGTTAATTTACATAAATAGAAAATAAAATAATGTTTTTTTGTAAATATGAAATATGTTCGTATAATAATCGCATGATATGTTGGGTATGTTTATACATATATAGAGTATATGGCCCGGAACCATGCGTCTCTACCGAAGAACTAGCAATAAAAGCAATTAAATCAATTGATAGTACCAATTATACCTCAAATAACTTAATGCTTTTCTTAATTCCATTTAACGCAAACAAATGGATACAATGTAAAAGGTAAAATCTTGTGTTGATTCAGGCTACGACTTTTCTTGTAGTTATATGGTTCATGTAGATGTAGAACGCTTAAGTGTCCCTACCGTTATAGTAAAATAGTGCACTTGGTTCCAGGGCCTGATTTAAAGTTCTGACAGCCCTAGGCTTACTATGAACATAGCCCCCCTCCACCTCGGCCTGTCCTGCCTTTGCCCGCCCAGCCCTGTATTCTGTAAAGCCCTATATGGTGCTTGCAAAGACCTAGTGCACCCTCAATCTTTGCGCCCAAGGCTCTAACCTATTTCGCTTGTGGGCAGAGTTGGGCGTTACTAAAATAATTTCTTATCTACTTAATTATTTTAAAGAAAATTATTTAAAATTAGTTTATTCGCAGATAAAGTCTGATGAGACGATACCGGCAAGAAACTCAACGAGGTGTAATTTTTTAAATAAATCAATATTACAATGTTATTTTATATCTTAAAAAATTAAAAAAAAAAACAATTTAAAACAGTAGATTTACAATATTTGGAGCCAGAGATCGCCGGGAAGTCGGGATCATTTCCAAACATCCCTGTCCAAGACATAGTCATTGATTTTATAATACACCCGAGAAATTAATGTCTTCTTGACAAATGTTTGAATTTTGTACTATTTTGTTCACTAATGTTTTTTGGAATTTTGTTGTAAAATCTTACGCAATTTCCCATGAACGCCTTATTGGTTTTAGCCAGTCTGTAAGTTGGAAGTTTAAGCTTAATCGTATTTCTCTCTATCTCTTTGGCTTATTGACGTTGGTAGAGAAACTGCATATATTTTTCCTGACGTACATGATTATTTCAAAAATATATAGCGACTGATGTCAATTTCATTGAAAAATTCCCTATGACTCACGAGTATATATTATAAATTGCTCTAATTGCCCTTTTTTGCAAAATGAAAACTGACTCAATATCCGCAGCAGATCTCCAGATGAAGATAACAAACCTCTTTTGTCATTGAAGTAAGCGTAGATAAATAAATTGTCCGTCGGGTTAAGTTGTAGAATGACTTTTCTTTACTGACGTATATTTTATGAAAAACTGACATTTTCATCGAAACTCGCCCCATTTTTTCACTGTTGATGAGGAACTAATGGCTTGGACAGGTGATACCGTTTTATGATGCTTAAATCTTCTTCTTCTTTCAATTTGAACTCTACAAAAAAATCACAGGCCAGTAGATGAATAACAAAAAAGGTTATATATACCAATTACATCTCAGTGTCGACATAAATTCTACAAACAGCCATGTTTTTTTGCACAAGTGTGTTGAAAAGCTACTATATAAGAAAATAAATCATATACGATATGACATTAAAATGGTCACATGTATTTATAATTCGTATATTTATTACTAAAATATCCACAAGATACTCGTACTTTTGATGTAGATTGTTTTCATTGCGCCCGACAACTTCTAGCTCTATATGACTGTACTACTAACATTCATCTTTTAATTAAAAGCCCAACGAATTTATCGAGATAAGAATAAAACTCACGTAGATAAATTCAAAATAACAAAGAGTTATTATTTAGTTATTTCGCATAACAACTAATTTAGTTATCTTCCCAGTTATTCGTAAATAGATAAATTTCGAACTCTGCCTTTGGGTAAACCAGGCCTTGTTTAGTTCGACTGATAAACCGAACAGTAGTTGACTGCTGCTGTACTTTTTTGAGTTGTTTGTTAATCCTCGGGAAATAAGCCTTGACAACGATAACGATATTACTATCATTAAATTAGTTTTTTAATGGTTAAGGATTGACAGTTCACAAATTCGTACCGATGACAAAAAAATACTCCGAATTTAATAATGCAAGTACTCACGTGAAAAAGTAAATTTGTGTTTGTACGAGAATAAATGCTATCTCGTTGTCCCGATCTTAGATATTTTCCCCTGACCCAGGTGCTTTCAACTTCTTGGGACATATTTCCATGTGTCAATGTTTTGAATCATTGTATTAATTTATTTGACTTCGTATTCCAGTACGTACTCGTGGGTTTTATCACCAGATCTTATCAAAAATATATAGGATCAACTGTGCAGTAACTATACCTCATTCATACTAGCCGTATAATTCCTGTAAACAGTCAATAAATTGTTCAAGTGAGTGGAAACAAACTTTTTGAAATTGTAAACGCTTTCAAACTACACGTTATCATATAAATGTAGCTTAAACAAGTTATATTTCATAATTTAATAGAGTCTACGAGTATAATACTTTTTTTATGAATAAATATTAATACCCTTCGCTGTATGCCATACCTAAAAAATCGGAAGACTGTAACCCGACAGTAATGGGCATGTTAGGTGTGGAGTTGCAGGGGGCATTATGGGTCGAAATTAAATATTAGAAGGACATGTTATTTGTTATTGTGCTCGGTTCAGTGTTATTGTTCTTCGTTATCGGTGAATTAGTAATGCAGTTTCAACCTCTAGATTTATTATTAATTGTACTGCTATCTTCAATTAGGTATAGCGTTATTAGTAAAATTTGTTCAGATAGTTTAATTATCATTGAACGCAAATAGAAAATTATATTAATAAAAACTCCTCTTTTTTTTTAAAGAATTGTTAAAATTAGAATTAACGCCGGTGTATACATTTAATAAAGACATACATGACATAAAACTACATACCTATATTGTAAACTATACATTAGCATAGAGCCACTGGACAATCAAAATGGATATAGATATGGATACATCCTTGAAGTCCTTTCATTGGATACAGTCAAGTATGTATCAAAATATGGGTAAATAGAATAGCTCAAAAGTACGTATCAAACGCTCTTATGTCAGCGCCATGAAGTCGCTGCTACATCTTTTTGAGTCGTTTGCATCAATACATATTTTTGCACTTGACTGTACAACAATAATTGCACGCACATCGTTACTTCCGCATGCTAGTTATGTTGTTGTAGTGAAGTATCACAGTGCGAAGACTGTTACGATTCACTAGCTCTTTTAAATCGTGCGATCGTTATTTAAAAGAAACTAAAGTAAGTCATTGAAACAGAAATTCGCGTCTAACATCGAGCGACAACAATTATCGTTGAACTTGTAAGTCTTTACATTGTGGTAACAAAAGTAATTATTTCGTGTTTTAATACTGAGCAGATAATCCGCTCGTGTACATACGATTACAGGAGAGTGATTCTTTTAGCGCAACAGCGACGAGATCGACGCCGAGGCAGCGCCCTGTCTTGCTCTAACGCGCTAGCTCGAGTGAGCGAGACAGGGCGATGCCTCGACGTCGAGTGCGACGCTGATGCGCTTAGAGAATAACAGTGCAGGCCGCCGTTTACTTATGGAGAATTTGAACGGCCTTTAATCGTCAGTGCAAGTGACCAACCGCAATGCGTTATGCTACACGTTTCGATGATTTAAATGTCATTGGGTCTACTAAACTTGTTAATAGAATTTATTACTCGTAGATTCGAGTAAAAAGTTTGATTTTTCTTTGAAAATAGTAAACCTTATTTAATAGAGATATTGTTTTATAGTAAGTTATTAAATCGGGAATTGGTATTGGTATCTATAAAATAATTTGTCAAGTGCAATACGGAATTACGCATTGAGGGTTCCGTATTATACTTCACTTGAAAACCTTAGTAGCGATTTGTTTATCAACGAACAGTAACAAAACTTTATAACATAGTAAGGCGTTCCAACCCAGGCCTAAATAGCAAATCGTGTACAGACACTCAGAAGTAACTACATTACTAGAGTGCCTTCCTTTTTGAGAGTATTGGGAATATTTCCGAACATATTTAAGAAAATATACTTTCTACTGCATGACTTTCGTTGGTTTGAGGTTTTTTGAGTAATCATCCTTTCTGTATTACATAGTAGAAAACAGGGTCGCTATCCGTTCATGCCTGTGTTCATCGTATCTTCGGCCGCTTACTCATTCTAAGCTTAAGATTAAGATTTTGATACTGTTTTGTAATTTAGTCAATTTAGATCGAAAGTTTTTTTGTACTACATTCTACTTAAGTGTTCGTTTGTAAATGACATCCGTGCGAAGCCGGGCGTTTGACTAGTCAATAATAAGAGAAAATCTTTGGGTGTTTACTATTTTCAAAGCCAAATACCGATATATATCCGTACTTCGAGTTCAACGCCAATATAAAAGTGACCTAAGTACATGCGTTCGCATATGGTTTAATTACGTTACTTACAAAAAAGCTTGGCCTGTAAAAGACGTCGTTTGTATTTGACGTGCCGTTGAAAAGGTTAAAGTAGTTCCAAGTGATCAAGTTATCCCTCACAGTGTATGTTTTCTTATGACACTAGTTAGATAGAACCGGACTTAGTCATAACGTATCCCTGTGTCAGCTGGTAGGGCCGCAGGTGGCGTTCGAACCTTCCACTTGTATAATCGCTAGTAGGCACCCCTCAGTTAAACCAGTTGCAAATTCGATTTAATGCTTCCAGCGTAAGCACAAACAAAGTTTACAAATTTGCAATGTTTTGTTTTATATTATACAAGATTTTGTTTAACTTCCACTTTTAGTTTGTTAGACAAATCTTGCAATTCGAATTCCACCTACTTACCGTGGTTAACGGATCGATTTGAAACTTGATAGGTCATGTTGGGCCGGTGAATATTCAGTAATAATGTACTTTTGAATATACATTTCTTTAGACAATTTCTAATTAGTTGTTCTGTTTTTTTACAGGATTTCTCGGATGAAGGTGCCCTGTTGGATTAACATATAAGTGTATTTAAAATTTTATTTTATATTATTACAATCATAAAGTATGTATTTCCTAAAGTGCTAATACATGTAAGATTAAAGTACCTATTATACAAATTTTCTTCTGATATGTTGTCTTATTGATGGAATTGCAAAGTGAATATCTAGTATGTCAAGAATAAGTAAAAGAAATATATAGTGGTTTACTAATTAATCTGCTTTATGCAAACATTATTACCCGAAATTTGAATTTGAAACCACACGTATTATTATGTATATTTATTTAAATTGTTAGGTTAAGTTTTAACAATATTCCTATAAAAAGTAATAAAACAATATCAATACAAAATATACAAACATTATAAAAACCTAACCTAGAGTGCCGCCGGCAGCGGGGCAGGGCTCAAGCTACCGGTGGTTAGGGCTGCAGAGTGAAGAATCTCCTGATTATTCGTGACGTGTTCTGTATCTGACCCTTGATCCAACCTTCTAGAGAGACTCTTGAGGTGTTGGTCGAGACTTTACGCTATAAGACCGTTCGCTGAGACGACTATCGGGACCATGATTGTCGAGTCAACATCCCACATAGCGGTTGCCTCGTGGGCCAGGTCAAGTATTATTATTATTATTATGTATTTTCTAAAACACACATAGATAACTTAACGCGACTTAGTATATTTATGCGGGTTATTCCACCACCATTCATACCACTTCACGAATTTAATAATAAAAGTCAGTGCTGCGATCTTGGAATCCAAAATCATTTTGACTGTGATGTGTACTCCCAAAAACTCAAAAAGTGACACCAGCTTGCCGGCGGTGCACATTAGACGCGGCGCGTTTTCAAACGGCACGCTACGTCCCTGCCGCCCGCAGTCGCCTGTCCCGCCCGTCGCCCCCGTTGGACGATGCACCGCGCGCGCCGCAACGCGTTCAGGAGCATTGACCCTAATGGTGCTGGAGACTGGAATGTAGGTTGACTCGAAAAGGGTCTTGATAGGGAAGGTAAACGAGTTGAGTGTGGTGCAAAATCAATGGTTAGGTAAATGAAACTGCTTATTCTTGAAAATATTATACTTAGGTACTTTATTTACAGCATTTATTCACCTATATTTATAATTACATTATTTGCTACTACACTCTGCTAACCAGCAGGTTTTAAAGAGCCTTGCTCGCTCTTGATATCCCAAGTTATTAACTAAGTTAGACATAATATGAATCTAAATCTCCTATACACGTCAGTTGTCTAGAAGTACGTTTAAAATAGCCAGCATAATATACGAGTACATCTTGGTACAGCCAAGGTCATAAAAATATATATACGTTTCTAAGACGCCAAAAACATCTACATACCTCTATGACACTGGCAATGAGGTAGTGTTAACATATAAGTGCCCTATGGCTGTACAAATTTTTATGACCTTGATTGAATGTGGTTGCAAGTCAATGCAAAAGCCCAGACTACCGACTATCAAAGTTATAAGTTTGTATAAAAAAAAGATTTGTTCAACATTTCGTAAGGCAAGATGCTGGGTAATATTTCTTTTAAATGTAAGTTTCATTATGCGCCAAAACATCTTATACTAATTGAAATGCCTCGATTGAATAAAAATAATGACGTGATTAAACATAATAACAATATATTTGCTTCTGTAATAACCAGCCATTCCTTTTTTTAATGGACTGTGGCAAAAAACTGCCGCCGCTCGGTCGATGTATGTTTTTTTTAAATACTACATAGGAGGGCAAACTCCTATGTAGTATTGATTATGATACTTATCATCAGGTGACCCACTTGCTGGTTTGCCCTCCTATGTCACTTGATCACAACCGCCCATAAATGTATGTTGATCAGTAACATAAACTAAAGCACGACTAATAGTATTTTATGCAACTGTTGCATAATGAGGGGTCTTAAAACAAGAGTGTGGTTTTATTGAACAAGCGTTAGCGAGTTTCATAATAGGATCACACGAGTGTTTTAAGACCTAATTATGTACAGTTGCATACATTACTTTATCTACACACATATCATAAGTACTCTATGATGGGTTGAGAAGTCATAGGGCAATGACCTGCATTGCTACTAGCAACTAGTACTAGTGCTAGGTACCTATTAAATATCTATACACTGTACACGTTAAAATAATGTAATGAATAATGAATTTGAACAAATATAGAAACAAATTAGAAAAATTCTCATAATAATATTGGTTGTTATAATGCTGGTCATTGCCTACGGTTTCTAAACGCATTATAGAGCATTTATGATATATGTGTAGATAAACAATATAACCCACTGAATATGACCGCATGGATTACGATAAGGCTATAGGACAAAAGAAGCTATATGAAGGGAATAATAAATACATCAACCGTCTCAATGAGGCATCGAATCGATTAAACGAAAAAAAAACCGACCAAGAGCACGTGGGACCATGCCCAGTGTACCTTGTGTAAGATTTAGCTAAATTTTCTGTTAAAAGTTATTACCTACTAGCGGACACCCGCAACTTCGTTCCTGTGAAAAATAGAAGCCTATGTCCGTCAGGAATAGTTTAGCTTACTATCTGTGAAAGAATTTTTGAAAGCAGTTCAGTAGTTCCAAGGGCCCTAACATGGCCGGTCTAGGTTTAACTTATCCCTCCCTGCGTCTCTGTCAAACTAGTGTCATAAGAAAGGGACGCACATAGTGATAAACTCGGATTAACTAAACTTGACCGGTCATGTTAAGGCCACAGAGATTACCCCCTACATACAAACAAACAAAGTTTACCTCTTTATTATATTAGTGTTGATAGTCTAGATGTAGAACTACGGCGATTTTCAGTGGGTATTTCAGTCGTCTATAACGCAAGAATCAATCAAGAACCAATACCAACCAAAAAGAAAGAGCGTTAATATATTTAAAATTTTTTGAGCACTCACACATTCAACCCTTTAACCGCCGAGACATTTTCATTGGACATGTCTGTGTCGCCGCCACCTAAGTATATAAAACTATTTCACATTTGTCTTAATTCTAAGACTGCGGCGAAATGAGCCAGACATTGTGTCTTAAATATGAGACAATGGCGGCTAAAAGGTTAAGGGGCAATAAATCTGAAATGGTACCCCAAATCCTAAAATGAATAATAATATACCGATAACGATTTTTATGGAGCTATCTAACGTCACCTTACTCGATGTATTAAGGGTTAAAAAATATCCCCTTGGCTCAAATGTACGTGAAGTAGGTACTTTAAAAAACCGATTTTTTTACCACTTTCTTTCATGGTTTTAGTGCGTGGGATATATCTATATGTATGCAAATTTTCAACTTTGTAACTTTTATAGTTTAGGAAAACATTTTAGTGTTACATACAGACAGCAAAACTATAAGTGTTCCTAGTTTGACTACGGAACCCTCAAAACATGCTGTATTTTTATGACGTAGATTGCCAAGGATATTTTTTCTCTAAGTAACGTAGCAGTTATAGGAACATCGTGAAAACTAACAGTTACTTAGGTACTTGTTTTTTATACCATCTTTTACTATGTAATTACTACTGAATACAAAAAATAAATTCATTCAATTGGCATTCAGTTTGTTAGAAGACAACAAATTAATAATTTTTGTCTTTATTTTAAAAATCTTGATAACTTTGAAATCTTAAATAAAAACCCATAATACAAGGTAAAATAAATAACGATAACAAAAACAAATTTCATCTCATTTTAAGTATTATTTTAGATATACCGTTCTAAAAAATGTTAATTGAACTGTCGAGTGTTTCTTTAATTAAAACTACTATAGTCCGACAACTTGGTTCCCGACCGTCCCCTGGGGATACATGACGGCGGGGACGAGGTAGGACGGCATGTTGGCACGCGGCTACAAACGTAGAGACAGGGCCCTAAGATATCTTGAGATAAATCGCTACAGTTTTTGACGAACCTATGAACAGAAGACAAAATTGATGTCACAAATGTAAAGCCACATGAAGCCACAAACATGCGCATGCGAAGAAATCGCCGTGGTACCGAAAATGAAGCATGTATGAGGATTTAATTATTCCGTGAATGACAGGTAAGACTTTGATTACAATATAGGACAAGCTTTGCTCAGTTTGGGACAATTTATTTATCTACGAGGGGCTCGAGTTGATTTAAACCGTGGTTTTCGGATAATAACCGAATACAAATCAAAAAAATTAAATACATAATTATCTTACAGGCGATTTTTAATCATATTTTGTATGCCTCTAATAACTACATAGTATGTCAATAAAATAAAGTTACTTGCATATAATAATAAAAGGTTTTTATCGATTAGCTTGTTTTAAAATACGTATATAAATAAATAAAATAAAGCACTAATACTATACCGAAATTTCGGTAGAGGTTTTAATTCTATAACATAATGTTATGTCATAATAGTCCTGATTAAAAGTAAAAATATAGGTTTTGACTGATGATATGACCATACCTGTAAACTTCTATTTGTATGCAGGATTAGGGCTTTTACAGTAACATATTATATAACTATATACATGCGTATATAGGGTGAGCAATTCAAATAGATCAGTATGATGGGGTAGTCAAGTATAAGTGATAGGGAATTTTGTTCTAAAAAACAACGTCGTCGATTTAAGAGCTAAACAGACAGCATTCAAGAAATTTCAAAATCTTTTGGACTCACGGGGAGTCGAACTCAGCCATTTATTTGCCTTGGAACCATCGGAAATTTCACTTTAGTCCCGCTACATGGCCTTCCTCCTCAAATGACTGTTTTTGAAATTTTTAAAATGCAGTATTAGACATGCTATTATTTAATAGAAAATAAATCCCTATCATTATGGTTTCGGACTTTCTCATACTGACCCATTTGGATTGCACAGCCTGAATTTTCTTAAACCGAGTCAACATAGAACACAATCTTTTCTTTAAGTCATATTATTAAAATAAAGATGGAACTGTATAGCGACATAGTCATTTGCTACTCACAGAAACAGAGTTTTGTTCGACCATAATTACGAGGTAATTTCGACTCGGGACAGATACAGATTGGTCGTATTTTCCGCACGTACAGTCAAGGAATTAAATTTCCAACCCACCTAAGGTTCAATAGCATATAGCAAACTGTCACCATAAGAGCTATAGAGCATGACGTTAGTTTGACATATCGACCTTAATGCATTGCGAATGTCAGACGACATTTCAATGGAATGGGTAGGGAATTAAGTTCCTTGACTGTACAAGGTCGTTTTTGAAGGCTCATACGTGTCGTGATAGAGTGTTAATACGAATACGTCTAATCTGGAACCGCGCTTATGGTAGCGCTTTACTTCGTGTCGCGTGCTCGTGAGAACAAAGAGATGTACACTCGAATTCTTTCTTTAAACGAGAGAGATTGAATAACCGAAACGCCATGACGAAACACCAAGCAAAGTGCATCATTATATGATGAATAAATAACTTAACCGATCACAAAAACATGGAAAGAAAAGAGTAAATAAAAATCTTGACATGCCTTTACACGAATCACGACAAGAATTACTTGTCAGTGTGGCTCTGTATTTCTAAAAAGATTTATAAAAAAGAGATGCAATCAGGGATAACTTAAACTTGCGTCAGTCATGATAGGGCTGCAGTACAAATGGGATTTATAGGTACTTGTATAGTGACTTTTGTGTTAAATACCACTAACTTCTTTTAATATTCATAACTTGACTTTAGCCTTATTAATTTATCAAAAGCTACGAAACTTTTTTTCAGACTTAAACGTTTGTAATATTAATTCCGTATCTTTTGTTAAACAGGCCCCTGACAAAAAAATAGACATTGAAAACATACGTCTCTACGGTGCGTATACACGTGGTGTCTATGCATCGTATGCCGCGGGAGAGAGAGGGCACACCGCGCGAGGTGTCAAGCGCCCGCGCCATCTTTCTCGTTAGAAGAACTACTTTTTCTTTTTCCTTTTGGCCGCGACCGCACGCGCCTATTTTAGTATCACATGATTCATTTTGATTCTTTGTAAAATAACGAATTACAGCATAAAATTACAGTCCGCTTATCACTCATAGTCATATAAAGGATTAGTTTCCCACACTGGTCCTTCGAGCCGGACTGTAATTTTATGCTTTAATTTGTTATTTTACAAAGAATCAAAATTAATCATGTGATACTAAAATAGGCGCGTGCGGTCGCGGCCAAAAGGAAAAGTAGTTCTTCTAACGAAAAAGATGGCGCGGGCGCTTGACACCTCGCGCGGTGTTGCCCTCTCTCTCCCGCGGCATACGATGCATAGACACGTGGTAAAAGCTATCGCCTCGTATATAAACGCGCCCTAACTTTGCCTAAAGCACTACGAGAGGACAATAGGTGTGAACGGCAAGTGAACAGATCTTTAAAAGAAGTTATAAAATGTATGGTGTGATTAATAAACAACGTATCTAGACATTAATAAAAAATATATTATGTACACAACTATGTACAAGATCCTTACATATTATTCTAATTATACAGTTTGTTACTGTTTAAAAACGTTGTATATGTTCCAGACAGAAATCACGACATTTTACGAAATTCACAGTTATATTTATATGAATTTCAACATCTAAGCTCTAATTCGCGGTCTCCTATCATAAGTCCTAAACTTTATTTGATAAATGTTATATTTGTCAGAAGTTTAATTTGGCCTAAAAAAATTAAACAGTAAAAATTTCGTTTTGTTTTTAAATATCTTAAAGACCCTCATAAACATCGTTAAAATATTCAAAGTAAAAAGCGAAAGGGCAAATTATAATCCGGGCAAACAATACATTTGGCAATTATAGTTACGGGCTTGTGATAGCTAGCCCGAATACGCTGCTGTAGAAGGATTGCTGGTTGTATACTTGAATGCCTCTGTATTTACTAATGATTCAAAGATGTATATATTATGACAATGGGCCATGATACTATCAATATTTGTTTATCATATATATAAGGTACATAGTTATCTTAGATTTCATTGTTCAACCTTCATATATAAAATAAGATTCTCCATTTAAGACTTGTCAAAAAGTGTTTTTGGCTTGTGAAGTATGTTTCCATGCCAATCATATTTTTATCACAGTATTAAACTGCACATATAAGGTAGCACGTGTAAATATAAACGTCACAAACAACACAGCGTTCGACTTTTTATAGATTCAGTAGTGGTGCTGGACTTCTTACGTCAGTGCATACGATTTCACAATACAAATTTAGCATATTAGATACTGTCTTGGGACATCTTGTTTCTATCAAATTGCAACTATCCCTAAACACATTAGAATCGGACTTCCTCTTTTATCTTGGATTATTAAATCCTAAACAAAGTAGAAAGTTGTAGCATAGGAATGGTGTGTGTCAGCGAAGAATAACGCGAGTGTCTAGTGGCGGGCCGCGGGCGGTCACTTGAGGTAGCTGCGGTAGATGAGCGGCGAGTGCGCGGTGTCGCGCTCCTGCTCCAACAGGAACACCATGTCGCGGTGGTTGATCCGCTTCAGCCGCGTGCGTAGCGCGAGCTGGCTGCGTCCGCTCTGCACCAAACATACCAACATTAGGAAGCGTAATAGTGAGTGGAAGACATCGATCGCACCCTAAATATGTGAGTGGCGGGACGGACTATCTCCGATCGGTGTCAAAGTAACCACTTTTCATCCGCATTGTTTAGGGTACATTCATCGGGCTTCGCACCATTATAACTAATTAGCATTCTCAATTAGTGCTTGCTACTACTATTGGTCGATAAGTTTTAGTATATTACCAAAGGCATGCAGTAATTGATTCCATTCCCCTCCCCATTTATGGGTCTTAACAATAAACTAGTTTGGGCATTAGGATACGAATAATAATAATTCACTATATGTATGCCACATATAATTGATTTATAATCGAGTGGCCAGAGAAATTAATAATGCGTGCATGAAATGGTTACCAATCCAGTGTTGTTGTGTGCGGCGCCGTTGGGCACGACGTCGCCCGCGCCGCCAGGCCCGTCCAGCCGGGGCTTCTTGCGCGGCCCGATCGCCTGCAGGGCCGTGAGGTTCGCCTCTCTTTGACGAAGCTCTTCCAACTCTGCTCGTTGCATTTCTTTGGCCTATAACAATAGATTGTATAAACATATAGTGCCATTATACGTAAATTTCAGCAAAGCCACGATAATTTTGGTAGGAACTCACCTTTGCTTTAAGCTTTGCTTGTTCAGGGTCTTCGTTCTTTGATCTGGACTTAGCCGCTCGTAACAGCATTTCTCTTTCAGAGTCCTCCCGCCGTTTCTTATCTACGCGATCTAATTCTTCTAGAAACTTAAGTTGTCCTTTAACATCCTGGGTCACCTCGTACCTCGAATCAGTCTGCCAAATAAAACAATTACATTAACAAGCATGTTAGCGGTTGATCCGAATTACATTTGTGTATGATCATTTTATTGCGCTTGCATGCTTTATAACATGACTATTCCATGCACGACGTAAATGCACACTAAATCAGTAGTATTTTAGATACTTTACGTTGAATATCGGTCAGAAGACCTATATTTTGGTTTTATTTATTTAATATGACAATTTGGTTATCTAGTATATTTAAATGAAAACTAGATTGGCTACTTAAATATAAAATCGCGTGGCTGCCACTTCAATTTGATACGGTACGTTAAAAGCGTACATACATTATTACCACATACAATATTGCAATCATTTTTTTGTGCAATTAAGATAAAATATAACGGCAAAATGTGTTAAATAAAAAAACAGGACAACAATTGCATTTACGTTATGTGTAGGAATTATAAAAAAATCAGAAGTAAAATTACTTGAAGGCATATGAAGAGAACACAACTATATTAAATCGACAGCGAAGGAAAAAAAAAGAAGTAAGTACAACTACTATAATTAAATCAAATAAATTAAATTTATAATGAAATAGAATAAAAAAACCTGTGATTATCGAAATCACAATCACTGTACAATAGTGGTTATAAGTATTGACTCGTTGGAAGTTGCTAATATCTGATTTGTTGACAAAAAAATTGCTTAACCTCTTTTCGATCGTATTACAGAGGGGATAAGGTTCAAAAGTGGCTAAGCACTTACTTGATCAACTGTACATGCTAAATAAAAACCTATATATGGAACACTTATTTTATTTCCTCTCAATGTTTGATAAAAACAGCATAGCCTTGGCCAGAAGTATTGAGCACTCTTGTATTTTTCACACAAATATCGAATTTTGAATTGAAATGGCCTATCTTTGTAACAAAAAAATTCGAAGAATGATGTCGTGCTTTTGGCCAAGGCTGTATATCTGACTTGCTGGAATGGCATTTGTGGCTTCATGTTTTAAAAAACCCTTGCCAACGGCTCGTGTTTCTAAACTAAGTCGGCTAGCCATTACCTACTTCCTGGCCACAGACCAAGCCTAGGCATTAATCTACTACTACAAAAGCAGGGACTTCGCAAGCAGGGACACTAGTTTGAACATAAATTGACCATTAATTTAACAAATTATTACCGTTCACTTCGATTACCGGCGAGCCGGGTAACTTGCAACACTCATGTAATCCTTATCAATAGCTTTCGCAATGTCATTTACAAGGATATATTTGCATTTAGAAGTTTCATAATCTATCGCTCACTATTAGCTTTTTCGCCAATTACAAGTAAGTATAGGAACTATTATTTTTTTCTTAAGCCCGTTTCATGTTACCCGAGTGTTGATGCCTTGAAGAGCTGATTTACCTTTATCCGTCTAGTCTATCCAGTCCTGTGAACGATTCATGTACAATAACAGACTCACTTTCATACATAATACATTATTAACAGCCAATGTCAAAAAAATGTACATGCTTTGTCTTTTGTAAAAAGTGTACACATATTTTGACCTTTACAGTGCATTATGAGCTCTGCTTTGAAAAGTCTAGATATTACTTTACAGAAACTAAAGATCATCGTTACGCTATGTAGAGTTAACCATAGCGATTCTACAAAACTATTTCATGCAAGGTAAATCAAACATAACGTGTAATGTATACCAGGATCGCTATCATGACTCGGTGCGTAATTGGCCGAGTAGGCGAGCGGCGCACTGAGCGACAAGCGATAAAATGAGCATGCCTGCTACCCGACAGGAAGTTCAGTTGCTTATATCGGCATCGGCAAAGCACATTTATGACATCGCAATGCAGACAAATGATTAAATAATTTATATAGTACACATAAAGGTTAGATAGGACTATGTCTAGGTCAAAATCACAGTCAGAAGAAATGATGTATCCTGCAGTCAAAAGTTAACGACTTAGGTAAATAAGATTTATGGTTTTTTTTTAATTAGTCCAAGCTAGGGGTGGCATCGCATATGCGGATTAAGACTTCATCACTAAATATTGGAGTATAGACCTAAGGGTCTATACTAACAGGTAAGCCTGTTGTCTACAGGAAAAACATTTGGGAACCTTATTCTGATTTCGAACTGTTTATTACTTAAGCCAAAGTCGGTCATTGTGTAAAATTGCTTGTTGAGTTTTGCTTCTAATGGTATTATGAAAGAAAATTGGAGACGCTACGCCAAAATAATACGCTTAATTATACGCTTTATCTGCAGAGCACACTGAAACCACGCTGATAGAAACGAGATGAATGGTAAATTAATACGTGCAACATCAGAACGTGCTTATACTTCAATACTGCGTCGGTAAACACTGAGCCGTCCGCTATTGCCTTTTCATGTGAACGCCGCCTCACCTTTATAACAAAGTCGATCCTGTGCTGCGCGATGACGGCGAGTTTCTCGACGAGGTTCTTGAGCCGCTCGTGCACGGCGTGCGTGAGCAGGCCGGCAACCTCGGGCGAGGGCTCCTCCAGCCCGTGCCGCGCCGCTGCTGCCTTCAGCCGCGCCTGCATCAGGCTCATCGGCACCAGGTACTCGTCCTTGCACGATCTGATAACGATATGCATATATTTATTATATCTAACTAGACTCAGCTATCCCCAATTACCGTAAATTATTTTGATTTTATTGGATGTAGAAGTATACTATGGTAATGATAGTATAGAAGCGATCTCTAACATATTTCAACTTAAAATATATTATGTATGTATTTCCGCGCACCTGATTTGTGTTCCAATCATTTCTGTAGAACCGAGGATTCTTTGGGTCTCTTCAGCTAGATTGACTCCACCCATAGCGGCGACGTCGTTTATATCGTCGTCACCGGCCATTTTGTCGTCTACGAATGGCTGAGAAGAGTACTGAACTGAAGATTTCTTTTCTTTCTCTTTAAGCAGTGATTTCCCTGGAGTTAATACTGTGGAGAGGGCGGCTGAACCCGCTGCATTTCGGTTAAAATTAGCCTTGCTGTTGACCGTCATTGCTTTGCCGCCCACTTTGCTAACATTTATCTTCGTATGAACAGGAATATTTTGAAGTACAGCTATCGTGTTCCCTGATTTGACAGTAGGTTTTGGCTGGAAGTAAGAGGAATCGGTTATCACAGATAAACACATCAGAACTTTTAGCGGCACCTTGTAGGTACACGAAGTTATACTAACGAAAATTCTCGATTTCCTACAAAAAACTTTTTTTTGTAAAACAACGTTAACAGAATGAAATCTGAACGCCATATTATTTAGGACTCTAAAATCATTCTTAATGCAACCAATATTGCTAGCGAAATTTAAACCATAAAAAGTAATTAATTATTTAATTCTTCGCTTTTCAGCAGCAATGCATTTAAGTAACAATAAGTAAGAATTTTCATATAATATAACGCACGTACAAATTGTTTCGCTTATACCACATTAAGACTGCTTTATTATACAAATAAATATTACAATGAAGACCACATGCTGTCGTAAGTCATGACCGATGAAATAAATTAAACTGCTAACAGAAAGTTTGTCAGTAAACTATGGAACGCAGCATACAAAAAGGAAGCAGAATGAATGGCTTTTGAAAAAAATATAATCCTGTTTTCCAAGCAGGCATATCTGATGATGAGCCTAAACTGGATCACCGAGCTCAAGAGTACACTGCTCACTGGCAGCGGCAACCAAGTGAAATACCAACACGTCTAAAACGCGACCCTAACCTAAGCCTTGAGGAAGTGTGGCTAAAGTTGCCAAGGAAACAAGAACAGAAGCGAGTGCAAAGGCAGCAGAGCACCCTATGTCTAGCACTATGAAAAAAAAACAGAATACGGAACTGGTTTCGAGATTGAAGTCAAAGTTTTAAAACAAATTATCAGTTAAAGTGTTTCCGATTAACTGCTGTTTATGGAGACTGATCCATTTGAAATTGACTATAATATAGTGTGTAGCTGAGAAAATAAATTAGGCATGGACAGTGATACATCTTTTTTTTAATTTTTATTATTATCAACCAAAAATCATATAAATGTTTTATAAATACGTTGATAACAATGTCCGTTATTGCCCTTGTTTTTTAAGAAAGTAATCGCGAATTCTGCAAGAATGGTACACTCGAAGACACATACAAGTCACCATTAAAGACGGAACTGCGAGGTGTCATTTTTCGAAAGGGAGGCATATAATATGCACTATGAAGTAGATATATTCGCTTTCCCTTTCGAGCAGAGACATATTCTCTTAGTTCTCTCTTTAATGGGCAGCTAAGTTTGTTGCTGTTTGTAAAGTCAAAGAATTTAATTACCTACCCATTTCCTTGAAATGTCGTCAGACATTCGCAATGCATTAATGTCGATAGGTATGTCAAACTAACGTCTTGCTCTAGTTAGCTCTTATGGTGACAGTTTGCTATACGATATTGAACCTTAGGTGAGTTGGAAATTAAATTCCTTGACTTTACATACGAGTAGAACTACATAGGAATATATACAATCAAACTCATGTTATGTGTATAAGTTTTAAATTCTGTTAAGTTTTACATCCCTTAACACACACACCACCTCGTTAAGATTTTTGCCGGCACCTTCTAATCAAAGGTTTGTTTCGAACCAGTGGTTAATTCGTCGGTTAATTCACGAAGGGGCGTTATTGTTTTTTTACAATGATTTAAGGATTTTCATGATGTTTAAAATCAGAATATTGAGTACTTAGGGATTTTCGTTATGGACTGTAAGTCTGGTTCTAATTCAGTTACGTCCTTTCGTGACATAATAAAATATGCACTTTGCATACGTTGGCAAACTAAACTTATATTGGACTTTTAGTAAATACGCCCTTTCGCGCATCGACAGACGAATTTTGTGACATTCATAAGGGCTTTCTTGTAAGCCTTATCGGAAAAAGGATATTTTCACTTTGACACGTTAGCTGCCGGCACCGTTTCACTCGTATCACTAACGCCTTACGCTACACCGACCGAAATTATCGCAATCATGAAACGCGAGACACCGGCATAGGAGGTGAACAACACAGATGTGTGCTATCTGGATTTTTTAAAGTCAAAATGGTAACATATATTTATTTTGGCCTTACATCATCTGTCAAGCATTCAACGTGTTGTGAAGGGATACTCGAAAAAGCTAAAATAGAGAGAAACGATGAGTAATTCTTCGCGATCACACACGTGCGTGTCACCGGCATAGAAACATGAATTGCGTGGACACATACGTGAGTGTCAGCGGCATAAGAGTATGCACCCAATCCGTGTCCGTTGGCACGCAATTCCATCTCTTATACCGACATGTTGAATTTAAAACCACCCCAGAATTCAATTCGTTAGTGACGCAGAATCACGCAGCGCTTGTCACCCAGTACAGGAGTAACAATTTTACGGAGACAAACATACAGTACCCGGCCAAAAAGATTGCACATCGGTCTTTGGAAAGAGATATTTAGCTGTTTACGAAGATTTCCGAACACTGGCGACCGTCCATCAATCATCGTATTTATTAAGTGTTGTTTCATACCAAATAAATACTACACTTTATGGACGTAATTAGTTTACGTCAAATCGATGACATGTAAACTTTCAATATTTATAGAGAGTTATTGCAACTACTAGAAAAAGGATAGTATAACAATTATGTATTATTTTGAAATTGAATAAAATACTTAGACCTATGTGTTACCGGCGTCGAACATTAAGAAGGTAAGAAGGTTTCCGTACCACCGTACATTTAATCACTACCGTAAAGGCATAATATTATAGGCCTCAAAAAAATCAGCTATTCTACAACAGGTGGCATTATAATCAAAAACCACATTTCTTGTTATTAAACCTATTTGTTTATAAATAGTAATGTAACACTGGCTGCTATAATTTAAATATTGTTCCTTTCTGTTTTTACTACTGACTTTGTCACAATAAGAAAATATACGTCTAACAAGCCTTGCGCCTTATTTATCTCTGCAAATATTAGAAGGTTATGGCCCATTATTAGTGCTATGGGAGCTACGGAAAACTCCTCGCCTCCATCGGTGGCTACTACGGCGCCGGCACAAAACGCTATGTTTCTCGGAAACACTATCGCTGTTCCGAACATCGAACATCTTGAAGGAGCAAAGAATTATGCCTCTTGGAGCTTTGCTATGAAGAATGTCCTCATTGTATGTGATCTCTGGGACTGCGTGAGTAGCCCTGCTGAATACAAAATTAAAGTAGGCGACACTATCTTCGAGCGGCTAGACGCCAAAGCTAAGGCAAAAATTTGCTTGTCCTTGACACCAGGAGTATATCCTACTGTGATGAGTGCCAACACGGCAGAAAACGCATGGAATAAACTTAAAGCTGCATATGCAGATAGCGGATTATTGCGTCGACTTAACCTTTTGCGCAGACTATTTAACTTCAAACTGTCCTCGTTTAAGACGATGGAAGCTTACGTGAGTGAGATACGAGCCACGCAACAACAACTCATAGAAGTGAATGAACCAGTAGATGACGAATTCATAGGACTTATAATGCTGACAGGACTGACCGAAAAATATAATCCAATGGTCATGGCTATCGAGAACGCGGGTAGCAAGCTAACTTCGGACTCCGTTGCAGCGATCCTATTGAAAGAAGACGTACGTCATTCACCGTCAAATGAACCAGATGCTGCGTTAATCGTGAATTCTACTAAGAACTCAAGCACTCGCACAACAGTTTGCACGTACTGCAAAAAGAAAGGCCACGTCGTGTCAGAATGCAGGAAAAGGAAGAATAAGAAGATTGTAACCCATTCTACCAACTGCATTATAAAGGCATGTATAAGCTTGACATATCTGAAACACAAGCTCAGCTGGTATCTGCCAAAAAGCTAACAGCTGTGTTATGGCATAGACGCCTTGGACATTTGAATGTCAAAGCGATGAGTATTCTCAAAAAGTCTACAACAGGCATAAACTATGATGACATGTTGAATGAAACCTGTATTCCTTGCGTACAAGGTAAGTTAGCAAAAAGGCCGTTTAAAAAGTCCATTAGTAAGACCAAAAATAAACTAGAATTGATTCATACGGATCTATGCGGACCAATGAGTACGCATTCATGGGGTGGTGCCCTATATTTGCTTACATTTACGGACGATTTTACTCGAAAAACTTTTGGCTTCTTTTTAAAGTCTAAAAGTGAAGTTTTTTCTAAGTTTGTAGAATTCAAGCATCGAGAAGAAAATCAAACTGGTCTAAAAATAAAAATTTTACGCTCTGACAACGGCGGAGAGTTTGTTAACGGACCGATGTCAACCTTTTTGAGGGAAAACGGAATTGTTCATCAAAAAACTGTTCCTTATAACCCTGAGCAAAATGGTATTTCGGAGCGGGTCAACAGAACTATAATTGAAAAAGCGAGAACTATGCTTCATGACTCCAAGCTACCAAAAGCTTACTGGGGCGAAGCTGTTAACACAGCTATTTATTTAAAAAATGTAACGCCAACTCAAGCGTTAAACAATAAAATTCCTGATGAATTATGGTATGGAAAACCGATAGATCTTTCGCATCTTCGTGTCTTTGGTTGCGAAGCGCATGCTTTAGTACCTAAAGAGAAGCGTACAAAGTTAGACTCTAAAACAAAGACTTGTATCTTTGTTGGTTACTCAAATGAGAGTAAAGGATATCGTCTTATAGATCCTCATAATCCTAGAGCGATCATAGTCGCACGTGATGTAGTCTTCATTGAAGATAAAGTGGGAAACCCCATAGTAGCAGCGGAACCCACTGATCCTGTCGACAACACTCTTATTTACAACCATATAGAGATCGATACTTCTCAACCGCAATCAGCTACACAGCAACCGGTAACTCCATCTTCATCAACACAACAATCAACTCCAGTCTCAATTGTTGATACTCAAATAGCTTCAGAACCAGTAATGCCAGAAATGTTTACTGATACTGAAAGAATTGAAAGCCTGCCTGAAGTTTCAGAAGCCGAAACCACACAAGAGTATTTAACTGCAGATACTGACTCTAGTGAATCTGCACCAACCTCTCCAGAATCAGACAGTGCGATTAATCGAGCCAGATATCCGCAAAGAGAACGACGAGCACCTGACAGATACAGTCCGTCAATGTTTATGGTGTCCGAAAACTACGAGCCGGAAACGTACAAGCAAGCCGTAGAAGATGTTCACAATTGCGAATGGCAACAAGCTATGAAAAATGAGTATGACTGTTTAATGAAACACGGGACATGGACATTAGTGGATAGACCCACAGATAGAAAAATTATCAAAAATAAATGGGTATATAAAATAAAAAAGAATACGAACGGTGAAGTTGTTAAATTTAAAGCAAGACTTGTAGCAAAAGGCTTTACTCAGGTACATGGTATCGATTACGGAGAGACTTTTTCTCCCGTAGCAAGACTTTCATCAGTCAGACTACTTCTTGCGTTTGCCGTACAACTTAACGTTCAGTTAGATCATCTTGACGTAGAAACTGCCTTCCTAAATGGCGATTTAGAAGAAGAAATCTTTATGGAACAGCCACAAGGCTTTGAAATTGACCGAAAAGGAAAAGTTTGTCTACTTAAAAAATCACTTTATGGTCTAAAACAATCCCCACGACAGTGGAATATCAAAGTTTGTAAAGCTATGGCTAGCTTATCTATGACACAAGCAGCAAACGAGCATTGTATTTACTACAGACGAGATGGCAACAATATACTTGTCGTCGCAGTATTCGTCGACGATTTTTTCATCCTCTGTAACAATGACTGCATGAAGGAAGCCTTCAAAAGCTCACTTAAAAAGCTTTTTATTGTGAAGGATCTTGGTCCTCTCAAAGACTGCTTGGGTATGCGAGTTACTCAGAACGACGACAGCGTCACACTCGATCAAACTAATTACATTGATAGAGTAATTGAAAAGTTCAGAATGACTGATGCAATCCCCATCACTACACCAATGGAAGCTGGTATGAAACTCACCATTCCTGCGAAGGAAGACGAGAGACCTGATCTACCGTACCAACAGCTTATAGGTTCTTTAATGTACATCGCAATCGGAACAAGGCCTGATATATCACACTCAGTGTCCTATCTAAGCCAGTTTAATGTACATTACGGGGAGGTGCATTGGAAAGCTGCTAAAAGGGTACTTAGATACCTTAAGGCAACAAAGGACTTAAAACTTTGTTTTAAACCGGAACAAAAGTATCCCGTCGGATATGTTGATGCTGACTACGGCAGTAATGTGGTAGACAGACGTTCATACACAGGTTACGCTTTTAAGATGAGTGGTGCGTGCATATCCTGGGAATCGCGCAAGCAGCGAACACCCGCACTCTCCACGACAGAGGCCGAGTACATGGCACTCGGAGAAGCCTGCAAGGAGGCCATTTACTTGAGATCACTCATCAAAGAAGTCTTCGACGTCATTCAGCCCATTACCATTTACTCCGACAATCAAAGCTCACTTAAACTAACTCGCAACGACACATTTCATAGTCGTACAAAACACATAGATATCAGACATCATTTCATACGTGAATTATCGCAGACAGATTTCAACCTACAGTACATACCTACAAACGATATGTTAGCTGACATCCTAACTAAGCCACTTACAAAAATAAAACACTGCCGATTTACTTGTGCATTAGGTTTAGTTACGTGTTCAGTTAGTTAGCATATTTTATACTTTTTTGTATTAAGTTTGTATGTTGTATTTTTTGATACAGGGTGCTCCATTACGGGGAGGTATTAAACCTATTTGTTTATAAATAGTAATGTAACACTGGCTGCTATAATTTAAATATTGTTCCTTTCTGTTTTTACTACTGACTTTGTCACAATAAGAAAATATACGTCTAACAAGCCTTGCGCCTTATTTATCTCTGCAAATATTAGAACTTGTATGTGGCACCTCCCTTACATTTTTAGCTTTTTATTATTTGTTACACTCTGGTAAAATGTTAAGTGTCGGTACGTACATATGTAATTTGTAGGTGACTTTTAAGGATTACTAAACGCAATATTTCTAACCGTGGTAACACTTTTGACGGCTCTCAGAGTTTGGCGTAATCAATTACTGTTGGAATTAATTACACGATTACATTACAGTTATAGTGATTCCTCAGTAATCGATTACTTGGGTAATCAAAATCACCATTACTTTAATACTGTACTACGATTACATTTGTAATCCATTACTTTGAAATCAATATTGTAAACTATTACTCTTATGGTGATTCCTCGGTAATCAAGTACTTAAGTAATCTGAATTAATACATTTCAGACTAGATTACATTACATCCATCGTAAGTGTATTAGTATTTTCATAGACCATAGACAAGAACGCAGCTATAACTCCTTCATGAAATTATTTGACAGTTTCTGAACGCACCTATAAATGTCATCTCAAACCAACAAATACATATGGTCGATCCGGTCGATCATTGAAATAGTATAGCATAGAAAGAGTAATAATATTTCTTAGGTGATCTCTTTACTTGGAATAGCAATACAATGTGCTAAAAAAAGACTACAATATACACTAAACCTCCTCTTCAATTGACACCCCGTACACAATCAACAAACAAAATGTTTACCTTTGGTGTACATTAAGGTAGTATATCTACGATTTTCTTATTAATTTGCATGTTCAACTACCTTGATGCACATAAAAGGTAACCATTTTGTCATTTTTGGGTGTGTACACTGGACAGTACCGAGGCTATGTCTCTGCTTTAGCTCTTCATTCAAGTGGGCGATTGTCAGGCACTATTTCAAATTTTTTGTCATGAAATACGAGACAATCCGAATTTTGCGGATATATGGTATCGATTGAAAACTTTTATTTTTTTACATGTTATAATTTGAGTCGTGTTCCGATCGGGTCTACCGTGCCTCCCGCCGTGTTTATTTATATTGAAGTACTAATCTTCAAGTAATCTAGTGAACTATTCCAGTAATTTGGAATCGGTTTTTTTTCCAAATTACTAGTAATTGTTATATTTGTATAGATGATTACCGATTCCTTAATATGTAATGGTAATCACCATTTTACTTCATTACATTACGAGTAATCTGATAACCATTATAGTATTTTATGCAACTGCTATATAATGAGAGGCCTTAAAACACGAGTGTGGTTTTATGAAACGAGCGTCAGCGAGTTTCATAATAGGATCACACGAGTGTTTTAAGGCCTAATTATATACAGTTGCATACATTACTTTATCTACACACATATCATAACTGCAAAAAACCGTAACAGCAAAAAACCAACAAACAAGTATGGCGGCAATTCGATCTATCCGTCAAGACGAACGTTTTTTTTTTAATCATAGACAAAAGAATGAAGTCCCTATTGTCATGTCACTCGAGATCAAATGTCGTGCGTTTAAATTAAAAAATCACACTGAATTGACGTTTCGTATCGATAACTGTTTTAATATCTGTGGATACTAGAATAGAGACCAACTTGAATTTTGACAGCTGTTCCAAATTTAAATTCATAACGTCACGAGATATCGGTAATGTAATCACCAATAAACACAGACTACTAAGAGATACTACTCAATAAAGAAAGATTTACCTACTACCACAGACAAGAAAATTCTTAAAATAACATTGGTTGTAATAATGCTGGTCATTTTCTATGGTTTTTGAACGCGTTATTGAGAAATTATGATATGTGTGTAGATAAATAAATTTAAAACTAAAATCAAGTATTGTGTAATCAGGAATTGATTACGAAATGCCGAACTCTGACGGCTGTCAGGAGAAAGAGGGACAAATACATCGTATACAATACAGATTAAGTTTTTTAAACAAAAAAAAGCTTTTATTTAATGTATCCAGTTACGTTGAACTATAACACAGGCCTCATAAAATAGAAATCATGCACCATTCACAGTCCGATTAATAACACGAAGACTTACGCTAACTACGAATAAGTAGACATGACTATACATACTTTATTTACAATAGCAGTACAATTCATGTAAACAGCACAATTGAGTAGTTCAATGTAAAATTACTTATTTATATATTATTTGACATGTTCGTCCATACGAAGTATCTAAAAAGTAAGGAATCTGTTTTTTCCGTCCGATAAAATAGCAAGGCAAACTAGCAAGTGGGTCACCTGATGGTAAGTGTTCAACACCAAGGAGAATGTAGATGCGTCGCCAACCCAGAGGGCTAAGACGGGATACCTCATTTTACCACTAGTCCAAGCCGGAAAACAACAGTGCAAGCATTGCTGCTTAGCAGTAGGATTAGCGAGCAAGGTGGTGGTAGCGAACCGGACGAACTTTGTACAAGTTCCTACCACCCGTAAAATCGATGAAGCCGGTTATTGAGTTGATGTGTGCATTTTTCATTAAATTTTAAAAATAATAATATTGAAATTAAAAATCTTTTTTTTTATGGATTGTACTGCTAATATAAATACGATATACTAATAACAACAATATAAGACATTAGTACAAGCTTTCTACTATTCCGAGGTCACTTCTTATAACGACGTAAGCTATCGACTTAAATAAAGACAGTTAACATGCACGTTACTGTTAAATCTCTTCCGATGACAATCAAGTTAGACATTCATAAAACTTGCTCAAATTAGGAAGACTTCATAACGCACCTACTTAATTCTCTTTGACTATATTTCAAAGCCTTAGGTATCCACAGCTTTTCTTAACCCGAGAATAGCTCAATTTTGTCAGCTATACATAAAGGCTGATATGTAAAAAACTATTACTTACGTATATAAAATTTTGTTAACAATTACTAAGAGCATTAACATCGAAGTTCGTAAGCAAAACATGCTCTTTTTAACTACCCGGACCATTTGCATTAAGTGGGAACTAAACCTATGACAAATCACGTAGCTATAGAAAGCATTTTCTAGACTAGAAGAGTATACAATGCTACGACTCGACACCGATGCATGTACCAGTCATTCGGACAGTAAACAAACCTGCGAGTTAGCTGGCACCGACACAACGCTCATAGTCTTAGCCGTAGGCACGAGTGCGGGGGCTAGGCTAACGGGCAACATCGGCGGCAGAAGGGTCGTCAGGGTCGGGCTTGACCCGTCCTCATCCAAAGGCTGAGTTACCAACACAACTTGTCATTACATATCCAAATAACGGTCCGAACCACGCTCAAGGGTTAGTATCCGGGAAATATTACAACAAAAATACCTTTCAAATTAGTCTCTAGTATATTTACTAGAATCTAATTTGAATTTCCTGCTGTGGTATTAAGCTAACAATATAACTAGTATTTTATGGTATTATGGCACATAACAGCTAAAAGTTGTCAACGCTTATAGACAGAATGTGAAGATGAATTTTTTTTAGGAATGGAAATAAACGAATTTAACTCTTTCCGTGTGCAAGCCTGAGCGCCTTGCATGCCGCTACGGCGCAGTACAAACGTAAAGCGAGCGCTTCACTGCGCATGACGCATCCGTATGCGCCATGGTGTAGCGAACCTCTCCTGCGCATGACACAGCATGTGCGACATGACATTTTTGCGTTTAAATTCTCATAAAAGAAAATTTTATAATTATTTTTAGTTTTCTGAATACCTAAAGCTTGACTTTCGCGGCTAGCGGCCGATGCGACAGTCACGCGCGGCCGTCGCTCAGCGACCGTCGCCCGGCCCCGCGTCAGTAATAGTTACTATGAAACTATATGGCGGCCCTTTCGTGGCTAGCGCCTCGAGCCGCGCGAGGCTCGCTCTTGTCTATTCTTTTGTTCAGTTTGACCATAATACGGTGGCAAAAGTGACGGCAAAAACAAAAGATGTTATTTATGACTTTTGTCAGAAAGAGCCGTAGGATTATGTCTTTGTATAGATTGTGTAGGATAAAAAATAGGGACGAAGTCTAAAAAGGAATTTACTGAAAAATATATTGCATTTAAGACAGTTATGTAGGTTATGCTACTTTATCTACACATATATCATAAATGCTCTATAATGCGCTCAGAAACCGTAGGCAATGACCAGCATTATAACAACCAATATTATTATGAGAATTTTTCCAATATGTTTCTATATTTGTTCAAATTCATTTTTATTACATTATTTTAATGTGTACAGTCTATAGATATTTAATAGGTACCTAGCACTAGTAGCTAGTAGCAATGCAGGTCATTGCCCTATGGCTTCTGAACCCATCATAGAGTACTTATGATATATGTGTAGATAAATAAAGTAATGTATGCAACTGTTCATAATTAGGTCTTAAAACACTCGTGTGATCCTATTATGAAACTCGCTTACGCTCGTTTCATAAAACCACACTCGTGTTTTATGACCCCTCATTATGCAACAGTTGCATAAAATACTATTATTAAATTGTTTTAGAAACTAGCTGTTGCCCGTGAAGTATTAGAAATATTAGAAAACTTAAAAATGATTGATGAAATTGGTAAAATCGTTCTAAAGTTATAGCGTCCCAAGGGAAATAATTATAGATAACGTCATCATGTCCCCCTATTACTCTTAAAACATAAACAAAATTTAAATGCTGTTAAAAAATAATGATCTAAAGTTGTTTTTTTATTAACACTAAAATGTCTTTGGACCTTAAAGAGGAACTGATCTCCCGAATCACATCCTTGAAATTACATATGTATTAAAATAGTATTTTATGCAACTGTTGCATAAAGAGGGGCAATACACAATCATTATGTTCAAATAGGATCCTTCACATATTGTAACTGTAATGTAATTATACCTATGCAGAGAGGGTTATGATTCTGCCTCCCGAATTGCTAACGCTTCCACGTCTTTTACCTTTGTAAACATAGCTGTCAACTTTTTAACCCGCTCTCGGCTGGAAAATAAAAATATCTACGAATGTGTACCATTTGCAGGGTACAGGGAAAGAACAACGCTAGTCACTTTATTTTTTATAAAATTTTAATCTCAAAATGTAGAGTTCGCAATGAACTACATTTCGAAATTAAAATCTCATTTCAAAAAAGTGACTAGGCTTGTTCTTTCAGTATTCCCTTCAAATTACCTATTGTATGGGACTCAAAACAGGACAAATTATTGAGGCAGGTAGGTTTAAACGTCTGCACATAGGTGGTCTTTTTTTATCTATAGCTTTAGTTTTATTCTAAAGTAAGGTTTACAAATTATGGGAATGTTGGTTTTTAAAAATTTGATACAACTGTTATTTCGCTAAAATGTAACCGTTTGTTTCCTAAATAAATTAAAAGAAAATAATAATAAAAAAAAAATGTAAGACGTGGATGGAAAGGAACGTAAGATGACGTACGAAGGAGTAATAGACATAGCATAGAGATTATATGAACGAGTGTGAAAGAGTGAGTAGATAAGATTGTGAAGATTTGAATGTTTGAATTTGGAAGAAAGGAGAAATGTCAGTTTAGGCCTAAGACTAAGATGGTAAATTTGTAAGGGGTTTTGCGTTTACGGAAAACATTAAAAGCTAAAGTTCTTTTGCAGTGGTTTTTCTTAAAATTACATCTCACATAAATTCATAACATGCACAAAAAAGGTCTTGTCTTAGTGCGTTAGTGCTGTTACGTTTATATTTCTGTTAACGATTTCAAGAAAACGGGATGTCAACTGCCAATGTCAATGGCCTATTCCGTGCTTGCTTGCATGCACTCTTGCAGGCTTACTTGCATGACCTCTTGAACACTTGATTGCATGCCCAATTGCATGATTGCTTGCATGCCCGAATTCATGCTTGAATGCATGCTGTCTTGCATGCCCGATTGCAGGCTTGGTTGCATGGCATCTTGCATTCATTCTTGTATGCCCGCTTGCATGATTGCTCGAATGCTTGCTGTATTGAGTTCAAGTTTTCTTGAACCATAGTCAATAAAATAATGTCACGCGGAGGAAACCGCGGGTAAAGGTTTTTTTCCTAAATTACAAGAAATTAAGCATTAAAGGCTAAGAAATAAGTAATGGGTGCAGAGAGTTATCATGTGTTAAATCTTGAAAACTAAGTACCTTGCGTCAATGACAATGCATGATTGAAAATCACGACAGTTAATTTAAGATAAAAATTATCATCTGACCTAAACCTACGAGTATACCTATATAAAAGTAACATTTCTTATTGTATTATAATTTTATCTTGAACTATTAAACTGAATGTACATATAAATGCAATAGTAACCGCTGGTGACCGTGATACCCTACGGCTACTAAAGAGACATATTGAATACCTCGTACTCATTGATAAGGTATTTAATCAAAGCCAACGTTACTAACTGGCTCCTATCGGGCGAGCCCTTACGAGAGGGGTTAACGACACGCCGTCGTCGAATTTTCTTGACACTCTTTTGGTTCCATTATAAACTTAGTAAGTATATAGCGTATAGGCAACCATCCACTCCATTGGCTTGTGGCGGTTTATGATCTATAGTGTACTACAAGATTGGAAAAACTGTGAAGTCGAGTTGGTGTCCCTATAATATTTATACAAGAGAGTATGATGATAGTATAATTAACAATAGGTACGTAAACTCTGCGTGGCGGCTACAATCACAATGGATTTACGTTAACAGTTGCCTAGGTCAATCCAAGTGTAATAAAACGTGATAATTTTAGAACAGCCAAATGGATTTCCACCAAAACTAAGAATTTATTCCAGGTACCGAAGAAAGCAACTGCGTTGAAATCAGTTTACCACTTTTCGGAGCTATGATGCGACATCCATAGCCATACACAGAGACGGGCAGACTGGCGGAGGCTCTATACATTTCGCACTGCTCTCGTCATTATCGGGAGCAAAAACAAATTCAATAAAATACATAAACCGAATAAATTTATTATAAAGTTATTCGTTTTTATAAACTACATGCAAAACAACATTACAGACGGTATACAAAGACTAACATAACATAAGCTTACTGTAAACCGCTCCTTTGATACACTACTCTAAAATATGAAGTAAGTAGGTACGTGAAGATATTTTTTTTCTGACTACGACCACTATGATCTTTTTTCACACGTCTCTTATCTATTTAGTTCTAAAATTTACTTTACGTTTAATAAAATAATAATTTTAAAGTACTTATACCATTTATGTATAAGTACCTATTTATTCTCATCATCATCCTCTTGGCGTTTTTTGTTTTTCAATTACTTTTATATAATTCTAAACGTCAATGGTTATTTTCCAAGTACCTAAATAAATCCTCTAAAACTTCTCCTACATACCTACCTATGTCAATTTAAGGTTTATAAGAGTTTAGATAAATGTATTTAAATAAATATATTACGACCCCAATGTCAAACAAACACATTAAAATCGATGAGTGTGAGAGAGAGAAAATAAGAGAGAAGATGTTGGAAGTTTGTTTCCCATTCGCGCGTAAATACCTGTACCATAAATGAACTATAAACATAAAAACTACGTATTAGATTGCAATTTATAGAATACTTTTATATTCCAAGGGCCTTAACACGATAGCATTGGTCGGTGACATAAGCATATATCCCTCTCTAACCGGAAGACGTGGATTTATTTAGTGTAGCATTACATTTGTAGGTAACATTTATCATGGACATAAAGCATCAGATGCGTCTTCTGGCTGGGAAGAGATACATACTTGACGCGACCAAAACTAACGTGCTCGGGCCTCTGAGAAGTGCATAGTTCCAGTGGTACAACGATACATTAATTATTTAATTCTATACACGGACGTAGTCGTGGGAGCAGCAAGTGTTACTTTATAGTGTTGTTTGACATAACATTGTAATTAATGTCGTGAATTCGAATTATCTTTCATTAGACGTAAATAGGGCCTTCAAAATAAACATTTGTTTAAATCAGTTATTTTGACCCAGAACAAATTGGCTTAATTAAAAAAATAAACCTGCACTGCACATCTACTGTCGCAATGGCGACTGTAGTTGGGCTGATACAAAAAAACACATTGATATTAACAGTTTTGTACTTTGTCCAACCATTTCAGGTGGAAACTAAAGGAATTCTAGAGATACAAACAACATTAAAGAAATCTTTTTGACATCAAACATTGAAAGTACTTTCAAAGGACAGACAGCATTCTATCGGGAAGCACAGAAACACATTCTGAACAACATGTAATGATAATAATTTGCTTCAGGCGGATAAAAAAACAAAAAAAGGCAAGGATGTTTCGAGAGATGCATGTTGTATAGGGTTCCGTAGTCATTTTTATGTTACATTTCTGTACTCATAATATTGTTAACACAGTCTCAAAACAATTATTTGGCGAATAATATGTTACTAAAGAAGTTGAAGATGATGTTAAAGATCAATTTATTACAACAGTTTTGGCAAGCAGTGGTCTGAATTGGGGCTAGAGAATCCCTAACGTTCATATATATTTAATACCTACTTGACTTGCAATCACTATAGAAAATGATAAATTAACAGGCTTGTCAGAAAGCTGTGTTGGCAATGAGGCATTTTTAGTTTTTCTCTACGTCAACACACATTTTGCATCTGGCGTACTGTTTT
Source organism: Ditula angustiorana (assembly GCA_963691745.1). Classification (NCBI taxonomy): domain Eukaryota; kingdom Metazoa; phylum Arthropoda; class Insecta; order Lepidoptera; family Tortricidae; genus Ditula; species Ditula angustiorana. The sequence continues at coordinate 16,562,509 of OY829472.1, forward strand.
TATATGTGCAGCGCAAAATTTGGCATGATGAGGTTAATACATGTGTAAGAATGAAAGCAAAAATAAAACGATTATTTATTCCCTCGATACACAATAACAGGTCACAATCATAATAAAGATTGCCTAGTGCAGCTTTGTAACAATCCTCTTAATTAAATTTCCTTTTTCTTAATTAATCGCGATAGTGCAACAGCGTCCTCCATGCTTAGGTACGTCATATTATAAGTTTTAAATTCGCCTTGCATTTTAGACAAATGTGGAGCCAGCATGGCTTAGAGGTCAAATAGTCAACCAGGATAATATCCGACCTTATTTTATATCATTGCAGACGATAATAAATTTGAGTAAATGTTGAGCATTGTTACTTGAATAAATAGTATCCAAGAAAGATATTTAGAAAGTATTGTATATATAATATGTAATATATAGGCAAAAGTATAGAGTTCCTCGTCTGACTACGGAGCCCTAAGAATGGATACTGACGGTAATTGGCAAACACATTCAATTATGTCTATTTTTTAACATGTCTAAGTAATGTTCAATGTTCACACTAAATTAAAGAAATTATAAGTTGGTATTTAAGCGACAGAAGGGGTAAAACAAACGGAAGTGTGAGCCTGTCTCGCTCATGCTTATGGTTTATGCGCTTACACGCTCAGAAAATAGCATAACTGAGCTGACGGGTATATAATAACGATAATGACACAAAATAATTTAGAATAGTGGTAATTTTAATTAAATAGGAAATTAGTTATGAATGTTTCTTTGCGAATGGTTACTTTCGAAGATTGATTTGTGGCCAATTGGTAAGTTTTCTAGATTTCCAGCTTACTAGTAAAAATAGAATGATTGCAGCACACCAACACAATTTGGAAGCCAAGCCTAGCACCAAACTTGCTAGTTTTTTAATAGTAAGTATGAATCTAGAGTGTAAGAGCACAAACCGAACTGTCGGTTCGATATTTTTTATGTGCGAGACCAAGCCACGAGTTAAGCTCATTTCAATATGATAAATTAGACGCACCTGAAACTCTGCATTTACAGGCATGGCTTTCGCAGGTGATAAGTCATAGCTGTAAGTGCGTGTTAATGGAAATGACGACGTCAGCCGAGACGTGAAGATGGAATTGTAGTCTTCGTCCGACTATGCATAAAACAAATCCTTAAGTTGGAAAATTATACCACAAGTCCAATAAGTTAAAGTGGGAAGAACTCCACATCAAGAATGTTCGTATTTGTACTTTTTGTTGTCTTAATTAAGTATAGACACAAGCATATAATAATATCCTGGCAATCAGAGTAAGAAATGCCAACGCGTTGCGATCCAGATAAATAATACACTTTAAATAAGTCCGTCCTGTTCACTTATTGTGAACGCTGGGTGTATCCAAATGTTATGTCTCAGATCAGTACGCCTGCCTGCTCACTCTTTAAGATGTTAGTAAAATCTCTGTTTAAAAGTGTAACATGATGAAAAGGATAACAAAAAGTGAACATTACCATTTGGACGTTAGATGTAGCCATGATGGATTGCTGTGATGGCGCTACTATTGTAGAAAACGCCACGTGAGGTGCAGGTGGGTTGATTCCTTCAATAACCAACTCTTTCGTAACCAATGATTGTCGCAGGAGTGGTAGACTTTTCTATAAGAAATTGAAGGCAATCAATTAATTTAATAATTGGCATTAAACAAAAAAATAAATAATTCCAGCCAAGTGCAAGTCAGATTAACTCTCTGTGCAGTTAACATAACAAACCTTCTCATTCTTATAAGTATTTCACAAATAATCTATACTGACCTTCAAGAATCCAATTAGACAGGGTTGTGGACTTGCATTTAGTAATCGTTCAAGTCGATCGCAAAATTCCTCTGGTTCAACCTGTGCATCAATAAGCTCTTGGATAAGATTTCTGACATTTCTTTCAACAGACTTTGGTTCTTTGCTCGAGAGGTCCAGAAGATTAGCCAAAAAGTTTCTGCATTTCTCTTTTGTGTTGTCTGAAGGTTTCTGCAGACAAATAATTTAGATTCCAATTAACATAACAAAAACCAAATCTGAATGCATGTATTGAATGAACTAAATTTTCACTCATAAGAGACAACGCGGCCAAGCCAATTGTATAACGCGGTTTTTGGAAAATAGCAAAACGTTGCCTAATTAATTCTTGTGTCTACAAAAGCTACAAATTTAATTATTGGGTTAACAAAGTACTAAACAGATGTAGAAAAACTAGTGCAGAACCATTTGCCTGCATTTTTTTAGAAATTATATCACAGCTTCATTTAGTCAAGTTTTCACTGACAATAGAATTTTGATAAATTTATTTCGAAAATACGAATTTAAATATATATATTTTATATTATAATTCATCGTCCTTCACAGTAAATTGTTAGTTACGGGTTAATTTACCTGTGTAGTGACTGTCGGCGCCTGCGGAGGCGGTGCAGCCGAGGCCACAGAGGCCGCCACCATCGGCGCTTGCGCTGGCCCTGGGGGCATTTGCGCCTGCATTTGTGCCGGTGCTGCTACACTTGTTGATACCGTTTGCACACCAGGATGCTGCAATCAATGACTATTATGAGTTCTGTCCCATAGATTGCGTCTAGCCATGCTTTATGGTGTCAAATCAACCATGTGTTAAAGCGTCAAACATTCTCAAGCTAAGTACAGAAGGATATAACTGGAGTCACATGTTTCTTTTAGAAATGAAACATGACGATGTAAAGACATTTATGATTATGCAAATTACTTACAATGAATAAATTACAATTACGTGATGATATTAGCTGTAATTCCATTAGCTTACCTTGTTAATTACCTCAGAACATGCACCTTCACCATGTTTGCACATGCACAGACGATGAGTTAAAATTGGACAAACGGATAAGTGCATAAGTATGTTTTAAATTGGCATTTGCAAGTGAATGTGTGCAAGCGCTTGTCCAATTTCAAAGTAGAAGGTGGGTTGCGGAATTGCTGTGCCTACTTACTGCCGGCACGGTTGAGAGCCGGATGGTCTGAGCCTGCGGAGCCGTGAGAGTGCCGGCCGCGGGCGCGGGGCCCACCCTCAGCAGCTGGTATTGACCATTCTCAGTCTTTAACAACAAATGACCCTGCTGCCCAGGTTGTAGACTCTGCAGAGTTTGCAGCGTTATCTAAAAATGAACGCCTTGTTTCAATTTCAGTGAACTTACAGTTCTGAATCAGAGGGTCTAAGTAATTTCATAAATTAATAGCAGCTCTAATATTAGAACGAAATTACGTGTTTGTATATAGCAGAATCCAAAAAACATGATTCTAAAGCAGGTCATTTGTTAGATAGGTACACGCTCATTTGAATGCATACTAAGATGATTGGTGCAAAGTAATGTTCAAAACATTTATAATTTCAATGAAACATATTAAAATGAAAGAATATTCACTCCAAATAAAATAAAATAAATGTTACTTTGCACAGATTCACAGATCTATCCCAATAACCTAATGTTTTTTATTCACTACATACTATCTGCAAAAGGTACATAGAGGACATTTTAAATATTTATAAAGCGTCTTTAAGGTTTACGATTATTACACACATATATGTGTTATATATATATATATATATATATATATATATATATATATATATATATATATATATATATGTGTGTGTATAAACAACAATAATCCGAAAATTAACACATAAATAAATAAATAAAATGTGAGATAGAATTATATGTATTAGAAGCTATTTAGTTATACTGATTATGGTTTAATAATGTAATCTAAATATATAATAAAAAACTGTAATTGACCATTATACATAAGAGATATGTAAGAAAAATTATTATGACGGGCATTTATCACATCAACGAAAGCCAAAATATTTTTTTTTATCCCAAATTAGGCCAAAATTATCTTTAGAATAAATTTTTGTCTGTCTGCATGTATGTACGTGTCTCAATCAAAAACTATCGCAAGAAATTAAATGCGGTTTTCGTAGTTTTATTGCTGGAGGTCTAAGTAAAATATAGTGCATGTTTTATCTTGATTTGCCGCTAGAAGTCCAGTTAGATGCCTATTTCCAATTTCCACGCATATGAAGTTGTGGGAACAAACTATATACACTATAATTCTATTTTAATGATCAGAATATTGAAAACATGAGATGCTTATGGGATTGAATGCATATTTAAATAACATATTTTTAACTGCAACAGCCACATGAATATGCTATTACAGTTCATATGTTCAGATTTTGTTTTGGAGATAAATAAAATACAGTGTCAGGACTGCTTAATTTGTAAATTGGTGATGTTGGTCATTAAGGATATCCAGACAATTTGAAATGAGGTTTGTTTAAGGAATAAGTAAAATATCATTTTAAAGATAAAAATAAAAAAAATAACTTTTTTTTAAAGTCACCTTTTCAAAGTTTTAGTCTGAAATTTATATTTATAGAAGAATAATCTTGATTAGTTATGCTATTGGATAAAAATCTTTATTTTAATAACTTTCTATTCTATGTTTTAGTTTAGTAGATATAAAAAATGGAAATAGGTTAGTGAATTATTTGTAAAAAGGAAATGGTAACTCCTAATAAAATAACTAAATAAATGAAATCCAGAAGTCCGATGGGTCAGTATCAGGATGGGTTATAGTTTTAGGGACTTAAGAGGTTAAAGTGATTCACTGTCATTGAGTAGAAATGGAAAATCGACACACGAAATTATACGCCCAATAAAAAAAAAATTGTAAAACATTGACACTCCTTTTTTGGGATAACTCTCAACTTAATTTTTTTTTCTAGATTTAAGGCCTATTTGTATGTGTACACCTATAATGTTGTTGATATCTCAAAATAAATGATTTCTATTTCTATTTCTACACGTAAAATAGTCAAGCCTGATACATGTCTAAAATGGAATTATGTTCTATGGTAAAATCGTCAAATTTGATATAGGTTAAAAGAAATATAATATATAATAATTGTAAATATGTCCTGCTTGAATTAGGTACATCATATACTTGTCCTAATACAAAAAATACCAGACTTAAAAAAAATTAGTTTGTTATCTCATATTTTTATTACAATAAAATCCCAGTTTTGTAGTGTATAGTGTATGTTTTACTTCAAACTGGCTTTTGCATGCGACTTTGTTAGCAAAACTGGTAACATAATCAGCACCTATGGCCCATGACAGTGTCATTTTTTGTGTGAAAAAGACATATATACATATTAGACTTAGGTCTTAATTCATCAAAGACTACATTTAACTTTGTGTGTATTTAAATTTGAACCTAATGCATACATAACAGATAAAATTAAATTCAAGCTTAATTAACTTATAACAAAAAGACATTTGGCTATAAACATTTTTAAACAAGATTAGATTTGACCTAATTACACTTTGCATAGTATTACTTTTGGTTGAACTTCCAATTGCTCATTCTAAATTCGATTAAGGCAGGCAAAAAAACTTTAAGTAAAAAATTATTAAGATGTATTCACCTAAATGTCTTCTGCACTCATAACCAGTGATCAGATTTTTTGGGGGAAATTGACATGTACTAAGTAGTGTTGTCAGCTTTGAATATATAGCAATATAGAACTTGAATTAATACATTCTTATAATCTGTATGCATTATAAGACTGCTGACAACAAAAAAGAGCATGTGAAAATTTGGCCTTTCCTCCCCTTCACTAAATGCATTATAATTCCTACACTTTTAGACATTTCTAGTACCTTGATAGATTTCATTCAATGTATTTTTTTCTTAAAATCTGTAAGTATTAATTGATATTATTTAAACCTGTAATTTTTTTTGCGGACTGTCTACTGCGGAATCTAAAATCTGTTTTGCTGTTCTAGAAAGTCATTGAAAAATAAGTACACAGCCTGAACCATTAGGTCTACAAATTAGAAATTCGGATGATATGTTTCCATAAAGGGTGTATAGTTGTACTAAGAATGCACTATTTTGCAAGATTCAAACCCATAAATGGGTAAGATAAGGGTTGTATTTTTGCATGAAAATTTGTAATCTTTGAAGTTTAATTTACCAATTTCTTGAACTATAAGTTAAAATATTAAGGTGTTACAGCAATTTTGAGAAATCAACTAATTATGGGGAAAGTAGAAATATGAGGAAAAATGGAGTTATAAACTTAAACATTGTACTTTAGACTACTCGCAAAAAATAACTAGTCAGCAATGATAAGAAATCTGAGGAATGAACCAGGAAAACTGCCAGCAGGAATGTAGGCGAAATCATGGCAACAGCAAATATTGATAGAGCATGGAATTTTTTAAAATATTATGTATGGACATAGGCTTCCTTTCTTCTTAGGAAAATGCATAGTTCTCATAGGACAGTGATAAGGAATTAAAGAGAGACAAAATTGCAGGCTACAGCAGTTATTGATGAGGCAAGAGAATAGTTTAAATATAAGGAATGCTTGCTTTCATGCTTACTTAAATGTTAGCATGCTTGCTTGCTTGCTTGTGAGCTTGCATGTCAGTATGACTTAAAAGTTTGATGTCTCCCATGTGCAAAGACGCAGGCAAAAGCTAGTTAACTGCAAGTTACTTTAGAACAGTTTTCAAAGGTTGATTTTGTACCCCTCTTTGAGTTACTTGAATTTACTGTAAATTATTCACTACTTACATTGCTTCAAAAATCAGGTTTAAGTGAAATATATCTACTTAAAAAAGCATGTGTTTATTTATTCAAATGCTGAAAATTAGTAAAGATTTTCAAAAGTCAAATTTATTTAATAATTATGCTGCTATAAGTCACTGTTCCTGTGAATAATTTGGAATAAAGAATTAGTTTCAGCTAGTTTAGTTGTCATGATTAGTGCTTTAAACATGAAAATACATGGCTTACAATAACATATATCTAATAAAGTATCATAAATTTTACTGGTTGTGCAGTACTCCCAAATTGAGCTAATTTACAAAAATACCTGCATAATTAACAAATTTTAGAAGTGAAGGAAAAATCAATCACACTTTTAGTGTGGCATGTACTTTGCACCTATATTCATCAAGGCATTGCATTCATTGGCAACATCAAATGGCTGATTTCGACATTTGCTGTTATGAGTGAAAGATTGAAGAAAGCTATAATCAATAAATAAAAAACCAAATCCAATAAAAACACTTTACATTGATATTAATTAAAACAAAGTATAATATTAGCATATCTGTTTCTGATATAACCTGGATTGATTGTTTATCCTGTGCAAATGAACATATTACATGAAGTGCCATAGTATTAAGTGAGTTGGGGTCTAACCAGCTAAACAAACTATACTACATTCTTTTAAATATTTAAAATAAGGTAAACAAACCGAAACTATGTGAATGACTAAAGTAACTAAACAAATCAGTCTTCCATCTGTTTATCAGTGACCATATATGATTAAATAAACATTGTCTTGCTTGGTTTATTGAAGGAGTCATATGATTTGGATCGTGTTTTTTTGCCATGGACTTTATTTAGTTTATTTTTTAATTCACCTATGTTTCGTTCATGGACTTGGATCTTTAACAATGATTTGAAATGATGTGAACCAAGTATAATTATGTGGGTATACAGTTAGGTTGATTATTTGACCAATTAGTTCTATCAGCATTTAGGGATTATTAAGTGTGTTATCAAGACAAGTGCGACTAACCAACATAAGTTAGATGGAGATATCTTTAGGTAGGTAAGCATTTTCCTCCAACCATGATCACATTTTTTATAGCGCAATGTAATAAAATATTTATGTTCAAAAGCAAGTGTGGAATTGCATAATGCTTCAAGTGAATGTGGTTAGGTTAGACAGATATTGATGAATTTTAGTGATGGGGATGTCTGTAGACATTCGGGGTGAGAGAGTGCTAATCAGCATTTATATAAAGCAATATGCGATATAAATGAAATTACCCCAGGTGCTGCTGCTCGTGTTCCCACTACTTGAGGTGTTCCAATGACTACTCTTGGAGAAACTGTAGCAACTGACTTCTGAGCTGCAACTGATGGTGCCCCAGGTCTCATGTTTAGTATCTGAACATTTGGAATGATGGCTGGTTGCCCTGAGCCTAAATTCTGAGTAGTGACCACAACATTTTGCCCTCCTGGCTTATTTAAAGTCATGACATTAGACATTGAATTAGGCATGCTTGAATTTACAGTCATGGGCACCGTGACCATTCCGGGTTGCATTCCGACCTGCCCTGCCGTGCCTCCTTGCTTGATGACGAGCGGGGGCTGCATGGTGATTGTTTTGTTGACGGACTGCGGTATTACGCCGCAAGGTGCTCCGGTGTGGATTAACTGGTTCTGAGAGGGCGAGAGGCCGATGCTTCCGTTTGGCAATGTTTGCGATGGAAATGACACTCTGTTCACACTGTTAGACAGAGTCTGTGATGTTTGAGAATATATCACTTTGATAGGCTCGCTAGAGTTAGTTAAAGAATGTTGTGAAACAAAACCTTGAACAGATGCCTGCACATTATTATAAGTAACGCCTCCACTTCCAGAGCCAACCGATTGAAAATTACCACTCGTTATTTCACCAACACTCACTTGGTCTGTGTTGTATTTTTGTACACCAATAATAGAACTTGCATTTGACGTAATATTAGAAAGCTGACTAGGAATAACATTAACAATATTGTTCTGTGAAGACACTGATGAAACGGACGTAACTAATTGATTTTCAAGTGATCCTACAATAGCGTTCACCGCATTCTCGTCAACGTCTGTAGACAAGGCTTGCTCTAAAAACTCGGCTGACGCCATTTTATACAAATCGGCTGACATGGACCAGTCATGTAGATAAATCGGTCAAAACGGCATATGGTGTTATCGGTTTTTGCTTTCATGTTGAAATTGTATCTTAACGTTTTAGAATATAATTAATGCAATAAAAATACACTCTGAGAAATTTAAGTGTTTTTACCCAAATGGGTAAAAACACTTGGGGAACGGAGGGTTATTACGAAAAAAATTGTAAAATGCTTCGATAAAACAATGTTTGGTACAACACTAGTGACTCATTTTCTAACCAACTAGCGTGTGCAAGATAGACGCGTGATGAAAACATTACCATTTTATTATTAAACTTTTTCTAGACTTCTTCTAGACTTCTTTTTGGATCGGTTTTTTTTTTAATTTATCATGGAACACCCAGCTGTATGACCTTACTATCTTCGCCTGTTAGTAACTGGGCAAAAACAAGAAAAAATGACGTTTTTGATTTGACATTGGTCTGTCTGTCGCTTGTCTGTCGACATTATTTTGGTTTTGCTTTGGTGTCTTAATTTTACGTCGCATCGAATTTCACATTTAGACAGTTTCTAAGAAATTATTTCTATACATTATTTTACGAAGCAGACTCGTATTCATTGAAGCAGAAAAATATACATCGATATCTTGGGTTCGAAATGACACGAATTATCTAGGTTAGTGACAGGAAGTTTATTTATTTTTCGTTTCTTTTGTTAGTCTTTTTTAAGTTTTTTTGGTATTAAATGAGAATTCAAAGTAATTTATTAGCTAGTAATTTAGCGTTATATAGATTACAATTTGTTATTAAACATGTGCGATGTGGAAAGTAATAATAATTTTAAATATTGCATCTTAAAGTTAAGGGGCGTCAGCGCCACTAGCACGAGTATGTCCTAAGATCATCGATTTAAAAAGAATCTATATTAGTTACTATTATTATTATTGACTATCGGTGCTTAAGATCTATTTGATTTGTGTTTCTGTTGTTGCATTGATTAATAATATTGCCTAGTTCTGTCTGTAAGATTAAGTCTTCCCCTTTCAAAATACTATGTCATGGTTCTAGCTACAGTGGCATCTGCTGGTAATTAAGGTGTTTATGATGTACTACTTGTGTGCAACTGTGGAATGTCTTGTTCATTTTTAATAACATTTAACAGAAAGTTTGTCTTGAGCACTGTAGGTCAGGCAAATAATTTCAGTAAATCCAGTTGCCATAAAAGCTGCATTTGTAAAACACTAAAATCAATGTATTAGGATCTGAATTAAACTTCTGAATATAAAAATATCACCCTGCCTTTTGTCAGCAGTCGGGTAAAAAATGGATATTCCACCTTGTAATAAGAGTTATTAACATGATACAGTAAAATTTGTTGAAGATGAAATAGTCCTTTCACTTATGTGTGATGCATCTCAATGTGATCCTATGACAGACTGAATAGATTTATAATCCTCATGCCTGTAATACAAATATTGGAACCCAAGATTGCGTCTTAAATTTTTTCAGAATACAATTAAGAATATCCATTATTTATCATGATTGTGTTATGAAATTTGACAAAAAGTTGATACAAGTCAAGTCAACTGCATAAAATAATTGAAAGCAAGTTTAGTATTTACTGATTTATGTCAAAAAAATTATTTATCTGTAAGATACAATAAAGGAAGAAACTGACATGGACATTAATTTAGATTGTTAAACATAGAATCCTGTTTTATGTTACATGGCTGGGTAAAACAATATTGTTGTTTTCTTTTTTTGTTTTGCTGATTATATATGTAAAATATGATATGTACCTTGCACTAATTATAAATAAATTTTAATTGTTCCAGTGAGGCAGTTATGGAAAGATTTCCATTGAAATCATCTTCACAAAAAATGAGCTCAACTTACCAATCTGTCTACAAAAAGGTATTAAATTATAAGACTGGTGTTTATAAAATCCCTTAAAGAAAATGGTGGTTGAAATGTAAAAACTTTTAAAATTAAATTTAACCAATCAGTTGCTTAAACATGTAGATAAGAATGAGCCTATAGCCTATGTCTGTTCATTTGTAACCAGTAAAGGTCAAGAAATGTGAAACTTGGCTCAAGAACCCACTATCTTGTCTCTCCAAATGCAATAGATTGTCATGTTCCTAATAATGGCTATACATGCTTGAGATTGAACAATTTGGAAAGTTACATACAAGTCGAGTTTTACGCTTTATGCTGGATGTTTAGAATACATAATAATATGATCAAGGACCCATAAAAAATGCAAAACATAGATTCATTTGGTTTATTTATACTGCATATGTCAAAACCCATCTTGTCTTCAAAAATGTACAAGAAAAATTCTAACATTTAGTATTGGATCTTTCTAAAAACTAGTATATATACCTAGTTTTGACACAAAGTTACTTATTCCCACACCAGATTGAAAGTTTTCTATCTCAAAATAACCTATTTAATAAACCAACTATGTCGCTTAGTTGAAACTAGAACAATTTTTTTAGAGTTACGACTCTTTCGATCTAGCTGTGCGAATCAAAGTATTATAGGTATGGTTTTGTAGTCAATTCTTTCAGGTATATGAAAGAAGATAATAATCCCACTATACTATACTATGAAGAGCCACTGAAATTCTAACAGTAAGCTCATGGATAAAATGCTAAATGTAAAGCAACAGTAAATTGGGTCACATGAGATAGCATATCTTAAACCTAGCAAAAGATTGGTTAGATTAGTTAAACTTGTTAACTAGGAAATATTAAATTTTCGCTATGTCCATCCATTTGTATGTCTTTATGTCAAAGACTCTTTCTCGAAAATTTTCAGAGCTCCAGAGGTGAAATTTTGTACATACATATATAGAATTATATCCTGTGCAGAAAACCCAAAAATTTCATGTATGTTTTTAGGATGCCTTTCACACATTTACAGTAATTGGGATACATTTTTTAGTCCTACACCGAAGGTATCGTTAAATAGGCCTATGTATAAATAATAATGCTCTGACACTAACACCGTGACCGAGGATGTGAACTTCTAACATAATTTCGTTGCGTACAACACTGCGCGGCGGCGCTCTGTCTCGCTCGCTTGCGCAATAAACATCATTGAAAGCAACGATGTAACGTTATAGATAATCATTTTTCTTTACGTTACATAGTAGACTATGTAACGTAAAGAAAAATGAAAGGATAGCGACTTTGTTTAGAAACAAAGTCGCTATCCTTTCCTGTCTGTCCTTATATCTTCGGCCGCTTACTCCTTCTAAACCACGCAACGGATTTTAGTACGGTTTTCACTGTCATTTTGAAAATGTTGCAACGAAGGTTTTTAACCACATTACATCTTAATTGTATTAATGCGAATCTGGGGTGGGTCGCTAGTACTACGATACAATGTTAGATAACTCACTCTGTCAATTTACAACAGATAACATGTTCAATAGGGTAGGTGACATTTAAACCAAATGAACATGCACATGAAAGTAAAAATTGTTGTAGATCGTCATTTTAAAATAATATCCACTAAAAAGGATTTTTAAAATACAAATTATTGTTAACCATTTTTATGGCGAAGGTTAATTTTTATCAAACATTGTTTCAAATTACCAAACTCGTTTATCATCAACCAATGATTTAAATGAGGTCACTAACGATTGCCAAGAAATACCTGGGTAATTAACAAATTGGTCTATAATACCAACGCTGCCAGCTACTTGTATTCCTCTTAAAAGTTAAAACTAAAACCTTTATTTGCATATTTTTATTCAATTTTCAACGACCGTAGAAATATTATATTGTTCTTCAATTGTCAGCCACGGTACTGTGGGTGGAGGCGGTAACCCAAAGGCTCTAGCACGCCAGCTTTGGTCGCGGACATAAACCATACACGTATACCTCTTTAACCGTTAGCGTGTGTGATAGAGACGGATGCTTTATGTCCACGATGAATAATAGAGTGCTACTAATGCTGATTGTGTATTAACTACTTAATTGAATAACTTGCTTTGCTACTTGTTTCGAGTCCCTCAAACAATTAACGTAATTTTGAGATCGTTTTTAAATTTTATACCTAATGTTTTAATTATTCTCGTCTTCGTAAATAAAAAAGAACTTTTTCTTTTTACTCCTATCTACTAAGTACATAGTTAACGTGTAGAGTACTTACACTACCCGTAATTAGGGTTTGGATTAGTGTTAGAATGAGTATACGTACATTGCGAAGACAAGTAGCGCAATCTAGAGACCAATCATGCCCTGTTATTTATACGAGCCCAGTTCAGTATTTTTTCTATCCCACATTACGGTAAATCTAAAGCTAGAAATTGATATTATGTAAAGAGGCCGATGGTTGACGAGCATTTGCGAAAAAAAACTATTAAAAAGTTGTAAGGTCTCTTCAAACGCATAAATGTAAAATATAACATTTTTAAATTAAAAACATAGAGCTGATGATCCTCGTATTTATATGTAGACAGCGATTCATTCCTTAATTTTGCACTCGAAAAGGTGAATATTTAGGTAAATGTTTTCTACAAATTAAAATGGGTGTAACCAATTCAATTAAAAAAATAACCATTGGAATCGGTTCTCAATTGGCGGAGATCTCGCGTAACCTACGCACAAATTATTACTCGTTAATGAGAAAAAACAAAAATATTCAGTTGAATTCAGGGGGCATGATGCGAGATGCATCTCGCACGGAAACAACTGTCAAATCCCTTGGAAATCTGTCAATTTGAGACGTATCTCGCACGTGAGATGCATCTCGCATGAACTGAGAATTGGGGTCCAGAACCTCTTCTTTTTTTGAAGTCGGTTAAAAAGAGAACAAGTTCTCATATCAAACTTCTCACAACCCAAAGAAATTAAACCCTGTGAAGTGCAAAGCTTACCTTCAAAATGATAATATTTTTGATTTAATCTTTGTAGGTCCTCAACTTCAACTATGCATTTTCAATACTTTTTGGGGCTTTTCTTTTATTTGTACTGTGAGGTTTTGCTTCTTTTCAAATAACACGATTCTAGGTTACCGGAAAGTACTCTATAGGTTTTTGATTCCCTTGCGAGTGTATGAAATATGCGGCGTACACGATCGTTTCTTTTGAATGCGTTGACTTAGAAGTTTGATTTTTTAGACAGCTTCAAAGGACTGCAGACCTGATTGTTTGATATTAATTTCAAGTCGATCTCCACACATCTCGGAAAAAGGGTTTTGACTGACAGACAGACGAACAACGAAGTCATCCTATGGAACCCTAAAAATGATTAAAATGACTATGTGAGACTTAGCTAGATAGAGTCAAATAGCCAGTTAAAATGAACAACTAAACAATTCGTCTAACAAACTAGCTACTCGTTTCGACTTTGCCAGGTACAATTAGGATGCTATGTACAGTCAACCAATTTGATTCATAGAGATTCGTAGAACCTTTTCTCAATAAACGTCATAACTTCTTAGCGATGACACATTGCGACAACGATGGCATATGAAATCAAATTGGTTGACCGTACAAAAACCTTCCGTAAAAAAGGCCTAAATGACCGTTAAAACTGTATCAAAAGCCGTTGCGTGGTTTAGAAGGCGTTAGCGGCCAAAGATATGTGGACAGACAGGAGATGAAAGCGACTTTACTTTATTCTATGTAAAGTTTATTTAATTGGTTTGTCCTACGAAACGGATCTTTCGCAACTGGTCCTTGTGCTCCAAAGCAGGAATAAGTGATCTTTGTACTGATGATGTCACTAGTTTTGTTGGGAAAAGTATTTTGAAACGAAAATGTGGCTTCTTTTTTCTATTTATGTTTTTGAAGGGAATACATACACCGCAACTACACACTAAGTTATTGTGGAATAAAGATCCGCAGTCTCGTCAGCGGCGGCTCGAGTTACCGCTGAGCCTCGGGGACGGTTATTGATTTTCCCCTCCCCCGCTTTTCATTCAAGGAAATGGCATTTCATGCACCGCCTGTTTGGTGATAGCGTTTATTAAGAATACTTCGACATATTTTAGTGTTTAAAAAAGTAACGAAATAATTGTGAAGTGATAATTTATAGTTTAAGAACATAAATGTAAGTGTTTAAGAAACTCCCGCTGAGAAAGTATATTATACGACTGCCGTGACACTAAATAAAATTTAGCTGTGTTGTTCAGTAGATACGCACTTTCGGTAAAATTGCACTTTATAAGCGTAAAGTTAAATCATAATAAAATCAGATGCTTAGTAGAAATTAATATCGTCGGACACGAAGTCTGAAATTTGATATGTTTTCCTCGTCAACAAAGTACCTACTTACCTAATATTGCCTAATTAATAATAATGGCAGTGTAATTCCAGGTTAACAATACTTAGTAATAGTTTCAAAAGTGATTACTTAACACGGAAAAAGCTTTATTGTGGAGTACAGTTTAGAATAGGCAGCTTGTGTTTTATTGTTATTTGGAAATGTTTTATCGTCAGGGTGTGCACAACAATGGGTTCCAGACGCCGGGCGAGGCGGACATGGTAGAGATGAGCGCGGGGCGGCCCGCGGCCGACAGCACGCCCACCAGCCACGGCACCTTCCAGCTCTACGAGCACGCGCCGGCCCGCCACACCGACTCCAGCCCCAACTGTCAGTACCGCTTTGCTTTCAATGTCGCGCGATCTTGCTTTTACGCCACATTAGAGAAAAGGCGATCTCTTCAACATACGGCCGCATACGTCCTCGTCTAACCAGCAAACTATTTGCTAAAATGTATGAACGACAAGTAAAATTCTGTTTAGATCGCCCAAATCTTACATAGTTTAATTAAAGTATTTATATTCCCGTTGGTGGGTGCCGTTCACTATTCCCTGGGTATATATTTTTACTCTGAGTATATTTTATTAAGACTATTAAGCTCACTGCTCGTTTCAATAATATTTTCTGGTTTCAAGCTTGCATTGCTCAGTTCTTCGGTGATTCCACTGGTAAGTGATCGTTGTTGCAATTTGATTTAGACCCACAGTCCATTGTCACTTCACCTTTGTTAAAGCGTTATGATACATATACGTATACCTTTTGATTTAAAACAAAACAAATCGATTTAGTTTAATCGTGTTTAAATAATTTGCTACGTAACGACAACACAAAGAAAAATCTAATCTAATGATTGGACTCGAACCTGCAACCTCAAACTGGCAAATGCACGGCACGGAGCTGAGGTTGCATGTTTGAGTCCTGCCGTTACCCTAGTTTTTCCTTTGTGTTGTCATGACATAACATTTACATTTATTAAGTAGAATGTTTCACAGTAAAAAATAAAACTCGAAAGAAAATTTGGTTACAAAAATTTGATCGTGTATCTTTTATTGGCCAAATCTTTGGTACTTATCGATATTTCGGGGTAGATAAGAAAGATACAGGTCGAATTTGATACCAATGTTTAGTGCTTGATATACTTAAGTGTTGAGAGGTGTGCGTGTTTGTTTAGTTATACCCAAAATGGAATCTACAGAAGCCATAGCTGGTGACACTGAGCCGCTTGTTAGAGAGTCTGTTCAAGAATGTAGGTAATATTAAGCTCTTTATGCCATACATTTATAATAGACTAAACTTTTTGCTAGAGAAAAAGCCATGTACTATGACAGTTGTACAACTAAGAAAGAGAAAACAAACACAATGACATTTTAACCTGTTTTGAATGACAGGTCTACGCAAGTATGCACGTTTTAGTCTGAACCTTCGCATTAGGAACATGCTCCTTGTTAGCCTAGATGCTTTACTCAAAATATACCACACATTAAGATCATACTTTATAGGTTCATTGGTTTCATTCGTTTTCAAATATGTTCATGATGCGATTCTGTTGCTTATGAGTGAAAAATACAGACGAATATTGCCAGAATCTGGTATATTAATTTACACCATTTATTTTAACAAAATAGTAATTTTTTTCTTTGTTTGTGCTAAAGTTTTTGTTTTTGCTTTTGACTAAGTTCGAACGTCTTTGTTTTAGATAAACAAGTTTGACTAACGCTGCCCTTGCCCAATTTGACCTATTTTGCCAAAATTTTAGATACCATTTTACGAAATTTTGACCATATTGAGCAAATTTGTCAATTTTGAATTTGTTTGTTTGACTCACTGTGCCCAGGTTTGACCAACTATTCTAAACTTTGGCTGACTTTATTGTTGGTTAATCAACTTTGGCAAATTTACTTATTTGATGTTACCGTTCGAATCTGGTGCTTTGCTCGCTCTTTATGCTCATTAAATGAGACAATGAAATTACAAATTGAAAAATTAACTTGACTAATATGCGTATCACGACATTTATTTCTTCTTATTATTCGGCGAATTAAAAGACTTGAATAAACAAATTAAACCAAAACTTTCCACTTACAAACGAATTCTCTAAATATTTTTGCCTGCAAATAAAAAATTTACATCATATCCATGAAATAAACTTGGCTAAATATAAATATATTTACACATAATTATGTAAAGATCCAAAAAAATTTGTTGCAGCAAAGAAAAACGAATATTAAAACGCTTTGTTACCCGACTGCCGCCAGAATTAGTAAATCTGCGGTCATTCGTTGGTCGTTTTAGAAATAAAATAAATATATTTTTGAAAAGATATATGTTTTAGGAATAACTTAACTAATCAACGTATAAAATTTTATTCTGACACTCAAACTCTAACCTCCTTATACATACAAAATTAACAACCTTTTAAAACTAACAAATGTTTTTTCCTTTTCATTTGAAGGTAAACGTCACAATGACAGATAAAGACATCACATGTTACGTATAATGTAAAACATCATAATAACGTAACGTTAAACTACGTTGTAACAATGATATTAAAAAAAGTAGATAGGTTACAAGCGCTCCGGTAGCGAGCTCCAAATTGGAGTTAAATAGCACCAGTGTCCTCAGTCGCAAACCGACAAGCGAACGGTGCGCATGTTAACCTAAGCTACGTACCCGGCCAAAAAGATTGCACATCGGTCTTTGGAAAGGGACATACGGCTGTTTACGAATATTTCCGAACACTGGCGGCCGTCCATCAATCATCGTATTTATTAAGCGTTGTTTCATAACAAATAAATACTGCACTTTATGGACTTAATTAGTTTACGTCAAATCAATGACATGTAAACTTTGAATATCTATGGAGAGTTGTTGCAGCTACTAGAAAAAGGATAGAAGGTATGACAATAGGTCGGACAGACAAGAAAATTCTTATAATAACATTGGTTGTAATAATGCTGGTCATTTTCTATGGTTTTTGAACGCGTTATTCAGCACTTATGATATGTGTGTAGATAAAAATGTTTACGCTCCATACAATTTAAGTACCAAAAATACCATAATGACGTCACTCTGGTCTCATTTAGGATTGGAAAGTTCTGATTAGCGGATTAAAATCAAAATCTTCAGACGGAGGCGCATGCTGCTATAGTGCAAATTCCTCAACGTAGACAGTTATGTATATATTTCCGTTGTTTCAACGTGGTTTCTAGCAGACCTTGATTTTGACTTTAATGGTATCAACGTTGAACTTGTCGATTAAAAATGAATAATCCACATCATTTACATAAATAACGATGGGAAATATATATACGCCACTAACGCTCCTATTGTTTTATTATTGTTGTTGTTAATTCATTAGTAATTCGTTTTTATCACTTCTTTAAGCCTGCTTCATAAGAAGTTGTACGTGCAGTGCTTATCTGGGGGACTTGTCATTAAACTAGATAAGTACCAGACTAGCCTTACCTATGTGCTGATTGTGAAAATAATAAGGCGTTGAGTTCACTATACATATGTATGCAAGGTATTAACATTTTTATTTTGTACCTACATATCTTCAGGATGTTTAGTAAGGGGGTAAGAGAAAGCGAAGATTTATGGAATTGTAAGATGTTGAATATTTATGACCGTCCTTGCAATATCTATGGAAAGCCTTGTTATAACTATAATTTAACACAATCACGGACAAAGGATGTCTATAGACGTCTCACGCTGGCTGATTTTCCGCAAATAGACCTCTTACAAACGCCTATTTTGCAAAAGTCTATAAACGTCATACAAGTAACAATGAACTTCTAATTGGGTCTGGCGCTGTGAACGTGGATTTATTAGGTTTAGTTGCTATAAATAATTAATAGATTCAGTCGTTACTATGCGGAGGTCCATATCAACAAACTGGAACAATTTACCTTGCTACTCCGCGAAACCAGTGCCGTGCGTGCAACAACCCACCCTCGTCCGCTTCCGCACTAAACGGACTTGTGGAAGCGGAGGAGGCATTTTGTATGAAAGATATATGTATATGTCGCACAGACGCAGCTATCTTGCACGTGCACGGCACTGGTTTCGTGGAGTAGCAAGGTAATTTGTTCCAGTTTGTTTAGTTGCTATCTCAGCACTTTACGAAAGCTTCCTCTAGCCATAATAAAACACTTAAATTTTTTTTTGCATTTTGAACATGGCAGTACGAGCAGGATTGGTCTAATGAAGTCATAAATGTCACTATCGTGCGGGCGGCAAGTTTATATATAAAAGACTGACAAAAAAAATGGGCGGCACCGCAGAAAGAAATGAAATAGTAGCGCCTACGGTACCTACGGTTTATTAACAAAATTGCTGACTTTATCTATAGAATAAAGATGTAGTGCTATTATTACTACTATTTCATTTCTACTATATTTTTTCTACTATATAGATAGATGTTTATGTATACAAATAAAAAAGTCGCAGTGTTAAGTTTAAGTTATTATTCTACGGCGATAAAAGTCTAAACAATAAGTACTGCGCATCTATTTTACGGGACCTGGGGTTAACATTTTTTTTGTGAACCTTAGAACACTTAGGCTTAGCGATGTAGGTAGGATAAGAACCATGCACCGCTATTTGGCTGGCAACAAACGGTCACGTCAATAATTGAGGTTCTCATAGAAATTCGCCAGTTCAGTAGATTAAAAACGCAATGCTAACATTACGAATTGAATAAATAATATGATTTTTAGTATTCTACTTGCTTACATCGCCAATGGTAGGTCAACGGGTGTTGAGGCAAGTAAGAGTTCAGAAAAGAACACGAAAATGTAAAAAATGGCAAAGACGCAACGGTGGTTTTTTACCTTACCGTCATCCATGAAAAATCCATGAATGCAGAAATTATTGTTTTTAAAAATAAAGGAAAGTCCCCTTTACACAGAATGTGCTATTTACAATATTTAAGGTAGTTGCCATCCATGTGGCATTCAAACTTTCCACCCTGTATTTTTTAATAGTAGTCTACAACAATTTTGCACTTTTATGCCATTCGTTTTGTGAGTTGAATACCGTATTAGGCTTTGTAAACCGATCCGTAACAATGAGGCCGTCTCGCGCATTACGGCCGGGATGCAGATGCAGCACTAGTGTTATCACTGATTGGTTAGAAAGGGATATATGCTTTACGTCCGATTGTCTGCAACAAAAACTAGCGAGATAGGGCACTTGTCTTTCGTCAGTCATGTGTGATTTGGCTGAACAGTCACCCAGTGATATTGATCTTGTTCCATTAACATGTGCGGTGTAAGCTTAACTGTTAATTATGAGATAAATTTATATAAAAAAAAATGTCATCAGCATTTTAATGTTATTATTCATTATCATCAATTCAATCCATCATCATAATTAATGAAAACAGGTTCGGCCGCCATCATTAAAAATTAAAGCTTTTTCTCATGCATGTGGCTGCATGGCCTTAGTATCTTTGCCTGCCCCTAATTGGGCAAAAAAACGTTTAAACTTTGACAGTTTGTGTGGTTGTCCTGTCATTTGATCATTGCTTGGTATTGACTATTCTGTGGTTTTCATTTGTTTTTATTAAATTTCGTTCATTATTTAGAAAGTTCAACCAATTCGTTAAGCCCAAGACCCTTCTATGAGTATTACAGTAGCCATATGATGTTATTTAGTAGTTGGACTTACACCGCATATTATAGTTTTGAAAATGCAAAATTGATTTTTGGAATTGCCTGTATATGATTTAATTAAATACATAATATATTGTTTTAGGGGACGCAGTTATATTTTCTGGGATGCAGGGTGAGTATTTCAGTAATATCACTAATAGTCATGGCGTTTTTCGCAGATATAATATTGTACTTATGTATTTTGACATATGGTCACCATTCACCATTAACAATTAAATTTAAAATCTTCTTAGCTAAAAATAAAGACCCCTTACGTACGTTGAGCTCAAGTGTTCTTCCATTGCTAAAATACACAGATTAGTTCAGAGTTTCCTGTTACTTTTTTAAGTCATGTGACTATTTTTAGACATCAATAAATGAGAGGAAGGTATATTTTTTTATATTATATTATAGTATACTAATCAACAACAATAGTTAAGTTAGTATTAGTTTAATTATTATATTTTAAATATTTATTGCTTAGTGTCAACAAACTGGAACCCTAACTCACCATAAAACCATGTCACATTATTAGTTTTCCATATTCTTAAGAATAAGAATCATTATTTGCATAGGATATGTAACAAGTAAAAGATGTTATCATAATTCAGGCAGTGAACATGTTTTGCTATCTGTATTTTCTTTATTCAATACTAGCATGCAAAAATTAATTACTATTTACAGATTAAGTAACAAAAAATTTTAGACATAACAGACATTTTGTTTTCAACAATATTCTTAAACTCTGTCACATTCTCATCTTATTAAAAAGTTTAACATGCACATGACATAACAGTTGAGTACAGAATTAAGACTTGATCAGGAAAAGTCAAGATATTCACATAGCTAGTAAGTAAGTAGTAAGTAGCTTGTTACATTTAGTTTTATAATGCTGCTTTGATAGAGTTCCGTGGTGAGCCAGGGTTCTATTTTGTCAATTGTAAATTGAATTCTTGGATATATTTTTATCTGGTAAATTTCTGCAGGTGAGGATGACATTCCTGGCATTGGTCAATATGACGACTTTCACACAATTGATTGGCAAAGAGACATTGCTCGGGATCGCATGCGCCACAGATACATTGTGAAAAAAAGACAGGACTCCATATGGGATTTAATAAAAGTAATTAAGCCGGTTATATTTTTATTGAGATAATACTTCTACTATAATTTTTTTACATAATGCTTACTAACAAGACCCTTGCTGTTCTTTTATCTAATTTAGTACAGTCAGCTGTAAAAATATGTATATATCAACCTTATGTTTAGTGGCATTAAGGTGTATAGATATTTTTGACGTCTTGGTAACATATATCTATTTATGATGCTGACTGTACATGATGACATACAGAAGCATTAGGAAAATGTTTTGGTAATTAATATTTGTATTTCCAGGGAGCTCATGATGCATGGTCAGGCTGGGTGTGTGTTCTTTTGGTGGGCGTGTGTACGGGCGTGGTGGCCGGAGTGATCGATATTGGAGCCTCCTGGATGACAGATCTGAAGTTTGGCATCTGCCCGCAAGCATTCTGGTTTAATCGAGAACAATGCTGCTGGTCTGATAATGAGACCACATTTGACCATGGAAATTGTTCACAGGTAACAAATAAATAGATTTACATTTAGATATAGAAATAGATTGATATGGATATACATATATACCATATTCATCCTTGCTTGTCTTAAGTAGTAAACAACATTCTAACCTAAAATGTCAGTTTTTGCCATCAAAATATTGTTTAAATAAAACATTCTAAAGCAACAAGTTACAAAAATCATCTCTTCTATTTACAGCCTTGATTTGTTTTTTTAGGCAGTAAACGATGTTTAGATGACAAAAAATTAAATTTTAGGTTAGAACTTTGTTTACATGATAAATGATAAGACAAGTATCTATGAGTAACTACATAGGTGGGATATTGATGTGAAATAGTAGCTTGGTACTGTGTTTCATACAGTAAGGGATCTAGAGGCTCATTGAGGGAACCTAGTGTCATGCGTGCTTTGTTACCTCCTTGCTCCATTTAAAATGTGCAAATTTTATACAATCTGTTTTGATACTTTTGTATACACAGCAGAGTTTGGAGCAGTAGGTATGTGGCTTTTTATTAGGTTGTAAATTTTGACCGAACGAGAGTGTTGTTGGCGTAGTAGTTAGAGGCACCTGACTCGTGATCCCAAAGTACCAAGTTTGATGCCACGAGGGTTGCCATGTACCAATGCCGTTTTCTAACTTATTAACGTTTCCTTGTAAACACATCATGAGGAAACCTGAACATGTACAGTCAGCGTCAAATATACCAGAGCGGGCAAAGTGTCAAAAATATCTGAACTCGACTCTATTGTCAAATACGCTCGGGCGTGTTCAGATATTTTTGACCACCTTGTCCGCTCTGGTATATTTGACGCTGACTGTACATGATTGGATCTGAAAGTAACCGTGATAATTATTGGTTTCTTTACTCTGTACTTAGGTAAGATAGCAGTAACTCTATCTAACCTTATCTGTGAAATCTGGAATCATGGTCAAAAAGCGTCGACTGAATGAGAAACGGTAACATGTGCGATGAGAATGCAGATATTCGATATACATACATATATTCATTCGCATACTCGCGAGCATTCACTCGCTACTACACAGCAGCAGATTTATCTTCACAGTGGAATAAGTCAATAAGATACAAGACTGTTGTCAAGGACTTCAGTAAATGTTTTTGGGCTGTGCAAGTGTTCAGCTACTTCTGCTGCTGAGTGTGTTGTGCGTCAGTTTATTTCAGTGCAGTCCACTACTGTCTTATAACAGTCTATTCTGAGAATGAACTCCGTTCCGAGGGCCGAGGGCATTTTTTATAAGCATCCATTCTGAGGGTGGAGATGTTGACAGTGGCTGACCTGGCCGGAGCTGCTGGGGGGGTCGCGCGACGGCCCGGGCGCTTACATCATCAGCTACCTGTTCTACATCGTGTGGGCGTTGCTGTTCGCTGCGCTCTCCGCCTCGCTCGTGCGGATGTTCGCTCCCTATGCCTGTGGCTCTGGTGTGTAACACTTACCCCTAACAATTTTAATCATGGAATGCAGATTTGTTTTATCCTCCAATGTAAGCAAGATAAATAGCCCCAAATTGAAACAAATTACCTTGCTTGCTTTGCACGTGCGCGACACTAATTTCGCAGACTAGCAAGGTAATTTGTTCCAATCTGTTTATAGAGACCTCCGCAAAGTAACACTTGAATCTATTAATTAAATGGGCCCAGCATAGAACAATTTGTGTCACTGTCTTTATATCAAAAACATATTGACAGACTGTAGAAGTCTGTATTATCCATACTGTAACCTTTATGGGTTATGAGTATGAGTTTACTCAATTTGGTGTGTCCACAGTATGGTAAGGGTCCATCTAGTGTATTTGTGGATGGTGTTACCTTAAGGAGTTGTCACAATTTAATTATTGACTTATTTCCTCACCGTTTTATGCTAGCCGATTTGAAGTTTGCTTTATAACCAAGTTTGACCAACATTGGTTGAGTAGTTGTTAAGTATTGAGTCGTATGCTGGTTGGTTTTTCTATACATAGACTTCTTTATATAGTATAAAACAAAGTCGCTATCCGTCCCTGCCTGTCCTTATCTTATCTTCGACCGCCTACTCCTTCTAAACCACGCAACGGATTTTAATGATGTTCTCACTGTCATTTAGAGATTTTTTTAAGGAAGCTTTTTATATGCGTTACGTCCTAATTGTATTTGCTTGAGAAGCCGGGGCAATAAGACAGATAAAACAAACACAATGATGATGTCACCTGTTGTAAATGACAGGTCAGCCCAAGTAAGCCCATTTTAGTACAAACTTTCGCCATCAGTACTTGGAATCTAGACACACACGACAAATAAAAAAAATTGTACGTCATTGCGATCTTTCCACGTCTATACGCTAGTGTATATGTCAAAGCTGGATCGCATAACGCGCCGGATTACAGAACGCCGCTGTTTTATAATACGGCGGTGTAACGGTCAGCCGTTTTACAAAACGTGACGCCGTCTTATTACAATAGGGATTTCCGTTCATCAATATGGCCGATTGGAAGTCGCCGCATTACAAATTTTCGCGCCGCGTTGTCGTAGTACTTTAGTTAAGTAGTTAACAAACAAACCATTTGATGTAGAACTTAATATTTGACGTATTTTGTAGATGCACACATTTGATGTTCCACATAAAAGAGGTAACTGGAACACTATCCAAAAGATACATGGTCCCAAAAGCAAGATCGTTTTATTTTCATAAGTTGTGGTGTTCACTTCAAGCGTGCCTTATTTAGATCTTAATTATATTCGGTCTAATCTCTGCCATTTAATGTGAATGTACCTTTCATAGGTATACCTGAAATCAAAACGATTCTCAGCGGCTTCATCATCAGAGGCTACCTTGGCAAATGGACGCTAATTATAAAAGTAGTTGGCCTGATATTATCAGTGTCTTCTGGATTATCCCTTGGAAAAGAAGGCCCTATGGTGCATATCGCCAGTTGCTTAGGTGAGCTGAAATAATTATTTATTTGTAAATTTAAATATGTTTATAACATTATTTATTTATATGCGGTTGATAATGGTAATACTTTAATTTTTACCAGGTAATATACTATCTTATTTGTTCCCAAAATATGGTCGAAACGAGGCTAAAAAACGTGAGATCCTATCAGCGGCGGCGGCCGCGGGGGTTTCTGTCGCCTTCGGTGCGCCCATCGGTGGCGTACTCTTCAGCTTGGAAGAGGTAATTTAAAAACTTCTACACTAACGGTGTTTGGCATATTGTTTTGGGTACGTACTTGAATGCAATAATTAATAACTTACTGTTTGTATGCAGGTGTCATATTACTTCCCTCTGAAAACGTTATGGCGGTCCTTCTTTTGCGCCTTGATTGCGGCTTTCATTCTAAGATCCATCAACCCCTTCGGCAACGAGCATTCCGTATTGTTCTTCGTGGAATACAACAAACCTTGGATATTCTTCGAGCTCATACCGTTCGTCGGCCTCGGTATTATAGGTGTAAGTGCTTGGCTATTTACGAATGGAGAGTTGATCGATTTCGCTTCTAGCGCCGTGGCAGGTGGTGTTGATGCGTCATTTGGTTGTCCAGGGCTGCATAGCGACGATATTCATAAAGGCGAACATCTACTGGTGCCGCTACCGCAAGTACTCGAAGCTGGGGCAGTACCCGGTGACGGAGGTGCTGGCGGTGACGCTGGTCACGGCCGTGGTGGCCTACCCCAACCCCTACACGCGCATGAACACCAGCCAGCTCATCTACCTGCTGTTCAACCAGTGCGGCATCTCCAACTCCGATCCCTTGTGGTCTGTCTTCATTCTTATCGTGCTCATCCATTAATATAACCAGTGGCAAACCGATTCGGGTCTGTCAATTTCAATTGCTATCACCCATGATCATTTTCTCGCTAGTCGATCTACCATTCGTACGTTTAAAATGTCTTAAACTTAAATCCTTTTGTTTTTATTTATAATCAAATTTGTTGTTTTTAACAATCGCAATTTTCACTTACATATTTTTATTTAGTAAAATGGGACTTATCATAAAAAACTGTTTTTAAATTTACTTTGAGCATGATCTTCATCGCGATCATTACAATACGATCTGAACGTAAAGTACATAAAGTTACTATTTATTCATTTTCTGTGATAAAGTGTTAGGCGTTGAACATCACAAAGTATGTATGTAATTTTCATACTTGTCATCTTTAGACTCAGCTTTGCGGAATAAAGTGTTTGTAAATGAAGTGATTGGCAAGTTTAATTGGGTACAGTGACTACAACCGCAACTTCACGGACGTGAACTCCGCGATCGAGAAGGCGGCGGCGGGGCCGGGCGTGTACCGTGCCGTGTGGCTGCTGTTCCTGGCTCTGCTGCTCAAGCTGGTGATGACTGTATTCACGTTCGGCATCAAGGTGCCCTGCGGCCTGTTCATCCCCAGCCTGGCGCTCGGCGCCATCGCCGGCAGGATCGTCGGCATTGGTCAGTCGCTTCGATACAACCTTGACCTCATCTGCGTTGTTTCTTGTCTTTGGCGGCTATCTTTATCTTGTGTTTAATAATGTGTGTGTGATGTTTAATCTACAAATTTAAATACTTAAGAGTTTACTGCTTACTCGTAGATGCATCGGAGTGTAATCAAACATGACAGTCGAAACATAGAAAGCAAAAACATGCCAAAAAAATAAAATGTTCTAATTCAGTGTTCCTTAGGGTGAAAATATTGCATACAACTCGAGTGAGCCATCGACATCACAATTTTAGTGCTATCACAATTATACCTTGCCATTGCTCATCGATCTCCTACTGTGTAGTAGCTTTGTAACTTATAAACAAATTGGGACAAATTGCCTTGCTAATTATTTAATTAATTAGTGTTTAACGACTGTCGGCAGGCGTGGAGCAGCTGGCGTACAACTACCCGAAGATCTGGCTCTTCTCGGGCGAGTGCTCCACGGGCGACGACTGCATCACGCCCGGGCTGTACGCCATGGTCGGCGCTGCGGCCGTGCTCGGCGGCGTCACGCGCATGACCGGTGCGGCCTCATACACTAAATCCACTTTTCATTTAACTCTAAAATATCCCGTTGGCATGGTATACCATTAGAACTTGAGCAACAGTGAAAAGCGTTTCACAATAAATGACAAAATAAAATGCCAAAGCCTGTCAATGGAGTCTGGAGAAAGGAAGTTCTCAATTTATCTATGTTTATGTACCTATAGATTTAAAATAAGATATCTTGGATCATGTAACTCATTCAATAGATCTAATGCAACTGGTTTGTAATGCGAGATAATTTTGCGGACAGTGTCGCTGGTGGTGATAATGTTCGAGCTGACGGGCGGCGTGCGCTACATAGTGCCGCTGATGGCGGCCGCCATGGCGTCCAAGTGGGTCGGCGACGCGCTCGGCAAGCAGGGCATCTACGACGCGCACATCGCGCTCAACGGCTACCCCTTCCTGGACAGCAAGGACGAATTCCAGCACACCTCGCTAGCCGCTGACGTCATGCAACCCAAGTTAATCCTGTTTTTAATCTATCTATACATGTAAACAGCTTCCGTGGCTAACTGATAGATAACTTACAGCCCAAGCCCCTGTAGGTAGAGACTTGAAATGTGGAACATATTTATGTTCCTTAGCGGACGCAGATAGCCGGCGCCAACAAAGGATTTCTGGAAATTGCCACCATTGACCCTTAAACGGACCCCAGACATACAACATAATACTACGTAAAATTCAACCACAGTTTCATGTTTGCAACGCACTGGAGAATCGTTTAAAGCCAGCTATTTTTCACGTAAATACAATTTAAATTTTGGTTACTAAAGTTCAAATTCTATATGCATGTATGTGGTGATAAATTGCCCTGCACTTGCCGAAAATAATATGCCGAAATCGCTAAGGGAACACTATGATTTCTTCACAATTACCACGTTTAATCGAAAGGTGCGAATACGCTATATGGCTTCGGCGTACCCAGAAACCAGTCTTGGCTACAACTCCGTCTTTTCTGCTCAAAAGTTTTGATATCTTTAAATAGTAGTTGTAAAGTATTGGATTATAGACTCCTAACTGTCTCCCACGGGAAAAACATTTGCGACCGTAAATCTTATTTTTACTTACTTGATCACTTGGTAATTTCCTCTGGAATTCAAATCCTGTTGCAAAGAAAACAAAAGCAATCGTAAGTAGTACTTGACAAAGTTTTGTCTAATGTAAGATGAGATTTGGTTAAAATTATAAGATAGAATCGACGAGTAGAGTCCCTATAAAATGATGCTAGTAAATTTTTTTCACTGGCATATACCATTTTGCATCGGGGAGGCCGTGTAAAGGCTGTTTGCGCCTAGTGCTGGGTTTATAAGTGGGCTGATCTTATAATTGTGTGGGTGTCGCAGGCGCAACGAGACGCTGTCGGTGATCACGCAG
The DNA here is from genome assembly GCA_963691745.1 of Ditula angustiorana. Taxonomy (NCBI): domain Eukaryota; kingdom Metazoa; phylum Arthropoda; class Insecta; order Lepidoptera; family Tortricidae; genus Ditula; species Ditula angustiorana. The sequence goes on from OY829472.1 coordinate 16,591,187, forward strand.
GACTCGATGACGGTGGAGGACGTGGAGGCGCTACTGAAGGAGACGGAGCACAACGGCTACCCCGTGGTCGTGTCCAAGGAGTCGCAGTATCTCGTTGGCTTCGTGCTGCGCCGCGACCTCAACCTCGCCATGGGTACGTCGCGCCGGCTGCTACGGTCACCAAGCCTACGCTAATCGGCGGTACTAGAGGCTTGGTGACTGGATATTGGATAAGCATCTGACATCCGCATTTTGCTTCAACTATCTAAATTAGGCAAATGCCAACTTACGAACGGGATCAAACAGAACAGACCAATAGGGCAGGAATGGAGCTGTTGGTTTTTTTTATGACTTTAAGAAAATATCCACGACAATGTATAAAGCTAGTGTATTATGTGTGCTATGTATTTACTAGGTGCAAATTAACTCGTAAAGAAAAATTTGCTCTTTTTATTGGTCAGTATTTTATATTACTATTTTTCGAAATAATGAATTGAAAATAATCAATTTTAATGAATTACATACTACTTACTAAATATATAAATGTACTCGCTGTCCTCGTGTGATTTAAAACGTGAGTTTGTGTTTGCGCGCAGCGAATGCGCGGCGCATGGTGGAAGGCATCACGGGGCAGTCGCTGGTGGTGTTCGCGGGCGGGCCGCCGGCGGGCGCGGGGGGCGCGGGGGGCGCGGGCGCGGCGCCGCCGCTCAGCCTGCACCGCATCCTGGACATGGCGCCCATCACGGTCACCGACCAGACGCCCATGGAGACCGTCGTCGACATGTTCCGCAAGCTGGGCCTCCGCCAGACGCTCGTCACGCACAACGGGTAATACTTCTACAACGCGAATACAATATACCAAACTGATGAGCGACCAGTACCTTTGCCATTCCTAAGGAGTAATACGCATACAAAAGCTAAAATTTCTGTTGTTAAATTTATTTTCACGCAAAACGTCTCTCATTTCGGTCAGTAGAAGCCCTCTTGCATAACCCATATTTAAGGTAATAATATTATGCGTGATTAAGAAACAAATATCCAAACATCATTACTTTCGCATTTATAGTATTAGTAGGATAGTAGGATTGTTAGTCGGACTTAGGGTTACCTAGCGGAACATTGATCAAGCGGAAACTTCACGTTTAACAAAGCGTACAACATTTCAGGCAGCAGGCATACTTTTGGTGCCGATGACAGACAACTGACGTCGAGCAGCATGATTTAGTCTAGGTTTTACAATGATTTGTCGTTACCATAATAACACTAAATCATTAATCGTTAGTATCTAATCAACCTCACTTGAGATGGACAGTGAAAGACATTACTAATTTACATTGGCATACGTATAAATAGAAAACGGGCGGAAACAACAACGCTTTTCAGTTTATTTTATTTTTCAATAAAACCGGAAAATATATACGCCTTTATGACGAAATCGGCATAAAAAGTACGCTGCCTGGACATTATAGTAGGTGTGATACTTAAAACTCATACTTGTGACCGTTACAAGTTGTAGAGTTATAGCAAAAAAGATGTGGTTTTTGCGGAACTTTGACGACTACTCTACTGTGAAACTACGCTCTTTAGTACACACAAAACGTTTCACGTACTTCAATGCGGCTGTGTCCCTAATACAGCCTAGCTAATTTTTTTTTACTATTTATGTAAATGACGATATCGTCGTCTACAAGTGACTGTTGAGTGGGCCGATCGAAACGCTCTGTCTAAAAATGTAACACCTAGCGTCTAGCTAGACGTACAAAGATCTTATTGACATTCAGAACAAGTTACGTTGTCATTGTGATTGTTTTCTCTTTCTTGAACAACTCCCATAAATACATTACTTAGACAAGAAATACGTCTAGTGTATTATAATAAATATAAGCTTATGGTTGATACTGATATTTTCGTAAAGATTTGTGAGGCTACTGTTTGATAACATTTTTTTTTTCAGGCGTCTGCTTGGCGTCATTACTAAGAAAGACGTCCTCCGACACGTTAAACAGATGGACAACGAAGACCCAAACTCTGTTTTATTCAATTGAGTTAATTTGTCTAAAAAAATGATATTTCAAATGACACTTGTTGTGTAATGTACGATCATGATTGAGTATTCATTTATTTCTACTTGTGAAATTTTTTTATTGGGTATTGGTTATTTCTAATTTATACGAGTAATACTTTACACTTATTGCCGTTTCCAATGTACAGATCTAGCCGTGGATTGAAAATTGAAAATAGCCATTTATTATTTTCAATGGTAGGGTGACGAAAAACTTTTTTATCTACACATATATCATAAATGCTCTATAATGCGTTCAGAAACCGTAGGCAATGACCAGCATTATAACAACCAATATTATTATGAGATTTTTTTTGATTTGTTTCTATATTTGTTCAAATTCATTATTTATTACATTATTTTAATGTGTACAGTCTATAGAAATTTAATAGGTACCTAGCACTAGTAGCTAGTAGCAATGCAAGTCATTGCCCTATGGCTTCTGAACCCATCATAGAGTACTTATGATATGTGTGTAGATAAAGTAATGTATGCAACTGTACATAATTAGGTCTTAAAACACTCGTGTGATCCTATTATGAAACTCGCTGACGCTCATTTCATAAAACCACACTCATGTTTTAAGGCCCCTCATTATGCAACAGTTGCATAAAATACTATTACCGTTTTACCGTGTTATGGTGCAATTAGTGGTAACGAAACCAAGATCCTATTTTAATCTTTTATCTGCCATTGGGTGATATTTAAGACACAAAATTTCCAGCTCATTTCGCCGCAGTCTGTCATATAGTTTTTGTATAAGTGGCGACACGGGCATGTCCGATAAAATTATATGTCCGGTAAAATTTTCCTGTAGTTAAAATATATGTATGTGCACTGTTTCGTAATTGTACATTACATTTAAAATGTGTCCTGAGTATAATGATAATTTAAATTTCCCTTCTGCGTACATAATTAATTTATATAACCAGCACTAGGGGAGAAAACCTAATTTTGCAGCTGCAAATCTCTTTCCTCGTACATTATCGGCCCACGACGTTAAATTTGTAGAAGGATAGAAAATTTCCTGTTACGAAGCTCGGTTTTGTAGTAGAAATTATTTGTACTGTCCCAGTGCTGCTTATGTAAGTTTGTTATGTACGGGGAACAAGGGGATAATTTAGGTAAATGGGAAGTGGAACAGATTCTAAATGTTGGTTGTTAGTGGTATTTCACTAATGTATTGTATTATTGTTCGAGATGTACTAGGATAACATTATTTTAACCGACTTCTTGTATATAGGTTTATCATACACCAGAAATGGTTGTCCGAACGCGAGGAATCCCTTTTAGTTTTTTTACCTTAACCGTAATATTATACGTATAAAATCAATCTCCAGCTTTAGAGCTTTGTATTTTATTATAATAATTTAATTACTGTTGTGTGCGTAGTTGATAAGAGTAGTCAATTTATAATCACATGCTATTATACTTTAAGTTAAGACGATTTATTTTATTAGAAAATATTTGAACAAAGTTTTAAAATTTTAGTACAATGGATATATGCATATAAAGTGCTTATTTTTGTTATATTTTTGTTTTCATGCATGAAAAATAATATTATTTTGTGTTCTAAAATAACAATACAATAGTCAATAATGAATTAAAGCTACGAGCATCACATTTTCATTATGTTTTCATTAGTTTGTCAGTGCTGAAATAATGATCGGTATCTGGACGTTAACACTTTTCATCTATGGGGGGAGGTTGCATATAAGAAGCACGTCGACTACATTCATGTCGTTTATAAATTTGTGTAAAAATAGCATTAGCTAGATGTACAAATTGTTTGGAAACGATGCTTTACAATTTGATCGAGCTTTATTTCATTTTTCAATGTCATTTCATGACTAACTTGTGACTGTAGGCAAATTTAAACCACTGAAATAGAGAAATCGCTTTAGAAAAGAAATCAATATATTCTTTATTTCGCTTATAACAATTAACAGTTTATTGTGTTTACATACGTTTGCAATAAAATAGACGAATTTATTGACAGGTTTAAAAATATGTTGGTTGAATTACTTACATTTTAAGATCTGACACTGAAGGATGTGGTATAAATAGACTTAGTACTTAGTCGTAAATATTTTTGGAACACCATAAAAAGGATTTATTCAAGTAATTGTTGCCTACAATCATAATTCATTATGTTTGAAAGTGTAAATAACTTTATTGCGTTTCACAACTTTCGCTTAGTTAACTAGTAATCTTTTATTTATTATATTTAAAATTTTAATGACTTTTTTTAATAACTATAAAAATACTGCGCTTAGTTTATCAACGTTTTGACGAGTTTGTACAAAAACCACAATTTGGTATAAGTAGTATAACCCTTAATATAATTTATTTATTTCAAATCCGATCCCTTTTTTTTTACTCACAAATTTTTATATTTTTAATTTTTATTGGTATTTTTAACACTTTTAAGGCAGTTATCTTTAACTTATGCAGCTATTTGACACCTCAAAATGATTCGTTAGTGTTATCCGTCCACGCACACTGTGGTATTTGGTCTCAAAAGCTGGCAAAAAATATTTTATGTCTTTAGCAGCTAAATGTCTACATTTTATTTGATTTTATATTAAGGTATAGTAAAACAAACATTCATTTGGATTTTATTCATTGTTTATTTTTTATTTTTGTCATTTATTAATCACTATCGTCATCCAATATACAACTACTAGTAAGTAACTTTCGCGTAATAAATTCAAAACATATGGCTGTCGTTTTTTAAATATAATAAAATAAATAAATATCTCAGGGCAATCCCCACCAATTGACCTAGTCCCAAACTAAGCAAAACTTGTACTATGCGTACTAGACAACGGATATATATACTTATATAGATAAACACATACCTACTTAAATACATAATGACATCCAAGATTCGGGTACAAAAATTCATATTCATCATATAAATATTTGCCCCTCCCGGGAATCGAACCAGGATCCTCAAGCTTCAGGGTCACTAACCACTAGGCTATCCGGTCGTCAAGTAGGCAAGTAGGTAGGTTTTATTTGATTTGCCTCTCATTCCCTTAATAGGGGATCAGAGGTCAACAAAAGCCTGTGTAGAACGTCCGTGTTGCAGGTCACCAGGTGAAAACTTTCGAGTGCAATTTAATCGAAATGACCTTAAACTTTTATTTCAGGCCTCTGCAGCTTCTTCGGATAGTAGGTCTATTGGAAGCATAGCTTCTTTGATTACAGTTGCTCCTTGCGAAGTATCTTGTGCAATGTAGGGGATAGGGTAAAAACTATACAAAGACACGTACAATTCAGTTGTTTCTTGGAAAAATGTTTCAAATTGTTCTACATTTATTTTAAACCAGCAACACAATGTACCCAGGATGGCGTTTTTTAGTCTCTATGTATATTAAAGTCTATTATTGGATCATCTTGAGAATAGCCTCTTAGCAACTCTTTCTCCATAAATTGAAGCTGTACGTCAGATGTAGACTCATCTGAACGTTGAATGATAGCATACAACGCATTTCGAGTCATAATCCTGACTCCAGAAGACCCTTAAAAAATATATAAACAACAAATAACGGCATTTTACACCGAATGTTAAAGGCCATCACAAAAAAAACATTAAAAAAAAGAGGGGCGGTTTCGGGCGGCAATTTTTTTCATATATAGCGTTTTTACTAAGTGCCTCATATTGTGCCATAATTTTCAATGCTTAGAAGTGATCAGAAATATAACAAAAAAGCTATTGAAACAATTTGACTAATTATTTCTACAAGACAATTACCACCTAAGTTGTGAGCTAAAAAAACGAAAACCAATTAAGATATTCATTAAAAACTGTTGTTTAATAAAAAGTACATACCTGGCTTAGAAAAATCCATGACAAAAACCACTAAACTGTTTTTTATTCAACCAAAACAAGAGCTTTGAAAATAATGAAATCGGAGCGTATCGAAAAATCACAAATCGGCGTTAGCGAACGGATACTTCCAACTGAGCTCATGATGCGCCCTGTGTCATTCTAGCGCTTTGTATTTCGCCATTAGTTGCAGTAACTACTGAACTTTTAGACCAATCATAACACAAAGTAGGCAACCGAAAATTAAAAAAATCGGTTTTTGGCCAGCTTTTAAGACCAAATACCAGTCAGTGCCACGATACAGCAACGGTAGAGCTAACGGTACAGTCATTCTCATTTTGATCACTGATGGAATACTTCGTTATACTATATAATATACGTGTAATAGTGCTTTATGTTCTTCCGGAGTACCTTTCTTAATATAATAGGTTGTATTGTTTCCCGCGCGCTGTTTGCAAATAATTGAGTAATGAGTGCGTATAGTTTATTGTGATTACGTATCAAAGCCATAATCTGTCCTTACTCTAGAATTCAGTCACCATTCAAATTGTTATTTGTGTTATATATGAATCATGAATGGCATTAATAAGAACTCTTACTAAACGGAATAACATTTTTGTCTTAGCAAACTTTCCATTTTTTTAAATAAAATATGAAAGCAAACAAGCAACCGACGGTGGTGATCACCTGATGATAAGTGATCACCACCGCCTATAGACACCCGCAACACCAAACGCGTTGCCAAACCAGAAGGGCTAAGATGGAATAACTCTTTAACCAGTAATTGCACCGGCTGCCTTCCTCTCCACGCCGGAACACAATAGTGCAAGCACTGCTTTTAGCGGCAGGGTTAGCGAGCAAGGTGGTGGTAGCGATCCGGATGGACTTTGCACAAGGTCCAACCATCCGCAAAACCATGTAAAGAAGAGAGACATGTTGGTCATTTATATCTATTTCTTTAAAATAAATACTGAAACGGTGGCAAAACCTATTTACAATTGAGTACTACACTTCTTTACAAAATTGTTATTATAAATCCGTTATTTTACTGAACATCTGCATTGCCCGAACTTCAAGTCCCATCGATGAACAGTGGCCTAGATGATTCGTTTGTAATTTTGCGCTGTATTAGATGGCATTGGCTTAAGTGAAATTAATTGTTAGTAGAACATTTAAAAGTGCCCACTGTATTCACAAATCATAAACCTTTACTGGGTAAAATAAATGCAAATGAAAGTAAGTTTGTAAGTTAAATTGTAAATATGCAGTTGTGCTCTTCATTTTAGAATGGCATTCGGTTATCACCTTGGAATAATCAACAATCGTTACAAAACAACGGGCTCTACCATAAACAATGATATTATAATTCATGGATGTACAATGTCATATTAAATGTCAGCAAAATAATGGCCCGACATGAGAATGCAGATTGACGTCAACGTTAAAAATTCACATTGAATTTACCATTTGTAGTTATTGCCGTTATTGGACTTAAAACCTTATTGCAACGTCTAACTGTATAAAATAATAATTCATTGTTTCGTTGTTAATGGGCTTTTTATGTAATTTAATTCCGAATGAATATCTAGCAGCTTTATGTATTTAAAAAAAACATTGACTTCAGAATTGCGGTTGTCATGTCACAGTGGATATGAGAGCAGTTCTGCGAGATTAATATAATTCAATATTTTAATTTTATTCATGTTTCGTATTTCTGGTTTTATGGTATTAAATATTTATTTGTGGCCAACAATTTAGCAAATAATTGTTTAAAAATAAATTATAAAGCCTACTCACTGAAAAATTTTACTACACAATAGCCGACTTTTTGAATGATACAAATGTGTCGAAATAAAATGCACATTCTTTTGCTACCCTTAATTTTTCAACATTTATTTACAACAATTATTGTTACAGAAATTTAAGAATGTTCGATACTTTTAGGATTCGAATACTAAAAGTATCGAATGCTAATTAATATACTGACAGTTTTCACGCACAAACTTCCAATCAGCTCGAGTCCCGTTTCCATCTTTGTTGCTGTATGTTGAAATGTCAGCGCAAAATTTGTCGCGTTATGTGCATTAGGAATAGGTGCCTATCACACGACTGAAAATGTGTTAAATCATAATTTCTGAAAAGTCCGGTTTCGAATTTAGAGGTATATATGGTTTTTTCTTACTTGTGATTAGTGGTGATATCAAAATAAGAAAAATAGGTACCCATCTCATCATTTATTTAATAAGAACTTGTATTAAAATATGAACATCAAAGCGATTTCATAAAATCTGTGTTCTTGTTTCTATCGCTTATATGAGACTTTAATTTAAATAAAATACCCAACCAAATAACACTTATATATTGTAACGCAACAGTTTACTTAGCAAAAACAAAACAAAAGTTTATTTCACTTTAGTGTAATTTTTACAATTCTTTATAATTTATTGTACTTTTTTGTTCGACTTTTGATGAGGCTATTTTTCAACGCCGAGTCCAGTGGTCAGTGGCCATTACCTTAGAATGTGGTTAAGTGGTGGGTAAATGCACATAAAATTGTATTTTTTTTGCAAAGAGAGCTCATGCCAGAAAACTCGTAATGTACGTTTCCGCCCTGAAAGCCAAAATCACGATTTATGAGATTAACTTGTAGTATGCGTTGCCCACATACAAATCGACTCCTGCATCGAGATACTCTTAACGGTGTCTTGCTCAAAATAGAACCCATATACTGGCAATGCGCCATTATCTGGCTTTTCTACTAGACTCTTGATTTTAATTGGAAGTCGTAGCCTGTAAAGCGTAAATATAAAGCGTTAGCCTTCTTCGCGTATGAGATACTACTTGAATTAAAATGTAATTATAACTTACAATAGATTTTAAAGGAGCAAGTCATGTGAAAGTATCGATTTCGGCAGTGGGGTATGTGGCAGGCTTCGTTCAAAGTCGCCTCTGGCTTTCCGCGGGGTGTCTCTAACAACTCCCGGAATAAGCACCAGCGACTTTAACTGTTTGAACATTTAAAGCTATAATAATTCGAAGCTATTATCAATATTCAGAGCTATAACCTATGTATTTTTATATAATGAAAAGGACTGAGAATTTATAATTAAATGTATGTTATTTGTAAATAAACATTTCTATCTTGTACATTATTTTATGCGTTGCATTAATATGCGAAGCAACTTTTTATATTAGAATTTACATTGTTATTGGGTATAAATGTTTTTACCGTGATAAACACGGTGTGGTCACGGAATATATAACAGTACTGCAACCAGAACGGCCACGCCGCGCTCCGCCCAGAGTCCGACACCACAGTCCCCGCACCGCACAGACCTCGCTCTCCGCCTTCACGTGAGTCAGTTGGAAGACTTTTTTCTTAGTCGGGACTCGAACCGGTGCAATTTGTCAAAAATACATGCTGTATTTTATGATGCAGATCGAGAGGGTTACTGATAACGTTCATTTTTCTCTAGATAACATACACAATCAAAATAACGGAAGGCCATGAAAACTAAAAATTACCTTTTAATTTTGTTTTTACCCGTAATGTAAAATGTACCGCAACTACTGTAATTATTGGAAATAGTAACTTGTACGCAATGAAGACTTACTTTTCCACCCTGTATAAACTTCACCTTGTTCATGTTGTTGCAACTATGCGTCTTTGTAAAGCGTGGCCGCCCCGTGGTGTAGTACAGAATGAGTTCTAATAACGCATGTTGCATTATGATATGAATGAAATAGACCCTCAGTAACTCGAGCACGAACATTGGAATTGTATCGAAAAAAATATTTTTTAATTTGTTAACCACGCAGGCAGTTGAAACAACTATTAACGCCTTTGTTTTATCTGTTTTTCGACTGACATTAAACGCTGAGACTACTTCTTGAAGTAGCTTAAGACTCGAGGAGTATTTATGAAAGTTGTTGCGTGAACGGTGGTTTAACAGTTTAAGATTATGGCGCCCTATACCGGTATTGTTGCTGCGCCCAAACATTCTATGAATAGCCTCTTTATCATATCATCGTAGCGTCCCGTTAGGATGTTTTATGTTCCGATCAGGTCAACACGCTCCTTGCATTCTTTCAGGGCTGTAGTTGTAAGTTTCAAACAGGAGTTTTTCCCACATATTATAGTCGTTGTCATATGTTTATGAAGGAGAAAGTTCGTGCTAGTTACACAGGCCTCATGTAACGTTATTTTAGACTACTAAATACATTTTGTTTAACAGCAAAGGTATGTGACATTGCAAATAGCAAAACCTAATCTCACTAAATAAATGTATGTTCATTTCGTTCTGTATAAATTGTATTTGAGTTGAATAAATATTAGAGATAAAAGTGCAATATGTGTTTAATTTATTTACTAGCGATAGCGACCCATTTCAGCTTTGCTTGAATGAATAATATACTTAGCTCAAATTACCCAATTTTTCCATATTTACTTATTTATTAATAATTAAACTATCGATATAAGCTTCAAACTTGCAACCTTCTACAATGAGAGGCTCAATTTTTTTTAGTGAACTAACCTTGACGATTATTTTATTAACAGTGATCATAATAAAATTGTTGATGACATTAGTAAAAGAGTTGCGCAATTAAAGTTGTCAGAGATGATGAAAGATGGACCAGAGAAACTAAAAATCAGACATAAATTATACTAATGTCATCAACAATCATTCCTTTAATAAAATAAAAGTTAAAGGTAACTTTACCAAAAAAAAACGGGAGACTGAATGTGGGGCGACAAACAACCCGATACTTCAGGTCCTGTCCCCGTGGTAGAGTAGAGAGCGACCGCAGTGCAACGCCAAGTCACTGAGCGACGCTCTCCTGATCGATCCTGAGCTTCGCGTTTCAATTTGCTGTGTGGGTCCTATTCGGTCCGTCGCCAAATCAAGTTAGCTTTCACTTTATTTGAAGGTAGTTCAGGGCAGTTCTGTATGTATGGCCCAGTTGTAGAGGTACAGGCCTTGTGACGATAAGCGTGGTAAAGAATCTATCGTCCCACACCCTACCTCAGCAGCCAGATGGCCAAGAAGGAGTAAGGTAGGATGACTCTTCATTCACCGGACTCGGCCCGTACACTTTGTTTAAATTTAAAGTTATTTGTTTAACAAGGGGACAAAGTAATATTTTGTTCTTCAAAGGCGTTACTTTAAGTTTAATATAGAGAGACGCGAAGGATTTTAAGTAGAATTCTGAGCGTAGCGAGGAATTCAATATAGGCCAGCCTAGAGCATAATAATGATTTTGGCCTCGAGTGATAATTATGAAAAAATTTAAATTCACTATCTGGTTAGATTGTGAATTGAAATTTTTCCACCACCTCAGGCCACTCAGTTTTTCATACATTTATGCGCTCAACCTCATTGGTTAACTTTGGCCGTATGGTCTCCGATCTTTTCCTAGAAAAAACACCAACCTAACTACTACGCTAATCTATCAAAAGTAAGAACGCGGGCCAATCAGAGAGACGAAACTCAATCTCCCACGGGGACAAATTTGAATTTTGTTCCCGATTCCTACTGAAGTCAATCGTTGTTTTTCAAATAGGTTTGATGAAAAGGTTAACTGCATGTTTGTTATCGTTTTGCTATGGAATCCACAAATCTAATAATATATCGAGAGAATGGTATCCTATAAAAGTCCGTAACTACAGTTGCCAAATGTATCGTTGGCAATAAAACATATTTTGGCCTACATTTTTTTATAAAACCGTAGACATTTTAGAAAACCCAATAGGTAAGGTTAGTTTTATTTTATAGCCCTCTTGCGGCCTAAACATGGTTGTTCTAGTTAAATTTATCCCTACATATTATGTAACTGTCTAACTATAGTGTCACTAGAAAGGGATGCACTGAGAGATAAATTAACGATCTCTCAGTGTGTATAGTACTGAAAACATAATCTTTCAGTACAAAAGTCAAATCGTCAAATCGTAGTTGCACCCGCGATATTGACGTAGATAACTTAAATTGCGCGGTAAACTTACAATACGTTGGGCCATGCAAAGTTTGAAAAGAAAAAATTAAAAACCTTTACATTTGGTAAAAAATATATAGTTATTACGGCCTTGTGACAAAATAATAAATAATATCCATGTACCTACCTGAATCACATTTGCAGTACCTACTTGGAATGTCAATTAGATGTAACGCAGTAAATAAAATGAATTAGTTACGTAATTTCTTTGTTTATTAATTTAATATTACAATACATGTACAATCGGTTACAAGTATAAATTATAATTAACTATAACAATCAAAATAAAAAGTTTCCACAGCGAAATGTAATGCTATAATAATTAACTAAGAACAATGTCATCAACATCAACCACGCCACGTCAACGCGGTAACTTTAAACACTCGGATCGGCAACGGCCTTAAAAATAGTATTAACATTCTAATTCTTGTATCGGCGGATAAGTCAATGAGGAGATGATATTAAAGAACCAATTAATATAAATACATTGCGGTAAAACATTTTGCAAAACCTTTTATTGTAAGGCCGTTCAATGTTACCCAAGTGTTTAAAGTTACCTGTATCGATTGTATGTAGTTGCAAAATATTAATCGTTACATAATGAAACCAAGTTTAATATCACAAGGGCAAGGTTTCCGTGGAACAGAAATATTTTGATAATATTTTTGGGGTTATTAATATTTTACCATCTGGTGGTATGGTAAAAAACTCTAGTTACTTAGCGAAAGTAAAAACTTTAAAATTTACATTCGTGCCTAGGGAAGCGCACCTTATAATTTTCTAGCTAAATTATGAAATATGTATATCCGCACTAAAAAATATCAATGGTCTCTTTAAGTTTTTTCTTATTGCCAAACGTATGTTAGAATATTCACAGGCTGTGGTAAAATCCTAATTGTAATAAGTCATACATAAGTGGCAGATAAGTGCATTCAATACTATTTAAAATAAAACGGTTTGGAACTTTAACTATGATGTTTCGTTTTTTGACAAGTCCATCTGGGACAAAAAAAAACAAGAATATTAAATGCTCAGAAAATTAGAGCATGATGATGTTCAAAAATATCTATTTAAATAAGTATGAGAACACACCTATATGATAAAATAAAATTATAAAAAGTTTGTAGTATGTTTCGTATTGTATCCCTATTTTCGATCTACTTAGTATGAACGGTATTACGGGATTTCTTATTTTCGGCGACAAATGAGCGTTTACTTATATTTTATTATAAACTACAAAATCCCAAATATTCAAAGTAGGTATCTTATCTAAATAAACCAAACACTTAAAGATGATTTGGTGTCCACACCGAATGCACTATATTGGTCGAAACTCTCAGAGCTCTCATACGATACATTTGAGATATTGAGAGTTATATCTATGCAAAGAATTGGCTATGGATGAACTCCAGCAAAGTGCTTGGATAGTTTTTCATTACAAAGCAATAAACTTGCGGGTGGTAGGACGTTGTGCAAGGTCCGTCCGGATCGCTACCACCATCTTGCTCGCTAATCCTGCCGCTAAGCAGCAGTGCTTGCACTGTTGTGTTCCGGCGTGGAGAGCAAGACAGCCGGTGTAATTACTGGCACAAGAGGTATTCCATCTTAGCCCTCTGGGTTGGCAACGCATCTGCACTCTCTTTGTTGTTGCAGGTGTCTATAGGCGGTGGTGATCACTTACCATCAGGTGACCCACCTGCTTGTTTGCCTTCCTATGTTGTATAAAAACAAAAAAAGCTTCCTTAGTAACCCCAAATAATATCAGATTTTTTAGTTGCCTCATTTAATTATAAAAAATAAAATCATTTTCTGAAAGCAGGGATGGTATAAATACTGACTACCCTTAGATTAAAAAAAAAACTATGACTTTTGCCCTAGAAATTTAAATGTCTGGAGATTGCACGCTGAACTTTATATTGAAGACAAGTTTATTCACAAAGGAATTATAAAATTACTATAAATAAATTCGCAACAAAATATCATTACCACTGAATAGTCTCACATATTTAATTCGATTTCAGGGGTATTGCTTTCAGAATATAGCAACTAACTACGAAGTGAGAAAGAGATAAAAAACATAAGCAAAGGCAAATGAACTCGTCTTCAATACGAGTTCAGCGTGCAATCTCCAGACATTTAAACTTCTAGGGCAAATGTCATAGTTTTTTTTTTATATGTGTTGGACTAAGGGTAGTCAGTATTGACACCATCCCAGCTTTCAGAAAATGTTTTTATTTTTTATAATTAAATGAGGCAACCAAGAAATCTGATATTATTTGGGGTTACTAAGGAAGCTTATTGCTTTGTAATGAAAAAATATCCAAGCACTTTGCTGGAGTTCAGTCAGTTCATACAGTCAGCCAATTCATACTCGTAATTTAAAAATTGACTCACGAAATAGCGGCCATTTTCTTTTTCGTGTGTCCTCTGATTCGTGTCACTTATTTCAGGGGTTATTTATTTAAGTGACTTTTTGTCTGATTTTTGGTCCTAGCGAATTTCTGAAATAAATAATATACTTTAAATATATTTAAAAACTCAAATATGCCGTATTAACGACAGCTCTGATACCACACGACACTTGGTACGGAACAGAAACCTTGTCACACGTACATACGTACGCTACCGGTAGCGCAACTTATTTAGTCACTTGTGCGCAAGCGTAAGAGGCAGACGCTGCCCTTTCAACCCGCGAAAGCGGTTGTTGCGAAGAATTTCACACAATTTGGTTAAGTATGGTACAGGGGCGTAGCGACGTAAAATGGCGCCCAGGGCTCGCATCCAAACTGCGCCCCTTTCCCTTTGTAAATTATTTTCAATACAGATACTTACACATTTGTTTTATTATTTTACTAATTTTGTAATGTAATGTATGTAAAACAAACAAATACCATAATTATGTCCCCGTCTGGAATAAATGTATCTACAATAACGATTAAATGATCCTCAAAAGACTTTTATGTGGCCATGTATACGAATTTGGATTGAATTTATTTTTAATAGGTAGTTAGTAAATTTCGTTTTTTGCGCCTCCCCTTTTTTGGCGCCCAGGGCACATGCCCTGCCTGCCCCACCCTAGTTATGCCCCTGGTATGGTACATAAGTGATTGATAATTGCATGCGCGCATAAAGGGAGTCCCAGAAGTAAAGAGAGTATTTTCAAATGTAGTATTGACCAAGAGTATTATAAAAAAGTAAATAAAAACAACTGTTATGGTGCCCGCGGATACAATATATACTGAAACATAATAATGCCCCAAATTTTTCCGAAGCTTAAAGTATAGACATTTTTGGGTCCTTATGCAAAAGAGAATATAGAACTCTAATAGATAAACCGAAAACATTGACTACTTTCAAACAATGGTAATAAAACCAAATTAGCCAAAACTGTCTCAGCAGAGCCAAGAAAAGCTGTCATAAAAAGAGCAGCAATAAATCTCCGAAAAAATGGGTAAAAAGGCATCGTGGCATCAAATTTGATATAAAAAAAACATTAATTTTGATAGCTTTATTTATTTAGTGCAAAACATTACTTTCTTTAAACTTGTCATTCAATAATTTCGTGACTATTTAGTCTCTTTACTTATGGGGTTCTGGCACACCCCAGTAATAGGCGTAATTTGAGGTTTATTTTATGTAACTAAGTATTTATTTCTTATTAATCAACAAAACAAAAATTGACGTCCTTAAATACGGACTATCGCCATATCGATATTGCTATCTCGCTTACTCTTACTATAATTCGGTGTCGGCTCTCCCCACCACCGTACCTCCCTCCCTACGCGTTCCCAAAAGATGACGTGCTTTTTATACTGAGGACCTAGCTTGTCTAATGAAAATAAAAAGGTCGTTGGCACTAATTAGCGTTCTTTTCGAGCTGAATTTGGAATATGTATATTTCTTCCACTTGAATTCTTGAAATTTGAGGTTTAGCGGCTCTGTTATTAATTTTTATGGTAAATGCGCTCAGGTGTCGACAGTCTAACAATTTTAAAGAGTTTTTATAGTAAACCTTACTTAAGTTCAATGATGTATATTAAAAAGACCTGAATTTTTAACAGACTTTAAAAAGGGAGGAGTTGAAATCTTTTTATCTATTCGCACATCAAAATATTCCGATTTTAAGAACAAAATTTGCTATTGTGCCAAAAAATACTAACTGCGCATCAAAAATAATTTAATCTACACATATACGAGTATGTATTCAGTGCATCAAGCAAAACATTACATGAAATAACCATCTAGCTAGCTAATATCGGAACGCATAGCAAATCGTTGTTTGCGTACCACGCAAAATTAATTGCAAATATGCAAATTAAAATAAATCGCCTAAGTATTATAAACTTTCACGTACGCCGACGTCATATCTGCTATTCTTAATCAATTATCAATTGGTTGATATCCTGCAGAAACAACAAAATGCAAACTTATCAAACTACGCACTTTAGTGCACAGTCGTGTGTAATGTTTACATTAAAAAAAGTGACTAAATTGAAGACCAAAAGTTCCAATAGCTAACCATGAAAATAAATAAATTAAAACGAAACAGCTCCTATGCTCATTTGCCTTCGTTTCCATATCTTTACCCGACGGCGCGACAGCGAGGAGGGTAATGTGTAGGGTACGAGGGAAGTATGGTCAGCCTCAAAAGTAGATTAACAGTTAAGAACTTGTCGTAGTAACGTATGAAACGACAGCGACAAGGTACTAAAACTTGAGGCTGATAGTACAAGCCATACCCACCGCTCCGCTCACCGCTGCCGCGCCGCTTGCCGCCCCGCTTTTCGCTAAGACCATGGCCGCGCCGTTAGATCCGTTAGGACGGAGTCAGTCAAAATTTGTCATAAATTTGTCATTTCTTAGAGTTCGAACATAAGAGCTAGACAATGTTTCAAAGTAAATAACCTGCTAAATTGTCTCCTAAGTACATTATTGAGTACTTAAATATGAAAATTGTATCATTAAAACCTATACACATTTCCTTATATGAGGCATTATGAGGAAAAATTTAAAATACTTAGAATGTTTAAATCGTTTATGGTATGGGACTGCAACTTTGAAATCAATTTATTACAATGTAAGAAAATTATACTTCATGTATACTTTAGGTAACAATTTTCAATAGTCTGTTAGTGGCTGTAATATGAATATTTATGGCTTAATACACGGGTATACGTAAAACTCCTAAAGTCGATATATGATATAGGTATGAATATTCGATTTCATGGACATTTTTAACCTTTTCAACGCCAAAGACATTATAAATCCGCACTATGAGTTTAACGACAATGACCTATATATAAACCAACGCGTGCAATATAATACAATTGACCTACGTACATTTGAATAAGGTTCAACTTCGTTACTTACAAAAAAAGCTTGGCGTGTCAACGACGACTTTTCTATGTGACGTGGCGTTGAAAAGGTTAATTGTAGTACTCAATGTTTACTGGATAAATTTTTACTCATCATTGATTTTATCGATTGGTATAACAAAAACACTGTGTTTATTTTTTCATTGTAGTGAGTTCGATTCCTGGCTAAAGTAAGCTTTAAGAAATCTGTGAATGAATGCAGTTACTCATATTAATACAAAAAAATGTTTCCTTTTAGTAAAGTGTTCTATCTTAATGGCCCATTGACTTTTTCCATCCTGTGTATTCTGCAAAGATAGTGTTTAATGACGGAAAGGATCCTTAGTTATAAACCTTCTGTTTCTATTTTTTTTTGCACTTAAGGCGAAATAACGATGTAAAGCAGAACAAAAGTTATGAACATATATAAACCCTTTAACAGAATCCTGGCTCCGCCCTTAAACGCAATGTACAAACTCCCTGTCAAATAGTAACGTATGATATTTTATGAACATTAAGTTGCTAATTGAAAACTTATCGCTAAGACCAACAAACTGTGAGGAGATCTCTTTAATCCTATGTACAGTAATAAACTAAATGTCGTCACTCAAGTAAAAAGGGCCGTGTAGGGACTGTGAGTTATACATATGTTTTTGGATAATAAAAACAACATCACCAAAAGCTGCCCACAAGGCCCCTTGCGATTAGAAAGACCACATATCTTATCTGAGATCAATATACTACCGGCATAGTTGGATAAATTACAGAACGTTTGACCCGCTCGAAAAAAATATCGTTAGCGAGCGGCGAAATATTAGAGGAATAAGTGATAATCTGAACATATTTCTTTTATCAAAAATTAAGATTGAATTATTTGAGAAGTGCTATCATCATTTGTTCATCTTTGTTTGTCAACAACTTATGGGATTTTTACAATCGGGATAAAAAAACAACGTGAAATGAAAATCTTCCAGTGGCCCGTTTCACTAAGCTACAAGTTACAATTTTACAAGTCTAAACCGGCAACATTGTTCAATAATGACCAATGGCAATGGGCATAATGACCAATGTTGCCGGTTTAGACTTGTAAAATAGTAACTTGTAGCTTCCTGAAACGGGCCACAGGTATAGTATTTTATATTGGTTAAATTGTTTTAGGTTTTGTAAACCTCTCGTGCCACCACCATTAAAAAGCCGCTATCTTTTGTCAGGCGAGTTCTACGGAATGAATGACACTAATGTTCGATAGACTAACGGTGACAACACACTCAACACATCGCAACAAATCACAAGTATTTAGTCCAATTTGATCTGAATGAGACTAGTATTCGGTGCTTAAAACAAAAATACTTTTAATAGTACAATTTAGGATGTATGAATGTATTTGGGTAGGTAAAGTTTTTTAGAAGGTGCATATACAATATTTAATTTTAATAGTTAGCATCTCAGCGATTGAAGATTACAGTATTTTTTTAATTCATGCCGTTTATCAAAGAGATTTATTAAGGAATTGCGATTACATTTCACGACGTTTACGGATGTATTCGATTTTGTCTCGGTCTTAACGAGAAAAAAAAAACAACTTTACCTACACAATTAATACTTACCTGTCTGTATTAATTATCATTACCACAAACATTGAATGAAACATATCAGAAACTCAGTAGTCGTTTTTACATTGCACATCTGAAATTCTTATTAATCTATAAAATGTTGCCATGTAGGTGAATAAAAAAAGTGCCTACGTATATACAACAGCGGAAGTAGCTGAACACTCGAAAAGGTAAAATAAGACCAAGAGTGCGATTTTTGAATCTCACCGGGTGACTAAAGCTCATCAAAATGGTCGTTGTCTATAGAGATTCGGCCATTTTGGTGAGCTTTAGTCACCTTTTGAGATTCGAAATTCCTCAGCTCTTACTATCACTATTGTCAAATGAGTAAGAGGCACTACACAAGTGCTTACTCTCTTGTGATCTATATTTTCGACCTCTCCGACTGTGGAGATACCGCTGCTATATGTGATAGTGTTTACTAAAATGAAACAAGTATCACTTAAATCCCTACTCGACATTGTTGTCGCAACTCTTCTTCTGAAATTGATTGAAAGTATTCCTACTCTTTATTTCCTTAAGTGCTCCCAACCCACGTGGGGCAAAATAGTGCTCGTAGCCGGCTACCTGACGTGATCTGATAAATTTGCAAAGGATTCACTAGGAGCTCCTAAGACGGACCTCCGGGAATGAAGATATTCCCATGACGTGCCTCATCAATAAGTCTAACAAATTTGAATTAACAGTATTATAATGGCCATAATTAGAATACACGAGACAACCAGAGATGCAAAGGGAAAAGTACTGTTTTATGGCAGACGCACGAGTAAGAAAAAGAAAGCAAATACAAACTGTTTTAAATGACAGGTCAGCCCTAGTGAGCACACTTTGACAGATCAAAAATGGTAACACACCAACGAGTTTTTTGTTCGTCTATACGCTAGTATACACTTAGTTCATGATTATGATATAATTATAATACCTTTTTTGATTACATAATACATTATAGGTATTTCGAGCCTTGCCTTTCTTGTTCCGTAACGGTTTACATAAAATTCAAATAAAGAAAAAAGTGATATTAATCATATTGTGTAAACAAAGCGAGAATATAGTTATATTAGATGTCCATAAGGGTGCTATCATTATATATCGAGGGCTTTGGTAGCAGGGGCGGGGAGTGTCAGGCGAAGTCAGGCCGTTGCAGCGCCACGGACACCTTGTACAGGCTCTCCATCATGAAGGACAGGTTCTGCGACAGCTCGTTGACGGGCCGCGTGATGGCCACCATGTCTGACGACCAAAATACTATGTTATTTTATGCTCTTTTCAAACTATGCTATTGTTTTTATCCATTTATATTCTCTTTGACAGCTTTCAGCTTAATACTGATTCATTTTGCTGTTTAAATTACAATTAATGCCAATATATGTATTTATATCGAGATCGCCATAAAGGATATAATGAATTAAGAATAAATAATATAAAATTTTACCTTCCAATAAAATTATTATTATGTTTCCTTCACGTCCGAGGTCCGCTTTAGAGAGACATCGTTGCCAACGGCCGTAGGTCGTCAGATGTCGCTACATCCGTGATGCAGAATCCCGCGCCAACAAGCACTTCCTGTGGATTTGACTTCCGCCTACCTGTCAACCTCAACTTACGACTAACTAGCCGCCATGTTTTTCAATCATTATAGGCGAGTGATGCGGTTTGGTGGGCCCACCAGGTAGCCATTACTCGGACCTCGGACGTGAAGGAAACATAATAATAATTTTATTGGAAGGTAAAATTTTATATTATGTGTTCCGTATCACGTCCGAGGTCCGCTTTAGAGACCTGTTTGTTATCTCCTGGTGGCGAGTTAGGAGTCAACGTGGTGACTAATGGCAATAATGTGACAATGTGAAGAAATAGGTACCTGTTGAGTAATACCAAAAGCAAATAAAATATCGCACATTTGCAATAAAAGTATAAACAAATTCAGCAAACTCAATAAAGGACTTACGACAGGCTATTCAGTACTATAAATAACAGTCTGTATTCAGAAACAGATTTAACACCGCGTTAATAGCACACTTCTGAAGATAATCAGACAGTAAAAACAATTTAGTACCCAGCTGCCCGTTAAGCTAGATGGGACGTTATTAACAGAGTATTTAAGTACTTTAAATGGCAAAAAACCCTTTCGAGTATGGGTACCAGACGTAGCAGGCATGCCGGTGGTAGCAGGGGCTTCAGTCTAACGGAGATAACGGAGTATTGTTCGCTCCCACGTCTGCCAATCAAATCGGTTTTGCAACCTAATTAATGGTACAAATGGTGAGGTCGAACTATCAAGCTAATAGTTCTTTTAATATTTGTAATATGTTAGTATGTCAAGTATTTATCTATGGCCTATGCAGCCTGACAATAAAGGTCTTTAATAATATACCAAGTTGTAACAATGTTGAACGTAGATACTAACACCCTGCGCCGGTATATAAAGTACGCGAGCGGGTTATCCTCTGGTAAAGTCAAGACGATTATAGGTCAGCTAGAATCGTTACATTTTGCGTAGGGTCAACTCAAGCTCTTACAGTATGCATATACGATGAGAAAACATGACAGAACTCGTTGCCCTGCTAGCAGGATACGGCGAATAATTCTTTACGGATCGTGGTGTACCGTGTCTTACCGTAGAAGTGACTCTCTTATGACAGTCAATCGCAATCGCCAAACCACGTGACGGCCCGTTAACCTCTGCGCTGTAGTGTGGCCTGACCAGAAGCAGCAGTCGCAAAGGAATCCGCAACACAGCCAACGGATAGCGCGGCGTACAGTCGGCCTCACTGTCGAAACGGGTCGGCAGAAGCAGCAGCGGCGAGGGGCGAACGCGAAATCAGCAGCTGGTACGACAACACGTCATCATCGTTGCGGTAACTGGCAGGCGAGAGCAGCGCGATAGGCGATAAAAACCGGCGAGTGCAGCGGTAGCGCTTTGTGGATGCGCCTGCCTGGTAATAGCAGCGGCCAAGAAGGATAGCGCAGCAAAGCCAAGCCAACAGCTAGCGCAGCACCAAGTCCATTTTGTCTCCGTACGACAGTAACAGCAGCAACAGCGTAGGAAGCAGCGGCTCCGACAGAGCGTTACTGCCAGGCACGCCCACATTTCTCAAAATGACGCGCGCGTTATCAATCACACCGTTTCGAAACTTATTAGCTAACACAGCTGGTGGTGCAAAAGCTGATCAAAAATCCAAAACTATGTAGAAAAAATATTTGTTGTTAAAGGTACTGTCCAGTGCATGGATGTATGAACGTGAACGAACGATAGAACTGCAGTTTATTCTATGTTGTATACATTTACTTAACAGACTAGGTTACGCAAAGAGTACGAATCGGAATCAGTATATCAGTATCAGACCGCGACCATGTCACAACATGCTAGTGCCTATCTGTTTCGAAGCACTGCAAACAATATCTAATTTGTGACGGTGTGGCAGCCCGCCATGACGAGTACAGCATAGCCGGCAGTCAGGGCGACAGCTGTAACGGGCTTGCAGGCTACAGTCGTGATGAACGCGCAGTTAAGCCAGCGGCTAGCCCGCTAGCTCGCGCTATAGCGGCTTGACAGGGGCAGGGGATGAGAAAGAGGCGTGAAGCTTCGTGAAGGTTAGCGCCAACGCTCGTCCGCATCACGACTGCAGTTGCCCGACCGGGACCGAGGGTGGAAGGAACGCGCGGCACAGCCCGCTGCTAGTGTGGCAGCCCGCGCGCCTCTCGGGTGCAGCGGCCCGGAGGGCGGCACCCGCAAGAGGCGAGCAGTAAAGCCCGCCATTACGGTGACGACCTCGTAGCCGTAGCGGCCTGGCAGATGCAGCGGCCGCGAGACGCGCGCCACTAGTCTAGGCCGACAACCAATCGGGCCTCGCAGCGGTAACGGCTCGGCAGAATCGGCGCGACTGTATGCAAACGTCTAGGCAGACAATCATTTGGCCACGCAGCTGTAGTGGCCCCGCGGGAGCAGCGGCAGTGAGCGGCGCGCAGTTAAGCCAGCGACTAGGCCGACAACCATTTGGCCTTGTAACTGTAGCGTCCGGCAGGAGCAGCGGCCGTGAGAGGCGCGCAATTAATCAGCGTCTAGGCTGACAATCATTCGGCCTCGCAGATGTAGCAGCCTGGCAGGAGCAGCGGCCATAAGAGGCGCGCAGTAAACGGCGTCTAGGCCGACAACCATTCGGCCTCGCAGATGTGACAGCCTGGCAGGAGCAGCGGCCATAAGAGGCGCGCAGTGAAGCCAGCGTCTAGGCCGACAACCATTCGGCCTCGCAGATGTAGCAGCCTGGCAGGAGCAGCGGCCATAAGAGGCGCGCAGTAAAGCCAGCGTCTAGGCCGACAACCATTCGGCCTCGCAGATGTAGCAGCCTGGCAGGAGCTGCGGCCATAAGAGGCGCGCAGTAAAGCGAGCGTCTAGGCCGACAACCATTCGGCCTCGCAGATGTAGCAGCCTGGCAGGAGCAGCGGCCATAAGAGGCGCGCAGTAAAGCCAGCGTCTAGGCCGACAACCATTCGGCCTCGCAGATGTAACAGCTTGGCAGAAGCAGCGGCCGTGAGAGGCGAGCAGTAAAGCCAGCGTCTAGGCCGACAACCCTTCGGCCTCGCAGATGTAGCAGCCCGGCAGGAGTAGCGGCCGTGAAGGGCGCGCAGTTAAGCCAGCTCTAAGGTAGTGTAGCGGTCCGGCAAAAGCAGCGGCCGTGAGAGGCGCGCCACAAGTCAACGTCTGTATCGGGTCGGCAGGACCAACGGGCACAAAAGGCGCGTAGCATAGTTGAAGGCTGCCGCGACCGTATTCAGACTCACATCTGTAATAGGTTAGCACCAGCGGCTAGCACAACAGCCATTCGCGACGGTATCGAAATCGCGCTGAGACAGCAGCAGAGTGGCGCGCAATATGGCCAGCAACTTGTGCAAAATACCTGTTGATTTAGCAGCCGCAGGACGGGTGCAATAAGTAGAGCCAGCAACCAATTACAAATTATCTTGGTCTCGCAGCTGTAGGTGCAGCAGCCGCAAGGGAAACGCAGCATAGCTGACGGCGTAACGAGATAGCCCATCGGCATCGCTGCTAATCGGTCAAAAGGAAGTAATTTCGCGGAGTGGACCAGTGCAGGTGGTCCAAACGAGTGAAGGCGACAAAGGGGAAGTGCCTGTACGCAGCAAGCAGCATTGCAGCAGCAGCGGTATCGCCTCTCCCAGTGGGGGATAAAGGTTTAGAAGACTCAGCAAAGTTACAGCACTGGTACCGGCAGACAGACCGAATCTTTCGTTTAAGACGGACAGACTCGTCTGGGCGAACTATCGTGCGTTTATCTTGGTTTGACAGTCTCTTGTTAACATAGGTAGTATAGTATAATACTGCACAGTCATATTAAGGCAAGGCGGGAAAATAAAGCGAGGCGTTAGCGGTACTAGCTTTAGTAGGTAAACCATTTCAAAACAGACAGAGGTCTGAGGTTATTGACAGCATCATCTAACGTTTCAAACGGAACACTGACAGAACACTAAGAAGTGTCGATTCATAAAACAGTTTCAATAATCTAAGTTGCAACCTGAAAAGTAAGCTTAAAACTAAATAGAAAGTCGTTCCGAGTATTGTAGGACGGGGCGACCCGACATCCTACTTATAAAAATACCATCGAGGAATATTAACGACTATAAAATTCTTTAATAATGAAAGTAAATGTGGGTAGTGATAACACTACCTACTTTCTGAAGTCGCCTCGGGCCGCGGTAGGCGCGTAGTTTCACCCGGCTGCCGTCAGAAGGGAGGGTTATGCTCGTATGATTTTCTTGTACCCCCCCCCCCCCCCCTTTTTGAGAACTTTTGCGCGGCACCGAGGGCTCGGAGTTTAATGTCAATGTACTCCTACATGTTGTCGTTAACTGGGAAAATCGCTAATCCACTAACGCTTCGCGAAGAAACAGACCGGACCCTCAATTTGAATCAATCTGGAGCTTCAAAGCATCTGGTATCGTGCGCCGGCAGTAGAGCCTTTAAAAGGCAGATAAGCCATCGCCAGTTACGCACGATCGCAGCATCAGACTGGACCGCATGGCCGCTCACGTCTCGTAACCCGCCGTCGGGCCGGGAGGGCCCGCGCTCGGGGCGGGCGGGGCCCGCGGGGACTCGGGAACTCGAGGGAGCCCCGGCGCTTGTCACGGTTCCGGATCAGGCTCCGGCTCCGGCTCCGGCACGGGCGCGAGCAGAGGCTCGGGCGTCCTACTTTTACGCCAGCGGACGGGGTTGCGAGATTCACATAATAATATCGTTCAGCTGACTCACCGACTGGTTTAAGAGACATTGGAACCTCCATTCCGGTCCGGCGGGGGATGCGGGGCGGCGCGGGGCTGCGGGGCCCGCGCCGCCGCCGCGAGCTTCTCGACGCGACGCTCCGGATCTGACGCGGGACTCTCGTTGCGGGACTCGCGCAACACACACGGAAAAACGTTAGAAAGATAACACGAACTCTCTAACGCAAAAAATCGTTAAGCGGAGGAATTGTACTTTTATCTCGAAGACCTCGCTTAAAATAGTGTACGTGCGAAAACAGATTATCACGATCGATCGTGATTATGCACGTGATTACGCTCAAAATCTCCTGAAAGCGTGTCACTCCTCGCCGACTAGGGCGGTATGAATATTTACGGACTTACCCTCTTTTGTGACACGAAAATGTTAACAAAATATTTTAAGGTTTGATGTAAATTATTGTTAAAGAGGGAGAATTGAGCTGTGAATTCAAAATTCAACGTGATAAATGAAAATTGTAAAATAATTAAAGCGACAAATACGAACCATCTTCACCGAACGGCGAACGACGCAATAATGGTTGAAAAACATGGCGGCTAGTTAGTCGTAAGTTGAGGTTGACAGGTAGGCGGAAGTCAAATCCACAGGAAGTGCTTGTTGGCGCGGGATTCTGCATCACGGATGTAGCGACATCTGACGACCTACGGCCGTTGGCAACGATGTCTCTCTAAAGCGGACCTCGGACGTGATACGGAACACATAATAACAAATAAAAACGAAATAATAATAAACACATTTGTGTGCCTTGTGCATTTTCTCCAAATTGTAGTATTTCATGCTGTTTTTTGGTGATCAATTGTGTTGTAATATCCATTAAAATGTACATCTTGAATAAGTACAGATTTCGAATTTCACACGATACTATACATTAAAGAAGTAGATTAAACAAAACGAATGTTTGTATAAATGGAAAAATCTGTTTCCTATTTAATTTCCATGAATTCTTTCATTGAATAAATTGGATTTAACAACAAAAGATTTGACGCTTTGGATTTCTCATTCAGCGGGTAGACGTTCGTAGTATTTTAAAAGGTCAGTGTAATAGTCTGTACTTATTTGCGAACCAGCACAGTATAATGAGTGGTATAGAAGAAAATGGTATGAGTGTGTATAGAGAAGTTCTGCTCGTACTTTTCAGTATGAAACTGGGTATCAATGAGTATGGTGCGGTGTGTAAATACAAAGCTGTCAGCTTATACCAGGGTGCGCGTGCGCCAGTCCTTTGCAGTAGACGTGAAGCAGGCTGGTGGCGTCGTCCTCAGGCAGCTCGCCGCGCTCGAGGATGCGTTCCGCGTTGCGTTCGCGCACCATCGCTAGCGCCGCGCTCCACCTGCCACAACACTCTGTGAGTTTCCCACCTTGCTCGTTCGCAAGACTCAGCTATCGCAGTTAAAAGCGAGTATTTGTCAATATTTTTAAATACTTGAAGGCTTCTTTAAAGTTCAATCTAAAACTACGTTAAAAACCTGTGTGAGACAAAGATTTGTGGATTTACCTCTGCCGCTGCACAAGATGCAGTAGGCGCGCGTCGTCGTGCGCGGGCGAGTGCGGGTGCGTGTGCTCGCTCCACGTGTCGGCCGCCGCGCTCGCGCCCGCGCCCGCCGCGCCCGCCAGCAGCGCGGCGCGGACAGCACACACCGCGTTGCTCATTTCCACACCCTACACCAACAACATAATCTACCTATAATACACTCGTTAAAATGGTTCACTTACCAACAAAAGTAAGCAAGATTCATATGGCGCACTTATAGAAACCAACTAATTCAGATTCTTCTTCTTATAAGACGGCGTTGAATTTCCGCGTCACGTATTAATACTTCGCGTCACGAACGCATGCGGGGCGTGCGGAGTATGCATACCCGATTGTCGAGCGCAGCGTGATAGACGGCCACCACCATCTTGTTGTTGGTTTCGAGCAGCAGCAGCAGCTGGAACACCAGCTTGTACAGGCAGCGCACCACGTCCTCGCGCGCCGCGCCGCGCCACGCCTCCATCGTCTGCGTTACGTCACATATTATATCAATTATTTAGTTTTACATTATTAACGAAGCTCTAGGCATTACTTCGTATTGCGCATAAAATGTAAACCTGGATGGTCGGGAATCATAGTCACCTCTAACGCGTGTTCGCGCCGATCGAAGTAGGTCTCGAGGTGCTCGTTGATCTCGAGCGCGGCGAAGCGCACGGCGTCGCGGACGCGCGGCGAGTCGGCGGCGGCGGCGCCGGCCCACAGCAGCGGCGGCTCGTCGGCGCGCAGCCGCTCCAGCACGGCGCCCAGCTCCGCCGCGCCGCCCCAGCCGCCCGCCGCGCCCCACTCGCCGCACAGCGCCACCGTCTTGCTCGTCACCTCCTGCACACCGATACACTTCTCGTAGGGCCCCTAACATTGCTTGTCAGTTTTCGTTTGACGTTTATTGTCTACTGGGAGAGTTAAAAAGACTTCTCTATCGATGCAGTTTTGTTAGCAATTCGACAATAATCGGTTCGATTTGATAAATTAAATATGCAAATTAAGTTCTTTGAATTTACTGAACAATAAAACTCAGAGCTACGAGGTACAAGAACTACCAAGTTTCTGTACCTCATGGCTTTCATTTTAATTTAACAGTCTAAAAAGTCTAATTTGCAAAAAAATCCTTCAGTTTTGATGATTAATGATTAACTCTGTTTATATTGACGTTAATCAGGTTAAATGTATGTAGCGTAACGCATTAAGACAGCGATATTCAAGATTGCAACAGAAACTGAAACTAAAGACAGCTTTTTGCAAAATAAAAGTAAGTAAAGTTGTGAATGGTTGATCGTGAGGGCGCGCGGCGAGCTTGTAGAGGAATGAGCGAGTACTTTGAGCACGGTGTGCAGGCGGTGCAGCAGCGCCGCGGGCGGCATGTGCGCGGCGTGGCGCAGCAGCGCGGCCACGGACGCGCGCCATGCGTCGCGCATCGCCGCGCCGCCCGCCGCGCCCGGCACCGGCGTCACGTCGCCGCGGTCGCCTGCCGCCACACATACAAACACTTCATATATCGCACTTCACTAAACTAGTTTCATTCGCAATTTAGCATCCACTTAAATTATAACATTAAGTTGCTTTTTGTAGTCTCACAAGAACTTAATGTGGAATTGGTAGTAGAACAACAGTAAGCACGTGATGCAAGACTGCTGAACTGTATGTAAGATGTGTACCATCTGGTTCACCGCTGGAGGCGCTGGAGAAGCTGTGCGCGCGCGGACGCAGCGCCAGCTCGTGGCCGGCGCTGACGTCGCCGTCGCCGCCGCGCGCCGCGCCTTCCTCCCAGCCGCCCTCCTCGTCCGACGAGTCCTCGTGCCCACCCTAACAACAAACACTTGATCACAATCTCAAAATTACGCTTTAATAATAATAAAAAATGCTTCACAAATATTGTCTCTACCCTTTCATCTTGGAAATCTCGGTTTAATATACAGGACGCCTAACGGTTATACTACACAGAGAGAAAGGAGTTTTAATACCTTAAAAATTAAATTTGGTTTCATAACGATTTCATTTTATTTTCGTAAGAACCTAATGCTAATCAGCTATTCAGATAAATCGAACACACTAAATGAAAAAAAAAGTATTTTCTTTTTACGAAGACGATTGAATAAGTCAATGATAAGGATTATTTGCACCTAAGTAAAATACTATCTGGCATAGACGTGGGACAACTTGTTCACAGATTTACCATCCTGCTGTCAGCAGCAGATATATCTACAAAATACAGTCGCAAGTTCACAAAAGTGTAAATATTTTGACCTCTTAAGTCCGGAGTGGTACCGAAAATAATTACATAACTGAGATAAGATACCCCATTGCTAGGCTATTTAATTTCGTATGGCAGGTGCAACGTTCTAAGACACAACTAAACCTAACCAGGCTTTTGTTATGTTTCCGTTGTTGAAAACGTAGAAGAATTAGTCGGTGCAGCTGAGAGTTTTACCAGCTTGGGCGGGTCTGGCACACGCGGCGGCTGCGGCGGGCTGCGCTCGGCCGCGCCGCCGTCGTCGCGCTCCTCGCTCAGTAGCCTCCGGCGCACACCCCAGTTGAAGTTGTCCGAGCTCTCGCCCTGCAACATGTAACGCATCACACAATTCATTTAAAAAGCATCACGGAAACGTAATGTTAAGTACGAAGGCAAAATTGCCAATATAAAAATATTTCGCCAAAAAAAATATGCTTCAACTTATTCGACGAATTTCGAATCTACAATATTTGGATCTGTTCTAAATAATGTATACTGAAACATTATTTTCGTAACTTTGTATCACTATAGCTTCTATGATATCATTCTATAAAATCTTATTTTTTCGATAATTATATTTTTAACGATAATTTACAACAATTTTATACACTTTTATTATGCCGTTTGGTGCATACTGCTTACGTCGCCGTAATATTCCAAAAGACAATTATAATTATCGTCCTTTGATATTATGAGAACAGGGTTAAACGTAGAGGGCTCTAGAGTGAAGCCTTGAATAAGTGATGGTATTGCAATGAGTGACCTCGATGCTCTCGCTCTCGTACTCCAGGAAGTCGAAGTCCTTGAAGACGCCGAAGTGGTCGGCGGGCGGCGCGCCGCCGGCCGGCTCGCCCGCCGCGCCCGACACCTCCTCCAGCGACGAGGCCATCGACGACTCGCGCTCCAGCAGCTCCGAGCTCTGGCTGAATATCACCTGCGCACACACATCCCAGTTACACAAGCCGACATGTCCGCAGCAAGCTCAGAGATATGCTGTTTAAAAGTCCGCAAACCCAATGTCAGACCGACTTTAACCTAACTGACCGAAACTTGATCCGAAGAACCTTAACAGAACCAGCAGCAGTCGGTAGGATGCGTTAGTTTGAAATAAATGTATATCAACCGTATTTAAGGTTAAAAACAAATACGGACCTAGGTTAAAAAAATAAAACATTACTAAATTATTTTTTTAAGAGAATTTTTTTGGTAAAACAAACTGTTAAAGTTAAATAAAATAGCACATTTAGAATTTAACCCATACTGATGTGATTTCCTAATACAATAGGCATTTGACTCTTGCAGTCAAATATTACAAAAATCTTAAAAGGTAACTATGGCGCATTACATTATTTCTGATTTGCTCATTCACAATATCTAAATAGAGTAAAATGCACTTTTTTTAAGTTTTGTGTTTTTTGTCCTTACCAAAATGATTCCATTCAAGTCTGTGATGACACTATACGCCGACTGAATAACACTCGCGTATTCAATTAGTATTGGGAATACCGACTGATTAGAAAATACAGATGCATGTTAAATAAAAAATTAATCGTAGAATATGTTCAGAGTCCACGACAGTGATATCATAACAAAGTGGACGTTGTTTTAGGTCATCCCAAATTCAGCCAAAAGATGTAGATTTAAATATTAAAAAATATTTACATACATAATATGTTAAAGCTCGGCTTAACAAGCAAAACCCATAATTCTTATATTTCAATTGCACAGTGCAAAAATTGTTAATTTAACATACTTAAATCCGAAGTTAATTATTAATAGCGTCAATTAGCCAATTTTGTTTTGGACTACAGATCATTTTTTAGAGTTCCTTGGTCAACGAGCAAGGAAGTTTTTTTAATTTCAAAAATAATTTCGCCTATTACATACGTCTGTTCGTCTCTATCGGTTCGCGGCATAGCCTCGACACTTTTAGTACTAGAAAGCTGTAATTATGGCATAGGTATACATTAATCACGCCGACAAAGTGTAAAAATAACTTTTTGAAGGAAATAGAGTAGGTATCTCCCCTAAACGTAAAGTGGGTTTTTCTCATCTCTCTCATGGCGAAGGGTGTTGTTGCATAAGTCGTTTAAAAATATTCCGGACAAGTAAAAACTATTTTTAAGATTCCGAGATCCGTTTGCAAAATATTAAGCTTTAAAGTGCAAATTTTTGTTAGTCATTAAGGGTCGTAGTTTTAAACCGAACTCAAGTTAAAGTTCCATACTGTGCTAGTATAAAACTCGAACTTGATGTCGGTTTAAAACTACGACCCTAAGTGTCGCTGGTGTTTGCTGGTTTTCCAAAAGCGTTTCTTGTACCTTGTTATGGACTTTTTCATAGTTTATGCAAAGATGGGTCACCTTCTCCCTGTACTATTTTGTATGGGTGAAATAAGACCTCTTGGTTTTGTACTACGCGATATCTCCTATACCAAAGCGATAAGTGACCAGCAGCTGCAAAATTACTTTAATTTCATTGACAGTCCTTGAGTACCGTTTTAAGGACTGCTAAGTGATGCTATAAAAATACTTAAAAATAAAAACTTGGGTGACAAGCAAAACAAATGATTTTGTAGACAGAGTTAAACCTTATGTTAACTAACAAATGAAATAATTTGCATACTTTGTCTACTTGTGATTAAGGAGTTTTGGTAGTCACTAGACGAGATGCGATAAAACTAGAACCAACTCTTATCACGCCATTGCACTTGCAGAGTCAATTTGCACATGTTGTCATCAACCAATGATTATTCCTATTTAGAAGCCCACCGATTATTAAACGCTTAATGACATCTGACTTTATAAGTTAAAATGAAAACTCATACTAAATAATACCTTTGTACCTATTAAAATACTATCAGTGATTTTGTAAGCTAGTACAATTAACAAGAATCAAGGTGAAGTGAGAATGAACAAAGCAGCAGTAGCAAATCAGTGATTGCAAAAAAATATGTTAACGAAATGATAACAAAAAGCGTTCAGCAAAATAAACATTCAATCATTTACAACAATGCCCTAATAAAATATGATACACAAACTTATTTCAATAGACCTTTCGTTACTGTGATGCCAATCGTTGTCTATATTATAATTACGTAGTATTCGTTCGAGCACCCATTACAGCGCAGTGTAGGTGTATGCGTGAAAGCGGTTGCCACATATACAAAATGTTATGAGTTACCTTAGAACATAAAGTGGTAAGTAAATCGTCCTATATGCAGCGATGGATAGAAATTGTCGTCATTATTGGTCACTCATTGAGAACGAGTCTGTTACATCACAGACAGCGTTACAAAATATCAACAAACCATCTCTTTTGTTACTATCTTAAAACCACTTTACATTTTGTGATACCATTCCAAATATACTTTGTAATTTTGATGTAAATAAATTAATAAGTGCTTACAGATGGGCTTTTTGGCAGGCCTACTCTCTGGCCGCACGTCGTCAATAGGTTCACCAGGCACTCTCGCACGCGGCTCTGTGGATAATAAACGCGCGTTGTGTTTTAATTATAAAAATGGAATGATAAAGAAGCAGTATATCATTATAAAAATGGAATGATAAAGAAGCAGTATATCATATCATGCCAAAAGTCAATAAATTACTGAAATATTTGGTATATCTTATTCACTTATGTATCAGAGTAGAACATGCAAAGATTTTTAATTTTTAGTGAGTATAATGCTACTGCACCAGAAGGCGATACCAGCTGTAGGTGCATTGCTCATAAACCGCTATAAAATGTTGGTGTCAGCATGCAAGAACTTTTGATCATTAAGAAGTTACCATGTTAACTCCACCATCAGTTCCGCTTCGCCAGACGCTTCCCAACGAAATTAATACGCTTCGAAACTTGGACACAGAAATTTATCATAATCCGTGATCATACAACTACTAAGGAGTTTTCAGTAGCCATTCGTAGAGTCCATCATCAGCCCCTCTTGGCTTTATGATGCTAACTTAGTGCCAATATCTTTATTAACTTGAAAATTTCAAAATTGTTATATAGTTGCTTACAAAACTTAGGGAATTTCGTGGCCACACCATTAGATTTTGATTTTCATTTAAATGTGACTAAAATGGTAGTATATTATAGGTCATAATCAAAAACATAGTACTAACTGTTACGAAATAATCTACATCTACACTAATATAATAAAGAGGTAAACTTTGTTTGTTTGTATGCAGGAAGTAATCTTTGGTACTACTAAACCGATTTATAAAATTATTTCACTAATGGAAAATTACACCAGTACTATTCCTGACGGACATAACCTACTAATTTCACGCGAACGAAGTGGCGCGCGTTCGCTAGTATATAATATAAGTTTCGTGACGGCTTATATCAGTTCAGTATTGATATCGTTATTGATACAAATCGTAACGAAACTGACATTCATTATTTAATATAGGTTAGTACAATATTTTTCATTTCGACCCTTATATGGAATAAGAAAACACATTATCTATATCGGTTCAGTTTCTCCGATTTATCGGGGAACATACAAAAAAAAAACAATAGTACAAGTCGAATTGAGAACTTTATCCTTTTTTATGTCAGTAAAAAAAGTGGTCACCTGTGACATCCATGGTCTTTTCCAGCCGGAGGCGAGGGCGTCGGCGGGCGAGAGCGAGAGCGAGCGGCGCGGCGAGGCCACGCTGGCGGGCTGCGCGGCGCCGGGGCCCGCGCCCGCCTCGCCGCCCAGCACCGTCGACGCCGAGCCCGACTGCGACGTCGACGAACCTGTGCTCGAAAACGCCGGTCATCACTAGCACCGGGCTCATACCTCTACACCAAGTGCGTCACTTATTTAAAATTAAATGATGGTAGTCAGAATTTTTTTACGTCGAAAAGCAAATGAAAAATATTTTTACACGAAGTTACGCTAGCTAACGGCATCGGCGTAGAGGCCGATGTAAACACATGATTTATTTTATGGCGATCGGACAAGTGATACACTCTAAGGACTGTTTGCGTGCCGACAGGGCTGTGCGACAACGTGAGCGTGCAAGGACTAGCGTTGTGCGAGTTAGACAGTTGATTACGCGCTATATCATACACATTGAGCGAAGTGTCCGGAGTGTGCTGTAGTGAAGGTTTAACTTTGAATAGCTCCGGACATACCGTCCCATTGCGTAACCAGCTATGAAACAAGACCGTTTCTTTAGTCATTCGGAAAAGAGAGGGAATAAAACAGTGTAATGATTGAAATAGCTCAAGATCAAAGAAAACGTTTCAGCAAGTGATCTTCATCACGCCACGTGATAATGGTAATGGTGAAACAGTAAAGTTTTAAGAAATTCAGAGCATTCACAGTGGGCAGCATATAAAAATGATGGTTTTTGTAGTAAATGGAGCAGGCATGGCTGTGTACCTTTGTCCGGCGTGGCGGTGGAGGCGTTGGACAGCGAGCTGGGCCCGGTGGCGGGCTGCGACTGCGACCCGGCTTTCGGCAGGTATTTGCGGCCGATGACTGGCGTCTGGCTGAGATCAAATGTGAAATCCATTGTTCGCCCTGGTAGCTCCTGTTGATCGAATGCAGTTTTACATATATTTTAAATACAAATACTTGTATGTTTTCGCGCATGTATTAGATTGTATACCTTCTTTCCATGTAGCTCCGTATCAAGTATGGAAGAGGCATGGCTATCCCAATACGGAGGAACCACCAACGTCGAACATCGAGTTACTACTAGCTTCAAGATTTTCATTGCTTCTTTATAGTTGTTTCCATCCTGCGGATTGAAGAATTGACGATTTAACTTTTTATAACTACTTATTTATTATCAAGCCCCAATGTTATAAGGGTTTCCACGCACCGAACGCGGTATCACAGTGACCGTACTTGTCAAGCTTTACAAATGCGTACTAAGGGCGGTGCGCCGCTTGTTTACACCTTGCGCCCGTCCCGTGCATGCTACTCGTACTAGCGACGGTCCGTCCCTTCCGCAGCCTGCGACGCGTCATGTTCGGTCAATGCACACCAAACATTTCCTTATCACTACGCACGCTTAATATAAAAACGTGACGGTGCAGGGATGATGCATGCAGCGTGCGCCGCAGCGTAGTGCGTTTTCTCCCTTATTTCGCAGGAAATGAATGTTGGCTTGGTATACTGACGTCGATGAACTTGGCCACGACGCGCAGAAGGTCGGCGTTGACAGGCTGCGCGGCAGGCGCGTTCAGCTCCACGTAGTACAGCATGCAGTGCAGCACGGCCAGGATCGGCAGCTGCAGGCTCGCGGAGCCCTGCGCACGCAACGTGAGAATATTATACATCAACACAGGCAATATGGTAGATAACTATTAAATTAATTTATTGCTTGTCTTGCTAGATGGCTTCATCATGCAATCGTCCCAAGAAACTAAAATGACCAGTCTACCTGTTTAACTTCGTTAAAATATTTATGTACTTTCTAGACAGTAACAATTTAATTCTAATTTATTAATGCTTGGGGGCTCGCTCTTGCGGACTGCCTTAACGGTAAAAACTATTCTGCTATCATATCGATAACAGTGATGCAAGTTATGATCTTATAGTACACTGCATCATAATAAAAGTCTAACCGCTACCCTTCAGGGTATATTTAAAAAAAGTTCAGTGGAATTGAAAATTTTCACATTTTTTTAAAGTCTGTTTAAAAAGTAAAAGTCATTTGCGCCGTTTTCATTGGTAAGTGATATAGTTTTATTTTTGGACGATTTCTAAGTTTAGGTTTTACCTTTTCCAGCACTTCGACGAGGAAAGCGAGCATCTGCAGGGATAGATGGGAGTAAGTGTCCCACAGATACTTGACGACGCACTTGGTCCACTGGAAGCTCTCCTTGCTGAAGGTTCGGCGTGAGTACAACGTCATCACAGTGCCGAGATTCTCCAGCTTCTTACTCTTTTCCGCCGTGAACTGGAATTCCGAGAGTTTTTTTAAGTATTTTTTGTTCCGAGGACTATTATTTCCTTTGCGGCGCAACATCTACGATTTCTAATTTCTAAGAATGAAACTTGCGAGTCAGATTTACCTGCGCTATGTGACAAGCTGCGCGCACGCATAGCTCATTGGCGTCCTCGTAGTGGAGCAGCATGTAAGGCAGCAGTGCTACGACCGTCATCGGGAACGCGAGCGACTGCGTGGGGTCGATGACCGGCAGCTCGAGCAGCGGGATCATGTCTGCCAGCACGCCCACCACCGGCTCATACGTGTTAGGGTGAGTGCAGCCCTGAAAACCAATTTAGGTTTGTAGAAATCACACCGCACGGCGGCGATGAGCAATCACAGTTACAGCACCGAACCTTTTGAACGCCAGTAACACCTAAAGATATCGTGACCTGTGTTGCCTACGACCACGATCGTTGGCTTTGAAAAGGTTAATCCTTCGCTGATACGATACCTTGAGTAGCAGCGAATGCAGCGAGGGCGAGGTGTGCGCCTGCGTGCGGTCGAGCCGCTCGCGCGCGTCCGGCCGGTCGAGCGGCAGGCGCGCCATCACGCGCGCCAGCAGCCGCACGCCCAGCAGGAACTCGTGCTCGTAGTCCGACTCCAGCAGCGACGCGCCCACCCAGAACAGCGTCGCCAGAATCGTCAGCTTGTCGTCCTGCGTACACAACCAACTCAACTTATGGCCACTTAGAGGGATCGGCGAAACCAGTACAACCGTCCTCGCTTAACTGCCGCTAGCATTCGCCGAAACAGTTAATGCCATGCCAACAACTGTATGCTGGTTTTCAAAATTACCTTTAATACGATTTACGTATGTGTGCAAAGAACTCCATGTTGTGTTTGAATTAGAAGTCATTGCGTCCTGAATCGTTTTCTTAACATATATTTTTTTCGTTATTGTTCACATTATTTCAAAATGACTATTTACAACAACTATTTAACGCTTTCGCGCCATTTCGTTCATTGACCAAGTGGCGCGCCTGAGATGATACAGAGACGGCGTTGCTACAACAAAGACACTGTTCGTTGGTATTGTAGCTTTCGAATACCGAACATTAAAAAGTTGCATTACTGCCATTTTCGTGCTTGCACTCAACAACAAAGACGGAATCAATTGCGAGGAGTTGTACCTGTGTGCTCTTATCTTTAACTTAAAAAAATTTAAAAGTACCTGAGTAGCGCTGTCGCCCAGTAGCTTCAGTGACTGTGCCGATCGGGAGCGACACAAATTGGTGCAGATACCCTTCGCTGCTTCACTGCAAGGCCGTGTGCGTACTTCTAGAAGTGGTTTTGAAACGTTAATAAAATTAATAACTATTTTAGCCAGTAGAGCGGCTTGGTTCGTGTATTAGAGTTTTACCGTGCGGCGGTTTCTCGGCGCTGGAGGGCGGCGCGTTGTTCTTGCGCATGCAGTAGGACACGGAGTAGCTGGTGCTGCGCGTGTGGTTGCTGACGCAGCCCACACACACGCCCGGCGACCGTTTGCCTGAGCAGAAAGATCACATGCTAAACCTCTTACTCATTAGTCTCACTACATTTCATAAATATACTAAACTTAGTTAGGAACATGTGTTTTCTTATTGCTGTAGTTATAATAATTTGTCAAATACGATTACATGTTTAAATCCACAATCTAATAGGCATGAGGTTATTCTAGGCGGCACTATAGCGTCGTTTGCGGTACACATACCAGCCGAGAAAGCGCCGCCGTTGGGCTGCTGGCCGCCGTCCTTGTTGTTCAGATTCGGCGTCGACTTGAATATGTCCCGCATGTAGTCGAGCGGGCGGAAGTTGGACTCGAGCGAGTCGACGGCGGCCTCGAGCGTGAGCAGCAGCTCGGTGACGTAGCCCTGCATGTCCTCGCCCTGCTCCGCCACCGTCTCCACCAGCCGCGACAGGATGTCCGACACCATGCGGCCCGTCATCGCCACGCCGATGAACCGGAACACCTGCATTACATACATAGTAACTCTTTCTCTGTGTCGGAATTCGGACTGTCCACGCGACTGTCGTCAACTTTTCTGTGACGCTTTTGTTGTGCAAGCTCAGCAGACAATTTTTTTTAAACTAATTGGAATAACTAACTGTAAAGTATTTTTTAGTTTTCGGCATGAGAAAAAGCTAATAATATATTCAATTTACCAGTTTTCCGTTCTTTATATACTTGTGAGGGAGGGATAAAAGACCTATATGAGATACATCATTCGTGGCTCGACATACACTGTGCGACACGAAGGCCCAGTGTTAGCGACAGGCTCATGCGACCTCCATGGAATACCTTAATTGTCACAGCTTTTTAATATTGTTTTCTTTGGCAGTCGTACGTCTCCTTTCTAGTGTCTTTACCGTTTCTTAAATATATTTTATTATTAGTTCACAAGATTGATTTATTTTCGAGCCCAACCGCCAACACCCAGATTAGCCTGAAGGTCAATGGAGAGATCATAAGGCCTGCCTTTGTTTTGCGGTTGGAGGGTAATACCTGGAGCGAGCGGCCGGCGTAGTGGCGCGAAGGGCAAGACAGGCCGAGCTGCAGCGCGGTCTGTGCCCAGCGCTCGGAAACCAGCGCGTGCGGCAGTGACTCACGGAACACGCGCAGCACGTGCCGTACCAGCGTCGACATCTGATGGCAGCTGCGCAGTGTCCACACTGCACATTAATACGCGATTTACTAACAAAATCCAAGGGCAAAGAAGACTCGCGCATCGGGTGTCCTAAATTGCCACAAGCCGTAAAAGAAAAACAACAGCAACATTAAATTAGTTTGCGAAGGTTTTTCGACTATTTAAAAAGACCATTATATATTTCCTGTAATATTTATCTTTATCAATTGTTATTATTTTCGATTTTTCGCTTTACCAACTACGGACATAATAAAATATATCGTTATTCAAGGACTATGAGACATAAAAAGCTGTTGCAAAATGGAGATCCCTAAAAAAATTTTAGAATTTATTTCATATGATACCCCAGTTTCACTTACAAAGAAAGAGGCCGACGTATGACCGACTATAAAGGTATCTTTTTCTCTTTTGTTAATGACCCCAAAAATGATGTCTAAAAATTATAACAACAGCTTGTCTAAAACTGATCACGGAAACTAATTCTCCTTATTCATAAACGTTTCGTAAACGTTTGTTAGTCAACTAGTTTCGTCTTTATCCGTCATTGTGACGTTTACCCTCAAATGAAAGGGACAAAACATTTGTTAGCTTAAAAAGATTGTTAACTTTTTATGAATAAGGGGTTATTCATTACTTCTTACATGACTATACTATATAGGTAATGCAACATCATTGACGAAGTCGTTTTATTACTGAAGAACTCTATCATAGAGTGTTCTTTATGTTCGATTTCTGGGACATTTTAAGAATCCATACGTGATGTTTTCTCCAATATCAAAAATAAAAGCATACCTACGGACACAACTTTCCTTTTCGCCTTAGTAATTGAAAGTATTTTACAAATTAGTTCACGGAAAGAATAAAAGGATGCGAAAGCGCGGTGTAAAACATTAATCATTATTTCATTTAATTATCATCAAAAGATCTTCTTTCCGCTTGAAGTTCAACAGTCTCTTATCGTCAATTATTTACGAGGGGAGATCGGAAGTGGCAAGGCAACAACTTCAATTGTATGTTAGGAATAAATCGTCAAACACAATTATTATGACATTTATTCCCGTTCATAGGTGACTAACCTTGACTACGAAGGTCGAAGGCAACGGTAGTGGGTTCAAACCTAGTTGCAGATTCCTGTATGTGTTGGATGTCGAGTCTTGGATGTAATATGGGTGTATTTACGTTGGTATTTATCTACTCGTATACTCCGAGTATGCTTATCCGTTGTCTTGAACTTTAAGCACAAGCAGCTTTAGTTGCGTAACTGATGTGTGTCCCAAAATAGGAAATAATAATAGATGAATGTATTATTAAGTAACCTTTGGCGGTGATGTCCTCGTACTGCCACAGCGGCATGTGCGTGGGCCGGTTGGCGAGGAAGTGCACGAGCGACTTGATGACGTCGGCCACGGGCAGCTCGGCCGGCTCGGGCTCCGGCGCCTCGCCCTCCGCCTCGCCCTCCGCCA
Organism: Ditula angustiorana; assembly: GCA_963691745.1. Classification (NCBI taxonomy): domain Eukaryota; kingdom Metazoa; phylum Arthropoda; class Insecta; order Lepidoptera; family Tortricidae; genus Ditula; species Ditula angustiorana. The sequence continues at coordinate 16,631,099 of OY829472.1, forward strand.
CGATCACCGGCAGCGACGGGTAGTTGTCGCTTTCGCCTGCTTCAACAACGGAATACTGATCGTCGTATTTTGCGCATATGGTTACTGTCAGAATTGTTCCCCACGATTTTTATATTAAGGTGCTTTGGGGTAATTCCGTAAATGGGGTAAATCCATTTATTTAAAAAATTTACTAAACGTATTGAGATTTATACGCTGGCAACACATAAGTAGACGCCATATCTATCGCTCCCCGCAACCCCTCTGTTGACGCATAGCCCTGCTGTAGGACCGACGTTCTATCGTATTTATATTGAGAACATATTGAGAACCACATTGCCTTAGTGGGGTAATTTCGGAATACAGAGACTGAAAAATCTATGATTACCAATATTACAAACGAAATCAAAAAATACTTATGAGTGGGGTAAACACGGTGGAAAAAAAAAATACCTTCAAAGCTAAATGACACAAAGTCCATTTTTAAATATCAGCCGGAATAACCCCGCTGTATACCGAAATTACCCCTGTCTGCAAAAAATAAGTTACAAGTTCTGGAATACCAGTTTTTACAATAATAAATCACATTTTAGGGACTTTTTTATTGTTACATAAATGGTAGGTTAGTGGAAACGACAGAAATAAACTAAAAACCTCAAGTACAATGTACGAACTTTGACTAGCTAACGAACCTATAACCGTCCTGTTATCTCTACGAAAATCATTGCGGCATTACCCCAAAGCACCTTATATGTAGATAGCGTAGCAAAAACTATACCTAACGAATAAAATGTGTAACATGAATACAAATAAGGATATTATGATACTTAAACAACTATTAATTTAATATGAAGATCGAATTTAGACATAAATACTCTTTTACATTCTTATCTATTAGATTGTGACCGGAAAAGCTTTTATTGGATAGTAAAGTTTAAAAAAGTAAAACATGTCCGCCTGATGTGTGCGTATTTCTAAGCAAAAGGCTTAGTTATTTTCAGTTCATTCGTCGCAAAATAAAACGCCAAGTCAATAAGATTGAGCCATGTTTGAATTAACATGCGTTCAAAGGGAAAATTTAATGCAAACATTTCTGGAAAAATAAAACATCAATCGTTATCGAGTAGTTAAAATAAATATTGTACTAGAATTGCCTAAATACCATACATTTAAGACAATGCATCTCGAGCATCAAGTAGGTAATGGATAGCTTATTAAAAACAATTCCATCTTTTACAACAAAGCCGACTCTGAAAGGATGTAAATACCTTCTGGGGTAACTTGTGGGTCTGAGTTTAATGACAACGGATGGTGCGGTCGCGGCGAGTGTCCGTTGCATTGTAAAAAGCTGTCGAACACGGCATCCGGTTCTAAAAGACAATAGGTTTATACTGTAACTGAATAGATCGTAGTAAATTAAAATATTAGCAACAGGCCGGTAGTTAGGCGGGAAGGGAGCAGTTTTCCAGCGAGCGACGAGTATGCTGATACTTGTGTGGTATATGTTGATGCGTTACCTGTGAAGTTGTGAGGCACGAGAGGCAAAGTAGGAGGCACGCCCAAGCCCAGCTGCGCGGAGCGGCTGGCTAGCAGCACGCGCGCCACCGTCAGGTGGTCGTGGTGCGCCGCCACCGCTACCAGTAAGTTCAACAGCAACTGCCGGCAATGTTGGTGGACGATCCATCTGCAATGTTATCCATCGTAATGATTTTCTGCGTAACTTATATATTAACTTATTATTTGTCTGCTACGACATATAAAAATACTCTTAAGTATTAATTACAATATTAAGTCTAATTTGCGATAGCACGCCTTATCCGATTAACTCGCTAATCTATAAATATCAGTTTTCTATGCGGCTTGCATCAAACCCCCCCGAACAAAATTCGCCCCGCCTTGACTGAATAGTGCGCAAAGCCAAATGTGCATTAAGCACTAAGTCTACAAAAGACTTAAATTTACGTTTACACTGAATGGGTTTCCCTTTGTTAAGCTAACCCTTTCGTATGGGTTTCGTTAGCTGCTGTGAAGTGTTTTGAAGGATATTTGGCTACCGCTTAATCGAATAGGTTACCTTTTGGAATTAGCAGTTTAAAACCCAATTGAATGGGTTTTGACGGAGGAATGGTTCGTTAACTTAACCCTAACGTAAAACCCTTTGAAAGAGTAACGGGGCGGGTCCGTGATTTGCAGTTTTTGAAGAAAAAAATATCTAACATTCATTAATCTAGAAACTGGGCATTTTTTATTTTAATATGAAGTAACTACTTAAAGATAGACTTGTAGAGCTTACACAAAAAAAAAACAGTTTTGTTACAGTAACCAAAATTTTGTTTACCTATTACACAAAAAAAGTCACTACCGATCTAGTTGTTACACTTTACCTAACTCTTGATTTGTAAATAAATCATCAATTGTTTATCAGTAGCAAATAGTTTTGCTAATTTAAACAAAATTAACCAAAATCACGAGTAACCAAACTATTTCGGTTGAAAGCGTGAAGGCGCAGAGTGACATGTTTACAGTGGTGAAACTGACCTGGTATGGTCCATGCCGAGGAACACAATGTGAAGCATGAGCGGCACGTGGATGGACCAGTCCAGCTCCACGCCGTCCAGCACCACGTCGCACAGCAGCATCACGGCCACGTTGCATCTGTCCCATGCGCGCATACCGAACGTGATTAAATAAAGTGTTACTGTTCAACTGATATTCGGGTTGAAGTTTCATGTGCTTAATAATAATATATTCAGGATATGGATTATTTGTACCTAACGAATATAAAAATAAACCAGATGTGTAATGTTGTTATCACAAAAGTGTATTATTAGTAGGCTTAGGACTTTTCGTAGCATACCGTGGTTCTAAAATCTATGGAGTCGCTAATTGTAAAATAATATTTTACAAAGTCAAAGTTATCATACTTCAATTCCTTATATGACTCTATCCAGTATTTAATTTCGCAAGTTGAAATAGTATTCATTTTAATTAAAATCAAAAACCAATGTGAACGTCTCTAATCAAAACTGACAACTAATTTTGTCAATATTTTTTTATTTTAAACTGCCAATGAGTTTGCACTACTCACTAAACACGGACTTTAAAGAGAAAGCATATTATAGGTAAATCAAATTGTAGGGTCACGTGTGATCAGTAATGAATATTATTATATAGGAGTATGATAAAATTAATTATGTTCGATTAAAATGAACTCAGTAACGATGTGACAGTGTAAATAATTATATTTAATATTACATCATACTTTTTGACTTTGACTTCGAAACTTATATTTCACATATGGCGGCTCCATGGATTTTAGAACCACGGTATGCTACGAAAAGTCCTAAGCCTACTTATTAGGCATAACATATATACATGAGTACTGTAAAAATCTTATATAAAAAATACCAAAACCCCGCTATTGGGTTGATAAAGTTTTTTGAAGTGGTGTAAATTACATTATTGTGGAGCTTTGTGCCTTGGTCTCCAATGAAAAAAAGGAAATTAAAAAAGCAACTGTCGAAGCTCAGTTGTCAATGTTAAAAATAAAATAATTATTGTACATAAATCCAGGATACGTGCAGAAGTTGTTGTGAAAATATTTAGAAAAGCTGGAAATTTTATCGAAACACCGAAACGTAAACATACAAATTGTATGGTTCGACAACTTAGACAATTTAACCAATGCACATGAACAAAACCGTGAGTTTTGGTCATAACCGTTTATAAAAACCAGTTCGCCGCGATATCGTATGTAATTTTGCTTTAGTCCGTATCGCAAAAGCGATCTTTGCAAAAATGCTTAATCGTGCCGCATTTACCTTCAAACGGCTATCAGAAACTTCAAATTTCACTAAAGACGGATTTTTTTATCACACGTAAGTAATTTTCTTCCCAATTTAATTATTATTTTCAACACCAAAAACATTTTTAAATGAATAAGCTTTTTGACAGACTTTTTTAAATGAATAAGCTTTTTAAACATTTAAAAATTTGACATCATGGCATTCGTGGCAGTGTTGCCGACAGCATGTTGTGATTTATTCGGATATCTCATCTGAAAAGTTCCGATACTGTTTACGGTTTTCGGATTTTTCAAGACAAGACAAATACTCTTTATTGAAAACCACACGAAGGAAAGAAGGAATTCTTAATTCCTATGAAAATTTGTCACATCAAGTATCAGTTGTGCGTTGTATTTTTATACCAGCATGTTGGAAACAGGCATGAGGTTCGCCCAAAGGTAGGCAGTAAACTGCTCTTTACATTACACTAGAAGCAATATGTATATTATTATTATTAAGCACTATTTATTAACTTTATATTGACTGAATAAATTAAATTAAACTAAACTCTAGTTTTCTAAAGTTACTTGATTTCGGTAAAAAAATATTAAGCTGTCCAATTAAGCCTATCTAGTCCTCCAAATAAGTCTGATTCCAACAACCTACAGCGCTTTGAAAAACAATGTCCGCTAAGAAGAGGTATTAAACCTGCGCGTTACCTAAGCATTATTGAAACTAATTAAATTTCCATTGTCACCACCTTGATGAGTGGCGGTCGAGCACTGTTCGTTTTCAGCGGCATTTTCAGCCCCGTACAGTAAAGTTCTGGAATCAACTCCCTTCAGCGGTGTTCCCTAATAGTTTTGACATCGGGGCCCCCAAGAGATGGGTCTACATTTTCCTCAAAAGCTGACAACGGACAAGCGACTCCAATGGGGTTGCTGGTGCTCGCTTCACATCAGGTGACCCGCCAGCTCGGTTACCTCCCTCTTACACAAAAAATAAAATAAAATGCAAAGGGGTTAGGATTAAGATCTATTGAACTTTTTGAGTCCCTATGTTAATAATACGTACTTAAATAACCCTAAATAAAATCGTTTATTAAAATTACGGTACAGCCCCTAAAGTTGAATGTAATTTTCCTAACGGAATCCCGCGGGATTTTTGGGGAAAGGTTACCCCTTCACATTGGAATATTAATTTTGTCCTAATTATATAATTTCACTGCTCTCTAACAGCCCCTCAGTTGATTTGATTTATAAATAAAATTGTAACTCTATGACGAATCATATTATAACCAACGACTAAATTCAATTAGCTACATTCAACATAAATTCCGACCTTGGATATGAGTTCTTATATAAACACACGCTGAGCTTTAACATTATTAGCTTATAGAAATTGGGTCGCTGCTAATAACCGAAATAGTAATCTCGATTTGCAAACTATTGTATTAATTACTCCGCGAATTCCCGGTGGACTTTGTTAGAGGCAGGGTGTTTGTCTTACATAATGATAGATGGTTGACTTCCTCGGTCCCCTAAGTCACATCTACATTCACCGTACTTGACATAGAATTTGGGGGAATCAGGTAGGAGGACATACAAGCAAGAACAATTATTAGTTATGTTAAGTACTTAATGTAGTTAATAAGGAGGGGTTTTTTAACGGTATGATAGACTTAATATAAGTCAGTAATGTAAAAAAAAATATTGAGCTACTGAAGGTCGGCTTGACGTTTGATCTCTCAGGGTTTTATAAAACCGGGCCTGCCTAATCTTAAAACTGAAAGTAAATATTACTAGCTCAGGTCCTCGATAGTGACAAGTAATGAAAACCAGAAGTCTTGTACATTGCAGACACCGTAATAGTGTCACCGTGTTTTGTTTTTAGCACTCTGCTCCCAGTGTTGTGTGTATTTGTTTGTATTATGTTGAATAGTTTTAAATCAATGTTTTCTTTCTTTCTATTCTTTCTTAATAGCAAAGTATGCATAAAGTATGTAGATTCAACTATTCGATAGTACAACGATGGGGTGTAGTATGAGGCCTCCCCTTGCGTCGGCCCTTCCGGCCGGTACATCACATTTGTTTTGTGAAAATTGTTGTGTATCTTTTTGGCACCAGTCAAATGTTGGTATTGTGCGCAACAACTACTAGCTTACCAGACGAGACTATTTGATGTCATGTTATTTGGCCGAAAATACCTGTGGAAACCGGATATTGGTTGGCTGCTGTCTGGTAAGTACTCCGTGAGCAGCGCAAAGAAACCGCCGTACTCCGGCATGGGCAGAGGCCGCGGCTGCGGCACGTCACAGCGCGGCTCCTGCGGCGTCGTGGGCGCGCTGCCCGCCGCCGGCGTGCCGCCCGGCCCCATCTCGGGACACAGTCCCGTCTATAAAGCAATTAGTCAGCTACCAATTTGAACGATCACCCCGTAAGAAAACGTTCTTAACCTTCATTTTTTTTAGTTATTTTTTGTAGAATCAACGGACATAAGTTATGTTAGGTTTTTTTATCGAACCTGGGGAGCAAGGTGGGAAATATTAACTCGTTATTCGTTTTTTAACGTTGATTTTGTAAATCAAAAAATAATGTCATATATTAAAAGACCTTTTGTTTTCCATTACATTTTCTTTTCCTCATTTTCCTCATGGTGGAAATAAAAAGCACAGTGTTTAACTAAGCTTAGGTAAGCTTAGGTGAACACTAATTCCATACTCAACTTCACACAACTCTTCTTCTTCACGTGTGGCATAAAATCTGGTGTGTTATAGGTGTTTCATCCCTCATTGAACAATCTACTATTTCTTTGGGGTACGTTGCAATCGAGAAACGTGTCAACTCGCCAAAAGACGACTTTTCGCTTCTTGATTTCTTGTTTCGTTTTCATCGGACACAAACAAAAATGACAAATCATTATGACCATTTGATTAGTCAAATTGGTTATTGGCTCGTCCCCCGCCTGCAATATCTATCTTAAAAGTTCCATATCCACACTAACATACAAATACGTGAAAATAACTTTCTCTGGCTTTGACTGTTCGTTACCACTCAGAACAAAACCGCTCAACCGATGTTAATAAAAATTTGGTGGTAGTTTACATATCCCGGATGGAAATAAGTAGGTTACTTTTTAAAGGGAAGCGATGAAAATTTTCTATGTAGTTGTTGCCGAGACACCTGTGCGTTGATAAATTGTTATTGACGTTAACAACCGCTGTACCTATTGACGATAGAAGTTGTCACTTGAGCGTGCGATTTATTTGGCTGACAGTATAAAGTGGTTTAAATAATTCTACGAGGGATGATAATTGTATACTTTTAGTGGCTGAATAAAGTAAAAAGAGGTTTTATTTTTTAAAGCGGTCACGGTGATGGATGGCAAGTGTGCTATGTGTCAGGTGGGCACCGGCGGTGCAGGTCTAGTCGGTGGTACTGACCGGGGTGGCGTCGCCGTCCGAGGGCGGCGGCTCGTCCTCGGCCGGCGGCGTGGCGCACGGCGGCGCGGACGCGCGCTTTTCCGCGGCGCGCGCGCCCGCCGGCTCGCCCGCCTTGCTGCCACTGCGCACACCACAAAACCGCACGGTTCATTATTAGTCTTAATAAAACAGTTATTTCCATTTTATTAATACTATCGGTTGCTGCAGGAAGCCGAAATTGAAAAACAATAAAGCATTAAAAACGTATAATGTCATTGGTTTATCAACCAAAGCGTTAAAAGCTAAAACAGTAGTTTAAGTTAATAAAAAAGCACTGGACTAGTCTTATAAATGACAGATAGCTAGGAAAATTATTGCTCACATTTTTTGACTTTAAACCTGACAAAGATTTATTACGAATATGTATTCGCTTCGGTTCGAAACAGAATATAGCGACAGAACATTGCAGCAGTAAGGTCTGTCGGAATTCCCAGAGGAGGTAAACAAAACAGTATAGTGACAGGCGTCAGCGCCACAGTGGTCTGTGTAATGGGAATTGGATTCAGATGCGGATAAGACTATTTTAACCGTTTGATATACTATAGCTGTTTCAGCCAACATTAATATCATTCAGTCTAGTTAAATACACGCCCCTCCCTCTGCTGGGCATAGGTGAGAAATCTAGAATAATAAAATCGAGCATTGTTTGTTATCGGGTACTTTAGTGCTTACACTGACCTATAAGTAATGGACTTCTAGTCAGCGTTTAAAAAATGGCCGCATCAAAAGTAGAAGAAAAGACAAAAGTACAACAAATTGACAATCGCTCGCGCTGTCAGTCTGTCGGACGGACGGCGCTGCTTTCAATGCTATTATTTTGTAAAAAAAAACCTATTTGCAACGAAACCTAATAAATTATTATTTTATTCAGTTAGACGTAAAGTTGTAAATCCAATGACTATATAAATGGTAAACTAATAATTTGCATTTGTAACATTGGCGCCAACTTATATTCTTATGTCGAGCCGTTTTTCTGCTGTCATTTAATATGACACTGTACATCCATGCATTATAATATCATTGAGTACACTTTTAATTCATTTTTATTGGCGACAGATTTGAATCGAACAATTAAAATACTCGCGAGATCAAAGATTAACCATTGCTGAAACTGAAATGTTCTGATAAAGCTCTTATCATTGTTGTCCCTAAACGTGTATCGACCAAGATGTGATACATGATGTTCGTTTTTTTTTCGTTTTAAAATGCTGCTTTTGAATGAGAGTGGACTAGCAGGAGAACACAGACATGTGTGTTACCATACTTTATGTCGCTCTAATGAACGAAGGAGAACTCTAAATAAACAGAAGTCAGGTTTTAAAATATAGTATAATAAAAAACTTGCAAAATCGTTAAATCTGAAAGGTATGAAATCATCCCTCTTCTTTAACTTATTTAGTAGGACACTGCGCAAAATCTCATTATTTCGATGTACAAGTGGATGGGCGTAGGGCCGCGCAGGTTGTTTTCGGCGTGTTTATTAAGTTGACAAGCGCCAGAGGCCAATCACTTACGCGGCGGACACACCCGTTCATATGATTTATCGCTGTCCCCGATGTGACTTATCCCTGTTCTACAGGTCGATTAAAGCGTTCAATTGTTAATAGGTACATTACACAATAAGTCAGATCCAATCACAACTGTGCACATTTAATTAGAAAATCCGCTGTAATTTTTAATAGAAGTCATGTACAACTTTTCTTTCATAATAATAATAATACCTATTAGAATGCTAAAAATATTGAGAGTTTTTAAGAGTTGGTAATCAGACTTGTTTTTTACTGTGCTTTGTTGATGCGGTTTGTGGCTAAAGTGAATCAGTTCATACTTGGCCCTGAAATAATAGCTCCTGATAATTTGGTAGGAAAGATGACGAAAAGAAGAGGAAGTCTTTGCTCAGCAGTGGGACGCTATACCCTCCATAGGCTAGGTAAAATGGTCATTTAATTTTGATTATTATGTTCCTTTCGAAAAAAATATAGTAATAGATAGATTCATTTACTTCTTATTGAAAATTACATTAAATTTAGAATGTCAACAAATTCACAATAACATCGCCAAATTACAATAAAATATTACAATATAAATATTAATAGTCGCGGTAGAATATTAGAGATTAGTGATGAGAAATAGCTTTCAATGATATACAATATTTAAAAAAATACAATTCGTACTGTTTACTTTTTTCTTATAATTTATTTATCGATCGAGCTTTTCTAGGTTTATTTTATAAAAGCTTTTATACGCGGCTTCGCCTACTCCGCAATTATTTTATTATTATCTAAATCCGTCCAGCCGTTAACGCGTTGTTGAGAAACAAACATCCAAATATAATTAGTATCATTCACATTTATAATTTTAGTAAGATTTACATTTTATAAGTGACCAGTGTGATTGTACTTTATTTAAGTTCGCAATTCATTTTTATTACATGAACTTTACTAGCAGTCCTTTATTCATTTGTACTTATAATCGTAAATTTATTATTAAGTTTTGATTGTACCTATTTTCTAAGACGTAAAACAAAGTTTTCCTATTCTGTTAGAATGCTTTTTAAATACTAATAAAAAAATACAAACAATTTCAAGTGAATCATCCTATAAGTTACGTAAGCATGTCAATATTCAATCATTTACGTTTACGCGTCAAGTCTAGCTATACGAGTTATCGCGTAATAGTTTTGATAAATGTGATATGTATGAAAAGAAAGACGACATAAACCGTAAGTAACTTTTTATTTATAAAAAAGCTGGGTTCTGTTCAAAAGTTAAACTAGCGTTACGTATTACTAAAGGCAAACTTCTGTGGCTTAGTTAAAGCTACGTTCATTACCATAAAAAACCACCTATTGACAGTGAGACATCAGATCTGTTTACACTTGCTCGTCCAATGACTTTTATGTGGCAGGCGTAGGTTTTCGGCCATTTAGTTATTAATCGCCAGGAAGCCAATAATAATACTGACTTTCTGATGGGTGAAGTAGGTAAACAGAATTTAATAGAATTTTATCGGATACAAAGTAAAGTAAAAATTATGTTTCAATTACAGAAAAAAACATCCCCGGGCGAAGCTGAGTTGTAATTGTAAAACTAAATGACTATAAAGTCAAGTAAGCTATTATAATTTAGAATAAGATATTAATTAATGTTGTTTTATAAGTTCCTATTGCAGTTTAATAAATAAATATAAACCATTATGCTAAATAAATGTGAAATTGTTTCAATGCGTCTTCGAAATTTTTAACATTATTTAATTGTGGCGTGGACGAAAAGTAATTCAAAACCTAACGCGTATCTTCAGCGTAATTTGTCAACGTTATATCTCTAAATAATTGTGTTAAGGGAGCAAATTTTTAATTAACTTCGCACAACCTCGATCAAGTAATAAAGACGCCTCTGACGTTACTGAATTCAATTACAGCTTACAGCAAGCTATATTAAAAAAGCCGAGAAAGTGTTTCGTATCAACCATGACAGTTTTACAATCATTTACTAAAAAGTTCTAATCGTTTTTCCATGATGGTTGGTGGACATTAGGTAAAATAGGTTTAAGTATGTAGTACGTAGTAAGTCCAAGAGAATTGTTCTTGACTTTCCACCATTAAACTATTGTTGTTTTTTGGTTTGTTTTAGAAGCTATAATTTAGAAGGTAAGGCTACGACATTGAAATTTTAAACCCCTACCTAAAGTAAAACAACTTGATCGTGAAAAATAGATCTTTTCAAAGTTGTTTAGTTTGATATGTTGTACCTGTAAAATAACTGTTTGCCGGTAGCTTACCTTGCTTTGGCGGGGTCTTCGCCACTGTGCCTCTTCGTGTGAATCGTCCCCTTTTCCACCGGCGCCAGCTCTCCAGTTCGCCCCGTAGCGTCCTGTATAAAATTAGCGAGTAAAATCCCTATAATACGAAGGAGCCCAGTTTGACTCTCGGTTACTAATCCCCTTTTTTTAAGTAGTTTCTGTTTTTGATAAGTGTACCTACTATGCGGTGGTTGGTGGTGGTGCGGATACCTTACCAGCCGTCCATCCAACCTACTAATCTCTTAGAAGGAAGCGCTACGTATAATAGGGTATTTTAATGATTTTTTAATTTCCAAAATTAAAATAATTTGTTAAAAGAAGATAAACGGTGTTTTTGTTTCTTATATGATCTCTATTTTTTGCAATGTCGCGAGTAGTAAACATGACAGCGAGCACCTTCACGAAAGCGCTGCACACGACATCAGTGAAGTCTTCATCGTAATAGCGTTTATTTTAATACTGTCAGCTTTTATGTAATTACTCTCATAATAAAATTTTCTATATTTTTTACATTTCTCTCAAGTCACCTGATGGTAAGTGAACACCACCGCCTATACTATAGGCCCTATAGACACCCGCAGCACCAAGGAGATTGCAGATCCAAATTGCGTTGCCAACCTAGAGGGCTAAGATGGAATACCTCTTGTGCCAGTAACTGCATCGGCTGTCTTGCTCTCCACGCCGGAACACAACAGAGCAAATGCTGCTTAACGGTAGGATTAACGAGCAAGATGGTGGTAGCTATCCGGACGGACCTTGCACAAGGTCCTACCACCCGCAAAACTAGATGTTAATGGGCATAATTAAAAACAGTCGGATATAGCCCAGGACAGGGATATGTGGAAATCAAGAGGAGAGGGCTTTGCCCAGCACTGGGACACTCACTTAGGCTAAGTAAAAAAAATATATACAAACAGCAAAAAAGTTTTTTTTGCGTTTTTGTAGCGTTGCAACTTCTAAAATATAGTTTTTTTATCTTCTTTTTTCGACTAATGTAGATGTATTTTTAACGACGATCTGAAACTATTTTGCACTTTTATGCGGGTTTGTGAGTGGAATACAGTATTATGCAACTTCACTTACAGGTATCTTCGTTTTATCGCTAACATTAAACAGAGTTGCGATTCACAAACCTGAGATCCAGTACCGGGGCCATCACTGTGCCCTGAAGTTGCTTTCCTCATTGAGGTGAGTCGATAAAACGGCGGCGTTTCGGTTCGCTCGATCAGACAATTGAGTGTCTCTACAGTTTGCAGTTCGGTCATCATCTCATCCAGTAAGCGCTCTGGGCGTGAGCGAGCCAAGTACAGCACAACTCGTTTAGCCTGCCAACAGTTTTAATTTAAACAAAGGAACAGGGTATTATTATTATTACGAAAAATCTCGAACTGTTTAATTAAAAAGTATTCCTTAAAGATTAAACTTTGAATACTACATTTTTTGTTGACCAAGGTGACAAACTATTAACTATACAACTTAATTGAGAGCTCGGAGAAAGATCATCAGTGGGAGAACTGGCAGCGATGAGTACAAGAGTCTTAATTATTGCATCGAAAAGGTTGAGAAATTTATATTCTGTTGCAATTACTAGGTAGCGAAGTGATAGGTGAATACTATAGTCAAGACATAAGGTTTTCATATGCGACACGACCTAAGGTAGATCTTATCTGTAGGAGGAGAAGTATCGAGTTCTTCTAAATGATCTAGCAGTGCCGAGAGTGATACGGATAAGGAGTGCGAGTGACATAATTATTAAGTGATATATATATATTAATTTTTATGTAAATACATTAAAAAAACCCGGTCAAGTACGCGTCGGGATCGCGCGCTTTATATCCGAGTGTTGTGAGTACTGAGTAGAGTTTCGAAATACGAACAACAAAAATTAAATACTTTCCCATATTTTTATTTCACCAACAATCAATAAGTCCAATTTTTAACGTTATCACCGTTTGTATGGGGAGCGCTTTTTCGGGCTGGGTTCACACTACTCTTAATTCTGATCTTATTTTTAGGACACATAACACAACACTGACAAAACTTAGATCATCTCAGTACGTCGAGGTACAAATCTACTTACGTATGGCAAAAGTTCGTTCGGCGCCATCCCGGACACTATAACCAGATACCGTATGATCACCTTCAGGTTATTCGGCCAGCAAGCGCACAATGTCGACCATAGTTCTTCAATTTCTTTTGGGTGTTGATCCGAAAACTGTGGAAACAATAACAATTTAGAATAAACATATTATGCTGGCAATACAAGAACGTATTTAATAGTTTTAAACTTTCGCGATTTCGACACTTGATTGTACAGTAGGGGAAATACATTCACGTACCACCTTAGAACTCTATCGAAATGACGCAACGCGTTAAACGCCAGGCTATGTCATATAAATGTCATGCTTATGTCTCTTCGACTAGGTTCTACGGTGGTACGTGTTTCAATTTCCTTGACTGTACATCAGAACATCAGTAATGCCTAAAGTCCCCAAATATGGCCTTCGCATTTGTAATATTAGTAGAATTTTACCCACAACGTTGAAGAAGCGCAAATGCCTTTTGTTCACAGCGATATTTTTGGTCCCGTAGACTAATTACCAGTTAATACATAAGTTTTTTTTAAATAAGGATGACTTTTGTGTGTACGTTAAAAATATGTAAATAACTGCTAATGTCCGTGGAAAATATTCTGTCAATATCCATCTATTATTTCCTTTAATATTTATTAGTCATCGAGGCAATGTATCATCTATACTTACAAGATAGGTAAACTAAAATGGCTTACCTTCGCTGTGATGTAAAACAGATTGTTTAGAACCATTTCGGTAGCCTCTGCGGAACCAAGGCCCTCGCGCCTGCCGCTGCGGCCGGCTTCAGACGCATAGTACTGCAGGCAAGTATTCTTCGTTATTTCAATAGAATCTACACTAATTGACTATAATGCCATTGGCTGATCGAGGGGGAGGGGGAAGTCATGGGGTCATGGCATTTTTTTTGTAACCTTGCATCGCCATAGTTTCTAAAATTAGAATAAAAAGCATTTTTAATTTACTTTTTATAAGCATTAATTTATATTTAATGATGATCTACAACAATTTGACAGGGTTATCTTATTTGCGGTGTGATGCGTATTCTTCATTCATACGTAACATAATTCTGAAAGTATTATTTATCAGCAGCACACAATATGAAATGGTCCTTATAAATAACTCTTCTACATGCCTGAGTTTACCAGCGCTTCGGAAAATTGAAGATTCTGCTGAGAAGCGCCGCAAAAACTAAGCAGCTTATCCCTTTTCTCCCTCAGTCTTGTACAACTACGTTAATCGTTAAGATTAAACAAACAATAACTGAACCAGTTACTCTATAGAAGGCCCCTGATACAGTCACTTTTACGGCATAAAAATACGGCATGATCCATCTGTCTGCCAAATTTCATCTGAATCCGTCCAGCGTAATTGTTAATGCGTAATTGAGGAACAAACATGGAATAATATTAATAAAATTACATATTAATAGCAAGTATAGAGTAAGTATATAAAAGTAGTAGGTTACTATTGTTATATAAATAATACTTTTATATTGTATTTTATCGTTAATAGTAAACTCATGTTGTGTACACTGTTTTAGAATTAAAGCTAGGTGTATTCTAATATTAACTATTCGTAATGTCGTAGATTAGGTTGTAATAGCCAGAAATTTGGCATAAAGTAAGCTCGTTATACCCAATGAGTACCCTTGTTGCGTATAGCGTGCTGTTAAAATGTACTTGAGTATAACTGAGCGGCTTGTTAAGAGTATTTGAACGTACTCAGTTATTATCGAGCATCTGGTACGGTGCGATGTATTTGATGGATACCTGAATGTAGGACAGAGGGTTGGCCGGCGGCACGTTAGGGTCCACCAGCTCGATGTTGACAAGCCAGGGCAGGAGGTACTGCAGCAGCAGCTGCCGCACCTCAGTGCGAGCCGTTTGGAATCGCGCCGTGATTTCTATGTCAAAACAGATCATTTAACAATTTGAACAACTGATAGTGAAAAACACTATAATAAAACAACTATATCGGTTTAAATGATTCTTTTTTCAAAGTCATTAAATAAGTTTACGGAGTACGTATTAGTCCCAGATGATCAGTAGGTATTTTATTTACCTTGAATTGTAAAAATTCGCAAGGACAAAAGAAAACATGTTTTGATAAACATTTAAATAGAGCCCTGGAAATATACGCTACTAATTTGTAACAACAACTGCATTTATCGATGTCGAGAAGCATATTAACAAGACCTGCAAGTACATTACATTATAAGTATTTTGTGTGGCGAGCAAAAACCTTAGTAGTATTGAAGGGTAACTGGATGATGATGAGGCAAATGTTATCATCGCATAGGAAAATAGTTTACGAAAAAAGAAATAGAACTACTAAGAAGAGTCGAGCTGCATTTGCCTCCATGCAGTCTGTCGTTTTTAAACTGTTTCTAGTACAGTTTCTCGAAAAATGACTAAATAGGGTGTTAACGGGGCCCGGGATCACACAAAAGTCAGAGGTAGGAGACATTAATAGCTATCGGAATGACTTCCGCGTAGAGTCAGAGATTTTCATTTGTTTCAAAGTTAAGAGCATTTTTGTAAAAATCGGTCGGATTTCTGGCTATATTTCATCTTTGTAGCTTTGTATCTTTGTACCACTTGACGTATGATAAAGTAAATGAAATAAAGCAATATTTGCATGGAACGACGTTTGATATATTTAAGAGATATCCACAGACAAAAGTTAGAGCAAACTCGTCTTTGCTTCCAGAGCTATACATGTACTAAAGAGGTAAAGTTCCTTTTAATGAATACAACACAAATTTGAACTTTTTCTCTAAATACATAAAGTTTTTTATAGCATAAATAATTAGAATCATATTAAACATAACATCAGGAAATCTCAGAAAGAAAAATAATATCTTAGTCAACTCTGTTTTATAAGTAAAAAATTAATAAATGATTTTAACTTCTGAACACCAATTTTAGTTCTCAGATATTGAAACTTATCTCTAAGGAGACCTTTGGTAAATAGATAGGCATACTGCTCTTTAGTACACACATACTTAAACTCTATTTGATAAAGTTATACTTTACATCGATGTGTTTTGTATCATGTGTGACAGTCGACGATTATAATTAGACAAATCGTATTTTGACAGTTCATATTCTGATTAAATTCGCCAATTTTCATTAACAGCGCAGAACATGTGGCCATAAACTCTGCTTCCGTGGTGGAGAGAGCAACACTTTGCTAGCGTTGTGTTGCCCATGTAATGGCGGCTCCATTTTTTATAAATAAGTACCCAGTCAAGGACAGTCGAGTATATAATGTCTTTAGCATAACCAGCGTCACTACAACCCAGGGGGCTAAGATGGAATATTTCTTGTGCCCGTAATTTGAGAGAATATGTCTTGCTCTCCATGTTGAAACACAACAGTGTAAGCACTGCTGCTTAGCAAGATGGTGGTAGCGATCCGGACGAACCTTGCACAAGGTCCTACCCGCCAAAAGTGTGTAAAGTATAACTTTAGCAAACCGAATGATAGTGAGCCTAGCAGATAATAGTGTCATTTTGAGTCATGGCATCATTCATTTTATAGAAAATAAAACTGTCAATAATTTGCGTGCATTAAAATTTAGCATGAACTTTCAAAGGCAATTCTTATAAAATTCTCATAACTTTTTGCATAGTGTTTTAAAAACTATCTTATTTTATGACAAATTAACCCTGTACATTTTTTTAAGCAGGCTCACGGCTTCGCCCTAAAATTGGCACAGAAAGGGCTCAAGTAGTCAAATTCACTTTTTAAATCTCTACGTATAAAGATATTGAAATCGAAGAATAATTATAAATGATGTCAAGCAGTTCACTAAAACATCAAAATAAAAAAGGTTCTTGTAAACTAAACAAAAAGTTAAGGAGATCCTTTTAAGGAAGTGGCGCTGGATCGGACACGTGTCTGGTCTGGTCAGGCCTGATAACCATATATCCAAACAAGCATTAAAATGGCAAGCGGCAAACCTGGACGACCTAGCACGACTTGGAGACGATCGGTCTAGAAGCAAATCTTTTTAATTGGTCGCAACTGGCAGGACCTTGAAGCTACTGTGCAAGACCGCAACGCATTGAAGGCCCTACTACGAGCCATTATCCCTATTAAGGATAACAGGAATTCATCATCATCATCATCATCATTGTCATCAAAAAGTTGAATTCCTCGTCAGTTTCGTCTCAATCATATTTTGAAGTGGGGTCACGGGTTCTGTGTTCTGAGGTCACAAGCTAACATAAAAAAACATACGCGTCGCAATAAGAATTTCCTTTTGTTTTAAGGCGGTTAAAAGTAAAATACGACGAGTAGGGTATCCTCGTTAGAAGTCTACAAACAAATTTATTAAATTGAGTTGTCACAGTGGACAGGATTTAACTTATAATTGACTTTCAGAGCGCCATAAAATAAGACGATAACGCGCTTAGTTTAGAGGACGATTATAATGACAGGTCGCCGCAAAGTTGCAAAGATGGAGTGATAGTCAATTTGCTTTTCAGATAAGGAAATTATAAAATCCGCTGATAATAACAATACAATAAAGTCTTTTTGGAAATAATTTGTTATTTAGTGGGTGCTTTTCTATCTAATTACTTAGCTGCGACTTCGTTTAGTTCTTAAAACAAATATATTAATCATAATCTCTAACGTAAATCTACACAGTGGGATTCGGTCATATTTATAGAAACAAATTAATAAGGATTTTGCACTGACCTATAAGTAATATGGACTTCTAGTCAGTGTCTAAAAAATGGCGCATCAAAGGAGGCTAAAAAGAAGACTAAATCGATAATCGCTCGCGCTGTCAGTCTATCGGACCGAGGGCGCTGCTGTCAATACTATTATTTTGTAAAAAAACCTATTTGCAACGATACTCAATAAATTATTATTTTATGCACTTAGACGTAAAGTTGTAAATCCAATGACTATAAATGGTAAACTAATAATTTGCATTTGTAACATTGGCGTCAACCTGTATTCTTATGTAGTGCCGTTTTTGTGCTGTCATTTAGTATGAAACTGTACATCCATGCATTATGATATCATTGGGATTTTGACACGGTTTTCACTGTAATTTAGATTTTGTTACAGAAGGTTTTCATGTACAGAACATTCTGATTACGTTTACGTTTTCGTGCTAAGCCGGGGCGGGACGCTGGTAATTTCACAAAAGTATTTCTCATCAATTTATTAATGACTAAAAATAGCCCGCAAGAGTGAAACGCCACAGAAAGCACATGTATGCAAAATGACGTCATCAGCGCCGATAGTTAAGAGCCCTGCCCATCATACAAGTCAAGCTAATATTTTTACAAGTACCTAAATAAATTAAGTATAAATAAATCGACGAGAATGCACGTTGAGTTGAAATTATTATACACGTAACCAAGAGTCATTAACGCAAGTGTTATATCAAATAAGAAGCGATTATCGACCAGACGAAAAATTACTGGACTGACCAAACGGAAAAGAACTGGGCTGGCTGGACTCATGTGCCGTGGGCGTAAAGGTCTTACGACAAAAAAACTCGTAACTTTCTTACCAAGTTTCAAACCGCTGAAAGTCACATAAATTACTCTTCGAACGATAATAAGTGCAAGGCAGTTGGCTTAGTTAAGATTTAAAGATTGAGTGTAGGATAGATACGCCGCCCAGCATTTTTTTAAATTAATGTAAGTGTTATTTCACGTGTGGCAAACATAATCGTACTCGCCCTTAAGCAATGCAGAGCAGTATTAAGTGGACTTCAAGCATATTCCAGTAAATTTTTTGTATAATATTAATACCATTTTTTTAATTCACTATTAACAAATTGGAACAAATTATCTTGTTACTCCGCGAAATCAGTGTTGTTATTTGTCCCAGTTTGTTGATAAGGACCTCCGCAAAGTAACGCTTGAATCTATTAATTATTTAACTCTACTATTGATTGCTCACTTTTTACATACAATCGGAAAAAGCGATCGTAGTGGATCGGTTTTTCCGATTGTACGCTAAAAAGTAAAACCATTAGAATTTATTGATATTGATGTTTACCTTGCTTGTTTACCTTCCTATTTCATAAAAAAAAGATTACATTTAGTAGGGATTATTGCCAAAACTGGTTTAATATACCACTGTCTTGGGCCACCGCATCATTAAGAAACGAAACTAACTTAAAATTCAGTAGTATGTGAATCTTTCTGCAATCTACAATATCATAATCTGGCAGGGGCTACACATGATGTTTATCATTTTGTGACAGAGTTCAAACAATACGAGTAGACTATACGGATTAATGGACTACGTTAAATTCCTTAATTAGCTTAATAATTAACCAAATGATAAATCCATTACAATGTCAAGTTACAGGTATATGTATTTATACTGAGATTGCAAATACCGAGAACACAGGGTGATATATCGGGGTCGAGATCATTCGATCACTACTATTTATTTATTACAAATGAGATTGTTCTAGCTCAGGAAACGATTGCGAATTCCTACCAATTGTTTTAAGGATTCTGTATCTCTGTTGCTAAAATTGAACTTTTATAGTGTCATTCGTTGTCCATTTGGTTCTCAGTCTATTTGCCAAAAAACCTATAGAGTTCTTCCCGTTGACCTAGAATCATGAAATTTGACAAAAAGCAAGGTCTCACAGGACAAAGGAAAAAAAATCGAAAAAATAATCATTTGTAGTAGTTGTACTTATCAGATTAATGAAATATATTTATGCGTTTATTATCTTAAATTTACAGTGAGAGAATTAACCGTGACGTACATTGATGTGTGGGCGATCATTTTTTCCACTACGAAGTTAAGTTTGTCTTTCAATCCGATGAACTATCTACTCGTACATGCACGGAGCATCCGGTGCGCGAGTCAGGCTCGTACTTGTCAGGTTTTTACGAGTATATCACAAGGGTCACACTTTTTTCAGAACTAAAATTATGATCATCAAATAAAATAAAAAATATCAAAAATTCATAATCGTGATTTTCGGCCTAAAATACTAAACTTAAATATGCCATTAAATAGACCAACAGGTTGTATCATTTCACTCAGTAAATTAAGTCCACACATTTCCGTAGTCTTCAATGTTCTCCTGTTACTTGTATGTACAAAATCTAACATAATAAAAATATGGTGTCGGTAAATAAATCTTGTATAATTAGTTAATTAGTATGTTAAATTACCTGAGAACATGGGCATCGTGAGTTCGGGGTGCAGCTGGGATAACTGCCTCGACAGATATAGTTGGGACCGACAGTAGGTGGTGCAGAGCAATGCGTCCAGTGTACCACGGCCTTTCTCCGAACCTGCAGACAAAAATAAGTATTAAACTCTCGAACGCCGACGACGCATAAATACAAATTAAAGCAGTCGGCATCGACCACACGCCTTGTCATCATATTATCAAACATGAACTTGAATCATAAGTGTATGAACGTAGGTTGCTCTTGCAATCTGTAGTTCGGGCATCTATTGAGCTCGCTGGTGTTCAACAGCTCGCCACTCTGGTCGCGATTGACGTTTAAAAGGCTGATTCTGAACCGTAGCTTTTTTTTATTCAACATACGAAGGCAAACAAGCAAGTGGGTCACCTGATGGTAAGTGATCACCACCGCCTATAGACACCTGCAACAACAAAGAGAGTGCAGATGCGACAACAACAATTAAAGCGACACAAAGGTAGCTTTACGCGCAAACAATAATGTTTTTTATTAAATTACAAATCCTTTTACAATTCCGAGTCACGTAAGTAAATATCTGTCGTCGGTAACAGTCAGGTTTCTAATGTTTTTTTCTACCTTATTGGATTTAAACAATGTTGAGTATAAACTGCACTAACAAAGTTAGCTTTGAAGATAATGAGTTCGTCGTATATAGTTTGGATTAAATACCGTAATACTTGTTTTCTCTTTATATTTACATTGTGTAAGACAAAGTCGCTCTCCGTTGCTGTCTGTCTTCATGGTATCATCGGCGGCTTACCCCTTCCAAAGCACGCAACGGATTTTGATACGGTTTTACTGACATTTAGATTATTTTTTACTGTAGGTATAGTCGACCAAGTAATTGCTTAACCACTTTTGAACGCTATCCCCTTGTCATACGGTCGAAATGTGGTCAAACAATTTCTTGATCGACTATACATTACATCCCAATTGTACCTGCACGAGGCCGAGGCGGGTAGCTAGTAATATGTATTCCGGAAAATCCAGATGATAATAGCGTTTAAAACAAACCAATTTAAATGCAAAAATCACGGAATAAATGACCTTACAACAAAGGGTTCTAGTAAATTATAAATATTATTAAAACTAGGCATCCAAAATAATAGCACGGACTATACCTCGTAATACGTACTTAATAGTGGTTTATTAATAACATCACACCCAACTAGACAGCACTCCAACAACACATTAAACAAGCGCGTGCTTTCAACCTTTCTGCTGGGTCCAACCTTCAGAGAACCCTGACCTGCCACAGACTGGGGATAGAGTAAGGAAAATAATGGACATATTTGTTTAACATGTACGATTACACCATTGTCCTATTTGCTTCTGTTCTGAATTATCCCCATATAAATTGTCATCTTTATCTTCTTCACATAGTGCGAAACAAAGTGCTATCAGTTCCTGCTTGACCTCATACCTTCGGCCGCTTACTCCTTCTAAACCACGCAACGCATTTTGATACGGTTTTTACTGTAATTCAGAGATTTTTTACAGAAGGTTTTTATGTAAGTATAATACATTCTTATTAAATTTTCGTTGGCAAATTGCGCCCGTGCAAAGCTGGGGCAGGCCATTAATTTCGTCATAAAAAAACGAAACTACTAAACTGATTTAAATTATAACAACTACAAATATTATAAAAATAAACAATAATAGAAATACAGACAGGAACACAACTATGGTGATTGATTAGTGTGATTATTATGGAGTCATTGTAAAAACTTTTAAGTTCAAATTCGTAGGTCTATCTGTTAAGTTTTTACAAAGAAAAACACAGACCCAGACAGCAAGGCAAACACATTACACTCCTTTATGGCTTCGCCGCAGTCAAGTAAAAACTAACTAGTAATTCTAGGAGTTATATTCTCCTCAGCAAATCATTGAACTCCAATTCATCAAGCGAAATCCAAAACAAAATAAGTTTAATTATTTCCCGAGTTTAGGCGTGCAGAGTGAAAGACAAATATTAATCAGAAATTGTTAAGCCGCATTGAAAATAATAATCTTAAAGACAAGATTCGCTTAAGTATGGAAGATTCAATATTTATAGATATAAATATTGAATCTTGAAGATTAGATAATCTTAAACTTCAGTTCTACGTCTATTTCACATTATTATTTAGGATTGCCTCCGGCAAGCATGGAAGTAAGAAGAAAGATACTAGCCAGTTCATGTTCACTTAAGTAAATATTAAACCGTCTTCTTTAGTTTGTTTCCATATTTTACTTTGTATGTATGTACTCCTAATGTTCGTACCTATTCTGAATGTAATTCAACTACAGGTATTGAGCAATCGGAAAACACGTGACGCGGGCCACAATCTATGCAAAAGTGCCTGGTTGGAATTAAAAGATTGTCCAGTCCTTAAACCTAAGCTTAACTTCAACATTAAACATAATCCTAAAATGTGCCTAGGTAGGTACTGGTACCTCATACTTAAAGATGAACGAGAACAAAAAGGTAAAAACCGGCCAAGGGAGCACGCCGCGCACAGAGGGATTCGTATAAACTTAATAAGTGCCGATCATTGCTCTAACGAACAGATTAATTTAAATTGAGGGACAAACATATCAAACGCAAATACAAGTTTGTAATAGCAAAACATTTTTTCGGGTGCCACTACAAATTTACGACTTTCGGATTTTTTCCTTTATTTGTGCTGTGAAACTTTGCTGCTTGTGACACTTTGGTTAACGGGAACTACCTACCCTATTGGTTTTTTATTTCCTTGCGAGTGTATGAAATATAAGCCAGCTGAATTAAATTTTGAGCTGTCTTTATATCAGCCCATCTATAAATAACGAATGTTTTCACTGCGAATTGGGGTACACGACAAATAACCACTTATTAAATGGTAGAAAGTGGCACTATCTAAATGATTCACGTAACCTAATGGGCGACAACTTTGATAAATTGCTACTAGACACTATATAGTGTTAAGCTTACAATGTACGGATTCGGATTTTACACTAAATAAAGTGTAGTGCTCATAATACACGTCATACTTTCACAGCCTTTTGTGAGAGTAATCAAAATGCTTTATATCTTTATCTCACGAAAATCAAGTCGTAGGCACGTAATTAGTTACCATGGCAAACACATGATAAAAACATCTAAATGTCAGTTAGCTTTTAAAACGAATAGAGAAGCTAAGATCTTTGTATTGTAGCGGGGGCCTGAAAGTTTAGAGGTGATTTGAAGCCCTTGGATGGCTGCAGCGCTGCACGAAATTCCATGGAGGAAGCGTCGCTACGGGCCGCGACAGTCGTCGCCGGAGAGGCGCGGCGTCCACACGCCGCGCCATGTCAGACCTCTCGTTGCGATACGGTGGTGCCAACTTTTCTAACTATTCAATTTACGCAGATAATAATTCCACGTTTATTAACCAAACTCTTTTTGATTTTATCGCGGAGCAAGTTGCATTTGTCTTGAATGTTTACTACACTCCTTTACTTGTTGTTTTGGGAAGTATAGGAAACTTGGTATCAGTATTTGTTTTTTATAGTAGCAAGTTGAGGTTGCAATCCACTAGCCAATACCTATCTGCGCTGGCGCTCTCCGATACAGTGTTTCTATTCCAACTTTTACCACCGTGGCTTAATGCAGTTCAGTTGAATGGTTTATTTCATCGCGAAGGATTCTGTCAAATTTTCGTCTACGTGTCCTATGTTACTTGCTGCCTCAGTGCATGGTTAGTAGTAGCTTTCACAGTTGAACGGTTCGTCGCTGTATTATACCCGTTACGCCGTAACGCAGTGTGTTCTGTCACTCGTGCTCGACATATCATTAGCACAGTCGCGGCTTCGGCATTGCTGCTGAATGTTCCGGTTCTCAGATTTGCCATTCCAACCAAAAATGACTGCAGTATAGACTATGATTACTTAGAGCACGCTGCGAGATTCAATCTGGTGGATACTGCTGTATCGTTTACAGCTCCGCTAAGTGTGATCATAGTCCTGAACACTTGGATAATGGTGGGCGTGTACCGACTGGAGCGTGCCCGGCACCACCTCATGAAGGCGGAACAAGCGCCGCCCGGCCAGCGCGCGCGGCCCGCCAGGCTCCAGGCCTGTCCGCGCTCCCAGCAGAGAGTGACGAGGATGTTGCTCATCGTCTCTTCAGTTTTTGTCATTCTTAACATGCCAGCTTACACTATGAGAGTGCTCGCTTATGCATACGACATGGTGAGTGATCAGATTCCCTTGTCATTAAAACTATGGTGTTATTTCTAAGATAATTGTTGTATAAGCTTTGCGAAATCATTAAACTTTGCGGAACTTTACCATAATATGAAGCGAAGCGATGTCAATTATTTTAGAGTACTTTATCATTTCCGTGAAGTTTCATATTTTTATTCACATGTTACATCCACGTGTGTTAATTTACAAGTATAGTTGAGGAATGAATAGAAGTCCCTCGCGCCAAAGCAAAATTAAACATATTGTGCAGCAAGTAGCGACTTCAACAGGCGTTTTAGCTTGTCCTCCAAATTAACTTAAAAGAAGATACTGCAAGTAAATGTAAAACAGTCAGCGTAGCAGATACATACTTACAAAGTCGAAGAGGCCAAAAAAATTTGCCACAAGAATACGTCTTGCCATGAAAATAAGAGCTTGTGTAGATAATTTTGACATCATTGAGTGTTTTCTGCTGACTTTACAAAGCAATTACGCATTTTTTATAAAATTTGGTAGAGAATAAAAACACCGCGGCCTAGGTGAAAACTCTCTTGTTGTGGTTCTGTTTAAAAGTTGGAGCTTAAACGGCAAGTTACTTAAAAATAAAATGTTACAGGAACTTTGTAACTTAGTCTTTGTTTTATCTTCATTTAATGTGTCAAAGGAAGGGCATTACGCTTTGCTTATTAAAACCCGGGCGTAAGATAAAACTTTCAGCAAGTGAAATCGAGCGATAGGGGTAGGCCATTATTAAAAGTATTTATAACGAGGTCACACTCGCTAACTTCTGATTTTGAGAATACTGCATAAGAGATGTATCTAGCTTAGGGTAAATAAACTCTTGTCTTTCTGACATCATGTCGTCTGCTCATGACAAGTCGTTCTATAGGTATATTAGAGACATAAAGGGAAAAATACGAAAGGGACGAGACTTTTCAGGATACATGCAAACTTATATTTAGTTTATTATAATATACCTTTCACAATTGTTCAATTATTTTCTTACTGGTATCAATTATTTTGTTTCTAATCCAAAATACAGACAGAAACACAGGTCAGAATATTCAGAATTATATCATTTACAAAAATGTTGAATTTGTTTAATAAAAAAAACCAATATTCTCAAATCGTTAAGCTAATATACCTTATAACAGAAGAATGTAATAAGTATGTTAACAAATGGTCTAACTATTAACTCGATCACATTTGGTTTAGTGATGTCAAATCTTAGAGCCAAATATAAATTAGGTAAGTAATTAAAGTATTTCATTCAATTAATTTGTTTTAATTTGATTTATTTATATGAAATTTACGGATTTTTTTCTTCGACCTAATAACCTCACGCTTAGACTTAAAATAAAAAAAGTAAAATGAATATTATTTTGAAAAAGGGTGCAATACAAAGTGGAAGCTTTTGAAACACATATGAACATGTTACTAATTTAGTACGTAAGTAATTAAATAAGTATTTTCACAAAATCGGTGGTTTTCATTTTAATTGACTTGATTCGGAACGGGCTCTAAATTGGGCCTTCTAAACCAAACTAATAAATAATACTTTAGTTTAGTCAGAGTCGCGTGCACTATGTTTTGAATTAAAAGAATAAGAAGAATTAAACAAGATAGAAACACTAAATTCTTTTTATGCTCATACAACCTTTATCAGGGTAAAATTGTTTGTCGACCAACGACTCACGATGAAAATAAAACGCACTGAATTTAATTTCCTAAAGCCGTATAAGGAAGGCCAATTCATAAAATAATGAGGTTGTCAGAACATTTTATAAGAACTTTGTAAAGCTAAGGTTCAGTCATCATCCAATACTTCGCAGCCGGCAGTTCTAAATAATTGTGTTGACGCTGATAGCTGTTACGACTCGGGCCATGTTCACGTGGTTTTCAGAGACGCTCAGTATATAATGTGGACTAACGCAGAGCTCAGACGGCAAGAGTAACTATTTAGAACTTAAATCACCATCGACTTCATTTTTATGCCTTCGATACCCTTGGAGATTCTGGCCCGAACTCATGTAACGTACACGAGTTCTGAACACTCCAGATGAGATAGAGATGTACATTAACGATTGCTTTAAGTAGGAGATTCGGCGTTAGTCGACAGAGGTCGTTTTTGATTTACTTTGCTTTTACAATTCATGTGATACCTGATATTCTAATTAAAGGCAGCAACGTAAGTACTTTGCGTTTTATTACTACACCACCAAGGTGTCCACTCCTCTTGAAATAATTGTACTATCCATATAGCTTCCGGTGGATTAACAAATAAGAAAAAAAACAGGCTTTATTCTAAAGTTTTGTCATTAGGATTGAGGGGAAATAAAAGTAACAAAAAGATTTTTTTTTATCAGAATTACATTTACGTAATCGTTTATTTCTATTTAGGTATGTTCGTAAAGCAAATCATAGCCATGGCGTTGCGGGAAGATATACGATACTTGCAGTTATCTTTAGTAAATTATTGACTTTAATAAATCATCTTTGTAATGTCAGATTCAATAATTCCGCGAGCGAAAATGTAGGTAAATAAAATAAAGAGTTTATTTTATCTGTCACTTAAAAAACACGGGTGTACAGGTAGGCCATGATGTTTTAAAATTTAAAAAGTAGCTATGAATTTAGAGATTTACTATACCAAGTGGTTAAATTTCACTACTATAGTAAATTAAGTAAAATTTTAATTATGGTCTATACCTTTCATTTATATTACGTACGTTTATTTTTTTGTTTACGTTATATTTCATAGTTCATTTATTTAAATAATTATAAATATGTCATATAATGTTGTCAAACAACAATAAACTTGGAAAAAAATACTAAATAATTACGGATTACGATTTTAATTATTTTTAAATGAATGTACTTCTTAAATTAATGTGTCTTTAGTATATTTTCTATTTTTGTAAGATGTTTGAATATTGTTTCTCAACCAAGCATTCACGGCTGGGATTTAGATGAAATTAGGCAGACATATAGATAATGCCCTGGATTAAAGCATGGGGTACTTTTTTCGTAAAATGCATAGAAAATAATATCTCATGAGC
This sequence comes from Ditula angustiorana, assembly GCA_963691745.1. Taxonomy (NCBI): domain Eukaryota; kingdom Metazoa; phylum Arthropoda; class Insecta; order Lepidoptera; family Tortricidae; genus Ditula; species Ditula angustiorana. The sequence continues at coordinate 16,658,692 of OY829472.1, forward strand.
GAAATCGCAGATAAAAGCTCGTATTATATAAAACTATGACTCCCAACATTTTTGCTAACGATTATACTGAGAAATATGACTTTAAAACTAACCATAACGTATTTAACATGCGTTCCTTCATTTTAACCATATTTAACAAAAAAAGTGGAAGACGTCTTAAAAATGTTTTCCCCTAAATACCTACGATATAACTATTTATAACTAGCCGTCCCGCGAGTTTGTCCGTGTAAAATTCATTAAGCGCTACCTTGTGTGAGCGAGAACGAATGTATTGTTCCGGGATAAAATGTAACTTACGACCATTCGCAATGTGAAAACTATTTCTCATCGACCGAACTTCTGCGTGAATTATGCATTCTTTGAACAAAAGTGTAGATTATATCTAGCACCTATCCCTACTCGATATGCAAAGTATTTGCTTTGCAAATTTCAACAAGATTACCTGTTTCTCGTGATTTAAACTGAGATTTAGCGATCCCGCGGAAACACTAGGTAATTTTTTTTGGGATAAAAAGTAGACCGTTTTTTTACCAAATGGCGTCGATATCGGTTAGTAGTTTTGTCGTTAAAAGGTAAAAAAATGCATAAAGATAGAGAAAGACAGAAAAATATACAGTTCTACTTTCACTTTTAAAACATTATTTTCAGGTGACTTACCTTCCCAATTTTCTAATTTTCGCAATTGATTATTCAGATTTCCAAAATCAAATGACATCTCAATAAATCGCGAAATTCCCGGAAAAACTTTGATTTCTTATTATAACTTATAAAATTATAATCATAACCTCTATGGGATTGATTTCTCAATTTGGCTATAACATACCTGATTATTTTTAAATTTAACTCGAATCGCAAATTTTCAGTAATTTAGGCCCAATTTCATATGACCCTCTAAGATCAAAGGTCAAAACAAATTTCAGTTAATCAGTGCAATTTTTTTAAATTATTTACCGAAACTTAACCAAACAGAGCTTTATTGAATACAGCCTTTATAATGACGGGATTCATACAAACTACCGACCCTTATTATAACCCTTTAGATGTCGAAATCAGCAAAATCTCTTCTTAGTGCAATTTCTACTCTCTGTAAGGAACCTATAGTCAAAATCTGAGTTAGTCAAAGAGAAAAAAGCATTTGCTGTAATTTTTTAAGAAATGTTATAATTAAGTAGGTATTTTGTTTTGTGTTGTTTAGTTAGACAGACAATGGCACGATTTAAAATACTTGACTAAAATTTCAGTACTACAACTCAACCGGTTTTCATACAAATAACTATTAGAAAATGTAGGTTAACAATTGTGACGACACGACCCTTTTGATGGTAACACTTTTTAATTAATGAGCATAAATAAACGACTAAAATTCGTTAAAAGCTTTATAAAATAAAATAAAATATTTGCTGATTTCTTAACTTTCGGTAGTATTTTTTTTTCATGTGAGAGTAGTTTAAAGTTAATTTGTTTTTTTTAAACTGAAAAATTAAACTTTTTTCTTTCATACGTACCTATGCTATGTCTAAACGAGTATTATTCCAGGAAAAGTATATACTTCTACAACATCCTAAAAAAACAGGCTCACAACAGCCTTGCTCCTTTTTATTAATAAAATTTTTGATTCCTTCATTATTCGATTTTATGAAATAACCGAAAATGGTCATAACTGAAATCCAATAAAAATAGGAAAAACATTAATAGGGTTAAAATCCCCCTTCGATATGATCCATTCTTCCAGGGACACCCTGTATGCATAGAGATAAAAAAATGGTGCACTCTCTTTGTGATTTTTATTTATTTTCCTTCAGAGTAGAATTCATAGTTATTATGTTATGAGTTAGTAGGCAAACCGAGTCTTACCTTTGGGACGTGGCTAATTATTTTATCCTAATGGGTAGCGGTAAAAGCAAGTGCCTTGTGGGAAATCGTATAGTTAACAAGATAACTACGTAAAGAACGGGGGTCACCGAAGCTCGTTCTAAATTCTGGTGTAATGAGATTTACGACCGACGTACAATTGAAGCACGTCACCCGAGCAGATCGAAAACATGACACTGAGGCGCCACTGTCTATGAAAAGTGACACGATTATACTCACTCATATTACAAATTTGTTGTCTTCGTGCGTTTTAGATATGCTCAAGTACTATATCTTTTGTAGGTACTTAATAAGAAAAACCCGGCCGGACAAACTTAATAAGCACCGAACATTGCTCTAACGAAAAGATAATTGAGAAGATAATTAAGAATTGAAAGATAAACTTAACTTTTTCATTGGGCAACTGTTGTTCCCATATACATAGCAAGTGCAAATATAAGTTTGAAAAAAAATTTTTTTTTGCTATCACGAAAAATTTTCGAATTTTTTCTTTTATTTCTGCCGTGAGACGCAAGCGTCTTGCCAAATTTTATGGTTCTAGATCAACGGGAAAAAACCTACGGGTTTTTTATTTCCTTGCGAGTGTCTGAATTATGCGGCATAAACGGCCGTATCTTTTGATTTCATTGACTTAGAAGTTTGATTTTTTCACAACTTCAAGGGAATCCAGGCATGACTACTTGATATTAATTTCAATTCTATATTCGACCCGTTTTTGAGAAAAAGGGTGTCGATAGACAGACGGACAACGAAGTGATCCTCAGAGTTCCTTTTTTCCTTTTGAGGGAAGGAACCCTAAAAAATGCTGAACCCGAATGAAAGAAACAGATTCCTATTTACGAGTTCTTTTGACATTGAAGCGTTTTCTCAACAACTAGTTGTTACCAATTAGCCCTGGCAATACGACGAAGTGATTCAAACGGAGTACTAATAATAAGGCACTATTGCACTTTCATGGAAATTATATACCTTCGAGCTTTTCCCGCGGTCGTGCTGGCATTTTACAGGATTTTGCGGGATAAAAGTTAATATCGTATGTTACGCATACCCAGGACATGATCTGCTATCTGTTTGCCAAATTTCATCTAAAATTGTCCAGTCGTTACTGTATAATTGAGGACCAAATATCCAAACATGATTACTTTCGCATTTATAATATTAGTAGGAGAGTTTATTTCATGCATTACACGTACCTATAACGAATTAAGAACAAAAATTACATACATATCTAGCTTAGGTCACGGGTAACGATATTTTTTAACTGAAGTACATTTCTTAGCATTACATAAATGGTACGCACGCATGTACGTGACATTATGTTACATTATGAGGTGCTTAACTATTCTACATTATATGTATTACATTTATTATCTTAAACCACTCCCTGGAATCCCTGGGGAGATACGGGCCGTGGAAATTTAGTATTGTAAATAGGTTGTTGTAAATCTGTTTTATGCATTCAAAACAAAACAGAATATTTTCCGTTTTTCGTACGAGTAGTCAGACTTGTGGTCTGTAATAAACTCCCGAGACTGTATATGGTTTCGAGTTCAAATAAAATTTCCTCTACCATTGAATTCGAGTTGGAAGGTATATAAGATTTCTTATTCAAGAGGATTTTCTAAAACAACTTAGGAACACGAGTTGAGCAGTACGTGAACTACAAAATGTTTTCAATTGAGATCGTCCCTAGCACTCGGTCAACTCAATGTGAACCAAGGAGACTATAATACGACCTATGACCGTTGAAACTTACACCATCTGATTCGGAACCAATTTATGTTGTAATAAAATCATCGTTCTAAATTTTTTGTAATCGTGTGTGTAAGTCGTAAGTGTGGCCAAGCAATTATTCTGTAAATATAACAGTAACAGATATCAGAAAAGTTCAAACTGATATCGAAAGTACGTTATCCAATTAGTAAAATTTGATTAATAACTTTTTTAAATAAAAGTTTAAGTTTAGTTGAGGTTGAGGCTTAAGCCTTAAACTGATAAATTAGTCGTTGCTATTGCTGTTATTCACAATAATGTTTAAACTACGAAACGTTTAAGTACTATTTTGCGAAAACAAAAGATATTTCGCCCGTGGTACAATATTCCACTCATAAACCTAATGCCATACAAGTGTAAAATTGGTGCAAATCATCATTAAACATATTTATGTTTAAAGAAGAAAAAAGCAATATGTGAAAAACTATAGCGATGCAAATGTACAAAAGTGACGAAGAAAAGAAAGTTATTCTATTGTTTCAAAGTTCGTTCAATAAGTACAATTTAGAAAAAAAATGATGAGAGCTTTATAATATGGGCAATGATTTAAAGCTGACGGTACTCGAATAAACGCGATTTAGTGCTGAGCTCCATACATTATTCGTCACTAGGGCTGTGCGGAGCGCGATGGAGCGTTTTCGCGAATCGAGTCATTTAACTAAGTATTTTTGTTATTTAAAAAAAATATATTGTGCATAAAACCAAAAGTATTTTTTTCACTAGCGCATTCTTGAAATTTTGGAAATAAACAAATAAATTAGCCGAGGAAACGTGGCTACATACGGATGGATGTGCGTGTTTCATTCTCAAGGCGATCGAAAACTTGGTATCCATTATCGCCTTTATTTCCTTGTTCCGCACCTACTTACCTAACGGAGAGTTAGCGATTTAAATTAATTTCGAAGAGTCACCGGCAGCCTTGACCTTCAGATGCCATCAAGCTTGCTGATAATATTAACTGTAAAATGGCCCGCGGCAGTAATATCTCCAATTTTATGATTACGACGCATGGGTTAGACATCTGCTAGGAATACGATAAAAATGAAATCCCTCAAGCAATGAAGCTCGAGGATGAATGATAGGGGAGTTGTGTTGTGACTACTTATATATTAAACTTCAAATTAGATTTTTTGGCGAAGCGTTTTTGGAGAATTATGGTCTGTGTTGTTTCAATTGTATGTATGTGAGTCTGCTCTTGTATTCTTTTAGAGCGCCTAGCTAATGAACCAATTTCGGTAAATGAGTTATCCTTGGATTCGCCTCGATGAAAATGGGCACATTGAATAAAATAAGAACCAAAAAAAAACAACGACTAATCCTATCAAGAGTATTATCAAAATAAAAGTAAACTAACTAAGATTAGCGAACTGTACTTCTTATGAGTACAACACACACGAAGCTTGATACATAAAACGTTACCCCGTGAACTGGTACATAGGTAAAAAAATATATAAAATGGTAATAAGGTTTATACTTGTAACGAGTGGCACAAAACAATTATCACCGAACGAGCCATTTCGGGTAGCAATACAATGGCAATGGATGAAATGGTTCATCGGGGATTAATAACTCATCAGCAACATGGTGATTACCTACCTATGAACCGATGTGTTCAACGAATACTTTTTTACACAGCGACTGACTACCATCAAGTTAATATTTATACATTAAAAAGAATTGGCAGGTCATATAAATGTCTTAATACAGGCTCTGAGCAATCTAAATGGGTCAGTATGAGAGAATCCGAAACTATAATAAATAAATATCTTGGAACAATTTACACCAATTGACCTAGTCCCAAACTAAGCAAAGCTTGTACTATGAGTACTAGACAACGGATATACATACTTATATAGATAAATACATACTTAAATAACATCCATGACTCAGGTAAAAGCATTTGTATTCGTCACCCAAATATTTGCCCATACCAGGATTTGAACCCCCTCTTGCACAGTAAGCACAGACACATGTGCCATTGTGCCATACAGGTCGAGACAGGGAATAGGGAAATTTGATCTAAAGAACTATGACGGCTATGACGGCGACTTTAGAGCTCGAAACCAAGGCAAGATCATGTCGGGCGAAAATCAAATAATTATTTTTTAAACATAATAATTGACTTGGTTACCAACAACAAATATAAGTTTGTATGTGATAGTGTTTCTTAAAGACACTATGAAAACAGACACTGTTTTCTGCGCTCGCGTATGATCAATGCTTCCATATTTTTAGACCCGACTGTGCGCAGTCCTCTTATCAATGTCATTATTTTAACTCCGCGACGTTATGTTACTTACATGAATGAAGTATAAGTAATATGAATGATAAATGAAATAAAAAACTGATGTCGAAGACTTATGATTTAGAAATGTACGAAATAGCAGATTTACATAAACATTAATATGTGAACAAATGAACAAAAACAGTTACGCCGCAGGCCCTCTGTACCAGCTTCAATATCTTTTCGTGGTGCTTTCGAACTCATTTTACATTATACATTTGTTTTAATTTTATGAACATTATTATTAATGAAAATGAGTTTTTTTACTGACCAATAGTTCTTTTTCTACTGAAAACGCAATTGCTAGCGTCGTTTTGATACACGCACTTGCTTGTAAATTGCATATTTTGCCGTCCTCTGCTACATTATACCTAACCCACTATTCTTTCTCTTTGAAAACGTGGGAGAGTACATTGTTGTCTTGCTCCTAGAAAAATAAACATAATCGTAAACTTACCTAATTGCTTAGCTATACTTATAAACTTTTATCTACCTATAATATCTGATTTTTACTAAAATTTCATAAAAAACTTGAATTAGTTTTGAATTTAAAACCGGAACATGAAGTTCCTCCTTTCGGTAAGTTTTTTCTGAGCCACGATCGATACCAGTAGTTACACCCCTTATTTCCCCTCCTGTCCTAGCTAATTGTTGTATCTAACAACAGTTTACGACTACAATACAGTTACGACAATTAGCGGAGAGCGGGATGATATTAGCATTAAGGCCTATTTTGATAGCTCTCAATTGTTCACTCAGGATACCCGTAATAATTTAGTTTGTTGGTGTTGCAACTAGAGTACGGGCGAATACAGCGGTCGGTGGGCGGCTCTGCAGCAAGTGGCGCTGATGTTCTTCAACACCAACTTCGGCATCAATTTCATTCTCTACTGCTTGAGCGGACAAAACTTCAGGAGAGCGCTCCGTCAAACCATTCCATGGCTGAGAAGCAGGGCCCGCCGGGGCGTGGCGGTCCGCCGGACTACCACCTTTCCTCCAGTCAGAGCAAGCAGTGTTTCAAGTAAGTTATACTTTATGCTTTTTGTTATCCTATCTAAAATGTTTAGTCCATTATCGGTATACAAAACCATAGGTGTCGATTTGTGTGTAAGGTCCACTTTCACGTACGAATGAATTAAGTCATAATGGCAAGTAAATTAAAATTTTCTATTTTGGCACAGATTTTAGTCCGTTTTCCCATTAACATTTTCGTGTGTCTGCTGGAACTCTATTACAATATGTAAACACCCTTTTGATTGGCACCCAAAGTACCAGAGATTGGCATCTAGTTTTTGCAGGATTGTCACCACTATTGCCTTGAGATAAGATTTAATGTGCCCATGATTGGTGGGGTCCCGACAATAGGAGTGTTTACCCGACGGCGACGTAAAATTACGAAGCTACCGTAAATACCAGACCTACGAGTGTAAAGATTTACGTAAGACCGACATTAACGAAGAGTTACTACTCTCGCTACGGGCTGCTTGTGCCTCGCGAGTACACACCACAATAAGCAGTGACAAATGTAAATTATATTAAAATATTTAACTTTCATTCTATGTTACATGACATGTATCAATATGAGATGTGAAAAAAGGAAAGAACGAAGACAAACGAATGATTCATAAACTAACTATTTCTTTTTATCAACTGAAACGTGATTATTGTATTCAGAATATTGTCATTTACACCTAGAGATGCTTATTATTTTCAATTTATATTGAAAGATTTAGTAACCAACACTTTAATTATCCCATCAAAACATTGACACATGCGAGGCATTGTATTAATGAGGTAATTTGCTTAAAAGCCTACTTCACAGTTTAATATGACGTTACTATAAATACATTATAAGCTCTAGCTAGAATAGAGTTTACGGTATGATCGTAACAATTGATCACGCTCAACGTTTAACAATGGATGAACAATGGGAGCAGATATACGTAAGTAGCTCCCGCACATCTCATACAAGCACAAGGAATTAGAATCTGCAAGAGGTCGCACTGCTTATCTCCTTGTATTCGCCGTAAATAGCCCGAAGAGGACTTTGCAAAAGGAAGCCAATTTGAAAGTTAAACATCAGCTCCTTACTAATTTGATCGATACAAAGGTGACTCAATTATTGTAATACATTTAAAAATTCCAAACTAGACAGGCGTGTAAAACTTAAAATAATACTAAAACTAGGGAAACTAAAACTAAGTGCGGTCCCCCAGGTCTGATCCCTGCGGTAGGTTTTATATGAAATTATTGTAGCAGAAAATTCGATCTGCAATAGTGAAAACTTAATTAATGATTAATTATTGACAAAATGGAGTTACTTTTTTTTATAAAAACCTGTACTATCTAACTATGGCTAAACATTTTTCAGTTTAATAATAAAGGGTATGAAGCTACTAAAACTTGAGACAAAGTTATGCGAAATAAAGGTATCTGATGTTTACACATTCATAGAATTGGAGAAACTTCCGGGTCACCAAAAATTATTTGTTATTGGTAGTTGCTTTTGGCTCTGTGTTAAAAGTAATGTGATAATGTAGTAAAAATATACATACACATATAACTTACAGCAAGAAAATAATACCACAATGGTAATTATGCCACAAAACTAATAGTGAAATATTTTAGAGTATCGATATAGATTAACAAAATAGTATTAGGTTTTACTGAAGCTCGACAGATAAATATAACGGGGGATACTTGGCACTAGAGATTGCAACCCGGTATGTTTCTGAACCCGGCCGGGCCCGGTTGCGTTCGTCGCCAACCCGGCCGGGTCCGCCGGGCCCGGCCGGGTTGTGTGTTAGCTATGAAACCTTTCAAGTATTTTATGAAAATGTTCTATACAGGGTGTAATCGTTAAGTGTAGTCGGGCGATTATTCTGTAAATGTAACAGATATCAGAAAACTTTAAACCGATATCGAGAGTACGCTACCCAATTAGTAAAATTATATTAATAACTTTTTTTAAATAAAACTAGAAATATCCCAAATATTAACTTCAAACTCTTCTTTGCGGCCGTAGTCTCACGCAACCTCAAATAATGTCGTAAGAGAAAAGTGCTTAAAATTTATTATTTACGCAAATAAACTGTATTAAAACAATTCGTGAATCATTTTATAATGGTGAAATGACTAGGCCTTATATTGTCTTTCAACGAAGGGCGTACTAAATGTATGGGAGGGTTTGAAGTTAATATTTGGGATATTTCTGGTTTTATTTAAAAAAAAAGTTATTAATGTAATTTTACTAATTGGGTAATGTACTTTCGACATCAGTTTAAAGTTTTCTGATATCTGTTATATTTACAGAATAATCGCCTGGCTACACTTAACGATTACACCCTGTATATGAATGGAAAAAGAATGATTCAAGGTTGATGTTTATTTCAAACTAGCAATTATCACAATAATCAGTCTCACTCACGTCTCTAAATCACCCTTATTACAAAATTGATTACTTGTACTTATGGGCGGAAAAGTAACATTCGTATCAGTAATTTATTCATTTTTATAAGTTTAAACAAGCAAGTCTTTCTCTTTACTCCTTAAAGTGTCTATTTGAAAACATAGTAAAAAAAAGAAACTAATAACGTACATTCTACGAGTTGGCGCTCCCGCGCAGCGTGCCGCGGTTTACTTACCGGGTCCGGTGACCGGGCCCGGTATGAATGGCCGGGCCCGGTGGGTGCCTAAAAGGGCACCGGGCCCGGTTTGCAATCTCTACTTGGCAACCTGTTGAGTACCTCTACCATATACATATAAACCCTTTATATAGGGCCGGCCGCCTAGGCCAGCGGATCAGAAGAGTAAAAGAAACGATTTTTAGCAATACTCTAATACTCTAACGAGTCACATTAATGTGAGGTGGGGGTTAATTACATGCTAAAAAGTGTGCATTTCAATATTCTGACGACTTAAGCGTGACGTAAGGGAGTGGGAGAATTGTAAACTTGCAAAAGAAGTCATTTCGACGTTCTCGAGCGCGGTCTCTATGTTCCTTTCACTCTTTCTCTATCTCTTACTGACCGTTTCCACGCTACTTTCTACTGTCGCCGTCACAGCTGATCACAGACTTTTTTTAATTTTCAGACACAACAACCCTTCTAGATAATAGTCAGTCTATGGGGTCAGCACGTCTAAGACTGGAAGCTGAGCCATCTATACTATGATAATCTGACGCGCTCGAGTATTTAAAATTGAGAGTTTTTTTTGCATTTTTAATAAACAGCTGTGAGCTGCCGTTACGTCCAAATCGTCAGACTTTTAATGAGAGTTCTTTCGGATTTACTTAACATCCTCTGTAACTATATGACGCACTTGATTTTATTCTCGCTTCTTTTTTCTATCCAATCCATCCATACGGCCACCCTGGGCATGTTAACCGGCAGATTAACACACCTCCGTTATCAGAGACACGTGAGACGTATTCACTAACAATATCTGATTCGAAAACTTCCATGTGACTGTTTTCTTTTTTACATTTTTGAAAATCTGTAGGCGCTGCCCGCACCGATAAATGGGTTATAACATCGTAAAATTATTTTTCAATACAGTTGCTCAAAAAGTGCCCTTTTTTTGGCTGTTTTGCGTGCGCAAAGTTCGTTTTTGCGAACTAGTGCGATTTACTTTTCCAGTTTTTTTTTAATTTGTACTTGTTCCAATTCACAACTACTTACCGAAGAGTTTTTATAGTTTTAGTTTGTACCAAGACGTAATAAAACTAAAAACCTATTATTAATGTAAGAATATCAAAATATTGAGATTTTATATTTTATTACTCGCCTGTTCATCAAAAAAATATGATTTTTTAAATAATAACAGTCCTAAAAACAGTTCTTATTAAGGTGACTGAATGGAACGGAATTCTCTGAGACAAAAACATTGTTGGCCTGTTTAAAGAGCAAATCGACCAATCACATCAGCACGCTGATCACTGATTCGACCAATCAGAACACGACTTGTGCTGCATACGACATAAAATCGACCAATCAGAACACTGGGTCTTTTCTGGTACCCTATAAATATTTACATTAAAAATATAAGGTTCTTTTAGTTCCACTTCTTCAGAAATAAATGGCAAAGATATTCAAACAATAAGCGATTCTGGGTGTTTTTAAGCACTCGAAGCGCTTCGCTAAATTAAAAAATAAAACGCCATTGAATGACTGGCCACTAAGAACGGAATCGTTAAAAAAAAAGTAAAAATAGGCGGGAGAGTGAAAATATTAATGTTCCCGGCAAGAATATTTCGTTATCCTTTAATAATTGTCCTAACGCTCATATTAATATCTATATGAAAAAAAATCTTTCATTGAGTTGGCGGAATAGCAAAAGCCATTGCCTTATGAAATACGACAGCTAACAAAAACGCGATTAATTTGTCAAAAATTTTCACTGCTAAAGTTTGTACTTACTTTACTTTAATTAAGAGCTTCAGTAAAAGTCGCAAATTTATTGTATTTTTTTCGCAACTGTATTGAAAAACGTCGTTCGATACACGCGCGGAAATGTCATTCTTCACTCGTCCCGAGTCTTGCCACTTGCCTGCGGCTCGTGGCAAGATATCTCGGAACTCGTGAAGTAATGACATACCTTCCGCACTAGTATCGAAATGTACTATTTTTTAACTAAAGTTTTTCGTATCATTTGCTGATTATCCTTTTTGTCTCTCTTTTTTGGCAATCATTTGCAATTAGTCTCGTTTTTTTGGGCACATCCGCTACTTGTTCCATTCGTTGTTCGTCTCATTCTCTATTCATGTCTTTTTTGACCAGATCTGCTATTCGTCCATGTATGTTACATACATGTATTCCACTAAATGCTTGAACTGATTTAAGATATTGTTGATAGAGTGATGCGAAAAGATAGTCACAACTAGCGAGTGAGACTAAAAACGAACGTGACGAAAGAGACCAAAAACGAAAAAGGAAGACCGTGACGAAAAACGAATAAGACTTATTAAGAGAGAGGCAGAATTTGAACAACGTAGATAGTGACGGATAGAAAACAAGATGACTAAAGAATGAGTGACAAATACAGAATGAGATGAAATACGAATATATAAGGAACGAATGAGACAGCCGTGATCACGGCCGGTGAATACGTTTGAAACGTCGAGTTAAATAACCATATGTACTACGGCCGTGGATAATAATTAAATAAATATTCCAGGACAATTCACATCAAATAACTAAGCTATGGGTACTAGACAACGCATATAAATAAATACATACTTAAGGACATATAACATCCAACACTCAGGTGCAAACATTCATATTCATCATACAAACATTTGCCCCTCCCGGGAATCGAAGACGAAACCTCTAGCTTCATGGTCAGGGTTACTAACCACTAGGCTATCCGGTCGTCCAATTACGTTCTGTGGAGAGGATTTTAGGATTATGAAGGTCGATCCAATAGTTTGGTCCCGATTCCAGCAAATGCATTTTGTGTCGGTCCACTGATATGCTGAGTAAATAAGCAAGACCAAGTGTGTGTAGTTAAGAAAACTCGCGCGGCGAAACAGCAGTGATACCCTTTACTTCAGAATACTAGTGACCACCGCCGTTGCAAAACATTAAAGAAATAATATTTTTGCGTGACTAAGCCCCGTCTTATTAGTTAAATATATCAATACCTATGAGTGGTAATCACGAAAGTTTTAAACAACTCCGCACAAATTACTACTTGAAAATATTGTAATTAACTAAACGTTTAGTATGCCTACAGCGTCGTACGTGAGCAACTGCACGGAAGCTACGAGCAATTGCGGCGTGTCATCCACGACGCCGGGCGTGCGCAGGCGCCGTCGCGAGCCTTTCATCACGCGCTGGACCTTCGACAACAGCCGCCAGCGCCCGCCCACCCTCGACTTCGAGATGACAGTCATCACCTCCAACTATACATCCAGTGCATGAACTGGAACTAAGGTATTCCGAACTAACTATCACTAGCATTTGCTGACCGGTTCCAATACCAAAACAAAAAACGTTTTATTTAGTAAGACGTTGGATCAGGTCTGGCTTTAGGACGTTGCTATGTATTCTGGTAATGATCCGCCCAAGCGTGTGTAAAATATATTTTGTGTATTGTTTATAAAACCCGTTTTGTTGAATTAATGATTACTGCTGTCTAGTATTTAAACGCTTTGCTTAGTTTGTGATTAGTGGGTAAATTGGTGGAAATTATTTCAAGATATTCATTACTAATTTATTATTATTATATTGTTTATAATCATATTTATCATACAAAGCTTGTGGTCGACACTAAACGGGCCATTTCAAGTAATTGTAAGTACGGTTTACGATAAAAGTCGCCGTCCAGGAGAACAACTTCAATACCATTAGTATTGGTATTATACCAATACTAAGACTTTTCCAATGATTAATGCGAACATTGTTGTGTTCTTTTGTGAACCTAACTTTGCTGCTCATCCGCCCGATAACGATGTATTCTCAACACGAGAGTGTATAATTAAACATTAAATAAAAAGGCATAACAATGCGTTTTAACTTTATTCTACCGGTCGGCGATTTTTTTTTTGTACTCTTTGACATGCCCTGGCCGCTAGACGCCCGCCCGATGGCGATGAACGATTATTACTTTTATAACATACTGTACTAAAGCTAATACGACGGTAATGATATAAATAGGGTTAGGACTTTTCATAGCATACCGTGGTTCTAAAATCCATGGACCAATATGCGAAATATAATGTTCAAAGTCAAAGTCAAAAAGTATGATGTAATATTAAATATAATAATTTACACTGTCACTGAGTTCATTTTAATCAAACGTAATTAATTTTATCATAAACCCATACAATAATAATAATTACTGATCACATGTGATGCTATAATATGATTTATTTAATTATAAATCCTCTTTAACGCCCGTGTTTAGTGAGTAGTGCAAACTCATTCGCAATTTAAAATTAAAAAATATTGTCAAATTAGTGGTCAGTTTTGATTAGAAACGTTCAAATTTGTTTTTGATTTTAAGTAAAATGAACAATGCTACAATTTCCGAAATTAAATAATGGATAGAGCCATGTAAGGAATTAAAATATTTATGAGGACTTTGACTTTTAAAAATATTATTAGTAGCGACTCCATAGATTTTAGAACCACGGTATGCTAAGAAAAGTCCTAAGCATAGTTATAAAGATTGTATTAAACCTTGTTATTTCAATGTCATTTACAAAGACTACAAGTCTACACTATTGGGTAATACACCCAAATGTGGAAAATTAAAGCACTTTTGGATTTATCACAGATATTCAAGCAAGCCTGAAGTTATAAAATAAAGCTTAGGATCGAAGCTCACAGGGCTTACAGTTGCGCTACTTAAATATATTATCCCGTCGTAAACTTGTCTCCTTCTAGCTTTAATTATATTAATAACGATATATTTCAATAGTGATAAATGATCTCATCGTTTTTAAATTAGAAAAGAAGATAAGTTAATTTATTTAAGGAAACTATTTTGTGTACCTACCTACTATAAAAATCGTTACGTAACGTAATAGGTATTATTTAAGATTCCAGCTAAGGTTTATCGATCAAAAACAAAGGAGAGGGGATTTTTTTAAATAAAAGGTGGATATTTTTGTCAATTCGTATTTAGTAAATAAGTCACAAATCTCATCTATTAAGATGTATTTCATATTTTTAAATTGTTAAGCTTGTAATTATTAAGAAACATAAATACATGTCAGATATCAAAGTGTCGAAATTATTATTTAATTTAAACACGATTCGACTATGACTGCTAAAGAAATAGTAAATGCCAGCAATATTCAAGATTCATTGAAGCAGTTATATTATCGTAGTCATGTCTTGTTATCTGCAGTAAATGTGAGTTTCACAATATTGGATAATAATTAGGCAACTTTAAAAAAAATGTTTAAACAATCAGAATTACTATGGAGCAATAATTCCATTCAAAAAATAGCACTAAGTACGTAAACCCCAACCAAGTGGGCGGGCCTAATCGTGCACCATGTATATTAAAAAGACTCGCAACGAGAAAATAAAATTTGTTTATTTATTTTTAAAATCGCTAACCATGCTGTGTATAACTACTTTGGTTGTCATGCTAGTCTTAAAAATAAAATTCTTTATATATGTATATTGTTTGAATATTGTGTGATGTGTTTAGTGTGACTCATAAATAAAAAAAGGGTAAAAAAAATGTGTATAATATTTATGTTTATAAAAAGTTGAATTTGATGATTTATGTAAATCGCCCGGGTTGTCACTGTTGTAGAATAATTAGGGAAAAGAGGAGCTGACGCCTTAGTTTTCCTACCAGAACCAGGCGGTGTTTGATGTATAGAAATTTAATAAAAAACATCGATGCCAAAATGTTTACTGAAGTGAATACAGTGTTTCTTTTTTGACGAATTCTTTCAATTTTAAAAATTGATAAATTGTAGTCATCATGCCCATTGTTTAGATGTAAATAACTTTAACACATCTGAATATGTGTACATATTAGTTGTATTAACAGGCCTTGTTGCCTTCCCGGTGGTCATAGAGCCGCTACGTCTGCCCACGATTTGAATACTTTTATATTATATTCTATGTAAATTTCTTATTTTAATACTTTTAGCACTCATCGACGAAAGCTGTTTCAAATTCAAATTCCACCGAAAGTGTGAGCGCTAAAGGTATTAAAATAAAGGTCATTATGATTTTGCTTACATAAATCTTAGCCATGCCGTGACACTGGTGAGCGCCGGCCTTACGTCGTCTTGTTGCCTTCTCGGCACCATTTGTCCTTTTTAATAGAATAATTGACTAATAAGAAGCAACTCCCTCCGAAGACTTTTTATTATGTGTATATAATAGTATTTTATGCAACTGTTGCATAATGAGGGGTCTTAAAACACGAGCGTTTTAAGACTTGATTATGTACAGTTGCATACATTACTTTGTCTACACACATATCATAAGTACTACATGATGGGTTCTGAAGCTATCGGGCAATGACCTGCATTGCTACTAGCTACTAGTGCTAGGTACCTATTAAATATCTATAGACTGTACACATTAAAATAATGTAATAAAAATTGAATTTGAACAAATATAGAAACATAAAGAAAAATAAACAATTAGAAAAATTCTCGTAATAATATTGGTTGTTATAAGCTGGTCATTGCCTACGGTTTCTGAACGCATTATAGAGCATTTATGATATATGTGTAGATAAATATATATACATACAGCGTTTTTCACCGTTTAAACCTTAACCTACCGCCATGATTTTTTTGTATGTTGTCTTTATGCTAGAACTAGGTTTGCATGTTTTGATTTTTTTAATATTCTTAATATTTTCAAAAATATTAACGCTCTTCTTTTGTATGAAACTCCTAAAATGCAAATATTGTCTAATCTATAAAGAATATTAAAAAAATCAAAACATGCAAACCTAGTTCTAGGGCATAACGTACAAAAAAATCATGGCAGTAGGTTAAGGTTTAAACGGTGAAAAACGTAATCGCCGTTTGTATGTAGAGCGCTGAGTCCACACTCTTCTTAAATAAGTTTTAGAAAATAGTAGATTAATGCCTTGGCTTGGGAAGTAAGCAATTGCTGGCCGAGTCAGTCTAAAAACCCGAACCGACGGCGAGGGTTTTTAAAAGTACGAAGCCAGCAATAGCCATTCCACCCGAGGCAGATATAGTACTTTTCTCAAACATTCGGAGGAAATAAAATAAAAATTACATATAAAGATTTTTATTTAGCACGTATAATATCAATTTCCAAGGAGTCAATACTGCACGCCTTCTGGTCACTAAGTATGTTCAGCGACGGTGATTTAAATAAAACATTATGTTTGGGTTGTTCTGATTCAAACGGAGATAAGTATGTAATAGTTTTATATTATTTAATTAGGTAGTTATTTTTTCACTCTTTCTTCCCTCTATCCTCCATTTTATACAGTTCTCATCTTCTCATATTATTATCGTCTTCAAGTTTATATTTAGATTTTCGCAACTATAACTTTGCCACAGGTAATTTTGCTTCGCTTTTAAATTGCATATTTTTTAATGTTTATTGTCACTAATAAAATATAAACTCGGTACTTATTTACGTGTTTCCGGTTATTTTTTAATATTTAAAAAGTACTTGTTTGTTTTTAATACGCCGAAGATGTTTGAGACATGATTCAAAATGTTACATTTCGAACATAATTACTGAATCCCGGTATCTGGATTTGGCTGTATGAGATTTTTCCATAGTCTCTATCACTTTAAAAAAAGTTAATTTCTGTCCAGCAATGAAATTCGTATACCACTTCCTGGAGCGTTAGCTGTCCAGCAATGATTTTTTTTTTTGTTTCTTCGAATACAATGTGAACATTTCCGACAATGTTTGAGAAAATAAGATTAATATTCCATACGGTCATTTTTGGTATGAGCTAGTTAGAGCCTAGACAAGAGCTAAAACTCTTTAAAAAACCCTAAGTCACAAACTGATAAATTTGGGCCGCTGAAATTGGTGCAAAATAATAATCACTTTAAAGGATATCTACTTACAAACAAAGGAGTAAATTTGTTTTTTTATGGGTTGATTTTTTATTTAATGTAAAATAATTTACGTAGTTTATTTATATAATTAATTAACTTTTTAATCGCCATTGTTTGCAATATAAGACCCAAAACATCGAGCTTAATTTGCTGCAGTCGTATAATTAAAAAACAATATCGTATAGTTTTTGTATAGGTGATGACACATACAAGTTCATTGAACATGCTAATGGATATATTTATGCACTTTGGTCTATTCTATTTGTCAATTATCGG
The DNA here is from genome assembly GCA_963691745.1 of Ditula angustiorana. Lineage (NCBI taxonomy): Eukaryota > Metazoa > Arthropoda > Insecta > Lepidoptera > Tortricidae > Ditula > Ditula angustiorana. Next base: position 16,676,433 of record OY829472.1, read on the forward strand.
CTTAAGTACTTTAAATATAATTTTAGCCGTTTCCTCTCTTCCTTTAGTATATTTGAAGGAGTGTGTCGTAGCTATTTAAACCTATTTAAACAGAATATAAATTTCGGTTTTGTATTTGAGAAATTGCAAAGTCCTGCGACTCTCAATTATGTCAATGTACTTCGTGGTTGTTTTACAAATGTTTTTCTTAAGTCCTGAGGTGCCTTTTCTCACTAAAGTTTTTAGCCTTGTAAATAATTCTGGCTAACTTACAAACGCGGCATACTTTAGACGAACTTTCGGTCGGAAGCGGTATTCCAATCTCGAAGTAAAAGTAACGTTGTACCTATTTAAAATGGCAAGGGTGCCTTTTCTCACTAAAGTTTTTAGCCTTGTAAATAATTCTGGCTAACTTACAAACGCGGCATACTTTAGACGAACTTTCGGTCGGAAGCGGTATTCCAATCTCGAAGTAAAAGTAACGTTGTACCTATTTAAAATGGCAAGGCTAAATTATCATAATTAGAACTAAATGAAATACATTGATATTTTAAATTGATTAGGCTAAATATTTAAAATATTCAATGACTAAAGCTTGTTTATGCAAAGCGTTAGAATAAAAAACATAATATTTCCACACAATAAGAGCCAAAAAGACGTCGTTCGACTGAGCTCAGCTTGGCCGACACATCTGAGTCGATCTACGTCTTTTCTTTCTTTATATCAACAAATATAAGTAGCGGTTGGCCGGTTGTGCATTCCGTCGCTTAGAAAGATGAAAAAAAAATATTTTTGTCGTACTTATGTACGAGTTTTTTTTTTAATCAATCACACTTTGCAGTATAAAGTACAAGTATGTTTTTTTTTTCAAATATTCTAAATGGTGCATAAGTTGTGTTTTCTTTCTTCTTTAGACAAGGAAGTATAAACATGTTTTTACCGTTTTACACATTTTTACTTCTGAATAATGTAATTGTGTGAATCCAAAAATGAATTCAGCATTTAACTGGTTCCCCGCGATACAGGCATTGCTTAGTGTGGGGACCCCTGATAAATTTTGTTACATCTTTAAGCAAAATAAACAATTTTTTATTCTTAATTTATACGAAAATGATACCAAACTCGGCATAGCAGCCTAACTGATGTAGATATCAAGATTGGCTTAAAAAGGGAATACCTGTAATTTGATTTAGCATTAGGCCTTTCATGCTATTAAAGATAATTTTGTTTACATTGAAAATCATTTTTTTGCGCATCCCGGTATTGGAAATTTTAAATAGAAAGAAAACTATACAACTTATCGATTCGATTTCGAGGTACCTACATAAAATAATGTGCGCGGACGCGATGCCCAGTATTTATAGTTCAGAGTACTTAGTTAACGCAAATAAAACAAAGGTTAGAAAATTCATTGGTACAGTTAATCAAATTGATGGGCTACAAGAGTATTTTCACAATAAACCTTTTTATTACTTTTGCGTTGTGCATTACAATGAAGTACTGTCACAGCGTGCAGCGAAGACTTATTATTACAGGGTTCTGAATGGCTTAGAATTCAAATTGGTTGACCATACATGGCGTCCGCTGAAGTTAGAACTTAGTATCTTTCACGCGAAGTTCACAAAAGCCGTGCGCCGTGCAAATAAATAACACCTAATAGATTATAAGTTATTTTAATACAACTACTGCAGAGTTTCATCAAAATATGTTACGCATTTTTTTCGCGAAAGTGTAACAAACATCCATCACAGCCTGTAAGTTTATAGTCATCCGATGAAGCCGTCTACACAGGGCAATCGTGCGGGACGTGAGGGGCGAGACGCTACTCATACTGTTCACTACAGCAATTCGGGACACCGATTTCAGGGATAACGCGTGTTAAATTATATTTGCAGTCAATAAAAATGCTGCATACGGCTTCTGTTGTGGGGGACTGTGGGTCACCTTGTAAAAATAAAGCACTGCAATTTCGTTAATACATTACGAGTATATATGTAAAACAAGGGCATGAACGAACGAACATGACAGTTTTTTCAACTAGGTACTACTAACATAAAACTACCGTGAGACTCAGACATATTAATAAAACGGATCACTCACGTATTTTTACGTCAAGAAATGCCCGACATGTTTCGGACCAGTCCGTGGTGGTTTGTCGACGTAAAGTGAGTGAGTGATCCGTTTTATTAATATAGGTACTACTACACCGATTTTTATGAAACTGCACACACACTGAGTTTCCATGACCATACAACATCATGATAATTTCCCCTTGTGATGATAACATCAGATCGATGAAGCCAGGAGTCGCTAACGAGTCCCATAATATATACTTGGTGGCGAGGGTCTGATGAAGGAGTCTGATTGCAATGTTGTTTCAAGGAAAAGAACTAAAAAGCTCGACATCATTTATGTCGACATTAAAACATAATTTAAATAAAAAAAAACCAAAAACTAAAACTCTGCACCAGGCTTCGTCAGTATCTTCACAAAAAAAATGGGATCCACAAAAAATGTATGCCGAACCTCACTTCTTTTAAGGGATTACTATATTGGACACAGACTCAGTCTGTTTCATTTAACATTTAGTCAACAAACACGCATATCGCATACATAGCCTAAACAAAAAGAGACTCCCCTCTCTAGAGTAGTCAGATAAAAATCGACAACCCTGGGTGCTGTGGCTAGTGTCGGCGTGTCGGCTTTTCCGCAAAGATTAAATGCATCGGGCCACAGTATTTTTTACACTGTGCATCCATCCAACCATCCTTACAAACTTTCGTGTTTATAATATTAGTAGGCTTTTGCCCCCCCCCCCACCTCTCCTCCCCCCCCCCCCCAGCCACTAGGCCACCAACGCTTTTAGTAGAGATATATATATAGCTTTTGTAATTATATTTTGTTCAGTCGAAGCTTATTTCACAACGAACATTGTTTGTCGCGAAGCTTCTGCCGAGCAAACTAATACTTATCTAATTTACCAAGCATTAAATAATGTGACAACTACTATAGGGGCTGTACTCGTAAATGTACAGAAATTACAGCCGCTATCGTAATTGCCGCCTTATTTAGATGTTTAGGAAATAAGATAAGTAGTTCAGTGAGGTAAATCTTTACCTCACCACACATATGTATCACTTTATATTAGCGCCCTCGTTGCGTCTTTCTGCCTACGTCTGTTCGGCCTTGCTAGGTAAGTTAGAATAATGGAGACAAATTCAACACACGTGAAGCAAGATGTGTCGTATATCGTCCGTTATTCAGGAATATACTTCGTGGGTTTGACATTTCAACTTTGAAGCAAGTTGCAAAGCTTACTTACAATGTGTGGAAGTGCGGTACGGGAGCACGTGCTTATTTCAGAATGTGCTTTATTTAAGACGCGTTTCCAACAATTTTATATAGCAAACAATAGACGAGTTAAGATCAAAATTTGAAGCTTTGTCTATATATTAAATCTAGGTAGTTCAAACTGATGAGCGAGTCGCGAGGATTCTATCTAGAGTCGCGTCCGCATGTGTGAGGAACGCGGTCAGCTTCGGATTAAGTCGAGCAGCGGCGTCTGTCCAGCGTGGTATACAAGGCCGTGTCAAGTTAAGAGGACGTCGAGTCCTGCACTTGATCGACGAACGTTAAAACTAGTGTCTAGTACCACCGTTCAAACATTACATATGCATAACATTTACCATGAGTGGCCGCAACTCTATTTTTAAATTCATGGCTTTCCCATTTTCCACTTAATCGAAGGACAGTTAAATAATAATGCCACACTAACTACATAACATGTTCTACCATACCTTTTCAGATGAGGTGCGATACATATCAACTGATAATCCAATCCTTAACGGAGATGAAGCTATCCATGAAAATCAAACTAATTTCATATCAGTCATGTAATGCCAGCCGTATGTAAGTATATCAAAGATAACTTCAAACAATGCCTACATCATGGGAAGTGTTCTGAGGAATCGTTTGGATTAATACCAGCAACTAAATGCCATTAGGTACCGCACAACTCGAAACAAGCCTTCGTTTTATCCTCATTATCTGGAGGCTTGGCGGTAAACCACCGTGGAATCAACTTTCGGCATCGGTGTTTCCAAATAGATACGACCTGGAGATCTTCAAGAATCGAATCTATTCTTTTCTTAAAAGCCAGCAACGCGCTTGCCATTCTCTTAATATTGCAGGTCTCTATGGGCGGCGGTGATTGCTTTCCATCACGTGAACTGTCTGCTCGTTTTCCCCCTCTACTATAAAATAATTATACAAAACAAACAAGAAGTTTCTTATGACAATAAGGAATAATCACGAATCAAATGGGATAAGTCTGCCAAATTGTTGTAGATCATCATTAAAAATATATTATGAAGTATCTAGTTAAAAAACATATTTAAGAAGTTATAGTGAAACAAAATTGCAAAGTATTTAAAAATATAATCATATTTTATTGCTTCAAAATATGCTCATTCGTACCCAGATAAGAAATGTAAAAAAATATTGTATAAGAGTGAGAGTAATGAGTTAAAAAAATGTATAAGTATTAAAATAAATGCGATCTTAGTTTAAAAACCATACATTTAAATATTGGTAACGACTGTGACGTCAAAGTCTATGCCCGTTTTGTATGGGGCGTTTTTGTGAGTCTTGTTCACTGTTAGTTTTCTATTGGTTATATTTAAAAAAATTACCTTAAAAAAACAAAACACGCTTGTTTTTCTTTAAACGTTTTTTTAAAATTTTTGTAATTAATAAATTCCATGCATATTCCGTACTGTGTCCAGAAGAGAAAATTATACGCACGTCCCGCACCCGCCCCACTTCAGCCCGCGTCGTTGTTGTTGGTGTTGCGAGCCCGGGAGTCCTTTAGCAGTTTTGATTATTAACAGCCACATAGCTCCAGATATAGCACCAGATTATCTATTGCTTTGTCCTTTCTCTAATGGTAGGTATGCAGTTGCTATATAATCTGAACAAAGTTAACCATTGACTAAACGCACTTAAACATTTCATTAGTTATTCTACTCTATAAATAAAATGCGAGTACAATAATTCAATCATTATCATATTCATTATTATCAAAATCTTAGCGTCTTTTCTCGCTTCATAATTTTAAGAATGCCTTGGAATCTAAAATCATGGTTAGACATAGAATTAAGTCACATCTTTTGTATAGCGATAGCGTTCGTCTGCACATACCTGCCAATACTTAAGGTAAAGTACAAAAGTACTAAATATGTATGTACGGTACGTTAAAAAAACAAAGGTGTGTCCCCCCCTCCCCTACAGCCACTAGGTAATCAACGCTCTCAATACACGATTTCGATATGGTAAGTAACTCCCAGAATAATTAATAAATCTGTAAAACTTTTGAGAAGGTATAGTATTAGGGAAACGTTACAAAGCACAGGAATTATAAATAAATAATATTATATTGTAATCGTAATTATTTATTTTTAAATTTTTTCGATTTTTCTTTTTGTATTTTTTTTTACATTCAAATTAAATTTAAAATGCTACATAAATGAATGACAACACAAAGGAAAATTAGGGTAATGGCAGGATTCGAACCTGCAACATCAGCATTCCGTGCCTTGCGTATTCCAGTTTCCGCCAAATTACCGCTTAAAAAAATTAGGGTAATGGCAGGATGGTGATGATTAGCGGTAATGTGGCGGAAACTGGAATACGCAAGGCACAGAATGCTGATGTTGCAGGTTCGAATCCTGCCATTACCCTAATTTTTCTTTGTGTTGTCATTCATTTATGTAGGATTTTAAATAATATTCTTATAAAAAATAGGGTAAAGTATTCAATTTATTCATGTTACTGATAATACCACAGAATAAATAATAGCACAAGTACAGAAGTGTAACTCCGAAAAACGGTGTAAGGTATAAGAAGCGTTCGACTGTATGCCACTCTGTCTATCGTATAATTCGTATTCATTCGCACGCACGGCAACTCGATTGTGCCGAGTCCAGTGCAGTGAGCCGCTGATATTCTTGATTCTCCGTGAAGTAAGCCGCGCCGCGCGGCTTACTTCCCGGAGTTAAATACATACAAATAATGCTCACAAAATGGACGCATCATTTTTTCAATTGGTATAAAAGATAAATAAACTAATAATGCAACTTGCAAGTGAAATGTGATCCAACTCTGTTACTTTGCGAGCCCAACGCAAATTTTGGGCACAGGGCACAATATTTAATAACAATTTACACCCGTTGGCCGACGCTTATAAGTATGTACGTCTACGCGCAGGGTAGCAACGACGTGAACCTTGCTAAACTATTTATACCGCAGTAATTTCTGTTGCTTTAGTTTTTTAGGCGGTTGCGGTATTTAGTTTGTTTTGTATACATATGTAAACAATCAATTAACATTAAATTAATTAAAAACTTCCGCTTTCCTTTAAAGTCATTAAAAAATGTCCTTAGATTAGTGTTTTCAACTAATCAAGCTTCATAAAAGAGGAAACCGAGACAAAAATACATTTTATAAATTTCAATTTACATAAGATTACGACGGACCGAAACGAACGTCGGGAACGAAAGCTTTAATTTATACCCACTAATGTCTTTCGCCTAGCAGAAATGAATACTGGAGTATCTAAGGCTTCGTATAATGAAACAGATCCTTCTTTGTGTTTAAGCGATGTGGTTGATATACGGGTATGTGGAATTCAGTATTACTTTACAGACATGTAATTTCAAAAATGGACACCTCCGTCTTCACACCAATATACACCGCGGCAGGTATAAAATTGAGACAATATTTATGCACGGACGGTTTAAAAACGGGTGAAAGGTTCATGTTTGACTCCGTACCTTAAAAACTTTTGAAATTAGAATATAAATGAGCGAACGAAACTCACTCTTCTGAAACTTGAGGTAAAATAAAGCAAGGTTAAATTAGATTATAGATGTATAAGGCTATAAGGATCTTCTTGTGTCAACCTCGTTAGAAAGCAACCGTTTAAATGGTGTACTGCGGGGCCATGCGCAGGTAGGGCGGTGATACTCCACCGACAGCTCGCTGCCCGGCCCCACATCATATTTTCGAATTAGTCTAAGTTCACCAAACCTCTATGGTGCGGAAGCTTTGCATTAAATATGAGGACGCTCTGCAGACGTTTCATGCACTAATTCAGAAATAAATGAAGAAAGACGCCTAAAAACACATCAAATTTGATTAAGTAAATGAGATTACTAACTCAGGTTGACGCTCCTGGGTGTAACGGCTGTTCCCAATGTTAAAACTACGGCAAATTTAATCAACAAAGAGTTAAATTTTGACACAATTTCTATGGGAAAAATAATAAAATTACTTCTGGTAGGTGAAATTATCCGTAGTTTGAATATTGCAAGCGGCCATGGCAAGGCGAAAGGATTCAGTAGTACTGACCATTGTCTGCGTCGTCGGCGGGTAGCGGGCCCACGGCGCCGAAGAACCGCTTGTCCAGTAGTTGCAGTAGCTGAAGTGCGCTCTCGTGCACCGGCGCGCGCGGGCAGCCCGTGCACATCAGCGTCACGTTGATGACCGCCGTGTAGTGGTCGCACGGGTACTCCCTGCCAGGTGCGTTTATTTACTAACGTGTTCTTATAAGGCACATTTTTAAGAAATTAAGACCCCTAGACTGGTCCTTGACTATAAAATATCGTCCGTAGCCTGGGTATTTTTTGTATTTTATGTTTCTTTCAAGAGTTATTGTTAAGCGTAGTTTTAAGTTAATGCTTTTTTTCCCGGAAAGAATTAAGCAACAATTAAAGGTAAAAGTGCTTCTTTTAAAACATTGATCTCGCAGAATTTATTAAGATATAAAACAATTCAAATGCCCAGTTGGATAGTAATATTATCAATTATCATATAGGTACAATATATATGTTTTAGTTAATTTTGTGTTAACTTCTCTCAGGGGCTTACAGACTTACAAATACAGAAGAAAAATGAGATTTTACATAGGAGCCTTAACTGCCAGCAGTTAGCATGCTTTCATTGGTCTTACTAGAGCAAGGCAGCGTTGCGGCAATTCATTGCTAAAAATTGCTTTGTATCAGAGTATCTTTACGTGAAGACGCACACTTATCAATTACCATCACTCTTACTAGATTGAGATCTGATTCCTCAACGATACTAGCTTCGTATTACTGGTGCTTTTATAAATTAGGAAACAATTGGTAATACTCATATAGCAACTGGCTGGTTCTTTGTCAAACTGGCATCGTAGAACGTCAAATATTTTGTCTCAAAACACCAATCCTAATAAATGAAATACCCAGTGGAAATAGATTATACTTTTAAATGAATTGCTAAAATAAATGGGACTTTTACGTAAATGATAGTTGATAGCGATGGAAGTATAGTCGACCAAGGAATTGCTTTACTACTTTTAGACCGTACTAAGGAATAAAGTTAAAAAAATGACTTGGTTGACTATACCAGTGCGAAGCTCAGGAGCTCGTTTCTTCGTAAAATTGATATATTAAAGTGACTATATATAATAAGACACAATTCGTATGGCTCGTCGTGGGTAGAGGCTGAGTTTAAACAAAAATACATATGTGTGAAAGAAAACCAAGATGTATCTGTAGTCAACGTCTGATTCCGTTTTGTGAATGATTAGTTTGATCGTCAAATTATCGGAACTAGAACACATTCAACTGGCATATAATTATCGAGGAGAGCCGAAAGGCACGTTACATCAAACGAAGCAAAGCGAATCTCTACAAACCCTTTGGCAATATTGATGTTAAATGTACAACACACACCCAGAATTCCAAAATACACCCTCTGTAGCTAGTCCAAGGAACGTATATTCATAGTCTGCTATGCACAGACGTAACTCTTTGCTGCTCTGCAAATTGTCAACTGTTATATGAAGTACATGGACTGAGCTCCGCTCTATTTTTTTAAAATTAGTAACGATGTAAAAAACACGAAGAAAATGAATTTCATTTCCTAGAAATGAAACCTTTCCGTAAACCCCTTTGTTGTAAATTTCATCGAGATCGTAAAATCGTCTTCAATACAGTTGCTCAAAAAGTGCCCTTTTTTTGGCTGTTTTGCGTGCGAAAAGTTCGTTTTTGCGAACTGGTGCGATTTACTTTTCTACTTTAAAAAAAAATGTACTTGTTTCAATTCACGACTATTTACCAAAGAATTATTAAAATGTTAGTTTGTACCAAGACGTAATAAAACTAAAAACCTTTTGTTAATGTAAGAATATCAAAATATTGACATTTTATATTTTATTGCAAGCATGGTTTTTAAGGTTCTAAAGGAAACAGTTGTTTTTGTGTTTATACAATTTAAATATTTCTATACACAAATAATCGAACATAATGATAGTAAGGTGTTATTTAATATAAAATTGTTTCCTTCTTATAAAAAAATGTATTTAAAAAAAATCTTTCATTGAGTTTGGTTGCGCCGTGCTGTTAGGTATGGGCCATGAGGCTGGCGGACTCCTTGCGAGCTGGCCGCTAACCATAGATGCCACATGGGTGCGGCGCATGCGCGAGTGGTCGCATAGCGACAAACATTAAGTTGAAAATAACGTGTCAACGTAAGAGAAGTTAACTCCAAATTCCGCTCCGCAACGTGTGTATATTATGTGTGTACCAAAGAGCTATTGCCCAGCTGGTGCCCGTTTACCCGCGTGTGTCGTGTTTCCTCGCGTGTGGCTTATTCTGGTGGTTCGGCGGCGGACGAGGTAAGTCCGTCTCCTCTAAGCCTTCGCGGCACGGCGCCCAACCAGAGTTGGCTGACTAAAAAAAACTATGTGATGATAGACCTTCATCAAATCAAATGTCGCAGTTGACGAATTTAATAGTAACTATCAAAAAGTTACATTCTTGATAACGAAATTCAGACACCTTTTACAATGGAGAGCTATGTCATAAACTTCGATTCCACGAATTTGAAACGTACTCGTAATCCACCTTTGATAAGGTTTTACGGAATTATAGTGAGGCCAACGAGCATGCGGGTCATGACTAGTTACCAGGCTGTACGTTATAGTGGGCTGACAACCAAAACTCTTTAAGACGAGGCTCCCTCAAGGGGACGCGGGGGACTGAGCTCTGTGCGGGCGCCACGTAAGTTCTACGGGTGTAGCTACTAGGCTGAGAGTCGTGTGTGCCATTTAATACACTTTGCACAACTTTGCACGATGTACGTCATAGAAACTAATTCGCGTTTATCTGAAATAATCCATACTTCCATACTAATATTGTAAACGCTAGAGTGAGTTTGTCCTTCCCTCATGTAGTAACGGAGAGTAAGAATGACCTGATTTTTTTGCATAGGGATAGTAAAAAGGTCAAAGAACATAGGTTTCTTTTTATCCCGATCGAACAAGTAAATCCCGTGGAATATTGTTTGGTACTCAGGTTCTTTATCTATCGTTTGGTTACATTACGTCGTGTACATGTTACGTTTTCATGGCTAAACGCCTCAACCAATCAACATAAAAATCCTCCATCTTCCATCGTCGTCTTCCATGTTTGCATGCCCGGTTGCAAGCTAGCTTGCATGTCTGATTGCAGGCTTACTTGTATACTCGTTTGCCTGCTTGCTTGCATGCCTTTCTGCATGGTTGGCATGCAAGCAACTATGCCATCTTGCATGCTTGCTTGTATGCCCGATTACATGTTCGCCTGCATGTCCTATTGCAAGCTTACTTGCATTACCTCTTGCATGCTTAATTGCATATCCTTTTGTATGTTTGCTCGCATGCCATCTTACATACTTTCTAGCATGCATGATTGCTTGATTGCTTGCTATATTGGATGCAAGTTTGCTTTTAACATACGCAATAAAAAAATAGAATGCGGGCGAAGTCGCAGGTAAAAACTAGTAAGCAATATACAGAGACGATTTGTTAGATCAATTCACCGAAATCGCCTTGTGGCTTTTATCCTCTTCCCTCGACAGTTTCAAAGCAAATTTCTGTTTGCATTATAAATTCGACGCTTTTTTCTACTAGCCCATTTACCTGTCGCATTTATATCCCGTCGATATTTTTCTCCTCAATAAATTTTCACTAGTATTTTCTGTAGCAAGCTTATTACGCGTATCAAGACAAATTATTCAAATTCTTTACAAAACCTCATAGTGGACATTATTTAAAAGACAAAACCAATCTGGATCGCCTGCCTGGTCATGTGTCAAAAAAGGACCGTGCAATGGATAATTTGTGCATAATAGTCCTCAGAACTCAGGTGCTGACGGAGACACGTCACTCATACCATTCCGATTATGCGAGCATTGACGCGGAAAGGGCAATCGTAAATAAATAAATAAAACAGCCAGGAATATTCGTATGTTCCAGCTCTTTATAAAGAGGCAAAGCATAACTTAAGGGCAGAGAATTACGTCCGACAAAACGCCACCCCTCTTTGATATAGGAGACGCATTGGTAGTGCAGGCACTCAAGCGTGTTACATTTTGGTGATTGTTCAGACGTTTCTATACCAATGAATACGAGCGTATCGCAATGATGTTACTCACTGACTGCTGATTAAATGTATAATTGACTGCATGTAGTTTTTCTTTCAAAAGCTTATAACCACGCACACAATAAACCCAGAATATTACAATACAGATATAGAAGTGATTCTATAAGTATCTCTTCTTCCACCCTAAAGATGAACATAGGGAAAAATATACAAAGAAGTTTATTAAAAAATCAGCATATATTACCAAAAGAAACAAAAAACGTATTGAACGTCCAAATACAAATATATTGTGGTAAAACATTTTGCAAAACTTTTTAAAAACAAATGACTGTAATGGTTGTTTCATACGATAAATTTCTTTTCCAATTTTTGCTAACGTATTTTTTATAAGTTTTGGCAGATATCCAAAGCAAAAATTTACAGTAATCTGTATGTATATGTAACTCATTTTCGTAAATTTGGCAGCTACGTTAATTCATATTACAGTTGACGATATTTAAGAATTATGTCAAACTTTACTAATTATTCTTCCGCAATGCCATTAGTATTCAGTTTAAGAGGTGGTGCGCTCACCTCCATCACCTCCCCTCGGCTTTTCATAAATGGTGAGGCAAGGCATTCAAAGTTGATATCAGAGGATGGATGAGCCTGCGCTCTTAGTACTTTACAAGTGAGTGACGGCCACTCTCGTCCTCTAAATGAAGATACTCTTAGGTCCAGGTTGAAGTTTCCCGTTATTAAACTCAGAGTTGCTACTCAATTTAACTTCGGACGTAACAAAAAAATTGAAATAACATCTTTGTCAAAATAAAAACAAATTACAGCCCCTGGAGGGGCTGAATTCGAAGATTCAATGGGTCACTTCTTACAATAAAGCGGACAACAATATAAATAGAAAAGGTCTTTCGCGGAGGTTAAATTAAATTACCCACTGATGAATTCGGCAGACTATTCAGAGTAAAATGTTCTGAAGGTACAATAAAATAATAATTTAGTTTGATATTAAAAAGAGGTTCTTTTTTTCTAAACCATTATGGAAAATATTTATAAACTTTACTACTTCAAAGCTGAATAAACGTTTTCATAATTTTAACATAATAAGAACGTAACTAACGTAACAACTTCAAAGGAATGCTTCAAATTACAGGCAGCGCTGAATTGACTTCGTAAGCTATTTCTCAGTTAAGTGTAGTTGCAAGTATCACCAAAGATTTTTCGCACTGGTTGTTTGCTTAACATATTTCACAGTTGAACATTTTGGTATCAGTTTCGAATTCTTTATACTTTATTTATAAATATTAGTTCGCAAAACATATGTGACAAAAAGTTGTGCATGGGTATTCTAACATTTTGGTATAAACGGTGTATTGTTACAACACTATAAATATCATAAACTTCGTATATTCCTCTACTATTGACAGACGAACAAAGAGCTCGTCGGCGTGTAAGCATTACTGATGTGTATACATTTATTACTAATAAGTACGAGTATATAGTCGGCGCAACGCAACGGAATACAAAGTAGTGGTAGTAAGTATAACTACTATATTACTAGCGTTTAACACCCTTGTCTTTTATTATCACACGCAATAAGCTGTTCGGCTGTTGCATGATTAAAAGCTGTCAGAGTATGCAAATACTTGCAAAAGAATGCCTCATCTGGAATCGCCCTAACTTGCTACGTAGATACTCGTTTAAAAAATTAAAATGTTTTTCAAAAATACATTACTTAATTAATAAAATACTCATTTTGAAAAAACCACTTCGGCAAAAGTAGTGATGAACTTGCAAGACAAGACTCCGTCTATGTAATAAGCAATATAGCTATTTGACCGCTTTATAAGTACACACACAAAATCAGTGTCACTAAGAATTTAGTACTGAAGCCACAATTGTGCTGCTTTAATCAACCATCAAGCACACACAATAAATGCACACCTTAAAAAAACTAATAAAATCCTATCTCAAACACTCAATATTATGACTAACCATAGGGGATAGTGACGCATATTGAGTAACTCTATTTCTAATTTTTGTTAGAACCACCCATTCTCGCAGGACTGCCTGTGATCTAGGCCTTGAGTTTGGTGTTACCAAATTACAGATGGCAGCACGGAAGCAACGAAATACGCCGCCGTGTCAAATAAGGTAACAGGTTGCATCAACTAGGATTTTTTAATTTATCTTTCTCTATGTTCGCTACGTGCATTAGATAGAATCGCTGGCTTATCCAGGACTACACAGTTTACACAACATTCGCTAGATGTCACTAGTTTAGAAAATCGTTTTAAACGCAATTGCTTTCTACCGTTTCAAGATGGTTTATGTCATAAATAAGAGATGTCGCTTTCTGCAAAAATACGGAAACGACTAAAAATAATTAACGAGCGTATCGTTATACTGAATACATTATTCTATCAAAAGATGTCGCTTAAAACATATTAAAGACCCCCCCCCCCCCCAAGCTAGTGAAAATGCAAATAAAGGTATAGGTGAAAAACATAAGTACCTAAATAAACTGTTACGAATAGACACTCCTTTTTTAAAATTTGTAATATAACGTATGGTTTGCAATTGTATTATTTGCTAATCTTTCAGGTTTGATTATTTCTGTACACATATGATTCTATTGTCATGATAAGATATAAATAGTGGTCAATGTCGAGTAATTGTCTTTGTATTATTGCGTCGTTCATGAATAAACAATACAATACATTTTACCACAGAAGTAAATTTATAAACATCGATTTTGAATTCAGCTTGGCAAATTAATATGGGACCATTTTCTGAATTTGCTAGAGGACTGTATTTTTGTACAGTCCACTGATAAAAATGAGGATGAAAAAATGGCGAGTGATTGAGGTAAATAAAATATGTAGGGTAAGTTAACATGCACAAATCATATTAAATATTTATATGATTTGTGCATGTTAACCATGGCAGTTCTCCATGATATTGGTATATAATAGTAGTTTATGCAACTGCTATATAATGAGAGGCCTTAAAACAAGAGTGTGGTTTTATGAAACGAGCGTCAGCGTCATAATAGGATCACACGAGTGTTTTAAGGCCTAATTACATATATACAGTTGCATACATTACTTTGTCTACACACACATCATTACAGAAAAAAGCCAACAAACGAATGAAAACAGTAATGGCGGCAATTCGATCCTCTGTCAAAATGAACGTTTTTTTAAATCATAGACAAACGAATGAAGTCCCTATTCTCATGTCATTCGAGATCAAATGTCGTGCGGTTTATTTCAAAAAACTTACTGGATTGACGTTTCGTATCGATAACTGTTTTAATATCTATGGATACTAGAACAGAGACCAACTTGAACTTTGACAGCTGTGCCAAATTTAAAATTCATAACGTTAGAGATATCGGTAATGTGATGACCATTGAAGTACAGATTTACCTACTACCACAGACAAGAAAATTCTTATAAGAACATTGGTTGTAATAATGCTGGTCATTTCCTTCGGTTTCTGAACGCATTATAGAGCAATAGTGATGTGTGTAGATAAAATATATTTATGAACGTAATGAAGTTCTCACTATTCAACGGAGAGTAGTTCGTCACCCTTCGATGAAAAAATTCGCCGGTTATTGTAAAAATTGTATGTGCCGTGCCGCAAGTGCGCTTATACAATATCCTTAATATAATTGATTTAAGTGTGGGGGTCGTAGTTATAACGTCAATTTTACATATTATATTACCAAGAAAGTTAATAAAGTCAATGTCAACTAAAACCATACATTAATGTAGTACCAACGTAGTACAAACGTACCAACTATCACTAAGACACCGCCAATATTCTATTTAGTTACCTGGCACTGAAAATTGTAGCAAGGGCCATAAAACATCCGTCCGCTACTCGAGGTGGGCCCGTGAAGCACTTGTCCACGGTCCAGTCGAGCAAAGGCCCAATGTCAGGGTTGCAGTCCAGGAGGAGCACTATGGTTTCGCGAGCCAGCTCGTATATCTACAAGTATTCCATATTTATTTTTTGGAACAGTGAACCATAACAATAAAAAATAAAACAATTATACCACCTTATCATTAGTAGACGAAAGCATTTCACTCAGCCACGGATAAAGAGAGCCGTCTTCAGCAAGTGCGTTCGGTGCAAAACATGGTCCACAGCAAACTAACGCGCTCATTGCCTGTATTAAAAATATAGTAAAAGTACTATTAAAACACTTTCCTTTGTAAGTATTTTTAAGTAACTAAGGTACAATACTCCCACTTTGTATAGCTGTTGGCGAACTTCGTGTTTCTTAAAGAAATCTCGTGTGATATATAGATAGAAGATTTCCGAACGCCACCAATAAACAGGTAGTATAACACATTCTACGTCTATATAGAACATTATAGTATTTGCCAAACGCAAATGTGTGAGAAAAGATTGAGATTACATTAATAACTAGTACGCAAAAAGGGTGTTAAGGTTTGTTATGATTATAACATATATGTTACTTCAAGTACATACTTGGTTGACTTTTGCTTGAATTTAGCTTTTATAAACAGTCGAACTCGTGGACCAAATTAGCAATTTAGTTTTGGAAATTAAGCATGTAAGTAGAACGGAATTTACCTTCAGAGCAGATAAGTTAAGTCTGTCGTCTATTTCTTGAGTTGGAGGCTGAGGAACAAGTGTACCCAAATGTTTCGCCAAAGGACCACACCATCCCGAGAATAGGGAAAATAGGCTGCGACACAAATCCTTCTTCATCAATGATCCGTACATTTCGACTACAAATAAAAACGTAAATAAGCTTGTGGCAAAACATGGTACATTTGAGAAATGATTGAATAAGGCGGTCTTACGTGGAAAACTTTTGATTAATTCAGTAACGAAGTCTGCAAAAGTAAGCCTTTGTTCTCTCGCTGCTGGCGCATCTTTCTCAGCTTCTACTTCCAAACACTGTCGGACGCCGTCCAAGTACTCCGTCAGAGATGAATGTAAACTTCCGCCCTCTAACGCAAACGAGCTGGAAGTAACACTTAATCAATCACGAGCGGTAAACTTTCATTGATGCAACGTATTTATGTAATTGTAAAGAAAGAGTTTACTCCTTTTTTGTAAACTTACTGTAATAGCAGTAAAGTTTATGTCTTTGAATTGAATTGGAATCATCCAGAAAAAACGTTATCATTTCCATTTGCAATGGCGTTTGGCACGTGTACGAGTATGTGGGTGATGTTACACGATAAAGTGGAAATTGCAATTCACACATAAGAGGTTCCTAAACAGGTCTGTAATTATCACCCACATACGCAATTTCAGAATGACTTATCTGTACGTACCTGTTTGCGAAGGTCTTCCGTTGCGCAATGAGTAGCAGCATCTTGTTCAGGTTGAGTCGTAAAGCGTCGCGCCGCCTCCGCCGGCGCATGTTCTCCTGTTTGCGGTCCACTGCTTCCCGAAGAAGAGGTACAAGCTCTTCCATTAAATCTCTGAATGAAAAAGATATGATGAAGCTAATCCATATTTTTTGATGTTTATTTTTTTTATTTGGTTTTGATTATTGACTTCTAATATACTTGAAATAAACAATTTTCAAAATAACTTTTGACACACCGAGCTCTTGTTAACCCTGATTCCCGTATTAATTACCTCAATATTAGACCTAATCAGCAGCGAGAGACTCCAATGGAGTCGAGCCCATAACGACGCCGCGTACACTCCCACTGTCACACTCACGTGTAATATTATATTTTTATTTGTATTAGTGTTTAAAGGCAAAAATACATTGTAGTTGTTTAAGTCTATCTGTTGAATCTGTATAAAACGAATGTGTGACGATAAATAACTATTCTATTTTAATCTACATGTCTGGGATAAAATCATACAAAAACCGCTCAACAGAATTAGATGACATGAAGTAGGCAGAAAGACCATATCGTTTACATAGGATACTATTAATTTAGGTAATGTATTCCATTGTTATCTCTTAAAGTTTTCCTTGTCAAGTATTTGGATATGTTAAGTACATTGGTTATCCGATTTTAAAGAAACACTTCAAAACACCAAGAGTCTGATGTAAGTTTGATATTCAGGTTACAATTGGGAACTTATTTTAAATTATGCAAGTGTGATGCTTAGATAAATAGTAATGCACGTGGGAGCAGTTACTTGAGCGCGTCAGGGTTGATATTGCCACAAGCGGCGACGGCAGCGTCGCGCACCTCGGGCACCTCGCAGCGCGCCAGCGGCACGGCCAGCTTGTGCAGCGCCGCGGGCGCCGCCGCCGCGCCGCGGCCCTCGCCCCCGCTGCGCTCGCTCAGCGAGTCTGGCGACGAGCTGCCACACAAAACATTCTCATAACCGCCGAAATGATAACATACATACAATCACACAAATAACACCAGGTTAAGCATTTTCGTGGCATGTACATTACAATTTACTTTCATATAACCTGCTGAAGTTCTAGCATTAAGAAATGGTGCATTAGCACAACAATATTGGTAATTAGGAAGTTTCAATGAGTTAATATTTTGCACAAATTTTAGTTGAGGACATTATATTAATAAAGTCTTACGATGAGGGATATGAAATCATAAAGGTTGATTCGATTGATCAAACATATAGCAATTATATAAAGTCGGGGCTAAAATCAGTGCTATTTATTATCTATTTGAACTTCTGTTTATGAACACTATGAAGCTGACAAAAAACAATAACCAGTTCAAGTACCATTTTAGATAAAGCATAAATAAAATAAAAAACACAATATATACAAGCGTAATGCTACAGATTTTTATGGATTTTTATGGACACAAATGATTATTTAAACCAATTAATTGTCAATTAATCCCAATGAATGATTTGGATGATTACTTTTACATGTATATTTGCCTAGATTCTATTACTAATTCTACACAAGCAAAATCAATTAGGCACTGTACTTCTTTGTTACTATAGTTTTTATTTAAATCTAAGTCTTAAAGAAACACAAAATAATTTTAGAAAATTCAAAAACTACCTGTAACAAAACTTCTTAGCCAAAAGAAATAAAAAATGTCTTCTGTTATAATATTATGTGACGGAAAGCTCTGGACCTGCCCTCGTATATAAGTTTTTAATCTAATTATCCCCTATGAGAAAAAGTAAACATGAAGGTCCGTCCGAAAGTAAGGTCAATCTAGATTCTACAAATAATGTTGAAGTTTAAATCATCATATTGAAGCCTGCCGAAAGAGTACTTGAAAAACACTAGTGAAATGAAAATGGTTGCACTGGATCACTTTTTTTCCAGGTAACAGCCCAAATGTTGTGCATTTTCTTCAGCATCATGTAAACGTTTTCCGTCGTACCACAAAACAATTAAACATGGGTTAGACGCTTGATAGACCGACGATTTGTATTGGATAACAGCTGTTTAAACAATGTCTAAAGTTTAAACAAGGTTTTGTGGTAAGACCGTGTGTATTTAAGAAATTATATATGATAATTAATGATAAAGTATTCAACTCATAGAAAAAATTAACTTACGATTCATAATAATCTCACGATAGACATTTCAGACTACTTATTACCAATTTTAGTGATATATATTTAAAAAGGACTTTTAAGAATCACTAAAAGGAAAGCAGTTCAAAGAGGAAGCAAAGATGCAAAATAAGCAATGTGCCGAAAATACACTGGTTGGTTTAAGACAAATAATAACAAGTAGATATTAGTTTCATAATAAATAGCATTCTTCTCTCGGCAGTTTGTGGTAATGGATGATCCCGTGTGGACACACCTACTTTAAGTCTCTAGGGAACAAGACAAGCAACTAGTAGCTAAATTCATGATATCATATCACGATGTAGCAGCTAAAACTAAGGTTTATTCGTATGAAAAATTAAATGTCATTTACAAATAAAACTACAAAACAAAGCCTGCTACGTCAAATCAAAACTCTTTAGTAAGTATGAGTGTAGCATGTACACGTCGTTGTGGTATGTATATGTACCTATTACCTTAGCAGATATTAACAAGCACATTTTATTTAAGGTTAGAAATGTTTAACCTTTTTTTCACTATGTAATAGGTTTCTCTGTATGATTACAATGTGCGCTAGCTGTGCACAAAACCCTTGCGTGAGATGAGCGATGACAACAGACCACAGTGACAGGTCGCTGATAAACGACTTCCCAACATGAACAAAATAACGTGTGAAGCCGATTCTATCTTGAACGCCGTGATTTACGATTGAAAACTAAATATTCGGATTCAGCAAATTTCACCACAATTTGCTTAAAGGTCGCTTAATTTCTCTGAAAGGGCACTGAAGTACTGATAACACTCTTATGGCAGGACTTTGTAACTTTTGAGTTGTACAGTATAGTGCCTTCAGTTCAGGCACGACGACGATCAGATGCTACTCTACAATAATATGTATTAGCTTTATTAAGTAGGTATACAAATTTAAATGCTCCCACTTGCCAAGTTAGATCTAGTAAATCATTTTAAAAGGATTCACAAGCGATTTAAATTTGTTGCTTTATGTCAGCCTGATATGGCGCAAGATAGAACCGACGCACATAAACATAATGAAGGAACGAATGCGACGTGCACATAGCGAGCGTCAAATGACCACCTCGTCCGTTTGTGATGTTTGTGTCCGCGCGCATAGCTTAAGGGCAGCGTGAAGAAGCCGCCCGGCGCGTTCAGGCTCTCGCTCGAGGAGCTGAGCGCGGCGCCCCCCAGCCACGTCTCGGCTTCAGTGCTACTGAACAGAGGATTATGTTGTGCCACAATCACCCACTCCTACTGCTCCCGTGCTCCACACTGAATTCATGATTCGCCGTCTATGATTTCCCGATTGACATTCTTTCTTACAATAACGAATACGAAATATTTTACAGTTTGTAACTGTTTAGTCTACTGGTACTAGTAGTCAATCAAAGCTACAAAATGAACTGTTACTAAATCAAGTACCACTGAATAAAGTAAGCATGTAGTAACATGACAAACGTAGGAGACAGATAAATATAAACGTTTACATTATTATGTAGGCAATCAGTAAACGATACCAAACATAGAAAGTACAAATGTTATGTAATATTTTGAATAATGGCTTAAGCAAAAACTCGCTTAAATATGACCAATTAGAAATAAAAGTAATTGTTTTCATAATAAGGTTTTTCCTATTTCTGTCAAAATATTCTGGGCATTAAATTTAGTAGGAACTTACAATTTGAATCAAGTTACTTTAAGATTTTTAGCTTCAGTATTGTAAGTAATTACGAGTGAGAATTTCTAAACGCTTGGTCGAGTAGCAGTTTTTCATACTTATAACCTACTTCAAAGAAACAAATTTCATTGTTTCTTAATTTCATAATTTACCATTATTTTAATGTGCTTTACTAATTTTCCTATTTTCTCACAAATGTATAGAAAAAAACATCGTATGGTAAGGTTCTTACTCATGACTATGTAAACCCTCCACTCGCAGCTCGGGCATAAGCGGACTGGTTTAAAAAAACTAACTTACCAATATCTCAACCATAAACACCTATTTCGAAGGGGTCTGTCCCATACATACAAAATCGGCCAAGTGCGAGTCGGACTCGCGCACCGAGGGTTCCGTACAAAATTAATAATCAACGAACATTGCTTTAGCGAAATGATAAACTGGATTGAGTAATAAAATAAACGTAACTTTGCCATTGACAATCTTTTTCCCTATATATAATGCGTTGAAAAGAGCAAAAAAAAATTGTTTTGTGATATAACTACAAATTTACAGTTTTCTGACTTCTCCCTTAACTTGTGCTAAAGGACTTTGCTTCTTGACAAATTTCAACATTCTAGGTCACTGACCTATAAAAACCGGACGTCTAGTCCGCGTTAAAAGCCGTAAATAACCGCATCAACAGTCTATCAAAAAAGTACAATAAAACGACAATCACTCGAACTATCAGTTTGTCGGACCGGCGCTGCTGTCAAGAATGTCATACTGTATTATTTGTTGACATGATTATAAAGAATTGCAAAAATTACACTATTACAGTGAAAAAAAGGATGAAGTAACATGTTTTTGCTAAGTTGTGGTCGCTGTTGTGTTACAATTTTAGAAGTGTTATTTGGTTCAATGTTTTAACTATACCTAAATTAAAGTAAATTCCCCTATAAAGATAGAAGCAAGAACAAAGATTATGGATTTTAACCTACCTACTTTCTTTTTTCTTATTTTTCTATCACCACTAATCAAAAATCTACATATAAGTAAAGTCCGAAATGACGTTTTCTCTAAATTCAAAACCAGACTAGTACTCGTAGGTACAGTCGAGTGGTTGGTAGCCGCATTTACTGAAGACAATGTTTTTTTTTTCAATACTAAAAGCTGCCAGATATTCAATCTATATTAAATTACATAGAACAACCACCTAAGAACAACGACATATAATAATTTATTAATTTAAACAGTAGGACGTTGTAGTAAGGTTGTAAATACTATAGCTAAAAATGGTAAATTAATAATATGAATTTGTGACTTTGGAGTCAATTTTCATGTCGGGCCAACTATCGACGGTCATTTAGTATGTATGACACTGTACAACCATGCATTATAATAACGTTGTTCTAGTTCTCCAATAAGTACCCTACAGATTTTTATTTCTTTGAGACTACCTATCAAAATATGCAGCACAAACGGCCGTATCCTTTGAATGGGTTGACTGAGATGTTTGATTTTTTCACAACTCCAAGCTTGTTTTTCAACTTCATACTTCCATGCGTTTCTAAGAAAAAGAGTCATGACAGACAGACGGATAGACAAACGGAGAGCGAAGTAATACTATAAGGATTTCTTTTTCCTTTTAAAGTACAAAACCTTAAAAGGGAGCCTGAAACGTAAATTTCGTAACGAGTATAAAAAAGGCTATTGCTTAGGCGAAAAAGGAAAGCAATTAGTTTCGACTAAATGTTGGAATTTTAAAGTTGTATTGAGATTGAATTCGAACTGTCTAACAAGGTAGTAGGACAACAAATGTCTAGAGCTTATTGAGTTGAGTACAAACAGCAGGAAGTGGTTGCACACACGGAGAAGTACATAGATCACCAGGTCTATAAATTTGACCCATTATTGTAACCGAGAAAGGAATACACACCAGTAATTCAGATGATTTTTTCACGTCAATTTTTAACAGCAAACTATAACAGTGCGGATACTAGACGAGTGCCATGCTCGTTTTTCAGAGAAGCAAACAGTTAACGCCAACGAAGGAAGTCAAAAAAGGAGAATGTGTTGGCGATAGGTTTGAAAGAACATAGACCACACAATTGTGGTTGAAAAGCAGCGTAGATTGGGTTCAAAATGCAATTATAATATTAAATATAAGGAGGCGGCTCGCTCAGCGGTGGAATGCATTGGAGCCGCGGCGCGTGAGCCTCCTGCAGCTTGCGCTGCGCATGTGTGCGTAGGTGCTGGGCGCACGCACGCTAACACACGGCGTCAACAGAATGTTTCGACCTAAACTTGTCGATAACCCACGGTAGGGATGCCCGATCTGAATCGATCTTTTGGAAGATCGATCTTTTGCAATACGATCTGCGATTTTTTGAATCGATTCACTTCGATGCGATCTTCCACAAGATCGAATCGTATGCCTACGAGATCCATTGCGGATTACGATCCATTGCGATCCAAAAGATCGATTCAAATCAAAAAATTGGGCATCCCTAACCCACGGAACGGCTTTAGGATTAGGACACATTGTAGATAACAGCAATACCAGTCAAGGTAGTTGTTGCGGGGTTACTTATTGTTTGCCGCGAACCCGATTTTGGCTCCGCTAAAGGAAGCGTAAGCAATATGTATTGTATAAATAACCCTATCATATTAATTAATCTGTGTAATTTTTTGCTCCTGTGTTAAATGCATGCATTTTATACAAATATCAACCTATTTCATTGTTATGTTTGCTGCTTTTATTTAACATTGCAAAATCTAAAATTATTTAAAAGTTAAACACGCAAATTAAAATCCAAGATAGATTCACACAATACATCAATATAACATAAGGAACAACTACTTATATCTGCACATTCCGTTAAATGGATACATAATATTATCTGCCAATCAAAGAAAATATCCATAAAAAAACCGAACAAAAATCAAGCATCTGCTGGTAAATTATTTATAACCATAGTAAGTCTTGTTACGTATCTCGTAAAATAAATAAACATGTCCAGTGACTTATGTGGACTGTTTTCGAATTTAAGTTATTATGAATGATAACATAAATAATATAAAATTTTACCTTCCAATAAAATTATTATTATGTTTCCTTCACGTCCGAGGTCCGCTTTAGAGAGACATCGTTGCCAACGGCCGTAGGTCGTCAGATGTCGCTACATCCGTGATGCAGAATCCCGCGCCAACAAGCACTTCCTGTGGATTTGACTTCCGCCTACCTGTCAACCTCAACTTACGACTAACTAGCCGCCATGTTTTTCAATCATTATAGGCGAGTGATGCGGTTTGGTGGGCCCACCAGGTAGCCATTACTCGGACCTCGGACGTGAAGGAAACATAATAATAATTTTATTGGAAGGTAAAATTTTATATTATGTGTTCCGTATCACGTCCGAGGTCCGCTTTAGAGACCTGTTTGTTATCTCCTGGTGGCGAGTTAGGAGTCAACGTGGTGACTAATGGCAATAATGTGACAATGTGAAGAAATAGGTACCTGTTGAGTAATACCAAAAGCAAATAAAATATCGCACATTTGCAATAAAAGTATAAACAAATTCAGCAAACTCAATAAAGGACTTACGACAGGCTATTCAGTACTATAAATAACAGTCTGTATTCAGAAACAGATTTAACACCGCGTTAATAGCACACTTCTGAAGATAATCAGACAGTAAAAACAATTTAGTACCCAGCTGCCTGTTAAGCTAGATGGGACGTTATTAACAGAGTATTTAAGTACTTTAAATGGCAAAAAAACCTTTTCGAGTATGGGTACCAGAAGTAGCAGGCATGCCGGTGGTAGCAGGAGCTTCAGTCTAACGGAGATAACGGAGTATTGTTCGCTCCCACGTCTGCCAATCAAATCGGTTTTGCAACCTAATTAATGGTACAAATGGTGAGGTCGAACTATCAAGCTAATAGTTCTTTTAATATTTGTAACATGTTAGTATGTCAAGTATTTATCTATGGCCTATGCAGCCTGACAATAAAGGTCTTTAATAATATACCAAGTTGTAACAATGTTGAACGTAGATACTAACACCCTGCGCCGGTATATAAAGTACGCGAGCGGGTTATCCTCTAGTAAAGTCAAGACGATTATAGGTCAGGGTAGTTATCCTTAAATAATCTTGCAGATTATTCTCTGAAGGAAACGGGTCTTAACAGTAAACGCTGGAATAGTTACATTTTGCGTAGGGTCAACTCGAGCTCTTACAGTATGCATATTCGATGAGAAAACATGACAGAACTCGTTGCCCTGCTAGCAGGATACGGCGAATAATTCTTTACGGATCGTGGTGTACCGTGTCTTACCGTAGAAGTGACTCTCTTATGACAGTCAATCGCAATCGCCAAACCACGTGACGGCCCGTTAACCTCTGCGCTGTAGTGTGGCCTGACCAGAAGCAGCAGTCGCAAAGGAATCCGCAACACAGCCAACGGATAGCGCGGCGTACAGTCGGCCTCACTGTCGAAACGGGTCGGCAGAAGCAGCAGCGGCGAGGGGCGAACGCGAAATCAGCAGCTGGTACGACAACACGTCATCATCGTTGCGGTAACTGGCAGGCGAAACCAGCGCGATAGGCGATAAAAACCGGCGAGTGCAGCGGTAGCGCTTTGTGGATGCGCCTGCCTGGTAATAGCAGCGGCCAAGAAGGATAGCGCAGCAAAGCCAAGCCAACAGCTAGCGCAGCACCAAGTCCATTTTGTCTCCGTACGACAGTAACAGCAGCAACAGCGTAGGAAGCAGCGGCTCCGACAGAGCGTTACTGCCAGGCACGCCCACATTTCTCAAAATGACGCGCGCGTTATCAATCACACCGTTTCGAAACTTATTAGCTAACACAGCTGGTGGTGCAAAAGCTGATCAAAAATCCATAGCAACTACCCGTGAAACTATGTAGAAAAAATATTTGTTGTTAAAGGTACTGTCCAGTGCATGGATGCATGAACGTGAACGAACGATAGAACTGCAGTTTATTCAATGTTGTATACATTTACTTAACAGACTAGGTTACGCAAAGAGTACGAATCGGAATCAGTATATCAGTATCAGACCGCGACCATGTCACAACATGCTAGTGCCTATCTGTTTCGAAGCACTGCAAACAATATCTAATTTGTGACGGTGTGGCAGCCCGCCATGACGAGTACAGCATAGCCGGCAGTCAGGGCGACAGCTGTAACGGGCTTGCAGGCTACAGTCGTGATGAACGCGCAGTTAAGCCAGCGGCTAGCCCGCTAGCTCGCGCTATAGCGGCTTGACAGGGGCAGCGGATGAGAAAGAGGCGTGAAGCTTCGTGAAGGTTAGCGCGAACGCTCGTCCGCATCACGACTGCAGTTGCCCGACCGGGACCGAGGGTGGAAGGAACGCGCGGCACAGCCCGCTGCTAGTGTGGCAGCCCGCGCGCTTCTCGGGTGCAGCGGCCCGCAGGGCGGCACCCGCAAGAGGCGAGCAGTAAAGCCCGCGATTACGGTGACGACCTCGTAGCCGTAGCGGCCTGGCAGATGCAGCGGCCGCGAGACGCGCGCCACTAGTCTAGGCTGACAACCAATCGGGCCTCGCAGCGGTAACGGCCCGGCAGAATCGGCGCGACTGTATGCAAACGTCTAGGCAGACAATCATTTGGCCACGCAGCTGTAGTGGCCCCGCGGGAGAAGCAGCAGTGAGCGGCGCGCAGTTAAGCCAGCGACTAGGCCGACAACCATTTGGCCTTGTAACTGTAGCGTCCGGCAGGAGCAGCGGCCGTGAGAGGCGCGCATTTAATCAGCGTCTAGGCCGACAATCATTCGGCCTCGCAGATGTAGCAGCCTGGCAGGAGCAGCGGCCATAAGAGGCGCGCAGTAAACGGCGTCTAGGCCGACAACCATTCGGCCTCGCAGATGTAACAGCCTGGCAGGAGCAGCGGCCATAAGAGGCGCGCAGTGAAGCCAGCGTCTAGGCCAACAACCATTCGGCCTCGCAGATGTAGCAGCCTGGCAGGAGCAGCGGCCATAAGAGGCGCGCAGTAAAGCCAGCGTCTAGGCCGACAACCATTCGGCCTCGCAGATGTAGCAGCCTGGCAGGAGCTGCGGCCATAAGAGGCGCGCAGTAAAGCCAGCGTCTAGGCCGACAACCATTCGGCCTCGCAGATGTAGCAGCCTGGCAGGAGCAGCGGCCATAAGAGGCGCGCAGTAAAGCCAGCGTCTAGGCCGACAACCATTCGGCCTCGCAGATGTAACAGCTTGGCAGAAGCAGCGGCCGTGAGAGGCGCGCAGTAAAGCCAGCGTCTAGGCCGACAACCCTTCGGCCTCGCAGATGTAGCAGCCCGGCAGGAGTAGCGGCCGTGAAGGGCGCGCAGTTAAGCCAGCTCTAAGGTAGTGTAGCGGTCCGGCAAAAGCAGCGGCCGTGAGAGGCGCGCCACAAGTCAACGTCTGTATCGGGTCGGCAGGACCAACGGGCACAAAAGGCGCGTAGCATAGTTGAAGGCTGCCGCGACAGTATTCAGACTCACATCTGTAATAGGTTAGCACCAGCGGCTAGCACAACAGCCATTCGCGACGGTATCGAAATCGCGCTGAGACAGCAGCAGAGTGGCGCGCAATATGGCCAGCAACTTGTGCAAAATACCTGTTGATTTAGCAGCCGCAGGACGGGTGCAATAAGTAGAGCCAGCAACCGATTACAAATTATCTTGGTCTCGCAGCTGTAGGTGCAGCAGCCGCAAGGGAAACGCAGCATAGCTGACGGGTAACGAGATAGCCCATCGGCATCGCTGCTAATCGGTCAAAAGGAAGTAATTTCGCGGAGTGGACCAGTGCAGGTGGTCCAAACGAGTGAAGGCGACAAAGGGGAAGTGCCTGTACGCAGCAAGCAGCATTGCAGCAGCAGCGGTATCGCCTCTCCCAGTGGGGGATAAAGGTTTAGAAGATCCAGCAAAGTTACAGCACTGGTACCGGCAGACAGACCGAATCTTTCGTTTAAGACGGACAGACTCGTCTGGGCGAACTATCGTGCGTTTATCTTGGTTTGACAGTCTCTTGTTAACATAGGTAGTATAGTATGATACTGCACAGTCATATTAAGGCAAGGCGGGAAAATAAAGCGAGGCGTTAGCGGTACTAGCTTTAGTAGGTAAACCATTTCAAAACAGACAGAGGTCTGAGGTTATTTACAGCATCATCTAACGTTTCAAACGGAACACTGACAGAACACTAAGAAGTGTCGATTCATAAAACAGTTTCGATAATCTAAGTTGCAACCTGAAAAGTAAGCTTTAAACTAAATAGAAAGTCGTTCCGAGTATTGTATTGATAGGACGGGGCGACCCGACATCCTACTTATAAAAATACCATCGAGGAATATTAAAGAATATAAAATTCTTTTATAATGAAAGTAAATGTGGGTAGTGATAACACTACCTACTTTCTGAAGTCGCCGCGGGCCGCGGTAGGCGCGTAGTTTCACCCGGCTGCCGTCAGAAGGGAGGGTTATGCTCGTATGATTTTCTTGTACCCCCCCCCCCTTTTTTGAGAACTTTTGCGCGGCACCGAGGGATCGGAGTTTAATGTCAATGTACTCCTACATGTTGTCGTTAATTGGTAATCGCTAATCCACTAACGCTTCGCGAAGAAACAGACCGGACCCTCAATTTTAATCAATCTGGAGCTTCAGAGCATCTGGTATCGTGCGCCGGCAGTAGAGCCTTTAAAAGGCAGAAGCCATCGCCAGTTACGCACGATCGCAGCATCAGACTGAACCGCATGGCCGCTCACGTCTCGTAACCGGCCGTCGGGCCGGGAGGGCCCGCGCTCGGGGCGGGCGGGGCCCGCGGGGACTCGGGAACTCGAGGGAGCCCCGGCGCTTGTCACGGTTCCGGATCAGGCTCCGGCTCCGGCTCCGGCACGGGCGCGAGCAGAGGCTCGGGCGTCCTACTTTTACGCCAGCGGACGGGGTTGCGAGATTCACATAATAATATCGTTCAGCTGACTCACCGACTGGTTTAAGAGACATTGGAACCTCCATTCCGGTCCGACGGGGGATGCGGGGCGGCGCGGGGTCTGCGGGGCCCGCGCCGCCGCCGCGAGCTTCTCGACGCGACGCTCCGGATCTGACGCGGGACTCTCGTTGCGGAACTCGCGCAACACACACGGAAAATCGTTAGAAAGATAACACGAACTCTCTAACGCAAAAAATCGTTAAGCGGAGGAATTGTACTTTTATCTCGAAGACCTCGCTTAAAATAGTGTACGTGCGAAACCAGATTATCACGATCGATCGTGATTATGCACGTGATTACGCTCAAAATCTCCTGAAAGCGTGTCACTCCTCGCCGACTAGGGCGGTATGAATATTTACGGACTTACCCTCTTTTGTGACACGAAAATTTTAACAAAGTATTTTAAGGTTTGATTTAAATTATTGTTAAAGAGAGAGAATTGAGCTGTGAATTCAAAATTCAACGTGATAAATGAAAATTGTAAAATAATTAAAGCGACAAATACGAACCATCTTCACCGAACGGCGAACGACGCAATAATGATTGAAAAACATGGCGGCTAGTTAGTCGTAAGTTGAGGTTGACAGGTAGGCGGAAGTCAAATCCACAGGAAGTGCTTGTTGGCGCGGGATTCTGCATCACGGATGTAGCGACATCTGACGACCTACGGCCGTTGGCAACGATGTCTCTCTAAAGCGGACCTCGGACGTGATACGGAACACATAATAGGTTTTTCTGCTCATTCTTCAAACAAAATGTGTAAGGATTTACAGATTAACAATTCATACCTGAGGCTTAGGTCTGGACTCGCGCAGCGGATCACAGGGCTCGGCACAGCGGGCACCACTAAATACGCCATTGTCATGTAATACTTCCAAACCTGTTGACAGTTAAATAATATATGTTCAAAATATGTTTTAACTTTAGATGAAAGTTTCAGATCACACGGAAAGAATGGTGTCACTTTTTTCTTAATTACTTTCTAATACATTTACAGTTAATTTTAATTTAACTCGATTAAATACCCTACTCAAAATATAAATTACTAGAGGACGCCCGCGATTTCGTTCGCGAAAAATTAGTAGCCTATGTCCGTCAGGAATAGTGTAGCCTTCTATCTGTGAAAGAATTTTTGAAATCGGTTCAGTAATTCCTGAGATTACCTCCTACATACAAACAAAGTAACAAACAAACAAACAAACAAAGTTTACCTCTTTATTATATTAGTGTAGATGATATTATGACTACTTATGACAAATATAATTCCTTCGACGTGGTCTTTAATTTATATCTGCGGTCGATACGCACCTGCATGTATCCATCCCTTTCTTTTTCAGGCTTTCTTGGTAACGCTGGGCTTCGGGACAACAGTGATGCGCGATTGTCGTTCACAGGTCTGTAACAATTTATTAACAAGTCATGACTCTAACTTCAAAATTATACGCAAATATACAACTACAAACCTAAACAAAACTTCTACCCTTTTATCGAGCCCTGGGCTTGATTTGTTAAGATCAGTTTTTATTTCTTATACTTGTAACACCGTTTTTTTTGGAACCTCACTGAAGGCTAAATTATCATTGGCAGAAGGGGTCTTTTGTTATTTTCGTATAGCAACCCTGGTTTGCAGCCTGTCTGGTTTCGGCATTATACGTTAGATTAATAAATTTAGTTTTCAGGAAAGGATGACAAACAGCTGCTGAATTTCTTTTCATAAATTTCAGTTCGATTTTCTGCACCTTCAGGAATATCAGCTCTCTGACTTTATTCATAATTTCAACTTTCGAATGGTGGGATGCAGTGCATGGTTGTATGGCTCGAACTCCTGCGCCCGCGCAGAGTAGAGGTCGGGGAAAAAGTCTTGGTTGCGACGTCTTTTATTTCGGAGATGGCGAGGCGCGGCCGCATATTTCTTGTCTGAATTATTTCTTCGTGGGAAAGGAGGATTTCATGAAGAAAACGTATTGAACAGCCGCCCACGGTAACGAGGCAGCTTTGTCCGTGGAAGAATTTCATGGATGGGTGAAAAATAACATTTCTTTCTCGCAAGCCACGCGGTGGCCGCGCCCAATTGAAGCGGTTCATTCACGGAGACCTTCTAGGACTCTTCTCAGCCTCCCTTCTCGTGAGTATAATGACTGGACGTGCATTCCTTACGAATCTCGAATAGTATTATAATTTTTTTTCTACTATTGTTACAGCAAAAGACCCGTGAGATGGTATCCCCACGTTAAAGGACCACATCTTAACCTGCTTACCGCTGTAACTAGGTGAGTATTATGGACGGCGAACTAATAGCACCTTCAAGAGCTACTTTTGATCTTTATTTAATGAATTTAAATGTTTGTTTCAGCTGTGGAATGCGGGACATATCCAAGTTAGCGGAGCGAAAACCATGCGGTTTTCTTTTGACCTGTAAACCCATTTAATGGTAAGTTTACAACGTTTATAAGCTGTAGGGCTACTGTGGCATCATCCCATTACTAGTGAAATAATTAATCTGGAATTTTCTTGTTCCAGGGTTTTTAGGTTATCCTATACTATTGAGCTGGCGGTTTAACCCTTCGGGTAGAGGTGTGGCTGGAGATTGCTGTCGTCGGTCTGCGGTGCTGCTTGTGCTTGCTGCGACCTGCTAGGGCGTGGCCAGTGTCCGCGTGACGTTGCAATTTCTTTCCTTTTCTTTTTTTCAACACTTGATTACTTCAATTTTACCCTGGCCTTTGCCCAATTATTATTTACGCTGCCTCTGCGCTAGGAAGAGTGTGTGGTTTGTGCTCAGGTTGGGGACGCCCACCTTGTGTGCAACAATTTTGTTTCAGTTGCTCGCACAACTGAAACAGAATTATACTTCGACCCCACGGGTTGGCGCAGCGCCTGTACCTGTGCTGATTTTAAAGCATTTAACCTTAAGTACCTAAATCTCTGCTGCTCTGGTGTTTGTGAGTTAATTTAGGTACATTCATTTGTCACAGTGTATAGTAATATCTTATGCATGCTGGTCTTGCTTCAGATTGCTCGCACAGTCTGAGGTAAAGCTGTACATGCATTTATCTTGATAGTCACGTATAAAGCCTACATTTCTATTGCACTAATTGCATTGTGTGCGTGTAGTAGTGGCATTTCAGAATGCTCGCACATTCTGAAGTGTAATTATTGTCACAACCTTTTGGTGTGCGCTTGCACCTACCACTGTGCTAGCATATAAGCTTTCAGCTTTATCTATTGCCCACTGCTGGGCACCTTTTCAATGTGTTATGTGTATATCCAACTGATGAGTGAAATAAACTGCTTCTGAGAACTATTTTGTTGTTTTAATGGTAATGAATCGTTCCTGTTTGTGACAAGGCTCTCCAACTAAAGGCGCCCAATATTCTATCCGGAGAGACTTGTACTCGGGCCCTACCTACCCCGAGGTTGTCTCATGCTCAACCCTACCTGGCTGACCTAGGGGTTACAGTGGCGAGCCCAACGTGTGGCCTGAAGGAATGATTCATTGCCATTGAGCACAGGTTCTTAATGTTCTTATGAACACTTACTTATACTTCAAGTGCTTTTAGTTATTCTTCTGCACTTTCCTTATCTGGATAACAACCAGATCCTTTATAACACTGTACTTTATACTTTCTAAGCGGCACACTGTTGCCAATTTACGTCTGCTAAGGAAAACAACTACAACAATATCAACAATTACGACTTTTATTGTGTGTTAACTTAAGCTGCTACTTAATTTGTTGATAAACTGGTGTTGAGATTTTAGTGTTATTAATTATGGATATTACTATGAAAATTGATTACCTCGTTAAGGAGGAGATAGCGCATGAGCTTACAGCCTTCAATATACCTTTTAATACAGATGACACTTGTGACACTTTGAGGAAATTGTTGCGTCAGACACGGTCGCTTGTTCGGCGTGGTAGCTTAAAACCCGCGTCTCAGCTTTCTCAGGAGGACAGCCGACAGGAGGTTGCCAAATGCAAGGTTAGGATATTGGAACTGAAATCTTTGGTTTCCAGTAGTGGTGAGCTATCTGTTTCTCAGCGCGAGAGGTTTTGTGGTCGCGCCAACTATTATTTAAGCAGACTTACGCGTGTGTCAGGTTGTGACAATGAAGTTCAGGAACTAAAGGGTATCCTGGTAGGTTGTTTGTCGGTGCTCAGCCCTGAAGAGGGTTCATCGGATTCGGAGGTGGAGATATTTAGCTCCCCAGCTAAACGGGAGCCCCCAGTTGTTTGCCGTGCGGAGCCGAGACACAACTTGACCAGCTTAAACCTTAAGTATAGAGGTGATACTTGTGTGCGCGCTTTTATCACTCGACTGAACGAGTTGAGACTCGCCCGGGACATTCCGGAGCGGGTAATATTTAATGGATTTCCGGATATTGTTGACGGACCTGCTTTGTTCTGGTACCGTGCAAACAAAGACAGTTTTACTGGTTATGACGAGCTTTTAGCGGCCCTCAAGGCCGATTTTGATATTCCTGATTTTGACGCGAAATTACGTCGTGAAATAGGTGCACGCACTCAGTCACGGCACGAGTCCATAGTTGTGTACCTGGCTATTATGGGCGGTTTATTTTCGCGACTATCTACACCCGTATCCGAAGCTGAACGTTTGGATATCTTGTTACGGAACGTTCGTCCCGAGTATAGCCGCGAGCTTGCCTTAATCGATGTTACCTCGGTTCAGATGTTAAAAACTTTATGTATGAAATTGGAGCTGGCAGGTTCACGGGCTGCAGACTTTGTGGAGCCGTCTTCGTCCGGTTATACGGTTGCGCCAGATATGCAGGTTAAAGCACGAAGTACGGGTGCGCCCCGGAAACAAGAGGTTTCCTCCGTTATTAAGCCTACTTTCTCATCGGCCGTGTATTGTTTTCGTTGCAAGAACAGTAGCCATGGAACGAACCGTTGCCAGAGGTCTCGCGAAGTGGTCTGCTTCGAGTGTGGTCATCCGGGAGTACGAAGACCAGAGTGCCCTAAGTGCCAACCTTGTCCGGTTGCAAAAAACTAGCTACAGTCTCTCGGGTACCTGTAAACGTAAATTCACCCGTAGAGACTTATTTTGTTCCCCCGTTTAATGACCATCGACCATATTTGACTGTGCAAGTTCTAAATGTGAACGTGTGTGGCTTGCTGGATTGTGGTGCGTCATGTTCAGTGCTGGGTGATGGTGCACACTTAAAATTTTTAAAATTAAATATTAAAATGCTCGAGTTCACGCGGCCTCGGATGCTGAGTGTCGCAAACGGTGCTAGTTTTACTTGTCGCAACTATATGTACTTGCCTATACAATATAAAGGTGCGGTTGAACTAGTTTTATTTCACATCCAACCGGAAATTACGCTTCCAATTCATTTTGGCATTAATTTCTGGAAAGCCTTCAATTTGGCTCCTGATGTCCTGGCATGTCTGCCTAAGAGCATAGACTCTCTTTGTTTAGGTCAGGTGAGCGGTGTCGAGGAAGACGGTTTACGTAACTACGACTCTTTAACTTCATATCAAAAGTCTGAGATCGATAAAATCAAATCCCTTTATGATAATGTCAACACGGATAAGGTTGGTCTCGGGCGAACTTCACTAATCCAACATGTTATTCACACTGGTGATGCGGTTCCCATCAAACAAAAATATTATAGGCTTAGTCCTGAAAAATTAAAATACTTAGATGCCGAACTTGACCGTATGTTAGCGAACAAAGTCGTCGAGCCGTCTCACTCGCCGTGGAACTCTCCGGTAACGATGGTCCCCAAGTCCAATGGGGACATGCGGTTGTGTTTGGATAGCCGTCGCCTTAACGCCGTTTCTAAATCTGACGCTTACCCTCTACCTTACATTAACTATATAATTGACAATTTGCGTGACGCTAGGTATTTGACCTCGCTCGATCTGAGTGCCGCGTACCATCAGATTCCGCTTCATCCCGACTCTAAGGAGAAGACTGCCTTTACCGTCCCTCGCCGGGGACTATTCCACTATAACGTGATGTGCTTTGGCCTGGTGGGAGCCAGTGCGACTATGCAGAGGCTAATGGATAGCCTTTTCTCGGCAGAGTTCGACAACAAAGTCTTTGCCTATATCGATGACATAGTCATATGCACCTCGTCCTTCGAGGAACATCTTCAGATCCTTAATAAGGTGTATGGGAAGTTGAAGGGGGCCAACTTGACTATCAACGTGCAAAAGTCTCAATTTTGTCGTAGCGAGCTCAAGTACTTGGGTTACGTGGTTGACCGTTTCGGTCTACGAACGGATCCTTCTAAAGTAGATGTGATTATGAATTTTCCATGCCCTAAAGATGCGAAGGAGTTGAAGCGCTTCCTTGGCATGGCGGGATGGTATAGGCGCTTTATAAATAATTTCTCACAGGTAGCACGCCCACTGACTCGGTTAACAAGTAAGAAATTAAAATTTGAATGGTCAGCTGAGGCGAACGAATCTTTTAATACCTTGAAATCTGCCCTCATCTCGGCTCCTATTTTAAAGTGTCCAGATTTTAGTAAACCCTTTTATGTGCACACGGACGCGAGCTCATTTGCGATAGGGGGGGTGCTTACTCAGAGGGTGAATGACATCGACCACCCCATAGCCTACTGTAGTAGAACCTTGAGTGCGCAAGAGGTAAACTATACGGCGACGGAAAGGGAGCTTTTGGCCGTCATTTATGCCCTGGAACAGTACCGCGCATATGTGGAAGGCTCGAAGTGCTTTATAGTTACCGATCATGCATCGCTTCAATGGTTCTACAAGCTTAAGAACCCGACTGGTCGTTTGAACCGGTGGGCATGTCGGTTAAGTCAATTTGAGTTCGAGATCATTCACAGGAAGGGTAAGGAACATGTGCTACCTGATACTCTCTCACGCATCAGGGTTGAGTCTATTTCTTTTCAGCCTGAGGCTGTCCGCGACCCCTGGTACCTGAAACTTCTTGGTGACTGCTCCGCCAATCCACGTCTCTTTCCTAACTTTACCGTGACGGATGGTAAATTGTTTCGGTTGTCTAAAAACAAATATAGCCTAACCTCTCAGTTCGAGTGGAGACTCGTTATACCGGCAGAACTGCGCGAAGATCTTTTAAAGAAATATCACGATGATCCGACTTCTGGTCACTTTGGAGTTGCTAAGACCCACAAGCGAATCAGCGCTGTCTACTTCTGGCCGTCGATGTACCGTGATGTTGAAAAGTACGTAGCAGCATGTGAGGTTTGTAAGTGTTACAAACCCAGCAATATGGCTCGAGCTGGACTCATGGGGAACCCTCGTGTAGTCACTAAGCCTTGGGAAGCCATCTCTTGTGACATTTTAGGTCCCTTTCCTCCCTCATACGCTAGGAACCAGTACATTTTTGTATGTGTAGACTACTTTAGTAAATACACGCTCTTGTTTCCCTTGCGAAATGTGACCGCGAAGGCTGTTGTCAAATGTTTGGACAAAGGAGTCTTCTTGTTGAAGGGAATATGTAAATACATATACGTCGATAACGGGCCCCAATTCATTTCGAAGGAGTTCAGGGACCTTCTAGCTAAATATAACGTCCCTAACATCTTCTATAATCCCCGGTATCATCCCCAGACCAATCAGACAGAACGAGTGAACCGCGATATCGTGCGTGCCATCGCATCTTACGTGCGTTCTGATCACCGTACGTGGGATCAGAACATCGCTGAGATCCAATGTGCCCTCAACACCGTAGTACATGATAGTACCAAATTCACTCCGTTCTACCTCAATCATGGTCATGAGATGATGCTGGACGGGACGTTGTATAACCTGGATCAGCCGGTGGATCCCCTGTCAGTGGTGATACATCGAGAGCCCTTCTCCTCAAATCTGCCTAAACTGAAAGATATTTTTCAGTCTGTGCAAGGCCACCTCAAGAAGGCCTACTCTCATAATGTGAAATATTATAACCTGCGAAAACGACCCATTCAATTTCAGGAGGGCCAAATAGTTTACAAGCGTTGCTTTCCCCTGTCAAACGCTGGTAAATACTTTAGTGCTAAGCTGTCTCCTAAATTTGAAAAGTGTGTCATCACTAAAAAACTTTCTCCTTTAGTATATGTGCTGAAGAATATGGACGGGAAGTCATTAGGAACCTTCCATATTAAGGACCTACTTGAACGAGGCGGTAATGGTCCTCAAGATGGTACTAGTCCTATTGTACAGTAGCATTTAGTCTCGCTACATGTACCAGTTCCTGGTAACTCGCAAGCTAGTGAACTGGTTCATGGCAATCTTGTAATTGATAGTATAAGGATTTAAAGACATCATAAGTTTGTTTTGGTATAGCTTCGTGTTGACTGTTTACTCAATGTTGTTAGGGTTTCATTTCGTCTGGACTTGCAGGATTATTTTGGAAAGAAGAACATTAGTCCCGACTGTTGGTTAAAATATGGTGTGATATATCGATAAGGGTAGGATTTATTTAGTCCGGACTGTTGGTTAATTTCAGTGGAGCAGAACATCTGTCCTGACTGCAGGGTTCTTTTAGGTGGTGTGTAGACTTCAAGGCTGGTATAGGTTAAATAGTTAGTTTTTTTTAAATCCCGGGATTGTCTTAGTTAAAAAAAAAATGCATGCATTATACTAGGTAACTTAGTTGTGCCGTTTTGTTCAGTTCATAGAAGTAAAATTAGGTCATACCTTTGGTTAAAATAGTTGTACGCTAGCGTCGTAGTTTAAGTAGTAACGATAAACAGTACAAGGTAATGACAAGTATAAAGTTATTACCTGGTCCCAGTAGTACTAATAGGACATTCTGCTTACAGAGTGCGTCCTCTTTTTGGTCTTGGTGTTCTACATTTTCTCTCTTATATTCTTTAGTTACTTTTGCTTGATATGTACAAGTTTTTAGTAAGAAACACGTTTTCGTACTACCTTTGAAGAGCTAGGTTGTGTGTCACGCCCTCTTTATTAGGTTTTCTCACTGGGCTAAAACCAGTATTATCAATAAGTGTCTATTTCGCTTTATGAATATCACTTATGCTTAGATATTCTACATGATGGTGGATGTGTGTCACTCCCCATTCTTTTCACTTTACGTTAGTTTAAGAATGTATTTCAACCGTCAGGGTTCTGATAAATTCCTCATTACTATACCATTACTTATTTGGTAAGATGAGTGAAATCGGTTGTGGGTAGCGTGAGATAGGGAGTAATCTATCAAACGTTAAAACTATTAAGAATAGGTAGTTTTGTTTTAGATTATTAAATAGTGTGTTCTCTAGAGTGTGGTGTAGTAGGTCAGGGATTGAGTTAGTTCATTCTGACTCAATGCCTGACTTATGATTTCAGATGTCTTCCCCTGCGGGCGGAGACAATTTTCTCGTGACTTTTCTTGTGTTACACCTGGACGGTGTACAATAATTTTATTTCAGAATGCTCGCACATTCTGAAATAAAATTATTTCCCCAACTGAAAGGGTACTGTAACACCGTTTTTTTTGGAACCTCACTGAAGGCTAAATTATCATTGGCAGAAGGGGTCTTTTGTTATTTTCGTATAGCAACCCTGGTTTGCAGCCTGTCTGGTTTCGGCATTATACGTTAGATTAATAAATTTAGTTTTCAGGAAAGGATGACAAACAGCTGCTGAATTTCTTTTCATAAATTTCAGTTCGATTTTCTGCACCTTCAGGAATATCAGCTCTCTGACTTTATTCATAATTTCAACTTTCGAATGGTGGGATGCAGTGCATGGTTGTATGGCTCGAACTCCTGCGCCCGCGCAGAGTAGAGGTCGGGGAAAAAGTCTTGGTTGCGACGTCTTTTATTTCGGAGATGGCGAGGCGCGGCCGCATATTTCTTGTCTGAATTATTTCTTCGTGGGAAAGGAGGATTTCATGAAGAAAACGTATTGAACAGCCGCCCACGGTAACGAGGCAGCTTTGTCCGTGGAAGAATTTCATGGATGGGTGAAAAATAACATTTCTTTCTCGCAAGCCACGCGGTGGCCGCGCCCAATTGAAGCGGTTCATTCACGGAGACCTTCTAGGACTCTTCTCAGCCTCCCTTCTCGTGAGTATAATGACTGGACGTGCATTCCTTACGAATCTCGAATAGTATTATAATTTTTTTTCTACTATTGTTACAGCAAAAGACCCGTGAGATGGTATCCCCACGTTAAAGGACCACATCTTAACCTGCTTACCGCTGTAACTAGGTGAGTATTATGGACGGCGAACTAATAGCACCTTCAAGAGCTACTTTTGATCTTTATTTAATGAATTTAAATGTTTGTTTCAGCTGTGGAATGCGGGACATATCCAAGTTAGCGGAGCGAAAACCATGCGGTTTTCTTTTGACCTGTAAACCCATTTAATGGTAAGTTTACAACGTTTATAAGCTGTAGGGCTACTGTGGCATCATCCCATTACTAGTGAAATAATTAATCTGGAATTTTCTTGTTCCAGGGTTTTTAGGTTATCCTATACTATTGAGCTGGCGGTTTAACCCTTCGGGTAGAGGTGTGGCTGGAGATTGCTGTCGTCGGTCTGCGGTGCTGCTTGTGCTTGCTGCGACCTGCTAGGGCGTGGCCAGTGTCCGCGTGACGTTGCAATTTCTTTCCTTTTCTTTTTTTCAACACTTGATTACTTCAATTTTACCCTGGCCTTTGCCCAATTATTATTTACGCTGCCTCTGCGCTAGGAAGAGTGTGTGGTTTGTGCTCAGGTTGGGGACGCCCACCTTGTGTGCAACAATTTTGTTTCAGTTGCTCGCACAACTGAAACAGAATTATACTTCGACCCCACGGGTTGGCGCAGCGCCTGTACCTGTGCTGATTTTAAAGCATTTAACCTTAAGTACCTAAATCTCTGCTGCTCTGGTGTTTGTGAGTTAATTTAGGTACATTCATTTGTCACAGTGTATAGTAATATCTTATGCATGCTGGTCTTGCTTCAGATTGCTCGCACAGTCTGAGGTAAAGCTGTACATGCATTTATCTTGATAGTCACGTATAAAGCCTACATTTCTATTGCACTAATTGCATTGTGTGCGTGTAGTAGTGGCATTTCAGAATGCTCGCACATTCTGAAGTGTAATTATTGTCACAACCTTTTGGTGTGCGCTTGCACCTACCACTGTGCTAGCATATAAGCTTTCAGCTTTATCTATTGCCCACTGCTGGGCACCTTTTCAATGTGTTATGTGTATATCCAACTGATGAGTGAAATAAACTGCTTCTGAGAACTATTTTGTTGTTTTAATGGTAATGAATCGTTCCTGTTTGTGACAAGGCTCTCCAACTAAAGGCGCCCAATATTCTATCCGGAGAGACTTGTACTCGGGCCCTACCTACCCCGAGGTTGTCTCATGCTCAACCCTACCTGGCTGACCTAGGGGTTACATACTTGTCTCCGTAAAAAAAAAGATTTAGCAAGTCTAGTTTTTTTGGCGCCGCGGTGATGTATCGGTCAATCAATCAGTCAGGAGTATTTCTCTTTTAAAGTATAGATAATGCCAATTCGGAAAACTTACACTGACATTATGGTGTATATGGTAACTTACGCAGGCTCTATGATTGTGTATAGCGCTTGAATTCGGGCGTGTAATATGGGCCAAGCTTGCAACACCGTGGCGGGACAACGGGACGGGACACGACTTCGTTCCAGAAGACCGAATAGAACCACCTTGAAAAACAAAGAGGCATGTAAGATTTTCTGCCATCAGAAAAGCAAATTAAGTTATGAGTATTTCATAAAAGAATTTACCTCCCAAGGATCTGCTCCGTTAGAAGCACTACCGCTCCAGCTGTTTTTGGTTGACGTATCATCGTGTTGAATACCTGCACGTTTATAATCAAATTTAACAAATAGATAAGTGTTCCTTATGTGGTTGTAATACCTGATTACAATTATACGGATGAGTCACGGAATACACGATTCTGTTAACGTTCCGTCAGGTCTCAAATTGTTGTTTCTAAACTTAGCAATTTACAGTAGTATACAGTATAAGCTTATAGCATTAGTAAAATATGTATAGATTGAAAAAAGAAACCCTTTACAGGACCTTACATTTTATTTCAATTTAGCTTCATCGCAAGTCAGAAGCCCATTGTACGGTAAAACGATAAGGGATAAGGCCCTATTGATGCGTTTGATTGTGAAGGGTTTAAACATTTTGAATTAGAGTATTGACCATTAGTCCAGACGGCGTGGCTGCGTTCGGCGACGCAAACGAGGTCGGGCTGGCCGGCCGCAAGCAAGGCTTGTTTTTCGGCAGGCGGTAGCAGCGGCAGGCACCGGTCCGTCAGCTGCGGCACGTGGCTGTCCGCCGCGTCGATCAGCGCCGGCTCGTCTCGCGTCAGTTGCAGCTTCTCTAGGAGGCATTTTGTTTCCCTGAAATATCAATGGTACTATTTTAAATTAAATTTTTGCACCCCCAACAGTGAGCGAAAGGCAGCGCAAATTGGAAACTTATGCATGGATGTAGGCCACGCGCCTTATCATGTGATTGGACGACATTCGTGGTAAAAAGGTTAATTTTGCTTTTAAGAACAACGCGAATATCAACCCAAGGAAGATGCATACAGCATATCATTTTAGTAACAGAGCCGTAGCAAAGTTATTGACGTCACCTAAGTATGTGCACGGCCAACCGACGCGGATAGGCCTTGCACTGGCACAGCATGACAAGGCCAAGCGCCTCCGCGCCGCGCACTACCGCAGCCAGCGGCTCTTGCTTCGGCGGCGCCGGCGTGGTCGACGGCTCGCCGTTCTTCCAGCTCGTTATCAACTGCAGAAGCATCCGGAGACCGTTCTCCACAAGCTGAGGAGAAGTGTCCTGCGAAAAGAAATTTGTCAGTTATTGGTAATACCTTAATTTTAACTTGTATATTATTATAGTTAGCTTACCTGAACTTCTTTTGCAAGAAATTGCGTGAATCCCGCAAGAACGTCTTGCCGCCATTCTGGAAAGTCTACGATCAAGGTCTGGAGACTTTGGAAGGATAGTCCCCGGAGCTCCTCGTCCATGTGAACTGTGAGCCGGCACAACAGGTCCACCAGCTCACTTGAACTCATGCCTTCAGGAATCAATCTAAAATGAGATCATTTAAAATAAATATTTGCGATAGAAAAAATAACCATGTATTACGTTAATTTTAAGTTTTTTTTTCCTAATTGGTGATAATTTTTTTGGCAGTTATTGTGCTAATCTGAATAAAGATACTTTGACGTTGAATTGACGCAACCTCTTATAATTTGATTACTCTGAGATATATGACCGTAAATATCTCACGAAGTTTTTATGAAGTTCTAACCCCTGTATTATGTCTGAGGTTTAAAAAAGGCAAATAAACAAACGAGTTAGACATGTGGATATATTGTTTTTAACAAATTTAACGTACCTGGGAATCGCTGCAACACACGTTCTGAACAAATCGATTCTGGGTTTTCTTTCGCCAGTGTTTATCTCCTGCTCTTTTGTCACGTTTTGGGTATTGGTTAACATTAGCGGCCTCCCGTAATGGGCATCTAGGGCCCTAAGGATCTCCACTAATACTCTTCTTACGTAAGGAAAATACGCACTCATACCAATGGACCGTGCTGTTTCATCGGTCAACATTTTATTCAAAAATGTCTTCTTAACGCGTAGTGTATTTCCTGAAGGTAAAGTTCCAGATGTTCTGGGCATAGGTGGTTCTCCTTCCTTTTGCTGGAGGCTATCAGCTACCACAAGAAAAGCACGGAGACCGATAGACATCCTTTCCGGAGTCATTATAATTTTGATTGGCCTACCAACCATGAGCAGATCAAAGACTATCTCCCTCATGGCAAAATCTAGTCGCTCCTGAGCTATAAACTGTATTATTTTGACGAAGATGTTTAAAGGAGTATCGCGAGGCACGACACCTTTAGAACCTTTAGGAAATAGCGAGTTGACAATGCTTTGAAGGCGAGATTGCGTTGCAGAATTGCTTTCACATTTAATTCTTATCATGTACACCCACAGAAGGCGATATAAAGATTCTGAAACAAAACAAGCGTGTGATACATCTGATGAGTATGTTTTATAATATAACACTTACCAATAAAGTATTTGAGAATTGCTTCGATACTATTTCGTAATTTCCGGTCTCGCTGATTGCGAAAATAGACCGAAACAGTAACCGAGCGCAATGCTTCGGTCCACACATGTGCGAGTGGAAGAGGTCACCATGTTTTCCATCGTCACAATGACGGATGCACAGGTCAATGGATTGCTTCCTAATCAACTT
Organism: Ditula angustiorana; assembly: GCA_963691745.1. Lineage (NCBI taxonomy): Eukaryota > Metazoa > Arthropoda > Insecta > Lepidoptera > Tortricidae > Ditula > Ditula angustiorana. Next base: position 16,719,268 of record OY829472.1, read on the forward strand.
CGTAATCAGAACATTAGTGTGAGCGAGGTAACATGTGGAGAGGAAGCAGTTCTCGAATACATCGTTTATATAGACACAGGTATACATACACACCATTTCATTTAACATTTTCAGTTGTTACGGCACTTACCTAACGCTACTCTGCACATCTTTGGGTCTCTGTTTTTCAAATGAGACAAGCACATGGCCAGGAAACAGTGCCAGTTTGCAAGAAAAAACTGTTTTTGCGACACGCAAAGTAAACAAGTGACCAACGGAAACAGCGCGAGTCGATGTTTGGACTTCGTGCTGGCATCTAAAGTGTGACTGTACAGCATCTCTACAAAATTCTTTAGGCAAGGCACGTTAACTTCGTTTTTCACCGTCTAAAAACAATTTGTGATTAGTATCAACTTTAAAGCTCATTTACATTGGTCGACGACGATACGCAGTAAGCAAGATAACGACTAGTAAAATTATTCGGTTGATAAATCGAGCTCCACACGATCTCACAGTACATAGAGGCTTTCCGCATGCGGAGTATCGACTTTAAAGACCAATGAAAATGCACTTTCATGAATATGGTTTCCCGAATGCAGGCCGTATGGCAGGCATTTAACTAAACAATTAATTATACAGGGACTTACCCTTGTATAATTAACTAATGAAAAGTTTTTACCTCTAAAAGTAGCGGTCGAATGTTTTATTGAGTCAAAATCAACTTACAGCTGCAACAGGAACTAAGATCTCTACAAATAATCCGGCAAGCGCGTGTCTTATGTCTTTATCTTTGACTTCAAGGAAATACTGAGCGCATTCTTGTAGGAACTGGAACGACGCCTCGAACTCTTCGATGGGGACCATTTTTACTCGGAAAAACTTCATGCCCATTAAAAGGGATATTATACTTTGAGTGGTATGTGGAGACGGTTCACGGCTCTTTAACTCCTGAAACCAAGCTCCAATAAGTTAACAAATTATCAACAAGTAGTTAACAAGTTGGTGGTCTAGCTACTGAAAGAGTGGAATAATGATTCTAAGGCCCCTAGTTCAATCTCCAATAGTCGCCATGTACCAATGATTTTTTCTAACTTATGCATATTACCCGTAGTAACCCAAGCTCTTACTGCGAAGGCAAACATCGTCAGAAAACCCGTAAATTCATGTAACCATGATTCTATCGTTCCGGTTTGCCTCTCAGCAGTGGCGTGACAATAGGGTGGCAAGGCTGGCAAAATGCCACGAACCCCCGACCCAAGAGGGTCCCGGCCCAAGAGGCCGCGAGCTCATAAATATTTTTTTACATTGTACCTGAGTACAACGTGACGATTTTTACTGATAGGGCCCCATCAAAAGAATTTGCCACGGGCCCCAGATGGTATAGTTACGCCACTGCCTCTCAGAGGGGTTATGGAAGTCAAACAGTCGCAGCAATGCATAGATATGCGCGGCATTGTGTAGTTAGGTGTGTAAGTGTTCACCTCAACCCTCATGCCTTTACGTACACCTGACCTGTCCAATCTGGAATCATCAAGGGTAATTTTTTTTTACCTTAAGTTCTGCAGTAAACCGCTTTTTTACAGAAGCAAAACGAGACTGCGCTAGAACTCCGATTACTTCTGCATAAAGATCTGCTATTATATGCACATTTGCTGCATTTGGATTTGACTGTAACCTAAAAAAAGAAGTATATTAAGTACCAATAAAATATTACTGTAATAACAATTGAATCATTATTTCCTATCATTGATAGTTAAAAAATCAAATGGTACATGCCCTTCTTTGTAGTTGAATCGCTTGAAGGCAACATTTTCAATATATTGTACCAAATCTTCATGGCCCGGGTGGAAAGGCAGTTGCTTGAGAACCTCGATAAGAGCAAGACAGAACAAGAACTCGACGGCGAGGTCGCGCCTCTCCGCCTGCAGCTCCTCGCAACTGCGCTCCACCGTCTCGGTGCCCGCGCCACTGCCGGACACGATGTAGATTATGCTGTAACAACATGCTCACATTCACATTCATACACATTCATTTCATTGACATTAACATCGTCGTAGATATCTTGAAATTCTTCTAAATCTAATTTGTAGACGTTAATCAGTATTATTAAAAATAACAACTTAACTATAATCAAAATATATCCTATCTCTAGGCGTCGTCTCTTGCTATGCCGGCTGGTTCACCTAAAGACGGCACGCTGACGGTAGCAAGAGACCGGCGGATGATATCGTTGAGCGCAGGGTATCCAGAGAAGGAGCCAGCACTCTTCTGGAAAGGATTCCGTGGTGTCCTAGCCGGTCGACGTCTAATATTAAGTATCAATTTAGTCTTTACATACCTTTTGTTGCGCAAATCCTGATGTGGTTTTTTAGCCTGCTCACTAAGTTGTGGTGATTCTGCCATTTGTCTTTCCAGCCAGCCGAACAAGGCGCGCAATAGAGAGGGCAAGCAGTGCTCAGCGACGGTACCGAAAGCGCATAATATTTGGTCGAGTTGAGGATCTTCGCCACGCTGTAGCGTTTTGTTCAATGGCTTTTCCTAAACACAGGTACAAGTTGTCTAATTAAATATAAACAACAAGTCTATTGCATAGTAACGCGTCTGCTATCACCTTGATGTTGCAGGTGTCTATGGATGTAGGTGATCACTTACCAGCAGGTGGCTCATTTGCCTTCCTATTTTATAATAAACAAAATGATAAAAAAAAATTAACAAATTTTTGCCGATTGAACGTCAATATTGCGTCGTCATTGGAACCGTGCATGCATGCATATCTAATTTCAAGTGGATGGTAAATGTTGAAGTGCTTCAAAACTGACTTACAAAACTGGATATAAATAAATATAAGTCGAGCTTAATAAAAGTAAGTTAAAAAAAGGGTGCACATATAATTCTCCTCAAACAAAATTATCACACTCGCCTGTGGTTCCGCCATAACAGCTTCCATTTTTCTCTCTGCTTGCACTGTGAATTCCGTAAATAGTAATCGCATTACAAACTCTCCAGGTCTCAGATCCGAATCGGGTGGCAGCATAACTGGGCCTTTGTGTGCACCCCAGGGAAGCATTGCACCTGGAGCAAATACATAACATAATAATAATAATAATGCAGTTTTGAGTCGTACCAACCATATTACGTAGTAATAATTTATATAAAGATTTTTTTGCCCTGAAGTAAAAGTTAAATACATTATATTCTGTAACTTCGGTCAAAGATTTTAAAATTTATACCTCTAGTTGACACTAATGAGGACACGGTGTTGCCCACACTGCGCCAGTCGCTAGGCACAGGGCCCTGCGGCTTGTCATGAGACACCGGCCCGTGCTCCGGTATGGTGCCGTCGCAGCTCTGAGTCATGTTGGTTTGATCAATGTGCTCATGTCTTGTCGGCTCCGATAGCACACTTGCTTCTGATTCCGCTTCACTTGATACCATAGAAGAAGGCGCATCTTCCGTACCTGAGGCTTTTGATGGATAAGGGCAAATGTAAAACACATTAAATGCTGACAATATTTCTGTCACTTTGTTGACAGTAAGAGTATGTGCTGCATTGCAAGCTCCCTTCAAATTTGCAGCACAGATATAGCAGTAACATGATTTCACATTCATTATACTTCAACCAACGTTAAATATACATGACACTCTGTTTAACTTTAGGTACATTATGAATTATGACTAAGTTTGAGAATCAAACTTATCATTTTTAATACTGAGGAAATGAGCAGTTTTCCTTATTTTGCATGAACTGTGAGCAGGTTAAAGATTGTTTGAAGAAATGTTATAACTGCTTTTTGAACAAATTTGTATTTAAAGACACAATAGTAAATGGTTTTTTGATCGTAGTTAAAATCATAGTGCTGTAACATTTTAAAACACTGATGACGTGATCTCATCTCATGTATGTCAACTGTTAATGGAAAAATTGACTCTAAGGAGTTTTTTAATTGTGATTGATGGTATTACTTTTTTCTCTGCTTTGAATATATTGGTAGAGGATAAAGTCGAATAACTAGTAGAGAATGTCTATTCGCATTAAGTCCGCCGATTTTAATTGTTTTGTAAACTTTGCAACGAAAAAAAATTACAAGTAGAACATTTTGACATCATAAATCCAAAAGTGTCTATTTGTATGAGTGAAAAAATCACTAAGGTATATAGTACAGTATTCTAAATTGTTTCGCTGTCCAAATACTGTACAACGGAGTATAACACTTTTAAGGCGTAAAGGTATTATAGTTACATATTTCCTAATCAACTCACCCGACATATACTCAGCATGGCCCTCTGATGGTACAGTACTTAAAGAGTCAGTTTCTTCTGAAGTCATCATCGTGGAAAATTTCTTATTGTGCCCTTACTTTACCACTGGAAATCAAATAAAGAGTTAAATATTAGATTATTAATACAACATGACCTTTACATAGCACTTTTTTTTTGCAATGATGCGAAGCACGCGACTACATCATTTTCCATTGTATCAAGGGCTGAATCGTGGCTAAATAGAGTTCGCATCGCTGCAGAAAGTCGCTATTGTCTGCAAAGGCCCTAAACTGTTCTTTAGATTCGCGCGCTAGGGCTGTCATGCCATTAGTAAAGCAAACTGTGGGGGCAGTAACAATGAATTTAACGTTAACTTATTTTTAAAAAAGAACAAGCCTTATAAATTTGAGCTCAAATCATAAGCTGGTTGCGTTTTCAATGGGAATGATCGTAATGGAACTGTGATGAGAGGTAAGTACATATTTTTTGTAATAATACTAATATTCCTAATATTTTGTTTTGAGATGAATGCAAGGTGAGTTCAGTAAGAAATCCATTTATTATTTTGATATTAAACCTCTTCAAATCTGATTGCATCAATATAAGACTTTTCGATATGCAAGTGATGTGGCATTTCAACATGTAAATAATAAATTAATTACCTAAATTTAGTACATTACAAGCAGCCATCATAGTAATAATAAATAGTTATTTAAAAGTCAAATAACTCTATTCAGATTTGGTATACACAAAGCGCTTATTAATGTCAGAAAATACTGGCACTGGTTCTGATAAACTTCTGATGAGAAGATCAACTAGATATCATGAAAAAAGTAACAATGTAATTGTTTTAATGTTTGTTTTACGTTTACTTAACTATATGCAGCACCATGGAGTCTTCCAGTGCAACGATAATACGTCATGGTAAAACATTAAGCTGACAAACTGTGAAATTAGTAAATATAAGCACTAAAATTACATTCTTTGTGCCAATATTACATTACAAGAAAGTAGTTTGTTGTAAAGAATCACATTTTTTTGCACTCCATGTACTCATAGTCATGTGTCTACCCATCACCTCACTTATCATCCTGTTACCTATATTAAAATCTGTGTCTAAGGCAAACAGAACTTGCCTACTTCGGCTTTAGCACACACATCTTTTCTCTCTGACTTTATATTCGTTTTTAAAACAATGCTGCCTGCTGAATGTCTTATATTATAAGATAAAAATTTCTTCTCGTCATAATATATTGAGCATAATTACGTTGATGCATATCAAAGGTGCCAAAGTCCTTAAAACTTAATATAACAATTTGAAGTTTATTCCATTACTAAAAATTCAATATTCCGTTAGTATTTTGCATGGATTTATACAGGCTTGACATGCACATATTCAAGAGCCAGTTTTAATTAAATGCCAGAGCTTTCGCAAATGCAGAAATAAAAACTGCTGTCTGATCAATGTCAAACAACGGCACTGCTGGTTAGCATACTGATTAATATCTTGCAACAATTTACACCATTCGAATTAGTTAAAGCAACTAAGGCTGCTTGTTCAATAAATACTACAATACATACATAAAAACAAACAAATAAATACTAATATATGTTCATACATATATCACATGATTCAAGTACAAACATTCATATTTGTCATAGAATTAATGTCTGCTTCAATCTGTGTTCCGATGGCTGAATAAATAAAAGTAAAATGTAATTAATTTTAAGGCTATTTAAATTTGATTAATTTCAGCTTGATACGGGGTCTAAACCCACATCTAGCTTTGCTATCAAGGTTATAAACAACTAGGCTGTTTAATATATACTTGGTGTAATTATAGGGAAATGATATGGCTGAATGACTGACTGATGAATGACTGGCGGATCTAGGGGGAGCATTGGGGATCATAACCGGGAGGTTATGACCCCCAATGCCCCCCATGGGCCGGGTCTAGATCAACCAATGATACTTTTTCTCCACTCCATTGATGAGCTTATCCTGACTGAACCTTGAATATGTAACCCCCATGACTCAAAGGCTGGATACACTCTTGAATGAGACAGCTTAGGGCAACTTACTTTTAACTTTGACCAATGGCCATGGGAGCTTTTAGTATGCATGTTGTTGAACATGTGAGGTGACTTGCACTGAGACTACTTCCTTCAACACAATATTCTAATTGGACACTAGCAACTCAAATTAAAGCTGCTTTGATAGTATCTGTGCTGTCCACATCCACCCATAAATGTAACAGACGAATGATGACTCCAGCAAAATCACAGTGATATTTAGTGTGTTTTATAAAGCTATCAAAACTCAGAACACTAGATGAAAAAAATCCTCAATAAAGTTAAATGGTTTTATGAAATGTGAAAGCCTATAATTCAAAATATAAATCACACTCCAAATATCTTAAATAATTATGTGTGTTACAGTAACATTTATCATTTTGAACACATAATTGGTCTGATATTGATTCTATCATTTCGGCACCAATCTATACTGTGAGTTATTATGATACAAAGAGGTAGATGCTACAATAATGAAGCATTCTGTTAAAATTCTATATTGTTCAAAGATAATTTAAAATGACAATGACACTTCTGATCTAATTGCAACAAGAAGATTGATGTTAAAAACAGGTCAAAAGAACGTAAAAAAATGCAGCTATTAAATAAAAGCTAGGCTTACAAAGTACAATAAATTACAGTTCAAAAGCTCAATGTACTGCAAGTCTTTAAAACTTACTTACTCACGATTTTTCACTTACCTCCTCAAGATTTTCGGATCAACAACAAAAGTGATAGGTAATTAAAGGAAGGCTGCGTCATCTCCATATCTATACTAAATTCAATTAGTTATTAAGAAAGTTAAATAAAAGCAAAATGCATTAAGATATCACACATTCTAACAAACGAACGTAGGTAACAAAATTAATAAATTGACATTTCAGAGGCTTGACAGTTGATATGATATACGTTAAGACGTTTTTCGTAGTAGTCAAGTACGGACACGTACGGTTTTAAAGCAAGCACTGATTTTTGTGGAAAAACGCATTTAGGTGGTACGGTTTTAAAAAGGTTTCAAGGTGACTTCAAGTAATCATAATCAAAATAAGTTTTCGTTAAAAACAAAATCATATTTAGTGCTATTTTTTGAGGACCAAAGACGCCTAAAGGCATCGTGTGCTGTCGATGTCGTGACCACCACACTTCGGACTACACGGTATAATTGCGACCAACGATCCATAGAATTAACTAGAAGGCGCGTTCAACTAAAACGTCATACCCGGCGCTGTGTCCAAAAACAAAGCGCTCGTCCCGCGCAAGCCCCGCCCCCCGCCCGCGTAATGTTGCCAGCTCGTGAGCAGTTCCACACTTTTTGTGGAAACATTGCACCCACCCAGGACACTTGTTAAAAATATTTAACAAATATAATTATTAAGGCATAGGGTACTAACTAACGTTGTATACAACCAGTATTCAATCATTTTACCCAGTTGCTTTAAAGTCGTTTAGTTAAGTTTAGTTAGTCATACAAATAATAAAACATCATTCAAAGTCTAAGCCTAAATCTTTTTAATTATTCTTTCCAAAAATACAAATATTTTATTTTTTATCTGCCACTTTAAAAGCTCCGTGAGAAGAAGTGGCAAGAACTCTACGGCATTTTTAAAGAAAAATCGGTATTATTAATAACAAAATAAACAAACTGGAGCAAATTACTTTGCTACTCAAGACTTTAAAATAACTTGTGGAACTTTGAGATAGGCATATCAGCAATGATGCTGCTCGCCTATAATATAATAATAATAATACTCCGCGAAACCAGTGCCGGACTCGTGCAAAATAGCAGCGTCTGTGCGACATATATATATATATATATATATATATGTTCATGCGAAAACCCACCCTCCTCCGCTTCCACACGAAACAACATACATATATCACACAGACTCAACTACACACCACCACCACTAAACACTAAAACTACACGATCGACGCGCGTTTCGCCTCTATACGAGGCATCATCAAGATCGAACAGTACGACCGTTCGGTACTTGAACGAATGGCGTACTGACAAACTAAAACATTTTTCTTTAATCCCGCCTACCGCCAACATTTTTGCAAAAAAACAAAAGCACCCAAGCAAAATTTTTTTTTTAGTCTTGATGATGCCTCGTATAGAGGCGAAACGCGCGTCGATCGTGTAGTTTTAGTGTTTAGTGGTGGTGGTGTGTAGTTGAGTCTGTGTGATATATGTTGTTTCGCGTGGAAGCGGAGGAGGGTGGGTTTTTGCATGAACATATAAGTGTCGCACAGACGCAGCTATTTTGCACGAGCCCGGCACTGGTTTCGCGGAGTAGCAAGGTAATTTGTTCCAGTTTGTTAAACCTAAGTTACTTACATATTCTATCCAAGTTTCATAAAAATCGGTTCTGTAGTTTAGATAAAATAAAATAAAAATATTTTTTTTCTCGTATACCTGTGGCATTTAAGGGTTAATATTTGGTGAATCAGCATCTTATATCTGGGCCAATAAATCTGGGCAATCAATTGACGTCTGGGGCCGATTCCCCATACTTACACGGTTGATCCCATTTTTGACTACACTGGCAACACTTACAAAATGGACGCCCTCTTTGGACTTTTTGGCGGGAAGTCGAACTAAGCGGGTGTTTTAAATTTTCCTGAGTTAATTTTTCCTGTTAAATACTGTAAATATATATTATACTTGTGAGATAACTAGTTATTGTAAATACGCTGTAAATATTAATCGGTTATGGGTGTAAATAGCGACGGGGCTGCCCCCGTCGAGCTCGCTAAAAAACGAAAGATGCAAAAACAAATTTGTGAAGACAAAGAAAGTTACAAAATTTACACGAAGTCTAACTACAAAAGACTTTTCTCCGAAAATCATAGTGGAGAATGCATAGTATTCGTGGAATCTACGGAACAAGAAAAAGTGGGCAATAAAAACCCAATAACTCTGACTAACTTGTTTACCGAAAATGTTAAAGGCATCGCTGGTGTGCACAGAGTGAATGCATATAAAATTGGAGTGACTTTTAGAAAACCAGCACCGGCTAATAATTTCTTGAAGATGGACGGCTTTTTAAATAAACACAAGTTGAAAGCTTTTATACCTGCATACATGACGGAAACAACTGGCGTTATAAGACACGTGCCCACAAACATGTCCAACGAAGAAATCTACAAAAATATTACCTGTGATCAAGAAGTCATATCTGTAAAGCGCTTTATGCGTAAAATTGACGATAAATTGACCCCGCTCGAAACCATCGCAGTGACCTTCGCAGGCACTGCACTGCCGCAGTATGCCTACTTACAGCTATTTAGGTACCCCGTGCACACGTACATCCCACCGGTTGTACAATGTTATAAATGCCTGAAATTCAACCACTCAGCCAAGGTATGTCGAGGCCAGCAGATGTGCTCGTCTTGTTCCGGTCGGCACTCCTTTCGGGAATGCGACGTCGAAGAGGTAGTCTGTATCAACTGTAACGGAAACCATCTAGCAATCTCACGAGACTGCCCAATCAAGCAGAAAAAAATGGAGGAAAAAAAGAAGAAGCACCTCAACAGATCTTATGCCACTGTTGTGAGTATGCCAAATACTTCTGATTCTAAGTCGTTTCCAGCTTTAAATAAACCCAGTACCATGATAGGTTCCCACCCAAACAATATTGTAAATAAAACTGAAAAGGCGTTTAATGCTGACCAAATAGCTAGCAATGAAATTATAATTAATGCCCTAGTAAAAACTCTTATCGCTCTAGGCAACAACAGCGACAATGTGCCCATAACTAGTAGTAGAATAAAAGAAGTATTGTTAACAAATTTAATTTAATGGACACATATTTACATATAGCTCAATTTAACATACAAAGCTTACAAAGTAAAACTGCCTTGCTCACAAAATTTCTTAATGAACATGATATTGATATTTGTTTATTAAATGAGACCTGGCTTAAAAGTAGTAGCAATATACCTCGATTTTCAAATTATAACTTTATATTTAAAAATTCTAAAAATTCTCATAATGGCGTTGGTATGCTAATCAAACAAAATTTTAAGTATGATATTATAAGCACTTCATTTTGTGAATCAATTCAGAATATTTGTATATCATTAGAAACAACTTCAGGCAAATTACATGTTTTATGTGTGTATTGTCCACCCAACAGCAGCAGATTTAATACTAGCAAAATGAAAAAAATACTGCATGAAACTCCTCAGCCACGTCTCATCATGGGAGACTTTAATGCACACCATATATTGTTTGGTTGTCATGCGAATAACAGCAGAGGCAATGCCTTGTACAACATTATAGATGAATTTGACTTAGTCCTTTTAAATGATGGTAACCCAACCACAGTTCAGTATCCTAATAGACATGCATCTGCCATTGATTTAGCTTTAGTTAGTCCCACAATTGCTCCGCTTTGTGAATGGCGCGTCCACGATGACCCAATGGGCAGTTATCATTATCCAACTCAGGTAGATGTTAATGTGAAGCCGTCGGTGTATGAGGTTCGTCCTGTGGAAGAAAAATATATTTATAGAAGAGCAGATTGGTCTAAATATCATAGTTTATCAGAAACCAAATTTTCTGGCTTAGATACTGAAAACACTCAGCCTCTTGAATTATATAATAATTTTGTAAATATTTTGTATGATATTAGGAATGACACTGTTCCAAAACAAAAATCAAAACAAACTATGCAAATGTTAAGAAAACCAGCTCCTTGGTGGAATCAAACATGCGCTGAAGCTGTACGACAGTCTAAGGAAGCCCTTACAGAATACAAAAAATCCCCAACTATCCCTAACTTTATCAATTACAAAAGACTTGATGCTAAAAAGAAAAGAATACTAAAAGAAGAGCGCATTAGTTCATGGCATGAATTATGTAGTAGTTTTAATAGAATGACACCTGTTTCTAGAATATGGGGTTATATTAAAAAATTTAAGAGAATAGGTAGTTTGCAAAACAGAAACTTAAATGATGAGTGGGTGCCACAATTTTTAGACAAATTGACAGAATCATCTCAGATCAATGAAGACAATGTAAACAATATTTTGGACCAGTCTGTGGAAAATAATAGTAATTCTTTTCTTGGCGAGCCTTTTACATTGAATGAACTTTACATTTCACTTAAGAGTAGGAAAGATACTACTCCTGGAATGGACAATATACCATACATGATGATCAAAAATTTACATTCAAATGCTCACAACATATTGCTATGTATTTATAATAAACTATGGGATAATTTAGTCATACCAGAACCATGGAAAACCCAATGTGTTATCCCCATCTTGAAACCAAATAAGCCAGTAAATAATGTCTCATCATATAGACCTATATCCTTATCCTCATGTTTAGGTAAACTTTTTGAAAATATGTTGAAATTACGTTTAGATTATTTTGCTGAAACACAGAATCAGTTGCCTAACATACAGTTTGGGTTCAGAAAAGGAAGGAGTTGCTCTGAAAGCTTTGTATCATTTATAACTGACATTAAAAAAGCTAAGCTTAGTCATTCTAATGTAGTGTGTGCCTTCTTAGACGTAAAAGGTGCATTTGACAATGTGAACATTGAGTCCTTGGTCCATGTCTTACATGACTTGGGTTTACCAAATAGAACACTGAACTGGATTTATAAGTTTTTGTCAAATAGGACTTTATTTGTTAAGTTTAACAACAAATTACATGGGCCTAAGTTTGTAAATAAAGGGACTATGCAGGGTGCAACTTTGTCACCCCTGTTGTACAATTTGTATACATCCCAAATTTTTAATCATATTCTAGACACTTCTCAAATCAAAATTCTACAATTTGCAGATGACTTGCTTTTATACAGTGAAAACCAAAACCTAAATGTGGCTGTAAATAATGTTAATACCGCACTAAATCAATTGGAGCACTATTACAGTAGCATTTTAAAATTGGAAATTAGTTCTGAAAAAAGTTCTGTTCTCGTGTTTAGTACAGACCCATTAGCTCAATCTAGTGTGCAACTTACTTACAGCGGCAATGTCATTCCTATTGTTAATCATCATAAGTTCCTAGGCGTCATAATAGACGATAAATTAAAATTTAATTTACACATAAACTATATTTGTCAAAATGCCATGAAAAGCATTAACGTTTTAAGATGTTTAGCAGGAACTTTTTGGGGTTCTGACCCCAAAACGCTCAGTATGCTGTATAAGAGTATAGTCAGAAGCCATTTTGACTACAGTAGCCTAGCTTATATGAATGCAAGTAGCACACTACTGAGAAAACTGGATGTAGTACAAAATATAGGTCTAAGAGTAATTAGTGGAGCTATGTGCTCCACTCCCATCAACTCCATGGAAATCGAAAATTGCATACCTCCACTGTCCTTGCGCCGCTTGCAACTGGCTGAGAGATTTTGTTTGAAAGAGTTGGCTTCCAACAATAGTATAGTCCTTGACAATGTTTTATATCCTGCCCAAATATCGCAGTCAGTTGAACTTTCAGCCATTTCAGCCGATACACTTATGTCCAGGGTTTTACCTGAAATACCATTTATTATGGCTCATGTTAAAAACTTAGCAAGTAACATTTATATCACTGATAAGTGGCCAATTTATAAGTGTCCATACTATGCCTTACTCAATTTCCTAGATATTAAATGCCATTTAGAAAGTATTAACAATAGATTTGATTTTTTTGAGCTCTTAGATACAAAATCTGATTTTTACACTATCTACACAGACGGGTCTAAAGATGTGCACAATGTTAAATCAGCTTTTTATGACTCTCAATTGAATTTTACGAGATGTTTTAAGTTAGATAATAGTTGTAGTGTCTTTACCGCTGAAACATATGCCATATTAATGGCCTTAAAGTTTGTACATACCCATGTAAATAATGTTAACATATTAATAGTTAGTGACTCCAAGAGTGTCTTATCAACTTTATGTAATAGCAATTTTGCATTTAAATTAAATTATATTGTGTACGAAATTAAAGCAATGTTGCAAATTTTACGACAAACTAAACATGTAGAATTCGTATGGGTCCCCTCACACAGTGGCATAGGAGGAAATGAGGTCGTGGACTTGGCGACACGGCGTGACCATGACGAAGATCACACGCAGATAATGAAAGTGCCTTTCACAGACTTTTACCAGCTCTTAAAGAAAAATGCGAGAAGAATGTGGCAGGAATATTGGACCAAGACTATCGAATCCAAAGGAAAGTGGTATGCAAACATTCAAAGAGACTTACCAATAGAGCCATGGTACAACAGGTTCAAATATAGTGGTAGGAAATTTATAACTGTTCTAAATCGCCTGCGCTTCGGACATTGTTTAGTTCCAGCCCATCTTAGTAGGCTTAAGATAGTGAGTGACAGTTCTTGTACTCATTGTAGCAGTACAAATGCGGATATTAATCATATTATCTTTGAATGTGAAGCTTTTGGCGTTCAACGTTTATTACTTGTTAGTGACATTAGTGACATTGCAGAAGAAAACTCTTTAAGTGTTCCCCGCCAAATTGAAGCATTATTAGCTAATCCAATTTATTTTCATCCTCTTTTTAAGTTTATTCATCATACTGTGGAAAAAATCTAAATAGTTTTAAAAATTTGTATACTGTCATACTTTACTCTTGTTCTATTTTGTCAGCGAAATTAGATAAGTTCTTACTCGTAGTATTTTGTAATATTTTCTTAATATTTCGGCTAAAGGGCTTTGCACCCATGGCCAAGAATAAATTAAAAAAAAAAAAAAAAAAAAAGGACGCCCTCTTTTCCAAGTCAATCACAATAAGTAAAATAAATTAAATAATTAAATAAATTCACTTTTAAAAGAGCTACTAGCAGATGAAATGTGGTCCTATCCTGTTTTTTTGTATGTCCAGCAGCATTTTTGCTTGAAGGAACGACACAAGACGGCATTTTACAATTAAAAAATTGGCATTAGTACAATACGTCATGACGCGCTACTTGCAAAAGAGCGACTAAGCGCAATAAAGCGCAACCACTCCATTTAAGAGTGGTTTTAGTTGCCTCAGTTTTAGGCGCGCTGGCGGTTTCTGGTTAATTCTATGCAACGATCATAGCCTTAAGGTTTAAATTCGCGCTTGACATTATAACTACGTGGCGCGCAAGAAGCTTATTCTACACAGATTAAATAATTAGTCTGAGTTATTCTTTTATTTCTTCTTGGTGGCGCGTCAGTGACAACTTGTCTAAGTATTGTTCGTGTAAAAAAATTAAGTTTCCTTTACAGGTTTTTGGAGTTTCCACAAATTTCATAAATAATACAAGGGAGTTTGCTTTAAATTTTGCGTCTTATTCTGACGTCTCATACATCTCATGCGTCATCGCTCGCATCGGTCCTGTAACCTATCTACTGCCGCCTTAAGATGCCCGTCCGGGGTCATTTATCAATCTGCGCGGCACTGTCTAACTAGTGGAATGAGAAAGGACCGCACTGAGTGATAAATTAAAGTTTAGTACTCATGATATGCGTTAGGGCCACAGTGTGATAGAAACTCGGTCTTAATAGCAATTGGGAAGATGCCTTAAATCAAATGGCGTGAAAGTCTGAAATTGTTGTAAATTATCAGTTTAATATAATACTTACCTATGCACAAGAAATACTGGCTAAGCCAAATGAGAGTCGGACTCACGCACCGATGGTCCTGTACAAAATTAATAAACACCGAACATAATTATATTCATAATAATAATGCTCTAACGAAAATATAAACTGGATTCAGAGACAATTAAATACATCGACAAAGGTCTCAGTCAGCTTACAAAATGCAAATATAAGTTAGTAATTGCAAATAAAAAAAATTGTGATTTAACGATACGTCTATTTACTGTGATATCTTGCTTTTTGCCAAATCTCATGGTTCTAGGTCACCGGGAAGTAGCCAATAGGTTTTTGATTCTCTTGCGAGTGTATGTAATATAAACGGTTAATAAAGAAATTAAAAGGGAAAACTATCACAGTCAAGTAAGTTTTACAAGTTAACGAGTACCTATCTAATCAAGCAACTACGGAACCCTGCGCGAATTCCAGTCGAAGTAGGGCGGGTTTATTTTTGTTGTAAGTATTACTTTACTGGCTAGAGTTTGTATTTTTCCTAGTACCTACCTAAATACCTATTGGATGTTTAGAATGTTTTAAGTTCCATCGGAATCAAACATTTCTGAGTATTTATTAGGTGTTAACGTAAACGTTTCATTGCAATGCCATTACTGGGATACAAGTACAGGCATTGCAATGCTATACGTACTTACTTTGTTTGTAAGCTATCTTTTGTCTAATACTATTAAAACAGTAGGTAAGGGAAATAATTTTAATAATGCACGATTTTGTCACCTAATGAGTTACGAGAAGGTTTACAATGCAGTTGTTAAAAACTAGGTATTTAGTTGGATCATGTTATAGGCGAACATAATATAAATTACCAGCAACAAGTTCGTGTGCTTGCTGCTAGCCACCAAACCGAAATTTCCAAGACGTTAGCGCCAGTTTCGAATTCCACCTTGTCGTGAGTGGATGTGTAACGTGGAGCTCGTTGGACACCGTTCAGTGCGTGGTTAGCATCGTTACTCGAAAGAGGAAGCCATATAACGACTCGAGGAATACATTCGTTTATTGATTGGCAGGAAATTGGGTAACTCATCCTTTTGTTGTGTTACAACATCAGCTCTAGTAGGGTTTACTCTAACGTCAATCTATTGGTACTTGCCATGTACTTGCCAAGCGAAGTTATTTAAATGACGGCTAATGTAACCAGTTTTGGTTGGTGTTCTTATTAAAATTTATAGAAAAAGTTGCTCTGTGTAGAGGAATCTCGACTGATTTCCAACCGACGAGTTCTTTGTTGCTAGGCGTGATTATAATTAGGGCAGATAAAGCTACAAAAAATCTTTTGGTTAGCAGTTGTAAACATGTAACAGTATGAAATAAACTAAAACTCCCAAGGTGCTTTGAAATAACTAAGACTCTTCTTACTCGTAGCGCAAGGCTAGATCATTCTGGACACCTTGTTTATTAATGTTATTTAATGCTAATATACTTGTGTTATGACTAATGGCAGTCGGAACGGGAACAAAATAGACCCCAACCAGCAATCTAGAGCAAATATTTTCCGTTTGGTCTTCGATAAAAAGCATTTGTTTTATCTGGTCTAGAGATTACGGGTTTGAATCCCGCTGCAGGGAGCAGATATTTGACTTACTCTGCTGCCTACTTGGTTCTGGTTGTAGTGCCAGTCAGTGTTGGAACAAGAGATAGTGTCACAGTTCGGACCGTGTGTACATTGTTGATAAAATACGAAACCTAAAGTAGTGTACCTCTAGATTGGCATGGAATCAAATTTGACGCATTTTATTGTTTTAATAGAATTAATTCTTTGTTTTATAGATAAACAATTTTGCAGGACTAGTCAAAATGTCGAAGAAAGCTTCAGAAGCAACGTCATCAAGTAGCACTTCCGAGGCTACGGAGTCTACTCCTCTCGTGTCTAAAAATGTAAGTACATATTTTATACAAGTTACTAACTTTTAAAATGCATGCTCGACCTAGGATATACTAAGTACCTGCTATACAATACATATCACTAGCCCTAACTAACCGCTCAAGTTAGATTTATCCCTCCCTGCAACTCTATCTAAGTAGTGTCATAATAAAGGGACACGCATATAATAGAATAGAGTAGAATATAAAAAATACTTAATTCATCCACAACACAGATAAGCATTGATCACAAGAAAAATAAAAACACACTTTATAGCTCAGAAATCTGTGCTTTATAGAGTATGGAAGTATAAGAGTAGAGATAAGGTAGAGATGTAGGGTTACAATCTCATCATCAAAAAATTACAGTTACTTTTATACATATTTAACTGTTCAGTTTGAGGTATCAACTGAGACAAGCCATGTGTCGTGGAAAAGAAAAGACTCAGCATTAATGCTGCAAAGAGATAAATTAAACTTGGGCGGTCATGTTTGGCTCATTGCAGCATTTGGCACGTTGTACATACGCGAGTAGACTTAGAAAAGCTAGAAGATCAACTGTACTCGTGATTTACAAAATTGTCCTTGACAATAAACATTAAGCGAAATGCGATCGAATCGATTTCGTTCGATTTATTACTATTTACTTTTGAAATTCCAATTAATAAAAACGTAGGGACATGCGTATGACCAAAATATACATATGAATAATAAAATAACCTAGCTCCTTAGCCAAAATTCAATTATTTAAAGCATTAAGCAACAACAATTATTTGTGCTTAGGGGATCAAAAACCTGAATAATAAAGCAGACTAACTGCCGCCTTCAGATACATATTAATAGATAAATGTAATGTAAGTCAGGCTGTAAATGAAATAATTCATTAGCTTAATTAGTTCAAACTTAAAACGTCAAAGAATGTAAAGTTAATTATAAAAACGCAAACCAATAAAGGAACAAATGGTTTTTTAATTATCTCTTAAATTGATTTTTGTTTTCTAAGACAACAATAATTCTTCGAATTTCTTAATTTTAAAACAAGTTAGCTGTAAGTCCTTACTTACCGACAACTTTGGTGTCATTGAAGACCCAATGTTTTTTTAACACTAGATCTATCTATCAAGCGGAAACGAAGAGTCGGTTATATGAATCATGTTAATTAACTGCAAAACTAACTGAGTACAACCGTTTTTTCAAATTAAGGTTCACAAAGAAACTTTGAATTCATCCCGGCTTAATATTTTAAACGTTAAATACGTATCTCGAGAACAGCTAACTTGTTTACCACCAAAAAGAGCTATGTAACTATATACCATTTCACTCTTTTCATTGAGCCGGGGGTTATATATAAATGAAAAATGTATGATGATTTGATTAAAAATTGAACTAATTTTGTATACAGGCGTAATACTTATGCATCAACAAAAACACCGCCAGAACAATAATTATTAGAGGAATGCTGATTTTAGCACTTCTTTATAATATTTTAAACTATGAAGGACGTCCTACTAATTGGCAAGTGCTAACTAAGGAGCTTGCGGGAAAATGAAATCCATCTGAGAAAGCCAGGAAATGTCGGCTAAGTTACGCAACTGATTCAACCATAAAACGTTGATGTACTTTGTGCTAGTATGTATACCGTATGATCGAACTAGAGCCCGCTTATCTCTATGTGAATTTTATTGTGTTTGTTTTGTATTCCTTTCTTGTGCAGCCGCCACTACTTATACAGTACTTACTTATTCAAATACGTTTTTTAATTTTTTGATAGTATTCAAACCAACCCGACATTATTAAATAATCTGTTTTCGAATAAAGCTCCGTTCATATGAATTATGAACTCCTTCATATTATACAGAGTGTCTCATTTAAATCGGTCAGTATGGGAAAGTCTGAAACAATAAGACATACGAAGATCTGTTGTTAGGAACCATGTCATCCATTGACCACTTTTGAACCTTATCCCTCTGTAATATGGTCGAAAAGTGGTCAAGCAATTTCTTGGTCGACTATACGTACTCGTTCTGTAGCTCTGTAGCAGCATAAGACAATAGTTAGGTAGCAATATAAACACAATACACTGAAGAACTATTGCAAATGGCAACCGAGGTAGTCGTCTAGTTTTAGGATGTCGTAGTACAAGACTGACTCTTGCAATCTGTACATACTGATAGGTAGGTACTTACCTACCAGCATAAAAGTACAGATTGCAAGAGGTATTGCCAATTCTACCAATTAATTAATTTCCCACGCTGCACACGTCATCTTTTACAGAGGCTTTAGTAACTGTACTCTTCTTGTTGCGAGTGAGATGTGATACGCTGACCAACTGGGACACAAGTATCAAGCGGTGCGGCCTTCCTAACCAAACCTAACCGCAGAAATCTCGATGATTCTAAGTAATAAAGCTATACATAATATATGACTTAAAAAGATCTGATGTCCGTCCAGCGGGGATGGATTCCTTTTATTTAATGAATGTAATGCTTACTTTGTTACGAAGGAATGAGCCTTTAAAAATAGTAGGTATACATTCGTCACTTGGATGGTAAAACTACTGAAGCGACACAGACACACATGTCGCTTTAGTAGTTTTACCATCCAAGTGACGAATATACTTAAGTAAGCGTTCATTCTACGTATTACGAAATAGAATATATTGCTTACAATACTGATAAATAATTTTGCCCTAACATAAGTAGCTGAATACTCGAAGAGGTCAAAAAGCTCTTATTTTTTTACTATAGAGTCGTCTGAAATTTTTTTGATCTTTTCGGCTGTGTAGGTTACCTGCTGCTGACTGTATTATTCAACGACCTTATTCAATCAGTTGTGTTTATGTTACTGTTTTTCGAAAACACTTCTGGTGGCACTTCAGGGACAAAGACAAAGTTAAAATATCTTTATTCAGATTAGTTAGGCTTATAGGAAGCACTTATGAGTGTCATAAAATTGACCACTGTTTAGAAAAAAACATCTGATGAGAAGAAGAAAAGACATGTAACGTGTCGAAGACCGACAGACATACACTAGGTATCTTTTTTCACGTGAGCGAACGAGACGCAATGACTGAAATGTGAATACGATACAGTGAAGTGTCACCGTGTGTTAGTAATCCTAGCTTCTAATTAAGTTTGACAGCAAAACGTGGCAAAACTTCGGCCATGACCCGTCGATTAGGTACCTACTCGAAGACAGCTTTATTTTGTCCAATACAAGTATTACATATCGGTAATGTATCGGACTAAAATTATTACGCAATGTTACTGTAAATATGACTCCACATTTAAAATTGTAATATTCAACTATATGATTTATAACTTGCCTCCTTGCATAAACCCAAATATACATATAAGCAGCTGTAACTGTAAGTATGATGTACTTAGGTGCTGTGCTACGTAAAAAAAGGTAAATTACTATAGGATTTACGAGTAGTTCCGATTTACATAGGTTTACATCTTTAGTGCTGGCTTAAAATCAAAATATATCAACCCTGGTAACGTTGAGGAGGCTGGGGCTTTGTTCATGCGGGTTAAGTGCGAATTTGGAACTTCACACACTAGTTCGTGGGTTCGAACTCATCTTGCACTTCATAAATATCTTGGAACAATTAACACCAATTGACTTAGTCCTGAACTTAGCAACGGTTGTACTGTGGGTACTAGACAATGGATTAGCATACGTATATAGATAAATTTATAAGTACTTAAATAAATATAACATCTTGGACTCTGGTAAAAACATTCATATTCTTCAAATAAACATGTGCCTCTTGGGAAAATTGAACTCACAACCTCTAGCTTCGTAGCCAGGGTCACACTATAATCTCTAGGCTATCCTTTTTATCTACACATATATCATAATTGCTCTATAATGCGTTCAGAAACCGTAGGCAATGACCAGCATTATAACAACCAATATAATTATGAGAATTTTTCTAATTTGTTTCAATATTTTGTTCAAATTCATTTTTTATTACATTATTTTAATGTGCACAGTCTATAGATATTTAATAGGTACCTAGCACTAGTAGCTAGTAGCAATGCAGGTCATTGCCCTATGGCTTCTGAACCCATCATAGAGTACTTATGATATGTGTGTAGATAAAGTAATGTATGCAACTGTACATAATTAGGTCTTAAAACACTCGTGTGATCCTATTATGAAACTCGCTGACGCTCATTTCATAAAACCACACTCGTGTTTTAAGACCCCTCATTATGCAACAGTTGCATAAAATACTAATATTTATCACGAGCCGTACTGAAAAATATTGTAAGGAAACCTAGACACCGCGCACCGGTGGCGTAATTTTAGGTTTTGCGTGAAGTTATCAATCCGTACTGAGCCCGCTTGGGAACTAAAGCCGAAGCCCTTCTCAAGGTGAGAGAATGCTTGTGTTCAGCATGCGATGTCTAAGTAGGTATATGTACTACTTAATGACTAATTGTCGTGCCAGGGGCCCGAGGATCCAACTGGACGAGAAGAGGGCGCAGGTCTATCCATGAAGCAGACCGTCCTCCTGATCGCCGGGGAGATGGCAGGCAGCGGTGTGCTGGCTCTGCCTCGGGCGCTTGCCAGAACCGGTATTGTACAAATTAACTATTTAATGAGCGAACATTGACATTTAATTACAACATCGAAATAGCTGTAATAGGTAAAGATTGATATTAGGTTCATTTTTTGCAAGCGACAGTTTTTATATTTTATTTGCCTCAACGATAACGAGAATGCCTTATACTTGCGCAGCGAACAATGAGATCTTGTTATAACATTTCAGAGATGTGAGTTATCTTTGGAGTAATATGTGATAGTACGCAGTGTTTATTTAATGTTCATAGAATTACACCACTGTGTGCATAGCCCAAATAATGGAACGCATTCAATGTCAGAAGCGTTACTTATGTACCTACTTCTAAGGAGATAGCGATGAAGATGTATATATGTATATGTCAACGCACTCTGGCCAGATTCGATCAAAACAGCTTGACCCAAATCCCGTGATTAGAAATATGTCAGCGTTAGAATACTTGACTAAGTAGTTAATAAATATATAAAAAATGTCTAAAAGTATTAAAAAAAAAATTGATCCATTTCAACACGCATGGAATCCAGGCATCAAAGCATGGCGAATTTTGTGACAATATTTTAACATTAATCATGAATTTTAGCGCCCTTGTTTGGTGTACATACTGTTACACAGGCTTAACTGCAAAATTTAAAAGAGGAGCTATTCACCGTATCCGCACGATTGCGACTAACTTATCGGTTTTTAGTCAAACATGTTGTCGATGAACTCGCGTTGTAGAATAAGCTGTCCACGCTTGTTGTTATCTTGTCACTGATCGTGCCAGGCAATTTTTCTGTTCCATTGCAATGCTTTGGCTTAAAAAGTACTTTCGAAGTATACAATGCAACTATGTTTAAACTTGAAACTATAAAAATTAGAAGCCAAATAAGAAGTACCCGGAACCGCAAGCATTTATAAAGAGAGGAATGTGTGCCGAGTAAGCGAGCAAATTACAGATCTAGTGAATAATTATTTGCCATCAGGAAAACTTGGACATTACGACTAGTCTCGAAATGTCAATCAATTATCGTATTAAATGATAATGAAACTTTATTATTCAAAGTCAAATGTCAAAATGAAGATTGAAAGTACTTAAAAAATTCAGAAATGTTACAAATACCAACCCTAAGAAATTTAAAAAATCATTAATTGTAATTAGTAAATGTAACCTTTGTCCTTACGATAAAATAAGATTGCGGTATACTCAGACTCATCAAGTTCAGGGAAGAGCATTTTAAGCAGTCCGTTTAGCTATACAATTTTCGGGCCAGTAGTTTTTCATTTCCTTTAATAAATCAAAATTACAATGTTATTTTACATTTCACATAATTAAAAAAAAATCAACAATTTAACATTTCCTTTCCACTTCCCAATAGAAGTAGCCTTTGGTTTATCGACGTTAGTAGGGAAATTGCATATATTTTTCCTAACGTACATGATTATTAAAAAATAAAAAAAATAATATAAGGCAAAAAAAATAAGGCAAGGCTAAATAGTTCCATTGTATTCAAGAGCCACACTGCCAATGGCTACTTACAATCCTCTTGTTCTAAAGTTTAATAGCATTTTTCATACCAATATCCTTTTAACTAACGATAGTAAAGAGTTTAAATAATGTTTAGGTTGGTTCGGCGTCCCGGTCATCATCCTCATGTGTGTCATTGCCGCGTTCAGCGGCAAGAGACTCGGGGACTGCTGGACTATGATCGAGGAACGAGACCCTAAGATGAGGAGCAGGCAGAGGAACCCGTACGCCATCATTGCTGAGCAGTCATTAGGGAAAACGTGGAGGTAAGATTGTAAATATCGTCAGATACCATTTGAATAGTTTGCGTACGTTATTAACTAACACGCATTACCTACCTGTTACACCCTACAACATATTTTAGCAGTATGTACACATAGCAATTATGTATAACACAAGATCACACCTGACGACCAGGCTATTAAATTAACTAGAGAAGTCAAATACAAGTAATGTTACTAACTTGTTACTTACAGATGTGTCTACCATACAAATGGTTGAGTGGAAAAGCAATAGAGAATGTTTCGTATGTTCAGTATAAACTGAAGTCAGAATGGAACCTATCTGAGATCTAATAAGTGTTTTTGTTGAAAAAATATTTTCGGTACATGTTTTTTTGTCGACGGTATTTTATTATTGCATTGCCATCGGACCTATACATATACATATCTACCAAATTTGGAAGTTCTACGTTCTGCCTCCTAGCTTCATCCTCAGATAAGCTCGAAGGAACAAAACTATTGCATTGTCATTGGTATATCACTGTTACAAAGTTGCACATCGATATCATTTCAAGTTTGTTAATTTCGACTTCCAAGATTTGTTTAGTTACAGGCGTAACTAATAAAAGGGTGTTAAATAAGTTACATATGAAGCTAATAAAAGCAGGTTAAAAATTAAAACGAGTACGAGCCTAGTAAAACAATATCTTTCTAGTTGATTTATGGACCCTATCTTCAATGACGGGTATTACGTTCATTGTTTCCGGTTCTAGGTCACATGCAATTGACAATGTTCGCTTAGTGAACATTGGATGGCCTTCTACTACAGCAAACGAACGAACTGGTTAATAAAGATTTAAAAAGTTTGGTATTGAGTCACTACCCCACTATTGCTTATCCACGTGTATGTTTGCTATAAAACGATATTTCACTCACAAACCAAATGGCATAAAATGCAGATTTAATTAAGTGAATATGCAAATTTTCTGATGTCAGGAGATTCCGTCACTTTTAAGTTTGTATTCATAATCTTGTGCCTTTTTAGGGTTCCCACGGGACCCTATTACCTACTAAGTCTCGGTCGGACAGACGGACGGTCGGTGTCCGTCCGTCTGTCTGTCTGTCAAAGGGCTGTACATATCTTTTGAACACCATTATGATGTTTCTTACGGTTTCTGAGTTGGTCTAGGTGGCTAGTTTAACTACAATAATTCACCAAAAAAGTAAGTGATTTTCTGCCACATCAATATAATCTACATACTAAAGACAAACAAAATGTTTAAAAATGACCATCCATAGTCAGCTGAATATTTAATCCCACGTCGCTTGTGAACCCATGGTAAAATAAGTACCTAATGGTCACCGAATCTAGCCGGCCAAACCAGTTTCAAACTTGATTCATAAATGGATTCGATTACAACATCCATGATGTTATTTCTTATTCTTTTTATACTCGTAGTTAGTAATCCAGAAATAACTCATGTAATTAAGACAGCTGATTCAACTGTTTGTGTTTGTATGATAATAATTTTTGAACACGCTAGTTTTAATTTTACCTATCGTGAGATAAAATCACGACCATAACGTTGTATGAAATAAAGTATTAAACGAAAGTATCGCCTCACTATAAATACTATAAATATAAATAGTAACCAGCCCCGTCGCGTTGCAATGATATACATAAACAATTGCTCTAATATAAATAAATGTAACATTAAATTAACTGACACTGTAGATACTTATTACAATTTTATCGAGTTTTAAGTTATTATTGACTATCTAAACGTGTTCATAGTTTCGGTCTTTGATCGCCTTGCCACAAAATGGAGCGTTGAATTGTTGCTTTTCCGCTAACAACGCTTTTTTTTTTGTTGAATTATGTTTCTTTGTGGCACAATAATAAAGATAATTTCAATGTTTTTTGCGACGCAATGCTAAAGGCATTAGAGGCTATATATCCATCCTTACCTTAAATATTTAAGTTAACGCCCGGTGCCTTCAAATATGGACAAGAAGAGCAATGAACGCTACTATTGCTCCTATCCTGCTGTAAATTTCTAACTTCTTTCATGTTCATCCCTTTTAAACAACTGTAGAGTAGTAGTAAAGTGTGTGGTTTTGTGTCAGCTCAGCGGTCTACATAGAAAAATAAATATTTGCTCTGATGAGCCTAACAAAATCTCAGCTTCAGTATTTAAAAGATATTCAGAGTCATTTAGAGTCAAGACCTTGATTAAAGCAAACATTAATATTTCTCAGCGTGGTCGTGTCTTGTGCCATGATGGTGACGCTGTTCGGCGCATCCGTCGTCTACCTGCTGCTGGCGGCGCAGATCGTAGAGAATGTGTTTCTGTCGCTGCTGCCCAACATCACCATCTGTGTTTGGTACCTCATCGTAGCTGGCGCCATGACGCCGCTGCTACTCTTCGCCACGCCCAAGGACTTCCAGTGAGTATATCACGCTAGATGTTCTACCTATATCCATACCGTAGAACAGGTCCAACAGTTTTGCCGTATTCAGAGACATTTAAGTGACATTAACTTTATTCCTCCGTAGTTAGTAACGGTTTGGTTTTATCAACGCCCTTCTAAGTATTGATAAAGTAGTAGTGATAATCAAGAAAAAATATCTAAGCAGTGTCTCAGCCTACTCCGGAAATGAACAGGGCGACGTACAGTCAGCGTCAAGTAGGAGCTAAATCGGAGCAGGCGAGACAGTCAAAAATATCTGAACTCGACTCTATTGTCAAATACGTTCGGGTATGTTCGCATATTTTTGACCACCGTGCCCGCTCCGATATATTGGACGCTGACTGTACCACTCATATTGTACAGTTAGACGAACCATTTCGAGTCTATTTCAAGCTACTTTTGACCTTCAAAACTTTTAAACCTTTTACACACATTTGTAATAAGGCACACATGTTTAAAAAAACCGGCTAAATGCGAGTCGGACTCGCGCACCGAAGGTTCCGTGCAAACTTAAAGTACCGAACAATGCTCTAACGAAAAGATAAACGTATCGAGGGACAAACTTAACTAGGCCATTGGGAAACTGTAGTTGCTATGCATCGACGTAAATCGCGGTCAGTTTACTAAGTGCAAATATAAATTTGTTATTGAAAATTAATATTTAATTTCTGATGTAAATAACTACAAATTAATTCGTTGCTTTAACTATGAATCTTATCGTAAGTAGATAAGGTGTAAGCAACCAGCTGCGACACTCGCGTTGGATAGGAGAACTAAAAACATGACAGAATCCGGTAGATGGCGTGAAAGTTAATTTTTTTGCAATAAAGTCCACGTCTATGGATGACATCTAGTGACGGATAAAGACATTTTTGCTTTGTAAGAGTAATACATTTTTTTTGTGTGTTCTAACTATAACTTTACGGTTTTCGGACTTATTATTTTATATGTGCTGTGCGTGAGACCTTGCTTCTTGCCAAATTTCATAGTTCTACGTCAACGGGAAGTACCCCATAGGTTTTTAAGTGTCTAACGAATGTATGAAACATGCGGTTTAAACAGCCGTAATTGCGTTGACCTAGAAACTTGATTCTTTCACGGCTTCAAGGAACTACTGATTTGAGTATGTGGTCTCATTTTCAACTCAGTAGCTCCACGCGTT
The DNA here is from genome assembly GCA_963691745.1 of Ditula angustiorana. Taxonomy (NCBI): domain Eukaryota; kingdom Metazoa; phylum Arthropoda; class Insecta; order Lepidoptera; family Tortricidae; genus Ditula; species Ditula angustiorana. Next base: position 16,746,000 of record OY829472.1, read on the forward strand.
CCTGAGATAAAGTGTCTTGACAGACAGACAGACAAACAGACAGACGGCCAACGAAGTCATCCTATAAGGGTTTTGTTTTTTCTTTTGAGGTACGGAACCCTAAAAACACTTAAGTTCATCTCAAATTTCGTAATCGCCTATTTGCATATTTAGTTTATTTTATGATAAATACAATACAATAATAATATACATATGTATATACCTACAGGTAAAACAAAAGATTTTTTTTATTGAATTAAACCTAAACTAAATCTAAATAGAGCCCCCGTGGAGCCCAAAAGGCTGGTAGCGTTCCCTCGTTGAATCGATTGCGATACAACTCGTACCTATTTATCTCAAATGATAAGTATTGACTTATCCTTTGTGATAGGTACAAGTAGCTGCCAGCCTTTTGGTCACTAGTCAAGTCGACCAGACGCTTTTTGCCTCTTTTAAGAGATCATGAGCGCCTGGAGTCCATGGACTGGGGGTCTGTACACCGATTGCTACGAAATTGTAACTAGAGGCCCTTGATAAATACACATTTTTAAAACTTTTGGTCGCTTCCGCCGCTGCGCCGGCTATAAACCTATAAGTAATAAGTTCTTGAGTCAGGTATTAGGGTCTGAGGAGTATCATTTTATCACCATCGAATGACTGATCTACATCTAGCTAGATCTACAAAACTTAGACCACTTCGAAACTTGAAATTCGGCTTCAGGGCACTCATCAATAAAAAAAGGAAAGAAATATGAAAGTAATTATATTGTATTAAGTTTAGATAATGTTATTGGTGCGGATGTACGGACTAAATATGTATTAACCTAGGTGCACGCGCAATTTTAATTCTAAAAATCGAAAACATTTTTATTAGGTCAAGGACAACGACCTTCTAAACAATGTACTATGCACGCTATACAATATCAAAACTCAAACACTCATACATGGCACACGCCTCTCTCTAATGTCACAAAGTCCGCCATGGCGCCATGGCTACGTTTTGGCGGCGTTTTAAATGTGCCACGAATGTCATGTATATGCATTATCCACCGGTATAGTTGATCGAAGGTCGGGGATCTCACAAAAGGACAAAACGAGCAAATATTCTTCTCGCTACTTCAGCTTTAATTCAAGGTTACAAAATATTAAGGTGAACGTCATTATAACATTTTTTCTTCTTGAAATCCTATCCTCTTGTACAGCGGAGTAACACCCACCCGAAGAGTCAAAACAACTCTTTATAAAAATTGTAAGGTCATATTGTAAATAATACTATTGAACCACAAGCAATCTAAATTTTTACTTTTAAAGTCGTGTTTTTAAGATAAATATTCGGGTATTATACCACAGACTATTTCCACAATATCAGAAAATGCTTGTAAATCATTATTAAATGTTATTCTGCTTTGACTGTTTCAGTTTCACAGGTATCATTGCCTTCGGTTCTACTGTGGTCGCCTGTGTGTTGTACTTTATCCAGATGATGAACGACGTCAAACCTTTCGTGTATCGCTACGGCTTACACGGATTCCAAGAGTTCTTCCTTGCTCTTGGCACAATCATGTTTGCCTTCGGCGGAGCTTCTACGTTTCCCACTATTCAAAACGATATGGCTGATAGATCAAAGTTCAGTAAAACACTTCACTATAGTTTTGGAGGTAAGATTTAATCAGTTTCATCGTTTAATTTCTACCGTTAGTTAATGACATTTTTGTGACGAGCATATCATTAAGGATGATAGAAAAATATTATTTTCCACTTAAGTGTGAAAAAGCTTGGTTTTTGCATCTGTTCCCATTGATTTCTCTGTTAGTATAAAAATCTAACATGATTTCAGCAATCCTCCTCTTGTACTTGCCGATCGCCATTGGCGGGTACGCGGTGTATGGCGAGTTCGTGGCGCCCAACATCGTCACTTCTCTGACCGCGACTTCGCTCACACTGGTCGCCAACGTGCTAATGGCGATACACCTCGTGTTTGCCTTCATTATTATCATCAACCCCGTTTGCCAGGAGGTCGAACAACTTTATGAAGTGCCGAGAGGTTATTTTTTTATATATCTCCCCAATCAATGCGTTTGACTGGTGTCTCAATTGACTCCTGTTATTTTTTATACTTAGTAGAAGAGCTTCTATCTAAAAAGTCACCTTTAGATACCTTTTAATCGTGGAAATGAAATTTAAATTGATATTAGCATGATGTTCCTTTTTAGATTCAGTAGGCTGGCGTATGTTGGTTCGCCTGTCAATAATGGGGGCACTGCTGTTCATTGGCGAGAGCATCCCACTGTTCTACACCATTTTGGCGCTGGTCGGCGGCACCAGCGTGGCGCTGCTCACCTTCATTCTGCCCGCCTACTGCTACTTGAAGCTGATCGACCAAACGCCTGCTGAGGGACAAGAGCCAGCGTAAGTCACACTAACTGAATGTTTCGGCTGGCAAAATTCCAGATTACCACTCTACAGTCAGTCAATGCCAAAAATTTGGACGTTTCACTTTAATGCCTACCTTTTTGTAATTTGGTGACAACGTAGTTCATCTATGAATTTGACTCTACGAATTTGACTGTATTTGAAGAAAGTTTGCATTACTATAGCATTTTGTGTTGTATATATAACATGCTATATTATTGCAGTACAATATATTAGCCGATAGATTGACATAATCGTTTATGTGGACCGATTTTAACCAATTGATGAGTTTTATCCTTAGGGTCCTGGCCTAAGTACAATAGGAAGTAATGTGCTTTGTTTGTTGACCCGCCCTCACTTCGCTCATTTCATGCGTTTAAAAGAACTATATTATGTGAGTTGCCCGTCTAGGAGTTTACACTTGTCGAGGCAGTGGGAAATTAGCTAAGTGTGTATGCGGGACGGTGCGCTATCTCACCTACTGTCTGGGCAGGCGCAGGTTTAAACTTACTGCCTAGGATGACTAAAGTATAGTTGCTTACACATGTGTTAGTTCTCAACCATCAGCCTAAGTACAAAATGTTCACGTTTTTTTTTATTTACTAAGGGATGGCCAATTAAAAACGATCAAGAGTAAGGATTCGGTTGTATTCGAAATATTTACCTTTGGAATATCAGTGACCCTAACATGACCTGCCAAGGTTTTATTTATCCCTCCCTGCGTCTCGACTAGTGTCATAAGAAAGCGACGCACATAGAGATAAACTTGACCAGTCATGTTAGGGCCCCAGGCTTTATCTTCTCAAAGAACGTTATACACTGTAAAGCGTGCTCACAGGAACCCACCCGGCTGGATGAGGATGGCTTGCTGGCAGGTGATCGGCGTGGGCGTCGTGGGCGGCATCATCGCCACCTACAGCGCTATCAGTGCCATCTTCAGTACCGCGCAGGCCACGCCCTGCTATTTTAAATAACTTCTTACCCTTATCGTCAACTGTGCTGTCAAGGTCATAAATGTACTTGTATTTTTTCACTCAACTTTACTGAATGAAATACTCTTTAGATATTTAAAACATTGACGGTACTGATTTAGTGTCAATTCTACCCTAAAGTAATGGAATGATATTAATTGTAAGTGTAGTCTGCATCCAAATAGGATCGCAATTGGTGGGTTTATAGCGATATGATGGTATCGAACTTCTATAATAATATAACTATACAATACTCCTGTGGTCACACTTTTGGATGATATGATACTTCATATCATTTAAACTCTATCTGTCTACCTTTCCGAGGGTCCAAAATAAAAAGCTTCAATGTGTCACTCTACCTCTGCATTAGGTATGTGTGGGTTTGCTTGTACAGAAATACGGATGAGCGTAGGTTATTGTAATAATAATTTTCTATTGCATGTTTTGTATTTGAAACTTTTAGTTTAGTTATTCAGTAATAATAAGTTTGCAGACAGGTTGAAGTTCTACTTAAATTTTAGAATAAGTGTATACTCTCGATCACTGTTGTTAGTATTACATAAAGTGTAACATGTATTATGTATCATAATCACGCATCATTTGATGGATTAAAATACTGAGTTTTGTTAAATTGTTTGTTTTTATAGTAACATTAAATACTTAACGCCGTACATAATCCAGAAACGAAAATCTTTACATGTATACATATATCTATGTTTTATTAGCTGATCTCTTTACTTTAAATGTCGATTAAATGTGCCAAAATGAGACGCCTACATACTTTAAACCTCCTCTTCAATTGACACCCTGTACATAATTATTTACAGGTTTTACTACCTTGACGTACACCGAAGGTTACCACTTTGACAATTTTGGGTGTGTACGCTTGACATGTCCTGAGGCTTTATCCATGCTTTAGTTCTTTATTTAAGGTAATGGTCGAAGATAAAAAAGTTCAGGAATAGCAATATACATAGTGTACAAGAGACGACGGCGCTTGGGCAGCCCCTACACGACGCAGGTAGGTGCTCGTGAATGACTTGGTGGAGGTAGCACAGATCAATTGTTACAGTGGACTTAAGGGCAGACAGGTAATTGTATAAGCAATGGCCTGCCTATGGCTAGAGCAGTAGATCTTTTTTACCTGATTGCCGGGTGATGTCATTCTTTATAGGTTTTATCATGACTAATTAGGATATGATTCCAGTTACCGCAAGCCACGGTGTAATAATAGGAATGCAAAAGCAAGGAACTTTTATTCAGCTTCATTTGACCCGTAGTGTGACTAGTGTTTCATCAAACCGTAAAAGTCGAATTTTTTGTCGAATTAAGAACCTCCTCCTTTTTTGAAGTCGTTTATAACTGCAGCCATAGAGTCTATTAGTATTAGCGTATTAGCGCGTATTAGTCAGTTAGCGTTTAATAGGTTCATGACTTGTACATAGGTATTAGATCAACTTTGAATAAAGGTTCACACATCTGCGAAGCAAATTTAATGATGTATGTGGAGTTCTGTATCTAACTACTGTGGCCCTAACATGACTGGCCAAGGTTAGTTTATCTCTATTTGCGTCTCTTTCTTATGACACTAGTTAGACAGACACAGGGAGGGATTAAACTAAACCTGGGCTGTCATGTTAGGGCCGCTGGGGACTAAATCCCAAAGACCTTTTAGTGAGAGTGGAGGTCTATTCCCACTCTATGTGCTGGATGATGATGATTATGATGATGATAATGTGGATCACTCAAACCTTTAAATTTATAGTTTCATCATTTTTTTGTTAATATTAATATGATGAAAAGAGTATTTTTCGTAACGTTTTTTACTCGATTTAAACACAGACACCTTAATAGAATAAAGGCGCAGCTCTAAAGTAATATGTGTCGCGATACTGTCACGCCACACCATTAGTGTTGGTTCAATAAACCATAACACTGTAATAATGATGGTTATAGGCCTATATGTAAGAAAATTTTATTTAATTCGAATCTTTGTCAATTCTTCCAGATAAATTGGTACCAACCTATGATCTTACTATAAATATTAGCTACTACAAACAAAATTATTTAGAGTAGAATATTTGGGAGTAAATATACACTTTTCTAGATTTTTTTTAGGTAGGGTTTATCTGATTACAGTGACTCTAGGAGCAATGACATAGGTTAGAGTAACTTATTCCTCTGCGTGGTTCTATACATATTAGCTCTATTTTTCAGGTAAGGATAATGGTCTAAAACCAGGGGTTCACTATCGGTAGGGTATATTTTACACCCGTAAAAGCATTATCATGTCAAAAAAGACACGCACTGAGGGATAACTTCAGCTCGTGTTGGTCATGTTAGGTCCGCAGGCTAATTTCAGGTAATTACAAAGTACATGTATGTTACCCTATAGTATGTCCTATCCTATTAATATTATTAAAGTGAACATAATAATGTTTGGATGTTTGTTTCTCAATTATGCATTAACGGCTGAACGGATTTAGATAAAGTTTGGCAGACAGACTGATCATGTCCTGGATTGAAACAAATGATGCTTTTTTTAGAGCGGTCAAAGCCGCAGGTAAAGCAATGTACATATTACGTGATATTACTATTATTAAGTACTTGAAAACAGACAGCCGTCGCCTTAAAATATTACAAAATGACCCCCAGCGGACTCCGTTCTTCATGATAGTACTGATTATGTTATCATTTAATAAACAAACAATATCACCAAGTAACAAGTACCTATCCAACAATATACAGCTTTGACTAGTAAATAGATATATTTAGTGAAGTTGTGGAAATCGACATGTCTACAGTTTTTTACTCTATTGGAAAATGTGTCCATTTTATATTTGGCCCTCGACTATACCTACGTTATATATGCCTAACAATGAGGGCATATCGTAATGAAGTAGATAATATCAAGTTAAAAAGTCTTTTTCTTAAGTTAGTCTCTAGTTAAGAGCTATTAACGTGGCTTAGCCTAGTGTGGTGGTCATGGGTAATTTTTACTATGTATTTAACTATGTGGCAAATAAAATTTATTTTATTTTATTTATTTATTTATTTGTTAATTGTCGAGTTTAATACAATATTAGGGTAGTACGTTAAAAACTCTATTAATGTAAATCTGTCCTAAATTTTCCTGAAAACCTACAAAAGTAATTAGATGAATAAGCATCCCTACTTGAAGAAAGTTACTTGAAACTGAGACAAATACCATTCGAAGTTATTCGTTAATTTTCGAAAAGTTAATACTTAATTGTTGCTACGAATGTCTATTATTGTTTGAGGAGGTTGCGATAGAACGGTGGGTTATCGTTCAGTTGATCTGTGAATGATTGCAGAAGATTCGTCTTCAACATCAACATGTTAATGTTATATGTCTGTGTCAAAGGATCTCATTCGTGGTCTCATCACTATCGTTACTAACTGCGGATTTATACTAGTTTCACAATCACGCCGTCGCCAGACATCTGCACACGTCTCACTTCGATTATTGTTCATACAAGAAGAAGTTTAATTACAGTAATAATACAATACGATCAAGAGTAAAGGCGGTTTTTTTGAGTGATAATTAGGATTTGTAAGTATTTCTCGCAAAGTTTCTTATGAGTAACATGTTGCTGTTCACATCCTAGCCCGCTGATTTTTTTATAACAATGAGGATTTTTATACACATCGAAAGACGATGCGGTTACTTTTTAATATACAATTGCAGATTAATTTCGTCGTTGTAAGCAACACATCATGTCGTTGACGAGCGTTATTCGTGCAGCAAGGCGGATGCACGCAGGAACCACCATCTCACGTTGCAGCAGAACCGCTTACAGCACCACCAGCAAAGGTAAAGTGCTTACTACCAACTTCCCTAATATACTTTTTTTAAGAAGAAGGGGAGCAAACGAGCTTGAGAGTCACAAGATGGAATGTGGTCAGCCCCCCATGGGAGTCAGCATTCTCAACCGTTAGGACGCCCTGTCTGGGCCTTTGAATCACGTTACTAACCCTTCGAGATGCAGTAACAAGCTATTAGTTCACGCCCGTATTCTGGTGAAAGTGTACCTATAAACTTGCACTAACAACCAGCAACTGGCTACAGTGCAGACGCTGTAAAACGCATGAAATCATGAACTAGCGAATTATTCCACCATAAGCAATTAATTGATTATATTATGATTTCAGGCATATTTTTCACGAAAAAACACGAATGGGTTTCTGTATCCGGAAACATAGGAACCGTCGGCATTTCAAACTATGCTCAGGTGAGCTCTTATTGAGTTTACCCATTGAATATTCAGTAAAAGTAAAGTTTTCTATCTATTCAGTAAAAGTCGTCTATTTCATGTTCCAGGAGGCCCTCGGCGAAATAGTGTACGCACAGCTGCCGCAGGTGGGCGCGGAGCTGGCTGCTGGCGACGAGTGTGCCGCACTCGAGAGCGTCAAGGCAGCAAGCGAAGTCTACTCGCCAGTATCTGGCACTGTGAGTTCTGAGCCTTGTATTATTATTTAGGCTTTCTAGTTTCTAGGCATAGTCTTTGGATTGTGACTTTGGATATTAAGAGGAATTTTTGGCTATCCACTAAATAAAACAGTACCTACCTACAGGAGGGCTCTATATGACATACATACTTAAGTACATTTTAATTTTCTTACATACTCGTACTTATTTAATTATTATATATACTTACACCAACTAAGTATTTTTATTAACCGATATAAAAAAGGAGGAGGTTCTCAATTCAACTGTTTTTTTTTTAATGTAACTTTTGCAACGAAATTCGCCAATCCTTCGGTAATGATAATGGCCTCCGCGCACCGCGAGACAATACTTTATTAATTAAATATAAAAAAATGTTCAAATACAAATGTAAGAGTTAATATAATATTCTAAGGGTTACATTTACAATTAGTATAGTACTATTTTCTAACCTGTTTTACCTTTTAACCGTCATTGTCTGAATTTTAAGACAAAAAATTCTACATGTGTTTAACCCTTAAACGGGTCCCAGACATGTATGTAAACTTTAAATACAGTTTCATGTTTCCAGCATACTCTGGAGAATTATTTAAACGCAAGCAATTTTTCAAATTATTGCAATTTTTGTATCATAGCACATAGGCCCAAATTATATATTCATTTATATGGTCGGTAAATCGCCTCTAACCGGATAAAAGTTAAGACAAATGTTATTTAGTTCTTGTACTCGTATAATAAGTGACGAGGCGACATGGACAGGTTCGGCGAAAACTCATCGGCGGTTAAAGGGTATACAGTCTCCAATCGAACGTTATTTACTTATTTGAAATCCGTTTTGCCACAAAACTTATTGAACAAAAGGACAATAAAATAAGTTTTAGATGCTGGTTACAGGCCATTAAAACTTTCACTACTAGGTAGTCCATTTTTAGTTCATCATCTGGTTACAACTTTTTATTTTAACAAAAAAGATTTAAGTAACCCCAAAGTCGCTTAAGAGTGAATAGGATCACATAAGTACGAGTATTTGTCATATCGGTAGCGTATCCCTTAGTTAATATAAACTGGAACTGCCATACATCTATCATTTCCATTCAACTTATCTCATCTGTTCTAGATAACCGAAAAGAATCAAGCGGTGGAATCCACTCCTGCCACCATTAATGCAGCGTGCTACGACGAGGGCTGGTTGTTCCGGGTGCGGCTGTCTAGGCCCGAGGAGCTGCAGCAGCTGATGACCCGGGCCGCCTACGACGCGCTCCTGGAGGATGCCGCCAACCACTAATGTTCCCGCTTTACACTCAACCCGATGGGAAATGATTTTAGTTATCACTTGGAAACTAACACAATTTTAATTTGTCTTTTGTATATCCACGCTAGGGTGGCCAACTGTCCTGTATTTTACAGGACGTTCCGTTGTTCAGCCATCATTTTTGCCATGTCCTGTATTTTAATAAGAAAAATACAGGACCGCACCATACGATAAACGCGTTGACCTGTATTATTTCCTTGAATCCTGTAATTTTAGATCATATGTCCTGTAAAATGAGCACACAGGGTTGGTCACCCTAATCCAAGCTCAATATTTATTTCGTTTTCAAGTGATAATATAAAATCACCACCCAGCTTATTTAACTTGGCTTTACTTGTTTAAACTTGTTTACTACCGGTCATTTGCCAAGGTTTACTTTAGAATGTCAATAAAAATAAACAACCCGCCTGCGTAAAATATAAATAACTGAAAGAAGAAAAACAAGCCCAATATTCCAAAAAATGGGAATGTAGATAGAAACACCTTCAAAGCCTTTTAAATAAATAAAAGTTATAAAGTTCAAACAATATATTTGAATAGAATATGTTGTTAGAAATACAAGATACGGCATTTACAATGATATAAATGTACTGTTTTCGCAGCGCTTTTTTATGAGATTAAGTTTCCGTAAACTTTATAATTTAAAAAGTAACATCAATGTTTCTTTAACACGTATGCAACTTTAATTATTTCCTGGCATTAGTTATCAAAAACACTATTTAGTATGTAATGTGTACCTCTACAGAAAGTTACAAAGTTACAAATTACAAGTTACAAATTGCCAGCCTCGTTTCTTTAGGATCTCACCATGGTTCGATCCTCTAACACATTCGCATTTCAATTCAATTTTTTTGTCCTCTGCTACTGCTACTACTACGTATGTTCAATTTTTAATAATTTATAACAATCTTGTGTTATGACATTTTCACGCTGTACGAATATCAGTCATTTATAGATAAAACTTGTTTGTAACTATATTGGTATCATTTTACTTAATTTTTCGTATTCAACTTTGCCATTGACATTGCCTTTACAGCTTATTGTAAACCTCATATAAATAATAATGTTTAGGTTGTTGAGCATTTTTATTTCAAAGCCGCAGCTCCCGATATTATCTCAATGAGCTCTCTGGTGATGACGGCCTGGCGGGTTCTGTTGAAGAGCAGCGTGAGCTTGCGGATCATGTCGCCGGCGTTCTTGGTGGCGTTGTCCATGGCGGACATCCGCGCTGACTGCTCGGAGGCCGCGCTCTCCTTCAGCGCGTAGTACAGCAGCGCCGCCAGCGTCCACTCCGCGTAGCACTCCAGCTGGTCCTCGTCTACGTCGTCGAACGCATTCATGTTCGGTGCTGACTGAATAAGAGAAAGGGAAGGATTGGTCACTGAAAGCGTTCATCGCCCTCCGGGCTGGTCAAAGCGAAATATTTAAAAAATGCTACATATGGACGTAAACCATACCTATACTTCCCTCTTTCTCTTTCTGATTGGAAGTGAGAATTAGTGTTGAACAAGTATTTTCTAAAGACCCATCTCTACTTTGAATCTATAAGACTAAAATGATTAAATGAAAAAAAGGTAGATCTCCAGTGTAAAAAAGTAAAAAACTTTCCGAAAAAATTGCAGTTATTATCAGTACAAAAAAGTATAGGTCATATAGTCAGGGTCATGTAATATGTATACTTTCACAATTACAATTGCTATAGGGTGAAAGACTGAAAACATACTTACTACCTACACTTCCGCAGTCGCTCATTTTTGGTTTTTTACTTACCTCGATCCTAAATTTGTTGAAAAAAGGCACCATGCTGAGTTCGTATTTGACTGCACTGTAAAACTTGTTGTAGAAAATCTCTCCAACATCATAAACGTATCCGGCGTCTGTTATAGCTGCAGCCATGACGGAGGCGTCCGCAAATACAGGTGCTATACGACCAATCTAAAAAAACGATTGTAAGTGGTATTTACTTTGTAAGGTACCTCATGTAATTAGTTGCAGTACAACTAGCTCAACCTAAATAGACAGCATAGTTACGAGTTGACTTACATCTTTCACGCTGACAAGCATGCTTGCCGCATACTGTCTACGCAGCATGGCGCGAGATTTATCTCCAATGCAGACTATTTTTGGTACAGGGGTCTCAGATGGCATTGCTGCCATCTGTCGGCGAATACGACGCGCCACTCCGCTGTGAACGCCGCCGCATAGTCCTGGGAAGACACAAAAACGCAGCCGACATGTAACTAAATGTAAACGCATTAACAAAAGATGGCAGCACAGTTCAAAAATGGTGTAGAAATACGTTAGCTCGTTGGCAGTTCTTAACAAATTATCTGTCTATTTTGTTCTGATCGGCCTATTTATCAATGTATCCGCCTTTTCAATATCTATATTTCGGATATATCTGTAATTCTGTGAAATTGTTAATGTGGTAGGTATTCAATAAAGCATTTTATGTTGTGTTGTATCCTCATATCATATCCTGTAAACGTCAGATGTTTGCCTTTAGTGGACTATACTCGTTACAACCATTGACTTGCAACACAGGCATTTATAGTAGGTACGTAGAGTCATTGCGCTGTAGTTCAACACCCTATTAGTAAGAAAACTTATACGAATCATTATTAGCTTTCCGATTTATACAATTTTTTTTTTGCAAAAGGATGAAAAGTAAAAAGATGCCTCGCAGTACAGGCTTTTTAGTAAATTTTGTACATGGCTGGCAGCTCGACCTGATATAATCAAATAAACATAAACATTTTGGCACAGTTACACAAACTGACGTACTAAGCAAACTTTGTACTATGAGAAAAATAAACAACGAACACACGTACTTCTATAGGTACATAAATATAACAACCACGATTCGGAGACAAACATAATATTCTTATTTATCACACAAATGTTGGACTCTAGTTACATTCGCAGTAGAGATCACTATCTACTACCACTTAAAATATTTTTTTTTTAAATTTTACTGAAAGTAAATGGTCGTCAAATCTTACTAGGGTGAATATTAATAGGGACATTATTTTTCTCTTAAAGTATCGCGCTCTTGCACTTTTAGCGATAGGAACATTTTCATTAACTACGCACGTTGCTGTAACCGACCAAGAAATGCTTCATCTCCCTTAGTTCCGAAGTCATTACGACTAGTAGTAAGTACGACGCTAAACTTCTACATCTAATTTAACTTACAAGACAATGTTACAGTCAGCCATAGTAAGATTTTTCATAAAGTGAGGAATACTGAAAGCTGGCATTAACTTTCACGGCCAGCTATACATTGACAGTAAACACTTCCCGGCCGACTGATAATTATACAAACCAAAGTGCATAAAAGCGTGAAATTGTTGCATTTCATGAATAAAAATATTTATTTAGAAAGAAGATAATAAAAGAAAAAACGATATAGAAGCTAAAGCGATACAAATAAAAATAAATTAGGTTTCCGTAGTTAGACAACTAGGAATCCTTATAATTGCGCTATATCCGTCTGTGTGTCTGATGTAACACTCACTTTTTTTAAATATGTGTTGGACTAAGGGTAGTAAGTATTTACACCATCCCAGCTTTCAAAAAATGTTTTTATTTTTTATAACTAAATGAGGCAACCAAAAAAAAATCTGATATTATTTGGAGTTACTTAGGAAGCTTATTGCTTTGTAATGAAAAAATATCCAAGCACTTTGCTGGAGTTCATCCATAGCGAATTATTTAAAAGTCGATTTTTCAATAGTGAAGGTACCAGTGACCACTTTTATTTTAGTATCGTAATATTTTGAAAACAATGATCATTGAAATATACTGAAAACACAATTTTTCTGCTTTTTCGATAAGGAAAAAATCATAAGAGTACCGTATTGTATATAACTTCATAAAAGAGATAAGTAAAGCAAAAATGAACTTGTGCTAGATTATACCCATTTATTTATATTTTCTTTGTCGTTCCGTTGCGACACTGACACAAATTGGATACGCGTATGGAATCGGGTCAATATCAAGCAGGTTTTTATTTGCGTCCATATTTCAAAAATATATACCTATTGGTTTACTGGGACTACTAGAATCTATTCACAGTAAATGTCATGAGTTTTCATAGGAAATGTCTTAATATTTAATTCTTGCCAACTTCCGTTGATTAGAAGTTTGTCTTGAAATTTTAAAATTATGTAATATTAAAGCACGGCCAGAGAAGACGTTTATTAAACTGTCTCAAAAATGGCATTTTAAAAACACTTATTGGAACTTTACATTCCTTTATGTAATAGTACATTCACCTCGATCAGAAGTCACAGCTATGAAGATTCTTTTAAGTTTTTTTCCTTCCTCCTTGTCGACCGCAATCTCCTCCGTGGGGGGTGGCGCCGAAGGGTCTTTTACTTCCGCTTTTGTTTGCGCTTGGCCCTTCTTATCGTCTCCATCTGCTAGCCCCTTTTTCATCAACAAACTTGACTCGTAAAATTTACGAGGCCCGTAGCCAAAAGGCCTCGCAGCTCTCAGTTCTCTTTCCGCTCTCGTAAACCTACAGCGAGAGATTATTAATATATGGTGATTCATCCCTTCATTTTGCATCTTTAGAGGTGGATATTTTCCAAATTTAAAAGTACAAAAAAGTATCACATTAAAATCGGTTCTTAAGTGGTGGAGATATAGTGTAATTTACACACAAAAAGAATGTTCGTCAAATAGAGCACCTCTTCCTTTTTTGAAGTCGGTTAAGTGAATAAGTCAATTTGATTTTTGAATAAACAGAAAACATTATAAATTATCTCTCTTAAAAATGTTACGTTACGCATTAATCTAGAACTACATACCTTACATATTATTATAGAGGTAACATGTCGGACCGATTTTGTTTTTGAACGTTCAGCTACATAATGTGTGATTGACTAACAAACATCCAAATATTCAATAATACATTTTTATATGCCTCATTCATATATATGTTATTTGGGATGAACTCTTAGTAAATTATTTCCAATTTTAAACCACTCGGATTTGAACCAGTGATAGGATTGACTCGAGTTGAATTGAGTTTGTGTTTTTTTATGGAAAAGAGAGGTGACCTGCTGGGAAGGACTCTCACTCACTCCATACCCCGTTACAGTACACATTTGTATGTATTTACAATGACTATGCAGTAATTAGTTACCGCCAGTAAAAAGCTTGTCTTAAAACTGGTTTTTTACCAAACAGCTTCCATAAAGTAACAATAATAAGGAGTGTTAAAAAAAGCTACGTTACTTGCTAGCCGATACCATCTTCATTGTCTTTGTGATTTTTTGAATGTTTTTAATCGATTTCAATCGCAATGATACTTGCTTTAATTGTACCATTTTTGAATTTAACTTAATGAGAACGTATTAAATTAATATTTCTATTTTTGCTTAGGAACGTGACTTCAGTAAAATGACGGATAAAAAGTGTGACAGGTGACATTTGGCGGAAAATCAGAAAAGGATAAGTTTGAATTCGTTTCATTTAGGTCAATAACGTCTAAGTCAACCACAAGTCAATAAGGAACGGCCTTCTTTCACTTAGCAGTCGGCAGTGCTGCAGAGCTGAATGTGACCTGTAGTCAGCACACTATCCAATATTGTAGATGAGTATTTGCGTATAAATAACTGAAAATAGTATCACCTACCTAACAACTTCCGAAGAATATAACGTTAGGTATTATATTTGTTAATAAATATAAGTATCGCTAAATTTAATAGTTTTTGGGTTTACAAGATTGTCAGTTTTTTAAAAACTACTGTTTATAGGTACAGCCTAAATTTACATCATAAAATTTAGAATATGTACGCTATCTTAGAATAAATACGCCATTATATTCAAAACGTATGCTTTTCTTATATGTTTAATAATGTTTATTGTATACTCTTTATTTCTTGAGGGAAATTGGACGGAAAGTATTAGTACTGGGTGTTAGGCGAAGTTAACTCAAATTACCTTTGACGACTTGACCTAGTCCAGGAGTGCGATTTTTGAATCTCACCGGGTGACTAAAGCTCGCCAAAATTGCCGTTTTTCACAGAAATGCGGCCATTTTGGTGAGCTTTAGTCACCTGGTGAGATTCAAAAATTGTACCCCAGAGTTTACAAAAGCCGAAACTTTGTGAGTCGAATAGGTAGTAATAACGATCGCCTAAAACGAGTCTAATTACGAGAGAATTTTACGGGCAATAATAATTATGAGGGATATATTACTATAAAATATACCTGCAGAATAAAAATAACATACACGCCCTAAGAATATGATTAACCTTCGCCCTTAACTTCAGAGTGGCATGGCGTGTGATCTACAGCTTTTGTCATTTGTGTTATGTGATGATAAAAAAAATGAATGGGTAGGTATGATATATGCGACTTTAACTTATGATATTATGTCACCAATATTATAGTATATTACAAAAACCCCTAGTGGGTTTTTATTAGTGGGTCGTTAATGACAACTTAATTTGTACCCTATTATTTAAATTAAATAAATAAAATAAAAACAAGTATTCTACGAGTACTTACCTAGCTAATTAAAACAAAATACATTAATAATAACGTCATTCAAAAAAATGGGTCTAGAAAATAATTTGAAACACTTACTTTCAGTTTCAGTCTGGGAACCAACGGGGAACCATATCGAAATTCCTTAACAACGTAGATAATACCAGGCCTTGAGCACCCAGAGAGGCCGAATCAACTTTGTATTCAAATCAAGGTAAAACGGGAACGAGGACTTTGCCATTGTGGTGTCAACTTCACCTATTTCTTTGTGTTAGGTACTCGCTTAATTTTAAATAGACTTGAATAAAAATTGCTGTTACCAAATCACGCTTAAAAATATATAATAACACAAATATTCAAGAATTAAACCTTTTGTCGAAAAATGTGGGGAAGTCAGTTGCCACAATTTAAGGTGCAAAATGGTATCGGCGCTAGCTAGGGCTATTCAGCTACCTAATCGCTGTGTAATGCTCTATTTTGAACTGTTTGTTACATTACGCGCGATTGCTAGGGGAACTGAGCATTAATTTGTCTCGCCAACTAAAAATGAGCCGAACATCTTATGGACATGATACGTAAATTCCTTATTTATAATGACCGGAGAATATGTTTTTTATGCTAGTGTAAATGCGCAGAAGCAAAGAAAGACAAGAGATACTAGGTACTATTTTTGAAATCTAGTGCTAATAGTCAACGTTTCAAATATTTCTAAGATTAGCAATGGCCGTAAAATGGCAGCCCGCCCAGGATTATTTTATCTTTTGAACATCCCTTTCTTATGTCATTAGTTAGAGCTTGCTAATCGGCCAAGTTTAACTTATCCCTTCGCTGTGTCATAAAAAAAGGATTTCAATATCATGAACTGTAAGATTGGCATTGGCCTTAATAGGTCTGGCCAAAGCTGGCAGATAACTGCAAAACTGGCAATGTCCGCGAATTGATGATCCCAGAGCTGACCCTCAATCAAATTGATTAACTTAGCTGGTTTCACGTTTTGCTTCACGTGCTTAAAATTTATTTTCCCTGTTGCTAAACACTTACCTACTAACAACATATTTTAATACGTTTGAGCAAGTCACATTTTTTGTTAAATGTTTATGAATTAACGCGTAGCTGTATTCTATTATTTGTTATGATACTTGCAACAAAACAATATTCATTAACACGTAACCATAATCATATGTAAAACAAAGTTTTTACATAAACAAAGTGGCGTGGTCCCGAGCACGTTTCCAGCCTATTAGTTGCGGGGTGCGGTGGGGTTTGCTCACTGAAAAGTGACCATACCCACCTCAAAATTGTAATGAGTCTTGTCCTGACCTTTCTCCACACTTGGTCCGGAAATGGCGAGGGGGGGGGGGGGGGTAAGATCGCATAAGTCTCAAATCTTACGAGGATACGAGGCTATTGTACGTTCCTTGTTCAAATTCAAGCATTTCTCGCTCGTTTTATGAACTAGTGATTGGCTCTGATTTCATAGGGTTTTATAAAAAACTTTACTATATATACATATATCACGATGCTCTGCTCGATTGTTTCAAGCCGTAATATTTTTTCATGTTTGAAGTCAGAAGCTTATTATATACCAACTTCTATATATTTAACCTTCAAAGAGACGTATCTGACTGGATCTCATAAAACTACCTCCTAACCCTTAAGGCTTGTTTTTTTAATGATTTCTTGTTACCAATGATCAGCTTACAGTATGCCTAGGTACCAATTTTTGATACTTAGGAATATGATATCTTATATAAAACTAGGTAAAGTCGACATTAAAGAGATTTTTACACTTTTTCACTAGTTTTTCACCTTATTCTATTACGTTAAGGTGAATCTCTTTGACGTCAACCGTACTAAACTTCAACACCTATTTAATGCGTTCCTTTCATGTTGATTTTTTGAAATCACTGATACACGAGCCTGTCTGTTTTTAATTGTCAGCCAAATATCAAAAATAAGGGATATCCAAACACAAACTTTCAATCTTGTTTGTTTATTTTCTAGTCATCAGCCTAAATCCCGATTCAGTGTATTATTCCAAAAAGATGGGTTATGTATGTTCCACGCAGAAACTTACAACCTCTAGTTTACTTATACACTAGACTAGAAGGTTGATTTTATAGAATTGCTGAGTGCTCAGCCTGAATACCAAAGATTATACATATATCTAACTTCAAATATAAAGAATGTCCCATACAAAGTTTCTACCACCTTTGGTAGAATTTCTTGAAATCTGTTGATTTTACTTGTTTCCGAAATGAAAATAGGCGTATTGACCAAATTTCATGTTTCCAGCATCAGTAGCTTCCGCTCTGCAGTGATAGGTCAGTCAGTGACTCAGGCCGTCAAATTAGGGCTGCAGCGGGTTATTCATAAAGCGTTTCGTTTTTACTTCGCGAGGTATCCAAGCATTCGTAGTGAAGCGGTGACGCCTGAGTGTTGTGACTTAAAGCAACGATACCTGTTAAAACCGACACTAAGAGAATTAATTTGATCATCGGAATAATTTTAAAACTATGTATTTGTTTCAAAGAACTTGTTTTCTGTTAATGAGCGCAAAAACGTTACTAACGCAACTTTAGACGCTTGTTGCATCGATCGTAGCTTTATCAGCGACGTAGATGAAACAAGGCCAATGATCTTAGTTGGCGTTTCTGTTGGATGCGGTAATTTCCGTCTTTGTCAGTTTACCTGTATCCTAAATAAAATATTTTTAAGCATTTTTGGTTCCATTTTCACAGGATTCTCTTTATAGATGTTACAAATGTAACTTTTACCTCTTAAATTAAACACAGTAATCAATAAATTTAATACTTAATTGTATTTTATCAAAGGACATGCAGGATTGTAGGTAATTAATAATAACGTCATTGTATGAAATGATTGCAGGACCCCAGAAATATAAAGTAAACTGACTGTTAAGAACAATATTAGTATTAATTACGTTTTTCAATACGATTTCAAATACCATTTTTTACACAGTTCGATGACAGACTTGTTTGTTCTTTTTTCCACTATTCATAAAAAGCGGCCAGTAGCTTCTCTGTGTAAAACCTCATTTTAACACCCAGCATGATACGAGCAAACTTGTTTGTTGGACCTCAAAGTAAACTCCAATTACAAAGGAATTCCATTTATCCAGTTCTCGTTATTACTGCGAAACAGAGGCTCGACATTATTTAGTAGCGCTGCGTCAAACTACATTCATGTATACCCTGACGTCATATTCTTGCTACATAAAAGCTGCGCGCAAGTGGCGACGATTTGTTTACTGAGGAGATCGTACGTGAGGACTAACGTTTCTTTCTGAACGCTTGGAAAATGGAAGTCGCCAGGGCTGCGCAAAATGATGAAAAGCTGTCTTCGTCACCACCGGACAGGGTGAGTTTTAATTTTATTTAGCTACCTAGCCCTTATTAACGTTGACTTTCGTTAAGACGAGTATCCGCTGTAACAGCTGAGCATGAGTATTATAGCACTGAGCAGGGGTGCAATTTTTGAATCTCACCAGGTGACTAGAGCTCACCAAAATGGCCGAATCTCTATGAAAAACGGTTATTTTGGTGAGCTTTAAGTAGCCGGTGAGATTCAAATGCAATTTTTTAATCTCACCAGGTGACTAAAGCTCGCCAAAATGGCCGCATTACTATAGAAAACGGCCATTTTGGCGAGCTTCAGTCACCCGGTGAGATTCAAATATCGCACTCCAGGTACTGTATTGAATAGCACGAACACAAATAGAACAAAAAGTATTAAGGTAATGGAACAATTCATAACATTAAAGGCGGTGAATATTTAGATTTAGACTCAAAAGTTTTATTTATGAGTAAAATACATGTTTTATGGAACTTTGGAACTTAATCGCTCGTCTCGGTTTATATAAGTTTACTTTCGTTAGATCGTCATTACACATACATACATTGGGGTAATTTACTGCAATTCGTTTCGTTTTATTTCATAAGCTTATCTAACATGCTACGTTCTGTTAATTTATATATTCTTAAGTAGAAATGTTTAATTTTAAAAGTAAATATAGTAAACATTCTAAATTTATTCCAATACATATAAATCATTCTTCTTTATCATTAAAGTAATTTAATCCATGCAGAGCGAGTAAAAATAAATGAACGTCTGATGTGTTCTTTGAAAGACCAGGAGAATTAGTCAGTAATACATACCTACACCTACATTGTCGAAGAAGTCAAAAATCTAAACACTACTCTATTGTCAAAATATGTACCTGTTTAATACCTACAGTGCGAAATAATAAAAAGGCATTGTCAAGAGAAAAAGAGCTTGTATGAGTGTTCTGACCCCTTTGAGCATTCAGCTGCTTTTGCTGCCGACTGTACTTCGTACGCATGACATTCTGACAATTACTGTTTAAAGGTTCCAAGATGGTTTTTCTAATTTTATGTCGGGTTATAAACTGTTTGTAATAGAAACTTCAATTAATGATTACCATAAGATTTAAAATCAGCATATTTAACGTTTTGTTGCTTCCTTTCTCCTTGGAGTTCCTCGCCATTGCTGGTTGGACAGGGCCATAGAGTAAGAAACCGCTGTTCCGAGCAGCGAGGTGAACTTATTATTATATATTGAATTATTTATGTGCGAAATCTGCAAAACTGTAGGTATTTTCCTACATAATTTGAACATGAAACCTATAGCTACTAAGATTAATGCATTCAAGATCAAGGCTGCCGCTACATTTTAAAAAGTACGAAAGCAAAAGTCTTAAAATAATACAGTTTCAGTTTGTACATGAGTTAGTATTACGAAAATATATAAAGTATATACCTATTACAATAATCAATTTAAACAAATTATTATTATTTTGCTCAAAAATGTTTGAAGAGAGGAATGTGTGTGGAGGAAGCGAGGGAAGTATGTATGCCAGGGCCGGGTCAAATGGCGTTCTGTGGTCTCCGCCTACCCCAAAAGGGAACAGGCGTGAGCTTATAATAATAATAATTATTATTAACTTTCTTTTTTAAATACTTACTCTCATAATAATAAATGACTTTTTATTTCAGGCACTGTTTTAATGGTAGTATTTAAATAGGTAATAGTAATAAAAGACAGAGAAACATGTTTTAAAAATGTACAAAATTACGGGCGAGCAGTCAGCCTGTGCGAAAAGGACAGATGCTTTATGTAAAAACTACTAGGTATACTGTCAACGTAGTAGCTAGCTGATACATAATTAATAACGAAATTAGCGTCGCTTGTGACGTGGCCGCAGCTAAGTCAACTTGCTTGTTATTCTGAGAGCATTTAGGTATGGCGTTGAGTTGCGGACAGGTGGTGCTTATGCTTATCGTCTGAGAATCTTTCTCGGCAGCTTCAAGGGCGATGGCTTTGTTGAGCGCTTCGTCAAGAGGTTTCGTATTTTCCAAAAGATGTTCTCTTATTTTTCGCGATAGTAACCCTGAGATGAAAGTACTTTGAATGGCCTGGTTTTCGTGTTCTTGCGCCGTGACCTCTTCAAAGCGGTAGTCTTGTGCGATTAAGCGTAACGCTCTGGCATAATCGGCTATAGACTCGTCTGCCCGTTGCTTTCGGTTTGCCAAGACATGTCGAGCTAAGACTATATTTTTGGGTTTGACGTAGATATCTTCTAACACTTTAAGAGCCTCTACATACGTTTTGCAGATTTTGATATGTCGATAAATTGAGGCAGTTAAAAAGTTTACCAGTACCTTCAATTTTAACATGTCACTAGTTTCTTCTTTTTCTTCGGCCAGAAAGTTTTCAAAAGTACTTCTCCAATATAACCATTTTGAGTCAGCATCAGGAGTATCAGGTTCTACGTCGAACTTGTCGGGTCGCAGATATTTCGCTAGCGACGAGCACGTAGGGGTAGATTTTTCATCCTTCATTTTTCAGTTAAATAAATTGATACATAATTAATAACGAAATTACCAAAAGAAAACTTGGTTTTATTTAACTGAAAGAACTAGACATAGAAACAGAGGAACGAAGCGACATACATGACAATCCTGTCAATTGCTCATGACTAGACCAAGGAGGATATCACCTCACTAGCCGACCTCGCCATTTCTATGACACGTACAGAAGTCGGGGGCTCGTGTCACGGTTTCGACTGAACGTGAGGTTTATACTAAAAACATAAATAAGCTAATCTTTCCATTCTTCGCACAATGCGCGAAATTACGTGCAAGCATGTTGCACCCGCATGTTGCTATTTGCCTACCGCGGAAGCAATAAACTCCCGACTCATTTACTTGTCTATTCAAGTAGTTCGTTTCAAACCCCGAATCGCCCTTAGCTCCCTCCGCCTCAACGCCTTCTTGCAGCGCAGGCATACATCAAATTAAGGTTTCGCTTTGTTATCGGTTGTGTATTTATTTAAGTTAACATATTCAAACTGAATGTAAGAGCTTCAAACTCATATTTTATCAGGAGGATAATAATACCTTATCATTTTGCTTTTCAAGACTGAGAGTGCTCAATTGGTGGAAGGTTGGAGGTTATCGCGCTATACTAATTCTTGATGTAACCTGAATATACTGTTTTATGAGATGATACGTTATCATTCAGCGCGAGTCATTTATCATGTTTAATATGTTTAAACATGAACTACTGTGTAGGATAATTTCAGGGTTTGACTTTGAACATACACGTGCCACCCAAATAATATTTATGTAATTTTATTTTCAGCCAAAGTTGATGCACGGTGGTAATTACATCAAAGAAGGCCGCGACTCGTCAAAATCTACGTGGCTTTTGTTTTCTGCTGAATCACCTGATCAAGCTGGTTGCTTAGCGAAGTTTCTGGGAATATTTTCTTCTCATGGAGTTAACCTCAGCCACATCGAGTCCCGGTCTTCGGCCAGGCGGCCTGGTTATGAGTTCATGGTAGAATGTGAGCACGGAGTTGGTGACTTCGGAACCGCTCTAGAGGAACTTAAAAAAAATGTGGGCTACCTCAACATAATTTCTAGGAATTATAAGGACAACAGATGTAAGTAAAGAGAAACACATATCAAAGAAGATTTGTTACGTTTAAAGTTTTAAAGAAACATAATAAGAAAAAGAAAAGAAATTATAATATGTAAGATTGTACTTACGGCGATAATAACCCTATTTTTGTGTTTACAGCTGCCGTTCCATGGTTTCCTAGACGCATACGTGATTTGGACAGATTTGCCAACCAGATCCTATCGTACGGCGCCGAGCTCGACTCAGACCACCCGGGCTTTACCGACCCCGAGTATCGCGCGCGACGCAAGTACTTCGCAGACATCGCCTACAACTACAAGCATGGACAACCGCTACCCCACGTCGACTATACCAAAGAAGAGACCGCTACTTGGGGCATCGTATTCAAAAAATTGACAGAGTTGTACCCGACGCATGCTTGCAAAGAGCATAACCACGTGTTTCCCTTATTGATAGAAAATTGTGGATATAGAGAGGACAATATTCCTCAGTTGGAGGATGTATCAAATTTCCTTAAAGGTAAAAAAAAATAAGTACTTTCTTCCATCATACATATGTAAAAAATGTTTACGAAAATGAATACCTACGTGCAATACGAGGCTTATATAAATGCCACTTCATTGCAGACTGCACAGGCTTCACTCTCCGACCAGTAGCCGGATTGCTGTCGTCGCGCGACTTTCTCGCGGGCTTGGCGTTCCGCGTGTTCCACAGCACGCAGTACATCAGGCACCACTCTCGCCCGCTCTACACTCCGGAACCCGACGTTTGCCACGAGCTCTTGGGGCACGCGCCATTGTTTGCAGACCCAGCTTTTGCCCAGTTCTCGCAAGAAATAGGGTTGGCATCGCTTGGAGCACCCGACGATTATATTGAGCGATTAGCAACCGTAAGTTCACTCAAACTCACTGGCTCTTTTAGGCACACAAGTAATAAAAATTTTCAATGAAATAACTTTAAAAAAATACTGCCTAACTAAAATGTCAAACCTAATGAGCTAAAGGAATATTCCTATGCCATTCACTCACCTCTTCAGAAAATTTTACATGTGCACATTTAACATTATCCGAGGGTTATGTTGCAATATGTCGTAAGCAATCGAAAACCTGAATGTCTTTATTTTACAATAGAAAGAGGAACTGGCGAAAGTGGCTATAAAACACAACCAGAAAATAATTGTGATGTTACGTCATAACATATATATATATAGCAGTATATAAAGGGGGGGGGGGGGACTTGTGTGATAAGGATGATGAGAATACGGTGCATCCTCGTTTCTACCATTTCACGAGAGCAATCGATGTCACCAAAACCCGAAGCGTTTATTAAGTATGTATTAAGTCTGTATTAAGTAAGTAATCGTTTATGCCCAGTGCTTCTGGTTCACCGTGGAATTCGGTCTCTGCCGGCAAGAAGGAAAACTGAAAGCGTTCGGAGCTGGTCTTCTGTCGTCCTTCGGTGAGCTTCAGTACTGTCTGTCGGGCAAGCCGGAGCTCCGCGAGTTCGAGCCCGAAGTTACCGGCGAGGAGAAGTATCCCATCACCGAGTACCAGCCGGTGTACTTCGTTGCTAACAGCTTTGAAGATGCGAAAGAAAAGATGATGTAAGAAACAAGTTTACTTATTACAGCGAAATCTTAACGACTGATTCCTTACATATTTTATTTTTATATACATATTATACTTACTAATATAAACAGGATGAAAATCAACGCCAAAACTCCGAAGGCTGATAAAACGCTCCTAAGCAACAAGATTAGGCAAATTTGATCTTAATGAAAATGTCAGTGAATGTTTTTGAGATATTGTCAGTTTTATAAATTTCGCGATTTTTTAAACCCTGAACCAGTGTCACGGATGCTGCGGCAGCAAATTTCGGAAATTGTTGCATAATGTTTCGAAAGAACTGAGCTATCCAATTTTTATCCGAAATTTGCTGTTGCAGCACCCGAAAGACTGGTTGGTTCAGGTATTCAAAATTACGAGTTTTATAATAGTGCCAAAATCTCAAAAACTAGGAATATTTTACTAACGTGGAATTTGCTCAATCTAACAGCTTATGGGGTGCTCTATCAGACCTCTGAGTTTTCACGTTGGTTTTCGGGACATTGCGTATATTGCGTTGGTTGTCGAGTTCAATCATCAATCTTTAAGATTTACCCTCAATTTTACTTCATCCATATTTATGTGTGTCTTCAATTGCATTTCGAGGGACGATAATTATTAAGTAAGGTATTCATTTGTCATATGAAATACCTTTGAATGTGTCTATAGTCCTTAAAAGCCCTTGCTTGCTTCCAAATGAGTAAAAAAAGAAACAAAATACTTATTTGGTCGTTGATATACTTTCCGTGGTGAAAAACCCTTTTACTCCATAGGTTTATGTTTGAAATATTCGTTTTCAGAGAACATTTTTTTTAAATAGTTATGTAAACAATTATTTACCTGTATGTATATATAGTCAAGTATATTATGAAGTAACGAAATTGGAATTTACCGTTACGAGAACGGAAATTTTATAGGCTTTATTTAACTTGTTTCCAGTAAATATGCTCAGACGATTCCGCGCGACTTCGGCGTCCGATACAACCCCTACACGCAAAGCATAGACATACTGGACTCAGCAAAGCAAGCGCGGGATATGCTGCGGGCCATCCACCAAGACATGGAACTGCTTCTCAACACTATGGAAAAGCTTTAAAAGTCGACACATGAAGCATTACTGTTTTAAGTATTTTTACGGAACATAAAATATCCACCCCGTATGTCAAATCACATTGTTAAAAATTGGTTTTTAGTAGGAAAAAGATTACCTACCCAGTAAATACATGCACAATTCAGGTAGAAATATAGAAAACTAGAATTTCGATAAGCATACACCTACGGATGTATGTTAATATGTAACTGATATATATGAAGTTTCTGCATACCGTTCTCAAGCGAGTTATTTTTAAGTTATTTTACTGAAGATTATATTACCAGAAATATTAATAAAGTTTTAGTATTGGAAAAGATACCTTTTAAGAAATGTTGGATCCTTTGGTACTGAACACTGTAGTAAATGTGTAAAAGGAATGACCTATCTGACCAACAGTATAATTTAATTATCGATATTATAATGGAATTATTATTAAGTATCCAGTTTTAGATACTATTTCCATTTATTTAGATTTAGATTAAGTATACAGGTTTAGTTCTCTAGTTACAGTTTGAGGCAGTAATGTTGAGCGTAAAAATAAGAATGAATTTTAATCAACATAATTATATTCCATGAATTTGTACAGTATAAACTTAAAGTACCTAGTACTTACCTATCAAGCATGTCGGCGATATAATGTTACAATGACGAGACGATGCGCCGCAGTGAAAATATCAAACCAATCTCTTCAGTTGTAAAGTTTCATTTTTTTGATAAACAGCTATTATTAATTATTTACAAGGTAAACATATTAATGATAAATAAACAAGACTGTAATCTCTAGACAAGGTATTCAATGGACACATACTTACGATATAACAACATAAATGACAAACTAGAACTTCAATTGCAGGCATACTGTTTAGTATGTATTCAGTATGTTACTAATTGTAGTGATTTGTAAGTAATTCTCGGACCTAGAACCTCTACGTGGCACTTGATTACATACATTGAGCAAGGTCCTTTAGTAATAAATTAGTATTTTTTATATTTTGTTTCATTTTGTATCCCTTTTTAAATACATTGGGGTAAATGAAACTGGCCTTCGAGGTAGGGATGTTAAGACTATTCCGTATTTACTGAGATGTAATTAAGAAAAGTCAAGTTACGCGTCTACTTAATATAATTTGCACCACTATATTATTTCAGAGGGAGGAAGGGGGGGGGGGTGACCCCCGGTTTAAGTCGCGAAAAAGGAGACAATAAGTAGGTAAATGTTTATTGCGCGCTCTGGTCTGTGGGATATTATGTAGAGCTTATATCAGTAGAGTAGGTACAACTTTTATCTGTTTTGTTTTCTTTTTAAAGACAAGCGAATGGGAAGCTTCAAAAATTATTAGTTTGAAATTTTTAAATCAGAACTATGTTGATATTCATGTTCTTAAACAACAAAAAAAAATTTTTTTAAATATGTAGTTTGTACTCGTAAGCAGTGGCCGAAACAATCATTTCATTTAAACCTTTAATGGTTGTTTTCGTACTAAATACGTAAGTATATCATTGATGGGGTAATTCAAGAGACGTGATCATTACCTACTTTTTCTGACTCAGTAAATACTTATTAGCGAAATCTTACTTAAAATGGCTTATTTTTTCTTTATTTTTAATTTATGAAAAAATACGAAATACAAGCTCAAATATAACAGTACGGTACGCGGGACCCTCGGTGCTTGAGCTAGACCGATACTTAACCGGTGCTTTTAATTTCTTTTTACTGAAATATTACATCACTAGATTCGCTGTAAAGATGTTACGATGGTTAAATTTCGATAAATAAATAATAAATAAACCACTACTTCGAAGCCAGTGAACATAAAGTGCTCCAGTAACCCTAACATGCCTGTCCAGGTTTAATTTATCTCTCCAGCTGTCTCTGTCAAACTAGTGTCATAATAATAGGGCGCATATATGTAGAGATAAACTCAGATTAACTAAACTTGGCCGGGCATGTTGGGTCACTCTAGTTATTTCATTGCATTTTAGAAGCTCTGTATAGTGTCTAAACAATAGTAGTACATACATGAGTGATAAGAATAATACAGATTACAGAATGGCAAAGAAGTATTCGAAATAATAGTCTCATTTTAACACACTTAGCCGCTTCCTAATTAGCGAGACTTGCATAATGGCTTTTGGATTATAATGTAAAGACAAAAATGGTGAGTGTACGAGTATCTTTTATGTTTTGGCACTACTCTAGGAAAGTCCATACTTAGGTTTATAGAAGTGTAAAAGTACTAACAACCCTATTTAGTTAATTAGGTTAATTTATTTGAAATTGGAATGTTAAAAATAAAGGCTACAACTTACAGCTACTTTAAATTAAAGTCAAAAGGTAAACAATAGAGGATTCGACAGCGAACGTAAGTATCACAGTTACTAGAAATAAATAAATAAATAGGTAAAGTATAACTTTTTACAATAATTTAGAAATAGTTATTTAGATTGGGACTTAATAAATTTATACATTTACTTAAGTGTTAAAAATTTACATTAAAACCTTATTTACTTTCTTAATCTGAAAGCACACACCTTTCAGAATTCAAACAAGCTTTAAAAGTTCCTGAATGTTGAAAGTTTTATAAATTATTTAGAGATTCTCAGGCATCTTGTTAAACTTCGCTCTGCATGCAATGTATCGACGAGTCTTCCGATAGTTCATCCATTGAAGAGTCCGTGAACGAAGTACCGTCTGTAACACATCAATAATTACTTTAACGACAAACACTTTGACATCAGCTTTTAAGATTACCAATTTAGCATTCATTCCTTACAAATCGAAAAATCGTTAAGGAGGAGAAGGGAATCTTTTCTCTACCTATGTAGCATAGTCATTATGCCTAGCATTTATAGTAACGATGTCATCAAGTATTGTCTTTACTTTACCTATCGGGACAAAAGGTGGCTTGTTCTGAAAGGAGTACGTGAGGTGGAGGTTGATCGGCCGGCCAAACCCCACCGGGTCCGACTCCCGCGACATCACTGCGAACAACACATTCATATGATACCTGAACAACAATAACTTAATCTGTACATATATTTGAAAACAATTTAAAAAACAAATTCGCAATAGCAGTAATTCGCACAGTACCGATTTTGCTATTTTAACTTTTGCATTAGCATAGAGTGCGTACGCTAAGCCTTATTAAGTAGTTTATTACTGAGACGATAAACCCAATGATATGCCGTAGGTAATTTCCCAGTCGCTGACATAAGCTTAGTAAGCTACTGATAAATTAACCCAGAAGTGTTCCCGAGAACATTGGCTTGGGTAAAATAGACAACTACGGCACATCATCAGATAAATCGATTTGTCAACTGTTGAAAGTTTAACTACTAACGCTGGTTCTGTTTTCCTTTTCCAGTGTGCTGATGCTTCTTCTGTCTGGCGCGGCTGTTTTGAAACCACACTTGCGTCACTCGCTTGCTGAGCCCCGTGACTTGTGCGATGCGCTCCAGGTCCTGGCCGTCGGGGTTCGAATCCAGCTGGAAGTTGGCTTGCAGCACCTGCAACTGCTCCTCCGTAAAGGTCGTCCGGACCCGCTTGGCTTTGCTTTTATGATAGCCCTCTGAGTCACAGCCATCTGAAAACACAAATTGTATTACACAAACTTTCGTGCCGGTTATTATAATTTACTTTGGTGCCTGAAAGTTATTTCTCACTTTACACAGATTATGCGTATTGCTCTTTGTTTTTACAGCTAATAAAAAGAAAGGTGATCAAACAATAAGGAACCTTGTCGTAGTAACGTATGGAACGAGAGTTAGTCGAATTTGTCACATTGCTGCCAGGGACAAGGTATTAAAATGTTCAGCTACTTCTGATGCTGACCTAGGGTGACCAACCCTGTGTCCTCATTTTACAGTGCATGTGATCTAGAATTACAGGATTTAAGGAAAAATAAGGGACAATGCGTATGGTATGGCATGTACGGTCCTGTATTTTTCTTATTAAAATACAAGACAGGGCCAAAATTATAGCTGAAAAACAGGACGTCCTGTAAAATACGGAACAGAACAACAGAACAGTTAGTCACCCTATGCTGACCGTAGATACGGGTATTTTAAAATCCACACGTGTAACAGTAACACATTTTTTTTAACAAATATTTGGTACTAGTATTTACCTACCTACGCTGTCTTAGCTTCTTGGCAAACTAAAAAAGACCATTAAATTATAACAGCAAACCCGACAACTTACCTCCGACAACATTCGTTCACTGTCGTCAAATTGCTACCTTTTTTATGCACATCCTAAAAAAGTCGCCTGGTTTCCATGAAACCAGTAAATGGGCTTAAGTCATGAGAAGAAGGTAGAGTAATCACTAATCACCGTCGGAGGATATAGATCCGCCATCGAGGGTCTCGAGGTAGTGCGGCTTGCAGAGCACGCGGTCCTCGTGCAGCGCGAACTGCTCGCCCGTGGACAGCTGGCGGCCGCACGCGTCGCACGCGAAGCATGCCAGGTGGTACACCTGCTCGCGCGCCTTGCGCACCCAGTCCGACGAAGAGATGCCACGGCAGCACTTCGAGCACTTCGCACCGAAACTCCTATGCAAACCAGTTTCACAAATATATGTCATTTGTATTTGTACGAAGAATGTTCATAATAAGAATTTTAACAGCGTGTCAATAGATAATTATTTTAACTCAATTCGCGCAAGTAAGACGCGTAGCATTACGTTTTACCCAAAAAAGGAAACTTTCGCAGAGCATTTTAATTTCAATATCGCCTTGCTAAAAAATATCCTTAGCACTGGGACGAAACAAGAAGGTACTAGTGGAAGACACAAGTGCGACTCTGTAGAAAAATGCATTTTAGGCTGACTTTGTGAAGATAAGAGAGTATGTCATTTTTACACCTGTAACATAGTACATAATTTGGTACCCTACTCCTTCAAGAAAAATCAAATGGAGAAAACAAACTCTAATGTAGTGGCTGTCTATCTACCTATTTAACCTCCACCTAGTTAACCAAACCTCTTAAATGAAAATAAACGAATGTAAAAACCCATTTTGGATTAATCTATGGGTAATCATGAGCGCGATTGCTCAGCTTACCTGATTTACATTCCGCAGACCTTTCATAATTCATTACTTCAATTAGCGAAACAAACGAATGCAACCCTGCATTAAATATTGTCGCGGTATTAACGCCAGCTTTCATTGGATTACTGTTTTTGAATAACAGTATCACACGTAATAACTTTCTTTTGAAAAAATATTATTTTACTTTTGATGGATATTATAGGGAATGTCAATGACAAACTAAAATAATATATGTAATAATAAAAATAAAAAATATTTATTTATTAACAAAATAGATACAATGTGATAACGTAGGTGATAACATTGGACAATGTTATTGAAATGCTTAGAAATAAATTGTACCCGTTGTAACCTGTTCTGTAACTAACCATTGATATAGATATGTATAGCCAAGTAGGACTGATGATGGAGTCCACAAGGCTAACGGAATTCCTTAATGTTTCCTTTTAAACATAACTTAAGCATCTCATGCACTCACGCATATGGTGACGCAAAACTATTAGTGGAGTTCTTCTCACCAGGACTTTGTAGCTGGTGAAGTTTATTCTTTTAAAGTTTTTCTGTCTTTGTGATCTCACTGAATACCAACAAACAGGATTGGGTCGCGTCCTAATCACAGCCTTACTTGACGTCACATTCACAAAATAATGTAATGTTTTGAACGTTCATTTTCCGTTTATGTCGCGATATTTATCTACTCAGTCGAATAAATAGGTCAAAAAGATCTACGCCACTTCTATTTGCGTAGATCTAAATACTCGTATTTTAGTTTCTGCTGCTGATTGTATTTCGTAAGCCCTAAAATTTTGTTTTCTATCAATCAATGATGATTGGAAGTCAGGTTTTTGTAAACCTTATACTGTTGAGAAAATTTAATTCTAGAGCATTATACATACATAGAATCTCTTCACAGTGTATGCCATTTATTACTTTCTATGTCTTCCATGTCTCAGCGATGACTCATTGCGATAGGGTTACCTGTGTTACCTTGACAGGTAACACAGGTAACACAGGTAACATTCTGACGAATAACAAGATCCACCAATAGCGAGTCGTCGAGCCATAAAAATTACAAGTTCTAAAATTTGACATAATTGTGAAGTTTTTACATAAAAATGTGGCAAGTATGTTAAATTGTAGCACTTGTTAGTTTTGTGGTATAAGCCCCAGGTAGGTAGTTGATAAATTTGTTTACATAAATACTAAAATCGAACCTTTACCTACTCCTTAACAGAGCTGTTTCAAGGAAAGTGCAAAATTGCGTGTTACAAGAATATTTATTAAGTTTGCTTCTTCTTATCACCTTTGCGCATATCAACGCCGTTGGTTCAAAGCCGCTATTTGCATTTGAAAATGCGTCGTATCCTTGGGAAGAGCTCGCCGGCCGCCGCCGCGCCGCTATCACTGCTTATTAACATTTTGTCGCCGTCTGATTCAATTAACAGTGGCCCTTGCATAATAATTAACTAAGTGACAGATTAACAAGTTTTAACACTCCACCGTAATGAAGATGTTGCGTACCTCTGAAATGACCGATAAATATACGAAGTGTTGACTATTCATGATATTTGAAGGTGGTCCGTGAACATCCGTCTGCATTCTCACATTTCTCATTGAATGCTTGTGAACTATTAAACAGCTCGTAAACAGATCTGACTGAAGTAGTTGTGGTTGTTACAATACAAGGCAAATATAAGTATTACATCAGTTCCAAATCCGGGCGTCCCAAAGGCTATTGACAAAATCGGGTGCGTGTTGCGGCCGGGCGCACCGGCGCGGGCGCCGCGGGCGCCGCGGCCATAAATCCTCACTCGCTGATTGCTTTCCGTGGCGTGCGCTCGTCTCCCCCGCGCTTGCCTCACATTTTAATACCCATTCAAACCGACCATTCATTCGACGACATGATTTAAGTTATTTGTTTTAGATACAACTTCAATCGGAGATTCATTGGCATATTATACGAGCGTTTGTTTTAACAATTTCGAGGCACTCGGATTTTGGCTCTAGGCGACGCGCTGACGAATGGTCTGAGGCGAATACAATGCCCTTTTAATAACAAAAGTTTTATAAATATCCATAACGGATTGCTTAGCTATGTTTCTTTAATTGCTTTAATCGAGTTTCTTGTTTATTTTTACATCGTTATTTTTTATGCGGACGTAAAAAAAATTAAAAAGGTAATAGATAGTTAAACCTCGGTAAACAAAACAACACGCGATTAACAAAAAGAGATTATTTTTAAATAAAATTTTAACCTGCCAAGTGGAAGTAAGACATGCAAAGCAAGGGTTACGTACCACCGCGTACGTACTAATTTCCTAATTACGTACAATTCTCGATCCTTTCCGACGAATGTATGAACGTCCGAGGTCTCTACTATTAATAGATATTAACAGGGATCTACCTACATTACCGTACATACACATGTAGATAGAGCTCTTTTGATATCTTTTAATAGCAGATTAATGCCTAGGCTTGGGAAGCAGGCAATTATTGGCTGAGTTTATTTAAAAATCCGAGCCAATGGCGTAGGTTTTTAAAAGCACGAAGCCAGCAGCTGCTATTACAGCCGGGGCAGATATAGTGGTTTTCTCAAATATTAGGAGGATAAAAATAAAATTACATTTTATGATTTTTTTTATTAAGATTTTTATTAAGCACGTACTAAAATTATAAATTTTGCCCTCTGGACACTACGTAAAGCGCCGGTAATTTTCAAAAATCATTTTCTTTTGTATTGTTCGTTTAAAATGTTGATATGTATGTTTTCTTATGTTTAGTTAGCTATTTTTTCATTGATTCTTCCCTCTATCGTTTAGTTTATACATTGAGCATCTTCTCGTATGCCTTCAAGTTTATATTTAGATATTTGCAACTTATTTTCTTCCGCAATTAATTGCATAATTTCTACACACGTACTGTACAATCAATCGTTGTTTATGTTTTACAAATATTTACCCATTATTTTCATTTAATTTATCTTTATTGTCACTGATAAATCTAAGCTCGTTACATATTTATTTATTTCCGCTTATTTGAAATATTAGAAAAACCGGCCAAGTGCGAATAGATGATACGGCTCTGTTTTCGTCAAGTCCTCGATTCTTAGAGAAGCTACATTTCACAATCGAGCGAGCAAGGAAAGCGATCCGTTTTAACATAAATCATAAAAAATCTAAAATGATGATTGTCGATCGTGCAAACAACTATTTTCTAGAAAACACTTAAATTACGAACCGCGATGTAATATACTTTCCAACCTTTAACCACTTTTAATCATCAATATCTAATAGCGGATGTGTAAAGAAAGTCAAGCGATGCATGGCAATAACTAGAACTGTAATAGATAAGCTAAGGGAAGTTACGAAAATCCGAAATAACCAAAGTCACTAAATCCATCCATGTCCGCACACTTGTTTTTCCGTACGTATGAGACAAGAAATGGAAATGTAAATGTTCATAATGAAGAAAGAATTTATAAATTTTGTCGACATTGATTATGCACAAAAAGATGAGCTGTGCGAAATTAGTTAACCAATAAAAAGTCCGCTAAGTGCATTAAAACGTTATACTAAAACGCTGGCGGTACACAATAATTTTCGTGGAGTATAATTTAATTGTTACAAATACAACTCCTGGTCATGATTCGTAGTCTCATTGTTTAATATTCTGTAATCGATCTTAGTCGTGTGTTTATTTATGCGGCTAGAGATTAATTAAACCCGCTGAAGACATGGTCCATTTACATAAGACATGGCGCGCGCATTTGCAACTAGCGCAGTGTGGGCGCAGCGACATCGCGTGAGAGCGAAATCCATTGCCAGCGGAAACTGATATGCGACTTTCGGATATTAACTTGAAATCATTATTGGAGCAGATAAGATACAATGCACCACTACCGCTAGGGAGTCCAGCAAACACAAACGCGTAATTAAAAAGTTTACCGGCGTTAAATAAAAACGAAACTTCATATGCTCTTGCGCCTCCGAGCGTCTTTTCAACTAGTGACGCTCAAACATCCTGTTTAAAACAAAAGGGTGTGCTTGTAGGCGGACCATTGACGCGTGGTAGCGGCTACCAGACAAAAAGGTGCGCTAAATAAACAATGAACAGATAATATATCAACAAAAGCAATTACGCGTGTTGCCGCCGGCGACTGCCGATTTACGTTCTGGCAACACCACTCGTTATGCGTGTTCACAATATACAAATATCGTTATTGTGACACAACTCACATTTAACGAACCCTTGATCGATCGCCAGTTAGAGTTCCGCACAAAGCTCATTTCCTATTAGGACTATTACAAACTTAGCTCCAATATTCCTTCCAAAAATGTGTACTCATTTACGAGTAGGTAGTTCTCTCATACTACGAACAGCAACGTTTCTACGGACGTATAATACGGAGTAACATTTTAGGGTCCCATACCAAATATTGAAAAAAGGAACACCTGTACTATACGTGTATATACGATCACTTTGTGTTGTTCGTGTGTCTATACTTTTATCAACAACGTCTTGCTGAGGAACGTTTTAACCCATCGAACTGCAATTTGCCATACTTAGTTGTAGTACTTAAAAATCCACAAGATGAATAAACATAACTAAGAAAAACAAACATTACTTAATTAGACCCTAACAAAAAATACATGGAAAACCGGAAAGCATTTCGTCTTTGGCCATTATGCGGTTTGTTTTTCAAAAGCTCTAATACCTATTGTGCAGCGTAAACATATTTTTTTTCTAGAGGAAATTAAGTAAACCAACCCGAGCGAGTCGGGCTCTCACTGGTAGGGTTCCGTACTAAACGTCATGCTTCTTGTTTAAACCTCTTTAATTCAAACCCGCTTTTTGAGTTATTGGCTAAGGCCAAACTATATATAAGCATATACAACACGAAAACTCTGTGAAAACTTCAAGTGCCTACCTATTATGGTTCACAAGATACAGCCCGTAACGGATGGACGGACACACAGACAGCAAAGCCTTAGTAATAGTAGGGGTACGGATCTCTAAATACGTTTGGAAATTAAGTTTGTATATAGTTGCGGTTGTAACTGTAACAAAAACATTTTTGGCAACGTCTTTTGGCAAAAAGGTAGTACAGACATTATGTATGGTGGTTCCGATCACTCGGCGCGCTAGTCCAACTGGCACTTGACCATTTTTTATTTTCAATTTTATTGGATTGTTTGTTAGATATATTTCTACAAAAAAAACTGCGAACATTACTTTGGGTTAATTTCCTTGCAGTCTAATTACTTAATGCAGATATTATATAGAGCCAGCTTTAAAATAGACGAAGCATAGTATTCCAAATATCACGATCTTGTGACGCTTTTTTAAGCTACAGTTTTGATTCGACTTAATTAAGTGCCGAAAATTATGAATTTAAAACAAAAGGCATTGTTACTAATGTTTAATTACTACATAATAGAAACATAGACAACGATTACTCGTGATTGGTAAATAAAATCTCATCACACACAGAACGTATACATATAATGAGCCCAAGATCCATTAAAAAATAAGCGGCGTTTTTCGTTTTCTAAACTAATGAAAGGACTCATTATAAAAAATACGTAAAATAACATTTTGTATACAATTTAACATTTAAATAATATTTATCAATATTTAAGTTAGTCAAGATCATCACGAAAGAAAATTAAATCCTAGCTTAGATAGAGCTGCTCTAAGCTACATAATAATATGAATCTACTCTAAAGGTATCAAAAACTAACCTCACAAGGTTCACAAAAGTTATTTTACGTCTACAAATTTTCCTTAGAAGAATTTATTTGTTTTAAACTTTCGCGATTTTCACACATATTGATTACGTTCACTTAAGTCTGCTCGTGACCACGGCCGCTGCAATGAGGCCGAAACGTCGAGGTAAGTAAATAAACAGTATATTATTGCGTTTGAGTCCCGATCCCGATAAACGTAATAAGTAAGAATTTATTTATGCCAAATAAAATAAAATATTTAATTCACTTATTCAATAATTACCTAAGTATGCGTTATCATATCGATTCTGTTACTAAACCCTACAATATTTGGGACGAGCCAAAAGGAGCTCACAGCCGTTCATAAATATAAGTCAGCGTCGGACCTTTTCTTTAACGAACTCGGCTGGCACACTGCCGCGTGACTTGGTACGTGCACTCCACCGAGCAGTGGTGGCATCATCC
Source organism: Ditula angustiorana (assembly GCA_963691745.1). NCBI lineage: Eukaryota > Metazoa > Arthropoda > Insecta > Lepidoptera > Tortricidae > Ditula > Ditula angustiorana. The sequence continues at coordinate 16,782,546 of OY829472.1, forward strand.
ATCAATACTTAATGTCAAGGATGCGAATTGATACTCGAATATTCTCCCGCTTTGTGAGACGGACACTTTGTTCGTGACGTTTGACATGATGTGACCTTGTAATCAAACTTTGATTCATATTAACACTTTGATCAAATATATGGGATCGAGATCCATTCCGTTGATTCCATCCCCAATTGCTTATCTGCCTAATTCCCCGAGATTCTTGGTGGTTGCTTAAACTAAATCGTTTTCTTTTAGCGCTAAAGCATTTGATCTGGTGGGAATGAATGAAAAAGAACTAATGACCTGACTTAAGATATAAATGGAAATTTGGTTTACAGTGAATCATATTATAACATTTATACTTGTGGGCACTGTAACGTTCTCAAACAGTTTGTATTATATAGCTTTGAAATCCATTACTAGAACTCCATTCAGATGTCGAGTAAAGAGGTATATTATCAACAATTACTAACGAAGTTTGCTATTAATTGTAAGTATAGGGCAATCGTAAGGCTAGTTATTAGGCGTTACAGAATACAGGGTGTGGGTATGACGATAATGATGATGGTGTCAGCTCAAAATGAAATGGAAAATTTAACTAAACATAGTCTCGATCTATTCTTATTTCCTTCAGCGAACGAATGCGAACGATTTCTCTCAGTTGACTTTGCTGCTTGCCGTCCCGATTAAAATATATGGTTTCACGTCGCATCCAGTTATCACAATCATAATAAATGACAAATGAAAACGCCACTATTGCAAGTCACGGCGCAGACACACCGGTGTATTTTTTACGCTGGCAACGTTCCCCGTCACCGCTTTGTTGTGCCACACTCGACCAACAGATTTTCAATAAAACCACTCTGCGGTACGTTGGCCTCTTTTTTTATTTAGTTGATATGTTCTCACGCACCTGTTGCGAGAGGACGCTTTATTTCCCATTTAAAGTGATGTTTATGTAAATCAGACGCCGAGTTGTTTTAGAAGGATGCCCCTTGGGTCTACGTCTCTATTTAATTTTAGGTTTCGTATGTGTAGGTTGGTAGTGTTCTTCACTATAAGGAGAATTACGTTTCTTGAAAAGTGTAGAAAATTACGATATTTTTGTAAGACCGTTTGCTGTAGGTATAGAAAAAAACATGGTAGCATAGAGAGTACTTGCAACTCCCACTTCACCTTTTTATTGGTAAGAGAGAAGGGTTTAACTTTGGACACGGACCAAACCTTCGTCAATAATGTTAGTGGGTATCGATTCAGAATTTTTCCGCTATAGTATCACAAAAAGAACAACGTGTGCCTAGAGCCTGTCAATAGTGCATCATCACGCTCGCCACACAGCGCGCGATCGGGTCAGAGGTCGGCTACACACCGGACCGCCTACCCTGTGAGCATACCTCTGCACATACCTCGTGTAACCCAACCACTCTCACAATAACCACCTCTCCGACGCCATACCTAGCATGCCGCGGTGATTTCGATTCTGGTCGGCTATTTCGGCTTCACGGATGACTTGGAAAATGATGACTTTGGTTATTTCTAATACGTCGAAGGTTAATTGGACGTAGGCAGCGTATTGTAAAGGAATTAACGTTTGGACGCTCTAAACGATTGTAACGTTGACTTGTGTTTTACAGAATTCTTGGTCTGAATTTTAACTTTGTTTCCAAATTAAGGCGATTGTGTATCAAGTCTCAAAAAGCGTCCTCAGTACAAATAAAAACGGCAGTAACGTTTTCCAGCCACTAAATCTTAACCAATAGTCACGATTTTTTAAGTAAGATGCTAGTTAGGTTTGTAGGTTTTAATATTTCAAATATTCTTAACAGTTTTGACAACATTTGCCTTCATTAGTCTTGTACAAAGTTTAAAAAAATACATATTTTTAAAACTTACTTGTAAGGCATAAGGCATTAACAGCATATAAAAATATGACTAGAGCTTAAGGTTAAGAAAGTGGAAAACATTCTGTCCGTCTGGAGAGCGCTGGGTTCACAATAATCTTAAAGAAATACCTATTAAGGTTCCTTAGGATCTAATCTAAAGCTTAAAGTATTTTAAACAGCTACTTTAATATCCTTCTGAGCCACGAGTATGTTTCTTTAAATTAAAGCGCTACTTAGTTCCTCTCAGTTTTTTTCCTATGAAGAGGCGTTTCACATTATTATAAGAACTCCTAATTAACTTACAATACAACTTGAGGTTGCTTTTAAAATATTTCAGACCCGAAGTTTTTAAAAGTTGGCATTATTTTAATCATAATCACTTTTTATTTGCTGAGAAAAGTTTTATATACTGCTATAGTAGCTCGCTAGCGTTTATCGCGCACATAAACGCTTTGGTCCCTCTCGCACACGCGTACTGGTTGGAACGGGATAAATGCTTTATGTCGTCGATAAAAGCCAGCGTGCTAGGCTCCCTAGTGTACTTATAATAACACATCGTATGCCTTGTCAGCTATCCACAAAATAGTACGCAAATATTATTAAATATACATAATTATTATCAAAATATGACATAAACGGTTAACGTTTTTTTATATTTAACCGATTAAATTGTGGTTTTTTGACTACAAAATAAATATAAAATAATCGTAAAATCTGAAATGGACATGCTGTAATTGGTAGTTAATGTATATTTTAATAAATTCTATAGAGACATACATTGAAGTGACAGGCAACAAGGAACTTAAATAAATGTATGTATATTAACACCTGTATCTTCCGAAGCGGTGTTGAGTCAGATGCCCTGTTACAGAACATGTAATTTTTGTAATGTAGCACCATTGTTGAATACAGTTACAAAGTAGTAGTGCCCAATATAACTCCAATTATTAATTATTACACGTGTATTATTTAGGATTAAGTGCCAAAAAGGTAAAAAAGAAACCTCTAAAAACCCTTATTCCTCCGCGCGTCCGTCTGTCTGTTCGTCACAACGGCATATATTTTGGCAACTAACAACGCTAACGATTTGAAATTTGAAATGGTTTTAAATACTTATTGCAACAATACTTTCAGTAAAAAAAATATCTTTCCCCTTTTCCCTCCGAAATGCATACCTAAATAAACAAATCTGAAAATAATTACGGTTAATAAAAGTATAAATACATACACATGTATATTTACCTCTATCTATCTGATAGAAAAAAATAGAATAATCAATCTTTCTAGTCGGCATGTTTTTTTAGAAATCATTAATAGTTGTCAAAAAAAACTTTTTGGTACTGTGCTTTTGTTTTTTGTATATCACTATAGTGGTTTTGATAAATCTATTTAGGGTGGTAGTTAAGTATAAACCGAACTCAAGTTCTAATTTCATGCTTACATAGAAACTGAATCTGGAGTTTGGTTTACAACTAGCACCTGTAGAGCAGGGCTGACTGTGGGTTTCGCCAACAACCGGACTAATCGGCTTCGAAAACGCCGACTAGTAGGCATTTTCGATCATTCTAAGTATCATCTAATACAATTCATTTACGTTCAGTTCTTTTAGGCTGAATTCGGCAGATACTTTGTTTTGAATGCTCTTGTGAATGAATGTTCATCCAATTGGTAGGTATATTATGCAATCTTTGAATAATCAGGGGTCTTTAAACCGAGTACTGAGTTTACCGAGTGCTGAGTGGGCTAAAGTACATGATTTTAGAGCTGATTTTGGAAAGATTATCGTATACAATATTTTCTAAGAGTGTAGTTATATGCCTAACCTGCACTTACTAACATGACTCGTCACCCGAACCCTGTAATCTTTGTAACTTTTGCTGTGTCCTTTGACTTTTTGGGTAACAATTTTGAGCTAAGCTTTTTACAATTTCTACAAATTTCTTGGACAGTACTTGGTCATTGTTTTTTGGTCTTAAGGCCACATATCTAGGAAATAAATTAGAAATAAATAGTTGGTAAAAGTAAATAAAATTTATCTTCGTCGAGTAAAGAGTCAAAACTAATTAATTATTATATGGAAAATAGACAGGCCTGCAAAATTATAAGCTCTTTGCATATCGGTTCAAAGGTGACCTGTTTTGACCTTAATTAACAAACGGTGTAAGTAAATTGAGTTAAAAGCTTGCGTTCCAGCTTATGCTGAACTATAACTTCTAAGCCTCGACTTGTCTTTTCAACCCGAACACGATAGACCAATTGACAATTCTATTTTGAAGTTTCCGCACTATCACAAAGTTGAAATTTTATTTGGCTTGTCTATCATAAATATATACACGTACACTATTTTTCAAATAAAACTTGTTAATAAATAGTAAGGTTTGGTCTGACTTTTACGGTGTTTCATTAGTCTAACGGCTTTAAAGTTATTTTATTAACACTGTTTTTTGTGATCACCGATATACAGAAGCTTTTTAAGTATTCAATATGCTAAATACATAGGTCCTTTGTGAAATGTTCTCTACTTAGTGGGCAATACCTTTCAATCCATTTGAAAGTACCTGTATCCATGCCGTGTAACAAAAGCAGTGCATTCAGAGACTCACTTGGCATAATCCTGTTTGCAGTAGACCTGTGTGTCACGCAGGAAGCACGAAGGATGACGGTCGAGCTGCACGGCGCACACGCAGCAGCGCAGGCAGCCGGTGTGCCAGGCGCCGCCGCCCACCTCCAGCAGGAAGCGGTCCGCAATAGGCTCGCCGCACGCGCAACAAGTGCGGTGCTCCGTCTGAAACACCAGCATTTTTATACTGTACATAAATCGAATAACGCGGCAATTGGAGAATTTATGACAATTTAATGGATTGAGCTGGTAAACTATGATAGCCCTGGCGAAAGTGTGTATAGATTGTTTAAAAAAAATGGCTCTCTTTTAGACCCTCCCTATCCTGTCAAAAATGCACTTAACAGTTTGTGATACCGTTTCTGGGATTAATTAAAATTGTGTTACAAAGTATCCTTACATCGTCATGTTTTATTTGCTTATTAAAAAGAACAAGGTTATCATTGCAACTTTGTATTTGTTTTAAAAAGTCTTAATGTTAAAGTAATTACTGATGTATCTTAATAAAAAAATTTGGTCAATGACAGTATCGCTAGCTGATAGATAAGTAAATTCATTTTGACTTTGATAAACCGCCAAACATGAAAGAAATGGGAATGTTAATTAGTTTGTTCCTTCACTGCTGATTATGGTAGCTATCAGCTTGACTCAATAATTACTGTTATCTTTGACAGTTTACCTGCACACGAGATACTTTCAATTATTGTAATTAATTTTTTCAAGAGACATAGGTAGGTATTGGTCTTCTTCAGAATAAACGCAACCGTAAACCAATTTTGAATTCAGACCCGAAGTCATCTGACGTATAATTTATTACAATTACACGTGATAACCCACTGCGGCCGGCACAAATTAGTTTAGCAGCATTATAATGATCGCGAAGCTGACGACGCGACATGTGCGTGCGGCACAGACAAAGCCGAGGCGCAAACAGTATTTATTTGATTGTCCCAGCGCAGGGGTGATGGGGGTGTAATCTAATAAAAGTGTTGTATAAATATTACACCCTTTTGCTTTAATTGCATAGTACGTCGGCAAAGCAAGCGAGTAAACTTAAACAAAATTAACATCGATGTATGCAATAAAGTTATGTGATTTATTTCTTGAAAGCTTGGAGGCAAATGGAGATGAGTTTAGAAACATCGTATTTTAAAACAATAATTAAAATTATAATAAATACTTATCAAGACTTTATCTTAGTTAGAAATAAAAAAAATGACAGATGAAAAAAATAGTACTCAGTACTTAAATACAACTAGAGCAACGTTCAAAACTGATTCGCAAGTAAGTAGGTGTTCCGAATTGCGTTAATCAGTAAGTCTAATTGTACTCTGAGCAAAATAACTTGTGTAAGTTTATCGTTAACGCACTCCTTTGTAATTTTGCTAACTCCATATGCGTATTTTTTTGCCCCATCGTTATGATACATCCGAAATACCGCATTTATTGACTTCGCAAGAGGCACACCCGGCCACCGATCAAATAATAACAAACAATACACGAACAACATTAACGTTTAGCGACGCTCCGACACCCCAAAACAAATTCACAGCATTTTGTAAGCAATAAATATGTTGCGGAGCTCCCGTCGGCCGCGGGCCGCGTCGCCGCACATATGTAAGTCTCCCCTGGCGCAGTTCCCGCCGTGGAACAAAAAGCAGTTGCCACCTATCAAAATCTTCGTAACAAATTTCTTAAGGGATCTATTGAAGGTGGCGCATAATAGATACCCGGTGTGGTCGCATTGTCAAGGGCTCTCCAGCTTGATGTCTGCTTTATGACACTTCTGTTAAACCCAAGCGAGCAGCTACTCGTGTATAATGACGTTGTTTGAGTATATTTAACGCACCATTTAGAAGGGTTTGCTTATTTTGTATTTCAGTTGGAAATTATGCAAATGAGTTTGTTCCTTTTTGTCGCTTAGCCAAGTTTGTGATTTCGCTCCGCATGTGGTGAGCTGCATGGTGAATAAATGAATACTTTAAGAGATCTACATTAATTATGTACTACTGTGGAAATGTTTGAAACACTACCTGCTAAGAGGACAAGTCGACTCGCGTGTTCATTTACTTTATTTGTACTTTTTGTTTTTGTTTGCCATGGAAGTCAACGCTGTCATGAAACGCTAACATTAGGTTCAAATACATACCAAAATACTTCGATTTGAGCTTTTTCTCTCTGTATTACAAAGAATGTAGGGAGCTTATGTAAACAAAGATAAAAGTAAAAAAAAAATAGAAGTAAAATGATAAATTGTTTGAAAGTTACTTTTTGCGTCAGTCATGGATATCAAATAAAAGTTAACAAAAGGCTTTTGCTCTTGTGTGAACGTCGCTATGAACACATTGTGCCATGATTTGCCGGGCGTGACGTGTCTCTGAATTCATCTGAAACAAACTCGCTAACATTAACCACATGGTTACACATCGCATTATTTTTTTCATAAGAACAGCGTGTGTTCTCTCTGTACCTATATAAAGAAATTAGTTAATTAGAAACATTAAACATTTATCGCAGGCTTTTGCACTTTTATTTAAACGATATCGTACATACTGCTCTCGATAAGTTACTAATTAGGATCAGTTACAGTACCCGGCGAAAAAGATTGCACATCAGTATTTGGAAAGAGACATTTGGCTGTTTACGAAGATTCCCGAACACTGGCGACCGTCCATCAATCATCGTATTTATTAAGTGTTGTTTCATACCAAATAAATACTGCATTTCATGGACTTAATTAGTTTACGGCAAATCGATGACATGTAAACTTTGAATATCTATAGAGAGTTATTGCAACTACTAGAAAAATGATAGTATTACAATTATGGATTATTTTGTAATTGAATAAAGTAGACCTATTTTTTCAATAAGTCTTGTAAATCAAAAATTTCAAAAATTCCCAATTATCTCTATTTCACTACCGGTGCTCTCTGTCCATGTCTAAATTACTTTTTTGGTCTCCCTTTTTTCGGAGTGGTCAACTTAACCGAAGTGGAAGATGTCTTAGTACGGACTTGCAACCGACTTGACTTGACCGATGTGCAATGTTTATCGCCGGGTACTGTACCTAGGGTTACATTAAATCGTAATAGAGCTTAGTATGAGGCACATTTGATTACATTATGTTTATGTACCCCATTACTTACCTACACGTTTGTGTGATCAATGATCATGGCACGTCACGTTTTAAAGTAGCCGTTTTCGCATTCATTTAAAACAGTAAACACGTCTATTATCTGTCGTTGTCTGAAGGTTGGTAATTTAAGTTGGTGCTTAATAGCTTTTCAATATTTCGACTAAATTGCGGAATAATCGGTAAAAGTGTAGCGTACAGATAATAGTGAACAACAAAAGTGAGTTCATAAACCACGAAATAGAACATAATGGCAGATCGGATACGGGTGTCGGTGTGTCGCGGCCGGCTGGCGGGCGTGAGGACACTCGCCCGCCAGCATTGTGTCGCAAACTGCCGCGGCATCGACGCGTCCGACCATTAGCGACCGCGCCGTGGCCCAAAGCTGGCATCATCGCGCGGCGCCTGCCTACGCCATTGTCATGGACTTACCTTTGCAAATCCGATTTATATTTGAATATAATTGACTTTCGGCCGCATCAGGTACCGAGAGCTTGTATCTCTTTGTGTACGGCTGATCTCAATGGCGTTTTTATCGGCTGAACATGACAAATGTATTTGGAAGATTAAATTTAGTAGTGGGTGCGCTTTACTTTAAGAGCACCTCTTCTATGGGCGCGATGGTATGCAAAGACTTTTTGGAATGCTGTAAGTACCGAAATACGAAACTTTCTTTATGTAAAGTATTTGAGGAGAAGCTTCTTTATATTTTTTTAATTCAAACGGAAATTAAAAGCAATTTTTGAGCTCAATAAATATAACCGTAAATAAACTAATTAAAAAAAATAGACCGACAGACACACATATATAATAAAACTTATAGACTCTAAATAGGTGCAGTTAAACGTTACTATAATTTATCTAAGAGACATGATTTACTTAGCCTTACGTAAAATACGACGACGCTTCCATTTAATTAATGCACAGGGCTTAGATACATACGATTTAATAAGAAAATCCACTTTAGTATCAAGAAAAACATTACTTATTACTATATATCAACCTACGACAGAATATAAACAATAAGAAAATTAAAAGCGCATAATTTCGCGATTATAGAATTTGAAGTTTCTAAAATATTACTTCTTGCTGCTGTATAATTTCACTGAAATAAAAAGCATTTTTGCTCACAATGCCTCGCAAATTAAATTCAGGTTTTCTTCGTGACCAGTAGTGTGCGGTAACCGATGGAGATTTTTTTGCGTAGCCCGTTTTACATTCAGGGAAGAAACAGTTTTCTTCGAACGCGGGAGAAGTCAGATGGAAAACTGAGAGGATTTATTCAAAATATTTGCCTCAACAATTCTTTATCCATAAATTGCTTCCAATCGTTTCCAAGAAACAGGATATTGTTTGTGGCATGATTATGTGGAATACTTTACCTATTTATATACGTTTCGTTTTATCCGAAACCGCATGTACATATATTTTATTTTATTTAGGTGATAAAATGTTCGTCGTAGCAAACGAAATTTTGTTTTCAAATGATATTTTACAAACAACAACTTATTAAGTTTGAATAGATTTCTTCCCCAGCTTCTAGCCGAAAACCCGATAATAAACGACATTTTAAATAAATTATGTGGATACGTCAACGACGTGTCGGAGCTCGGAGTACGTAGGCGCTTCGGTTCTGCCGCGCCGGGCACAAGGCGGCGGAGAATGGCACAGCGGGGCTCCCGCAGGATAATACACAGTTTCACACCATTCATATCGCTCTCGAGATTTTTTTCATTGACGGGGGTCACAACGAGCATCCGTCATGAGAGAAGGCAGCAGCCACAAACAAATATTATATGCAAATGCTATCGAAACGTAGATCTTTTGTGCATACGAAAAGTAGCTACCTATTGAAGAATTTATGGACAACGGTGCATTAAGTATTAATATTCTACGAATTTACGATTTAAAATTAAGTCTTTTATTTTTTGACCAATTTTGTGGATCTAATAAGTTTTTATTACCTATAAAAATTACTCAATCACCCTCTAAGATGTGGCTGAAATGTAAAAAATGTCCTTATCACCTGAGTAGATGACATTAGCATTTTAGTTGAGTATTTTGAGTCCTTGGTTTGGAAGCTGATCCGAAAATTTTAAACCTAATACAACAAAAAATTACAACCACATCTCGACGACTGGATTCGGCAAATTGAAACTAACAATGTGGTTATAATTTAAAGTGATTATAGTCCAATGGAACCTAATGAACGTATCCAAATCCATATTAGTCTGGTTGGCTCCGCACTCAAAAAACGTACATCTTCCTAAATCTATACATAGGTATTCAAACCTAAGTTGTATGGGGCTGACATGTTCAATTCTGATCAAAGCCCATAAATATATATTTTTTAAAAAACCTGAGTTTCAACCCTCTCAAAGGAAATCTCTGCTTATTAAACGCCGTGACGCCTATATGTCATCACGAATTAATAATAATCTAGTATATTTCGTTGTATGCTTCTACACACGATGAGGCAGCCGGAGGGTTTTGGACTGTCAGGCTAGATCCTTACAGCCAAACCTTCACGCGTGTATAAATATCAGTCGACTGTCGGCCCCCGGCCAAGCCGGTAAGTACTGTAAGTACGTGTGTAACGGACGTCAGTCCATCAGTCGTCTCTCAGGAGAATATCTAGTATTTACGCGTCTGCGAAAATCTGGCGAAAACAGACTCAAGGCCCGGTTGATGCCCGTACACACCGCCCGGCCACATTCTTCTCGAGGTGTTACAGTGTGTAGCCAACGTAAAAATCTCGAATGGGCGACATTAGGCAAGCTGTCTGGCTTAGCTTACCACCGTACCACTACTTTAGCATAATGTAATCTGTGATCATACGCACTGTAGATATTTCAGATGTTGTTCTTTTATGTCTTGTTCCTTTTTTTTAAATTTGTTAGAACATTTTCCAATAATGAAAAGTGTAAATTAAAGTAACAGATACGGCGGCTAACGTGCTTTTTATTGACTTTAAAAAAGGAGGACGTTCTCAAATCGGTTGTTTTTTTCATGGTTTTTTTATGTTTGCTACCTCAGAACACCTTCATTTAGAAACCGATTTGAAAAATTCCTTTTTAATTTGGAAAATATACTTTGAGATTGGTCCCATTTCTAACAAAATTCAATTCTGATTCCTGTATCCATGAAGAATTAAGGGAATTCTATAGGTATACATATAGCGATTTTTAAATATTTAGTTATGTTTAATTATGTATGTAACTCCTTTGATGAAAGCACTGTGTATGAATTCGGTTTTTAATTTTAAAAATAATTGCTGAAGTTAGATTAATTGACGCTAACGCTGTTTCCTCCGACGTCAAAGCCATAACCCAGAATACTTTCAAAAAGGAGAAAAACACTATTTTTACGTGATTGAGTTAGAGGTGTCTTTCGTGTCGCTTGCTAGCGTACACTGTTGTACACTGTTGTAGACTTTATTCCGTTATGGTGCAAGTGAAATTCAGTTGTAGAGAAGTATTACGATGGTTTGTGGCAACAGGAGGGTTCGGCCGGCAGTGGCGCGGCAGGGCGGGGCTGGGCGTGGCGCGCCGTTACTTTCCGGCGGGCTGTGACGTCATCGCTGCGCCTGTGTGAGTCGCGAGTGTGACGTCACAATGATTGTACTTGAAAGCCGCCGTCGCACTATTTGAGCATCCATTTTGTGTGTACCTACGCAAGATAATAAAAACACGTCGTGTATGACTCAATACTTTAAAATCTTAAGAAGCATTTAATAAGTAAGGTAACTGTACCAGTTCTTGACACGCCTAGGGCATTGTTATTTCAAGTAGTAGATTTTCACTCGTATTTGTACTCGTTGTTCCCCATTTTGTCGTAAAATTTTGGGTAACTGTTTACTGCCAATGAGTGGGACCGTTGCAATATTCTACTTTAATTTCGTCCTAGTACTAGTGTAGATTCATAAAAATACGTACCCTATTCATCATCAGCCTTCTATCGATTTTTCGTTTCTTCATTAAGAATACTCTTTGACCAGGGTCTCAGATGTGGCAGGTCAGGTTGCCAGGCTAGGCTTATCTACTGCAGTATGTATGGGCAATATTAGTTAGTAAAACTCATTAGTATAGTCGACCAAGTAATTGCTTGAACACTTTTGAACCTTATCCCTTTGTGATACGGTCGAAAAGTGGCCAAGCAATTTCTTTGTCGACTCTACATAGCGATTGCTGGAGATCACACGCGGTACCTGTGATTACAAGACTAACAGCATAAATTCAACATTGTTGATCAATTGGGTGTGACGAAAAAACATTTTATAGAACAAGAAAAAGCTGTTTTATATTTTGCTTTGTAAATGTTTAAGGTCGGAGCCAGATGAATTGCCAGATAAATTGAAATTAAAGTGAATTAAAATTGTAATGACAACTACAAGATAAATTAGGGCAATGGCAGGACTTGAACCTGCAACATCAGCATTCCGTGCCTTGCGTTTTCCAGTTTCGCCACACTGCCGCTGCCCTACCCTGCGAATTTTTCAATGTGCTTCGTCTTACGGTCAATACATTATTGATTTTAAGGGTACAACTACCCTCGGTGTCATCTATATGAAACTTTTTAACAAGTTATCATATTCAACTGGGTACCTTTACAGCTACCGTCAGCTGACGAGAGATGGCGTCGTTTTGTTATTAAATTTTGTTTCGATTTTTATTTTAAATGTAAACATTTAAAATAAAAATCGAAAGAAATTTCGGTTACAAAATTTGAAATTAAAGTGCTTTGACACCAGAAACGAGCAGAGAGTTGAACAGCGTAACTTCAAGAGAAATTGTTAAGGTAAATAAAACATACTTCTTTTTTATTTCGTAAGGACCTTCGGATAATTTCTTCCTATAATTGTTCTACTTCAAATAAATATGTTTTAAGCATCTACTATCGTAAGGTACTACCGTACTATCGTACCTTACTTTTTCTAAGGTACTATCGTACCTTAGAAAAAAAAGCGAGTTGCGACACTTTATTTAAACAATCTGAGGCCAACGAATACAGTACTAGGTTGTTATTCATTCCTGTTCGGACGACTAGTTACGATAGTTAAGTTACTGATACTTTTCATTTGGTAAGCCTTTATTATATGAGATTCTTTAAATGAGAAATAAAAAAATAATATTAAAGAACCCATGAAAAGCGATAGTGCCTACCTAAGCTACTTACATAGAATTACAAGGTCTCATGTGTCATGTTGTATATTGATTTGAATTTACTGAATAATAATATGGGTGGTATTAAGCCTGCAAATAAAACTTCACATTTATTATGTTTTATTAATCTGGTTACTTTTGGGTACCTACTGGTTACTTTTAATTGCACTTTCTGCAATATCATATGATACTAACTAAACATAAATTCCTGTTAGTACTAAAAGTTTACAATCCCTGATCGAACGATTGGGGGATTATGAACTTTCATTTTGATCCATGCAGATGGATTAAGATGAAAGCCACGTTTATTTTAAATTCGGTATTACAAGGCCCTTCCTCACCGGGATCATTCGCTAGCAATAACAATTCCAATCCGAGCATCTCATCGGCGAGTGAGGAGGACCGAGTGTTGCAGTGCAGTGCACGCAGAGGAGTGTTACATACAGAGTTTACGTGCAAATGCTTCATCCGTCAGTAACATAATTGTAACGTAATTCTAAGAATCGAATCTTGGATTTTTACATCACAGGCGAATAATCGAGTGTTGTAAAATAAAATCCTATTCTTCGGATACGACGTAAAAAGTCTCTAAATGACAGTGACAGCTGTATCAAAATCAATTGCATGGTTTGGAAGAAGTAACGGGCTGAAGATATAAGGACAGACAGAGGCGGATAGCGACTTTGTTTTATACTACATTCATAAAGATAAACACTATGCAACATGTTTTTTCAAATCAACAAAGATATTATGTACTAGTGGATGAGCGCGACTTCGCTCGCGTGAAATTAGTCCTATGCCCGACAAGGATAGTGTAGTTTTCTATTAAGTAAAGTATTTTTAATCGGTTCAGTAGTTCTAGAGATTACCCCCTACATATTATACAAACAAACAAAAAACAAACAAACAAAGTTTCCCTTTTATTAAAGTAGTGTACTTAGATGTAGATTACTTTACAGCGAACCTATACTTCGAGAGATTTTAATAAGTCTTTCGGGATCGTGTAATATTATTGTCATTATGGTAAAAATCCATTTTGTAGTAATATAATAGGATGACTTATTAAAAGTTAGAATCTATAGTTAACCAACTATAGTAACTGTTAATCATTTAAAAAAATGTGTAAGCCCATTTATACTGAACATTAAAGCATGACATTGCATTTGCCTGTTGACCTTGATATATATGTATATATCTATCTATCAATTTAGCTCTATTTCTTCTTCCGTCTCAAAAATGACAAACGAAAGACAGTCCGCGGGCCCAGTTTGACCTAACTTTAAATAACTATTTAGTATTGAAGCAGCTACTTTAAAGCAACATCTCCTCTAACTAGCAGAAAACGGTACGTTAAAAACAATCAGGCGGTTTTTATTATTGGCAGTGATAGGTACGTACTGCCGATTTGACAGAATCAGAACCTAAACACTATTAAATAAGCAATCACCATCACGGTCATTTCTCATTAGATATTAGCCATGACCGTATGTATATACTAGTATTATCAGGGCAGTATCGTGAATCGGATCTTGTTATAATTTAAAAGCACCTAACTCCGATCCCATAATCGACTCAAACCTATCATGACATATTAAGCAATAAACAGTCGATAAACGCGAGAGCGGGCGGCGCTGCGCCCGCGCGGCGAGCATGCAGCGCTAATTACAAACAATTAGGCGGCTGTTGCCACCCCCCGTCGCGGTTATCATCTATTTATTGCGTATTGAAAAAACTGACCTTTTTAATAGTCTATTACAACTTTTGGGACGACTGACTTCGTTTTCAAAACCCATGACCATAACCGTGTTGATGATAATTATTCTAGTAATGTGCGCGGCGCCAAACATATTTCATGTTTTGGTCCATGTCAATGCCTCCTATTGTTAAACACATCAATTGCAAGGAATGGCAATTTAAATGTAACGAAATAACTAAAAAAAATACAATTTTTTATAACAGTAGGTACTTACTGCAACTTGCGAGGTTCTAAAAACGACCAATTGTAAACATGAAGCTATTTTTTATCGTATAGAATTTAATGATAGAACATGAATGCCTACTTCCAATGCTTCCTAATCCACTAAGATGTTTTGGATTCGAAGTTACAATACTCGTACGTACATGAAGATTCGTAATACCTAATTTCCATCAGCTTTTAGTGTCATTACATTAACTATTATTTATTTTTAGATAGCTTAGAAGCAAAATAAGAACACTAACTACGTGGTAGAAGTTGGCGGCTTTTATTTGCAAATATCTTTATAGAGTCCATAATATGGTAGTTACTAAGTTTATAAATAAAAACTATATAATTGCATCTTCATATTTAAAACAGCTTTTTTTTTGTTTTGTTTAACTAGGCCCCGGTTATTTTATCTATAAAATGTGGTCACTACAGTGACATTTCCATCTCACCACGTACAAGTAGACAAAGAAAACGGTTTACCACTTTTCGGCTCTATTGTGTTAACACAATTTTAGTCTAAGTAAATTTAAATTGATCAAAAAGCCAATACCTAGTAATAGCCTATCGAGGCCTCTAATAAAATGTAATGCGTAAAGCCAACTGATATGAAATTTGTCTGAGTCCGTTTTGTGAGCTGAGATTGGAGTGTGAAGACAGTTTAATGATCAATGCACATTAAATTCCAACTGGTTTCGTATTAATGGTGCTTAAAGCTGGACAACCACTGCCTTACTCAGAATTGATACAGAAATCGAAGCAATGATCCTAGAGCAGACCGCGGCCCGTCAGCGCTCGGCGCTCACGCCGGCACATCGCAACTGTCAAATAACTCAAATGTTAATAGGAGCGGCCCTCCTTGCATCAACTATTAAATACTATTCACATTTTACGATAATGCCCGACAAACTCATATTGACGTATAAATTTCAAGTTTTTTCTTATAAAAATAGCCGCAGGCGCCAGTTGTTTCTCAATAGAAATATTATTAATAATGCGTTGCTCGTTCTGTTTTTCGGCTTTAATTGCGTCCAGTCGGTGATCGCCAGAGATTCGATTTCGAGCAAGCGCTTGAAGTGTAGTAAATTAGTCCGCCGGCGAGCCGCTTTTAATATTCATAGGGTCCAGGGAACATTTATAAACTAATTAAAAATCGTGCTCATAACAAAGCGGCAGAACGCTACGAAAAGAATTAGCTTGATGCCACGCCGTATGCAAATGTAAGTTTTACTACTCAAAACGTTTGCTGGTGATATTGATGAAATGATGATACTCTGGGAAACATAATATCAAAATATTTTTTTCTAAAATTTATGTGAATAAAACTTCACTAGGCTCAAAATTACATTGCGGTAATCAAACTATTTATTACACGACTGCCACCACAAGGGAGCGTTATTTAGGTGTAATTTTTTTTCACAATCGAACCCAAAGTCCACCATGTCACTTCTCGAATAGGTAACTTTAGGTACTCATATTATAGTATTTAATATCTTGGATTTGGCAGGCTTTTTTCTCAAATATACCTACTGTCTACAAGTTGTAGTCAATAAAAGATAGAGTCAAAGAAAGTCTCCCAAATTCAAAATATTTATATCGGCAGACTGCATAGTCGATACCCACGCTCTTGTTCAGCTGTCTTTGTGCTGTTTAGAGTTGGTGTGTCCATCGAATATAACAGTACACATTCTCTCTGGGTAGTTACGCTTAATGAATTTTATGTAGATGTCAGATATAGTGGCCACAGTGCTTCCTCTTGGCCAAATCACTTTATGACTGAGGAGTCCTCCAATTAAAAAAAAACTGAAAATATTTTTTCGGAACTCATATCTAGACAACGATTAGGAATAGGTAAAAAGCGAATAGAATCAATCCCTGTTTGTCTTCTAATTAGACCAAACAAAGTTCAGAAATCAGATTTTCTGCTTTTCATCCACAATTATTTGTTGTCTATAAATGAACTGGAAATGACTGATTCATCAACGCTTAGCCAAAACCGCTAGAGTAAATGATGATAATTAGGACAGGTTTAATTTGAGATGCAAGCAGCCCCAAAAGAAAGGATTTCAGACAATTCGTTCTCTAAGGGGTGAAAAGGAGTATAAGATTTTTGGAGTTATACGACAATTGGCAATTACGCTGATGATTTAAAATAAACCGAAAATACGGAACAGTAAATTAAAGATCGCCTTGAAAGGTGTAGAAACAAATATAGGTTGTATAGATTGTCTCTTACCTTTTAAGTAATGAAACCTTTTTATTGTAATAAGTGAAAATTAAAAATGCCCGTGTCTGCAATTTTTCAAAATGAACCATTAATTAAACAAGTGGAAGTTAAAATGTTGTATGGGTTATCCCTTATTTTTGAACTTAAATAAATGAGAACTAGCATTTCGGATAACGAGTAAAGAGTAACAAGCAGCAATTCCATAAAATCACAGCATACCGCGTACAATTGAAGGTTTGTGCGCACCATCCATTATTTTGAAGATAGAAAATTGAGAGTTGGCATTTAGGCTAATAGGCAGACAAGGCGGCGGGAAGTAATTAATCCCACCAAAAACAGACTTAAATGGTACAAACGACATTCGGGATAGTCAGCGTCGCCGATAAAAAAGCCGAGATCTGAACATATCAATATCCTCTTGCTACAAAGTTCTTTTTTTTTTCGAACTTCACTTCACCACTTGGTATTTATTATACCAAGGATGTATCGCGGTAAGTTTAGCTTCGCATCACAGTAAATGTTTAGCTACGTAACGCGTAAATCAACACCTAATTAAAAAAAAGCTTTACTTATGATGATAATAAAATAGCGAACAAATAAGGAAAGCATAATAAAATGTTAAACTAACTTTTTCGAATGAATCGTTGGGAATATGTTAATACTTTGCACGGCTCGATATTAGTTACATTAGCACCGATGGTCAAAGTGAAACAGTCAGCGGGGAGCCGCGCCGCTCGTGCTCGCGCCGCGCGCCCACGCACCTGCCGGCGGGCCATTGATACCGCCTTCCATTGTCTACAATAAACACTTCAAATACTCCTCTGACCAAACAAAACTAACCTTAAAAAACACCTGGTCAATTTACCATACCTAACAGAGCGCTCGTCCGCATTTAGTGCTGCACATACTAGGTTTTAACTCAAACTTAAATAATTAAATAATCATTGTTTTTAAAGAAGCACGCATTGGTATAGTGATTGAACTTCACACGTGCAAAAGATTGGATATTATTAAAAAAGCTTTATTTCAATCAATCATTTTCCTTTTATTACGAAGCTACACGTTTTGTACACATATTTACAAAACAATCGGCCCCAGATACACGATCATCAGATAGACAAGACAGACGAATGAACTGATAGGCATTATTGCCGTTAGGATTCAGCAGTAGGATTTCATTTGAAACCTTCGTAGACGGAAACCTCAACATAAATACCTTACACCCAAGTTCTTCTCGTTATTAGGATTTTACTCATCCTGTGTGGTTTAGTAACCAAATACCACTACGAACCAAATAGAACCAGCAATCTCTGTAGATCTATCGATACTGATGGTGAAGAGAAGGAATACGAACACAATAGCACTGTAGAAAGCGTAAATGATGGCAATCCGGAGTAATATATTCATCTAAATGTTAGATGTTTCAGAATCAGTAAAAGCATGAAAACGATTTAGAAACATACTTATCTATGTTTTATATACATGAAACAAGCGTACAACGTCCACAAATACAACAATAGAAAAAGAGCGCCACAACCGATGATAAAGGGTCCGTTCTATTTTGGACCTATAGATGCTTTTTCCTAGGAATAAGTCGGTATGTTTATAAATAAAAAACCGGCCTAGCGTGAGTACTCGTAGAACTCGCGCACCGAGGGTTCGATGCAAACCTTATACCGAACATTGCTCCAACAAAAAGGTAAATGGAATCGAGAGACAAACGTAACTTTACCGTTAGACGTAGGTCGCAGTCAGTAAGAAATAAGTTTGAAATCGCAAAAAAAAACTTTGGAGATGGATGTATAGGTAACTACAAATTTTCGGATTTTCCGAGTGACCATCAGATTCTTACTTGGGAGTAGATAAGTTCTCTCTTATTTTCTATTCGCTCTTACGCTATATGCAATATTTTGAGGAAAGTGTGGTACTACATCGTTCGTACCGGAATCAACAGCTGCCTACGGAGTGGCTCTACCGCTCACATAACATGAAAGGGCACCATTATATAAAAATTTCGCCCCAATTAATTTAATAACTATGTATTATTAATATTCATAAATAAGAACGCAGATATTAGTGATATTACTATGCCTGCGCATTACCATACCACGTAGTGTGTGTGTGTGCGTGTGTTTGTATGTTTGTGTTATTCGGGAATATACAATTAATGCGTAATACCATGTTATTAGATCCATCGCGAGTGCGTCAATTTTAGAGTGTGACATACGATAGAGCAAAAGGGTAACCCTAATGTGAATGTCGCATTTTCCCTGTACCTTTTTTATATTCTTTTTTTTTACTACCCGTTTTATTTTCTTTGGTAATTCAGGTTTTTTTTTTTTTCTTGTACGATCGATCACAGCATTATGAGATAATACAACTTACCAAAATGAATAACGTATAGTGCTACAAAATCTTATCCCGCCACTCATAAACTTGTCAAAAACGTACCTACCTACATAGTCTGAGACCAGGAAAAACTAGTACTATGGTATGGCTGCTGGGTGGGTTGAATAAGGATATGTCACAGATGCATCTGCAGTGGCCCTATAACATGACTGGCCAAGGTTAGTTTATCTCTATCTGCGTCCCTTTCTTATGACACTAGTTAGACAGAGCCACAGGGCGGGGTTAAACTAAACCTGGGCTGTCTTGTTAGGGCCGTAGGAGCTGCTGTATTTGTCATACATTAAAGTCGCTTTTTACGTTTGGATTTGTTTTCTAATCGCTGTAAGTAAATCATTTCAACATTAATCTAATCCAAAAATAGTAGATAGTTACATGCTAACTCTGTTTACTCATGAAATAACCTGGCTCAAACAGAGCTCGTACAAGCGGCCTCTATTGAACGGACTTAAAGAAATTGACACAAGTGACTCCTGCGCACCGCAAACAAACGCGTGTTTTCATACACAGAAACGTCTATTGTCCTAATTTACATCTTACAACTAACTTGATACGGTCGTTAATTGATTGACGAGACCTGGTAAATAATTATATTTAAGTTAGCGGCAGACTTAGTATTAAGATGTCAGCCAGCGGTTACGTATGGAAAACTTGAGTTTGCGTTTCACACGCCCTGCCTTCTGTATGCGACGAGACGCCGACCTACATTCTTATAATTCCAATCCTTCAGTTAAAAATATACAATATCATTGCCTAAACTAAATGTTAAACTGAATCATATTATATTTGTACATTAAATGATGAATACTGTAGTTGCTACTTTCCGTTAGTAGTACCTATATGACTACGCCAGATATTTCTTCCTGCATGTAGTACCATATATAATATCTGCCAGCCACTCCTACCGTCGTTGACTTTAGAGTTGTATTCGCATAGGTATTAAAAGTGCCTTATCCAGTGTAACAAGGAGGGAGGGTCAAAATAAGTTGAGCGATGTGAGACCTTAATGACGCCAGTAATATATGTTCCTCATCTCTATTGTGTATATTTTTATGTAATTCATTTATTTTATGATGAGTACGATTATCAACTTAACAATATACGCATGTTGAAAAAGGAAAAAAACTAAATTTTACACAAAACTTTGGCGCCATATTCAATGCCCTTTGTCAATATAGCCTCAAATAAATAAAATTTTGAAAACAATTCTGTTCATACATACTTTATTAGTTTATTACCTAATTGATTGATTTCTGGTAAATCAAATAGAAAAGTCACCGTCCAGATCCGCAAGAAGATAGACATTGATTTCTTTTTAAGTGAAAAACCAAGCGATAAACACGATAAAACGGACGTTATAAAAATTATAACGTCAACGTAAATTAAAAACTTGTTACCTGATTTTACAATGCAGTACGGTCAGCCTCAGAAGTAGCTGAACATTTTAGTACCTTGTCGCTATTAGTAATGTGTCAAATTCGAGCAACTCTCTTTTTGATACGTTACTACAACAAGGCTCTTCAGTGTTAAGCTACTACTATTAGGCTGACTATACCTGTTTAAATTTCTAGGCACCCAGTATTATTGTACAAATAGGTATAGGTTACACTATAAATAATACTATTGCAATTATTTGATTATGTTATCGGTGATAAAATAGTTTCGTATTATTCGAAACTTCGTGTATGTAATATACCATACCCCATGGGGATCTAGATCCTTCCAAAGGCCATCTCACTGTGCGTGTGCTCAGAGCATTCAAAGAGACCAATTGATAAATTACACCTTGCAGGACATCTTTAATCCTAACGAAATGAACACTTATACGGGGATTACAACGCGAAGCACCCTGTCCAATAACATTAACCTCTTTACCGAGACCAAAGTGGCTCCAATACGTTTAATATGTTGCGGCGAGCGCATGATGTATCGCCGCTCTATTGTGCTCGATAGCCGAGGGCATTTGTAAGCACGCGCTTAATATAGAATGTACACAACGTTTTTTTCGTTTATAATGAAAAATGTAACATATAGGAACGTTAATAAGAAATTTATTCAAGCCTGTTCTCGATCATTATTGAAAAAAATGCAGTTGAAAAATGTTTAAACTTGTCACCAATCGTAAAATTTTCCATAATAATTTATATTTAACTCGCGTGAATTACAATATGTCACACTTTTGGTTTTTAAACACTAATTATATCTTTACTGCCAATTAACAGAGGTTAATTTACTAAAATTGGGTTTTATCGCGTCAAACTGTTGAATGTTATACTTCTTTAGTTTAAAAAAAAACTGTACATAAGATGCATCGTGTATTACACTCCAGTGATACAAACCACATACTTTTGGAATTCGGCACTCAAAGTATGCCAACGGAACCACGTGGTGAAACCTCCGCTTTCTGTCCGTTTGTATGTCACATCACGGGTGTATCTTTTGATCTGTAACAGGTAGACACTTGAAATTTTGACACAGTTTGTATATTAGGCAGTACGGCCACTATAACAACAAATAAGAAATAAAAATAAAAAGTTACCAATACAAGGAAATTGGCGATTTTTGTACAAAACCTTTTGGCAACTTTCTTTGGGTTCTTAAGCAACATGTCACCATATTATAATAATTTTAACAACAATGTGATCTAATATTTTGTCACTGTGCCCATCGACCTTAGTAAAATTTCATTCAAATTAAAATTTCTTGACTGCTATAAACTATAACCATTGGTTATTTGACAGTAAATCGCGGGATTGATTGGCAAGAAAGAGTGCCCGCTGGCGCGCGCCGCTTGCGCCGACGAAGCGAGGTTGGCGCGCAGAGGTTGAGCGGCCGGCTGTCGGGGGAAGAGGGCGTATGGCCCCTAAATCACCAGCACAAAGCGTCCTCGCATTATTGTTGTTTAAATACTAAGAACCGCTCTACCAAACCTTATTTATCATAGTCCCAAACTGTCAATAATTCAACTGACCGCTGTAAATCGAATTAATCCGGCGTTGTTGCGCATTTTCTTTTCCTAACATAATCTCCCAGTAAACTTGAATTATGTATGTCATTAACAGAAAGTAGGTTATAAATTTATCGTTTTTAGGTGTTACATTTTAAAATAGACGTACGTACATGTTCATCGTTGTCACGACCTGCACCAGAGCACCTGTGCTCATACCACATATTTCCCTAAAATTATATTTAAAGTTAGTTTGAATAGCAAACTAAGTATTAACAATCAGAACAGAATCATTTTCAAGGATCTTAGTTCATAAGTTCCGAATAAAGCATTGATGTTCACAAATCGAGGACTCGATTAATATCCCAGGGCTCGGAACTCTGCCGTCACACCGCATCTGTTTGATGAAATATTAATAGGGTTGGATTCCTGGAGTGTATCCGCGAGCCGTAGAGCGTAGAGCACATAGTGACCGCGGGTATATTAATCATCACAGCCCATATTGTTGCATTGTAAACTGATCGATCAGGATTCGCTCCCATTACGACCATCTTACACTTTCAACAGGATAATAAATATATCTTGTTACCCAAAGGAACTTCGACGGATACCAGAAAACTAAGACCTTTCTTAGAAAATATTTTTTTTAATGCAAACTTCTTGTTGACGGTAGTTAAGCAAATCGCGCCACTGGAAATTAGTCAAAGTTCACTTGCAAGATTTCATTCGACCGTTTACTCTTACGAGCAAACAAAGTAACGCGGCAAGTAAGTAAGTAATATGTAATAATAATAAAGAAATGGTACGATTATCCGTTGACAAGACGGATTTTTTGTGTTGTTTTGGTACGACACAATAAATAACCAGCCCGAAACAGTACAACGATATATAGCTTTTCAGAATCTTTTGAGCCCAAAACGTGGTTACTATTCTATTTTGCTTGTATATTTCAGACTCAACTTAACCATAGTGCAAGCATATATCTAAAACAAATAATCTACTTACATATGTTACGCCGATTGTAAGTACGAGTACCTACCTAGTCGTAGCCACATAGTTATTAGTGAATTACGTTTCAACATATGAGCATGTCATTTATTTAAAATCATATAAATCAGAGGTTACCGTGGGCCTGTTTAAAAATGTAGAAAGTGTAAACCTCAATAGAAATATAGAATATGCAATTGTTTCCGAAATAATTTGTAACAACTCAAAGATCATACTTGATAAGGCCCATTTACACTGAAGCATTTTTTGGCTGAAGTTGACACAAACAGGCAAACATGCAGTGCACAACTAACCAAGAAACTAGTCCAGAGTATTGTTTTGTCCGATCATCCGAAGGTACTGGGAGCGCGAGGTCCCAAGCGGAATAACCCAGACCGGGCACTCGCATGTGCGCGCAGTGACTAATGCGCCGGCGCAGCTATGTTCTCGCGTACGATTATAAACAGAGGTGTAAAATGTTTACAAGGCTAGAGGTGCCGGCCATCTGTCACTGTCCAAACACCGTTCTTAGTGAGAAACAACGAAACGCAACGTTTTTGTGTTCTGCCCGTTCGCATTAATCTCTCGGCTGGCTACTCCGCGTTAAACTCTTGTCTTCGTTGTAACGGGTTAATCTTTGCTTGGCTTGTTATTAGTGAAGTGATTAAGATTAGAAAAGATTAGGCGGATAATGATTTAGTTTATGTCAAAAGATTAATTGGTGTCTATGCGGATTAAAATTAAATGACATTCAACACTTACACATGTGACCATTTGTTTATATTATTATTCTACTCGCATGATTGATAGATAACCTATAAACCTACTTAAATTGGGGCAAATCGGGTTTCTACCTATTTTCGAATTTCGTCCTACGAAACTAAACTTAAGATGCTAAAATAACATAACACAAAACTAAAGCCACGTGTCTGATAAACAACCTTCAGACCAAAACGTCGTCTACGTTTGTTTGGAATATTTGTCGCTTTCATGTCTTCTTAAACACTATTACACAAAAATGCAACTCATTATAAAATTTATAAAATATTTCAATACCTATCTTACACATCAAAGTCCGGATGAGTTTTTATTTCTTATTGTGGCGGTTTTTACAATGACCTTTAAGAGGACAATTGATTAGTGAGGTGCTCGTCTACGTATCAACACGTCCAGGGAAAAGGCGGGCTTATTAAAAAAATCTTCGAAGACCGAACGCAGCGATTATCCGATAGCGGGTTCCGTATTGGCTATATACGAGTACCAATTACCAACCATGCTACGAGTACTTAGCGTTTTCATCAGATGAGTTTTATACTTTTCGTTCTATACATTATTTTATTGTGCATCATAGTCCCCAAATGTATGTATATATATATATATATATATATATATATATATATATATATATATATATATTCCTTTCTAGTTAACAGTACTTATGTTGGTGGGAATGGGACGGATGTTTCATGTACGCAGTCTAAGGCCCATGTATCAGGGCAACAGGGTTAAGTCGAGTTAGGGGGATCATAGCGGCGCGGAACCCAAGGCGTACCATGTCGGAACGCGACGTCATCGTGCACAAAGCCTCTCGGCCGCCGCGCCCTGAAGCGCGCTCAACTCAATACCTCCATCTCGCCCTTGTTTATTCTATAAACAGCCCAATCCTCGCTCTGCTGACACAATTCCCTGACATTTTGAAGCCTTTTAATATTCATTGTGCTTGATTTATTTTATTTTGACGCCTTCAGTAGCAGGCAACGTCGTCGGCCGGTTTGTTACGACCGCTTTAAATTTTTGGGTTCTATGGTGAAAATGCCATTCTAATAATGGTTTTGGGTACCTATCTATTTAATAAAGATTAATTCCTAAACTAATATAAATAATATTAGTCCGACAACTTAAATCCGAAAGTTCTATACTCAAAGACAATTTACTTAAACTGACATTTGGCATGATACTCAGTTTCAATATATGCTTCAGAATAAGACACTGAAAAGGTTATGTCAGGGATATACCCAGGAAAACAAGTCACAAGTAACAGTTAGTAAAATTGAAATAAACTTGACCTAGTAAAGGGATCCGACTCTTAAACTGAGACTGGAATTGACACTGGATGAGGAGTCCACACCGCTCGGCTGTTAACCCGTCAACTGATCGATTCCGCGGCGAAGAAGACATTCGCCAGTCGGGCTTGACGACCGGTGATACATTCCGATCATTAATATCGGTATTGAGCTGGTGGCAGCGCCGCGGGGCTCCGTGCCTCGCTTTAAATAACATATTAGTCTCCAAAGCGACCGCCGCCATATTTCTCGTATGTCGAATAAGTTTTTCGGTAAATCGGAACGTAACGAATCGCCGTCGACGACAGCCGACGGCAGCGACGATTTATCGCGTGCACCCGATTCTACAGTAATCGGATTTGATGTAACGCGACCGGCGACCGGGCCCTGTCCTTGTCAGGATTACCTACGTATCTAACTTCCATACAAATGTACACTTAAGTAGATACTTACATTTTGTTTAATATTTATATGGCGCCTTTATCTTTATTTATTTAATTAATTAATATACATCCATGATTGGATTGAGGATCCTCGTTCATTTTAAAACAAAGATTCTTATTTCAATGAGCTTATTTTTAAAACAAGCTTTTCGTTTCAAAAACGGTACCTATATATATTATTCTTGTTCCTGTGTTCGTCTAGCTGTGCGTCTGTCCATATGTCATAGCTATTTTACTTGCTGACTAATGGTAATGGATGAAATTTGAAAGGTGAGTAGGTGCTTTCTGTGTTCTGTTCAAGAGAATAGTAAAGTTATGACAAAAATATATACCCTTAGGTAGCACTCCACTCATGCACACGAATTCAGTTCACATGTGCGAAAAGTATATTTGGAAAGGTCTTCAAAATAATGGAAGTCTCTAACTGACTTTTTCATTTAAATCAATTTAGTTGAATAGACATGCGCGTTTGAAGTCGTCCCACCAAAAACATTCTGTAAAAAACTAGCCAAGTCTCGATGGAACTGCTTGTTTATCTCTAAAAAGTAATGAAATCTAGACAAAGTCGTGCTAAGTCTAAGGTTCCTTACTGCGAATTCTTTATTATTATAATTAGTTAGTTAATGTTGTGTGACTTGGCCGTTTAATGGTACTCAAGGGTACAAAACCAGGTGCTCCATGACATTATTGCACCAATCTGTCGCCAGAACCGCTACCCATTGACGATGGAAAATTGCCACTTGGAAAACGTTGATTCAATAACCAGTCAATTGTAGGCTTGATGAAGCTGCACCTGGTTTTGGCCATTTCGGTGAGCCTTATTAAGTGATTCAAAAATTGCACCCTTGCCAACATTATTGTTTGTTTTTATTTGAATGTGAATTCGATGAACGTCTTTCTCGTCGTACCGGCGGCGGGCATTACAGAAAAAATACGACTTTAACATGTACTTTTAAATGGTTCATACTCCTAAAGTTTAAAACAACACAAATATATATGTATATAGAGGACGGGAGTGAGCACAGAAAATAAGCAAAAAAATTAACAAAATAAAATGTATTTGACAGACTATAATCTTAGCTTGAGTTAATCGATAAAAATATATTGATCTATATATTTATAACACAGTTAGCACGCCGAGATTTCTAGGACTGAAGACCAAAAGATAAATAAGGGCAAAACTAAAAGGCTTTACCCAGTTTACGATCAACCAAAACCGTTTTCACGAGTTTAAGAAGAAAAACTCACAGAAATGACACCAACTCGAACCAGGTTGTTACATATAAGTTCTTCAAATATTACTGTCAATAGCGGAGACAACATAGATCCTTCAACGTTGACCAGTTCTGCAGATAATATATACGTCATCCAAAGTGATCTCTTAATAAACTTCCTTTAAATTATCGAGTTCACAAAAAAGTAGCGGTAGTAGCTCAATTTCTATACATATACCTCAATTTTTTTCTACCCTCTATCCTCCATTCTATACAGTTTCATCTTCCTAGGTATATATAATAATATGTTTTCTTGGATATATCTTTAGATTTTTCTCGATTATAGGTTTACCACGGGTAATTAATTTTGCTTCCGGTTTTACAAATTTCATACACATACCGTATAAATGTAGTCCATGTTTTTCCATTATTATCATTTATTTATTTCATCTTTGTCCGAATCTTTGTACGAATAAATCTAAACCCGTTACTTATTTTCGCGTCGCCGCTTATTTTTCATTATTAAAAAGGTAATTACTTGGTTTTTTTAATGCGCCATATAATATATATATTTAAGACAAATAAAAATGTTAAATTTCTTACAGAATTACTGAAATAGAGCATTAAATACGTATTTCACTTGTTTTTAAAAGAAAATAATAATAGTAAGTAATTCCTAATTTAAAACCTAATTTTTTTCCGTTTTTTATCTACCTGAGAACATTCATATTATTAAAATCCAATAACATATGCAATGGCAAAATCAAGAGAATCTTAGTTAAGTATCTGATAAAACTGCAACTGGAACCTGCAATCTAGGCATTCCATGCCCTGCTCTGAACAATTGAGCTACATACAGGTGGTCCTGTCAGACACTGTACTTATCAATGAGCTCCTTTCAGATTCAAGTCCGACCAAGATTGGTATTCGCGCTGTTTGGGGTGTCATTGACAAGCAAGGCTAGCAGCTGACGCTTAAAGCAATTATTAATGGTGTATTTCAACACAACAAACCGAAAAATCGGTAATGTACAATTTCTGTTTTGTTTACTTAATAACCGTAGGAAAAATTAAATGATACGGTATTGTAACTTATAACATTTAAGTTCTATACTTACTTAAAAGGCTTTTAGGGTCTGTTTTTGTTTTTGTTAAAGAGTTTTGTTCGGCCTATTTTTACCTCATTTCAGTAAAGCGTTTATTTTTTAGGAACTTTGTTTTCACTCAACTGTCGCCATAAGACCAGTTTATTTTTAATTTAATTTGTCTTATAACATAATTATTAAAAAGTTTAAACTTATAAGCCCTATTTTCAGGTATACCAGGGAATAGAATAGGTACCTTCTATTCCGGACTGGTACCGCACAAATTTTGGTTTTAGCTAGAAATACGATCTTGGTAGACTTGCCATGATATTACAGTTCACGTTCAGTTTATTAATATTAACTAAAAATTACACAATAATTGACAACATGCATGGATTTTGTTTTTTACAAAAATTCAGAAGAAATTGTAAGAGATAATACTCGTTTTGAGTTTGTAGATATTTAAAGTCATTTCATTTTAAATTTTCCAATCAGAAAAATAACAGTGACCAAGACTCACGAAAACGCTTCATACAAAGCGAGCATTTACCTTGAAGTCACAGTCTACGTCGTCACTAGTAAAATTATGAGTTTAAAACTAAGATAACGACAAAAAATAACTAATGGATAAAACAGTTTCCATGTAAGTCATACTATTTTGGATTTCACCATACTGTTTCAGTAAAAAAAAACCTGTATAACACTTTAATGCTACGACTTTGACACAAATTACAAGAAAGACGTTTAACGTCAGGAAATAGATGGTTATAATTACGACCACAAAACTGCTTATCTCTGTCCAGTTCAATTTAACAATCCAAAAATGTGCCTTTATTTGAGTCTGAGCCTTAGTCTAAAAAATCTCGACCAATCAAATACGCCTGTTTTTTCGAAAAAGCTAAAGTACTAAAATCCCAAGAGGATCAGAATGTGTTATTTCGTTTCTTAAAGCAACTCATTAGGTCTTTTAAGATACAGCGTGGCGTGGCCCCTTTTAAAAAAAGAAGGTTGTTCAAGGTAATCTTTAAAAATGAATATCATTTAATTTACGCAACGGATAATGACAAACTTTTTTTTTTAAGTAGGTATAACACTGGCCACTGATAAAATTTTACTTAACGTAATGGATCTAGCTGAACTTCCATGTTAAATTGCCCCTGGCAGAGAGTGTAGGTTTCTTACGTGGGTATTATTTACCTTATTTCAAAATGTAATTGTATGAAATTTAAATCCTAGAATGTTCTTGGTTTTGAAGAAAAATACATCCCTTTTTTAACCAAAACAATGATTCGATTTCTTTGTATTTTATATACTTATTATGAACCTTATAATAATCAATTGTTCAAAAAACAACAAGATACAAACTTATTTCAGAAGGCTTAAAAATCGACCTTTTTTCAGATATGGAAAACCTCTAATTTTAGTTATTTTGTGTATAATTTATCTAGCAGTGATAAACCTCGAATAAATTTGTTTCGGATCCAAGATGGGGGATGTGATTTCAACATAAATAAATACATAGTGTCAAACATGTGTTTGACACTATGTTAATTTGACATAATTTTTGTGTGAAAAAACTGTGTCGTATGTTAAAATACCACTTTATTTATTCTTCATTACATTTTTTGCTTTCCTCATGGTTAGACAAAATTAAAAGTAGCGTGTTTAACATGGGTGAAACGCCAATTCCACCCTCGAACTATAGCTTCGCTTCGCTCGTGCACCAAAATATCTCGAGTAAAGTTGGTACCTTACATCCCTCGTTGAACAATCTACTATTTATTGACTAGCAGTACGTAGTCGTGAAAAGCACTATGTGATATCTCACCTCATAAATGGACTGGTATCTCAGAGTAACTCAGTCGTTTATCTATTGCTTACTTTTTCGCTTTTTTTAATTTATAATGTAAATTTTTGGGCTGTAAGCGTCTACTTACCGCAAAGCACTTAATAACTTATTGCATTTAACCAGACCACCCGTCATTAATAAAACATTTTTTTTAAAAAGCACAATTGCCTAAAATAATGTACTTAAGTCCTATTGAAAAGAGAAAAACAAGCAATGTGTTTAGATTCGAGTATCATCCTTTCATTGGAGATAATTAACATAAGTGTCACAATAAGGTATTGGAGGCTCACAAATAAAAAATACATAAAATTTCACCATCAATTAATATATTTTTGTTGTGGTTTGTGTCCGACTGCAATATTTTAAATTTGACACGAAAGTTGTGCTTGCAATATGAACCCTTTGAATTTATGTTTATGACTACGTGTTTCCATTGTTTTTTAATTTATATTTTTAAGCACTTACAAGTTTAATTTATTTAGTCGGCTGCTTGTTTGCGGTTTAGACGCTACGAGCACGACCCGCTACGACGCTACAACGCGCGGCGCGGGCGCCGCTACAGTTGCAATAGGCCTACACCGACATTAAACGAAAAACAATTTATAGTTAAAACCTAAATACTATCTTTTTTAAATATCTATGGCATTATACATCCACGAAACCAAATTTAGAACGCACTCATTATTCAAAATCTTAAAAACACAAGCCTTTCAATAAAAATAATTTCTAAAGTAACAAAAATAACGTTTATCTACACACATATCATAATTTCTCAATAACGCGTTCAAAAACCATAGAAAATGACCAGCATTATTACAACCAATGTTATTTTAAGAATTTTCTTGTCTATGGTAGTAGGTAAATCTGTTCTTTATTGGGTAGTATCTCTTAGTAGTCTGTGTTTATTGGTGATTACATTACCGATATCTCGTGACGTTATGAATTTAAATTTGGAACAGCTGTCAAAATTCAAGTTGGTCTCTATTCTAGTATCCACAGATATTAAAACAGTTATCGATACGAAACGTCAATTCAGTATGATTTTTTAATTTAAACGCACGACATTTCATCTCGAGTGACATGACAATAGGGAATTAATTCTTTTGTCTATGATTTAAAAAAAACGTTCGTCTTGACGGATAGATCGAATTGCCGCCATACTTGTTTGTTGGTTTTTTGCTGTTACGGTTTTTTGCAGTTATGATATGTGTGTAGATAAAGTAATGTATGCAACTGTATATAATTAGGCCTTAAAACACTCGTGTGATCCTATTATGAAACTCGCTGACGCTCGTTTCATAAAACCACACTCGTGTTTTAAGGCCTCTCATTATATAGCAGTTGCATAAAATACTATTTCGTACCTACAATTTTAAATAGTACGTATCGCTATCTATATTTTTTTAAGTGTATGGATGCGTGTCAACTTTTTGAGTTCTAAAAATTTTTTATAATAAAAAACTAAAGAATTTTCCCATTTATTACCAAAAAATATACATTGTGTTATCATTTTGCATGAATTTAGGCAAGTTTGTGTGCTTATTGCTTTTATTCCTACTTGTATGTTTGTATGCCTGCATGATACTATGTAACTGTTGAATAAAATAACAAATATAATATAACATAGTAGCAAATGATATGTATGCCTGTAATTTCCTATAATTACTAATTATATTTGGTCCTAACTAAAAGTGGAGATAAATAGACACGTGTATGATTTCTCAATATAAGTATTTTTACTAATCTATGTTTGGCCTACTGATGCAGTTTCCTATAGGAACAAAATACTTGCTTCAGTAAAGTTCTTCAATGAGAATTATTTACAGTTTATTATTGTGATTTATTGGTTCGAATGCCGACTTACCTATATCACACATACTTAAAGCTATTGAACAAGATCTTGTATGTTCCGGGAAGGACCACCACTCTGCATCAAATTCCTAATTACTGCTCATACTGCTAAAATATCAGTGACAATATTGGAAGTCCTACCTTCATTTCTACTTTGACACCCAACACTTTGTTGTCTATTTCTTCAAACGCTCACAAAATAAAACAAAACCAACATCGGCGGTAGAGTTTACAGTCGTCATTCAACGTTTAAGTCATTTCAGAAGCACGAGAATGCTTTGAGCACTGAGGGATATCTAATAAAACACTGGAGAAGATATTTTTAGGCAGGTGTGTCGTGAACGCGACCGCGCTTCGCGATTGTTTCATGTCAACTAAGTCGGTAGAGCCGGCGAGGCGGGCCCGCGGCGACTCCCTCACGCGCTTTGGGATCCCATTGGCTCGCGATCCGATACCGGGCGTGGTTTAAAACACATTTTATTCACTAGACACAGTAGTCTTCACCCATTCTATGTAAACGTGTTCGATTACAGTATAAAAAGCAAGACCCTGGCAAAATTATTGGTACGTGAACACTTAAAACCTATTTTTAAATGGTTTTTGCGCGCAGTATCATGTTACAAGTACAAACGCCGCTTGAAATGTATGGACTTTGATATGGGTCCCGGCTTTAAATTAAGTGAAAATATTTTTTAAACGTATACTTAATAACGGTTTAAAAACGTCGATTGCTACGGTAGTTTCTACAATAGGAAGATAAGTAAGATCCACCGCCGAGATATCAACATGAATTTAAGTGGCATGGAACTCTGATAGAATATAGTTGGTAGGTAGGTACATACTTATACGTACTGGCAGATGAGATTTAAATTATTTGAAATCTGTTTCGTTTTTTGTCACATATCATGCGTGAGTATTATTAAAAATTGCTGTAATACTTGGTCGTTCACGTGAGAAATGTCTGCAATTAATTTCATTTGCCAAAGGCAGAATTACTTGTGATTACGAAAGCCAGTTATATTTTAATGTCTAGTAATAAATCTAGCCTTCTGTCCAAGATCCTGCACCTACGTTTCTTATTTTCTCAATTAATTTAAATCGAACCAGGATTATAAATTGCAGAATACAGACCAAATAAGCTGATATTATTTATTTTTCATCCTTGTTCGGCGCGTTTGAGCCCAACGTTAGGCATATGCCTCTCCAATTTTCCACTGCTGTTTATTTTCTATATCTGATTAATTTACTTTTGATACTTTACCGGAGCTAGAGGATAAAAGCATCTTAAATAGCATAAATACATACAAACAGGTCAACATTATGGGAAATAAACGTAAAATTTGGTACAGCTTTGAATAATATTCCTTGAAAATAATTAGTCTAGACCATTATATAATCTGAGCGTCTAGTGTAAGTTTTGTTACAGCAAACGCCTCGAACGCGTTAGCGTTAACTTCTCAATTACTATGGAAGTAAAGACAGCGCCTCTTGCGGCGCGTATTCACAACAAAATGTTCCATTAGCAATTTAAAAGTTAACGCTAACGCTTTTTAGGCATTTTTTGACAGGAAACTTACAATAAGGGTTCTGGCCATAAACTTTACAGCTAACTTAAAAGTAATAGTTTAAAAGCATCTTTTATAAATAAATAATTTTGTGAAATTTTTGGGTACCAAAATTTGTTAACTATAACGCACAATGTTACTATGATAGAGTAATTAAATGAAAGAGTATAGTATTATGTACTTTGTGATGAAAGATAGATTTGTGGATTAGTCGTACATGTAATATTATTTAGTTTTATCGTACATAAAATTATATACCAAGCCGTCTTTTTAATTTCACGACAACATTGAACGATTTTGAAATAAAGGTAGGTTTGAAGTAAAGGTAGGCAGGCTTGGGATGTCCTACTATTTCATAAAAGGTTCCACTGTGGTTCACGGTTTAAATGCCGTAAAACTTAATTGAACAGCTCGAATAACTCTTAAAGATCATACTAGCCTTAAACCTCCAAATTGATATAAAGATTTCATCTGCGAAAGGACAATAAACGCACTTGCTGATAATAAAGCAACCTTTTCATCTATTTACTTGCAGCATTACACTCGTCATTAGACATGGCCCTTCTCTCGGAGATATTTTGAGCATCTCTATCGCTCGCCGCATCCAGTTTGCTGCCAGATGCCATCCGCCCATATCCGCAAAGTTTGCCTCAAATAAAGCTCTTGTCAACGACGCCATTTACTAATGAAGTTAATTCATTAAGAGAAGATGGAGATAGATTTATCGTATAAAAAAAACGCAGCTATTCTCTTAAATGACACAGCTGCGCTCGACATTGCCTCAGTGTAGAAATACCAAATCGGAATTCTCTAATTTACTTAGCTAGACTAACTCTCGACGGTGAGAGCGGCGGCCAGCGAAACCACACAGTTTGGTATTCTCTAACGCAATGCAGCCTGCGTTTGAATACCGCCTTTCCCGCAGTTCGATTCAAAGTTAAATCCAAAAGCTACGACGCTACGACAATCTATAATTATAAGTCCTTTGTAAAATTCTCATTTTTACTAAATAAGGGCTCGCGCACCGAGGGTTCCATATAAAGTTAATAAGCACCGAACATTGCTCTAACGAAAAGATAAACTGAATTGAGGTACAAACTTTACTTTGCTATTGGAAAACTGTTGTACCCATACTTATCAAATACAAATATAAGTTTGTAATAGGATAAAATATTGTTTTTCACCATTAAACTACAACGGTTTTCCCAGTTTTTCCTTTGTCTGTGCTGTGAGACCGTGCTCTTGCCAAATTTTATGGTTCTAGATCTAGGTCAACCGGAAGTACCCTACTTACGAATTTTTGATTCCCTTGCGAATTTTGATAAAAAAAGATTTGGAAAATGTCTACGTTAACCTCAGTGTTTGTATTACGCCAGCATCATTCGCCCAAGTGGAACTGATGATGATGATAAGTACTTCAATACTTCGTGCACCAACAAATCATATATGGCCTGGGTGGGTGCATGACCGACCTATACGATTCAATCGATCAGAGGTAGTTTCCAGAAACAATATAGTTTGTTCTACTTAGAAGTAACTTAGCTGAAGGAGACGGTGGCGGGTAGGTAGAGCACGCGCCGCGGCCGCGGGCATGCGGCGCGGCGCGGCCGGCGCGGCGCTCGCGTCGAGTAGGTAATGAGTGGGATTAGCCGGCGACGCGCGCGTCGCAATCAGCGCCCTTGTTGCCGGCGCCTTGATGACACTTGAGCGGTTTTGCTACTGTAATTTGGAGCGAATCGTGATTTGTGGGGCTCAAAAGATATCAATAATGACATAATTTCTACAATCGTTTGTGGGGTAGCAACAGTCGGCGTCGAATAATGATGTCTCTAAGCACAATCTATGCTAAAACTAGAGTATACTTATACACCAGTTTTTGATACTCAATCCACTATTAAATACATTGTAATAAAAAATATTTCATGACAATTTACATTAATTGTCCTAGTCCTAGTACCAAATTAAGCAACTAAAGCTGCTTGTTTAAGAATATTTATACATATTCAGGCACATGAACCTTTTTTTAAACTATTGTGAACAACACATTACAAATAGAAAACTTTTAAATTTACGAAATTATCCATGCTACTACAAGCATCTATCCAAAACAGTCTAGATTTCTGTTATTCGCCTCCTTTCAGCGCCGCCACCCTCCCATCGACGAAGCTACGGACAGATCGCGGGTAATTCATTTATCTCTCAGCGTTAGAAATTATATCCGAAAATGTGAAGATACTGGTAAGGATGCCTAACGAATCCCAAAGTAAAATATAATCCTCCTTATAATTAATTGACCAGAATACCTACTGATACGGCAATACGGTATTTTATGAAACATTCCGTAAATTACTTATTTTATTATTTGACAAAATCTGTAGACTAAAATTGATAATTTCTTTGTGTGCCTAAAACGTCTTTTGTATGTGATGACATTCCATTATGAGATCCCCAGGTGATTCGATTGGATGCAATGTCCAGCACAATCCCCCGTGTGATTTTAATAGGTTGAAGTATATATCCAAAGCGGTTTTAAAAAAAATTACCTTTAAATGTAGAACAGACAGAGGGATGGAATGATAGACGGATAGATGAACGGACGCTGCTCTCGACCGTCGCTTATTGATACCCGTAGAGTGCCGGAGACATAAACTTTTGAAAAAATCTATTGTTTTTATACTTTTTTATGGTATTTTGTTTTATTTGTCTTTTATTTGGTCTCAATACAGCTATCATTGAAAGAGAGTCTTTAATTTCGCTTAAGAGTTTATTAGCAGTCTCAGGCCCTCAGCTACACCCCGCATACCTATAAAGTACGCATGTAACTACGCGTGGTCGTGACGTCAGAACACACTTTTGATGTCTCATTAAGCAATGACTTCAAATTAAATTCCATTTTCAATTCCAAGCGATTCCTCAGAGCTTGCACATGAA
The DNA here is from genome assembly GCA_963691745.1 of Ditula angustiorana. Taxonomy (NCBI): domain Eukaryota; kingdom Metazoa; phylum Arthropoda; class Insecta; order Lepidoptera; family Tortricidae; genus Ditula; species Ditula angustiorana. The sequence continues at coordinate 16,818,859 of OY829472.1, forward strand.
CTGCATGTTTGCGTAGCATTTGTTATTAATTGTAACAAAATTCGCAGGTTAAAATCGATACTTACTTGAATGTTTAGCCTTTTATATTTTGACTAACAAATACAATTGAAAACCTTTAAAACATAAGATTGTTTGTAAAAAATAACCACTCACTTACAGCTCAAAAAAACTACAATGAATTTTGCAAATTCGTGTACTGTTTTCTTTGTTTCCATTTATTCGACTGGTAAGTACCTAAAGTAAATCCGGGTACAGCTAGTATGGGAGATAACTAAATACAAAAACAGCGAACATGGACCCTTACACCAATGAAATTGAATCATAAATATTTGTAACCAAAAGAATACTTTGAATTTTAAATTCAGATTTAGGTGTCGGCAACCCTGCTCGGATCCCCGCCGCCCGCCTTGCGCATCCGGGGCGGAATAATTTCGCTTACGTATCACGGCTCTCCCTGCCGCCCGGCAAACGTACGCTGACGTCGACGTGCCTCTCGATCCATTTAGCTGTAATTTGAAACTGAAATACTTCTTTAACAACTTACTACTAATATATTTGTTTATTATTTTAAATCGCGCTAGCACTGTCGTACCGAAAAAGCACGCTGTCTAGATGATCGATGTTTAGGGCTTTGATATTATGGCATCATTGTGATTAAAATGTAACAAAACCCTGTTTAAGCAAGGTATCTATCCGTTAAAGGCAATCCAGGGCCATACCATGCCCCATCGCCAACCAGTCGCCTGAGATTTCAGTATAATACAAATAAAATAATTTTGAAAACAATATATAAAACATTTTCTTTCGATTTTTTAAGTCGGTTAAAAGTTTACCGTTACAGTCAGTTGAGGTACAGAACACATTCTGGAAGGCTTTGGTAAAAAAACTTCTTTTTAATCTATACGAGAACCTACGTTAAGTATTGATTAGGGAATAAAGGCTGAAACATACCTAATTACTTACTTTGGTTTCGCTGCAGTTGGGTAAAAGCCTACGGTGACGTCACGCAGCGAACTGCTGGCGCGCGGCGGGCGGCTGCAATTATTCGCCTTTCAGCTTACGCGAGATACCTATTCGAGAAGCGCTTCCGGTGTCGTGGACACACTTTTAAATTCATTTTCAAAAGCCTCTGGAATATCTGATATGAACGGAAATGAACTCTGATTGGCCGGAAGGATCGCTTCATTGCATTAAAAAGAACCATGGTTGAATATAAGGTACCTACAGACGCAGACCCGTGAAATGAACCTATTTGCATTTACAATTCTAATTTTGAATCAAGAATCAGTTAGGCCCTTGCATTTGCTATAACTAGGTATCTTTAATGTTATTACGTTACTCCGGTAATTTACCTATTGTTTTGAGTTTAACTCGTGTTGTTGTAATGCCACTTCGTAGATAGAACTACTTAAATTATATAAGTGCCTATTACTAGTATCAATATATTTATTATTTTTAGTTCTATCTTTGTCAGACCAAAGAAGACTCACCTGTTATAGGGCTCCAACCACGTAAGATCAGTATCTACCCTAAAAAGTTTTGTGCAATAATAGGCACAATTATTATGATTAAATATAATAGTGGTGATGCGATGTTTGAATAAGCCTATCCAAACATGAAGTAACATGTTGTACTAAGCGTACTTATTTAATTAAATACTTTTAACCAGATTTTATTTAATTTGTCTTGTTACATATTATGTAGTCAGTTATAAGTTTGTCACTTTCAAAATAAAATCTACTTATATTGCCATTAAAATAGGATATAAATGAAATTGTGTGATTTCAATGTCTACAAGTCGTAATTAACATAAGAAATTACTATGTTTGTCACTTAATTTGTATGTTCGAATGAAATTTTCCAAGTGAATTTTTGACCCATGTCCAGTGATGGATTGCTTTGTAATGTGTCTGTAGGTAGCACTAATGACAATTTATTTCGTTCAACTTTGGCAACAATTTGTTTACTACGAGTCATGTAGTACGTACTATACTATGTAGTACACAATGGTCAGTATACCATAACGTGCCACTATGTGAAAAATGTTTCAGTTACGTAATCTTTGTAAGTGTGTATATTATTTCTATACTCCGCAAATGTACCTCATATCATTCAACTTATTGGTTGTACAGTTCTATATTAAACCACTCAGCTGAGTAGTACCTTCGATCAGCAATTGTTACTGTTTGTAGCTCCAATATTTGTGTATATTTGCAGTCTATCGTTGTATCACAAGAAGGGGTGTATCGCTCCCGGGGGAGCGAGCGGCGAATTAACAATCAGTCCGGGGTTTGTCCGCGCTCATTGATTTGAGACACGCCGCGTGAATTCTGATTAGTGGCCTAGAATTACTCAAAACCAAATTATTCCGTGCACTATTCTCAACGGCACGCCAACAGGAGATTAGATGAGTCTTCCGATTATGTATTCGAAAGTTGTTTGTATTCTCACGTGGTAGGTACGTACATTTCTACAGTATCAACATGTGTACAGTTTGGTTCAAAAAAAAAAATTGCATTCGCTGTATTAGATTAAATTATATCACATAAAATACGTACCTACTCGTATCGTACGTAATCGTATTTATTTTGGAATAAAACGTTTTTCTCTAGATTAGAAAAAGCTTGGTGCTATCAATTAATTACCTTTTCTGATCTCGAAGGCAAAATGGGTGTGCCATTGCCACGGAAAAAACCATAAACTTAGACAAAAAACCGTTACGTCACGTGTAACCATTTCTGACTATGATTTCTGACCTGCCAAATGTGGTATAATTTACGCAAAAATTTAAAAGCCGGCTTGTTGACCTGTCATTCAAAACAGTTTGCAATGTCATTGTGTTTTTTTCACTTTCTCACTTATGCAACTACATACTAAGTAAATAGTCGTACAGAACTCTATCAGTTGCACATACAGAACGTCTAGTGTATTAAGTTTATGGTATGGTGCAAATAATAGTTTTATTTATTTTTAGCGTTAGTTTGATAACGAATACATCTGCAGTCATAAAAAATGCCGCATCGACATTTGGCGCGTCAAATTGCAGCGTTTGATCAGCCCTTTGTGCGTCTTAAGACTATTAGGACAATGAGATTACGCGGGCAGCGCTCGCGCAGCCGACCGGACAATGCGATTACACGCGCCCTTCCTTCGACGCACACCCCTATTTTTCCCTAACTAAACTGGATTTTTATATTGATTATTGATGTTCGTATTTGAAATAGGTTTTTCACAATTAGGAAATTTTAAAATTGGAAAATAAAAACATATAACTTTTTCGTTTTCGAGACACCTTGCGTGTCAATTAGTTTTAATAAAGTTATATAACGAATAGTAGGTACAGTAACATAAATAGGTAAATTAAACTAAAATACTAACTATTAACGCTTCTAATTTTCAATGACAAGTCACTTCGTAGGTAATTAATCAACGAGGTTCATAGATATAAGTAGATATTAACAAAAGCGACCACGTTTTGCATCCCATGGGACTTGTTAGTTTGTATCTGCTAGTTTACAGCAATTGTCGGTGTTTATTGTCCCTGATACGGTGTCCCTGGAGGCGCGAGCTTGAAGGGGCTACGCGCCGTATGATCGCGAAGGGTGGCAATGGAGGAAATAAATAAGTGTAAACAAATACGTGCGATAAACTAAAGTTCCTTGCGACGAAATTTCTCAGCACATGCCATTTTCCGAAACACTGGTAATCTTATTGCGTGAATTTCACATTATTTCGAAATTGGGGAGTTTATGTTTTTAAATTATTTTGTCAGTCAGCCCGTAAACACGAGGCCTGAAAAAGGTTTAAATCGTCAGAATTAGATTCGTTTACATTATACACGAGATAAACCGTCAAAATTGTAACAATACTTAATTGTAAAAATTTAATGTATTAATAGGTACCAACTGTGCTGAAAATAGCCAAATAAACATATGACATCAATACTTTCTGAATATTGTACTGTAAGGATTTATTAACGCTAGCTAAACTAATTCTGAATTAAATAGCAATAGGTAGTCAGCCAATCAACAATACAAACCTTTACATAAAGAGAGTTTTAGCACGCGCGTGCAATTTGCGAATTAGTTAATTTTCATGCACTCATTGACAATAAAATGATTGCGTCGATAATCAGCGCTGAGCGTGCGAATGTTTTTCGTGAGAGCGATGATGGCGTCCGGCGTATGCCGGCTCACTGCGTTTGAATACCCAGATTTACCATTACCAATTTACGATTTACTGCTGCCTACTTACGAAATAGACTTTATTACTCATAAATAAAGAAGACTTACCTACTTTTTGCGGCGAGCGTCGTCGTTGTAGTCTTTGTGCAATAAAATAAAGTTTGCTCTGTTACAAAGTAGGCGGGCGTTACGTTGCATAGTAAATACGGGCCAGAGATTTGACAGCTCAGTAATTCTTCGTCCCTTTGTAGATCGAACCACATCGAACTCTATAGGTAGCTGCACTAAAATATGTCGCTGTCACGATTTAAATTTACAGAGTAAAGGATCACTTAAACAATTATTTCAAGAAGAATTCATAATCATAATGCACTCTAGTAATAATGCAGTAACAATCAGTATTTCTACCCCCTTATCCATAAAAGTGTACCAGCCTCTTTGGTTAACATAAGTGTTGTTTCTTTTACTCGAAAGCAAACATCACAATGACGGATAAAGACGGAACATCTATTGTGTTGATACGGAGGTTTATTGAGAATTTATGAATACAGGGGTTGGTGGCTAAATACTGTTTTAAAATCAAAACAATCAACTGGCGGGCAAACGTTCAACTGTTATTCACAGCACGTCTCGTAAGTTTCTGATACTGGAATAAATCGCGGGAAAAATGTTACAGTACAGCAGAATCCCTAAGAGACAGGGGGCCAGGACGCGGGGGACGGCGGCCGAGGGGCAAGATTAGATTACCTGCCCCCGTGGGCTGCAAACACTTCGTTACCGGCACAAGACGCGTAACGAACTCACTCTAGTAAAGAGGTCGGTACACTCGTCTAGACTTATAAACTCCGTTTGTACAAACAAACACCTGTCTACCATTTCGATGAGTGGTCATTAATAATTGTTAGAAATACTTGTGAATTTCGAATTATTTATGTTATCACGCGCCTAGAGCTCTGTTATACTTATTACACTTATTAGTTTAATGAAAATCATCATCTCATCATCTTGTTTGGATGGAATCCTTACTCGTAGAATAGGGCACTGTTATAAAAATGAAGAGGAAATCATAAAAATGAGGAAAAATATCACAGGGAAACAATTAGGAAAAGGAAAAATGAAGGAGCATAAAGCACGATGTATTTTTATGGTTTTTAAATACAGCCACATACGAAACTTAATTTTACACCCGAATCATTATTTTGCCTTACATGTAAGTTATTGAAGAAGGTAAATTCCAGACACTGTGACACATACCGGTTTTTTTGCATTGTTTCATAAGGGCCACTATAATTGTGACGAATCCAAGGTAAGATGTTTATACTTTATTTGTACAACAAAACTTATGTTAGAGAACTAGAGGCTAAGCAACTATAGATTGTCCGTATTGTAAAGCAGGTACAACTAGGTATGCAAAAGCACCATAAATAATTTTGAACCATTGCGGCGTCCCCTCGGGTACGGCTAAACTGAATAAATTTGAATAACACGCGGCGTAATGAGGCGCCACCGGCGGGCGGCTGATGAGCGGGAATCGAACCCCCGACCAGATGAACAATTGTCATTCATTCAACCATAAATGTATTTGTCTAATCCTTTGCCATATTCTTTGTAGTGCAAATTGTTGAGTAGGTTCATTAGCCGAGTGCAAAAGTTATGATTATTTTCGTAAAATAATGCCAAAATTAAAGACAATATATAATTGAAGAGTCTATGAAGGAATGACATACATGACATGACATGACATAACAGTCTTGTCACTTTTTTTGAAAATGGTATTTTTTTCAAAATGTAGTTCATTGCGCGCTCTACATTTTAAGATTAAAATCCCATTTAAAAAAAAGTGACTAGATATGTTTTTTCGTGGACCCTTCATTGATGCCTACGAGCGGCTTCACCAGTCAACAACTATTCTCAAAAATAATAAGTGTTTTTTTATCATTAAGTATTCTCATAGCTACACATAAAATATAATCTTGTCATGTATTTTTTTGCTGCCCGAGGCCGAGTAAATAAGTGTTTACAAGTACATAATCTAGAAACTCGCATGGACCTTTTTAATACAAAATATCTATTAACAAACACTAAGAGATGAAATTCTGGTAAATGAATAAGGGCCAGGCCACACCTAACGCGCGCGTAATGCAGCTCTACAAAGTTAGTTGAAGCCGTGTCGCATACGCAACGTGTACGCGACGGGTGTGGTTCGGCCTTAAAAACCAATCCCTTAATATTTCACAAGTTACGTTATGGGAACGGTTTCCAATACCGGTATTTTTAGTACCGGAATCCACAATACCCAATACCGGAATCCCAAGATTGGTCATACTAGCAATACCGGTATTGGAAACCCTGGTCATTGCGTCATAAAGGTAGCTATCCAACTGCTGCTCTTAGAGATACTTAAAACATTCCGATTCAGGAAACATTTTTTTTAAGTCAACAATAGGTCTTTTTTATTTTCATTATATTATTACATTAACATTACAAATGTCACTATCATATTTAGCCTTCTAAGGGTCTAGTCCACCGGTACGTTTCATCGCAGCGCAGAAACTGGCAGGAAGCCGTCCGCCATGGCCGAAATTATTTTCAAGCTTGTCAGCGTTAGCCTAAAGCGTGTTTACACACGACTCGATTTATTCGTTCGCCGTCGTAAATAACGTCGCTCGCCAGCGCCGACAGATATATGGAGCCCCATATTTATTACTATCTGTTCGCGTGCTGTACCGTCAGCATAGGTCGGACCTCTGGACTCTGAAACTTAAGTATATTAAAAATAGATAGGTATAACGTATGGTTAACTTGTAACTGTATTGTTTTATTTAAAGCGGAGCTGCCCTACTAACAAAGTGATTAAAAATTACAAATTTCAATCACATTTATTTTCTCTTTTTTGTTTAAGGAACATATAAACAAAATACATGTATTTCGGAAGTCCATACACGTCATTTGTATGTCATATTAACTACAACATAACTCATTCATTACGATATCGATAGGACCATAATCTTGGCGAACGCGCTTATGATTTGGGCTGGTGTCGGTACCGAGGACGAGGTAAGCCTACACACCACACACCGTTCCTGAATGAGTGTTTTTTTCGCGCGGCAGCAACGACAGACCGCATTAAACCACTTCATTGTGATACTTAGATATTTAGTAGTTGTGGTACGAATAAATTTCATATGTTATAATGAAAGCAGGTTTTTTCTTTATATCCGACAACATTTTAAGCTCTTATCAACGCCCGGCCGGCTGAGTTATGACTGGGAGTATAGAGCCGAGACGAGGCCAGTTTTTGCCATATTCTCATAATCAAATTTTGATTTACTGCCGAACGAGTTATTAAAATCATTTTAGTTGTGCCCCGGGTTAGACTTGAGACGGCTATTTTTGGAGAATCAATATACTTCTGAACCTCTGCATCACAATGTAAAGGAATCTGATTGAAAAAGTTTTTTGATTGAGACTAAAGCGTTGCATGTATCTACGAGTACCTAAATAATAATTCCTGCCATACAACATACCCAGACTAATATTAACTAAAAAAGTGTATTACGGGTACACACATACCCTACCCTACACCTACTTACAAGTTTTAGGGTTTAGTGCCAAAAATGGTAAAAAACGAATCCTTATGGTAGGCACGACTCCATCCTTCCAACTGCTTGTCACAGCGGCATATTTCAGCAACTACAAATGTCAATAATTTGGAGTTTAAATGATATGCAGTGACATCAAAAAGAAAAGTCTAGGATTGATCTAGACCAATAATCCCTTGCCCTAAGGCAATGATAAGAGGTTGCGTCAGACGGTTTTCATTAGCGAATTTTGGAATGTTCAACATTAATACAAAATGTTCTTTCCAAGCGGGGTCGGAAGATTGGTCAAAATTTCAATGTGAGGCTGCTTGGTCGAGTTGGGTATATGAAAGAGCTTCATTTATATACATGATTAGATCCGCACAATTTTCGGATAAAAATGTAAAATCAAGTTATTGTCAGTCTATCTCTGTGTGTCAACGGTGTCAACATTTCTTTTTCTCAGGCACGGATTAATGAATCGAGCAAAAATTTAGAATAGTTCTAGTTCTAGTAGTTAGAAGTCCGCATAAATGATAACCCATAGCTAATGTAACTTTCCCTTCTGGCGGCAGACGGGTAACCAAATAAAAAACCGCGCAAGAGTATGTCGTACCATGCTTAGTGTAGGGTTCCGTAGTCACTACTTACTTTAACTGATCAAAAGGACTTTCTCAAGCTTGAACAAGGTTTAGATAAATTTTCCATTCAAAGTAATTTTGTACCTATCTATCTACCTACGTTGATTTTCAGTAACGTTTTAGTCACCTATAATTCCAGAATCAATCAAAGTGTATGCCTTGTAGTTTTCCTTAAAGGACTTCATAAGAGCTCTTATGTAAGATATATGTCCATATTTTTAGCATAGTCGTATTTGTAGAAGTAGGCTTTAGAGGGAGACGAAAATTTTCCATTCAGAGCTCAATAATTTCGAAGCAATACTCCAAACCCTAAAATAGATAATAACATACAGATAATGTTTCTTAAAGCGTTAACTGAAGATACTGTACTCGATATTGTATGGTAGGAGCAATACATTTACACGTATTTATACAAGAGGTAACTTAAAAAATGTAATACGAGTATACTATTTGTGCTTGGGATGGAATGTATGTGTGCAAAATTTTAAGTTTCAACACTAGTAGTTTTCAAGAAAAATTGTGCGTGGCCTAAAGGTAAACAAGACAAAAAGACAGATGAACAGACAGACAGATAAAAATGTAAAGATAACTATACTCTGTATTTCTCTATACCTAACCTATTTACTCTACTCCTTTGTGATACCTTTTCTGTATATTTGCTGCATTTATTAAATAATAAATATTTCATTTCATTTCATTTTATAAGGGTGCCTAGTTTGACTGCGGTACCCTAAATATGGTGTTACTTATATTTATGCTTCGTAAATCCCCAAAATACCAACGTTATTTAAATCGAAATAAGTATCTTTGTAAATCTTAGCCTATATTTCTCAAGAAGACCCGCCGACGCGTACGCGGGATAAATCGCGTTTACCGGCGTGTCAGATCGCGATCGAGCTAAATCATACTTATTGGTAACGAAGCGTAGCGGCGCGTGCGCCGACCGCTGTCCCTATGCCCTGGGAGGGGCAACGCACGGCATCCCATCTGCGAATGCCTTTCGTTACGAAATAAGGAATCTCAGCTCATATGTGGGCGATTCGTATAAATCAGAAGCATGAAGTTCATCTGCCTCAGTTTAGACAACAAAGGAGTAAGTCATAAAAGCTTCGGGTTCTGACTATGAATAAAAATGCTTCTCAACCTAAACTTATTTTATTTTAGCTCTCAATGCTTACGAAACCAATTCTGAGATTTTCACTTTATTAACTAGCCTGGATCCTCAAAACCTTTAGAGAGTTCGCACCAATATCGCATTACACAGATGGTATAATCGGGGGTAATACATGTGGCATTCCACACGAGCCGGGTGGCGAAGGGTCTAGTCTAGCAGCTCTATTATAGAATTTAAGACCTACCGTGCAATCACCACCCAAAGCCCTCGAAATCTCAACATGACAATCGTGCGGGCTTTTTTACAATGCCCTTTAGTTGAATAAGATTTACATGTTAGTTCATGATATTTTGTCACGAGATCACAACGTAAGGCGCGATAGATTTACACGTTAATTTTCTCTAGACTTGCATAATCGTAACGTAGCTTGTAGCTTAGTTTAAAATTGGGAGCTGGTGGCTTCCTCCGTTTTCAAAGGGTGTGAACGCCGGCAAATGACGCGAGCAACATATTTATTGTAATAACAAGTGGATTGAGCGGTGGACACGCCGGGCGGGAATTAGCGTTTGCGGCCCACTATAATGATCCCCCGCCGCGGCGCACTCCATGTTATAAAGGCCCCTTGCCTTGCTGATCAATTATTTTACACATCGATTATAAATTTTTAGTGATAGGTAAGTAAATATCCGCAGTGATGATGCGATAGTTTTGACCCGACTGTCACAGAAAACAGGAATATGTTTTTTTTATATGTACGTGGTATTATTAGATTTATCTTGATTTCAGGAGTGTCACTAAATACTTTACCATCCCAACCAGCTACCATTAACGTCTCAGAAAATATAACCACTTAATGGTAGGACAGACAGACGAACGGCGTAGGCTCAGCAATAGAGTCCTTTTGGCACCCTTTGGGTACGGAACTCTAAAAAGAAATAAACTAAATAATTGAAGCCGTTCTTTCCAGTGGCTCCCGGATCTAACGGGGCGTGCATAATGCATTTAAAATTGTAGGCGTGGTGTGAGCCAGGAAGGAAGCGATCGAGTATTGTGTCATATCGGCTCATTGTTGACACGTGCCGCCTATTGTCTCGTGTCGCGCTGCTCGGTGCTGCGGGCACGTGCCGGGCCTATGACGATTGCTAAATTACAGCTCGAGCCTAATTGTTACGTAATCAGCTTAGATGTACGTTATTATGACAACTTTTAGGGTTCCGAACTTATATGATAATAAGGAACCCTTTTTAGTCTCGCGTCTGCAGTGTCCACGTCCGTCTGTCGCAGCCAATATCTTAGGAACCGCTGGAGCTATCGACTTAAAATTTGGCACAACGAAAGGCACCGACGAAAGTCTACGACAGTTGAAGTATTCTTCTAATATTTTTTCTTAATGGGGGATATGAAATAGGGGTTGAAATTTAAAACGGTCGAGTATACGGGTACGAAAATATACAATCAAGTTATCATATATGGTGCATTGTTTTTATTTACATTTCAGGTTTTACAATTGACTTTTACACTTTTTAGAGTTTGAACTAACCCTTATTTATAGTTTGGCTATGTATTTCGTAGCCACTTCATCTCCAACAAAACGAAAGTCACAAAGCTGAGTTTTGTACAATGCCATTTATCACGCGTATTAGGATTTAAAAATTGTTTAAATGTACATTTCACTCGTCTCATATATACAATATGTAAAGCAAAGCAGGAATAATAACATATTTTTCTACCTACCATAGTTTTTCTATCTGAAACGACGAATGAGATAGAAAAACGATGGTAGATATATTGTCGAAGGCGCAAGGGTGTACCCAGGGACGATTCGTGTTTAATGACACTTATAGTATAGACTAGAAGACTGTATTCAGTACCTACGCAAGTGGTTATGACGGCGGTTAAAAATTGACTACGTCTCTCAAAATGACCAGAGTATTAAGTTGGCTAAAGATTGGATGCTATGGTTCATACGCCTTATTTGTAATCGGAGCTTCCAGTTAATTCAGCTTACACGACAGTTTAGGCTGAAGACGAGCAGAAAACAGTCGTTTTAATTTTATAAACTAACCGAAGTTATCAGAAGGATACATAATATATAATAATTTAAAATGTGACGTGTAATGAATATTACCAATAAATTTATGATTATGATTATGATTATGATTATATATCCACATCATATTATTATCAATGGTTTAATCTGGAAGTATCAACCTATAAATTAAATGGCCACTAACCGATATGACGTGGCATCAAAGCGGCGCGTTATAGCCTCTCGAGTGGCCCTAACCATAGTTTACTTACCAAAATTCAATTTATCCTACTGTGGCGCTGTCTAACTTCTGGCATAAGAAAGGGATGCACTGCGTCATAACTTTAACTTGGGCGGTAATGCTCGGGCCTCAATATATTATTCAACCAGGCCTTTCATGTCATCGGCGTGGAGTTGGAGTATTATCAAACCGCGATCAGAATATAATTGGAGAGTAATGTCAGCCCCCTGTCATTTCATACATATAGGAATGAAGCATGAAGCCAGTCTATGAAATGACAGTGTGCTGACGTTACCCTCCAATTATATTCCAATCGTGGTTTGATTATAGTTACGTTCTGTGCAACTTATATCAAATAACTTATTTCTGTGCGACGTCTCTCTCCTAACGGGCTAGTTAGGACGAGACGCACTGAGTTACGTAGCGAGTTAACGCGTGTCGAGAAGATTCGTGCTAGGTACACAGGATATCCCGCTACGTTTTAATCTACACTAGCTCTTGCCCGCGACTTCGTCCGCGTAGACTTGTTTAATTGAATCAAGCAAACGTGCACCCAACATGCAATCTGCAATATTTCCTGTATAAATTAATGAGAATTAGTTGCTTTGCTGCTCATGACGTCACGGCGGCGTATAAGTCACTTATCGCTATCCCGTGGGAACTTTGCATTTTTACGGGAAAAAAAGTATCCTATGTGTTAATCTAGGTTATAAACTATGTATGTGCCAAATTTCGTCCAAATCCATTCAGTTGTTTTTGCGTGATTGAGTAACAAACATCCAAACATCGAAACATACAAACTTTCATATTTATAATATTAGTAGGATCTACTCTACAGTAATATAATAAAGAGGTAAACTTTGTTAGAATTTGGGGGTAATCTCTGGAACTACTGAACCGATTTCTAAAATTCTTTCACTAATGGAAAGCTATTACTATCCCTGATGGACATAGGCTATTAATTTCACGCGAACAAAGTCGCGCGCGTCTGCTAGTATAATATAAAGTGGAGACGTCCTGGGCCCATAACCTAATTTAAATTAAGGAACATGAATGTTTTATGAAATTTACATAACTTTATCAAGAAGAACAATCATACAAACTCAAACAGACACCACTCAACATTTAAAATTCATTGGAAACTATGCGGGCTTTGTGACATTACTAACACAATTAATACCTAGACCTAGACCTTATGCGATATGGACGTAGATAATTTGCAAAGCAGATATTATGCGTTATAGGCAACATTACTACTTTGGCGTTTTGGTTTATTGAAGGCCTGTTCATGAGGGAAATTTACTAAGCGTACAAGTTCCAACACAACCATAACCCATAATTTTGTGAAAATAAATTAAATTAAATCAAAATCTTTAATACTTAAGTACTTAGATATAACATCCCTGTCGCGGGTACAAACATTTATATTAATCATACAAACTTTTGTCCCTCAGGGGAATCGAACTCGGCACTTCTAGGTTTGTAGTCAGGTTACTACCAACAGGCTAACCCATCATCAACCGAATATCGGGCTATATTAGGTAGATATTTATTATGTTCGCTAGGCTGTAAATAATATTTAGAATAAAGAAAAAAAATCCTTACGTTGTACATAGGCCTTAACTTTTTGACCTTTCTAACGTATTAAATTACGTATAAAACACTCTGTAATTTGTAATCACAGACAAATGCTATGATTCTTTACTGACGTCCATGCCAGCGCTTTTGTATACACCGGAGGTTTAATTAATAAAAAAATAAATACCCTATGTAAGTACGTACTTAGTATTCGGGACATCACAGTACCCTGACTTGGAAGAGCAGCTATGCTAGGTATAGATGGGCGGCAATTGTTGTGTAGACCACCGCGTGAGCGCAAGTCACTCTACCTCAAACTTGTCTGACAATACAATATCGTCCTTAATTTAATTCAATAAACGTGTATATGGTACGCACACGTTGATAGGCTTAGTATTGATTTTGACGATGGACCCAGTTTTTGAACTTACATGACAATACATATTTTTAGAGTTCCGTAGTCAAACAAAGAATCCTTGTAGTTTTGCCATGTCCATCTGTCAGCCTGTCTACATGCTATAGTCACTTTTCTCGAAATTATCAAAGTTAGAAAGCTAAAATGTTGAGCAACATACATATATGTATATTTTCAGTATAAGTTGTGATATAAGGTATCTTTTCCGGCGCATAAGAATCAATAATCTTTATAAAAATATTTTTTAAAGTTAATAGTTCTGGTGGGTACAAATGGTGCACTTAAGGATTTTTTTCCTACTAGATCGTATAAGGCATCATTCGATAGCTCTTTTGAAAATATGTAGAGTACTTGTGTGTTATTATCTATTTGAGCAAACGATAAAACAATAAGTCTAACTTATTATGTATTCGAAGAAGTTCCATTTGGAAAATATTGAGCTTGAAATGTACAGTTTTCGAAACCCCAATAATAAAAAGTATTGTAACGAAGTGACAAGAAAAACTATGAAAGCTTTATTTGTTTTTCAGTTATAGGAGTTTCTTTCATACCAAAGAACAGAAAATCATTAAAGAAAACAATGCATCACTTTTACTAAATCGGTAGTTTATATCTCATTGAAGTCTTACTTTTTCTAAATTTCCACATCTGTACCTCTCAGAAAAATAAAAGTAAGTATAGCTTCAAACTCAAAGGTCAGCATGCATATCTACTGCACACACTTAGGCCTGTCGTGGTAGCATTTAACATATCAATGGTAGGCACCTAATCATCACTCTATCACTTATCACTCATAAGACTCTGTTTTGCCTGGGACGTAGTTGCATCGGTCAATACATACTGTACACCCTCAATAGCCTAATTTTTGTTTGTTTTTCCGTCGCCGTTCTACAATAGTAGGCATAATGACTAGATAGCTACCTAAAGCTCGCTGTCAGCATACAGCCATGTCAGGCAGTTATAAAATGACTGGGTAGCTGGGGGCGTGGTGGCGGATTGACGGCTCCCGCGCGGCCCTACCCGGGGTATTTGCATAGCTAACGAGGCCCCTGCTCTCGCCGCCCCTGCAACCTGGGACCTCCATAGCTCTGTGGCGAAGTACTTATGTATACAACGTCGTCGATACTAGTTATCTAGATAAGTAGGCATATATTTTTGCTTTTCAAGAAAAAAAGATTAACAAAAAAACGAACAATAGCCAATAGGCTTGTGCCTAAATTTTGAAACAACTTCAAGTGGCAATAGAGGAAATAGACAAAACATATATTTTTATTTTTAAAAGTTAAAAAGTGCAAAAAAACTCTTTTTTGATAGCAGACTCTGTGACTTTTTCTCTGCAAAATTTAATAATTAAATAAATAAAGATAATCTGAATTGAGGGAAAACTTAACTTTACCATTAGATAACTGTTGTTGCCATACATACCAAGTACAAATATAAGTTTGTAATGGGGAAAAAAAGAAGGTACTACCTACTTTTTTGTGATGGAACTACAAATTTAAGGTTTTTGATGTTTTGTCTTTATTTACGCTGTAAGACTTAGCTTTTATCAAATTTCATGGTACTAGGCCAACAGGAAGTGTAGGAACGATTATCGAAAACTGTTCAATATTTGCAAAATTGTTCCTGTAACTTTAAAGCACAAATAACAATGGAGACAGAACTTTAAAAAAGCGCCTACCATATATCCTTAATAGCTTACCTGAGGACATCCGAACTCGAACAAAATAGACGCATATTTAAATCGAAAATAAAAAGTACCTGTTAGACACTCTTCCTTAAATAGGAAAAGTTAAAAGAAAACATAATAAATAAGTAATTTAGTTTATAAATAAAGTCTTCCCACAGACAAACTGTACGTACAGTTTTGTGGGACTTTTTTCATAGGATTAAGCTTTTTTGTTGTATATTTGATAAATAAATACCTAATAATAAAAGAATAGGTTTTTATTCCCTTATGAATGGCCGTATATTTTGATTGCTTTGACTTAGCAAGTGTAGATAATGTTTTCACAGCTCTTACGGACTGCAGCAGACCTGATTATTTTTGATTCTTATTGATTTAAACTCGATACCTACTTCCACGAGTTCCTTCGAAAAAGGATATTGACAGACAGACAGACAGACTTACTATAAGGGTTTCTTTTTCCTTTTGAGATACGGAACCGTAAAAATATAAAAATCCAGTTTTTTATAGCCACTGCAAATATAACTGTAGAGTTAAATATACCACCTATAATAAATTTATATTTCCACACAGTCATTGTAATCAAATGTATTCTAGGGATGACACGACTACGAAGCGGTGCATCGTTAACCTGAAGTTATTGCGATTTTTACGATTAAGAACGAAAGAATTCACAGCACAAAAATAAAGCGAAAGAGAACTGAAAAACTAACAATAGTAGATTAATGCCTAGGCTTGGGAAGTATAAGCAATTGCTGGCCGAGTTAGTTTAAAAACCTGAGCCAACGGCGAGGGTTTTTAAAAGTACGAAGCCAGCTATTGCCATTCCAGCCGAGGCAGATATTGTACTTTTCTCAAACATTCGGAGGAAATAAGATAAGAATTACATATTATAAAGATTTTTATTTAGCCCGTATAAACAAATCAATTTCCAACGAGTCAATACTGCACGCTTTCTGGTCACTAAGTAGTATGTTCAGCGACGGTGATTTGAATAAAACATTATTTTTCGGGTTGTTCCGATTCAAATATTTCATAGTAGATAAGAATGTAATAGTAATATTTAATTAGTTATTTTTTCACTCTTTCTTCCCTCTATCCTCCATTTTATACAGTTCTCATCTTCTCATATTTTTATGTCTTCATTTTTCATTGCATAAGTAGTTTTTTCACGTACTGCACAATCAATCGTTGTTCATGTTTTACTCAGTAGAACATAATTATTTTCAATAAATTTATCTTTATTGTCACTAATAAATCTAAATTCGTTACTTATTTACGTGTTCCCGCTTATTTTTTTAATATTTAAAAAGTACTTGATTGTTTTTAATACGCCGAAGCTGTTTGAGACATGATTAAAAATGTTAAATTTCAAACATAATTACTGAATCCCGGTATCTGGATTTGGCTGTATTAGATTTTTCCATAGTCTCTATCACTTTTAAAGAAGTTAATTTCTGTCCAGCAATGAAATTCGTATGCCACTTCGCGCTATTATCGCCGAGATGGTACAAACCTTGGATGAAGGACTAAAGCATGGACATAGCCTCAGTACTTGTCAAGTGTACATAGCCAAAGTTGTCAAAGTGGTCACCTTTGTGTGCGTCAAGGTAGTAAAACCTGCAAATTAATGAGAAAAACGTATAGTATACTACCTTAATGTAAACATTACCATAGCCAAAGGTGACCATTTTGTCTACTAGTCGTGTACAGAGTGTAAATTGAAGAGGAGTTTAGAGTATGTAGTCATCTCTTTTTGACACATTGTATTGCCATTTAAAGTAAAGAGATCAGATAATAAAATATCGCTTTTAATTTTAATACTTCTTCTATGCTGTACTATTTCTATGGTACAAACTATATTTGCCACTTGTCTATTGACGTTTGTAGTGACGAGGCTAAGGTATGTTGATTTACGTATCTACCGATTATCGACTAAGGGTGGCAGGTTATTGCAATCGAAGATAGTGACGATTTTTAAAAATATTTTTATCTGAGTTAAGACGATGAACCTCGTGCAGGTTCCGCCCGGATTTGTACCATAATCTGATATTGTTTCGGTCAGAAATCTATGCTTTCAAAATTCAAAATTCGCTTTTTAGTGAGTCTGGTTGTTTATCTAAGTTACACGCCTAATGTCAATTGCTCACCACCCTTTACAAAATATTGCTTTTCCCAAAGGACGTTAATTCTTGAGGAGTTCTTCTGGAGTGCGATTTTTGAATCTCACCGGGTGACTAAAACTCACCAAACTGGCCGTTTTTCATAGAGCTTCGGTCATTTTTGTGAGCTTTAGTCACCTGGTAAGATTCAAAAAATGTACCTCTACACCATCAGCCTCATTTAACCAAATGCATTGCAATGTGCATAAATTGCCTTAGCAACTATATTAAAATAACCGCGCGTATCGCCACCCGTGAAATACTTATTATTGAGTGGTTCCGGAGGCCGTCTGTATTCACCATCAGTTCCAGTTTTCCTATAGCAAAAGTACAAGTTACTATAAAAAATATCCAAATCGCTATACTTGTACTTATATATTTTTAAGATTTCCCTCGATTTCTCCAGGATCCCACCATCAGAAGGTGACCTGATGACAATGGAACCAACTTGAAAGTATACCCTTTCAAACAAAACAAGATTTTTTCAAATCGGCCCAGCCGTCTTCGAGTAATCGCGGAACATACTCCTCCTTTTTTTGAAATCGGTTAAAAAGGGCGCGTTCTTAGTCATGGGGATTTTTTTGGTTCATTTCATGTTTGACTTAATGTTTTGATATCTTATTAATTTTGTAATAAATTAATCGATTTCAACAAATTTATGAAAATGTTATCTGAATCGAAACGAAGAACTTGGTCACTACACTAAGGCTTACTGTCCACTGTCTCACTGTAGCTTAAAAAAAAGACTTAATATGTAACTGTTTACGTCTTGAGTTGTTAGAATGAAATAGTTTATTATTACGATAGAAATAAATGTAATAACCACTTAGTTGCACCTCAAAAGAGCATAATACATGGCTTTTAGGTATCAGTGAAGCTTAAAAGTTGTTGAATATTTTATTTATAATTTCAATGGATAATGCACATTTACGTGCATTTACGTTATATGGGTGTTGTCATGTGTCAAATGATGGGTCTTACATATATACTTCTATAGCTGTCCAGCAATGACTTCTTTTTTTTATCAAAGCCGGCAGCAACGTCCTTCGCGTACAATGTGAACATTTCCGACAATGTTTGAGAAAAAAACATTTACCTACTTATAACAAAACAAAAACGTGAACCAACACGCAACTAGCTTCCACCATACCTTTTTAAATGGCTCGAAATTTCTGATTCATATCTATTTTGCCTAAAGAATGACTGTTCTGGTTGAGGATGCCTGAAGGCATTAAGTCCGCCATTTGTACCTTTAGGTGGTTTTTTTGCGCAAAAAGTCTATAATGAATTAATTAGGTATTTTATGACTCTAGTCAGTCATGACAGTCTCGGAATCTCTATATTTCACATTACCTAGTCCATAATGAAAATATATGAAGATTAATTTCATTCAAGAAACGATAATGGTTTTTACTGAGATACCTAACTAGAAGTTCATACTACTTACTGTCTACAATTTACCAATTTAAAGTAGGTAATATTTTTTTAAATAAGATTTAGTATCTCATGTAAAGCAACTGCTGTAAGTTAATCAAGACCGTATTATTAGACACCCGTAAGGAGAGCATGCTATTATTTTAATCCTACCTAATATAAAGGCATTACCTTCCTCAAAGCATGCCTCTATGTCTCCTCCTTTTGCTCCATTCCATATCATTGGACTCCTAGAACAAGATCCTAAATTTAATACTAAGCATGGTCTTGTCACAAAGTCACAACATAATATTTAATGAATGTTAGATCAGTTATTTATGGAATGGAAATAGAATAATAGCTTTACTAAATCCTAGTTCCATCTCGCGGAGGCGCTATGCTAGTAAAGTAACGTGAACAAAGCATCTTCTTTTGTGCAGAATGTAACGCCATCTGCATTGTGTTTGTAAGTACTAGTTGGTGGTAAGCTACTTGTTTCTAGTGTTTGATTTTAGAACTTTCCACTAGATGGCAAAGTTGCTTCGTTCATACAGTCATGTGGTCTACAGCACAGAAAGATATAGACGACATTAAACTGATTATGCCCACAGATTATGCCTGACCCAGACACTGTTACAACCAAGTTACAACTATACTATCTGTCACTATACTACACGTAGAATTAGTATTGCATAGAAATAATTTTAAAATTTAAAGCTATATTGTAATTAATAGTTAATCTCTTTTCTTTAGATGGCAATACAATAATGTTAAAAAAGAAGACTATGACTGCATATTGGCATAGGGGAAAGCGTGCGCTTGCCAGGTCCCTTGGTTTAATTGTCTAAGCTTTGTTCCCACCGGGTCACATCAGTAACTGTCACACTGTTACTCGTTGGAAATATATATTAGTATCAAACCGATCGATTATCACTGTTACTCGATTAGACAACATTTAATTTAATTTGTTCCGAACAAGTCGCACTAGGGGACAGTTTGGATGAAATAAGACTGTAAAGATACCTTAGTACTATCTTGACATAGGTAACCAACTCCTGGAAAAAAATCGTTTCAAACTTAATCTAGGTACTTTGTGAAGGAGTCGCAGTTCTAACCTAAACTAAACTAATTTTCTGGTAGCAGTTTGTTTCTGTTGGGGTCACAGCTCTAACCTGAGCTAACCCACTTTTCTGGTAGCAGTTCGTTGTTGTTTGATTTGTCTTTTCACAGTTAGGATTTATTGTACCTAGCAAAAAGTGTTCTCAACGAGTCACAGTGTGAATTTGCGGGTGTGACTCGGTGGGAACAAATATTATAAATCATCCTATCTAGTAACAGTGCGACTGGTTGGGATTTTTTGTAGTAAAGTCTTCCCAACAAGTCACAGTGTAACAGTTGCGTGTGTGATTCGTTGGGAACAAAAATAAAAAAAAAATCCATCTAGAAACAGTTTGACTGGTTGGGATTTTTGGAGCAAGAAATGTTCCCAACGAGTCACAAATAGGTATTAAATACTGTCCCATCCAGTAACAGTGGGACTAGTTGGGATTATTTTAGAAAAAATATTCCTAGCGAGTCACAGTGTGACTGTTGAGGGTGTGACTCAACAAACAAGGGAACAAACCCAATCGGTACCGTTAGTGTCGTGTCGTTTGGCACCGACACAGAGTGATAAAAATTTATGAAATTTTATGAATTAATTTGATTTTATGATTGGACCGGAAATCGGATGTAGACTTTGAGTATTTAACCAAAGGAGATGGCAAGCCGTATTATCACCTAACAATTTTTTTAACCAGTTTTAGCGGTGGGTGAGGGGCCGAGGGTTGCCAGATGGACGAGAAGTCCGGGATTGCCCCGATATTTCGCGTCTTGACCAGTGTCTAAAAATTACACTTTTTTTGTCTGGTATTTCGAATACCACTACTTTTGTTGAGGGTTATGCCTTAAAAGGAAAAATCCTTATACCGTAAAAAAATTGCTATTACAAACTTTTATTTGCACTTGGTATGTATGGGGACAACAGTTATCCAATGACAAAGTTAAGTTTGTCCCTCAATTCAGTTTATCTCACTCGGTGCGCGAGTCTAACTCGCACTTGACCGGTTTTTCTCATTATTTTTACTCTGGCGGAACTTATCGGAACTTTTCAGATGAGATATTGGCATAAATCACAACATGCTGCTAGCAACGCTGCCACAAATGCCCATATGTCAAAATTTGAAATGTTGACGTCATTTCTGTCAAAAAGCCTATTTATTTAAAATGTATTTTGTGTGTAAAATTATGACTAATTTAAGAAGAAAAGTACTTATGTGTCATGAAAAAAACCGTCTTTAGTGGAGTTTGAAGTTTCTGATAGCCGTTTGAAGGTAAATACGACACAATTGACCTGACATTGATTGATTTAGTGGAGACGTTTTTTACGACAAGAACGTAAACAGAATGACAATCGATCGCAGTGAACTAGTTTTTATAAACTGCCATGACCAATTTGGTCATGCGCAGCGGCAGAGGGTAATGCGTGTGCTTGCCAGGTCCTATGGGTAAATTGTCTAAGGATGTAGACGAATAAATAAATATTACCTATTCATATATTATTGATAGATATCGATACTAATTTCTTATGTTTTCACGACTTGTAGTCATTGAAATGTCGGGAATTAGATTCGTTACAATATATGTGACGTATAAACAGTTTTAATTGCTTTACTTCAAGATATCGATACCATTCAAACTTTATCATATCAAATCAAACTGTATAGCAATCGAATCCGTCAGACATGTAGCACATTTAATTGAAACGATATAATTTCATGTCATTTGTTCATAGTATTGTTAGGCAATACTATCGTTAGCATTTCATATCAATATTGGCTAAACTTTTTTAAACTATCGAAATCGAAAATTCATTACCGACTGTATCGATTGGGCTATCGATATTGTTACTATTTTCTAAAGTCAACTATCGCTAAACACACTATCGATAAATTTAATCACTACGTTTAAGAGTCTCGCACTGATATGTAGTACTATTATCTAATCTGTGCTATTATTTTGAATGTATGAAACATAAGCTGGCCATTATTGCAAACTAAACGCAAACCGCTTCGTGTCTCATACATTGACAACGTTTCCTTTTTTTGCAAAGGGAGTTGCGCCAAACTGCCGGTCACAGTAGTGAAGTGAAGTGAAGTTAGCACATCTGTAACGCAACGCAACGCGGCATGCATTAGCTATTTCGTTGTGTGTGTCCATGTGTTGTGTCATTTATCGCAGCAGCAGCTGTATTTTTTTCATGTGTGTGAAGTTTATAACGTTCGCATAGTGTTCATAATTCGTACACGCCCAAATAATAAAAAATACACATTGGACACCAAAATATGCGAATAATCTAGGATATTTTAGTAGTCTTTTTAGTTCCGTTGTTTTCATTAGCAGATATTCCCAGCGAACAATGTCTGTAAGTGCCAGCGCCGAGAACCTGTCTAGTGATGCTCAAGTAAGCAAATATTGTAATACTCTCGTAACTGTTACTCACGAATTCCGTGGCTTTATTGGTTCGTGGCAATAACGTGAATCCAGACGTTGTTCTGTAATCAAATTGTGAACTTTCCCGTTTATTTGTTTCTCTTTTGTGAGTCATAGCCAGGGGGACCTAATACGGAAGCTGTGACCTATTAGCGCCTATATCCGTGAGATTCAGCCGTTCGATGCACAATGCAAATAAATTCTTTCGTTAATATTGACAGTCTTTTTAAAACACTCAAATATTTATTCGAAATTTCGTATTAGCCCAATGTTGTATCAAAGAACAATATAAATAAATTTTTACTGACTAAAACAAAGTCTTTACAAAGAGCATCAGTATTTTAGGATCTTAATTTACTTTGCTATGTCCATGTTTCTGAATTATATACATTAGAATTGGCCTGGATTTGTTTAAATTCACTTAACATAGATATTAAACTCATTTAATAAGATAATCAATTGTGGTTAATCAATAATCATTATTATGTTAGGTATGGTAGTAACTGTGGTGTTTGTAATGCTGATTTCACGTGGGGGCCAACTGAAGCAATACCACCATACAGTTCAGAATGGTATTTCAGAGCTGCGACGGCGGTTCCATGTGCCTGGAGTTGGCTTTGGAGGGCGAGCGGCTGTGCAAGGCGGGCGACTGCCGCGCCGGTGTTGCCTTCTTCCAGGCCGCCATCCAGGCTGGGACCGATGACCTGCGCACGCTTAGCGCCATCTACAGCCAACTCGGCAATGCATACTTTTATCTCGGCGACTATAACAAAGCAATGCAGTACCATAAACATGACTTGACTTTAGCTAGGTAAGCTCTCATGGTCGTAAGTGTATGCTGCATCTTGAGCCTAGTCAGCGCTTTGGTGTGACTTAGGTTGACGCTATCCTATTTCTAGTTTAAAATTGTAACTCTTAATGTCATTTCATTTACAGGACTATGAATGACAAACTAGGTGAAGCAAAAGCTTCAGGTAATCTCGGTAATACATTGAAAGTGATGGGAAAGTTCTCTGAAGCTATCCAATGCTGCAAGAGGCATTTGGAGATATCCCGCTCTCTAGGAGACCGCTTAAGTGAAGGCCGAGCACTGTACAACTTGGGCAATGTGTATCATGCGCAGGGGAAGCAGCTGGGCCGAGCCGGTCAGAATGATCCTGGCCATTTTCCACAAGAAGTTAGAGACTGCCTCATGCAGGCTGTTTCATATTACGAGTAAGTTGTACATTCAAATAATTAGGTAGTGTAGGTAGTCATAGTCAATTTGAAACAACCTTTTATCTGAAGTCCTACCTACCTACTTAGTTTTTGTATAGAAAAACAAAAAAGGAATTCAAATTTTTAAAATAAACCATATGAGGTGTTCAGTAGCTCGGTGTAGTGTGGTGAAGGAAAGTATTGGCCCCCACAGTAATTTTTCAGACTGTCGGTTTTTTATAATGCTTGTTTTCCAGAATTATCAGTGTAAAGTAAAGTATAAAAACATTTACTGAAATACCCAAAAAATTATCTCAGCTGAAACAACAAAAAAATTACATAAAAATATGTGGTCTATGTTGTGACTGCTGCTAGAAAGGAGGAGGATGAGGAAATAAATTGTACTCAGGAATTTTTCATACCGAATTTTTGGTTGGAATAAAAATATACAAAAAAAGCATTTTAGACAGGTATCACATGGTGATGTAAATAACGCATTTGGTAAAAAAATTTTTGACTGAGGATTTTCTTTAGTGTAATATTTAAGCTATTTGCACTTTTTGTTATTAAATACCTAACTTGGGCATGATTTTAATGCAGGTGTCTGTATGGAACAATCCACTTTGTTTACTACACTAGCGATTGAATAAGCTAGCTAGCTAGCTAATAAAAGTACACAAAAAAAAAATGTACTCCAGACATGCCTATTTTAAAACCTAAATATCTCGAAACTCCTCACCCTTTTTTCACCTAACCACACTTAGTTCAACTACCAAATAAAAACCAAGTTCGGATCTAAAGCTACTAAGCCACAGACAGGCAGGGGATTGAAACTTACAACACCCCTCTTTGCATTGCCTTGCTTTTGTGGTAAGAATACTGTAGTAGAAGGATCTAAATGTCGCCTTCAGGGAAAATCTGGAGCTGATGCGCAGCCTCGGCGACCGGCAGGCGATGGGCCGCGCCTGCGGCAACCTCGGCAACACGTGCTATCTGCTGGGCGACTTTGCGAGGGCGATTCGGTATCACACCGAGCGACTCCAAATCGCTCAAGAATTCGGCGACCGGGCTGCAGAGAGACGGGCCAACAGCAACCTTGGAAACTCGCATATTTTTCTTGGGCAATTTGAGAATGCTGCTGAACACTATAAGTAAGTTGAGATGAATTTCGCACAAATGACCATTTTTCGCAGTTTCGTCGGCATTATTAAATCATTAAGTATTGGTAAATTTATTAAAGAAACTGTAGTCAAGATATGACCGCGCCAGCACCGGCCAGTATTATTTTGTTTCGCTAATAATATCCGCTTTCTTAGCTCATTCGATCCAAGCTCAATCAGACTATTGCATTAGCATTTTTTTTTTAAACCTTTCAACACAAAAATCGTTAATCACACGCCAAGTTCTTTTGTAAATATCGAAGTTGAACCTTATTTGAATGCACATAGGTCACTTTATCTGTCTGTTTGGTACACATTTTTATCCTTCAGTTCATGCTCACGCCAATTTAAGCATTTTATTTTAACATTCAGATTAGTTTTTTGTGTACTTAGCTGTACATATTTAAAAAAGAGATTCTAATGAATGACTACTTCTAACATTTATGACCAAGTTCCAGCTGTCGGATTGTCTTCTTTGCTGTATACGTGCAATCTAATAACAGTACCATAAGAAAGTACTGTTAATTAAATGGATTCCTTAAAAAAATCTAAAAAAAAATCAGTGTGAATGAATATTAATAGAGGAAATCCTAAAATGTGATGAGCCAAACAAACATGTAGAGCGTTTCGCATTTTTAATATACAATCTGGCGAGTGTTAAATTTGGTTTTGTCTGAAGTGGTCAGAAACAGATTTTTCTGATACTCAGGATATAAAAATAAATAAGGCAAACATTCCCAGGCAGGCTAAGTAAGCATAGCCTTGCTCTAAGATTTTGATAAGATTACTGATGTTGATAATTTTATTAGATAAATCAATTAAAAAAAAATGATTCGTTGGACAGGTTTTAATAAATACATAATGATACATAACTTGATTCTGCTGCTAATGCGAATTTGCGAATATGCTGAAAATGCCCTTTGCAAAAAGAAATATTTATCTCTAAGTTATAAAACCCAAAGCTAGAAAGCGAATGAGTACATACAACGTGTCCCTACCCTATGGACGAAATTAATACTAGACAGCATAGATTTATTGGATTTTTTTTCCGCTAATTAAAAAAAGAACTGTGTCATAGCACTCCTGAGAAGAAGTGTTACACGGTTGTTCAATCTTTGTCCATAGGGTAGGGACGCGTTGTACATATATACACAATATAATACTATATACTGTGAATAATCTTCACTCCAAATTGTTTCATTAAACTAAAACTATATGGGTTTACATGGTTTATTACCATGATTATGATACCATTTGAAAGGGTACATGCCATTGAGTTTAATAATTTTTGAATTATGCTCTTTTTAATTATGTAATATTTATGGGATTGACAGTAAAAATATTATTTGTAGATGTTTAAGTTTACGAATGGTATTTAAACATTACATTCACTTTGATCACAATTCTTAAAATATTTTTATTATTATGAAACAGGCACACCATGTTAAGTTATATTACTAAAAGTTGGCATTATGCTGTCAGTTAGCCCTTAATGAAACCTAATTGAATCATATTCAGTTTATAGTGTATTCAGGTTACCAGTGTAAATTGTCCCAAAATCTAAATTTTTATTTTAATTTTTTAACTGAGTTGGGTTGTTTTTCATGCTTTATTGCAATTGTGATTTAAACGGGGCTTAAACTATTAAAAAACAAAATGTAAATTTGGACTGTCCACAGGCGTACGTTGGCGCTAGCAGAAGAGTTAGGTGACGCAGCTGTGGAAGCTCAGGCGTGCTATTCGCTAGGGAACACGTACACATTGCTCCGGGAGTACCGCACCGCGGAGGAGTACCACGCGCGGCACCTCGCCGCCGCGAGGAAGCTGCTCGACCGAGTGGGCGAGGGCCGCGCCTGCTGGTCGCTCGGCAACGCGCACGCCGCTCTCGGGAACCATGAGAAGGCGCTTTACTATGCTAACGAGCATTACGACATTTCTAAAGAGGTAGGTAACGAAACGTGCATTATACGTTTTAAGGCTGCGCGGAATCGCTGACCCCGTTTTAAGGCGAATCAGAGGGCAGAGTGCAGAAGTTTTTTTAATAACTAGATGAATAGAGTCTCTGTAGCAAAAAACTAGCTTTAGAAAGAATTTAATTCGGATAAATGATGAAAGACGGAACAGCTGCGCCACTGTTCGTTCCACGAAAGAAAAGCAACACGGCGTAATCACATTACATAAAAATCCATCACTGTGATGCAATATTGACTATTTATTGTCATTTCATGTTGCATCTCTAGTGGTTAACTGTCTTCATACAAAATGTTTCAATCCAAGTTTACAGTTCTCATACAAAATGCTTCAAACTATGTTTACAGTTTTCACACAACATGTTTCGATCCACGACTGTAGTCCTCATACAACATGTTTCGATTTACGGTTCCAATCCTCATACAACGCTTTTTGATCCACGTATACAGTCTTCATAAAACCAACAATTTCAATTTAAATTTAAAAACTCATACGCCCAGCTCACAGACTAACTGTATGTAATGTAGTTAATATATATCATAATATAATATTGTATCTAGTGAGTATACCTGGCGTATGGGGTTTCGTCATCGTGTATCGTATAGTAGGTAGTTGTCGGACATTAAAACATGATCTGCTCAGTAAATGTGCTGTTGATATCCGTTAAATATCTTTCGTAAGAGTTCTACATAGGAATAAAAATAAGACACTATCTGCATTGCTACGAGTACATCTTCTTGTTAAATCACTTGTTCTAATCGACCTAATCGTACATATCATTTGACCGATTTAGCTGCTCCTCACCGGGTGACTAATGGTCCCGTTGATTCATTTATACTTTATTAATGTGACGTTATTCAATTAATCACGGGGCGCGATGTGCAACTAATTTAGCCGAATAATATATACTGAGTAATGAATGAGCAGATACACTTTGGTATACGTATGATGTTTTTCTATAATTTACAGTTAGGCGACGTCCTTGGTATGGCTACTGCTCAAATGAACATTAGCGACCTGCGCAAGGTGCTAGGGCTCCCGGCCGAGGCAGAAGCCCCACCGCCGGCTATTGTTGACGACGATCGTGCACCCCGCACGCCTTTCAATGCTTTGCGCGTACGCCGACAGAGCATGGAACAGCTATCGCTAATACCGGTAATTAATGCCGCTACGTTAACTTAAAATTAGCTTGTAAAAAAGACTAGATTTTTTTATGACTCTTCCATTCACAAATCAAATTAACATACTCCAATGCTTAGATTTCTGAACAACACTATCAAAAAATGCTCCATTTTTCGCATTTCTTTAGATAACTCCTGACGCCAAGAAAAAGGAGGAAGAAGCCAAGGATAAGAAACCTGAAGTAGTGCGAACGGAATCTGAAGATAACCCTGTTGAATCATTCTTTGATTTACTGACTCGGTGCCAGTCTGAGCGCATGGACGAGCAGAGGGCCACTTTGAATGGCAACAAAGAAAATCGACCTAAGTCCAAGACCTCCAGTAATAAACTCCAGAGATCTGCCAGCAGTGGCAATAAAAATAACGGGTTAGTAAAATTCACTCATTTTATTTATAGGGTATAAAGAATGCGTAGTCCTGGATTCAAATGTATGCTGAACTAAAATTAATTTTAAAACAAACAGGCTTTCCACACCAATTGATCAAAAAACGCTTTATGTCTACGCAATAAGAGCGAAGTAGATGTCGATCGGCTCCGCCGACCCGAAACGACGTCTTTCGATGGGAAAACGGCCTTTTGCCGTAAAGCTCTTCGCATCCATACGACACTTAGCAACCAACCGCACGCGTTCGCAATCTTACATCTCCGAGTACCGCCGATCGGCGCCGGCTAGGGCTGAATAGTTCCGAATACAGCCGAGTACCTACGATGAGGGCTAATTAGAGCAGGCGACAGCCGTTCAAGACGACGGCCAAACAGCCGACGACGGCCGAACAGAGGCTACAGCTACATCCGTTCAGCCGACTCAACGGCTTTATGCGGGCTATCTGACGCCTCGGTAGCAGTACGGGGCACTCGAGACCTGACCATAAGTTTACAGCCGCTGCGAAAAATCAAATTGCAAGCGATCGTGTACCTCAGCGGCCGAACGGAAGATGAGACTGCTGAACGTAGGTTTACAACCGCTAAGATGGCTGACTGGCTCAATACGGATAGTGTGGTATAAAACATTCGGGAAAGCCGATTCCGCGTCGATTGGTGTGGAGAGACCCTAACTTTCATTCCATTTCCGTACCTATTAGAGTCAAATGTGTACAATAGACTTACTAAGTTGGTGACGTAGAATGACAGTTGTGTAATTTTTAAGATTACGTAATTCAAAAGGAAAACAGGAACCCTTGTAGGATTACTTCGTTATCTGTCCGTTTCTTCCGAAAATGTATGACTTTATTAGGATAAAAAATCTTGTTATCTTTTTTTGAGATCATTATTTGTGGTATTTTAATCTGATAAATGGGCATTTTTATAAAAAGGGGTCTGGTCAACCTAAAGTAAATTTACTTTTATTTAAATAATTACCCTCTGTAGCGTTGATTTGGTTGCAAAGAAGTCATTTGACACTTGATTTTCAGTTTGGTGACGGCTGCTTACCATTCGTTAACAATCTTTAAATAAAGAAGCACGAAATATTTTGAGGCTTGTTATACAATTAATTAGAAAGGAAAGCAAGCACAATTTAATGGACCCGCTTAATAAAGAAGCAGCAATAAATTTCGGACCGTTTATTTTAGTACTACAAATTACAAAAAAAAATTGCGTGTGTAGCCATTACAAGACTTTTGGTGGCATTTATTTATGGTTGTTAAATGGTCCATAGATAAAACTGCGGACCCCCATACATATGCTCGCGGACTCCCAGGGGTCCGCGGACCACAGGTTAAGAAGCACTGCTCCACAGGCTCCTGCTTCCCTTGTCTTAATATGCGGCAAAAGTCAAAAGTCAAAATATTTTAATCAGATTAAGCTTATAGGTAGCACTTATGAATGTCAAAAAATTTACCATGGGTTCGGAAAAACCTCTGATGAGAAGATACCGGCAAGAAACTCAACGAAGTGTATTTTTTTAAAATAAATCAAAATTACAATGTTATTTTACATCTTAAATATTTACATTTTTTTACAATTTAACACAGCAGGTGTACAATCTTTTGGAGCCAGGGATCGCCAATACAAATCGGGATCATTTCCAAACATCCTTGTCCAAGATATAGTCATTGATTTTATAATACGCTCGAGAAATTCATGTCTTCTTGACAATATATTTAAATTTTGTATCATTTAGTTGAGTTATGTTTTTTGGAATTTTGTTGCATGAACGGTTATATATTCTGGTTGTGTTGACTTAGATGTTTGGTTTTTTGTAGTTCGAAAGGATTGCAGACCTGAGTTTTTGTTATTAATTTCAACTTGATACCTCTATGCGTTTCTGAGAAAAGGGTGTTGAAAGACAGACAGACAGACAGACCGCGAAGTGATCCTATAGAGTTCTTTTTGAGGTGCCGCAACCGAAAAATTGGTCGCCTTAATGTATTTGTTAAATAACAAATATGTTTTATCTAAGCGAGCAAAGTAAGCCCATCCGCCGCTGCCTTATGACATGATGACAGTTGTAATCTCACGGCACTTACAGCTTATCGTGGAAAATGGCTATCGGTTTAAAACACCATTCACACAAACTGTTTTCCTGTTGCAGTCGTTGAAGTAATCAAAGTGTCTAGTTACTTTCAGCATATTCAGCTTTACACGTAATAAGAATCATATGAACACATCAAAACAATTACTTTTTAGGGTTCCACCGTCAATCTAGCAACACTTTGGCCGGGTTTTATAAAAATGTTTAAAGTTCAGTAACTTAGAACATTTTTCAAACTCTTACCTATTGCAAATCTTCGTCCGCCTTTGAACTCAAGATTTGCTTCTTTTCGAATATTTTTCTTAATCGTTGATTGTAACGGTCACGGAACCCTGCCCTGAACATGACCGACACGCTCTTTACTGGTTTAGGTCAAAAAGTATAAATGTATGACATACATAATTATGTATTCGAACATATCACAAAAACTATTTTTTACGCAAGAGATTTACGTAGGCGCTGTGTATTTTGACTGAAACACTAGACGCTACGCGTGCGAACTGAACACAGTGTCGGAGCGAGTCGCATGCGCAATCAAGTAGCACTTGTAAGCGCACGGTATTTCAATGTCACACGAGCGGGAGATCACCTGCCAGTAGTTCCATTGTTTCACACTGCTTGAGTACTTTGCAAATAAAATATGAAAGCCCACGAATCCAAGGACACCTCGAAGTATGTACCTATTACATAATATGTTCATTAATCTTTAAATATTTGCATTGACTTTACTATATTTGATGATAGAGAAAGTTACTGCGTAAATCAACAAATTACGTTTTATCTGGTGAATTGTCAATATTCCTACTTGTGTTCGCTCAAATCGTATTCTTTTAATTAAATAGTTTTTATTTTTGTAAAATGTTTCATAACCAAACTAAAGTCAACCTCAAACCAGAGTAATAGCTGTTTCTTGCGACGATAACAATTTAATGATACTTATAATAAATACTGAACCAGTATTTCGTTTTCAGTCCTAATGACGCCATGTTGGATATGATAACGGATCTGCAATCCGAGCGGATCGACTCCCAGCGTGCAGAACTCCGCCCCGCGCCGAAGAAACTTAGCTTGGAGAGCAAGGGCGCTTCTTTGCCGGGTCTCAGACCGCAGCAAACCACTAGTGCCAAGCCCGAAGACGACTTTCTCGATATGATCGCTCGCGTTCAGGTATGTAACCGTTGAAGAAAAGGGATTATTTGGTTTAAATGGTTCTAGTCATCTTAATGTTTCCGAAAATATGTATGTTACTGAAAAATTATTGTAGGGCTCCCGTTTGGAGGACCAGCGCTCCGAGCTGCCGCGGCCGAAGCCCGAGGAGCGGCCGAAGACTGTTCCAGACGACGACTTCTTCGCGCTCCTCATGCGCGCGCAAGCCGGCCGAATGGAAGATCAAAGAGCCACGGTAATTTATACCTTTGTCTTATTACCAGTATATTTCAACCAAAAACCAATGCAGAATATCGGTTTTCTTATGGAGCGTCCTAAGCATATCACAGTATGGGCTCCATTTGTCAGTATACATTAAGTTTAGCGCAGGAAAATCTAAAAACCTCGTTTGATGCTGTTAGCGGAAGTATCTTTTCTTTTTATTTATAAAAAATATTTCACTACATACTTCTATTATTGCACTGGGGTATGGTTAACCAATTCAAATTATGGTAGAAACCTGCTAGAGCGAGTCATTGCTGGGATATTAGATTAGGGCATTTGTTCACAAAAGTATTTTTGACATTCATTGTTAAATGTTTCTGCAGTAGATCAGGTATCAATTTGGTTGATTGTACAAAATCTCTGTTCTATTTAAACTATGGTATTGTTAACTTATTTGTATAATATTACAGATCCCGTTACAAGATCGTCTCAATAAGGGAGGATCAAATGGAAAGAAATAAGCACCTCAACATTTGACTGGACTTTTCAAGAACTGTATACTCTCCCTTCATGTTTGATGCCTTATTAGACTTGCCGACCCACGGGACACGGAGTGGCCATCCAATATGATATATATCGTAACCGTAGTCGCCGATGCATACCTGGCGCTCGCATGCTACATCGGGCGGGAGCATGGAAACATATGAGCAATTGCTCATATACATCCGCTACTCAAGTCATGTCGGAAGGCTGTTTATGTGCTCCGTGGCTCGACCCGTAGGTATCGACGTAGATGTCTAGCCTTGTTGTTTTTTGTGACATTAACAACATAATACGCGTAGTATGTTGCTTATAATAGGCTGTTTGACTAAATTGAAAATATGTCAGAAATTAATGTCAGCCTAATAAATTGAAGCATTTAAAAGCATATCCATGTTTCGACCACTTTAAAATATGATTATTTTTGGAAATAAACTCGAATAAAATTCCATGTTCTTAATTGTTTAATCTGTCACAGAAAACGTTCTGTGAATAAACAAACAAGTAAACAAAATCCGCTCGGGTGAATAATACATGGATTTTTCAATGTCTGGCTTTATCGAGCTATTCACGAGATAATAGGTTCACAAAACTAAAAATATAAACATCGAAGTAATTTTTTCGCATAGAAGCATTTGAGTTATGCGCAATACCCGATTGATATTTACGTGCCAGTTCAAACGACTTTTTGTCTTGGAGTCTTTGATACAAACGAACACGCCTTTTCTGGTATTATTATGTATTGATGTAGGTACTTGTACATTGCGGCACTACCCACCATTCATATACCGGTTTTTCCAATAGAGCGTTTTCATGTACAGTTGTACTGTAAATTATTGGTTAGTGGCCATCATCAAAATGACGTGTGTTTCGTAACTAAAGTGACAGTTTAGCCACTATTTCAATATACTTAAATTAAATTTAGGTTAACAAAATAGCTTTTTATAAACGCTCTAATGATCAAGGAAATAAACAAACATTTAATTTCGTAGTTAGCTGTCATTCAATTTTACTGGCTTATGACGTTAGTGGTCGTTACGCGATTTTTAAACTGCGTTTCAACGCGTTCCATTTAAGTCAAATTTTACAACGATGTTTACCAATATCCAAGTAATAGTTGTATGATGTGCACAAAATGTAATACGAAACAATATACGAATAAAACAAGTTTTCAATAGCAGTCAAACAGCGTACTATCACAATTAGGAGACTATCTCCACGGTATTTATGTATGATACAAGGAACTCGAATGTCTAATCTACAGAAAATGGATTGGCTTGTGTTTCTTTTACTCTGTGCTATTATTTTGAAGGCCAAACTATAATAATATGTAATCAGTGTACTCAACATAAATTATAACTTATAGTTAGTACTAATTGTTACATGTTTAGGTTAAAATGAGCATTGTAGTTTCAAAATTAAATGAATTGTTTACACAATGACGCTCTATAATATTAACAGCCCAGTACTGGGCTTCAATGATATGTTGATGATATGTTTTTTATATAACTACTCGTAATTGATACTGACTGCTGCTTCCAAAAAGAGATAATAGCAAATACTCCTAGTTTGAGATAAGTTGATAAAGTATTTCAAAGTGGATTTGTACAATCTCTGCTGCTTTCTTAAATTATTAAAAACGAAAACAACAACTACAAGTGCACGATATCTTAATTTCAACTTTTCATACGTGACACCATCATAGATTCGTAGGCTTGAATTATTTATGGTTAGTTAATAAGGAACACTAGCTTCTAGGCTTAAACATGACACGTTTACTAAACTTTAGGCACTAATTAACGATTTCATATTTTATTCTTGCATGTTAGGCAATGGAAAAAAATGTTGATAGTTGAAATAAAGCTATCGTGTACTCAGCTTCCAAGCTACGTTCTCGTCATGTTCTTTTTTAACGGTTCATTGTATAAAAAAACCACATTGTGACTAAAAAAATTAAATGTGATTTATATAAATATTTTTATATGTATTGTACTCCCATTTTGGCAATAATAATATAATTTTTAATTTGAGAAAATGTGTAAGTCTATTTTTATTCATGGAGAAATTATTTATAGTAAATTCATAACGGCAATGATTTTTTGATTGTAATAATCAACATGCAACTGATAGCAAAACTCATTGCGCTCAGGCGGCGCAGGCGCCTTGCTCGGCTCAACCGCCCGCGTTCCGATCACGTCATAGCTACTTTGTTTGGTAACTTGTACATTCCAATTACTTAAATGGAGATTCTTGTTGATACTGAATATTCAATTTTGAAGGGAGCTCCGTATATTTATAGCAATAACTAATTAAATAACCATACGCACAAAGGATAACCCCATATAACTTAAGTATTTACACGTGTCAAAAATGTGATTCAAACAGTTTCTTAACAGTTGATAATAATAATGTTGAGCTAAACATGTATTAAATTAATAAGTATAAAATGTTAATTAAAAAGTGAATGTTATCATATTGGACTACAGTGTTAAGATTATTATGAATTTTAGTGTTAATACTTATAATGTAATGAAAGGAATTGATTAAAATTTATCTCGTTGACATAGATTAAACTTAGCTTCGCGTCGTCCCTTTAATGATTTCTGGGTTTAGATACTAATCGGTAACCCTAGTGAGGGACCATCGTGGTGTTAGATAGTGTAACGACGAATGTTGTTGATCCGTCTGATTAAATACATTTTATATCTGTTAGTAAGGATGGGACATGACTGCGTTGCTAATGGAGATACTAGGAAATTAGATTATTTTTCATTTTTAACTAATTTTGAGTAACAGTCGGTCGCAGGCTTTTTCAAACCAAATGCTTTTTTTTGCAGCTGTGGATGTAATAAACAATCGCAATGCCAAGGCTACATTTAGACTCGATAATTCAAAGCCCTGACGTTACCAGTTTATTTCTAATTTTTTTGTTAACACCATATTTTCAAAAGTTCCTTAGACAGATAAACACAACATCACAAATTTGCTTGTTATAAATTGTAGGTGTCAAGTTACACAATTGTATAGGTGAAAAACTTAAGTAAATGACCTGTTGTATGTGTGAGAAATGTGTGCGAATAGACATTCAATTTTTGAAATGTTTAATATAACGTATGGTTTGCAAACTCATTAGTTTACTTATGATTCTATTGTCATGATAAGTATAAATAGTTGTCAAAGTCGAGTAACTCCGGAGCTGAATTCGAACTCGCGAAAGCAAGTCATGATGGATTCGCTCACTCAGCGAAATATTGACCATTCACCAACTATGTATCAGACACAATTATACGCTTTTAAAATTTCAAAATAAGCAAAAATTCGTAAAATACAAAATTGATACATATCGCTACGGACGTACGGCACTTCGCTTACCACCATATCATCTCCAATTCAATCCAATTGAAAACATTTTGGGAATAATCAAAGGATTTGTTGCTAAAAAAAACTTTTCAATGAATATGGAATCTATGTATTAAAAAGTTTAGCAAAGGAAAAAATAAGTATAGGTCAGGAAGAACGGAAAAATGTATGCGTACATATAATGAAGGAAGAGCAAAAGTATAAATGTCAAGAATCACAAATGGAGGCAATATCGGAGACTTTCATTATTTCTGTACTGATGAACATTAGGATGACGAAATGGCGAGTGATTGGGGTAAAAAAAATGTAGAGTAAATTATTAATAGGTATTTACAACTCAGATTCAATATTTATATAATTTATTATGCTGAGTTTCTTGCGGCGTTTCTTCTCAGTAGTGTCTTCCATTTTCCGAAGCGCTAGTAGATTCAGACATGTAAAAGAGCCTATATGGCCTACTTGCAAAATAAATTTTTCATTTTCATTTTCACCTATGCGTTTTTTGCAAACTGAACACGACTACATACAAACAGATCAATTACTTTAGTTTTTTACCTACCATCGCTTTAGTTTATAGGAATCAGTAAAACCGTATTTTATGTTATGTTGTCACTGTCGCCACTGTACCCTTTACTCATTTCGTTGCAAGCAGAAATAATTATTCATAAAATAAGTATTTAGTTCATTCTTAGTTCGAATCATTCTTTACGTGGACTGAATACAGCAGTAATAAAATAAAAGTGGTATGTATCATTATTTTTCAGAATAACATATTTTGTATCTGTCATATTTCTGAGACGAATTAAAAGGCCGAGTATAATTTATTACAATTATACACTTCTGTGGGTTTTATTAGTGACTAAAGTAATCTCATATGTATAGGTTAAGTTTCTAATGTCGTACATCGTTAATGGACGTGATGTGATGATTTTTTCTACTTAATAATGAATAACTCTAAAAAATTACTGTCAGATGAAATATTATTATGTAAAAGGCGCTTCTTGTTCGTTACTTCACTGTACAGAAACATTACGGCAATTGGGTAACCTAAACCAACACCTAACACCAAAGTGCGGAAAGGCGTAAATTGATGTAGATAATCATTTAAAAATAATATGCACAATAATATAATTTTAATAATACATTGTATTATGGTGGCTATCATGGGTGTACCCAGGGGGGGCAGGGCGGGGTAGCTGCCCCCCCCCCCTCCTGGAAATCGCGCAGAACATGTATGATCTCGCCTAATTACTAATCAAAGTGTAAACGGGGCCTTATGCTTTTAAATAAACCGCGTGCGACGATGGCGGACGAAGATTACCGAATCTAGCATCTGACAAGCCCCCCCCCCCCCCCAGGCCAGAAACTGGGTACGCCCATGGGGGCTATACTGATTTACAAATACAAATCTTTGAAAAAAACTTTTTTTTTAAGATGTTTATTAACACTCCGATAAGAAACAATAAATTGTACTATAGGAGTCCCATATAAACTTTCTTATTATTATAATAAATACGATTTAGTTTCACATTCCATACATTTACTAGCAAAATTGTATTGTAACTGTGACGTCAAACATACTATTTATAGACGTTTTGGTTAGAGGGTTTTTGCGGGGCTAAGTAAGCAAAAACTATACATACAGTTTTTCCTCTTTGAAGAGTTCTCTAAACTTTGAAAAAAGAAAGGTTTCGTACAGTCACGAATTTAGGTGTTGTATTTCTCTCTGATACGATGCATAAAGTAAAAAGTGGCATAACATTTATGTCCTTGACTGTACTTTTAAAACTAACTTTAAAACTAAAATTTGAAGAATAATTTAGTTTGTTGTTATTTTCAACCTTTCAGCGTGTGACGTTTTTACGTTCATAGTGCGTCATGCGCGCTGAAAGGAAAACTTTCTTGAGTTTGCAATAAAATAGAATATAATATAACATGGGGCATGGATAGAACGCCCGCTTCAGGACGTTGATAAGGTCAACATGACAGCTCTTAGATACTATTACGGCCTTGCAGGGACAATACATACGGTACGCGAGCGGATAAAAAAATTCACGACAAGCCGACGCCACTCTCTATGCAGAAAAGTCACTTTCGGATACAAAATCTTTCAATTTGTTTTAAACCGCAGGTCATCTTAAGTGATGTAGAAAATTTCATCAAGTGTCATCGCAGATTACTCTCACATGACTTGTGAAACATCAGGTAGTTAAATGTAATGAAATATTAAGGTGATATTACTATTTCTGTAAGTACTATCAAATACTATTATTATCAAGCTGTAAAAGCATGTCTATTAATACATAAAAATCGAATAACTTGGACTACACTATTTAATAGTTCCTAGGTGAAAATTGTAGGTTTAGATGATATTTTTTTGTTAAAACAACTGAATCGATTTCAATTAATATTGTACTGGAGATAGTTAAAGGTTACTAAGTTCTGTTTATTTGAGACTGTCCAGTACAATTACTAACTTAGCTCGCGATTAAAAGCGAGTACCTATTATGTTATTATAAGTTTTGTTCTTTTGTCATCAAAATTTAATACGAAACCAAGAAAAGTCTCTTAGGTCACCGGAACGAGGTGATAACTTCTTAAATTAAAAACTGTTCTTTCACAGGTAGATAGTTACATTATCCCTGTCGAACATAGGCTACTAATTCCACGCGAACGAAGTAGTTTGCTATATTTTTGACAGATTTCTTTTATTGATTGAATGCCATGCAGGCTATTTTATTATGGCGCTAGTAGCAGAGCCAGGAGTTTGGTCTGGAAGGGGCTTGACTCAGCTGAGCAATTGAGAGTAGCTTTGAGAGGGTTGGTAAGGGATCATGGGTGGATCCAAATGCTTTGGGAGGCCTTGAGCCCCTTAGCCCTCCCCCTGGATTCGTTTCTGTATGCCACCATCTACTTTCACTGGGTTAACACATATAGTCTGGCTGCAGTGTCTGTCTAGGGTTTCCTTATTGCGCATGTCAATCTCTACAAAACATCGTCTTTGGTGCTACTAACCGTTAAAGTGTTTTGTAACTTGTAGCTAGCCCTGATCTTCATGGTCAGTTATGCGTCACCAATTATAATTTTTGGTTGTTTATGGGTCATAAATAGTATCCAAAGGGGTTTTCGTTTGGTAGGCTCGTAAAAGACAATTGAATTAAGATTTTACGAAAATTAATTTAGTCATGAAGTGAAAGCAAGCGAAGCTTAAAACAACTTACCTCATCATCCTGTCGCATAAATTATAGTACTGCTAATGATAACATATGAAATAGATAC
Source organism: Ditula angustiorana (assembly GCA_963691745.1). Classification (NCBI taxonomy): domain Eukaryota; kingdom Metazoa; phylum Arthropoda; class Insecta; order Lepidoptera; family Tortricidae; genus Ditula; species Ditula angustiorana. The sequence continues at coordinate 16,857,968 of OY829472.1, forward strand.
CTGTATTTTCATTTATTTCGCCAATACAGTGTTCATTCTTTATGCCAAATTAAACAGCAAAAACGTATTTGAGGTAGAAATATTTTTTACGAAATCAATAACTTTAAAATACCAAAATGTTCTGTCTTTATTACGATAGCGTACCTACAGTAAGAGAGCAGATGAAAACAGTTGACGGCGGGGACATTGTGTATATACCTATGCAAAATGGCGAGTACCTACCATTTCAAGCAAGTGTTTTTCATCTTCTCTAGTACTGTAAATAATTTTGTTATAAGTAATTTAGGTCATAATACCAAATAATGCATTACAATAAAAATATATAAAAATGTCGAATGCTTTTCTTGTGGGGTAATTTTTGACTTTCGAGCGCTCGACACTCGCTAGCCGCGCGCCAGTCAATGCCAGCTAATATATGCGCCCGCATATTTGACTGCCCCGCGGCCCGCGGCTGTCGAATGTCGAGCACTAGAAAGTAAAAAATCAACCCGGTCGATCTTAAGTAGGTTCGAAGTTATTTTCAAACCTACTTTACCTTACAATAACTAACATCATCTGATGATTGATAAATCTACAATGGCGAAGTAATCAAAAGAAACTGCACAACCTCTTAATATCCTGACAATAGAGTCGTGTGTAGATCTCTGAGCAGTTTCTACATGTAGATAATACATCTGCTGCTGGAAATAAAGTGTCAGTCGCAGACTTAAGGCATGAGCCTCTTTCATAGCCGCCAACTTTATAGTACCTAAGAATAAAGTGCGAAAACGCTTGACCCTGGCGGGCACTTCACTTTGAACCTGGGGGCGCTGTGCATAATGTTTTGTCACAAGCTTAAACTTAGCGAAGACGAAGTCGACGAAATGGACTGTATTAATGAAAAATGAGGGAAAATGTATGTAGATAAGTATCTCAAAGAAACGGAATTAACACCAAGTACCTTCGAAGTCACAGCGGTCTCTCTTTAAGAATATATGTCACAACTCGTACCCTGCTCCCTCAGACTACGCTGATGGTTTTGGAAATAAGAATATGACCCCTGAGCCTTGAAGGCATCCAAACAAAACAACTAAACCTATCAGTTCGTAATATTACGTGACGGTACAAACTCGTCGCTGAAAGTACGGTCAGGTTCAGAAGTAGCTGAACATTTTAGTACCTTGTCGCTGTCAGTAATATGACTAATTCGAGCAACACTCATTTTATACGTTACCATGATAAAGTTCTTAAGTGTACGTACTTTTGAGGCTGACTGTACATTAAATAGACTCACAAATTCAGAACCAAGCCCCTAAATAAATAAAGATTAAAAAAAAAAATTCAGAACCTCTTCTTTTTCTTTGAAGTTGGTCGAAATAAAGTGTCTTATCAGGAAAATATGTATGAATATTTGATAAAGATTAAAACAAGTACCTACACAGTGCCATTAAATTTTCCAAAATCATAGTTTTTATTTTTACCAATAGTTTTACTGTTTAATCGATTGAAATGGAAGTCTGTAAACTGACAAGGTATAAAGTATGCTCGCAACTAAACGCATATTTTGACGTTGACGTTTTACTATCGTCTCGTCTGTCAGTTGAATTGGATTAGATGTGGTTGCTTTACTATGATCGAGAGATTTGAGAGTGGGTGCAAAGTGTTTTTATTGTTTCTAGAAATCGTTTTTTACCAACGACTTTTATCTAGCTCCTTTGTAAGCTATAAACCAGTGCTTTGTGTATAATAATTGACTATATTATATTAAATTTCTTTACTCGAACTTTACGCGGTTAAAGTGAAGCCAAGTTTTGGAGACTTGAAAACTAATTAGTTCGTGAAGCTTCCATGCTTCTTCAAACGGAATGGACGATATTCATAACCAACCAAGTTCATCGAAAGGCGGGCAGTAAGTATCAGTATTCCATTTGAATTGCTTGCAATCCACTTTTGCAATCTACAAATCGTCTAGGAATAGGATTCTTGTTTTATAATTTTTTACTAAAATAAAACCAGATTTCACACTACATCATGCAGGTTTAAAAAACATAGCAACTTTCAAAACATTCTTATAGGAAAACACAATAATGTTTAGGTACAGTGTTGCCAACCAGCTGGTATGATGATTGGGTAATCCTTTGCACAGACTCAAACAATTACAAAATAATTGCTAGAAAAACATTAATGTGTAGTTTTAGGTATAGCTCAACCAGAGTTTTTAAACCTTTTCTCAGCAATAGGCTGTTTGATTGAAAAAATATCATATTGTTGTCATCCTAATGAATTGAAGCATAACAAAACATATTTTGGTTGTTATCACTCGAAACTAAGCTTAGTTTTGTACATAAACTTGAATACAAATAATATGTTGTAGTTAATTAAAACAAAAACACTGAATGGTGGTGAGTAGGTAAAAAAAGACTGCTAATAATACTTGGGAAATAATACTTAGATTTTATAATTCCTGGTGCTATTGACCAATTTCTGAAATAAAATTGAAATTATTACATATGTCAAAGTGCCTACAAGAGCATTTAAATTGGCCACAATACCAGACAGGTGTCTCAGCTTAAGTTCCAATAACTTTTTGTCTATTCTGGTCAGTTAAAACAAATATAAAAACATTTTGCAGTCTATGTATTGATGTCATTGTACACTGCTGCACTACGCACCATTTACATATACAGATTTCCAATAATATCATTGATAGAGTAAAAACATTAACATTTGTGGTTTGTGTCACTTATTACCAAGGAGTGGCGGACAAGTAACAGTTAATGGGACTATTTTTACACCACTGGTGAATCCAGGGGTGGGGTCATGAGTCCCCCCCTTTGGGTTGGATCTAGGTTGATCAATGATACTGTTTCTACTCTGTTTAGGAGCTTGTCCTGACTGAACCTCGACTATGTGACCCCCTTCCTGACGCTACCCTGTTTTGCACAGGTAGAATTGGGATGTTATGTACATAGAAACATTCTGTAAAAAATGCTCTAAATGTCAGTGAACACCGTATCAAAATATGTTGCGTGGTTAAGAAGGAGAAGGCAGCCGAACATACTTTAAGAATTTAGAACAGTCAGGAATGGATACCGACTTTACTTTATACTATGTAGAGATAAAGATTTTACACTTGACTGTGGATGAGAACTTAACAAGTGGTTGCCATAATGCCATCCTTAACATAGTGTATGCTTAATGTAGATGTGAAATTCTTTTATTTTATTTCCATTGTGAAAGCATGTTTTAACTACGTGTTTTCTTGAATTAAGTCATCATAGATTTGGAACGTAAAAAAAAAACATAAAGCTAGACATAAAGACACCTTCAAACCAGTGCATAATATAAAAAAAGATTTCCCATATAATCTATTAATAATAGGGACTGTGATTATTGCCTAAAACAGGCTTAAATAAAAAAAAAGCATACAATAAGCTGCGATTGGTAGGGCCTTGGGCAAGGTCCGCCCGGATCCCTACCACCATCTTGCTCGCTAATCCTGCCGCTAAGCAGCAGTGCTTGCACTCTTGTGTTCTGGCGTGGAGAGCAAGACAGCCGGTGCAATTACTGGCACAAGAGGTATTCCATCTTAGCCCTCTGGGTTGGCAACGCATCTGCAATCTCTTTGATGTTGCGAGTGTCTATTGGCGGTGGTGATCACTTACCATCAGCTGACCCACATGCTTGTTTGCCTTGCTATTTCATAAAAAAAATGTTTTTTTTTTTATGAAATAGGAATCTTTAAAAACTTATCAAATGACATCCCACTGTGGTTTTTTTTGGTAACTTTTCGTAATTTGTGTTGGTTGCTAAAGAGTTTTTTTACAAGTAGTTTTTTAGTTTAGTAACGTACCAAGTATCGCCAAGAGCGTCTCTCCTAAAATTATGTCGCGATGATGGTAGAATGTGTAAAATTCCCACCTTGGTTCATTTCCTGGTATGTTGATAGCTCTGAAGAGTTCTGCTTTGTTTTTAGTTAGTTAGTTGTCTTAGCCGGTTGACTCCTTCCTCTGCCAGCATAACTTTTTAATTGTAATCAATTAATTTTTAATCATTATTAAATTTTAATTAATTAATTATTAATTTTTTCCAGTGTCCTACTTAATTTTACAAATACCTCAGCACACTCATCTTAAAGCACTAAAGGGGTGATTGATAGGCTAATTATAGATCGTACTGGAACAGTACCAAACTCGAGCTTGAGTACCTATAACTACCACCCTAGAAATAGGCGATTTGATAGTATCCTGTGCAATGTTTTGTTTCAAGAACATTTTCTTTGATGTTTTGTTAAATTCTGAAAACAATACTTTACTCAAATTAATTTAAAATGCTATTTAATGACAACACAAAGAAAAATTAGGGTAATGGCAGGACTCGAATCTGCAACATCAGCATTCCGTGCCTTGCGTTTGCCAGTTTCGCCACATTACCGCTAACATACCCTGAGAATTTTTCAATGCGTTTCGTTTTTACGGTCAGTTCACTACATTATTGATTTTTGTTTGGGAAAACTACCCTCGGCATAATCTATGACCTATTTAGATAAAACAAGGCGAATGCGTAGTAAAGAAAACTTCGACGGTTTTGACACCAGTGTGAGGCAAAGAATTGCCGCGGAGTTAGAAGACGTTCCGAGTGCCGGCCTTTAGTCGCTTCTTACGCCAAGCGGATTTCGCTTGCGGAGCACAAACATATCAATCAAAATGAACCGTTATTTTATGCTGCAGTGGTAATGATCAGTTTTCCAAAAAAAAAATCGATTCGGGATCAATTGTGCGCTTCTCATAAAAAACACCACTATTGTAGATTTTTGTTTGGTTTCGTATCGCTATTATAATACGTTGCTTGTTATGGGCACTATTAATGTTTTTTTCTCATCTATAACAAACTTTTCCATCATCAGTATGCCGACCCCCTTTCTGGTCGCGGTCGACGTCGTCAGCCAGCTTTTATGCCACTTACCGAACATATCGCTTGCGTAAGGCGTGGAGACCGTGTATGATAATTGTGGCTACAGCTAATTTCATTCTCAGTTCACGCTTTATCTCTTTGTAGGCAACTCGGCTATCTTAACTCACATGTTTTTCCACTACTGTAAGATCTCTTTGATAACCGCAATTGAATGTACATACTTATACTTAAGTATCTATAAAACTCTCCCTTCTTCTTTCCATTGTGCAAAACAATTAAAAGCCGTTGCTTGCAAACACACAAACTATTCAAATGTATCTCTAAACAGTTTGTGTATAAATTCTTGACTTCTATAAAAAATGTAGTATAAATTTTGATAAGCTCCGTTATTACTTATAAATCCTGCCAACTCTTTGCATAAAAAGTGTTATTTCCAATGAAAAATATTGGTTGGGTGGTTATATAGTAGTAAATTAGTAGCAAATTAGGGTGGTTTTACAGACACGCTTACACCCGACCGGTTACGACTGCCGGTGAGTAACGCGTTTTGTACGAGCTTCTCTTCCCGCATCACTGTCCGCCCCGGCCCCACTAACACCTAGAGTCACCTCGTCCCCGCCAACGTCTGTTACCCCGTAGGACGATCGGGTACGAAGTTGTCGGACTATAGTTCCCATGCAGGGTTCTGTGTGAATTTGGGTGCTTCACACACACACACACACCATTAAATTGCTTCGCTGGTGTTTTTAAATGAATCTACTTTTAATTCAAAATCAGTTTTTCCATTAATGTCCTTTACTTGTGATTTGATATTTACTCAAGTTGGCTAAGCTAACATGTCATCATTAGTTTTTGTTTAGACCTCTAATAAACGGGACATTCACTGTATCTGACGCAGACTGTATGTATCTACCTCATATTTCTTTTGAATCTATAGAGAGACTGAATTGGAAGTACGAAGGTTTGAGAGCACTTTCAATGACATCGATGGAATCCTTTCTTGTTTTGCGAGCAAATATTAAACTTTAACTTTGGAACTCTTGATATTTTCACTTTATGAAACTTAGGCGGTGTTTTTGTGGTTGAAGGACCGGTCGCCAAGTTTAGTGACGCATCAAGCTTCAAATATATTACTTACGTTGCGTGCGACTGATATTTAATGTTACCTACTAAATTGTTTTATTATTGGTAGGAACACATGATATAAAACAGAATGTCTTCATTTCACAGATCTAAATAAATACTACACTAATGTTTAAAAAAATATTCTTATAATGGAAACAACGCAACCTTGAAAGTTAACATATTCTTTCACACCGATTTAAATTCATATTTGGTGACGTTAGCGTGGTTTAACTATGTACCTATGTACTCCATCAATCGAGCATTTTGTTGTTTTGGCAAATAAGTGTATCAAATAGGTACTGAGTAAATTTGGTGACAAAAAGATTTTATACGTCTTTAACGTCTTCACTGTTGCAATACATTAGTAGCAATAAATGAATGTAACCGAACTCATTATGCTGTGTATAACCCCAATCCTCTAAGCCCATGCAATGCCACTATTTTTATCTATATAAAACACAGGCCTGTAACTCAGATCATGACATTTTTTAATGTTCTTTGAGCTGTCGCGCACAAAGGTTAACGAGCTTAATCGTCCGCTAACGAACATTAGCGGATCTGCGCTGCACTCGGCCGATAGGATTATGCGAGCGTACTAAGTACATAACTTTCAACAATTCGTCGGCGTCGTGTAATGGTTTTCATGTATAGTAATTGGATTTATATCTCACAATAACTTGGGTTACCAAGATCTCAAAACGGAAACGCGGTTACTATAGTGCTTAAAATCTAAATTCTTGGAAAAAGGCCCAGTCCTCTTGAGTAAAATAACTATGATTGGTAAAAATAATACGCCATTTTCAATACGGCTTATATTTCTATTCGCTGGAAACAGCATCCAAAAACCTTGTTTCTCTATTGTTTATTGTGAAATTATTCGCAAGTGGTTTCTTGGATGCTATGGTGTGATTTTGCGACTCCAGAAATCTGGTATCAATTTAAATCCGAGTGGAGTTTGGTCTAATGCCCGCCTTCCACTGCGAGCGCAGCGGGCTCCGTACGAGGTCGTTCGCGTGAAATTAGTAGCCTATGTCCATCAGCGGCCCTAATATGACAGCCCAGGTTTAATTTAACCACGCCATGTGTCTCTGTCTAACTAGTGTCATAAGAAAGGGACGCAGATAGAGATAAACTAAAGTTGGCCAGTCACGTTAGGGCCACTGGAATACACTAGCTTTATATCTCTAAAATATTTTTGGGATAGGTTCAGTAGTTCCAGTGCTTACCCCTACATACAAACAATCAAACAAACAAAGTTTACCTCTTTATTATATTAGTGTAGATGTACATAGTGTAGATTAGTGCAGATTATAAACGACGAATAAGTTTTTACTAATATTACAAATTTTACTATAACTATTCTACAATATAATTCCGATTGATAACTTTGTAGAACTGGTTTGGCGAGGACCGCTCGAGACGAAAACTATTCCGTGACGTCCGCTCCCTACCCGTGCACAAGTTAAATAAAAACGAGATTTCATGTTTGAAATTTCTCGCAGCTTGTCTCATTTGTTCTTAAGAGCGCTATTGGTATATTTTGCTGCCGCTTCTACTAGTACCCCTAACACCCGATCAATGAAGCTATACTTAATTTTTTTTTAACCTCCGACGGAATATAAAGAAGGCTGTTAAAGAGTTAGATGCTGTCTATGTCCGTGATCTGGTAGCTCCGATTTAATGACCCGATTTCATCGCGGTTTTAGTTGCTTCCCATTTGAAATAAATGTAGACATATTTAATTTATAATGTAATGTATGTATGCAAGTGGGTATCTTCAAAGATTTTACTTTGTGAAGTAAACCTATTTAAAATGGTAAATATCGATTTTTCGTATTCCCCAATTTACAAACCTAATGGTCCAGCAGCTCCCGCCTGTTTTTTTAAGTGATTAATAACAGTCTGAATCTTCGTGAGTTCGTTCGGTTCCACGAGACGCCCAAGTTTTTCCTATGTGCATATTATCAAAGAGGTAGGTAATGTAGTGCCGTGGAATCGAAAACTTCCAAGCGTAGGACTAGGAAAACGTAGCACTACATTTGTAGGACTTTGTGGCCATTCTTGAGGACGATCTATAACTAGAGGGCTAAGTTTATGTGTGATTCAAGTCACTGAGTCGTGTAAACGCTTGAAAAGAGTGCTAATGTCGTTACATTTTTTTTGTAAATGCGTAGGACTGTCGTGTCTACAAACAAACCATTAATTTCTAGTTGAAATAGAGTCCATTTTCAAATGGCAACGCAAAGATATTGCATTTGTTATATCCTGGCAAACCCAAAAAATTACCAAAATATTAAATTCTTCAAATAATACAAAAACTAATTAGTGCGTGTTGGAAACGCAAACGCTTATTATTATATTGATGATTTAAGTTTGATGGTTGTAAACAAATCCAAATATCTCAGTAACTTATAAACACTTGTTTTACAAAATCATTTACAATTAATTTGTTTATAAAGTTTGTTTACACACCATTAAGATTCTCAATATTTTCCACCCTACAGTCATAATGTTAGATGAGGGGGGGGGGAGATAGCTTATTACGTCTTTAGAATCGCATATCTTATTCATCTACATACGCGTTCTGACTAAAATAAAAAAGTTTTTTTAAGCCTACATTTCCAGATCTATCTTGACGTATTTTTAGCCACTGCTAACAGAATAACGAGAAATAAGAACAAACATGAACCACCTCCGACTTTCAATAGCCACCCTGCTACATGGTGGATACATTATTAGGATTTTTTAATTTAAGAAGGAGGTAAATGAGCAGGCGGGTCACCTGATGTGAGGCGATTAACAGTGCCCATAGGGGCACCGCAGGTTCCAATGAACCAGCAACCCCAATGTAGTCACTTCACCTTTGTCGGCCTTTACAAAATGTGGACCCCTCTCTTGAAGGCCCTATGTCGAAACTTAGGGATTTTTTCTAGTTGTTCGTAAAGCCTCTTAATGTAAAATTTCAACGTTCTGGCTCAACGGAAGTTCCCTTTCAGCTCGTTAAAAAGTCAGTCAATCAATTATTTAGTATTAGTATTCATAAGAGCTGGTACCGAATGTCTTTGAAATTAGGGTCAGTTTCATACATTTTAGGTGCCAGCTCATTTGAATCCACCGTATTGCCGATACAGATTCCTGACCTTAATAATGCCTGACATACCTACTGCCGTGTGTCTAGATACTAATAATTAATACATAAATTCACATTTTGCTAAACGTTTGAGCCCGATTATGGCTATTCCCAAGTGTCAAATATGGAATAAAGTTTAACCTACACATCTACGCATTAGCAGTTAGATTTTGACACATTTTCTATGGATAATTTAATTATTGACAGACAAAACTATCTGTGCTTTAAATATTTCAAGGGACTAGAAATGCACACATTTAATAGATGTATTGAAACGTCATGAACCACGACAGTAACTAAAAATAACTCTTACAACATCCTTGAATTATCATCTATCAAGAATAATCTCGATCGATCTCATTACTATACAATTGCGTATGGGTAATGGTTTGACCGCGTTACCTATTCATATCGCTGTCATTTTAGGCGACGTAAACACATTGAAATTGAATAAAATTCATTGTTATTTTTCAATACATATTAAGTTTGGTAGGTATGAAAATATTTAAAGTTTTTTTTCTGTACTACCAATACAATACATGCATCGGGTAGGTATGCTATGTTGTAATGCATGTCACAGGATATTATTTAATAACTTACCAATCTTGCGAGCTGCCAGTACCTGATATTTCAGATCAGCATTATGTATTTAGTTCAGTACCGCTAGTGCGTGAACATCGAAAATGTTATACGAGTTTACCTAACGCACTTTTTTAAATGACACATAACTATTAAAAAAGAAAAGTAGTGTATCAATAAAAAAGTAAATAGGCTTGTTGTGTACCTATAGGCTGTCGATGTCGCTTGAGCATTTGGTTTGTTCGCAGATAGAGGCGGCCCCAGAAACCGGAGCCGATCCCGGTGCGAATCATGACGCGCTTTAGCCATGTCAGGTACTTGTTGTTCTAAATGGCAGCTAATACATTGTATGCCTCTACGTACATACTTAGTTTTACCTTAGTATTAAAAAAAAACAATAGTACTGACGACGATGCGCGATGATACGTTCAGGTCATTTTAAATCATGTTTTCGCGTCTACATAAATGCAAATAGCTAGTGACGTTTTTTATTTGAAATATGCTAAGATGTATACACAACAGTTTTCGTAACTGTATATACATAAATAGATTGCACACTATTAAAGAATAGCGATACCGACTATTTAACATAAAGGTAATTTAATGTTAATTACATGTGTTTAAGAGCGATAGTAAGATTTAAGCATTAAATGATTTAACAATTGAAAGTCGGTCAATTAATAAAGTAATAATTTATACGCTCAGGCACCCCACCCCGCCGTGCGGCGCCCGGCGCCCGGCGCCCGGCCTGTCGCCTACAGCCAACGTCATTTTCAACCTGCCTGGATAATCGAACTACAAACCAGACTTCATTAAAACCGATTCAAAGCTATTTCAATGATAAAATATATTTTTGCTATAAGTGATTACTGCGAAATTCGGTACCACAAACATTCCTCGTTATTAATAATAGTATGCATACATGATATGTGTATACATGAATTGTGTTTTTATTTATAAAGATTTTCAAAGGATCTGGTCACTTTACCCTGGTAACGAACCCGTTTTGCGCAAAGTGAAACATGAAATCTTGTAGGTGTTAGATAAAATCGGAATGTAATTTTTAGGCAATATATAATGCGTTTAAAAAAAAAGAGCGAAAAGCTTGTCTGGATTTGCAGAGCGAAAACATCGTTTATGATCCCAGCATCTTTACATCTTTACATAGTATAAAATAAAGTCGCTATCTAAGCCTCTGTCTGTCGTTATATCTTCGGCTGCTTACTCCTTCAAAACCACGCCACAGTATTTGATGTGGTTTTTACTGTCATTTAGTGACATTTTTACGGTAGATTTTGATGTCTGTGTAGTCGACCAAGAAATTTCTTGACCACTTTTCGATTGTATTACAAGGGGATAACTATACATTACGTCCTAATTATACATCTGCGAAGCCGGGGCGGCCCGCTAGTTAGCCATATTTGCTACAGAACACTGGTAGCGTAACAGAACCTTTTTGAAGCAGAAATATGTAAATTTTTTGTCTACCATTACTACTTCATGAAATATCGCGTGTCTAAAAACGATGCAACGCAAGCCCCGCGAATACGCACCATAGAATACGGCAGCGCAAGTATGACGTCACAACAATGATAGTATGTACGGAGCGTGAAACTTTAATTGTGTTTATGGTAATAAAGAGAGCTTTTATATACTCTCATAATAACAATTGTTTCATTTTTATCAGGGTTAATAGATATATTGAGTAACACAAAATATGTATATATATATTGAAATTAGTTTCATACCTCTTATTCGCTCACATGATTTATTTTTGTCTATATTATTTTAAAATTATGATGTACAGTCGCCAACACACTTAACTGACCATTCGTGAACTTTATCCCTATAAGAATAAGGTGCACAAGTGGTCAGTTAACGGTGTTGGCGTTTGTACTACAATTTTACACTTTCACGCCATTCGGTTTAAGGTATCATGTACCCAATTGATTACCTTGCTAGATGGCCATACTCAGTCCACGAGCGAGGAAAACGCCGCCATAGGCCAGCAAAGTGGCTAGTTGGCAGACCCTTGACTGTTTTCGTGTCTGTTAAACTCGCGTTCATCATATCATATGCAAGTGATGCCAACACAGGATGGTTGGTTATGCCGCAAGACTGGGTATTAAGCAAACTTTATTAGTTTCCATATAGTAAGTGAGTCTGTTATAGGCGGCTGCGATGACAATTGGTAACTGGGCTAGCCATATCTTACAAACTAAAGGATTAAAAACGCAAAGCGCTATGTAAAGCTGCATTATTGGTATGTTATTTGGACCCCTTAGTGGAGAGTGAAACTACAAAATAAGCTATACCTGCGTAATACGTGAAAACTACAAAATTCATCATTATTATCAAGAATAAGCTCATATCTCATTATTGCTAGACATAAGAAGCCGCTAGTGGGCTTAAATTATCGCAAATTTAATAATGATATTAAAATGATACTAACACCTAATGTCTAAAACACATAGTTTAGGAATTGAACTGTAAAAATTGAAAAGTCTGAAAATTCCGCAATTTTTCACGTATTACGTAGCTTTACATCGCGCTTTGCGTTTTTATAAATTCTCTGTATAAAATATCATACGTCAAACAGAGCAAAAGTCATGAGTCTAAAAGCTTTAGCTCAGACTTTCGCCTTATTTATTTTTCTATGTCAAATTTCACTAAAAAAAAACACATTTCAATGTGTAAAACCATGAACGCAATAAGTTCGATTGTTCGATACAATTTAACTAGTGTGCGTAAGAGAGCAGCGGGGGCGAGAATACCTACATTGGAATACGTCTGTCAGTGGCAGATTCAACGTTTACTATATTTTGAGCAATGTGTACTTGGCTAAAAGGGAATGCTGTGAATAGTATTATCTGTTTATTACAATCGGTACCTAATTACCTTGCGCTATACAATTTACGATTCTTAGTACAATTCTACTGTGTATCCGTTCGTATATATTTTTAGGATAAACAAAGACCGGCTTATAATTTTACTGATAAGTTTTCACTTATTAGAACAAAACATAATTATTGGCATTCTGTTTTTAGATGTGCATGGATAAGAAACATTAAATATTTCGGTAGCTTTTTTATGTTAGCCTGAAATAACGTCCCACACTAAACAAAGGCTTCTCCCTCGGACTTAAATTTCCTCTACCATTAGCAATTTCTGGCCAGTCGTTTGAGAATGCGTCTAGCTAGATCATCCCGGCATCTCCGCCTCAGCCTGCCACGCCGTCGACGACCATCTTATGGCACTTACTGGGTGGCAATCACGTGGCAATAGATGGCCTTTCTGGGTGCATGCGGCGAACATGGCTATAGCCCAGTCTCATTTCAGTCTGGTGGTATTTTTGCCTACAACAATGATACGAGTTTTGGAGCGCCGCGTACGTTGTTTGGAATCCGCTCCGGCCTTGTAACACGTAGAATGTTGCACACCATAGTTCTTTAGCACACGTTTAATTTGGACGTGCGGAATTACGAATTATTCATACATAACGTCATTGGCTACGTAAAGCTCGCGTCAGGAGATGTCTTCATTGGGAAATGGATTCTAGTTTGCATTAAAACTTGCGGTTTTGACCAACCACTGAACTGCTGTTTGTAGCCAATCATGCCATCGTTGTAAGATGTGATAGCATTGTACCCGTCAACTATCAGATCTTATGCCAGTTAATTAAAGACTAAATAAGCATGTAGTATAGAATGAGTGGACGTATGTCAAAAACACCTGAAACAAACAAAAACGTGGAAATATCTGGCCAGCAGCAGTAGCTGCACGTGCACTGAACTTAGGTAGACTAGTTTGTTCTAAGAGCGGTGACATTATTATTGTTACGTCTTAATCTCGTCTTTTAATAGATAAATCAACAGGGTACAAAATATATTATTAATCCTCATACTTTTATTCTGTTAAGAGTTTAAGAGGATTACAGGTTCCATAAATATAATAAGGAAATCCTTTATAACGGACTTTGCAGTTAATTGATGCTGGGCGAAGTTGGCCTAACTACCCACACATTTTTTCTAAAAAAACGAATTAATTAAATACCTACTTGAATGAAGACCAACAGGAGTGTTCATATTCTAATAATAAAAAAAAAAAGACACTAGTTTAAAATGATTTCTGTAAACTTGTATTTTACTTTCTATTATATATATTTGTACAGAATTATTTAGTTGCTTACAGCATAAAAAACTAAAAACCTGATATGGGCAGGGATTTAAAAATAACAGTGATAATCAATTCTGCTGACTTCGAGTTAAATTGAGAAACTCTTTCTTCAGTTTTTGTTTAAGTCGGTTATAAACTAAAATCCGGCAGTGTGTTTATTTTATATAGATAGTTTAGATATATTATAATCATAGAGGCGAACATTTACTTGTTAAATTAGCAACCGCTAGTTTTGGCTTGTTGGAATAGGCAGTCTTTGCGGAAGTTGCGTGAGGGATTTCAAATAGAGCGGTTTCCGAGTTTGTATTAAGATAAAGTCCAATAACGACTAAAATTAGCGCGACGATCATTTAACCTAGTAGCTGATATTGCGTTATAGGTCGCGGGTCGGATTAATTGGCAATACAGGCAATTTAATCATCTAAATACTAAGAAATTCAACGTTTAGGAACAGCTTATTGCAAATTTTTATTTGTTGTGTTTTTATCGTTGTATTCGGCAGAATAAGGAGCTGGTTAGTGTCAGGTGTCGGTGTCGTATCTCGCAGTTGATTGCCGCCCGGTCACTCGACAGGTGGCTCGCGTGTCGCAGGTAATCACAAGCCCCGAAGCTTTCAGAAAAACAAGTGTAGAAATAATAGTACATCTTTTTCCCCCAGCGTTCGAAAGGTCCATTGACAACGGAATTACGTAGAGTGAAAACATCGATTTGTATACAATAAAGAAAGGTTGTTTATTGGAGATATACTTAAAGTTTTAAAGTATATATTAAGGGGGTAAAGTTGAGGCTTGCTTTTAGCAAAGCTCAATTCTCAAGTAAACGAGCAATCTAATAAAATTTCAGATGCCCATGGCCCATAATGTGGTTACTAGGGTCACCAGACTTATGAGATGGTATAACAATCCCTTAGGAATTAATTCAAACTGTTGTTCCAGAAATAAATAACGCGGAGTGCGTCACGCTTTTTTTTCAATCCGATTTAAATAAATGCAGAATTTTCATATATACGACCAAAATCATCATTTTTTTTTAAACTTACAGATAGATCTTTAAAGTTTAATGAAAAATTGGGTGTTGACTTGTTTTTGTCTTCGTTTCAATATGAGAGATGGTAGAGCTTGTAGTCAGTATTTAAATCCCTTGGCAAAGCAAGCTGATGTCAAGTGTTCTGCCAAGAAATTTTATCGCATTCTTCCAAAGTTTGTTTAATTTATCTGTGTTACATGAAATTGTTGCCCTATTGAGTATTCACTAGTGCTGATTCACTTAGCGTATAATAAGTACGGCTATGTATAAAAATGTCGTGCATGCACTGCTGGATTGCGTTGCATAATATTACGTTATATTTACTAACTCCGCGGCTGGCACGTGTAAGACGGCTACCAACGCAGATTGCTATCACGCGACTGCATTACTGCATCTTATACTTACAAAGACCGTTTACTTGCAGCGTTCTTTTTATCAACGCATAGGAAGCAGAATTGAATGATAAAATTGCAATTATTGTTTGTTATCGTGGGTGTCGGATTGCGAAGGACAGGTTCATGGGCGCACTGACGCAGTGCCGATGCATTGTTAGCTCGCGATCGCCATATAAATTGCATTCCATGTAATTGTGTCCGGATGATTTTCACTTTATTATTAGTTTCAATTCCAATATTAAAATGTCCCGAATCGAGTAATAAAGTCATTCTCGTTATAAAGTTTTAGTCAAAGAAGTCGGACATTATTCCATGCACTTATACAAGCGCAGTGCTTTGGTACTTAAAAGATGCACATGCTGCGAATTGGACTAGAGAACCAGTACTTGCATATTTTGTAGGTACATCTGTTAAAGATGGCATTGTTTAATCAACTTTAAACTTTAAAATTAATGTAAGATTACAATATGTATTTTGGATACATCCTACTGGATACAATATTTATTTATGTTCTTTAATTTACAAACAATATGATGTTACGTTCTGCTTAGAACATATCTGCGGGAAAAAATGTGGCAAAATTCCGCAAGCGTAATTCCGCGTTGACATAGCAAGTAGACGTTAGCAATTTAGTTAGCAGCGCGCCTCAGCCGCCATATCTGTGCGGACAAAATGTCGTCTGCGCGCGACTTTCACGGTGACGCAGAAATTTGACGGCGTGGTAACACATCGAAGTGCTGCACCGAAGGGTGACAAAATTACTCTAAATTTCGCCTGCCGACGGTCCCACTATGTTTTTAACAGACTTCAAAAAAAGTAGGAAGTTCTCACTTCGTCGTTTTTTTTTCAATTGTTTCAATATGTAGGGTAGCAATTAAAATGATTACAATTGCCTACTCGTTCCAATTATAATAATTGAGACGATAAAAACTACTTGTTCCAAAATATTAGTGAGGTTTTATTTAGTGGCTGAGGAGGAATTTAGCTCATCGAATTCCCTTCGCGAAAATTCAACCACTAGGTAGGTATACAATCCCTAGCTTAGGAGGTGAAAACCTTAAAGTAAATATCAAAATGAAGATATCCTAATGACCTCTTTTAGTTGTCTTACAAATACTTTCGCATTAAGTTTATTCATTCAGTAACTAAATTTTGTTTTTATTTACTGATGCAACGTCACGTCATATTTATGTCAATGTCATAGTCGTTAAGTATTATAACTACTTATATTTAAAGATTCATACTTTAACGTTAGTAACTTTTAGTTAATAATAAGACAGATATCTATGTGCAGGTGACCTCACTGGTATTTAAACTAAATGTAATTTTTCAAGACATTTTTAGGCACTAGGCAAGAAATCTGCCTTAGATAACGTGACCACGAGGCAAGTGCACTGCAAAGCATAAAAACTTCGTTTTTTTTAAGGGAACTTTTGATACTGCAACTGCGACTGCGATTCGTCGAGGGTCGTCGAATCGAGCGAAAGTTCCATTAAATGATTGTGTATAGTGGGCGGCCGCGTACCGTCACAATCATAGCACAGTAGAACTGTGAACAAGTCCTAAAGACAGTATCGATGTTTTCAGAAAGGGCATTAAGAGATTGACGACTGATGATTCTTCTGAAGGCACAGCAATCGTCTGTAGGCGGTAGGCGGTAATTACATGTGAATCAGGCGTGCCGCATGCCTGTTTTCCATTGACGCGGTTTCAAAAGTTCTAAGACATGTTAAACTATCAACTTGATCTTTACACGAAGACTGTTAACTCAGCTGGATATGCTAGGAACGTTGTCGCCACGTATTCTAGAACGCTTACGTCCTGTTCTGTCTTAATTATCGATGGATTATATTTATGTTCTCTGTGTCTAAACTATGCGAAATCTATTTAACGCTTTTTGTACTTTGTTAGAGCGTGTTATCTAGCCGTTCATGATAATGTTTCCTGAATGTTGATACAGTTATACCTGGTGGTAGGACCTTGTGCAAGGTCCGTCCGGATCGCTACCACCATCTTGCTCGCTAATCCTGCCGCTAAGCAGCAGTGCTTGCACTGTTGTGTTCCGGCGTGGAGAGCAAGACAGCCGGTGTAATTACTGGCACAAGAGGTATTTCATCTTAGCCCTCTGGGTTGGCAACGCATCTGCACTCTCTTTGTTGTTGCAGGTGTCTATAGGCGGTGGAGATCACTTACCATCAGGTGACCCACTTGCTTGTTTGCCTTCCTATGTTGTATAAAAAAAATACAGTTATACAAAATTTATCATAACATTTCTCATAAAAATTATAACTGCAAATTTAAAAATGAAACTTTTGTTGAACTCATTAGTTCCACTGCTCAAAACTCAAAGGTTATACATACTCTTACCAGATTGATTTCGTTTTCTTCCAAAACGTATTTCATGTTATGTAGTTCAAATCTAATTTTAAAGCATCCAGAAAGCCGCGCCTCAACTCAAAATTTAAATTGTAAAGTAAATCTGCGTGTATCGTTATCCTTTCTCGACCTGCCTTAGATATCAAGGTGAATAAAATGATTCATACAAAATTTATATTTCAAAATATCCATCGACATGTAATACCTACGCCTTCGTATCATAGCTCATTTACTACTAAAGTGGAAAAACATAATAGCATGCAACTCAACATACATTTGCAGCACTAACTGTTTAATGATTACTTATTATCCTTTTAAACTTTACTGTAATATTTCAGAGTGCTGACGAACATAAATAAATAAAGTGAAGTAAAATAGGACTACCACTTCATTTATATGAAAGTTTGATTAAAAATTACCACCAGTGGCCCTAACATGACCCGTCAAGTTTAGTTTATCCCTATGGGCGTCTCTTTCTTATGACACTTGTTTGACAAAGATGCAGCGGGGGATAAATTGTACCTGAGTAGGGCTGCAGGCTTAATATAATAATTATCTTATTGCCAATCAAACTTGTCACAGCGGATTTGTCGTGTTAAGGCAACGAAAAGCAAGTAGAGCTAGTATGGGAAGTCCTCATCATCATCTTCCTGGTGTCCCTTAACACTCTTTGTACATTTTTCATTTGGATCTTGTACGGGAAGTGACTAAATGTTACAGAATAAAATAAGGGTAGAGTCGGCGGGGTGAAGGCTCGTAGCGAAGTAGCGATATGGTTTCGGGCTAACGTTTGACGTGTTGTGTTAGTTAGGCAGAATAGCCGCGCCGTGCGGTCGTGCTCTGCGCGGAGCCTCTCGTGGCATGTCGCACGATTTCGCAAGGCTACACGAATTTTATCTGCAACATCCTACCTCCAACTTCGACTATGAACTACCCCTGTGAGTAGCGTATAACAACCCTATTTTTTTAAAGGAGACGCAATGTTATTCTTTCTGCAGTTAGTAGGTATTCACACTTTAAAGTTTATTTCGTTGAGACCTAGCGATATAGGTATATATTTTCTAATCTGTAATTGGTAGTTAATAAAAATAATAATTAAAAAATCTTTTATACATATATTCAAGCGTTACCTTGCGGAAGTCCATACCAACAACAACAATATTCGTTCTATGTAGTTTGTTGATAAAAATGTTAATTGGCAAAATTAAAAAAATAAATTTTAATGTCTTTAATATTGTATTTAGCCTTAGCTTAGCTCAGTGTCTAAACTAGGCGAAGCCTGGGTCTTTTAGACACTAGTTTCTTTCTTTTACATGGAAGTTAGTGGCTTGGGTGGACCCGTGATCGTGAGGTACGGAGGGTACAGAGTTCGATCCCCGCGGTCGCCATACAACACCAATGAGTTTCCGAACTTATCTACATTGCCTTAATACTGTAGTAACCAACGCTTTCAGGTTGAGGAAAAACATTGCGAGGAAACCTGCACATTTATGTAAATGAATGTGTAACCATGATCCTGTCGGTTCAGTGTTCCTGTAACAGGGGTTACTAAGACCAGATGGCACTCGCTACAATTACCTGACCTGCTAAATTTAGTATCACGGTTAAAGCGTACCCCGAACTAACAAACGCGAAAAAGTGCTAAAGGAATGATAGATAAGTAAAAGAAAAAATTGTAATTGGTAATTGTTATGGTTACTTTTAATTACATAGGCACTAAAGGGTAAAGGGTGTTTATTAATTGAGTGTAAAGAAAGAAAATTCTGGGATGATAGATAGAGTCATTATCATTATGTAGTATGCAAACTCTCACGGTTATTGATTATATTGACATAACTATTTATTTATTTTAAAAAGTCGCCAAAATTATGACATAAGTAAATAAATAATTATCACACCCTATTTAGCCTAAATCGATTTCGATGTAGTCGTTTTATACATTCTAATCCTTAAGTAGGTACAATCAAGGAATTTAATTTCCAACCCACCTAAGGTTCAATAGCATATAGCAAACTGTCACCATAACAGCTATAGAGCAAGATGTTAGTTTGACATATCGACCTAAATGCATTGCGAATGTCAGACGACATTTCAACGAAATGGGTAAGGAATTAAATTCCTTGACTGTACTTCAGTAAATAAAACCGAACAAGTGCGAGTTAAACTCGTGAGGAAAGGGTTCCATGTTCGCTCAAATATTGAGAATTTAAACAAACTGGAACAAATTACCTTGCTACTCCGCTGAACCAGTGCCGGGCTCGTGCAAAATAGCTGCGTCTGTGCGACACATGTATGTTCATGCAAAAACCCACCCTCCTCCGCTTCCACACGAAACAACATATATCACACAGACTCAACTACACACCACCATCACTAAACACTAAAACTACACGATCGACGCGCGTTTCGCCTCTATACGAGGCATCATCATGATCTAACAGTACTACTACTACTTGAACGAATGGCGTACTGACAAACTAAAACATTTTTCTTTAATCCCGCCTACCGCCAACATTTTTGCACTACTACCCTTATTATTTTTCTCAAAGCCTACCCTCAAAATTTAAAAATAAAACAAATTTACCCCCGTATATTATCACAAACTACCCACATAATTTATCTCAATCTCAGCTACCCCCATTGTTAAAAACAGAATTTAAGCATACCCGCAATAAAGGAGAAGAAGGAAAATTAACCTGTTCATTGACAATGGATCCCGCGTTGTTGTACCTAACTATTTCCATATTCTCCAAAACATTCACACGAAATCCCTTTTTGCAAAAGTGTAATATTTCATAAGAATGAGCATCTGATAATGTATGATCTGTATCTATCAAATGTTTTGCAAAATTGGACTTCTCTGCCAAATAGTAAGTTGGCGACTTTAATACGTAAGTGGCTAATAAAACATCTAAGGCGTTACGTACTTCAAAAAATATAGTTTTAACTGGTCTTGTGACGTACAGTAATAACATTTTTGGATACTGGGATACTCAATCGGTCGTTTTATTTTACTTTAAGTCATTGTTTTCATGAAAACAGTAGATTTGTGTTTGGCGCGAACTGCAATGTGGGGTTGGGGCGGGCTGACAAGGGCGTGCAGCGTGGTTGTTGAGGTGTGCTTAGTTCGTGCGGTTGAAGTCAATACATTTGTGCCGCAGTGTGACTAGAAAACAAGTGGTTTCCTGTAATTTTTCATGAGTTTATATTATAAATATACCATGTTTTGAAGGCGGATCACGTTGGGTCCCTTGTTTAAACCGAATTAGAGCACCCAATTTCCATGTGGTCTTGTCTGCCCTACCACTAGTTTGTATATAAAAAGCTGTAGACGAGGAGGGGAGATAGCCCTGCCCGCTGTCAGAAAGCGCAGGCAACGAGTGAGCCGCGGCGGCTGAGGCTGGACGCCGAAAGCGACCAAAATGCCGAAGCTGCGGAGGTGAGCTCATTTATCGCATTATCTTACGCTAGGGCGGAGGAGGGGTTGCACGTCTCGAAGCGCTGAAATAGACCGGCCCACGGTAGAGTTGGCTAGTACTTAAAGGTTTATCTATTATAGCCTTGTGCATTCAAGTCAAAAGTGAGTTTTAGACAATAAATAAGAATTATAAGTCGAATTACATATAGACGAAATGATAATTAGGTAAACCTAAAATAGGTAAAATATACTTAACGTAAAATACGCAAAAAGATATTATATGAGAAACTAAATGAATTTAAATGATTATTGAAGTAAAGTAAACAAAGAAAAGTGAAAGATATTCGGCAAAAGAATATTAGAGTAGACAAAAGTAAACATTATTCTATGCATTGTAAAGATAATTTTAGTATTTTCTGTTAGCACTTTACTCACCGCCTAATATAATGTAAGAAACTCCTTATTTAGGTTATAGAGTAGCTCATTTTCAATAAAAGAAACTCTCAAATTTTATCATGCTGCTCAAATATTCGCTCGTTTTGCATTTGCTGTTCGTTCTGAATAACTATTAACTTAAATTAGTATTTTGTTGACGCTGTTTTTAAGATTTGTGGTCGCCCACTGTCTGACGCCAACTTGTATTTCCGAAGGCAATTTACCTATTAGTATTTTTGGCTGTTTATAAATTTGTATTGACACGTTTGAATAGTACCCGTCTTAAAATGAAATTTTATTAAAAAACTGAACCCTTATACAAAGGTTTTTCAGATGTTTTCCTTTGCACTGCCTAATGATAAACCCTGATGCCAAATTCCAAGTTTCTTAATCAGCTTAAAGTGGTCTGGATTTTTTTATAAGTCAGTCAGTTAGTCAGTGAGTGACAAACATGTAAACGTTCAGACCTTTTTAACTGAAGAATGTTATAGGTTTATTTATATTATTTGCGAAGATTTTCAAAAGGGTTTTATTAGATATGTAAAATAACAAGTATGCAGGTCAAAAAGATTTTAAGTTAAATACTTATGTGGGGATCGAAAGTGGCCCGCAATAGTTCGTGTAAATGTACACAAAGCCAGTGCGTCGCCCCTTTTCGGAACTTGGCTGACACACCGCCGTGTGTAATTAAATCAGTAAACAAACATACAAGTTATAAATGTATGGCATAGTGCATACAGTTACTCGTTCATCTATGGACTTGGATATAAATAACTGCCTACTGACTAACTAACTGACTGCTTGGGTCAGACGTGCGAGTTACGTGCTTGTTGGAGAGGTCAGTTACTGCAGTGAAGCTCTTCGCAACGTGTGATCACTTAATAGAGTGTGCAATGTGCCAGTACGCTTTTTTAGCACTTGCCACTCGCCACTCTTTTACGCGATGTTAGTAGCGATGGCTCGAGGCGATCCAAAGTGACATTGAAGGGACCGCTATTAAGGCAGCAACTCGAACATGTGTTGCCTAGGCATAACGTAATAAGCCAAGGTAGACATAAAACGGTAATCATAAAAAATATCCATCATATTATGATTTACAAATTTCAACCCTGCGCATGTCGGGTAAATGAATCGGCGTAACTTTTTCATTCGGTACGCGGTACTGCTCTCGAGTGGTTGTGTTTGTGTATTATCTTTTTGGTAACTGCATGCTTTTTGCGCTGGTTGCTAACAATGCGTCCAAGTGCAAGTCACACTGCAGGAAACTTTAACTGTTGCAAGTGCATGTGCGAGGGACTATCGTGCCATGAGTTATCCCGGACAGCCATCCGCGTTTCCAAGATTAAAAACGGGCTGGCCACCAGGACGTGTCGACCCCGCGGGGTTTCCATGCTTTTAGTAAGTTTTTCTCATCACTAGATTCTTGCCTATGACAAAACTGACACACTGTAAAAATGAGTTTACTGTAATCTGTACTATATTATAGAAAACACTTTTTTTGTTGCTTCATTGGTTTTTCCGTCTTCTATGCGCTACTTAACCAGTCTTTCAATTAAGATGGAACTTCTTGAGTTGTTGTGAGCATGCCCGCGATGGTTTTTGAGGGATGAACAGGCAAGTGGTGTAGTGAGAGCGCGGCAATTCATGACATTCATGCGTTGCTAAACCATTCAGCCAATTGCAATGAAACTTTGCTGAGTTGCTGTGTACCAGCGATAGTTCCTACCTACGTGGTTTATAATTGTATTATACACGTAATTTGATAATATAATAAAGTACTTTATTATATTACTTGATCCTCCCATATCACATCAATAATGCGTCTTGTACATTTTTACACGTATATTGACCTCATTAGCTGCTAAAAATGCCTGTGACACTACTTTCTTTACCATACCTACAAAGCATTTAATTATATTTATTTCATTTTGAGCCGTGGACGTTTGTATGTTGTATTCATAATACTAACGTGCCACCTAATACTAACCTTATTTCATGTGTTTTTCTATCCATTTTTAGTACTACGAAAATATATGCTATTTTTTATTTAAAGTTTCAATTAGGCCTTTTTGCAAAGTGCTCAATTTTAAATTAACTTTGTTTGCGTCTAACAATATAACTAAAATGAAAGACTTATTTTTTATTATTTTTGCAAATTTTTTTATTTTATAATATACTTACAAATAAGTTAAACAAAAAAAAATTAATACCGAGGAGAAAACATAAGCAAATTACTATAATTTTAAAATCATAGAATCAAAAAATATTGTGAATTTTAAAACTCAGAGAGGCGTCTCAATTTATTCATGATTTTTTTATAGTAATGTACACGTATTTCTGGCACCTAATCAGTGGCTTATCCCCATTGTATATTTTAATCAAATCCTCATACTTTTCTTGGAAAACTTTTTTCATTTCGCGATTTATTATTAACTGCTTGACCAACGACGACGTTACGCCTCGGCCATTTCGCATGTTGCCGTTTCCATTATATTTATTGATATTTAGAATAGATAGTTCAGATTTTTATTCATTTGGTGTCTTGCATACCTAATGGTAACATCTGTTTAAATTTATATACGGTACAAAGTTATTCCTGCCCTGTACCATTTTAAAATCAACTGTGCTGTGCACTGAATCGCCTATACTTTATCGATGGAAAGAACAACAGTAACGCAAGCTGATTTCTTAATTCAACTAACAGTTATTCAAGAAATTTAAAAACATTGCTGCCGTTACCAAATTCGTCAAAAACAACCTACGCAGAACAAAAATACTTACTTTAAAAATACTCCCTTTTTATCAGGTAGTCAAGAAATAGTAGAGACAATTACACCTAGTTAGAGCGACTGTAAGTCGGGTTTTGATAGGAATCCAGTTACGTCTTTTAGCGATATAATAAAGCTGTGCAATACAATGGCAGACTTATTGTGAATTACTTAATCAGTGTTTTATCAGATACACCCATTGGGAATCGACCAACGGTGCATTTGAGCATATTTATCTTTATAAGTAAAGTACCTACGTATACCCGTTGTAACTAGGAGTAGTCTCTGGGACCTAGTTCCAAACTAACCGAAGCTTGTTCTATCACAAGCATGATCTACTTATGAATGAGTGGAATAAATAGGATGAGGTTTGTAATATAAGGTCCCGACGAATTTAGAACCTCCTCCTTTTTTTGAAACTGGTTAAAAATTAAAATAAAAAATTTGTCGATTTTCAGACAAGACAATGAAGTTTTTAGTACTTTCTATTGTGTGTTTAAATGATTTGAGTGCTTTCCTCTCCTTAATATACCATCCCACTTGCAGAGCATAAAATATTTAGTCAATAAAATAAAGCAGTTAAGATTTTCAGCGAGGACACTTAGTTGACTTTTACAATAATTGTTGACAATTGTTTTTTAACATCCCCGGTGCTTCGCAAGACCTATTAAAGATACCACACTCGCTGGAGTAAAAAAACACCCTACTTTGTATGTCGACGATGTACCCAAAAATAGAATTTCTTATCCAATTTTATTCCATAGCTTTTTATTAGTCGTATTAGACATCTAAGATAATCATACAGAATTTGAGATAACAAGCACTTATAGTCTTTCAAATTTCTATATATTATGTATAAATGCCTGTGACATGCACTCTGACGGGCAGACAAATGGACATGACGAAGTTTTAGGGGTTTCTTATTTAACACGAAACTCAAAAACCAGCCAAGTGCGATTCGGACTCGCGCACCGAGGATTCCGTTCATACGTTATAAAACTTCTAAACTAGATGGCGCTTGGAGTCGCTATAATACAAAATATATTTTTTTGTGATGTAGATATCTAAATGCAAATTTACGTGTTTTCCTTTTTTTCCTTTATTTGTGCTGTAAGACCTTGCTTCTTGCCAAATTTCATGGTACTTCCTCTGACCTATAGGTTTTTCGGATTTGCAAATGTATGTAATATGCGGCATAAACGACCGTATTTTTTGATTGCGTTGACTTAGAAGTTTGATTTTTTCATGGCTCTAAGAAACTGCAGACCTGAGTATTTCATATTAATTTCAACTCAATACCTCCACGCGTTCTTGAAAAAAATGGTATTAATAGACAAACAGACGGACAATAAAGTGATCATATAAGGGTTTCGTTTTTCCTTTTGAGTTACGATATATTTAAAACACAGTGGTTTACTGACGTCTTTACGTAATTTTTTTTTTATAAAAAGACGGAACTGTAAGTTGAAGAATTCCAATTCGTTTCATAGTTCCCATTATCAATCTTGCCATGTTGGCTTCATATTACGCGCTCGACATCGCCTTTTATAAAAAAATCTTGCAGGTCTTTGTTACCTTAATGGTAAAGAGTTCCTTTATTTAATCGTGCACTGCTTCATCAGTTCCACATGCCCCAGTATACTTCCAAAAATATTATTGCTCTATAAGCTTTTGCAAGGCTCTGCAGGATGAAAAAACCTGGAAAATTTTTTGCAAGTAGGCCATATAGGCTCATTTACATGTCTGAATCAAATAGCGCTTCGGAAAATGAAAGATTCTGCTGAGAAGAAGCGCCGCAAGAAACTCAGCAGTTTATCTTTTTTAAAAAACAAGGTTACAGAGCAATATACATTATCATCACAATAGTAAGTACCTAAACTAAAAAATTGCAAAAAAAGATAACAATAAATAAAGTTAACGTTAAGTTAAAGGTTAAAGAGCGCCAATTATCATCAATAAGTTCCATAAGCTCTACCGCACTCCAATACGTCACGTCATCCTTAGCATTGTGAATTTTATTAATAGCGAATAGTACTGACTAGTCATTCCTTTACTTGACAAGAAATTGTCCAGATCTTTATTTACATACACTAAACTATACTATACTTTGCCAGATTCCGTTAGTGCACTGAACTTGAAGGTAAAGCCAAAAGTTACGTTACCTTAAGAGCTTGAAAAAACCGAGTGAAAAGTCCTCAACTTTTACAGAGATTGGACTTCTTACGAAATACGAGTATCAGACTAGATTTTTTAATGAAAAAACTATTGCACTGGTCACATTTCATATTAAACTAGTTTTATTTGATTGGTTTTAATTAATCAAGTGGATCAAGTCTATAGATACAAAATTCAACCGATTCAAGAATAATCAATATCCCAATTAAAAACATTTATTTGTGTTTCCGTTTTTATCCCGATCATAAGAATTAATTAGGTTTGGACGTAATAATTTGTAATAGGCGTGTTGAATATAAAGGGGAATGGCACGACCCCTAACAATCCCTTTAAAAACACTGCTACTTTTAATTGGTGACGGAATGTTGTTATAGAACAAAATAGAATAGAATAAAATGTATTTCGGGCTGCATAGGTTTATTACACTTAATTAATAACTTAATTACTATTAGCACGTGAAGTCTGAAACGTGAGCACTTTTGCGGTGTCAGTTAACCGGCCACGAAACCGCCGGAATCTGACACCTTTCGGCTAAAACTCTTGTCTTGGTCGACAGCTGGTCAGCCGGAACGCTCTACCCTCAGAGCGAGCTTGGTCTTCACTCGCACATATTCCACGAAGTCTGCGACTGCTTCGTTGAGTGGTGCAGGCGGGACACGTACAGCTCCGTCGTAGGTGGTGCGGGACGGAGTAGACGGTTCGGTCCGGCCAGGGCAGTGCCGCGCTGATCGCGACATGCGGGCTTCTTCTTTCTTTCCACCTTAATGAAGTCATCCTTGTCGCAACGGCGACTGTCCTTCTTCGAACTCGCTTGTTATAGTTTACCGGTTTAAAAGATTTAGGTCTAAAATATAATTATAATAAATCCCGGTAGTACAAACTTAACTATTGTGCAGGAGGCTTAGACTTAGCACGTGCGCAGTATAAGAGTGGCATTATAGTTATATGTAACCATACACACTCATATGTCACACGCAGGAATCTATGTACTTTATAACTCAAAATAATGCACATAAACAACACTCGCGTTATGTTATGATAACTCCCTGACCCTACCTGTTAAGCATTTCGTAGGGTTACCGATATGATAGTAAGATTTCGGAGCTACGTAGATGCGTACAAACTTTCTTATTCTATTCTAATATTATACACCATAGAGGAAATTATGGGTCTTTGTAGGGTGTGATTATGATGCGACTCCGTCCTTCCTTCCGACTGTAATTGCGCCATGTGAGCAACTACTAATCATATCAGCAATATTTGGAATTTAAATATCGTTATATTTTAAGGTATATCTGCTAAAGTGGGGTATCAATTAAGTGTGCATCCCTTAGTTTTCTAATAAAAATAAAATATTGCTAAATAATCCGACCACGGCCTTGTAGATCCACGGTTCAATAAGAAAAAGTGATAAATATTATAGTTGATGAAAGTTGATGTAAATATCACAGAAAAATATAAAACTAGCATAGTTTCTGACATATCATCCATAATCTTTTACAAACTGACTTATTTTCGTGGGTTTGGTTTTTGTTCTTTCTTAATCATATTCAGGAGCTATGTAAGTCTTTGCCTAACTCTTTATCCAAGTCCGAGTACATACAAAACAAATCAAAAATCAGTTCCAAACACACTGATAGAGAGTTAGTGTGTAATATATGAAAAAAGACAAATGACTATTAATCTTCAAGGGATAAGTTCGCCTTTGTACATCATTGTATCTCTTTTTGTCATTTATGTTTTTTGCATAATAAAGAATTTAAATACATACATACATACTATTATTAAAAAACTTTGAATAACCGCGTTAGAATAATTGTGGCCATTATTATTGATTTTGATTATTATTATTATTAATTTGACGAGTCTGTAATGTAGCGGTTTGATGCCATCTATGATTGCTATTTAGTACTATTATTTTTTGTTCGAGCTGGGACCCCGTTGTACAGTCGCCATCAAATATATCGGAGCGGGCAAGGCGTTAAAAATATCTAAACAAGACCGAACGCATTTGGCAATAGAGTCTTGTTTAGACGTGTTGAACTTGCTTGCACCAATATATTTGATGGCGACTGTATTATCAAGTAAAGAGTACCTGATTGTACCTAAAACAAGTTAAGTCCTTTTGATGATTTCTAAAATTGTTATCTAGAAGTGAATCTGGGATTAAGATAGGAGAGGAGCGGGATTTGATGGAGATTTACCAGTAAGTACACGAAAAAACAATGAAGGTTAGTTAACTTCATTTACGCAAAAGCACCAAGAATACTTTAAACACAGAATGCCGGCTTGAAGTAGTAGCTTGCTAGTGCGTTTCGTAGGGTGGTTGAGAGATTGAGAGGCCGGGGGAGGGAGGAAACCTAAAGGCCAGCAACGGATCACCGATTCTCCTGCGGTCGCTGTTTCCCATGAGCAACGGTGAACACTTTCTGTACTGCTAATACCTACGTATAAAGACAGAGTAACAAACAATTTGATATTATTTATTGTTAACGCTCAACCCTAAAGGCATTTCTATCAATTGGTCCTCCCTACACAGCTCTAAAATACTGTGCATCATCTTGACCTATATACGGAATGATTCGGGAGACGTGATCAGGGCCAATATTACACATCTCAGTAAATTGATCCGGAACCTTAACCACCGTATTTACGTGAAACCGTGGCATTTTTTCTTCTTATTGCTTCTTAGTTAATGAAATGTTTAATCATACTGCTTAGGTAGTTACTAGAATTACTGTGTAGTCACCCTATAAAGTAGCACCCATTTCTAAAATATTATTTCATAAATTTCATAATCAATATTTTTCTGAACATGTTTATATTTTGTACGGTTTATATTTTAGGGTGACCATTACTTTTTTTTTACTAATTTACTTAAATAGTATTGTTACAGATATTCCATTATTAGCTAAGTTATGTTAGTTAAAAATTAGGTTAAATTGTATTCTTATTAATGGGTCACATTTAAAACTTGAATGCCAAACATTTTTGTATCGAAAAGAGAGGAAATAAGCATGCGGTTCACCGGCTAGGAAGTGATCGGCATCTCCCATGGCAAACAGACACTAGAATCGCCGGTCACTTGCTGGTCTCGACATCTTTTACTTACCGTACGAAAAGTAGTAGCGAGCCTCTACTTCACGCCGGTATTCAGTGAGACTGTGGTACTCCCCCAGCCGAGTTTTCCCATTGGTACCGCAACCCACAACTTTATGGTTTCACCACTACTAAAATACACTAACCGACCTATGCTGTATTTATTTTGTTGTTATTTCATCTGGACGGTTAAAACAGGCAAAGCAAGGCTTGTCATAAAGCACTACAATTACTTTACCAATGTTTATTAGTTAATTGGGCCATGGCACCTTTAACCAAATGGTGTTAATGTGTAAAATCTTAGTAAATCGTCATTCCAAAATAATATTAACAAAAAAAATATTAAAAATACATATTAGTTTTTGGTGGGTATTCATGGCAGCTTAAGACCTGAAGCGGCTCGAAACTGCTCCATGCAAAGTATTCCGTTCTTGGAACTTTGCGTTTTAAATGGCTTAAAAAACTCGAAAGATAAAGTTCTCAATTCAACGCTAATATATGCTAGATTTGGATTACATACTATATCGACTAACTTCCAACCTAAAATTTGTGGAGTTTCCGAAATTCTTCAGTGCACCTATGTATTTACCCCAAAGCAACAGGTGCTTCAAATGACATAGAGCAAGAGCTGGCAGCAAAAATGTCACGTTATTTTCTAACTAATGAAATTACCCTAGTCATGTTCTGGCGTGTTTCTGGACTACCATTGGGTCAGTCTGGCTGCTGATCGCCGGTGCGTTTCGGAAGGATGGGGGTTTAAATCTCATAAAAACTCAACAAAATTACTTTATTTTTTAAAGGTTGTTTTTATATTTACCATGAATTATAAATAATCCCAAATAAGTGTTGCCAGACTATTAACCGTTTGTGAAGTTCATGCCAGACTGGTTTAAAGTTGCTTAAACCAACATTCAACAAAGATTAGATGGAACGTGCAAATTTGGGAAAATTAAGTTAAAATTTACGTTATACCTATGGGTAACTCTTTCCATTTGCAGCTAAATTGCCCATACAACGTAAATTTTGTCTCGCTTACTGTGGCTAGCGCGCTATAGCAAAATAGGGCGCTGCCCCAGCTTCGAGCTCGTCTCTGTTGCGGTAAGAAAACCACTCTCCAGCAGTTAAGGCTGTGCGTTGTCAGCCAGTCAATAATGAAACTCTATATAATATATATATATATATATATATATATATTCCGACTGTTATACATTAGACCAAGTGAACCGAGGTCTTAGTGTCGACTTGGCTAGCGTTTGTATGTATATTTGTTCGGCGATAATTTGAGTATCGTTAATCTGATCTTCATAATATTTTGTAGACGAGTTGTCGGGGAAGTATTTTTTAAGATGGAACATGATTAGAATCCGTAGAGGGGTTACGATGATTAGGGGATTCCCCTTTAGGAGAGGGTTGAAAAATCGAATGCTAAAACATATGCATGAATGCCGTATCAAATGAAGGGGCTTGATTTGTACATCCGTTACATTCTGTTTTTAAATTAGTGTTTGCTGTTCTCAAGTAATAAGAAACAAAGTTATCAATGAAATACCTACATACACACCAAGTAGCCCCATCGTAACTGGGTTAAACGCACACTGTTCCAATAACAAATTGCACTAGTCATATCCATATATAATGTAGTAATAGCTACTTCAAAACCACTCTCTACATACAACTACAGTTGCCGAGATTGGGAACATCAAATGGGACAACATGGTCCGATTTGATGTTTTAAGCGACATACAACGAAAATAAAATTAAAATCATTTACAAACGTTTGCCAAATTTCCTAAATTAATACAATGTGTACTTTCAACTTGCATATTTCTTCTTTTTTAATCAAAATAGGTACGGCTGAAAAACAAGGACGTTTTAGTGTTTTTTTTTATTTAGACATGTATGGGTGCATGCATTTGAATCGTGTAGTTTCTGTAGACTTCGAATAATTCGATATAACTGCAAAAGTAAATTAAATGAAGCGACTAATTTGAAACCTATTAAAGGGTATTTGTAATTTAAAAAAATAACAATCATAAGTCTACACAACTCAAATTAAATTCAAACATTTGAAATATAGACGTTTAAGATTGGTTTTATGATATTATTTAAAATGGCAACCCTGTCAAACATATTGACTTGTCTTATAAGAATCTATTGAAACGGTTAGGTATTTATGCATCTAGGGTAATAAACTTTTTTTTAAGCGTCATAAACTTAACAATCGATTGCTTAAATCGATTCATATTGTACTTGTATTAGATTTGGTATCTAACGATGCGCATTAGCTTCACCTCTTTTTGCGTCAGTCAACAAATGACAAATGGGACATTAAAAGTCTGAAATACGTATAATAAGTAATTTTTAGGATTGGCTAATCAATGTAGAACCAATGTAGAGAGAAATATTTAATTTACATTTAAAGTTAGCAATTTCTAGAAATCAACTATGTATTGTATCTATAGTTACACCTACCAACCTACAGTGGTGTACCTATAGTGTGTTTATACATAAACATTTAATAATATTGATTTCAAGTTAGTCGTTACCTGAACAAGGCTTCTTTCCAATCTAAACTTTGAAGTTACATAGTGAACTTGAGAAACCTTAATTGGTATTAATTAGTGTTATTGTATTAGTGAAAGTAGCAAACTAGAGAGCGGATATTGATTTGCTGGTGGCATGTTGTACTTGTGAAGCCTTACGGCATTGGTCCTTTAATCGTCTGGCTATGCAATTTGCTGAAATTACAAGTTCACTTGCAACACCTAACCTTCCTATTCATAAACGCTGTGTAAACCTTTGTTAGTTAACATGTGTTATGTCTTTATATGTCAATGTGACGTTTGCTCACGAATGAAGGGCACATTTTATTGTTAAAAAAGATTAGTAAACCTTTATAAATAAGGGGTAAGACTTATGGTATTACTTACCTTATCGTCGGTCGATGCACGAAGGGGCGTATCTGCTAAAAAGTCACCGTATTGCCAAGTGCATATTTTATCATGTCACGAAAGGACGTAACTGAATTCCTATTAGAACCAGACTTACAAACTTCATATAAGCTTTAGGTACCACGTTAGGTTTAGGAATATCTGTACATTCTGCTAAAAATTGCTCTAATGTAAAGTTTTAAAAAGTAGTTACGCCCTTTCGTGAATCGACCGACGAAATAAGGGATTACAGACGAGAAGAGTCTATTAGAAGCCCGAAGCAGGAGGCAGAGATCTTTAAAGCTCGATGTTTGTTATTTCCGCGCCGCCTGTAAAACACGCAATGTTTTTAATTAAATAATAAAAAACTGTATATAAAAGCAAAATAGCAAGTGGCCTTTGAGCAAACAGTAAAGTCACTTGTGCTTTTACAAAATAAAATCCTTACTCTTCCCGTTGTACAACGGGAAGAGTAAGGGTCTGAGCGCTGTCATGATAGACTGCTTACCGACCGCAAACCCAACCAAGCACAGACTGCATTCAAAAATGGGTAGTTAACGACGTAGCCACCAGAGGCAGCGTTAGGATAGCTAAATAATTATTTATTGTAGTTTCGGAACTAAATACTTGAAAAATACTAAATCGATCGAGAAAAATTTTACAAAATGAATCCTAATGAATGAGTGGACTGTGTCAGTTTCTGGGTGTCAAACCATCTCCGAATCAAATTTCAACCTAATCGTTTCAGCAGTCCAGCATTTCTTATACAAAGTTTCATCCCTCCATTCATTGCCTTAGAGGTAGATCTTTAGTTTAGGTAATAATTTGATGAATAGAAGTTGAAGGCCGAACTTGTAAAGCTCTAATGTTCTCCTTAACAGATTACAACTGGCGAGTATTCATCATGTATAAAATTACTAAAACAGCTCAACTTTAAAGAACTACAGAAATTAAGACATGTCTATGCAAGATCTATGATTTTTACACGACTTAAAAAAGGAAATGGTTCTCTATTTCTTTGTATTTTTATATACAATTATTGATTACTTTTTATTGAGTGTGTATCTTTTTTGGGAACATGGTGGTGGTTACGGTGTTTCTATTTTTAACCCATTTCTTCATATTATACTTTTTTATTTATGTGTTAACAAATTAAAAAGACTTAACAAATCTTATAAATATTTATCAGAAAACATATCTAACAAACAATTATGACTTATAACTAAAAAAAAAGCTGTGACCTTTTTTTCGGACGTTTGAAACTTATACTTACTCCAATTGTTCGGGCTTAGTCTTGTTAAAGTCCGTAAGTTCAACAGTCAGACTGACTGAGACAGATATAACTAGAGTCCGACCGAAACTGGTTTTCCGGCCGAAACCAAAACTCACGTGGTCAAGTATAAAATTCCTTAAAATACTGAAATTTGGTGCATTGTACCCATTATTCTACTAAGTTGTGTTGCTACAGAGCTATCCGAACGGCGCCCGATAATTCCCGAACAGGGCCGCCAGCGTCCGCCAAAGCGTTGCCGCGAGAAACGAAGCTAGGCGAGCGTCCACGACAACTTCCGAAATCAGTTTCGGTTTCGACAAAAGTTTCGGCCAATTTTGGCCGAAACCGAAACTGCCGCCGAAACTTGATTTTTGGCCGAAACTCGGCCGAAACCGAACTTTCGGTCGGACTCTGCAGATAACAGACACCACCGACCAACAACAGTTTAACAGCCAACAGACTTCAGTAACAAAGTAAAATTATTAGCAGTACTAACCGAAATTTTCACGAAATGAGCTTCATTATTCCTTAGCATCTGATTTAGGGATCTATAAAAAGTTGCCTCATTGTGCATTTTTGGGGTTTCTCCATCCACGTTTTGGTCACGCTCTTGGGTAGTTCTATGTGGCGAAGCGCAGTGGGCGTGGTCCTGCTGTCCCCGCCCACTCCAGGACACTCCCCGCTTCAAATCAAACACCGCCCAGGCGACCAATTTTTCATATGATAAAAAGTTTAATAAAACGTATATTATGTACATTGTGATAAAACGGACTAGACGGGCAGGTGCACTTTTGTTCGTTATCGCATATTATAAAAGTATAAGTACGTTGCTATAACCGCTGAGATGATCTAAAAGTTGCAATTTTACTTATTACTTGTCGATTACTTCCTTTATTTCACTCAAGTCCTAAAACTAGCCTAATAAATAACCCTGCTTTTTGTTTTCGTTGACGTTGGTAAAAATGACGTTTATTAAAGATATGCAATTTAAACCTTACGTTCTCTCTCTCGAGCTATAATATTTAAAATAATAGACTTCCATGGTTGAAAATAAAACAAAAGCCGTCTAATACCTCAAACATATAAATTCGTTAGTTATTATAGAATATGAAGTTAAAAATAATCACTCAAAGTGGCATTAAAAATTCTACAAACAAATTATGTACAGTCGTTTAAATTTTGATTTGCTCGGAATGTAATGTAGTGAAAATTACATGAACTTACTTATATTGAATGATAATGTGCAACGGTATTTAAAAAGTAACTAACCGATGTATTTTGTTTATTTAGGTACTCTAGAATATAATTATTACAAAAGAAGTGAAATATGAATAACTTATCCTAATAAAAATACAAAAACTTACTAATACTGACTAATTAATTTTATCTAATGTTTAAATGCCTCCGTCGCAAAATCTCAAAATTGCTAAGAAAACGAGTAATACTCGTAGTGTAAACAACATACACCTACTCGTACTTATAGTACCTACTTAGTAAGCATCTAAAAATTTAGTTTTCATGAGAAAATGTCTTAGCTACGTTACGCGTACCATTGCGACACTGATGCGGCCGCGCAGTGGCTGCCGGCTAATGGTTAATTATTAGCGACAAACCGCTGTATGTTTGTATGTAATATTACTATTCTAGAATTTCCCTTAGTGTGTACTTTATTTAATTACCTTTATATAGCAGTTATTGTATAGTTTAACTTTTTATTTAGGTTATTACATACTACTGGGTACTTATAATAATGATTGCAGAAAACATGTACTAAAACTAGATGTTAATTAATATCATGTGATACTTTCACGTACTTTGATTATTGAACCCATATGGAACTTTGACGTAGTAATGATTTGCTAGTGGTTGTGAACTGTAAACACGTTGCTATGTTAATATAGCTGCGACCCACAGTCGCTCAGTAATTTTATTTATGTCCGCAACCGTATCTACCACAATATGTTATGCTCAATCATTTAATAGGTTACCTAGCAGCGTTACACAACTCGGAGAATGATGATTCAATAGTGATTATAGTAGGTGACTCATGGAAACATAATACAGGTGCTGTGGTACGCTAAGTATACCTTCGCTTTCTTAGTTTTGAAGGGTTTGGGATAAACTAAGTTTTGTTCAAGAGAAGTATATGGTGTTGCATCTGTTTGTCCATAAATAACAAAAAATGCTTCTAAATGTTATGCTAATCGAAGTTTAATGAAGTATACAGATATACAAAAATGTCTTAACTTTAGGGGGAGTCCATTCATTATCACAGAAGCAATAAAAATCTCAGTTTAACTTTGTAATTTAGAACACGTAAGAACTCCGGTAAACATAGAGAACGACTTTAATCATTTAATGCTGATGCTGATGATCAGTCATCAAAGAGTGAAAAGAGAGTCATTGTCATTGTCTCTGCTGGAAAGGGATAGAAGTAGGTAACGTGTACTTCATAATGTTTATTATTACAGAAGTTTTGAAAAAGTATATAGTCTCGAATTGTTCTCTCTTTCATGGCCACTTACATGTTCTCTGGCCCTGACTCTACAGTATATTTTTCTTCATGTACGGCTATAATATAACCGATACATTTACTAAGGGCTTTTCAATTTACCATTTTCAAAAACTAGCTTCCCTCTCCCGCTAGTTAACCATGATTGAAACTTATAAACGACTAGCAGACGCGCGCGTCTTCGTTCACGTAAAAGTAGTTGCCTATGTCCGTCAGGAATAGTGTAGCTTTCTATCTGTGAAAGAATTTTTGGAATTGGTTCAAAAGTTACAGAGATTACCGCCTACATACAAACAAACTAACAAACAAACAAAGTTTACCTCTTTATTATATTAGTGTAGATAGTGTAAATAAATGAACACTGGGTAGCGGTTTCTCGGCATATTCTTCGCATCGGCCTAAGTCAAAACGGCCAAACCAAACAAACCAAGATCTAACTTCAGGTTTAAACGAAGTTGACCCAATTTGTAATTTTCTATTTCTTTCCAGGTTCGAAGCCATAAAATATCTACCGCATATCGCTGTATTAACTATAATGGAAATGTAATATCTAAATAGATAAATATTTAATCCATCAATCCTGAATTTGATAAACTTTTTTTATAGGTCTGTCGTTAAATAATCGACATCCCTTATAGTTTATCTTATTACACCACTATGAAAAATGTTTTTAATAATGTAATGATCTCTATAGCGAGGCAATAGTTACTCGTGACTCGTGAGGCATATTTATTATTGTATGGCGTTAGTTTTTTTTTGTTTTAATTTGATTCTACTATTTCACTGCTAACGCTTAATAAATATTTTGTGATAAGTTGCACATCAACAATATGAAGAGAACAAGTAGTGGGCATAAAATAGTTGCATTCGCTGCAGTTGTAGCATGTACTCTACGTAATATTTGCACTTGTGCAGTTGCGATGATGTGTTCAGATGCAAGGGGGCAGGGAGGATGACGTGTCAGCGGGGCGCTTGGGGGGGTGGGGTCGGTGCAAGGTCGCGTTGCTTCCGCGTGCGCATGATATGGTAAAGCGCGAACGCAAATAAACGATAGAAACGTTGCAGGGTTCGATCGTATCACGCCACTCTTATATGGACTATATTTCATGTGCTATGACTGTGAGTGTAACCGTCATTTTGTAATATTAGGCTCTAGTTTATTGTGGATCATGTGAAACTTTGTAGAGTGTACGCGAATTGGGCAAAAACCCAATATTTTACTTTTAATACATTGCAGTGTATTTGTAAGTTCGTAAACGGATGCTTTCTTTACAAGCTTGATGTGTTTGCAATCATCAATACCACGTCCACACATACTAGGTATAAGTCAGTAAGTAGTCATAATGGTACAAATACAATATGCTATTAAGAGTCGGTAGAACGAGCCGCGCATGACATTTGCGCACACCGTACGGTGGCGTAATAATCGTAACCTTGTACTTGAACTACAGTTTGCGCAGCACGATGCGATATCGATTAAGTATATTTAGAGAGGAATACCAACATTGTTAATGGCTGGACCTCATGTTGCAGAAACAAACGACCAGCCGATCAAACCAATCTTTTGTGTATGGTATCGTATCAAATATAGTAGCTTCGTGTATTTAGCTCATGTTCCATTTATTTTATGTTATTACCGGCTTTATACTTATATGGATCGCTTCGTATACATATTTACGAGTATTCGTATCGTTGCTTAAAATTTTGCAAGTTGATTTCTTTAAATCTCTTCCAGTGATCGGATTGGCTTGAAAGTTTATGCGCATGCGAATGACAATACAATATTTAATTGTATTCACCGAAAAGTCAGTATCAGATTTTTTTTTCTTGTTTTTTGAAAACATGTTTTATACCAAAACATATATGTAGTGGGTAAAACGTTTACTGACCCAAAGACACAAACAAGAACAATCAAAAAATATTTTAAATCGGACAATACTCACCATTGCAAGTGAGAGTTAGAAGTAACTAAAACAAATATTATTAAAATCTAAAAAAAATGTTTTATGTTATAAAATCTTACTCCAAGATACATCTCACCTACCTATTTGATGAGTTTCTTAGGGTTTAATGTACGAGGTGAGCCACTCAAATAGAGCAGTATGAGGTAGTTCGCAACTATAAGAGATTGGGATTTTTTCTATGGAACCCTGGCGTCGATTTTAAAGTTAAGAGAAATTGTATTCAATAACTTTAAGAGGAAAACTCAAGGCCTAGAGAATTGAAAAATAGGTATTTGTAAAATCTATTGCTGCCTCTATCTATCAAGCCTCCCCCCGTAGAGCGCAAAAGAGACAGCTGCAGCTTGGACTGAAAATACCAACTTAAAGTACACAAAATCAACGATTCGTAGACCCCTGATTCCTTCTCCAAAACTTAACCGATTTAACTACTTTTTTCATTAAAAATTAAAGAAAGGCTTTGGCAGTGTTCCTATTTTTTTCCTTTTTTAAATAATCTAGTAAAATTTGTTTTCTAAATGTATGAACGCAGTCGAAAATCTGGCCAATTTTTTAAGTTTTTGAATGTTCATATCTCTTTTAATAATTAATTTATTGAAAAAAGGAAAACATAGGGACATGCATAATAGTGGCCATCGATTTTTTGGAAAAAAATATTGCTCTATTGGCATTATCCAGAGAGGAAACAGGGGACGACGTACGTATGGAAAAACGGCCCTTGTGTTTCCTCTTAACAGCTCAAAAAAAAACTCCGATACGGAGCGAGGAAAAATACAAAGGGAGGCGACCTCTGGGTACATTGCTAATGTGAAATCAAGATTTATTCCTAACACTAAACTATCAATTACAGCAATTAAACAACTTCCGAATGTTTTAAGGCAAATGGCTGGGTTCCCAGTGGTTGTGCAAGTTTTTGAAATTAAATTGATGCAGTTTTTATTAGTTCTAAAATTGACGACATGGTTCCTTTGAAGAATATTCTGTACCTATCTCTTATAGGTAGTGTCCGAGTTCTCCGTACTGACACATTTTGATTGCTAACCTGTATATCGCTGTTTATATTATTATGGTACGTTTGATTTCAAGCGTTCTACACTCGTACAAGTGCAAGGCTATTTTATTCTAGCTTGTCATTATAGCACTTCAATTAAATTCAGATACGTGATGATATCTGTAGGTTGTGTGAGTAAGATTACATTATTGTCTAACTGTTTGGCCACCCGGCTATCACGGGACTGTATCTTTTGAATTGTATCCAATAGGTAGATATATGAAAGTTTTACAAATTTTGTCAATTGCTAAGACCGCGACAAATGCAAAAGCTTAAGAAAAGTGTTTTCGATACTGTGTTGTGCCGAATGTGCAAGTATCGTTTATTGTTTTTATCTTAACTAAATTGTGTGGTTGTCGCAGTGCGCCGAACGCGAGCGCGGCACCGCCGTATGAGCTGACGGCGAGCGCGGGCGGCGGGCGAGCCGACGCCGCCGGCGCACTCGTGCCGCCGCAGGCGCCGCACCAGCCGCACTCGCAGCCACAGAATGACCCGCGCAAGAGAAAGGAGAAACATTAGTAAGATAATAAACTCTAACTAAAACTTTAAATTTAAAAATATTCTTTGAAAACCTTTGCCATAACATGACTGGCCCAGGGTTTATTTATCCCTCCCTGCATTTCTGTCAAAGAACTATCGTAATAAAGGGTCGTACATATACATATGTAGCGATACTCGTACTTACACAGATTTTCTTGACTACTCGTATGTCCCTTCTTCTGCTCCTGAAGGTAACATGGGTTTTGGTTTTGTTCAAATGGCCAAAATCGGTGCCTAATTATTAAAGCAGAAAAGTTTATAATAACTTGCGCGTGACATCGATCCGACACTTTTTATTCTCAAAAATGCTTTTCAAATTAAATCGGCAAAGAGGAGTCTGAAGCTTAAGTAATTTGAAGAATTACTTAAAGTTCTCAGTAAAGTCAAGTGATTTTGAATCTATACATATAAAAAAATCGTTAAGACAAAAAGTCTGTAAATTGAAGATTTAAAAAAAGAACCACCCAGGGCGACTTAAAATGAGTAACTGAACACGATAAGACCATTTAAAAGTTTTTTGTTTGTTTGTTTGTACGCACATCACGTAAAAACTGCTGAACGGATTTAGATGGAGTTTTCATAGATCTGTTTAAATAAGTCCAGAATAGGTTTTAGGCTATAAATATTTTGAAAAAAAGGGGAAGAGGGTAAATGGAGGGGGGGGGGGGGGGTGAAGTTTGTATGGCAAAAAATTACTTAATTGTTCTAGAATCATGAAACTCAGAATTTATACTTATTATTTAGAATAAAGAAATACCTTTTTCAGCATTTTTTCCAAGCAAAAAAGTGGAATTAGAGTTTAAAAATACTTAATTTCATACAACTATATTTTAGAAACGAAGGAAGCGTGACTTTTGAAACTTGCTACACATAATCAATATCTAATAAAGATGAATACAAATTCTCAGTTTTCCAGAAATATACTTTAAAAGGCGATTTTGAACAAAAGAGTGCAACATAAAAAAAAACAGTTTTTCTCAGTACATGAACTTGCAGTACTATATCGCGATAATGGTATGTGCTAATCATCCTGGATTAACACAGTATAATTTTATTCCATAATTTAACTTCGCACTAATAACTAGATAATAAAGAAATAACAGGGGTCCATGTCCCCGAAAAATAAAATCTAATTTAACCCACTAACAATATTTTTAAGAAGTAAATCTACTAACCTAACTTTACTTGAATTTTGTACTTAACTCAAAGGCATGGAAATAAACAGGCTTTTTATTTTTATTTTTTATTTATTTATTTTATTTACTAATAATTAATTATTAATAGTGTCCATTCATTATTTGACGGATTTGAATGAGAAACGGAGGTAGCTTCTATCCTGGGTTAATACATAGCATACTTTTTTTTCCGTAAAAATGCATAGTTCTTGCAGGATAACGATTAATGAGTTGTGCGCGGTTCTTCTTCACCTTAAAACGGCGGGGCGGATTTAGACGAAATTTGGAATGGGGATAGCTTAAACCTTGGATGAACATCGAATTTTTCCGTAAAGATTCAAAATTCTCACGGGACAACGCTAAACGACTTCTACGCGTTTCGAGCAGCAAATAATCTTGATGTATTTTGGCAAAAAGATAGGTTGTGTTTTTCTCCTTTAGGCTTCTTGGGCTCGTTTGAGCAGGAACAAGGATAGGGGGACGCTTGCTAACGCTTTAATACTGGTCGCTCTCGCGGGTCTCGCAAGTTACCTACTCAAGAGTATTTATATCAACGGGATGCATCATCGCACGCGCTTACATGGAGCCCGCACTTCAGCCACGCTGGAGGGGGGGGGGGAGTAGCCATTGTTTGCTAACGTCAGATGTTAGGGGGGGGGGGGGGTCAGGTGGGGTTAGTAACAAAAGGACGCTTCATGAAGGAATGCTTCGTGGACGAAGTCGCGAGCAACAGCTACATTAGAATTAATTAGTGCGCGGTATGAAAATCAGGGTGCTATTCATTTTAATGGAATGTAGCAGGGGTTCCCAATCTTTTTTATACGTGACTACATGTTGTAATTTTTTTGCGACGCCCTTCGTGAAGTCACCCTTAACATATAGCTTTCTGGGCGACGTGTGCGGACCGTCACGCGACGCCTTCAGTACAGCGCCGCGACGCCCGCGTCTCGACCAACTAGGCGTCACGACGAACTGTTAGGGAACCCCTAGAATAAAGGATCCATTTGCAGTAAACAATTATTATATGTATATAGTTATTTGTACGGTAAATACTTACAAGTGAGTCTAATTTTAATTTAAATTTTGGACCCTTATTACACCCGCGAGCGAAAGTATGATAAATATGAATGTTTGTCCTGAGCCGTGACTGTGACGTGTATTTCTCCAAGTAATATGTATGAATATATCAATTGGTGTATTGTAATTTTTTACAAGATATTTCTTGATGGTTTCACAAAAAATGTCCTTTCTTTATTTTTTCACACAATGCTTCGTAAAATTTAGAGTCCTTTATGCTAAAATAGACACTTGCGCAAAAAGTAACTCATATTTACCGCACTTAGGTCATAAATCAGTACTATTTACGAGCCCATATTATAATAACTTGTGTTATATTGCAGTAGTTCTGACGGTTTCGAAATGTCGACCTGCGACACCTCTTACGCCGCCACGCCTCTGCCGTCTCCGCCGAGCTCTACTCGAAAACGCAAGGCGTCCTCTTAGTAAGTACCTAATAAAAAAGAACTACCTTTTTATGTAGCCCATCAAATAATCTAAAACGGCGAAAGGTCTCTTGTCGTAAGGCTCATGAATATCTATTTTAAAACATAAATTGTATTTTTTGGAGTCTTTATCGCACATATTAATAAAATTACTATTGAAATTATACTACAAAAAGAGTTTTCCAATTATGAGTTTTATAAAAGTGCCAATATCTCGAAAACTATGACATTTTCATTCAGATCAAATTTGCCTAATCTGGTTGCATATGAACGGTTCTACCAGCCCTCGAAGTTTTGGCGTTGATTTTAGGGACATCCTGTATAATTGAGACATTCCATAAAAAGTCCAAATATCCATGTTGACGTGCGAAAAGAGCAGGTTTCCCACATCATTGGACGTGAAACCATACAAGTTCATACGACTGGAGACTTTCACATTTATACCCCGTCCTGCAAATAAGTGACTACAATGAAATCAATTAAAGCTGGGTGAGCGGCTGCGACCAGCGACAATGAGTTCGTTGCCCGGCGACGGCATTGTTGGGCAACCCTTGAGCGCGCCACGGGCTCGCGCACGCGGCTCGCTGCTCCACCTGCGCTCGCAACCCTACGAGTGACTCGCCAACGCCCATGTCCTAATAGGAGTTCTTGGCCTTTTACTTCATGACTGTTACTGCATTTTACCTTCAAATGTTTTTTTTTCTCTCGCCAAAAATAACTTTGTAAATTTTATAACAATACGTTGTAAGAAATTGGCAATTTCGTACGAATTCGGCGAGAAACTCGTATTTTTTGTTATGGAGATTGAGAATATTATTTTAGTTAAAACAAAAATTCGGAAAAGTCATGCCCACGCAAAGGTATATTTAGAAATAATTTTGTTTTAAACATTATGTGGGGACTGGGTCCGCGTGTTTTCAAACGCAACTAAATCTTGTACCTACTGTACACCTTTGATGTTAGGTAATTGGTTAATTAAAGTTTAGTCCTCAAGGACGTTTACTTTAATAGATCTGGAACTTTGACAAGTTTGATAGATTAGGTTGCTCAAGCCATGAGCGACCAATAATGCCACTTAAATTGGCAATTATTGAAGTGGCTGCATAAAACGTGGGTTATTATTGCAGCGGAGCTGGCAGCGCTTACGACGACGATGGCGGCGACGATTCTAGGTCTACTCGTACTTTACCCGATAAGAAGTGAGTACCTACTTTGACGACAAATATTATTTAAAAAAAACTTTTAAGCCATGGTTAGCTCCCGCACAAAATTAGTTTTGTTCGCGATAAAATGCAATACGTCTCGGCAAAAGTTTATCAAAATCGGTTCGCTGTAATATTTCGCATACATTCGCTGAAAATAGATGAGAGGATCGATAATATCTTTAGATTTTCGTTATCTCTGAAAATAAAGGTTTTGGTGCGGATAATATATTATTTAGATAGGGTGTAAAAAACATAATGTACAATATTTTACTAGGTGATTGAGTGAATTGTTATGAAGAACTTTATCTTTTTTCTTCTTAATTATTGAGTCTCTATATATTTTGAAGAAGAAATTACGAAATATGTTAGTTTCTGTATTTTAAATTTAATTAACAATAACCGTAAATAAGTGTTATTAAATAAAAAATTGCCAGTTTTATCTTCAATTTACTAAGAAACGTTTGCATGGTTGAGCATTATTATTACCAAAATATCGATAAACATCATGGCTTCGTGCAATTTTTGAAAAGAATAAAAACTAAGCTCATTTTAATTATAATCGTATAATTTATGAAATAACAGCGCAGGGCGGAAACAAAGGTGACTAAATAATCAGGATTTATGAACCGCAAATGTGTCTTTTTTTTCTTTAAATTTTTCACGCGACAAAAATAATAACAGACACTTGACCGGGCGCGTGGTAAACTGTGTAGGGGTTTTGACGACCTGTCTAAGTTTTTAACAAATATTTATTAGTGTTATCTTTATACGGAACAGACAAAACCACTCTGAGATTGAGAAGC
The DNA here is from genome assembly GCA_963691745.1 of Ditula angustiorana. Classification (NCBI taxonomy): domain Eukaryota; kingdom Metazoa; phylum Arthropoda; class Insecta; order Lepidoptera; family Tortricidae; genus Ditula; species Ditula angustiorana. Next base: position 16,902,515 of record OY829472.1, read on the forward strand.
GGCGGCGCGACAAAATGAACACGTACATCACGGAGTTGAGCACCATGATCCCCATGTGCGGCGCCATGGCGCGCAAGCTCGACAAGCTCACGGTTAGTATCGGAAAGGATGCAAAAATAGAGTATTACAATATAACTACATAGTTTTTTGCACTTGAATAGGTAAATCTTTAGTTTATAGACATTCTATTGCTAACAAATCTCTTTTATTTGTTAAATACGTGTTTTTTATCACGTAAAGCACTTGAACCAAACGATTTCACTTATTACTTTTATTATATTAGGCTAAAATTTTAAAGGGCATTTCCCCTGAACGGCTAGCATGAGTGGCCACGTCTCGCTATGTCGCTACGTATATAATAGAACAAGTGACACGCTAAGACAGATGTGTGCGAGAAAACGGTTAGAGGACTAACGCCTGTCTTACATCTAAGAGGCGCTAAGTTCGGTATCGTCGCATGCAGATTCCCGAATGCCAAATCAACCCGGTTGACCTAAATGTGATTAAATAATTAGGGCAAACCCTCCAACAACTTTCGAACCCTTAAACTAACAAAATCATGTTGGATAAGTACTTGAAGCGACTTATTAGTGTTTGGCGTCAGGTGCTCCGCATGGCGGTGCAGCACCTGCGCTCGGTGCGCGGCGCGCTGTCGGCCGGGCCGCTGGCCGCGCGGCCGCGCCCTGCCTTTCTCTCCGAGCCCGAGCTGAACGCGCTCATCCTGCTCGCCGCGCACGACTGCTTCCTACTCGTCGTCGGCTGCGACCGCGGCCGGCTGCTCTACGTTTCCGCCTCCGTCAAGAGGATGCTTCAGTATGATCAAGTCAGTTTATTGTTTTCTAATAAAATATAAAACAAAGCGTCACATACCGAGGCGGAGAAGACGGGATTATATATATGCCTTATTTAATGAAAGGCCAGTGCTGGTAGAGGGAATCGGAAAGATAAGGGAGAGGCTATCGCCCAGCAGTGGAAAACTATAGTAGGCAAACAAAAAAAGTTCGATGACAAGGCTTACGCTTCGGTGTATCATTATCATTACTTTTATTAAGTAGGTACGTGGACAATGAATATGGACACATTCGTGCATAATAAGAGCGTGCGTAAGTAAAAAAGGCTAAAATTTGCTGGACTCAGTACAGGTCTCGTTTTATAATTGGATGGTCCAATTACGAAGGTAATTTTTTTATTATCAGAAACCATGGTTTCCAGTTCTTTGGTTAACTGAAGTGGAACCTGGGATACGAAAAAAATCGAAATTATTCGTTGATTTGAATTTAACTATATGGTCAAGGGAATTAAAGTAACTGTAACTTGTTCATTTTACATTTTTCAGTCGGAACTATTGGGGCAAAGCTTGTTTGACATCTTGCACCCGAAGGATGTGGCCAAAGTGAAAGAACAGCTGTCATCATCCGACCTCAGTCCTCGCGAGCGACTCATCGACGCCAAGAGTAAGTGCTGATAATGAGTAAGAGTGAGGTAGGTATTACTTAACTCAATCACCCAGGCATACATTTGCCAGAAAAACACATGAATTACAAATAGCAGACTACCTTACTAATCTATCAGAAGGGTATTTAACTGCTCTCGGCTTGTAGTAGCGGCCTCTGTGAATAGGGGATCAGATTAATTGACAGCCGTCTGAAGCTCAGCGTTGCTGCTCGCCTAGACCTCCCGTTACGATCAACGAACGCGAGCAACGGTCTTCCCTTCATAGGCATCCCATAATAGTAAAAAAACAGAACAGTAATAATAATGGTGTACATTTACCATCAGGTTGCCTTCCTATTTTATAAAAAAAAAAAACATTCCAACAATTTTTAAACAACACACACATAGTAGTTTTTTAGAACGGGTGGGTGGTACTATAGGTAGCAGTAATCACTTACCATCAGTGGCCCGTTTCACGAAGCTACAAGTTACAATTTTACAAGTCTAAATCGGCAACATTGGTCATTTTGCCCACTGCCATTGGCCATTATTGACCAATGTTGCCGGTTTAGACTTGTAAAATTGTAACTTGTAGCTTAGTGAAACGGGCCACAGGTGACACTTATGCTCGTTTTCCCACTTTATTATAAAAAAAAAGTTGCTGCGGAATATCGATAAAAGCATTCTACGCAGATGAAGGCGCTCTGGCAACAGTTAACTGTTATTACAGTTTACGTAAGTTATGATTCTCACTATAAATTACTCATTAAAGTGCATCGTGATACGATAAGATCGTGCATTGCTATATTTTACCTCTCTTCTCTCAGTATTTTTTGTGTGGGACACAACAAAGAGTTATTAAGATTGTGTTGTGTGCAGCAATGCTGCCGGTGAAGGCGGACCTGGTGGCGGGCGCGTCGCGGCTGTGCCCCGGTGCGCGGCGCTCCTTCTTCTGCCGCATCAAGTGCCGCGGCGCCGCCGAGCCCTCGCAGCCCGCGCCGGTCAAGGAAGAGGACCCAGGCAAGATCCGGAAGAAGTCCAACGGGAAGAAGTATTGCGTCGTGCAGTGCACTGGTACGTCCTGAGTCCGTCCTATTCAGACCGTCGGCACAGAATAAATAATGGTACTAACGTACAGAAACTTTTCATTTACGACCGCGATTAAACGAATTCCAACTTTATTGACACGCACAAAAAGTTTCTATTACTTCACTTCATTCACATTCGCCAGGCGGCTCGGGTCAAAAGGAAAGCGCCTTCCCCCCTCAACTCCCTGGCGATACGTTACGGTTGCAGCGCATCCGTTTTCAATTACACTGACACAACGAGAGCGACCGAGCGGGCGCGCGGCAAGCCGACAACCTACTGCGATTTACCTACTCTGTAGGCAACGTACCTACAGTGCGCAGTGGAACCCCCATTCCGTTAGGTTGCCCTGCAGTGTGGATATGTAGTGTAAATCGATTCTTATACCATATGTCATGTCGATATGTTTCCAGGAGTAAGGTTCATAAAAACAAATCTCTCCCACCGTAGAATAGAATGGGGATCGCTTTGTCGCATTTATTTTACTCATTGCCAAAAAAAGCGTTGACAAATTTACTGTTTGCAAATTAAGAGCAAAAACACCATTTTGCAACTTAATTGAATCTTGTATTATAATCTGTTTTTTTGGAATCCAAGTTAGCACTGAAGAAATATCACAGAACCACGGTGAAAAGAGAAAAAAAAATGAAGTGAGGCTTTTATTACGCCCCGTTTTAACAATTATTTGGGACTTGTTGACCTTGCAACTGAAGATAAATTTGAGTTGTAACTTCCTTGAAGTAGCGGTTATCAAGTACTTATTTGTTTTTTATTACCTAATAACAATAAATTGTTAATAGCTGGTGCATATTTAAAAAACAAATTCCATTTAAGGCACTGACATGACTAAATGACCTTGTGTAATCCAATTTATTTTCATTTGCGCTGGAAAGAAAAGATGTTAGATATTTTAAAAAGTGCCCTTTTCTGACTAAAAAAACGAGGTAATCAATTAGACTGGGTTTTGTGTGTATGTTACGCGATACCTTCGCAAATTGTGAACCGATTATTCTTTTTTTAATTGAATTGGTTATACCTATTCGAGTGGTGGTAAGGATGAGAAATTAGGGGATGAATCGCCATCTACATACAAATACGATGCTCCTCAAAGGCTCTCAATTGGAAATGTTATTATGTTACCAATCATTACAAAGAGGGGTTATGAAACAGCAAAGTTTTTGAAAATACAATAAAAATTCAGTTTTGATCTTTGACGAAATCACAAAAAAAAATTAGCTCCTATTAGCGTCCTGATTTTAAATCCTAACGATAACTTATTCAACCAATGTTACAAACTCGTGTAACACCATAGCACCGAAACAAACGCCGCGTTCAATACTTGTGTACATTATGGGGCGATAATGCCAGTGTGCAATCTCGTTGTTTTGGTTTGCTGCCTGATATATTTTTTATTATTATTGAAAGCCTGGTCAATGCCACTGTCGGGAATAGATTTTTCTTTATCCCATCTATCAATATATGAACCACGATTTTTCAGTTGAATCTCTAGTTATAAGCGGGGTTGGGTTCGGTTTAACTATGTTAAGCCTTTTAAACTATGCTAGACCCGAGCGCATAGGTGTGGGTAGGTACAGTTCAACTCACCAACATTAAGACTGTCAACATTTTACTCCGAAATGTTTATACAACCATCACAAGGTACGTGTGGGAGGCTCAGACCGGCTAAAACAGGACGTATTGACTAGGACGCAGTCCCAGACTATCAATATAGGCAACTGCCTATGGACACAGCGTTGCTTAGGGCCCCGCGAGCCGTGAAAATGATATCTTAAAGTAGTTTTAATTCTTTTCAAGGTAAGAGGAGCCCCAAGACTTGCACTGTCTAGGGGCCTTTATAGTATCTAAACCGGCTCTGTCAGGGCGCCGAAATAGCTAGAGCTAATTTTAGAGCTAGTTTGTGTACACGCGCTACATGTGTCCAGGTTACCTGAAGCTGTGGGCGTCGGCGGAGGCGAGCGAGCTGGGCGGCGAGGGCGGCGAGGACGGCGACGGCAGCCTGTCGTGCCTCGTGGCGCTGGGCCGCGCGCTGCCCGACCTGGTGCCGGCGCCGCGCGCGCCCGCGCCGCCCACGCGCCGCCTGCAGTTCGTCTCGCGGCACGCGCCTGACGGGAAGTTCGTCTTCGTCGACCAGAGGTGAGTATTTTCTTACTAGTCGACATCTCTGTCGCACTGCTCGCTGGGTGGGTACTTCTACACTTCCACAGCTCCTAATTATGGCTGAAAATAACGTAGGTAGGATAACAAATTATCTAAAATTTAAAAGATTCTTGTAAAACTAAAAATAACGCTCGCGCGTCGCAACCCTGCAAGACGAGATATTTTGTAGGCAGAAAATCCGTGTGGCACTATAAAAGCCGTGTGGTGTTTGGTGCAGGGTGACGCTGGCGTTGGGCTTCCTGCCGCAGGAGCTGCTGGGCACGAGCCTGTACGAGTACGTGGGCGCGCCGGAGCTGGGCGCCGTGGCGCGCACGCACAAGGCGGCGCTGCTCGACCGGGACTCGCTGCATACGCCGCCCTATGCTTTCCGCCGCAAGGACGGCTCGCGCGCCCGCCTGCAGACACACTTCAAGCCGTTCAAGTAACACCTCCGATTTTGTTCAGAGTAGAAAGTGATTTTTCTAGAAATTTATGCAATAAATTCTTGTTTCTTGAAAGCTCGTGAGGACTCTACGAAGACCAGGGACGGAATGATGATCCACTGATTGTCTCCCCTAGTCAGTACCTGTTATCATTAAAAATACACTTACTTACAACGTTTACCGGGCATTAACGGGATAACATACTGTTTATTTATTACTGTTCAGTCTGCTCGTGGCCACGACTATTGCAATACGGCCGAAACATCGAAATAATAGTATTTTATGCAACTGTTGCATAATGAGGGGTCTTAAAACACGAGTGTGGTTTTCTGAAAAAGCGTCAGCGAGTTTCATAATAGGATCACACGAATGTTTTAAAACCTAATTATGTACAGTTGCGCACATTACTTTATCTACACACATATCATAAGTACTCTATAATGGGTTCAGAAGCCATAGGGCAATGACCTGCATTGCTACTAGCTACTAGTGCTAGGTACCTATTAAATATCTATAGACTGTACACATTAAAATAATGTAATGAAAAATAAATTCGAACAAATATAGAAACAAATTAGAAAAATTCTCATAATATATTAGTGCTGTTATAATGCTCACGGAAATCAGAAAACAGGGGAACTGCTTTAAAGCATTATTTGTACCCGTACCGGTGTCGCCACACGCACACACTTGTGGATATCATCTTATACTACACTACTAAAATAACATAATCTTGATTGGTTAAAATTGTCAAACGATATAAGACAAATGGTACACAAGTTTTTGTAAGAAAATATATCATATGGTAGTGACACTAAGGTTTACTTTTTATTAACGTCAAACTGATTATACGACATTTTAATCTGTAAACGTCAAAAGAAAAATTTGGCTTCGTAGTTCCGCTACTCAACACTAGATGTCACAACTGTAGCGCAGAACCTTCCAGAGCGAAATAGTCATTGCAATCAATCAATAATGAACTTTATTGTTATCTTGTACGGTTGAATTTTGACTAAATGTTCTGTTAAATTATTAGTACAATGAAAATAACTAAGATTTTTATGGAATATCATTAAAATCGTACTTAACGGTGGTAGAAACAACCCCATTTTGAAGACGGGATGACAGAACACGACTGGGAGCGGTTTGGCGGAGGTTACGTACAACAGTACGTAATGTTGGCACGCGTATCACGCGTACATTGCACTTCCCCTGTTTTCTGATTTCCGTGATAATGCTGGTCATTGCCTACGGTTTCTGAACGCATTATAGAGCATTTATGATATATGTGTAGATAAATAAATAAACAGTATTATCTGTTCTCGGTAAACGTAATAAGTAATTTACACACAGGTGTGACGACCAGCGCAACGAAAAGGAATTTGGTGTATCTTGCGACCACTGCGCAGAGCCATAAGTGCCCTTAATGATTGTCTATTTCTCAAAGGAGACAATCAGGGGGACATGATTCTGAAGATTTAGATATTAGAAAATTCAGGGGACTTAGATCTACCAGATGATAGTAGGAGACAATTTCTAACCAATTAATCATTTCATGGATCAAAAGAAATAATTTTTGTTACCAACATAATTAGAAGCACGTAGTAATTTTAAAATCAATACTAATTGTATAATTGTTTTAACTATTTCTAGCACATTTGTAACCTTTTGATCTTTGATAAAAGCAGGATAAAAAAAGAATAGGGAAAAAAATCTTGCCGAATATAATTTTTTATGTTACGCCTTACGTATTTAATGTGGTGTGAATGTTGGAGCAGGAACCCGTGGACGAAGGAGGTGGAGAGCCTGGTGGCCAACAACACGATCCTGAGCGACTCGGACGAGACGCTCGTGGCCGACTCCAAGCACGGCTCCTTCGACGTCTACAAGCACAGTATGTTCACTTCCCGGACCCCTTACCTTCACTGGCTTCGCAAGATTCCGTCGTTCGGGACAATTCTGCCAGCTTCAAACCTGATGAACAGAACACGTCGCAATTTACGCCGCTGAAAATGATGTTCTGTTTTATTATGCTAACATTCCACCGCAGAATTTTATTTCCATTCGCATGATACCAACAAATATTGCACGGCGTCCTTTATTAATTTTAACTCAACCATTGTACCTACTGTCTTACAGGAAAACCCAAGTCTACGTTCCCATAGTTTATTTCGACGCGAGCCGTAGAAGTTAGCTAATGGTTAACATCAGTAACGCGGTGCTGTCGACCTGAGGCTCTGCAAAGATGGATGGAACCTTTAAAAGTTAACTAATAGTAACCAAACTAACCGTGAATGTTAAATAATACAACATACTCACAAAAAGGGCAGGCTATACATCGCTTAAATATAGCTTCCAACATCGACAACAAAATAACCTGATTACTTTTATCATCTTTAAATATGTGTTCGCCAGAAAACCGAATCGCGTTTATCTGCTTTGATTGCGTAGAACCGTCGGCGCGGGAGGCTTCGGCTCGTGACTTTGACAGTGGCGTTTCAGAGCCGGACCTGGAGATGCAGCGGCTGATCGACTCGCAGGTGGAGTCCCACAACATCGGCAGCGCAATCGCCGACGAGGCGTTGCGCCGCGCCTCGCCCGGCTTCTCGCCCGACCTGCCCGTTGACCTGTTGCAGGACGCCGTCTTCAGCCAATCGGTAACTCAGACAACCCCGCTCCCAAAAATACGCCCTCCCGCTTTCTTTAGCCAAACGCTATCCTGTAATTCCTCATTATACTGTTTTTCGCCGGTCATCCATCGCAACTTATAATAATAAGAATTAAAGTTATGAAATGTTCTTAATGATGGTTATTAAATGAATTAGCCGTGATAGTAAAAAACTAGTACCGTTAGCAGCAGACCCACTCTTACTCTCCTTGACAATCAACAGTCGTGTGTAGAGATTCTTAACTTCTTCGGCTTTGCAGACATATCTGCTGCGGAGTGTACCTTATCACGTTGTTACGACGTGAGATGTTAAAAAGACCGTCGGTTTTCAGCTTAACGTAGTTTTACCGTTATTATCCACTTTATGGAGGTAAAAGCGATGGAATAAGTGTGAAGGAGAGGTAAATACACAAAAGATCCCATTGGGTCGAAGTGTATCCGAAAGGACCCTTTAGTAGATAACCTTTATTATATATTATGATATCTTTTCTCTATATCATATATCCGATGTGTGCCGACGAAACCAGGATTTATTAGATCTTCCATCCTTTACGGCTTAGGTCATAAGAGTTATAAAAAATTCACTCTATTACATTAGAATAAAGTGAAAATAATGTTTACATATTCATGAATTTTATGATCCTCTTTCAGTACTCACAGTATGTATGAGATCAATTGTTTAAGCTTTTGCGTCAAACGGAACTTCAGTGTATTCGTGACCACGGCCGTTGCACCACGGTCGAACCGTCGTCGAGATAAATTAACAAAAAATTTGTCAACTTTAAAGTCCCGTTGGACGATAGTAAACAGATATTTTTCAAGAAATACGTAAATGGCTCCGTATTCTGTGTGTAATTGTAGAAGATGCTTTGATTGCGTGGCGGTGATGTGCGCAGGGCTCGCTGATGGACAACATCCTGGGCGTAGACCTGGGCTTCAGCCAGGTGCGCAACAACGTGTCGCTAAGCGCGGCGGGCGGCGTCAGCCCCGCGGCCGGCGTCAGCCCCGCGCCGGGCCTGGAGTCGCTGGGCGCGGGCTCACCGCCGCCCGGCTCGCCGCCGCTGCCCTCCATCGGCCTCGACGGCAACGGCGAGGCCGCCATGGCCGTCATCATGAGCCTGCTAGAGGCCGACGTCGGCCTCGGCGGACCCATCAACTTCTCCGGCCTACCCTGGCCTCTGCCATGACCTCGACTCCCATCGTTCGTAGCCAAATTCATTGATGTGCTCTCGCAGTGTAGTGGTAGTTGTCGTTTTGAAAAACAAATCTGCAACGCAACAGCTCATTCATTCAGAAGCGAGTTGATACCATAAAAATGCATAAGGTTTTAGTAGTACAATTTCGGGAGTCGTTTTATAGATCAGTAGAAAATACCTCTATCCATTCTAGGTATTGATTGAATCTATCATTCCGAAAAATGATTCAAAACTGCATAGAATTCCCGGTTTGCAGGGTTTAATGTTTATAATGTTCAATTTCAATATTAGGACTTAATTTGGAGATATATGTAGTGGGCTTGTCGCGGTTTATTTATTTTTTTATTGGCAACTGTTATTTATTAGACTATTAATATAATCAAAAAATAAATATTATAATATTATTGTTTTGGAGTTCAAATGTCGGGACTCATTCGCAAACTTACTCTAAATGTCTAAACTGACAACATTTCATATTTTTACGGTTAGTTTTTATCTCCTGCCTATATACGTATATATATGTGGCTTACTTGTGGACATAGTTTTCTACTTATAATGTGGGCTCATCCTGACGTGGCGAAAATATCCGCATGCGGTCTTGTTTACCAAACATGAAAATGAACTTTATTTACTAGGCAATGTTTGACTCCCTCTCATTGACACATATTGTAATCGTAGTGTAACTGCATTGAGTCCTATGATCCATAGGCATAATATGAAAAAGGCATAACGAAATTTTACTCTTTATTTCCCTACTAAGTGTATGGTAAAAGTTATTTTCCCATTTATCGCTTTTCAGACATTCTAACCTCATTTGGTCTGGTCTTAAAGACTTTTGATCCTTGACATAAATTGAATTGTCGTTAAAAAAACCTAATGTGATAAGATTCAAAAAGGTAAGTCTTCTAAAATCATTTTCGCAGGCCGTAAGGGTACAGGGTACATTAGCTGGTTTACTGACCCATCTCAAATTTTCGACCTATAATTTCAATTTACCAATAGTAAAAATCCCAGCGGTGATCCGCTGGGATTTAATTAAATAATTAAAAGTAGCGTTGATACGACGCTACTTTTCATCGGATGACAAGCAGAAAAAAGCATCTATGTAGTGTACGCTCTTCCAACTATTTATCTTTAAACTAGACCGACCCATACTAGTAAACCAGGATTTAGTGCTCAACTAGATCGTTAAATAAGTTCTTGTTGCAATTGGTATTTTCTGATACATTGATATTTAACTAAAACGATTCAAATAGTCTTTTGTCTTAAAGACCGCGTACCTCGTCACACGTACGTCGCCATAAATATGAGGTTGCTTATTAAGTATGGGCTTTTTTCAAATTCGAGTTTTTAGGCACTACATGCATACTACATGACTCGCGCCATTTTGGCGCTGGAGTTTAAACTATTATTACTGAACTGAAATCTTTACTAATACTAATGTGACGTATATTTCTTAAAGATTAGTTTGCTTTGTACAGTCATGTGTTTCTGACATCAGTTTTTCACGGCAGAATTATTGAATAGGCCACTTTTGAAATAGGTTTTTCAATAATCATAAAATGGTTTTCATTTAAGTAGCTAAATAGACGTGTTAATATATCGAAATGTTGTCAATTCTGTAAAAAAAGTTCTCGGGGTATGTGTTAAATCTACTTAGGTAGGTGTGTAGGTATCTACATAATAAATTTTTTACATGTTCTAATAATATTATAATGCCATTTATATAATATGTACCCAATGATGCACAGCAAAAAGGGAACAATTGTAATATAGTGATATATATGTCCAATTCTGTATACATTGGGGTTTGGTATTTACCAAGCAACCCCTACTACCAAGAATTATTTCCTTGTTATTAAATCAATTTTTAAGTTTATTAACTTTGTTGTAAGCTAAGAATTTATTTTTGATGATGATCGCCATTAAATTAATGTTAACCCAAATTATGTCTAGTCTATTTATAAGGAGCCATTGTTGTTCGGAAGCTGTAGTTTCCACAAATTATGGCTCGTATTCGCGAGAGGTCGTCTTAGGGATGCTTCAACGTCTGATCTACCCAATGAATAAAATTGTCCTGCTTAGTATAACAATAGAGCTAACTATTCAAGTGCTAAGAGTATTTTGTACTCAACCTTGGCTGGTAATAAGTGTCCCAAACTTTGTTGACGTAAATACTGCTCATTAAAAAAGAAAGAAAGACGACGTGCTCGTGTAGGTGAATTCTAGCAATAGATATTTTGTTATATATACTCGTAAGCATTAATCTTTTTAACGCCGAAGGCGGATTTAAGCGTCAGCACGTAGTGTATCTAACAACATGCGTACATGGCATCAGGTGCACTTAACACGTCGGATTGGCATTTAATGGCCTTTTATATTTTACGTGGCGTTGAAGAGGTCAATGCACTCTGCATCTCTAGATGCTGAAATTTGTGATTTGGCGTTTACTGGATTTTTACGGGATTGGTAGAAGTTTGTAGCTACGTTTCGAATCTATTCGCCTATTTTTATATGACGTAACACCACAGGGTGGTGCTATAATAGTTTCACCACCGTGGCACCAGCCTCACCCAGGGTAGGTATGAAAGAGATGCTAAGTTATATTTAATCCCGCCTACCATCCTGTAAAACTCCTGGGGACGCCATGTCACTTAAAGGATTTGTCAGTTAAATAAGTTAAATTTATTATTGTTTCAATTTTACTTAGTTGACATATATTTTATTAATAAAAAGCGTTTTCCTATTGATGTTCATATTTTACTTTATATAAGGTTTCAGACTGCAGTGCGAATTTGTCAGGACAACGTGTATTTTTGAGTTAGACACCCATTAAATTTGATCATAATAAAGTCCATATTGCAACTCTTATCTACTTTATTGTTACTCGATTTAATAACAGGTCATAACATGATTTACACGACTCGCGTAGTGGCAGTGACTAATTCCTTTTTATTTAAATCAAAACCGTTCTATGTAAACTACATTTATACAAAAAAAAAGTAACAGAAAATTATTTTTAACAAGCCAAAAACTATACAAAAGTCTAGATTGGTCTGTTAAAACACAATTATTGACTATAATAGCACAACCAATAAAGCATGTGCTTTAAATGCCCTTCTCTTATTATTAAATTTTATTGCTTTAGCTAATATTGCTACCACGCCACGCTATTAAGGAGTTGTTGTTGCTAGTCCATGACGTCGCCATACTTGTTCGTGTTGGCGCTCGGCGGCGCGGGCGGCGGCGGGCGCGCGCGGGCGATCGGCGGCATGGCGCCGGGGTCCATTCTGGAACGAGCACACGTCACTATGACGAAGCATATCTGGAGCTACACTTGTTTTGATTAACAAAAAATTTGTAGAAGCTGATGTATTTTATAGTGTCTCAATTATAAGAGCAACAGTGACGGTTGAACACAATAATTTCCTATAGGTCTAACACTACTGCAAAGCATTACAGTAGTGTTAGACTTACTTTACCTAGAGTTGCCCGTATTTATTAAATGACCCTCATCTCATTGCAAGCATGCAATGAGTGTCATTTAATAAATAGGGGCAACTGCTCTACCTGTTGACAGCTGTACCTGTGGTCTTAAAGCTACTCTCTCATTGTTGAAGCAATCGATATGATTCTCTATTCCCTGCCTACTCTTTGACCTCCTGAAGTAAGGGAATTGAGAAGCATGGGGATTGCTCGGACGATGAGAGAGTATAGGTTTAAGATTTAGAGATTGTCCACAGGTAGAGCAGTTGCCCCTAGATAAATAAGATATCTTGCGACACTACACCATGAACCAGTGCCAAAAACTATGGGTACTAACCAAATGATATGCATTATTTATAATTACTATGTTGACGGGACTTTTTAGTACTTCTATAATAAAAACATATAAGTATGTATGTAATATATATTAACATTCAAGACTAAGGTAGGTACAATACAAACATTTGGCCCTCACAGGAATCGAACCCGGAACCTCTAATCAGGGTCACTAACCACTAGACTATCGGTCGGTAGACTAGGCAGTCGGTGGCAATTAACTGTTTCTCAGTGCAGTCAGTCAATATCTTATACACTAAAAGTGTTCGTAGCGCAGTAACTAAGAATACCTGTATGGGTCCTGCCTGGCTTCAGAGTAGTCACCGCGGTTTTTGCGCCGGAGGTCTTCATACGAAAGCGAAGGCCCCTTACGGTCTGGATCAGCCACGGGAGCGCCAGTACCTACAACGGTGTTTCCTAATTAGTCATTTCATTACATACTTTCCTTTCTGCATATTCAGACGCACTCATTAAACTTATTATACTTGAAGGCAAACAACTTCAGCATATATTGAGTGGAGGGGGTAAGTTTGCGCATACACATTTGTACTAGAAACGGCTACTGCGCAGTCAAGATCAATGGTCAAGTTGTTTGCCGGTGACTGTACTTTGCTCTTTTTCACCACTCTGTGATAATTCCCTGGCATAATAGTCAACAGATATCTGTGATGCCGTCTCTGTTTATTCTATGGATACAAACGGAGACGGTATTACAGATGTCAGTTGGATATGACCAAGAACTTATCAGAGAGTGGTGAAACAGGCCCTAAATATGTTTTGTATTTACCATTGTGACGTTTGCATTTGTAAGAAAATGACGAAAACAATTTTTGCCAAAATTGGTTTTTGAATTCGAGTAACTGGATTTATCCCTTTAGTTATTAGAATGGTGTTAGTAACAACAGACGTAGAGGAATAGTCGAAGAGGTCAAACAAATTTACAAAAACTCCTCTCTTAACAATTGAGTTGTGTGTAGCCATTTTTGATCTCTTTGGCTATGTAGCTATCTGTCGTTGACTGTACCAGTGATCTAGAACACTAAGCCGAGAATAAAAAAAGAGTTAAGCATAGTAACAGCTCAAAAACATAAGCAATTTCCCTACTAATGTCGATAAGCCAAAGACTACTCGTAATACGGGAAAGCTTAAAGTTCCAATTTACGGACTGGTCAAAACTAATAAGACGTTTATTGGAAATTCAGTACGGATCAGTAATTCCAAAAAATATATCAGAACCAAATTATACAAATTTCATAATTTCTCGGGCGTATTATACCTACAATTAATGATTAAATTGTGGAAAGGGAAGTTTGGAAATGACACAGACTAATCGACTGATCTCTGGCTATGAATAGATTACACCTGCCCCTCTAGCACTCTAGCGTTTATCGCTGACATAAAGGATTCGTCCCTTTCGCACACGCATACTGGTTAGAACGGGATAAATGCTTTATGTCATCGATAAAAGCTAGCGTGCTAGGCCACCTGCTTTGTTTATTGCTCAAATAATAAAATAATAAAAATAAAATTCAGGTAGATTTATTAAAAAAAAACAGTACCTTGTGTTTCTTGCCGGTATCTTCTCATCAGAGGTGTTTTCCGAACTAGTGGTAAATTTTCGAACATTCATAAGTGCTTCCTGTGAGCCTAGTCTGAATTTGGCTCAGTTGAGCATGGTTTAAAAACACAGTAGGTCAATAGGGTGTATGTATGTCACTATTCAGAAATCAATGAATTTGCACATTGGACGGTCTAGCTGTTCCCTACAATTCTATGCCAGATGTCCAAATTGGTTTAAGGATATAATCGTAAAGTAATAAAATATTGTGTGATTTGGAACCTTCATTGTCTGGACGATAAGTATCATCTGTATACACTGGGCGGTCTGTGTCGAGGTCCAGTGAGCTGCCTGGTCCTGCATCCGAGTAAATGTCATTAGGGCCAGCTCCAAACATGGTGGGGGACTGTTTCGTCACGTTTGTTCTGAAAATAATACCATTGGGATATGATAGATGTCGCATCAAATATCATACATAAATAAAAAAAACAAATACATATACACAGTAATTTGAGAACCTTTGGTTTTTTCGTTGGTAAGTAACTATATTCCAGGAATTATTATTACCCGGTACGTCCATCCCTTCTCTCACGGAGGAGTTGTCCGATGTAGCTCCCCGGAAGAGCCATTAGTTTTTCAGCACACGCCTGCTGGTATGATAGCTTCCCAAGGAAATAGCCCACCAACACTGCCAGTGACATTTTAGGCAACGCACCAAACCGGGGGTTTGGTTTGAAATAACCTGAAATAGCAAAGTTTTAAATAAAATCTAGGAAATAATAATAAAAATAATTCTACCAATGTACGACATTGTAGGTAAAAAGCCCTGTCAAAGGAAAAGAAACACTAGGGCATTGTCTACACCAACTCATTGAGTATCTGCAATGCCTTGCAATGTAAGTAAACCTTGGGAGTGAACTATAAACATGTGACATCTTGAATACATCAAGGGGCAATGAGGGTTTCAATGAAACCCATGATTTTTCTTATGCTACACATGCATGCCTTACTTTTTGATACCATAAGCGGAATGCATGTCACATATTAGCTATGCATAACATATAATATGATCAAGTTGGTAATGGTTACCAATAAAACAGTAAAATAAAAAATACAGTGGTAAAACTTAATACTGAATAACATATTTTTCCATCTCATTAACAAACTTATTTATAAGCACTCGTAAAATGAACTCTAGTTACAATATGTCCTGTTTTTATCATTGTTTCGAAATTTGCCTTTGAAAGACAGTAACAAAACTCTTTAAACTTATTAGTTAAAAAAGTAACGGGTAAATTGTATACACTACCTAGTATTATTTGCACTGGTGTTTGGGCAATTCAACATACTGCTAAAATCTGAACTGTTACATTACACGCCAACGTTCACAACAGATACCCATTTTCAGAGAAAAAATACAACCATGTGGTTGTTGTCCTATGGCACCTCAGTAGTGCACAAGATCACATCAAGACTTCCTATCCCCAGCAAATGTCCTTCCAATGCAGTTGCATTGCCAAATCTACACTAATATAATAAAGAAGTAAACTTTGTTTGTTAGTTTGTATGTAGGGGGTAATCTCTGGAACTACTGAACCGATTTTAAAAATTCTTTCACAGATAGAAAGCTACACTATCCCTGATGGACATAGGTTACTAATTCCACGCGAACGAAGTCGCGGGCGTCCGCTAGTCATACAATATACAATTTTACAAATTTTATTCTGGACTTACCGCCATGATTGAAGCAGAAATTCGCAAAGGCTAACTAATTTTAACAACAATGGCATTGCTAGCTCTAATATAGTATACTTAAAATTACATCAGGTACTTGCATTGCAGTTTTGAAAGAGTTTAAAAATTTAATTTTTGGTCTTTATAGAGACAGAGCAATGGTTCCATAATACCTTGATTTAAAAAGTAAAAATGAGTTACATTCTAGAAAATTTTATATAAACCACTGAATAAAACCTGATCCTCCAAATGCTAAATTTGTAGAATAAGAGATTATTGTTTCAATATTGTCTAAATCTTATTATTTTAGCATGCTTATAGCCATTTCAAGGCAAGTATTCTACGAGTTTTTATATCTAGGCAGTGCAAGCAACAAAATTTTACAAACTTTGCATTGAAGAGATGTGTTGATTTAAAAATGTCTTAATGACCAAGTCAAGCCTAAGTGTGGGTAGTCTATAATGTAATTCTCAATGTATGTATAGTCAACCAAGAAATTGCTTGACCACTTTTTGATCGTATTACAAAAAAAGGGATAAGGTTTAAAAGTGGGCAAGCAGTTACTTGGTCGACTATACAGCTGGCAAACCCACAAGTAAGCTAGAGCTTTAGAATATTTTTACACACTGTTCATTTGAAAACTGCTAAACCAATTTGGATGATTATTATTAGTTTATAGAATTAAACTGATTACAAAAAAAAATATTTGAGAAAACAAACATTTACTTCATTTAACCTTCTTACACTCTCTATAACGATTTTTTTAATATCATAGGCATTCTTAATTAGTGTTGGTTCATAAGGTACAAAATTGTCAGAAAAATAAATTCATCCACAGGTAAAGCTGGGTAGGATGAACATGGTATAAAATAAACTTATGCAAAGTTATAACTTAACAATTTCGCCACACATTACCTATATAAATAGCACTTTTAAAGATTACAGTCATTTATTGCTTAACATCTCCTTTGAAATTTGGTGTTTTGAATTCATTCATATTACAAGGTTTGATAAGTCAGTACTAAATAAAAAAAAGCATCCAAGTGATCTGTCATCAAAGCTCAATGTTGAAAGAAAAAATATGTCTATACCCAGAAGCGGTAAGCAAGTCGCAAATTAATTAATAACAACACAGGTAGATGTTTATATTTTTTATTTCAATTTAATCTTAAACATTCAACTATCGCAATTAGTACACACCTTTCTGAAGAGCCATATACGTTCCAACGCCTAGCGCCGTGCCCAGCGGCAGAGAACGCTGGTAGAAGCTCTCGCGATTACATTGTGCCATGACTCGGAGCTCATCAGGGGAGAACTTGTAAGGTCCCTAAAATTTTAGTTTATTTTTTTAGCTATGTCTTATTAATCTTGAACATAGAAGTCTTAATTCGAAATGTTATGAAACCATTAATAGATAGCCTTACCTGAAACGGCGACCCCGGCTGAGGCTGCGCCGGGTCCCCCGGCAGCACCCGCTGACCGGGAGGTTCTTGCTGGTAACCAAATATGTTTTGATCGTTCATCGCATTAACCACATTAACCAAACTTACACAACAATTAAAATTATTTTCGTAACCGCGCTGATACTCGGCTTTCAGACTTGTCAAGTAATAGTAGTGACAGTGACACTGACACTACTAACAGTGACAGTTTGACATTGACTTAAGAATAAGAATAAGGGTGTCTTCACAGACTAAATAGTGTCTCAATGATGGGTGTCTATTCCCGGCAAAAAGCAAATTGCTGTATAATACTGTATAATTTTCCAGCAAAGTAATTAATTAAATTGGTGATTTTGGTGTCATCGAGGTGTATTCTTCTGGAATAAGGTCTACAGGGGGCCTAGCACGCTAGCTTTTATCGATGACATAAAGCATTTATCCCGTTCTAACCAGTATGCGTGTGCGAAAGGGACGAATGCTTTATGTCAGCGATAGACGCTAGTGTGCTAGAAAGGCCGGAACCAAATTTTATGTGTACAGTGTGTAGTAGACATGGAGTTATTACTCCAATAACAATTAACCTTATTAAATCTAAATTTTGTAACCGAAATTTCTTTCGATTTTTATTTTAAATGTTAGTAACATTCAAATTATTAAATTTAAATTGTAATGACAAGACAAAGAAAAATTAGGGCAATGGCAGGACTTGAACCTGCAACATCAGCATTCCGTGCCTTGCGTTTGCCAGTTTCGCCACACTGCCGCTGCCATACCCTGCGAATGAAAAAATTGAGCAGCGGCAGTGTGGCGAAACTGGCAAACGCAAGGCAAGGAATGCTGATGTTGCAGGTTCAAGTCCTGCCATTGCCCTAATTCTTCTTTGTGTTGTTATTACAATTTTAACTTATTAAATCTCTTATTATTAATAAAACTGAAGTTCCGAAGTTTTCCATAAGCTGTGTACGATTCTGTCCAAAACGCCTTCCATAGACATTTATATTTGACACACCTGGGGGTCTAGCACGCTAGCTTTTATCGATGACATAAAGCTTTATGGAACCAAAGCGTTTATGTGTGCGACAAACGCTAGCGTGCTACTATAACAGGGCCCCAATTCTCGGTTCATGGGAGATTTATCTCACGTGCGAGATGCGTCTAAAAATGACAGATTTCCAAGGGATTTGAGAGTTGTTATCGTGCGAGATGAATCTCGCATAAGCCGACAATAGCCCCGCAGCTATTGTCCATCAATAGGTAGGTACAATACAATAGCTTCTATTTAATGACCTCAATAAACACATGGTGTAATGAAGTTAATTTCCTTACCTATCCAGGAGGGAACATGCATGGAACAAGCTCAAACAAAAAGTACGAACTGGGTTGCCAGTTGAGAAAATTGTCTCATGAAGCGTTAAATCTTAGATTGTATTAAGAAATCTGCGTTAAATAAACACCAAAAACTAAAAAATTTAATGGACCATGTATATGTAGATATAGTCCATTTTAATAAACAATTATTGATATCAATAACTATTATTAATGAGACAATAACTCAAAGCTGTCGGTTAGTAAGACACATAATATGGAACTAGATAAATAAAGTACAGAGAAACTAAAACACAGATTTAGGTGCTGTCTCATAATATTATTATAGATAGAGCGCCTTGTAATATTAATTACGTAAACTGTGTAGCTTAAGCTTGAACCTTTGTTTGTTTGTTTGCAAGTAAGGGGTAATCTCTGGAACTACAAAACCGATTTCAAAAATTGTTTCACTAACCGAAAGCTACACTATTCCTGACGGACATAGGCTACTAATTCTATGCGAACAAAGTTGCGGGCGTCCGCTAGTCAATAATATTTAGGTACTAAATCTGTTTAAATAGATAGTCTTGGAAATACGTCAATTATTAAGTGTGTATAAATTCATCGATTTTATTATGATAACAGATGATAAACACAAATTTATTAACGTCAGATAGATACTTAGGTATACACAATGCACAAACATTTATTTGGTAAATGTCAGCGCCTCTTCATGGGATCGGGAGGGTTCCGCTCGCAATGATATTTACGCATGACGTTCCCTAGGTGACTGTTTGCGGGCAGTCTACGCAGCTTGCGGTCGCAATCCGGGATGTAATGGTACCGTCCATAGAAATGCCCAAGTAAAGCGGCCAGCAACAGTTTAGGATACGGCCCGAAATGTGGGTTTCTCTTCAGGAAGCCTAAAATAAGAAAACATTCATAGAAGTAAGATAGAATTGGAAGGAACGTCACTCAGTCTCATCTATTTGCTTGTGCGTTCTTACTTCGATGAAGGTTTTCGTGGCGTCCCTACCAACTCAGATTGCCTATCCAAGTTTTGTATTTACTTTGTATAACAGGAAAAGCTAATCGGTGACATGCAGTGAAGTGCTCGAGATCCGAATAACTGCATGTCACCGATTCGCCATTGTTTACCCCTGCCAGGATTACGTCGAGAGCATACATATACAGGGTAAGCTATCCAAATGGACCAGTAAGGGTAAATCCGAAACTATAAGAGATAGGGAAATTTGACGTCCATTTGAGTGCTAAAAAGTATATTTGAAAATTAAAAAAAACTTGTGCAACGCTCGAAAGTCATTAAAAAGTTAAAGTTAAAGTATTTTTCTTAGATAACAGAAGTTGTTTTATTGTGATTATTGATAGTAGTGTAGAATATCAGAAACAAGTCTTTATAAGAAGCCCCATGTCGAAAATAAAAAGATAATTAATAGGTACAGATTTCACATTCGCAATGGCTCGAGCGAGATACCGTCTTCCTGCCATTCGGCTCCCGGGCAGTGTATTTTTTAGGGATTTGAAAATTTTTAAATGCAATATTATTATAGTTTCGACCTTTACCATACTAACTCATTTTTATTGCTCACTTTGTATAGGTATTAGCATCTCTAACATTTTTTTACGGATAGCGGTAAAAGTCGCCTTTTCAATACACTTAATTAAGTTACTACTTACTTTGCAAAAATATATAATACATAATTATAAAATAAACTTTACCCCATCTTATAGCTGCATACGTGACACTAGCAAAAAGCGTGCTGAATGGTAGGCATCGATGGTAGAAACTTTCCTTATCGCATTCTTCTAAGGCCTTAATTTCATCCTGAGTAAACTCATAGTAACGCTGTAAACCAAGCAGCATCAGTGAATGTAACCGCCAGAGTACTTCGAAGTTCAATTTAATGGTTTAAAGTTAGACGGTACCGCTGTACCACTTACCAAGGGATGCGTTATGTTGAGCACAGGAGGGCATGTCTTGGAACGCGACTTGGAGTAGCAACTACA
The DNA here is from genome assembly GCA_963691745.1 of Ditula angustiorana. NCBI lineage: Eukaryota > Metazoa > Arthropoda > Insecta > Lepidoptera > Tortricidae > Ditula > Ditula angustiorana. The sequence goes on from OY829472.1 coordinate 16,923,388, forward strand.
GCCCGACTCCCCTTTTTTGTCCGGATCATTTTTTTCATTTTTCCCACTCATTACGAATATCTCATTGTTATTTCAAAAAAAGATCGAAAGGATGGCGTAGCATAATTAACTGTTTTTTTAGATTTTGTTATAAACTCGACTTCAATTTAAGTAATGACATTTTGTTGAAATTAGCTTACTCATTTACGTCAAAGTCATAATTTTGAAACTTTTAAAACAGCCTGCCTTTTCAATTTCTTATTAAAACCTTGCCTTCATGAATTATAATTACTTCTCAACTATGTTCTCAAAAACATAACACTTCCTTTTGGCTTTGCCGTAGTCGGGTAAAAATGGGAAGGGTTAGCCTCAAATGTAGCTAAACACTTAAGAACCTTGTCGTATTAACGTATGAAATGAGAGTGGCTCGAAAGTGTCACATTACTGACAGCGAAAAGGTAAATAAATACATGATACTTAAATACACCATGGGGTGCGTGCCGGGTTTCCTCCTCGTGTGCCCAAGTGCTGCGGTTCCCTTATGGACTTCTCCGAGGGGAAGAGCAGTGCTTGGGGCCGGTGCACCCTGGGCATCGGTCAACGATTTCTTAGCCTATATGGTGGGATATCATTGGCCGATGGCTAATAACCCGACGGGGGGTGGGGGGGTCTTTTGACCCAACCCGTACAATTATTGTATACCACTGACATTGGCACAAGCCTCGTGGCCACCATTAAAGAAAAAAGAAAAAGAAGTAAATACACCATGAAATTGTCATGTCTACCTATCAATTCCCTCTTTAATGAATGAAAAACTAAAGCTTAACGGTAATGTGGCGTAAACTGAAATACGCAAGACACGGAATGCTGATGTTGCAGGTTCGAATCCTGCCATTACCCTAATTTTTCTTTGTGTTGTCATTAATTATATAGCATTTTAAATTTAAAGCTTAAGACTTCGTTTACACGTTAATTCTGGCGTCAGTCCATCATTCCGGTATAGTTTTGACTGATGCCAGAATGATGACAAATGGACACGGTTACGATCAGTTCAAACCAAGGAGGTTTTAAACCCATGGAGGAAGCCTGAAAAATTGAGAAAAAGCGTGAATGTATCTGCTCCATTCACTCTTACGATGTAACAACGTGAAGGAGTGAACAAACATAACCATTTGACACCATCTTTAAATTTACTATCGTACACACTCAGTGCTGACATTTGGTCATATAGGTCATGTTATTATACAACAGTTTAAAAAAGTTTCTTTCGTGTATTGAATATGCTTTCGAATAGCAGCCATTCTTTTTAGTCGCATAATATTCACGTCAAATTTTGATGACGGTTCGTAGAGCTCTCGGTGCAATTTAATAAAATTCTTATGGTTATCGTTAGATTTTTGAGACAAGCAAGTGATATTTATTGTGTGAAATGGCATACTTCGTGCATGGTTGCAGTTCGCATTCATCACGGTGTCCTAAAGAAAGCAATGAAGGACAACACATCGGCGTTTACAAGTTAGTATTATTTGGTATTTATTTATGGGAATGTCGCATTTTGGACGGCTGGTATTATTATGTGGGTTAAATTATGGAGCAAAGACTCATTTGTGCTTGTAAAAACTAAGCTTATTTATTAATTTTAATAGTAATAAATGATTTATTATTTCTATAAGAGGTTATGGAAATATAGACTAGTGATGCGGTGCATCTGACATTTTGTAGAAATTATCGATAAGGTATCCGCCAATCTGATACCTTTCCCTACTATGGGGCAATAGTGTCCAGGACTTTTGGGAAGCGTGCGCGGAGCCGTTGCCGACACCTAGAGGCCCTTTCGTCGATTTAGAGCGTCCGCTACGTCGCGTGGGTGCACGGAGCGGGTGCACGCCTATTGAACAAATAGTATGAGCCCGCAGCCGCACCTGTGCGAGTTAGCGGACGCTCTCATACTATTTTTCTATAGGCGTGCACCCGCTCCGTGCGCCTGCGCGACTAAGCTCACAAGCAATTTTATGCCATTAGATTTTTGAGTGAAATACCGTATTGCTCTATTCCACCGATTCACCTGATATGGAATTCCTTTTTTTTTCACAGCAAACTCACAACATACATGGGCCACATACGGATCAAACATGTGTCGGACTTCCTCTGCGAGCTCTGTGGGTACACGTTCGTTAGCAAGAAAGGGATAGACGTACACAAGAAGAAGAAACACCGACTGGCTGATAAAACGGTAAGGAGTTGTTAAGAGGAGTGTGTACAGTCAGCGTCAAATATACCAGAGCGGGCAAGGTGTCAAAAATATCTGAACTCGACTCTATTGTCAAATACGCTCGGGCGTGTTCAGATATTTTTGACCACCTTGCCCGCTCTGGTATATTTGACGCTGACTATACGTCCTTATTGCGGTCACTTCTTTCAATAAACCTTCCGCATCCATTCCTGAAGTTCATTCATTAGTTAGTATTAGTAAAATGGCCTGAAAAATCGATGGTAGATATACGCCTATCTAATAAAACGCTGGCTGTACCCGCCCCTCTCCATACCAAAGGCGAAAACGTTTTCCACCCTCTAAACCTTAACCTATAGCCATGATTTTTCTGTATGTTGTCAATATGCCCTAGAACTAGGTTTGTGTGTTTGATTTTTTTTAATATTCTAAATATGTAGTTTAAAAAATATTGATGCTTTTTGTTTCGTATGAAACTCCTAAAATGCAAATATTGTCAAATCTATAAGTAATATTTAAAAAATCAAAACATACAAACCTACTTCTAGGGCATAATGACAACATACCAAATAGTCATTGCCATAGGTTAAGGTTTAGAGGGTGGAAAACCTTATCGCCGTTTGTATGGGGAGCGGTTTTTGGGGCTGGGTTCACACTCCTCTTAATATTAATAATAAGAACCGGCCAAGTGCGAGTTGGACTCGCGCACGAAGAGTTCCGTAGTATTATTAATAAAAACGGCAAAAAAATCACGCTTGTTGTATGGGGGCCCACTTAAATATTTATTTTATTCTGTTTTTAGTATTGGTTGTTATAGCGGCATTATTTCAACTGTCTATCTATCACGGGTCTTGAGATACAGCCTGGTGACAAACTGACGGCCGGACGGACGGACGGACAGCGGTTTTAGTAACAGGGTCCCGTTTTACTATTTGGGTACGGAATCCTGAAAAAACGAATTATGGAATTGTCCAGCGGTGGGTTCCGGCTGGTATGATGATGGAAAATTATGAAATTGGTGCGGGTGGTAGAACCTTGTGCAAGGTCTGCCCGGATAGCTACCACCATCTTGCTAGCTAATCCTGCCGCTAAACAGCAATGCTTGCATTGTTGTGTTCCGGCGTGGAGAGCAAGACAGCCGGTGAAATTACTGGCACAAGAGATATTCCATCTTAGCCCTCTGGGTTGGCAACGCATCTGCAATCTCCTTGGTTTAGTGAGCGCCTATAGGCGGTGGTGATCACTTACCATCAGGTGATCCACTTGCTCGTTTGCCTTCCTGTGATGTATATATTTTTTTCAGGTTACACTAGAAGGCCCTTACTGCGAGACGTGTGAAGTTAGGTTCGTCTCGGACGAGGCGCATGCGCGGCACTTGAAGCTATCTTCGCGGCATAGCAGCGATAGTGATCCGTGAGTAAAACGCCGGCCGAGTGTGTGTCACATTCGCGCACCGAGGGTTCCGTACCACCGCACAAAATTGTTTATTTCTTTTAATTTTTATTAATTAATTTAATAATTTAGTTTACCCTTCTCTTGGGACACACACGTGGTGTCACTACTCCCCAACAGCTCACCACAAGCTGTCTTGCGTTATAATTAATACTATTTTTTTTTTCAGTTTTCCCAAAAAAGAAGAAATGAAAGAGAAATGGATTAAAATATTGGGACGGCCACAGGAACTAGTTGATTTGTTTAAGAAATATCACCTTGTTGATTTTCTTACCAGTATCTTTTCATCAGAAGATTTTTTTCCGAAATGATTATAAATTTTCTGACATTCATAAGTGGTTTCTGTATGCCTAATGTGAATAAAAATATTTTGACCTTTGGCTTTTGACTTTTGATTTCACATCACCACTCGCCTTTTGGGATCGAAGGTACGCAAAAGTATTTCCATCAAAGAGACGCTTCACTTATTTTCAGCTGTGGTTGTGTATTCGCTATGCTATAATTAAAGCTTTTATAAGACATTATAGTTTGGTACAGTACAAGATTTTAAAATAGGTATCCCGAAAATGTCGTACTTCATATCAAATATTCATCGTCAGTTTTCATCGACTAATGTACATCACTAGCAATTTGCAAAAAGTGTACGGCGCGGGAACGTCTAAGCTGTCTCTATGGGTTCCTTTCTCTGAGGTTCAAACTGACACGACACGAGACAGGTTACACGATAATTCTCTCGTCATACAGACCAGAATTGCAGAATGATGAACTGACCTGACGCCAGAATTAGCGTGTAACCAAAGTCATACTTTTTCAATGAGTTAAGCTAATTGAAGACAATCACGGCCAGTAAGAAAATATTGAATTTTTTTCTTTACTAAACCGTCACTTGAAGTGTCAAATTCGTAGTATCAGGTGCAGAATTATGTCGCAAATTGAGTTTGAAACATTGCAGGCGCATAACGAGGACGGGAACTGAGAGTAATAGCGGTGGTGGTGTGAGAGCAGATGGCGCGCGCGCTGCTGCTGGCGCTGGCGTGCGCGTGCGCGGTCGCGGCAGCGGCAGCCGCGCGCTACGGCGACTACGCGGCCGTCAAGATGCCGCAGTACGGCGCCGACTACGACGCGCCTGCTGCGGCGTCCGACGACTACCGCGACCATTCGCCTGACGCTCCAGCCTCTTTAGATTACAAATATGTAGAAGAACCTAGTGGTACTCATCTATAATTGATCCCAATTAAATATGTTCATCAACACTGAGCCGGTCGTGTTAAACCATATATATTCGTTTGATTACAGATAAAATAGAAAAAACTTTGACAAATGATGTAGAGGAGGATGATGCGTGGAATAAGCCTGTTAAAAAAATAAGAAAACAGAAATCTGTTGACGACGGCGATCCAGTGGCATTGAATAAGTACAAATTAGATGAAGTGGTCCCGAAATTTAAAACCAATTATCGAAATAAAAATAGAGATCGGTATCGTGGTAAAAGCAAAGTAACAACAGGTGATGAATTTTCGAATCGAAGATTAAACCTTGATCATGGCACAGACGATGAAAACCAAAAGTTGGATATCGATGATGAAGAAAGTCAAGCGCACCACGACGACTTGCAAGAAGATAAGAACTCTGAGCATGAAAAGAGTAAATTTGTTCGGAGAGAAATTAGAAAGAAAGCCCGGCGAAAACCGAGGGATCGGCCGATTATAGACACACGATCAAAGTCAGGTAGCGAAGATGACGAAAATATCAGTGAACTTAGAGATATCCAAAAATCACTAAGAGGTAAAGAACCAGTATACCCTGATGTAGAAGAGCGGCCCTGGGTGCCGATCGTGCCCGCGCCGGCCGCCCGCCCGCGTAGCCGACCGCGCGTGCTGGAGGAGGACGAGGAGGACGTGCCGCGCGTGGCGCCTCCCAAGCCGCAGCCTATCAAGAGCTACAACGATTACGCAGACTACTACGACATGCAGAGGGTTCAAAACATCAAAAATAAATTACCCCCTTTGCTTCGCCGTACAAAAGGTAAGCCACAATGCTATGTATAATATATTTTATTGCTTACCTTTCTAACTAATATGTTCATCTATCTTATTTATTTTTGATTTTGTCGTTGATTTAAAAACGGGACGGCTAGCACGCTAGCAATTTTTTTCTCTTGAGGCTTAATACGCTCAATACCCTTCTCTATTAGGAAAGATAGAAAACCATAGCGTTTGAGTGCTGGACATCTTGTCTTGTGCTAGCCGTGCATACCTATACTGAAAATCATTAATTTTCAAGTTATTAGTGTTTTTTACCCAAATAATTACGATTTAACGATACTGATTTGGAAAACGGAATGACCTAACTGTCGGCTTGTTGTGTGCTCAGCGAGGGAGATGGACCCGACCTCGACGGAAAGCTATACTTCTTCATGGAGGACACGGAAGCCCTTTTACCGTCGGAAAAACATCTCACCAGAGACTACAACCGACTCTGAAGATGCACCTGCAACTAGTACTGCCACCGCCGCCCCAGTAACTCGCACCCGTTTTACTACCACGACTTTTGTCACCGCTGCAACAGTCGCCCCTTCCATAGTCAATGCAGATGTGCCTCATGAAATGTCCTTGGCTGAAAAGTCACGACTCTCAATTCTCAAAAAATCTCAGAAGAAAGAAAGATTTAGGGATGGGTCACCGTCAAAAAAGCCTCCCGTTTTGCTCCAGGTTACGGAAAGGATGCACACTGTAATAATGGTGGAGCCACCGATAGCGAAAACCGCATACAGGCGAGCACAGGACTTAGAATATGAAGACGACACTCCAGAGCGGATTAAAAAAGTAAAGCGTTTAATGAAACGTAAGCTTATCGCAAATGCCAAGAGTGTCCGAGACCTCACCGACAACTGGGATGACGTGATCTGCGAGTACGTGGACGTCTCGCAAATAGACGCCTCTTCCGATGCTAGCAGACATGCTTTCAAATTTAACAACCCCATTTTAATTGGATTATGGACTTTATATTTGATCGTATTATCTAATTTGAAACACAGTTTAAGTTTAACTTACTAGGAGAACATTAAGCATGTTGTGAAAAGGTTTTTTTTCGTATTCAGTAGAAATTGGTTTAAATAAACAATATATTTCAAACAGAAGTGTTTATTATTTAAGTATCGCTTAAGGCTGAAAATTTGCTGTTTCTTTCGGAAAGTATTTATACAACTACTACCTACTATTTTTTTCGTTTTTTGTTTTATAATTCATGGAACAACTTATGAAAACCTGAATAAACAGAAAAGCGATTGGTATGATCACATCACAAAGTATGATTAACTATAGGTATGATTAACTTTTTCAACTCCACGTCAAATACAAAGACATGATTCACACGTCAATTTTTTTTTTGTAAGTGACGTAGTTGAACGTAAGTAACTTTTTTTATTGTGAACGTAGACGTACATATTTAGCGGTAATTGGCGTTGAACCTGCGGTGCTGATGAGTCGTTGGAGTCGAAAAGGTTAACAATCCGGGTAGCTAGCAATACACACCGCGACTTGCTTTGTCACTCAGTGAGTTTCCTTCTAACTAGCCGCGTAGGAGCGAGACGCACTGAGCGATAAGCGAGAAAATGAGCACACGTGCTAGGACTACTACCGGATATCCTAATACTATCCTAGGTATGGAGTCCAGCTCGCCAGCGAGCGCGAATGCGGCGGAGCGCGGACTGCAGGCACTGTTGGCGCGGCGGCCGAGCCCGGTGCCAGAGCCCGCGCCTGTCCCGGCACCCGCGCCTTCCGCGCTGCTGCCCGGCACCGTCGATCAGCGGCTCGAGACGCAGTGGAGCCAGTTTCTACTCACTAACCACACGCTCCGACTTCGGGCCACTATGTATGTTTGTATTTTAGCTTTAATATACCATTTACAAAGATATAAAGAGCCACTTTTAGTTATAATTTTGTATTTGAAGATTCATTTTAATTACCAGTCTGTGCTTAGAATAACTGGTGTTTTAAGCTGCTTTTCCACCAGAGATGTGCGAGGATGTTTGTAAGAACCAATAGAATCGCTTCATTTACCTCGCTTCGGTCAGCACAGCTCTGGTGGAAACGGCTCATTGGTTCTTTACAAACACATCCCTCGCTACGCATCCTCGCACATCCCTGGTGGATAGGCAGCCTTACCGTCATTGGATTTTATTCAAAAATTTTCTTTCCGCTTGGAAATTTCTTTAAGTTTCTCTTACAAAAAATATCCATTGAAATCCTTTTCAGAGTTTCCAGCTACTTAATTCATGAAGGCGAGTATAATAACACAGGATGTTTGGAACACGATGGAATCCTTTATCCTCCTAAAAGGATATATCATATGAGATCTAGTTTTCAATAAAAAGGCCATGTACGATTGACGTCAAAGTGATGTTAACACGTTTGCACCTTATTGCAATGGAGTAAGTGAAAAAGTGTAAACATTGCTTTTTGAGGTCGACTTTATCCTAGTACCTTGTCCGAAAGTATTAGTAGATATTGGACGTTTAAGTTTCAATTTTGGCAATTTTTCTATCTATATTATATAAAAAATCCTTATGTTCTTGTATTGTTTTAAAGGGTTACAATGAAATGTTACATTTTCACAATTTCTGTGAATTTGTGAAGTTTTAAAACTATTTGAATGGTTGTTACTTTTGCATCTTTTCTCCATAGGGGGTGACGTATTTAAACCATTCATTCAAATATAAACTCCTTAAAAGTTCATTAGTTCACAAAAATTATAATTAAAACGTAAAATTTCATTGAATTGAGTAACCTTTAAATAATTCACGAACACGATTTTCCATAGTAATGCTCTATAGCAGCCATATTCAACCTTTTTTAGGGATCCGTACTTCAAAAGGAAAAACGGAACCCTTATAGGATCACTTTGTTGTCCGTCTGTCAGTCCGTCTGTCTGTCTGTCTCTCTGTCTGTTTGTCAAGACCATTTTTCTAAAGAACACGTCGAGGTATTGAGTTGAAATTAATATCAAATACTCAAGTCTGCAGTCCCTTAGAGCCGTGAAAAAATCAAACATATAAGTCAACGCAATCAAAAGATACGGCCGTTTATGTCGCATGTTTCATACATTCGCAAGACACTCAAAACCTATGGAGTACTTCCCGTTTACCTAGAACTATGAAATTAGGTAAGGAGCAAGGTCTCACAGCATAAATAAAACAATAAATCCGAAAACCGTAAATTTGTAGTTATTACGCACAAAAAAAATTTTTTTGGTCTTATAAAGCAAAAATGCGACACTAGATGTTGTTGATGACGGAACACTCGGTGCGCGAGTCCGACTCGCACTTGATGTTGGGGGCCACAAACACGTTTCAGTTGTGGTGTCGAGGGCCGCGAGCAAAAATTATTTTTGGGCGCGAAATTTAGAATGGTGCCAAAATTAAAATGGTTTACAATTTTATAACTTCAGGTGGGCCAATAATAAAGGCCTGGTGGGCCGCAGGTTAAGTATAGCTGCTCTATAAAACCAACCACAACGAAACACGATTTGGTTTAAATAAATAAATAAATAAATAAATAAGTTCTTTATTTCAGACCCATGATCCGTAGTGTTAGTAACAAATGACTTAAATCTAGATTAGTAAGACTTATAATTAAACAAAGGTTTTTATTTAAATTACAAACTGGGCTACACCCTTAATCTGTCCAACCCACCAAGCCAGGATTGGACAGTCGAATCTGCCCGCTATTGCTTTTAGAATGCTGTTGGGACTTACTCTTACTCTGCCTAACAGCGAGGCTATCTTTTTGCGCATGATCGCCTGAAACCCGTCTACACGGGCTTCGGCGAACATACCCGAGGCACTGCATCTGCTCGGCAGCCCCATCAGCATTCTAAACGCATTATTGTATTGTACGCGCAGGGCGCTATAAGCTCGCTTTGTATACCCAACCCACAGGCTGCTCGAGTAAAAAGATTGTGTGTACGCTTTAAAAAGTGTTATTTTTACTTCATTTGAACAGCGAGCAAACCTGCGGGCAAGCATATTACTACGAACCGACAGCGCCCTGCGCTCTCTTTCAATATCAAGATCATCTTTTAGATCGCTCGTGATAATGTGTCCCAGGTACTTCACTTTGCCCACGACCAACAACTGACAACCGCTCAAGCTAATTGGTGGCACAAAGTAAGGCTTGATCCTCCCTGCTGTGAAAATCATGACCTCACTTTTAGTGGGGTTGTACAATAACCCATGGGCCAGGGCGTATGCTTCGCAAACAGCCAACAGCTGCTCAACGGCTCCGACAGAAGGGCCAAGCAGCACCATATCATCGGCATAGCTTACGTTGTTAATACAAGTGCTCCCGACATAGCAACCAGCATGCATGCTGCTAAGCCCCTCTATCAGCTCATTAATATAAAGGTTGAACAGCTTTGGAGACGTGATCCCCCCCTGCCTAACGCCACATTCGAGTCTGTATTCACTAGATAGAGCGTTAGCCCACCTAACTTGATTAGTCTGATTGCTGTACCAGTGCCTCAAGACAGCCACACATTCGACCGGCAATCCAGTCTCCCCCAGCTTATGCCATAGTATCTCATAGTCTACTCGGTCAAATGCTTTCGATAAATCGAGGAAACAGGCATAAACTGGGGTTTTTCTATCCGTGTAATACCTGACAGTATGCTTGAGGCAGAGTATCGCACTTTCTGTGGACAAACCGGGTCTAAACCCGAATTGAGCGTCATTTATCCTCAGATACCTTTCTAGAATCGCATCAAGCATACTGTCAAATATTTTCGCCGCAGTAGTGGCAAGAGAAATAGGCCGATAGTTCGTCCTATTAGCCAAATCACCTGTCCTGTCTTTAACCACCGGCACAACAATCGTTCTCATAAGAGCCTCCGGAAGGTATGAGTGGCATAAACAAAAATTATAGAACATAGCTAGAACACGAGGCAGGTGAGCACCCGCATACCTAAAGTGCTCGATGCTGAGGCCATCATGGCCAGGCGATTTACCTCTCTGCATCTTTTTAATGACCATCCGGATATCTTTCGCAGTAAAGAAGGTATCTCGCCCACCCTGGGCGATCCCAGCATCGATCACCCCCGAAGCAGCCCGCGCCCCCAACAGCGAGTCCACAATGAAATGCTCCTTAAACAGTTCAGCAATCTCTCCCTGTTCGGTCTTGCCCTCCACACTCACCGGCAGGCCAGGTTTCATATTCAAGCCTCTGGTGCCTTTCCAAAAATCCCCAAATCTTTTGTTATTGTGAGCCAGAGCCAGCTTATCCATTTTAAACTGTTCCTGCCTGTTCTGACACCACTTTAACTTAGACTTAAAAATCCTCTTAGCATTTTGCATTTGCTCAAACAATATACCACTTCTGTGCTTACCTGCCAGCACCCAGACTTGAAACCGCAACCGGGCCTCCCGGTGTGCTTCAGCCACATATTTATTCCAGCCCGCAATATATCCGCCTCTCCTACGCTTATTACAGTTATATGTAGCTATAGAAGCATCTGAAAGAGTTTAACACCGCATACATTTACAAGCAAAATGACACCTTTAGTCTATACATATACCTTTTGCATAGAGCGTTTTTTCGTGACTTGCGTTATATCGGTTTTCAACTCGTGATATTTCAACCAATTATAGTAGTCGTACTGATCGTAGACAAAGTAAAATACAGGTTTTCTTCTTTTGACTAGTTCTTTAAATTTTTAGAATTGCGTAATTTTAATCATATTATGCATGCATATTGAATCCATTTGACCTTTACTATTGTTCAGCCCCTGATTCCAACTATGAACGTACAATTAATTTGAGAAGGTGGATAGAGTTTATGAGATCAATGCAATACATAGGTAGGTAGGCTGGCAGAGTCAGTAATCCATTGATTAGCTGTACAGAAAAAACTTATTAAGCAGTAAAAGGCGGGTCTTTCGCTCATTCCCCAACTGTATTTTAATGTGATAAAGTACAATAGGTCTAAATGTGTATAGAATAGATAAGTAGGTACTTTAGCCGGTCGCTGACTCTACAAAACGGAAAATGAGAAAAATCGAATACGGTTATTACTCATTATTATAAACATTACGACAATTGATTCCATTTAATTCATTTCAACTACGTTGAAACATTTTCACATTTCTTAATTTAGTTTCAGACTTCTTACAGGATTTGTGACCGCTATGAATTTAAACGCCATCTAGCGGCAAATGAGTGTAATAGTTCAGTAGCAAAAAGAGGGCGCTGGCAAGGGATTGATTGCGCGTCGCGACGACAGCGGCGCCGGCATCGGGCAGCGGGCTCGCCGAGAGCCGTCGAGTCGGGCGCGAGTTTATTTATTCGCCGCGCGAGCCGCGGGCCGGAGGTCGGTCGTGGTCGAGAGTGCGAGCGCGGGACCGGCGCGTCTCCCCGTCCAGTGTTGTTGTATCGAGCCTTGAGTCGGTGTTCAAGTGACTATTATGAGCGACAGGGACAGGTCGTCGCCCTCCCTCACGGACACTCCGCTGAAGACTTACATCGGCCGACACGACGACGACTACCCCCTCATAAACGGAAACGGTGAGTAAATTTGATAGTTCGACCCTCGAGCTAGTGCGAGTGTATGACGGATATAGTAGAGCGCGTGGTATGGGCGCGCATCACGCGCTCGCACGCACTCCCCACTCTCGCGGGCGCGTGCGGCGCGCGCGTCGTGCCCGCTGCAGCTCCAGGGCACTGGGTCACGGGGCTCTAATCGCCTGTCGTCCCGCGAAGGTCGGCTCGCACTCCGAGCAAATCCCCACAAGACGATTAACTTTGCCGCATTGAAGCTGCCGCAGGTTCGATCGACCCGCGACCAGCCCCTTTCGGAATCTATCTAGATATAAATGTGCCGTCTATATCTATACTACATACCACGGAACGTCCTGCGGATGAATGGAAGCGTTATGATTGGAAATTCATTCAAAATTCTGTGGAATCGGATCCTAGTGCGTATTGTATTGACAGTGTACCTATTGAGATTTGCTAAAGTGTATGTAGGAAGGTACGCAGGTGCGTGCAGTAATATGTGGTGTTGTACTGCGGAGACGGAGAGGAAGCGAGAGGGGTGCCGTGGTGCGGTCTCCAGCTGCCGCGGCGTGGTGTCGATCGATACAGGGTGACCTTAGGTCTTAAACTGAATCACTTTCGAGACTCGCGCTTTTTGCTAAGAAATAAGATCACCAGCCGCGCGACGTCTTGCGGATCTTCCGCAGTGCCTACTTAGGAGTATTCCTTACGCAGAACTGACGACCTACACCTAACTTGGTATTTAGGTTCAATTCTTCTTTCTTTCTGGGGTTTCTACTAGACTTTAGTCGGTAGTGACTAATAGATAGACGGACAGGCAGACGTTATGTAGGAACACGCTTACGCTTCGATATAGGATTAAATAAAGCAGAAGTTTTGATAAACTTACCTACTTAGTAGTACTATCTATAAGTACTTACAGGTAAAAACTGTTTTATAATTTTACTATCACGTTGTTATCTTCAAAAACCCCAAGAAACATTTGGAGGCTTAACAATGGAATACAGTGTATTGTGACTAAAAGCCTCTGAGTCGCTTTTAATGTAGACATTTAATGGCTTAGTGCGTTTTAGTATGGTCTTAGTGCAGTCTATATCGGACTGGAATGTGGGATGTATCAGCTTTTTACAGTTAACAACAAATATGTAGGAGCGACCAAAGTGGCTAAAAACATGTATATCGAAACACATGTCTATTGTTTGGGACCGTGTAGTAAAATATTTGGGCACTTTGGCCGCTCTTTTATACGTTTGATACTGACTGTACTTGGGTAGGGCTTATACTTTGTTTGAGTGTGAAATTTTTCAAAGCAGAAAAATAGAAAAGAAGATTTTCTTAGGCGTTAAATAATGCCCACCGGTAGGATCAAGTTTGTGGCTTGACGGAAACTTTTAAACCAACCATACTTGATAAGGGCTCGCTCTTATCAAGTATGGTTAGTTTAAAAGCTGTTTACCTACAGTCGCCGAGAAATGTATGCAGGAAACATGCTCAAAAATAACTTGTCGCTTTTAAGTCCTTAACAGTCTAGTCGTGTTCACAGTTTTGTGCTCCATATCCACTTCGATATGTTTCGCGATGGCTGTGTCAATAAAACAGGCAAAACATAGTAAGTACATACTTATATGCATTTGGAGGCAGGTACCACATATTGGAGGTAATTCGTCTGGATAAAATATGTAAACCACTTTATAGATCACACACACATTATCAAGTGCAAATATTTGTTATCGATGCCTTTTAATATGCTCTATTATTTGCGCTAAAAGGCCATTGTAGGGCAGATGAATCCCCCGCAAGCGTTATATCTTACGTCAATCGAACGGTAGCCTTATAATGATTGTGTAATTTCGGTGTTTTACTAGGTAATTGTAGTGATAACTCTAACTAAACTAGTATCCAGTCGGCCATTTAATTATATTTTGGAGTGTCCAAGGTGCTTATAAACATGTGAATAGGACTCAGCTTTCATGGACACTAGAGCGTTTCGAAGATCTATCGTCCTGTAATAAATTAAGTGAAAATTTGAGGGTTACCTAACCTACCTCAATAGAATTCACATCACCGACGTTATATGTAAAATCGGAATGAACTGCAATACAAATTTAAGCCAAGGAAATAGTACACATACAATAAATAGCTCTGCGGGTATATCCGTTCGCATCATTAAAATACTCAGTGTTTAGTTATCGCGTACGGTAATTTTAATCACTTTAGAATTATAATAACTTCAGCTTCCCTGGGCGCTATACTAGAGGTCCATCACTAAACAAATAATTTACCACATTCAGTTATTGTGTAAGTTACTGTTACTGTGAAAAATAAGTACAGAAACGTATGATAAGCACAACTCCCCCCCCCCCCCCCACTCCCTTCAATACGTTGTTCTCAGAACAACCTTCTTTTGTAAGTAACAAGAGAAATAGGCAACAAAATAGATATACGGTACCAGATTCTAAGAATGAAGCCATAAATAAACTGAATAGTTTTGAAATTCAGCTCGAACACTGCTGATGATAACTGCCTAACTATATTTAACTCGGCTGTTGCGGCTAGGAATGTTTCGATGTGTTTTACTTTTTGACCGGACAGTCCAAGGAAAGTTTGCTGCCGCACTGAAAATAATAGGATCGTTGATTTTATTAAACATACATATTTTAGTTAAGAGGAAACACAAGGGCCGTTTATACAAACTTCGGCCCCTGTTTCCTCTCTGGATAATTCCAGTAGAGCAATATTTTTTTTTTCAAAATATCGATGGCCACTATTATGCATGTCCCTATGTTTTCCTTTTTTTCATAAATTAATTATTAAAAGAGATATGAACATTCAAAAACCTAAAAAAATTGGCCAGATTTTCGGCTGCGTTCATACATTCAGAAAACAAATTTTGCTAGATTATATAAAAAAGAAAAACATAGGAACACTGCCAAAGCCTTTCTTTAATTTTTAATGAAAAAAATAGTTAAATCGGTTAAGTTTTGGAGAAGGAATCGGGGGTCTACGAATCGTTGATTTTCTGTACTTTTTGGGATGAGGGGATGAGTAGCAATCATTTGCCAGCCCTTCCTGCGCCTGGTTCGCTACTAGCAGGTCGCCTGAGGGCCCGTCTTCCTCTTTAGACTTCCTACCTCTTCGTTTATGTTGTTATAAAAGAAAGAATGCTTTCCATGGCGGACTCCATATAGATAGAAAGGCGATGCCTTGTACCATTTGTTGGTTGCTTACCGTGGGGATGAACCAGCTGCAAGCCACTGATGATTCCACTCTTTTCATTAGTCGATTGTTACTTTTTACGTACTGAAAAAAGTGTTAGTGGTGTTGTCTGGTTCTGTAATCCTTCGGCTCTCGCACCGGGCAATCAACAATTCATTCAGAGAGCAATTAATCACTTCCAGCCGTCACGAGCCGCGGCGCGCGTGCTGGGCCTGAGTGCTATCGACTAGGAAGTGATTTCTGTTTACAA
Organism: Ditula angustiorana; assembly: GCA_963691745.1. Lineage (NCBI taxonomy): Eukaryota > Metazoa > Arthropoda > Insecta > Lepidoptera > Tortricidae > Ditula > Ditula angustiorana. The sequence continues at coordinate 16,939,060 of OY829472.1, forward strand.
TACAGCATAACTAGTAAATTGAAAAAGAAAATCTTAAAATTATTCGGATTGTTGACTTCTGAAAGGCATTAATGACGCACCTAATAACAGAGTTTACAACTGTACTTCTAGCACAGTAGCGTTGTCGCGGACATTAATTATTCATCCGTTTCTAACCAATATCCGTGTGCGAAAGGGACGAATGCTTTATGTTCGCGATAAATGACTGTGCTAGGAGAGGCTGAAGTCTTAATTTAAAAATGGAAATCAAACAGGCTTTGCACATCGACTACATAATCAAACTTGCACGCACCAAAGCGTGAATAAGTTTATTTTTCTAGAAATAAAAGCTGCCAAACCATAACACAATTATAATATAAATATTTCATCGTCGAACTAATTAAGCCCTAATTATGGATTACTGCACAGCTAAATCCAATAATTCTGTACTGTGTTCTGAGATGTGTAATCGTTGTGTCATTTATCTAGTACGTAGATACGTATTTTCACTATCGTGGACTTATCGCGCCTTATTGATAACCATTAACCGTAGTTTGCAGCGACGCGACGTTCTAATAACTCATGATGATAGGTAATCCTTTGCCCGACGCTGTTTGTCACCACAGCAAATTTAGTTTAAACTTAATGCCAATATCAATTGTGGTTGCACGATTTTGCCGCTTTTAGTTCAATCCTGCTGAACGAGGTTCGGGTTAAGTTCAAATTATGTTTCAACGAGGTTTTACCCGCGGTTTCGCTCGCGTGGTATTATTTTCTATGCATTTTACAGAATAAAAAGTATTCTGTGTTTTAATCCAGGGTATGATCTATCTTTCTGACAAACTTCATCTAAATCCGGCCAGCCGTTAATGCTGTGGTTGAGGTACAAACATTCAAATATCCAAATACCCAACAGTAAAAGCTAGTAATATTATAAATGCGTAAGTAATGATACTTTCGTATCTGTAATACTCGTATTACTAGCTTTTACCATGCGGCTTCGGCTGCACGGCTTTTTTCAAGATAAAACGTAGCCTATGTGCCTAGGGTATCTCCTTGGAGGCTATCTTTATTTCACATTCTAAGCCGTCCAGCTGTCTTATCGTGAACGAGTAACAAAAATACTAAGTTACATACAAACTTTTGCATTTATAATATCAGTATGATGTGATAGTAGGAAGCAGGATAATATTTGTGGTTGGGTCTACCAGCTTAGTTGATTAAAGTTTCTTTAACCAAACTCGGCTTAGGTAGGAATCGAGTAATCGACCTTGTCTCTGCGGTTAACGAAAGCAAAGCATGTTTAGTCGCCGCACCGGCCGGCCGCGCCGCCCGCCCGCCCCGCCGCCCGCGGCTCCCGTAGCCGTTGGCAATGCGCTGCTTGGCATACAGTGACCTGCAATGCTCAATTTAACATCAAACGGCAGTCTCTCATAGAATGAGCCATTCAATGATTGTGTTCAGCGCCCGTTCAGCACTTAAGTTCGTCTTGATTCAACACCAAGGGATAGGTTCCTCCTATAAAAACGCTCGTAGACCTTTGTTAATAAACTATTGCTAGTATAGATATGATTCATATGGGCAATCTACCTATCTCCAGATACATTTATTCGTTATGGTAGCACTACACTCCTCATATTCGCCGAATTATTCGTGTGAATGAAATAAGAGCACTATATATTTTTCACCTAAGGCACGGAGATGCGACTACTGCAACATGTATTCAAATCAGTTATGTTCGGTCGTTTCCTTTTTATACAAATAATACGTTTTTCTATTAAGTCATGTGCACTTGAAACAATTCATTTATTATTGATATTAATTGTATTGGTTAAATAATCCAGCTTAAAAATTTTTGGTAAATTGCATGTCCAGGTAGCATAATTACGCCGGCGCCGTAGTAGGATTAAAATACTTCAAGGACACTTTTGAAGAGTAGGTAGGTAGGTATTGTATGTACCACAAAACTTGGGCTGTTTAGTTGAGGGCACGGTCTAGAGATTTCAAAAGTTGGGTGTCCACGATCCGAATAAGTTTAATTGACTGTGTTTTTGCCCGGAGCGAGCCGGGCGGCAGCTCCTCGTTCAATTGTTAATCGAGTTTCGGTTCCAGCTGCAGCTGGATCAGCACCAGTGTCAATTAGCTAGGATTATAAAATGACACTGTGACAACATGAGATAAAGTCCCCCAATAGCGTTTCCTTAAAAATTGCTTTAATGTTTAATTTGCATAATTATTAATTAACTCGTGCTAAAACCACAGGCTAAAATAGCTCTGTATTGAGTACGTTCTTATAATACTAAAGTTTATAATAATAAAGAAAGACTGGAGTAGATAGATAACTGTTCAAAAATACGTCTGCGGGCGGAATGAGATAGCTTTTTATGCGGCCACGTGGACTACAATTGTAATTGAAAAAGTTCAATTTTTGTCTCTCATTACATGACATAATTGTATATATCTAAAACTGTTCAATATTTATTTTACCGGAGAGAGAAAAAGGGGTTCAAAATATACGTAGGTAACTCATATTTCAATACGCGTTTGTTATTTTTATTAATTACGAATCGGTACGTTTTGTATTGGAATCGCAATTGTTTTTGAAATCTAGATTCTTGGAATCTGGTTGCCGACTAGGTACTTCCGACTTACTAATGAGCTCAGTCTCGATATCTCAGCGTCCAGGTGAGCGGAGATCCTGTTGGAGCTGTATCCGCTGACCTCAACGACCTGCCTTGTAGTTGATCTTATTATTGTGACGTTGTCCAATTATGGCTTTTCTTAATATAATAGCACCAATAATAGACATTTTTATTTTTGGCTCAGACGGGTATTGAGAACTCAATGTATATAAACAAGCAAGGCATGTAATGAAATCAAAATAACATTACTACAAGCACGTGCAGTAATTATATGTTAAAGAAATTGTATATGACTAAATAGCAGTCACCACTTAAAGCAGTCCGGCAGTTATTTGGAACGGCGAACATTAAATGGCACCGATGGATACCTATGGTTTATTTTTGTTACGGTTTTGTGTCCTCGAAGACGTGGAGTGTGATGAAATATAAGATGTCGGGAGGCGAGGGCGAGGCTCCCGGCGCGGCGTCGTCTCCTCCCTTTATCAGATTAGATTCTCCCCAATGCTATATAACTCAATTATCTCTTGGAGAACCTATTATACCATTATCGGCAATTCGGCGTGTGGCTTAGTTTTTAACCTGCTTCAAATACCACAGGTTTGCAATGGATCTTTTTTATGTCGGGCTTCGTATATTTTTTATTTGTTCCAAATCTTGTAAATCCTTTCTGACCCATTGCCAGTGGTCAGATTGGCTTGATATTTGGTAAAAATTACAGATCTTTACCAAATATCAAGCCAATCTGACCAGAACTACAGTTCTGATGAAAATTTAACTGTAAAGAACATAATATATTCATTTAAAACTTGGCATTCCTGGACCGCTATGGTCCAATAGGCTCTATCATCAGATAAAAAGTAACAAAATGGAAGAATCGCTGCTCCTTTGCCCGTCTTTAGGCTCTGAGACTGCGGATTTCTCACTCACCGTACGAAACGCGGTAGCAAACTATTACGTTACACCGGTATTGTGTGAACGTGTGGTACCGCTCCGGTCGAGCTGGCTCATTCGTATTGCAACCAGCAACGCTACAGAACAGACTAGGTAGCTCTAACACAAATATGAGCCCTCATATTATATCTTTGTATTAAAACACATTACTTACGATTTTTTATACCTATTTTAAAGGCAGGTACTTGAAGTAATTCCCTTAGATGAAACCCCGCTATATTTAGCAGTGTATTCATATATAAGTTATGATTTCGTACATTTATTGAAGCTAATAAGGAGTTAATTGTAATTGGCACGTATTATTACTATATTCGAATTGATGATGAAGTTTACTTCTAATAAATAAAACTCAACAGTGAATAAGATAGAGTTAAAATTTATTAGACGACTAATCAACACAACATCATTGCAATGACAACGACGTATGCTTTACGTTATTTGCTTTTGCGAGAAAACTGGCCCTTTGTGTAGCAAAAAGGTACTCTTGTTTAACGTTAAGACGCGGTAAATACGAGTACTTAATAATAAGAAGAGAGGGTATAGCAATTATAGTAACGTCAAAGGAGGACATGTTAGATTGGTGTACTTAATTCATAATTCTATAGAATTACAAGGAGACCTTGAACGAACTAATTTGCGTACGTTTTATTTTCATTAGATCTGCTTTTGAATGACTTCTTCGTTGATCAAAGTGATCCAGCGTGACTTGTAATTGTAATTAAATTGATAATTAAGCATTACTCAAACACAAGATAATTAAACTTGCAACTTTGTACTGTTTTACTTTATGTAATAAAATATCGTCAAATAATAATGAAGTTCATAATAAACGGGGCAATTTACGTCAGTATCTACGTGGCGTCAGTATGAAGTCATGTTCGAGAAAGGCCAAAAAGAGCTGCCTGATTCCTTCGAAATCTGACATATATTGACATAGTATCTCGAATGCGAGATGAGGCTCGAACACGCGAAAAGCGGGAGATAGCTACTCCTCGGCGTGGTGGTGCAGTGTAATATTCTGGATCACTAATTTAAAACATATTTTAATCCGTATTCAGGAAGAAGTTTGTCATAAAGTTTAACATTTGAATCCTACCACAAGTCTGAAATTGCATTTGTCAACTGTAAGTTAGCCAATAGTTTAATTTGATTGAATGGATTAGCAGAATTTTAAAAATTTCAAGAATTTATAAAAAGATCATGGAATAGAACCTTAGGTTTGTTTCCGTATAACAAAGAGCAGTTTACCATGTCAAAATAAAGGACTCATGACCCTGTCGGCAGAAGATACAGTTGATAAATTTAGTTTCGGAGGTATGTCAGGTAGCCGTTTAAAGCTGTCGATCGAGCTGTAATCAATGACCGAACCGAATAATGTAATCATATAACAGCAATTTCACAGGAAAAAATAATAGCTTTGACAACGGACACACACACCAACAGCTGACTGAATGACTAATTGACTATCTATCATCTTACAAACCAAATCGCTAGGCCTAGAAACTTTAAATTTGGAACATTTACCTATTGGTTTCTTTACATATTTAAGATGTGCATTAAGAAAAGATTTTGCGAAAATCAACGCCCAATCGGGTGAAACAGAGATCTTAAGCTAGAAAACAGATATTTTTCAAAGTGAATTGATGAAAATTTACAGTTGGTTATAAATTAAAAGAACAAGATACGTTTTAGGGTTTGGCATAATCATGCCTTTAAGAGGTAAAGTGTCAAAATGTGGGAAAAATTTATGGGATGGGCGCTCCGCAATTTATGGAGTTGGTAGATTTCATTTTGGAACTCAAAAATTCAAGGAAACGTTATGTAATGATTTGACTAATTGCACCATTGTACGTGTCGAAAAGGAAAATGCTTGAAGTGCACTGTACATTATCCTGTATTTTTGTTATTTACTCAATTTCGTTCTCAGCGTTAGCAATGTTATAAGTGTAGATTTACTAGTAGGTATGTGCTATTCACATATATGACATTCGGGAACAATGCTAAATTGTAGTAGATTTTTAATTTAAAAAAATACCAGTCATTATTATTTAATGGTTGTTTTTGTAAACGAGATAAAAATAATGAAATAATATTTATTCAAATTGCAAGTTGTTTTCTTTTAAACAAAATCAATATCTATCTTGTCGGGACAACAACAACAAATGTTTTTTATTGATTCACATAAGTAGAAAATAAATAAAACATACACACAGGGAAACAACAACCAAAAATATATCTACAAGAGCCAAACCGAAAACGGTACTTATAAGAATTTTGCGAATTTGTAAAATATTAAGAATAGTCCTTACTAAGTAGGATTTCAAATGAATCGGTTTTATTGGTTCATGTAGTGATTCAGGGAGCCTTTGCTTTTTTATTTACCAAATAGTCCCATTTTATATCGGCTAAAGACGTCGAATATGAAACAGCCGGCTCGGTGTGCTCTTTTCGCATTAGGGAGTGCAATCCCGGTAATTTTTCTAAGAAAAAACCAGTTTTAACCGGTAATACTTATGAGAAAATAACCGGGTTTGCATTACCTCTTTCGCATCAAAGTAAGTACACAATAGAAGCCTACGTGACTTATCACTTTAAAAATACACTCGACGGAATAGCACCTTTCTTAGTCCGAGATTGCTATAGCGTGGTTGAACTACTTCTGTTATGCTTGTTCTCATATAAATATTCCTAATTTAGTGCTGAGTACTGCCACGTATCCTTCGGAATAAAACGTTTTAAGGACTGTGATTTGAAGACTAATGTTTTTAGAGTTCTAAGAAGTGATGGCTATGATCATAATTAATAACTTCCTATACAAACTTTATGTACTTACCTTGTATATTTTTATTGGTAAGACAAAATATAATTATAGTATAGACAAATGATAATTGTGGGTTTTTTGTGTATCAAAGTGGAAGTATTACGGGTAATGGGTATTGACCTCTGGTTATGGTATATGTATCACCTGATCACAGTTGTGGTACAAATAAAATCCCTGATTTTTTGACCGCGCAGCTATTTTCGCCAGGCTTTCAACTCAAGGCCGCCATTGTCATATTCATACTGTTCGTTTAAAATTACTAGATAGTGAATGGAGTTGTACGTTCCGCTCTGCAATGTATGTGGTTAGAGGTTTATAGTTCCAAAGGTTTTTATGAGCATTTCTTGAAAACGCGCTTGACTTTGAGGATTTCGTTTATTTTTGAATTCACTGTGTATTTGCCTTAAACAGATTTACGTCGGTTCCATGCTTTGACTAAATAAAGTAAACTGCTCTTTCAAAACTATCGCAGTGGAATGTTTCTTAACATTGAAAAGGTTAGGTTGGATTTACCAAATTCCCCGTATATTGTAACAAAATCAACTGTCAAGTTGATTTTGGTCCTAAGTATCTCGTATATTGGTAAAGCAATATGGTTGGCGTTGTACTAAATTAATAATGGTAGATAGATGAAAAAGAATTCAATTTGCTCTACTCTTCTTTATCTGAACTATAACTCTTGTAGCAAATGCAATTTTGCTTAAGACCTTTTTAGTTTTGTAAGGCGAACAACGATGTTTTAGTTAAACTTCATATACTCGTAGTTTCCCTGTTAATCACTGTTAAAGTATTTTTTCAGCGTGTAACACGCCGTAACGAGACACAAAAACCGACCGATCCATCGGGTATTATTGTCGTAGGCATAATATAATCAATCAAAGTCATCAACGATCAAAGAAAACCGGTTTAATTGAGCCGTGAAAAGTGATACAGTTTCAGTTATGTCCGAGGACGTCATACAAATTGGTTAATTTAAAAAATAAATTATGGCTGGTCGCCGGATGCCCGAGCCCCGAGAGCGTGAGCGCGGCAACGAATTATATTTTTAAAGAAATATTATTTTAGTATCTACGATTAAAGAGGTTATTATATGGAAAGAGGCAAAAAAGGTAATCCATTAGGCAACGAAAACAGTTAAGACGTGTCGGAGTCGAGCACGAAGGGTTCCGTACAATCACAAGTTCGTCCACGTAAATCAGCTATCTCGCTATTGCGTTATCCCTTCATCCCGTCAGAGACCTTTGAGAACGTGCGCACAACAACTCACTAAAGCTGGATCGCTATCGGGTAAATTTCTTATAAATGCTTACATTAAAGAACTATTAAACAAAGAAAAACCTATAGAATTAGATATTAATTATCTTTATTGCCGTAAAATCTTGATAGGTACAATCGACTACTTCAAATGATAATATTTTAAGAAATCGATTAAACATATGGAAATATGTACATAGCGCCCTGCTAAAGGGCGAGAGGAAAACTGATGATCATTTTAAACGCTAACTAAAACACTAAAGAGTTAATATATTTATTCCGTGACATTATGTACCGAAGTATAAATAAGGTACCCACACAGTTCAGTATCAAGACTGCTTGCGAATTCCACAGTGCTTTCGTTTTTATTGCCCATCGTACTTGCATGTTCTTATTGTCAGCGATTTGGCGGGCGTCCACCCACTGCGCTGTTTTACTGGGCATAGATATACATATATGCACGTAAATAGTGCACTGATACAGAGACACTGCAATTTCACATACAAAATGCTTGCAGAATGATCTCTTGATCTCTAAGTGGGTGTAGACCGCGCGTCCACTGAGTATATGGCTGCGCGCGTTTTATCTCCTTACTAAACAAAGAAATTGACTCAAAACGAAAGCCGTTTCATTAAGTGATTGTCTCAAAGGTATAGTCTACTGTGTCAGATCGATGTTCAAGTGACTCGGAAGCGACTCCGCAGAGGCCATCGGTCTGATTGAAGCGGCGGGCGGCGACCGGCTGTCTGCGCTCGCGCCATTAATCACTTACCACCAATGACGTGCAATCCCTTACACCCTAGCCTTTGTTTTGTCACCCTTCCTTTTAATACGACTTAAAAGAATATCTGGCTTAGGATATTATGATGAACAATGGAAAGCCACTTCATGCAACTTTTATTTTCCTGTCCATGCTATTTTTCTTTAAACTTCAAACCATTACTTTGGGTTCTATTTAAATTCGTGTTGATGTGTTGTTCAATATAGAGCAATTGAGCATCTGTATGCTCAACACAGTGTAACGCAGACGCAGTCAGTTTGGCATTTTACAACCAAGGCTGCGTAACCATGATGCACGCACAGGCGACGCGTTCACACAAAACGTAATGCCAGCCCTCGACTGTGAGCAGGCTCACTTTGAGCCCCAGTGCGAACGTGAAGTCAGATTGCTTTTTGTTCAGACCATGCTAAATCTTTAGCATGGTCTGACGCTGTAGCGTTATAGCTACTACTCAGTTGTCCGCGCAGCGTTTGCGTACTTCTTCTTGGTTGTCAAGTCTTGTCAACATTTTTGCTGGAATAAATAAATTCCAATTAAAATCACTATTTTCGACGAGCACTAGATAAGGCTCTAAACTTACAAGGCGCTTCTGGTGTGAACAAAAGACAAGGCTTATGTACGTTCACATTGGATGCGTACACTGATTTCGCAGCACTAGGATGCGATACAATACGCTTTTACATTCAGCTACGTAGCCAATCAGCGTCCGCGGCGCCTTGTGGTAATAACCGGCCGCTAAGACTTTAGTGACTAGCGTAACAGCGCAATGTCGGTTCGGTGTGACTGAAAAGATGAATATGTATGGAAAAGTAGTAAACTGCGTAACGCTCCCTCCTAGTCGGCGGCTGATAATACGCTAAATATGAACGCCGCCTCACACACAAGTCAATACAACATTTTGGGAGCCTCCTATTGACCTAGCCGGTGAAAGATGATAATCTAAAAGCATGCATAAATCGCTGTTTAGATTTTACATTCTTTAAGCTGGCTCAAAAGTCTCACATAAATACATACCTACTGTGGCCGTGTCCTAAGATAAACGATCAAGGCCGAAGTGTTCGTAAATCAGTTTTTTGTGAATATAATGTTTCCTACGTTTTAAATAACGTGTCATGCTTTACACAAATTTCAGGGGATAACATTCTAACCAATTATAGATACTTTATAACGTAGGTCATTTTTTTTTGTAATACAATCGACACGAGAAATATATCCCTGAAAACTAAATTGTGACATTAGACTAGTAAAGAACGAGTAACAATATTAACCAAATGCTAAACTCTTAGTGAAAACCCAGTAGTGAAGTGGACCACCTTGAACCATGGATGACCGCTGGACCGCACTGGATAAAATTGAGACTGATACGACTTCCACAGTCCTGCCGCTAGGACCTATACTACAAAACTTCTTGTAAGTACAATTTGACATAATTGTAAGGTTTTTTATACCCAAATGTGACAAATATGTTAAATTGTCGCACTTGTTTCGTCGTACAGGCCCTAGGTCGGTCGGATCAGTTTGAATGCTTCAAGTTGAAAATAATACGATCAGGACTTACTTTGTTCCGACTGCTCCCCGAAGGTGGTTTATGTTTTTTGAGTTTACCTACTTATGTCACGTCTGTTTCTAAAACTAAACTGCTCGAAGGATTTTATTGTATACGTATCTTTATATTAATCTTATTTCTGCGAGTGTCAAACGAGATGTTTATCATAATAATGAAAATAAACTGCTGACTGCTGATCCTTATTTTATGTAGGTATTGTGGTATTAATAAGTAACGCCAAAAATGTTTTCACCTAAAATGTCAACTCGCTGTCTCAGGAACAGTGGGCCAAAACTCGTCAGTTCAGTAGAGATATGCCAAAAAAGCTGCCAGTTCCCCATAAAATCTGTTATTTGTGACATATCTCAAGTGTGAGATGAACGTCGATGAACGCGAGAATTGGGGGCCTAAGCGCCAATGATCGAGAAAATTATAATAAATTGTGCCAGTAGTGCCTTATCATGCTGCGCTATATACGTAATAGAATGAATCACTTCAACAATAACGACAAAGCTGTTCGGTAGTCGGTATTTTTTTTAAACAATCTGTTAAATTACTTGTTAGCGTTACACTTTTAATTCGGATAGAAAAGGCGCGCGAGTTCTTTTCTACAAGTGTCATGCGTCGGGGTCGGGGAATGGTTTTTAATACTTCCTTTAGTTGCGTAAAGATAAACAGACGTTTTGTAAAAACCCTAAACAGTGAGTCTAATTGCTGTAATTAGTCTTTAGCATACCAAGGCGCTGAATGACAGGTTAAGTAATTTGCTTAAACGTTGGCTTAAATTAACTGCAGAATCGTCAAGAAATAGTAATACATTTCTATATCTATTTCAGGTGTTTTATCTTTCCAAGTTGTATTTTAATTAACTATTTTCTGATCTAGCTCACGGGATCCAATCTTTTTTATATTTCAACTCTCTCTACAGTGGTAATTTTTTTTGCGACGCCCTTCTTAAAGACACCCTTTAGCAGCACCCTCTGCAGGCAACCTGTACGGCCCGTCGTGCTACGCCTTCAGAATAGCCCCAGGGCGTCGCGGCTCTTAGTTAGAGAACCCCTGTTCTAGTTGATTTGAATATTCCTCCAAGAATGAACAAAAATAGTTCGAATAAGGACACCTAGTACTGTCTTTGTTTTCATTGTTTATTCTGAGACTCACTCACTGGCCCGGAGCAGATAGGAGTCCCTGGGGATGAGTTTCACTGCGACCGTCATCCGTGTTGCGATTGCGAGGCTGGACGCTGTTAAACGTGATTTGCAGCATTTCTTTTTGGAATGTTCTTGACTTTATTGGATGCAGTTTTTTTCAAGCACTGTGACTAGAACTTTTAATCTTAGCTTAAATATAGTGCCTATTTGCATGTCAGTAGAACCAAGCAATTGATTTAATCACCTCAATTGATTAGTTTCAATTTTGTGCATCAAGTTCAAAAGTTTTAGAAAGCATAGTTTTAAAAATAGATGCGATGGCAAAAACCGGGGAAGAGGGATCATTTTAAAAATTTCAGCGGGCGGTAGTTTTGCGAGGTTGTGACTTCGTGTTTTTGTTGTAGTATTTTTTAAAGCGTTCGTGTTATTCATGAATTAACTAAGTATTTAATAATCATTTGAGCTCATGAAGTTCAAGATTTGTCGCCGTTCAGATTCATTGGGTTTGTAAAGCCTAGTAAATATGAACCGGCTCACGCAGGACCGGGACGGGGCGGGGCGCCGGCGCTGGCGTCGTCTGCGCTAATGGTCACGTCCTGAAGGACTTCCGCTAATCACGTGCGCAGCGCACAATTGAATCATTATCTAGCTACCGTCTAAAGAATTTACTAATTGACACTTGTGTTTGCATTGCATTCTGAACTGTGCAGTCAGCAACGAAACTACGTGAACACTATTTGTCTACATTTTGTAAGAAATTACTGACAATGTTGTTCATGGGCTTACTTTCATAAGTTCGTTTCTTGAATAACCTACCTAATGCTATTTGATATATAATATTTGGGCTAGGTTAAATAGGCTACATTGGATAAATTTGATCTCACTTCTGTGTTTAGCCATCATAATAATCGTGTCATTGTACCTTACACGCTTTAAGGCACAATCTAAAAGCACTACATTTATGAGTTATAGTTATAATTCAACGAAGCTCTCGTGCCCCAAAATTTCCCTCTTTTACTGCGCAGGGTCGTTACGCAGCCTTCACTGTCTATGAATACCTTTTGAAATGAAGTCTCCCAGGGCCCCGCGCAGTCGGCGTGGGGCTGCGGCATCGGCCTCCGCTCGGGGCTCGCTCGGAATAACGACAAAGTCACGGTCTCGCAGCCAGCACCACCGACTTGTCTGTCCCCGTTCAGATGATTGCCGCACAGTAAATACACTGCATGCCATTATGAGCTATCTCTATCAAATATCTCTAATGCAATTTCTGTATTGGATTGAAAAGTCGGGATTTCATAAATTTGCTTAGATTTACACTTCTTAGACCTTTCTATTAATTCCACTTCAGTTGCAAGTAGAGTTGCCGTCGATTAAGCAATAAATAAAGTTCAAAAACTTGTCAAAGCATAGAGAAAAAACTTGTCAAAGTTTATTTCAGTTTGATTATCAGCATCATTAACATTTCACCAAGGCAGATGCATGCATGTCTTAACAAAGTGCGGTTAGCATTTTCTTGGGCGACCATGCCTTTGAACATAAATTACTAACTTTAGTTGTCGGGGACCTTTAAAATGTCTCTTAATTTTTGCGTAGTAGTAGGCATTGAAAACAAAATATAATAAACATTTATAGCGACTTTAAATTTTTAAGCTTAGCACAGTGGCGCTGGGTAGGGGGTTTGCTTTCCGCTCTTCCCGGAGCGAGACATTTTTATCGACATGAGGGTGGGGCCGTCGCTGGCACTGGTTCAACGCTAGTTATCCCGTCGATAAATCTCTCAAGCGACAAACTCGCCGGGATGAATGTGGCCACTGCACAGCGATCTATCAGTATTTTATTTAACTGCAACATATAAGCATGTAGGTCTACGTAGTTAAATATGATTTAGAAATGAATTATTAAATAATAATAATATAAAGTAATAAATAATCTGCTTTCTTTTTAAAATAAACTGAAAACTTAATGGAAAAGTGGTCTTGACCTCAATCGCCATCCCAAAAGACTACTAGTAAGGACGCCTAGCTGAATTGAGAGTTTGCATATGTTTTTACATAGATTAGCTCATGTGCATTAGTTATTAGAAAAGATCACGACTATTGCCATGTTTGGTCAAACATTTCCGTCTCCTTGATCTGGTTTGGTACTGATTATGAGTATGTTGAAGAAAATTTTGGTCCGTTTAATGTTATAAGAATTGTCTTAAAGCAATTAAGACAGCTAACAGGAAAGATAATTAAATATTGCTAATTAAAACAACACTCCTTAAAGCTTCGCAATCAAGTCACGAATACAACTTGTCATTTTATTAGAGATATAGAGACATTATTGCAACATTTCGGTGTAATGAGGACGTAGTTTGATTGTTTGCTTTGACAGCGAGGAAGTAGATAAGTGCAAGACGTGTCATGATTTCGTAAGATAACGCCATCACAATGTCAACGTAATTGTTATTCTACCTACTCATACGTACATATGGAAATTTCGCGTAAGTATGAAGGCACTAACACTGATTAAAGGAGATTTTTTAGGCCAGTTCTACATAATCGGATCATTTCAAAGTACTTAGTTTTACGTTAACTTGTCTATGCTACAAAGATAAAGGTGTTAAAACAAATGGAACTGAACCTTTTAGTCAAAAATCTGCTCCAAATCGCCACCCACGGGGAGAGTGCCTAGGAGACCGGCAAAAGTATGGATCTGCTAGGTGGAGGCGGCAGAGCCAGCATTGGCTTGGTTTTTGTCAGATTGGTTGACGCAAGGTGGTTCATTCTGTCCCAAACTAAGGGATCCCATTTACTGTTAGACCGTCAAGCAAGAATCGCCATCCCTCCCCTCCCCCAAATCAGTGGGGGGCAATTCTCTAAGCGCAACAGCATCAAGCTCGACGCCTGCGCTTCTGCTGCATGACAAGTCGTAAATCGTAATGACCTATCATCAATTTTCCTGATTATTCCTGAGGCTAATGGCAAATGTACCACTGTTATAATCCAGCAGTATTTCTATTCTGGATAAGGAAGGGGCTTGGAGCCTACATCCGGAACTGGCATCCGCCCTGCATGCCTCTCGTATGCTCTTAAGAGGAGTGTGAACCCAGCCCCAAAAAGCGCTTCCCATACAAACGGCGATAACGTTTTCCACCCTTTAAACCTTAACCTATGGCAATGATTTTTATGTATGTTGTAATTATGCCTTAGAACTAGGTTTGTATGTTTTGATTTTTTTCATATTCTTCTTAGATTTGTCAATATTTGCATTTTAGGAGTTTCATACAAAACACAAAAGCGACAATATTTTTAAAACTATAAAGAATGTTTAAAAAGTCAAAACATACAAACCTAGTTCTAGGGCATAATGATAATATACAAAAAAATCATGGCTATAGGTTAACGTTTAGAGGGTGGAAAACGTTATCGCCGTTTGTATGGAGAGCGCTGGGTTCACACTCCTCTTAAGTGTTTACAATACATTTACATGTTTGAGGGTATATTATGAGGACGGGTCGGCATCGAACTTCATTAAAATCTGGTAGTACCCGGCCTTGTGCTGTCAATATTATACCACAACAATACACATACGGTCCCTGTTACGGGATGGACCCGCTTGCTAACTTTCATGAAATAGTGCATGCATGGCATTAAATTTCAAAAGAAAATATTCATGGTATTAAAATATTTTATTAATAAATAGTTATTGTTTCATACGTGTTAAAAAATATACTCACCTAAATACAGCTGCGCAAATAGTTTACGAAGTTACAGTTCAGTAGGTCGCTAACAACATCTGTGCATACGGTTACTTTTGTCAAGGTGCAAATCATCGGGCATTGGAGGGACCACTCCTTAATACTGACAGCGTGACAGAAATTTATGATGTGCAAAATATCTGCTTTTTAGTTGTGGGACTTTAACAACTATCTTGACCTTGTGCAAGGTCCGTCCGGATTGCTACCACCATCTTTCTCGCTAATCCTGCCGCAAAGCAGCAGTGCTTGCATTGTTGTGTTCCGGCGTGGAGAGCAAGACAGCCGGTGTAATTACTGGCACAAGAGGCATTATCTTAGCCCTCTGGGTTGGCAACGCATCTGCAATCTCTTTGGTGTTGTGGATGTGTGTTGTTGTTGAACCCACTTGCTTGTTTGCCTTCCTATTTCATAAAAAAACTACATAGTATTAAAGATTTAAAGACGATTTAGTAAGTTTTAATGAATAAGAAGCTAAGACTATACGAGTATCTATATAAGCAGCCGATGTATATAAAAAGGGTTAACAACATTCAAGAGTAAACTAGTGTTATTGGATTTTAAGAAATTATAAATATCCGTTTTGCGTTCAATCTAAGCAAAATTATAAATGAGAAAAAATCAGTTGTCCTAGCGTTATTTGTGGATGATGGATTGATGATGCACAGTGACTTGAGCACGGCGGCAGGTCTCGTGACCTACATGCCGCTCGGCGCTCGGGTCTCGGCTGTCGGCTTTCGGCTCCCGCGTTGGCTGCCAAGTGACGATGCGACGCTAACTCAATTAGCGACCGTCAATGCTGATCTTAACGCGTTAAAGACACGAACGGCAACTGACAAACATTTAACGTTAAAAGTCTACTGCTACCAAATTTTAGTTAACGTTTTTTGCAAGCTCTTATTACAACTACATATTAACACATGTGTCCCAATGAAAACAAACGTTTTAATGAAATAAAGTGACTTATTCATTAAGCTACTTATATATACATATTGTATTGTATTGTAAGAACGTTGGTAGCTTAGTGCTGGCTAGGGGGGTTGACTTGTGATCGTGTACTGAGTTCGATTTTCAGCGATCGCCGGGTACCAATAAGTTTTTCTAACTTATGTAATAATAAAAATAATAGTACTTAGGTAATGTACACAAGTTCGAAAAACTCAGTAACCAACGCTCCTTCGGTGAGGAAAAAAAACATCGTGAGGAAACCTACACATTCGTATGAATTATTGTATAACTATGACCCTGACAGGCTGATTTACCTGTAACAGAGGTTACGGAGGTCAGGTGGCAGTCGCTTCAATGTAATGAATAACCTGACCAGCCAAATCTGGGTAAATGGTCGAAGCACACCCCGAATTAAGAAACGGGATAAAGCGCTACGAGGATGATAACGATATACATATTGTATTGCTTTACATAGCATATAATGTGACAACGGCAGTCTAGGAGGTTATATGTATATTTATATACTGTGCTAGGAGGTAGTGGCTGGCTCGCTCTATGTAAGTCCCGACAAAACAGAGGGGTGTTAGCAAGTTAGGTAGTAAGTATAAATCTACACTTATAAGGTTGTCTAGAGCCCGTATCGCTAAGACGATAACAAAGTTTTTTTTTTGTTGAAAATATCATTGGAATGGTTTTTATTTTCAGCCATGTTCATCACAAGTGTAAGCAAAACCCTTGCTCACAGGGTAGGTACTGCAATAAAATGATCACTGTTGTATTAGAAAATGTATAGGTACATTAATCTAATGAGCTCATGATGCCTTATGCGTTTAAATAAGTACTAAGTATACCGAAGACAGGAGTTAAAAGAGTTTGACATGCTCGCCAGTCGAGTTCTGCATGGCAGCAATGGCAGCCATGGCAGGTGAGCATATTTTTACTTTACGGAATCTACTTACATTCAGACTTGGTGTTTTATAAAAACGCGTGTTGTATAATATATTAGTAGAATGTGGTGAATTTTAGTAAGTAAGTGGCTAAACTCTATTCTGTTCACGTGCGCGGGCCGCGACGTGAGAGCGCGCGCGATCGATGCCACCGCTGGAGAGGAATTCTCTAAGCACAACAGCGACGAGCTCGACGCTGGGGCAGCGCCCTGTCTTGCTCTAGGACGCTAGCTCGAGTGAGCGAGACAGAGCGATGCCTCGACGTCGAGTCCGACGCTGATGCGCTTAGAGAATAACAGTGCTTGCCGCCTCTCGCTACGGCTTGTGACCGCTCGTCTCTCTCGCCGCCGCTCGTCGAACATGAAACCACATAGTATAATCGAGTAGAATGCCGCCGGGAACGTAAAAAAGTCTCTTGACTTCCGAGGGCATCAACAACACATGATATAAAATATTTGAGCGATACTACCAAATGAGTACATTCAACAAATTGTAGTTGTATATACAACCCACTAGTTTATGTGTAACTATTTCAATTTGTTATATTCAATTCTAGTAAATTAAAAGGGCTAGAAGAGCTAGATCCCAAGCGGTAGCCAAATTAAAAAAGCAACTTATTTAAAAGCTTGTCGGGGTTACTGTTTATATGTTAAACCAACTATAACCAAGTTATAGTTACAACAGTTTGTTTGTTTACAAAACTTAAATGCAAAACATTGTCGCCTTATTAAATAAATTGTGGTATATATGAAATACATTGTTTTATATACTAATACTGACGGCGCGGGGGTTAGAAAAGTTTTTTTTCCGTGCACAAACACCCCTATTTATCCTGATGCAAATTGCGTCGATAAATTTGTGCAACCTACTAACATATTGCGCCTTTTACTCGCCTAGTACAAATCTAGCCGACTACGACCTTCGAAACCTATTAAACTTTACGATATTTTCGACGACCGGATAGTCTAACTAGTAGTTGCGTGTTAGTTTCCCGCACGGGGCTAATGTTTGTATGATGAATATGGATGTATGCATAGCAGCTGTAAAGTAACCTTAGTATGAACGAAAGCATACAAGGGGCTTACTTTTGTCTGCGGCTGACTGTACCTACATCGTGGATGTTACAATTACCAACCAATATGTGTTTTAAGTACGCTTGTTCTATCATAAGGGAACTTTTTAAATCTGCGCACTATATAAACCTGTTACGATATTTCAACGGCTATATGTATTAGACACTATGTCTACTGAGCTAGGAGTTGCATTTTCGATTCATAGAAAAACTTAATCAAAGATCCTCAAACCACGATCCAGTACATCTTAAAAAGGTACAAGAAAAAACACTTAATGAAATCACACAGATGAATAAACCCCTATTTTTTGGGTAAACTTTGAGGTTGTATATAATTTGGGCGGCCCGCCCTAGCTCATATCTGCCTTAAAAGCCCCTGGCCCCAATAAGTCTGCGCATCCCTGAATTAAATGTTCGTCTGAAGAATATGGATGCTTATAGGTACCTGTTCTATGCATATGGGGTGTTTAGAAGCATCTACAAAATAGAAATGGGATAATGTCAGATGATAGTTATGTTTGGCAACTTAGTGGAAAGTTTAGACAACAATCAAATGTGAGTTATGTTTAGCTTGACGGACTACAACAGACGAACTTGCCCTTCTAGAAATTTGGTTTTACTAAAAAATTTCATACCGGATCGAAAGAAAACTTTGCCGCATTCGTTTGTACACCCATATTTGCATAACTTGAAACGAGACTACGAATGGCGTTGAGTTGTACCTACTGACAACTATACTGAATATAGGTATTGCGCTTGCGCCTGTAGATTATGTTCTTGCGTCGCCAATTACCTACTTATTATGTAAATACAACTAGGTAGATACAATGAATTGGACGTTGTATTGTATCGTGTTCGTGTCATTATCCTTTTGTATTGAGCTGGTGTATTCGCGGCGCCGCGCCACATGATGCGAAATTTGTCTGGTAGAGCTCTTTTCTGTGTAATGTAATGGTCTATACAACGGCGATAAAATTCTTATTTAACGATGCTGTCCCATGATGCCAATAAGAGAAAAGCGTTTGTTAACAGATAACTATGTAAGTATTCAGTAGTCTTTTGACAATACATATACTTGTAACAGCAGATATGTAGACCTATGGTTCCAATATTTTCAGGCATCTATTATCGCCTACCGACTATTTTGTGCGATTTTTAGGGCTTTCCTCAAAAGGAAAAAGGAACCTTTATAGGTTCACTTCGTTGTCAGTCTGTTTGCTTGTCTGTTAACAAATAAAGCCCTTTTGATCGCCATATCGGTTAATTTTAAATATTAATCTACATTCTACATGCTCGATAAAAACAAGAATACTTTCAAGATTAATTAGATCGAAACATCTATAATTGTGTCAAATTCAGCGTTGCCAGTTTTTTTTCGGGCAGAGTGGAATTCCTAAACCATTGAAATCAAAAAGCGGGATTCTTTCGACGAAATCGGGACATAATAAAAAAACGTAAATAATTAATTGTTTGTTATTCCTTATCAACTTTTTGGATTTCAAATAAAGTTTACAATAGTAATAACCGAAAAGCGAGTTTGCGCCTGTCTCGTGCGGGACAATACATTTTTAGGCGACAGATCGGGGTGTCCCGCCAAAATCGGCCGTCTGGCAAAGCTGGTCAAATTTCGGTCTATTCCGATTAGTTCCATTATGCCAACTGAGGCCGCAAAACACCGCAAATACATCGGCCTCGCAGAGCGACATGTATTTGTGGCTTTTGCGGTGGAGACTCTAGGAACGTGGAGCCCAAACGGCCATCAACTTTTTGGCCTATTACAAAAAAATTACATTCAGCCACTGGGGACCCTAGAGCTGGTTCGTTTCTTGCTCAACGGATTGGCATATCAATCCAGAAGGGAAACGCAGCCAGCGCATGGGGACTTTACCGCAGGGATCAGACCTGGGGGACCTCACCTAGTTTTAGTTGGAAACTAAATTATTAGTTTATATTTTATTAAAAAGTATTAGTTTATATTTTATTTGTCTATGTCTAGTTTAGCATTTACTAGTACATACTAGCTGATGTCTGCAACTTCGTCTGCAATTCGAGTGTGTGAAATAAAGATGTTCCATTATTAGTTTCATAGATGGAACTAGGACTTTTTTCCAGTAGGTAGTTAGTTTACATTTAACGAAGATGGTTTTTGTAACGGAACTACCTGGACTTTATCAATGGAAATAATAATGTAACTAGTTGGAATAGACTCAAATTTCAAGTCTCGTGTCTCGTGGTCCCTGACATGTAATTTGACTGTGACAGATGAACGGATATAAGGCATTCCACCAGGATTCTTTTCAAACATTTCATCACATTTCAGAATCATAAAAATGAACTATCCCAATTAGGGATACTGTGTACTTATCTTTTGTGTTCGTCACAAAACACCCAACAGTAATAGGCTTGGGATAATGACATCCCAATGCTGTTAAACTACTTAGCCGCGCGTGTGAATTGGCCTTTATGACGACACGCTATTGGCCGAGCCAGTAGAGATTCAAAACAGGGTTTTCCGACCAGTGGTTCGGGACCATCAGACCACTGCACCAGCGCTCAGCGAAAACTGAAACAAATATTTAAAAAGTGTTTGAATATGTGAATGAATGTTTATTCTAATTCACATTCGTAGCTCACTTTAAAGACATTTTAAACTCTTAGATGTAGGTTCTGAAGGCTTTAGGCCATAAAAAGATGGAAGCTTCCTGCTTATTTAGGATTATTATTCAAGCCGCAAAACAAATATTTCCTAATTATACTTTTCACATACTTAACATTTATGTTATGTTTAATTTACACTGCTAAACTTACAAGAAAATGTTCTATATTTGCATTCGGTCCCGGTATGTCGAAGGCCTTTTGTATGTGCAGTAGAGTCTGTTGTCATATGCGGGCGGGCGGCGGTGGCGGGAGGGTGGCGCGGCGAGCGACGCGTTTGGCATCGTCGCTATGTGGAAGCTGCTCTTTGTCATAGCGTTATTTCTACACCAACATATATTTTGAGATGTCGATGAATATTTTAACTACTGCTATTAATAAGTGCCGCAGCAGTTTCGTCCACTGTGTTCAGTCATATTATGCTGCGCGAACGCCATTCACTAAATAGTTAACGATGTTGATTTGTGCGAACGATAATGCGTGGATGAGTGCGACTCGTCTTCATTCAGCAGATCTGTGTCTATATCAGGAATAAATCAACAATATTATTCACGCACAGGCTTATGGGTACATAAATATTTTGATGTTACATTTAAAAAAGGGCCCGACATTCGGATCAAAGTAAAATTCGGATAGAAACATACATAAATGTACGTTTAGACATGAGATCATACACCCGGTTTACAATTTCACTTAAAATCTCGGATGTCTAACAGAAGGCAAAAGCTTGATAAAATTAGATGTTTGTAACGCTCTGCCAGAAAAGGGACTAGTTGGTCAGTTATCGTTTATGATTTACTAGCTTCTGCCCGCGGCTTCGCCCGCGTGGCCCACAGGAAACAAATGACATCTACATTTGAAACGCAAAAAAATGTGTTTATTTTCGGCTTCACATTAGAAATCTTGAAATTATCAGTGGTTCTCTAATATATTAAGCATGTTATTATACATATAAACCTTCCTCTTAAATCACTCTATCTATTAAAAACCCGCATCAAAATCCTATATACGTATTACTATACGTATAGTATAAAGCAAAGTCGGTTCCCGCGTCTGTCTGTCTGTATGTATGTATGTATGTATGCTTAGATCTTTAAAACTACACAACGGATTTTGATGCGGTTTTTTAATGATTTACCTTCTAAATAAAATCAGCAATCATCAAAAAGATGTAACGCAAATAAAATAAGCAGATTCCAAAACCTGGTCGTACTCGTAGCCGACTAAAAGTTAGTCCAAGCTTCTGTTGTTCATTGTTGCTTTAAATAGGTACCTACACAATAGCTCAAAAAGGCATACCAGCTAGAGTCTACATACCTACGTCGAGTTTCAAGGGTCTTCTTAGTAACATCTATCACCTGGTAGCAAGAAAATCCTGACGCAAAACGCGACGGTAGCGGTGATGGATCGCGCTGGGCCCAGCCCGGACGAGCAAGACTAATAGCGGCTGCGCAGCGAGCCGGGAAATCCGCCCAGATATCCTCTTTAGTCTGTACCACTGAAGGCATTCCTTCAATAAGCCGAACTCGCTTTACTCACAAATTGTAACTGATCATTCATGCTGCAACTATATTGCAATTCAATTCAAGGCGCAAACTGAAACTGACATAAGCGTGTTGTTGTTACCCGACTGCCGCCAAAATGGAGGATTATGTTTTGCGAAAAATATGTATATATTTTAGCTTTTTTAAACAAAAGTTTTTTTTATAGAAAATGAGTTTGATGTAAAATGATCAGTATTCTGTAAATAGGAGTTTAGTCAAGTTGCCTTTTAAGACGATCACTTGGTTCAAACTTTGGTTAGTAGGTATTGTCATAATGTCAAAAAATTGTTTTTTTTTCTGAGTTACTAAAATATAGTTTGATATTTAGGCCTGAAATTATAGATCGTTCTGAAGTACTTATGATCTCATTTGATATTTCATTTCTATAGAAAATTAAGCGTAATGCGATCTTGAGAACAGGGTCGTACTTGAGAATGATCTATCTATAGCTACAGGCATTCATCTTACGGACTCTTATTTATAAAACCGAATCTTATCTAGTAAATATGTAAATAAAATTTAAGTTTATTTTAAATATATAAATATACGCAATATTTCAAAAATAATTCTGACTTTTGGGTAAAAATTTAACTTGACTTTAAACATTAGACTTGTAAACGTATAAATAGTAAATTACTCCACTACAAATATACATACATTGTTATGTGATCGTGAGCAGATATTTATGTATTTTGCTCTAACCATGCGGCGAGAATAGTTGTTAATTACCTGGTTCTGTGCAGTGAGGTGATCTAAACTATTTTCATAGTTTCATACTTACTGAGTAGTTGCATTCTGTCCCCTAACCAATTGAATGTTAATGTGTAGGTAATTTACTTCACAATAGGAAAAAAATTAGTTTCTTTGTTCTAAACATTTCAAGCCACTTTGTAAGAGACATGACGTTTTTGGCACATGCTAGGATAATTCTGTAAAGGTATATCGTTATAATTTTAGTCAAATGTTGAAAATTCTGTTTGTTGTAATTTATAATTTTATTCAGTGTACCATTCATCCGCTAGAATAGAAAAGCCTATTTGTTATTTGCGGTCTTTTTATTCCTCTACACGCAGCCTTTTCATTTACATACAAATACATTTTAGTGCATCCTTGCGCTAGCATGGATCATTTCTAACAATTTCTTTTATAACGACGAGATTGGGCACGACCCAGAAAGCCCGCACGCAATTAACGGACGCCCCCTTTCAGACCATTATAGTAATAAACTAACAAAGTCAGACTTTTTTGCAACAATAACGTACTATTAAAAAAATTGTGGGCCAACTGTACCTACTTATTTGAATATGGTATTTTTAGTGAGTGTGTCGACCTTGCGTGTCTCTCACCCTTTACCAACCTTACTTTCATAAATTTAATAGATTTATTTTTAACTGCCTGTTAACCAAAATAGACAAAACCTTTTGTCACATAAAAATAGATAGGTAGGTATTTAGTTGACGATTCACTTGTTTAAGAATTTAGTTATCAACCTTTGAAACTAATTTCTCATGTTTTCATGACTTATAGACATTGAAATACCTAAAACAATGTGAACGGTTTATATAGCTCCGTTTGAGTCATTATACTGTTTAACTTGGTGTTATCTCCTTTAGAACGGTGAATACTACGTGCAACTGAAGATAGAAGCAATGGATTTTCCGGTTTCTCCTGTGGTCGCGGACGTATATGCTTACAGAAGACTTCAAAAGGAGAACACTATATTTGGCCCCGGTCAGGCCGATATCTTCAAGTAGGATAAAGATGACACTTAAAGTGCTTCCTAAGGATAATGTTTTAGCATTCGTAGACCATCTCAATTCGATGAACCGCCATCCGAGTCGGTTATTTGCCGTAGCAAAATTTTTGATTCAGTGAGTATGGGGTGTCTGTGATGTCCAACACCTGGCGGATGAACTGAAGCATGTCAAGCGCGCTCTCCGGGCAAACAAGCTTAAAATTCCACGCCTCGTCACAGACGCCGTGTGAAGCCCCCCACAGTCAACCGTAGACCTGCCATCCTTTATTGTACGGGGCGTTACGGTTAATCTCGACAACATTTCCAAGCGGACTTTGATTAAAACATATTTCTAGCTAGTGAAAAAGATGACCCATAAACTAAGACCTTATAGCCATAGGGTTGCACAAACCGAAAAAATCGTTACTTCGTAAGTATGCTACGTGAGGGAATTAATTAAATTAAAAAATGACCATAATTCAATAGAGAGGTCGATCGGTACCACCAGCCTGGGACCCAGTATTACAGTTGATTAAATCTCAGCCTAGACACTAGATTGTAAGACTTGTTTCTTAGTTGTAGCCATGTGTTTTATTTTTTAAAGTAGATAAAACGATCCATTGTTTGAACATAGAAACACCGCAAAGGTTTACGAAATATTTAGTGTTTCTTGTCCTACAGAATAGAGGAAAAATATCGACTGTCCTAATTATTAAAGTCGTATCTACAAAAAAATTTATAATATATTTTCATTAAGTTAGAAATTTGAGCCATTGTAATAGATCCTACTTTGTTTACTGGGATAGTTGACATATTGTTATTAGAATCGAATGCGGAACTAAGAAATAACCGTTCGAAACTTCACTCCTAGTTTCGCTTCATGCACTCCAAAGAAAATAAGTTGCTTAGCAAAGTTGTGGCAACATTGAAAAAGAAATCTTATCGAATTTTGTAAGCAGGCAACCATTACGGCGGTCCGGTAGCCATTCGTGGACTCCATCATCAGTCCCACTCCGCCAAATGATGCTGCCACACTGCAAATACCTCAGTTTACTTAGAAGATTTCCTAGACGATGCATGGTTTTCTACGAGTACAATATTTGTCGAGTTCCACTGATTTGTCACGGCTCCGATTATCAGACCATAACTTTTATCAACTTGGGAGTAGGAACACCCTATCGATTAAGCAAAAATTGTTCAAATCGGTTTCATCCATCCATCTCCGAGTAATAATCGGTAAACGTAATAAATAATATTAATATTTACGGGTATATATGCGTCCAATTGAGATCCTCCTCTTCCGCCTTTTTGAAGTCATTAATAAGGAACAGGACTGTGCGGTTCTTATTTACCAAATATGGAAGAGGTATAAAACGCTAAATACAAAATAATATAATATAATCTTGTCTTATAGTAGTAGAGAAGTCAAGATAACAAACCTTTTTTTAAACCAGGATAAATTCTTATTTTATTCTTCACGAGTGTATTTATTATATATGCTATATCGTATAAGTACGACAGCTTAAAACTTAAGTATTAGGTAAGCGTGTATCGATACAATTACGTTTATAATCCCTGACCTCGTTTCAGGACAAAAACGTTTTCAGTGTCCGTCGTATTCTCCGGAAAATATCGACGTGGCGGGGTCAACGACCTGTTTTTGCGTTAGGCCTGCGATACGTCCCGTATGAGCCAGGGTGCCGAGACGGTCGTAAACCGCCGCAGTAGGGCAGGGGGCGGGAGCGCCTTGTAGCACTCCACAACGCACCAGGCACGACTTACCTAGCAAAAATCAATCGAAACAGGCCTACAAACAGGCGACATTAGCTAGAGCGGATTAAAATATTTGTTATACATACATTTATAGGAATATTTCTAAGCATAACAAATTACAACGTACATTTGAAATGAATAAAATTTCAAAATACTAATTCAAATAGGGTTTTTTATTTGTCAATATTTGTTAATAATTATTAACAAATATTAATAATTTGTTAATTACAGCTGTAATAACCAGGGTCCGTGAGTTCGCAGAAATTCAGTTTATTCAGCTCTTTCTAAAAAGAATAATAATCAAGCTTAACTCACAATGAGAGGTTATTGGAATTTAAAGCCCCATCCGGCCATTGCGAATTAGGGGGTTCACACATTAAACTGGTTCGCAGGTTTCCTGGCGATATAGGTTTCGTCCACGGAAATGTTCATGGTAAATTTAAAATTAACTTTTGCAATTTAACACCGAAAAATGCGCGAGCCGGATGGGTTCGGACTCACGCCCGGCGGAGAGAGAGAGGCGGTAGGCGAAAGCACGGGCTAAATTAGTAAATTTATTTATCGGAAAATGTTTTACAATAGCCGACGGCAAACATTTTAATTAAAAAAGAGGGATAATATTATCATTATAATTTTCTTAAACTTTTAATATTAAAGTAATACAATAATCTGTAGACGTGATTACAAATCACAATGATTCCTAAGCCTTATACAGTTTTCCCAAAAGCAGGTATCAGCAGGCAGGTATGGCGGTTTGCGTATGGAGCTACTGAAATTTATTCTTTGCAGGATGTCGCCTACCATATCTGAATACGGTAAAGACTTGGACCCAGGTCAATATAGAGTTCATTAGTCTGTCTGCATGGGTCCTCTGTTTCGGCACTGGAGTAATTGTCAAATACCTAAGTAGTTCCAGAAAAATATAGCCTTGAAAGTATTTGTTTCAATTCCTATCTAATACACTTACTTAACGGTCTTAACACGCATTTATACCATATTTATTCATTCTTACTTGCCTTCTTAAGAACTAAACAACATTGTAATCTAATATTGAAGTTTTAGCCATCAAAATTTGTTTTTTGTTTAAACAAAACATTCTAAAGGTATAAATTATAATGACCTCTTTTATGTACAGCCTCGATTTGTTCTATTCACGCAATAAACGAATTTCAGGTGACAAAAAATGAATTTCTAGATTAAAATTGGGTTAAGATGATAAAAGACAAGCATTGATGAAAATACTTTAATAACACAAATCATTTTTTTTTAATGTATTGTATCTCAAAAAACGGAAGTTTATTAACGTTTATTACTAAACATGGAGCCTAACAAAGATCTCAGTTGATTCAATTACCAAACAAAATACCGTTTTCAACGCGGTTCCCCGGGTCTGGACTCATAACTACAAGGCTACTAGTAGACAGACGGACGGACAGGCAGAAGTTCAAGCAGACAGAAGAAGGCTTCCAAGTTCCTCTTGTTGGGTTTAGTCAGTGGTTAAAATGATCACCTTTGAAACATCACAGCGGCTAGTTGGAGCGCTGACGGTTCGATGATAAAATTATAAGGCAACTAGTGAAGTTAAAACACCGTGCGCAGTGTATCCGTTTTGTAGCTTTTGCGCAAACATCCATCCTTCCATTCTCACAAACTTTCGCATTTCTAATAAGTAAATGTAAATAGGATATTCAATAAAAGTTAGCTAACAACATGTTGACGTGTTCGTTTCGTTTCGAATATTTGTACAGGTTTCGTACCAACTTGTAAGGGGACGCAGCAAAAGTAAACGATCAAATTGGTTTTGAGACTTCTATATACTAAAGTCATGTTACAACCTTACTTTCTAGTCAACAGAGCTACGGTAGCTAATCGGAATCGGAATCTACGAACTGAATCCAAGTTATTATTGTTTAATCAATACAAGAGTTTAAGTATTAAATCTCAATTAGTGCTTGAGTTTATAGTATTATATTATTTAACAAGCTCATCTATATAACAAGGTAGTAACACTTTGCTAAATATGAATATTTAACAGATTTAGTTAATGCGAACAGAGCACGGATTACACCCGGGGCCGCTTGGCCGCGCGGTAATGCTGTTGTTCGCTGCTCAAATACATTATCTCATAATACCCTCGTTTACGAATACTGCTGAGTAAATGACAAAATAAGTTTATCACCACCTACTACTGTAGCAGCCGCGCTCGAGGACGCTTAATAAAATCTTTAGTATCTCAAGTTTAATCCAATCAATACGTGTTCGTTAACAATAGTCCATTAATGCCTAGGCTTGGGAAGTAAGCAATTGCTGGCCGAGTTAGTTTAAAAACCTGAGCCAAAGGCGAGGCAAAGCCGGCAACAACGTCCGACGCGGTTTGTTCCTTCGAGTACAATGTGAACATTTCCGACAATGTTTGAGAAAATATTAAACCCACATACAAATTTGTTTCAACGGGAGCAGGCCTTAAAATAGCAAATTTATTATAGCTTTTATTTAACTTGTCGCGATAGTCTAATTGTTTGTTTGTTTGTCAATTTGCACGTTCGGGTGAACACTTTTAGTGAAATTGAACCCACTGCGGATTAACTTGAAATTATGCATGTATATGTAATTAATCAATGTAATAATAATCGCCAACAAAAAGGCTGTACTATTTTTTTTACTCTTTCTATTTTGTTTCAGGTGAGCGTCACGTAATGACTGGTACCTAACCTTACTGATTTCCGCGTGCAAAGGTAAGTACTCTTTGCGGCGCTGACCCATACACAAATATTTTTGGCGTCGCGTTTTCATTACTTGAGAGGATTTTGTAGAATTTACCGTTTTTCGGCACTGTTAAGGCTAACTTTCCAAGCATTTGCGAAAATAACACGTAAATTAATTTAGATCAGAGACAGCTTCACGTTTTTTAAATTAAATCTGATCTGATGCAGCTGTAACGTACATTTCTATTAATAAAAGTCCGTTAAGTAAAGACCAAATTTTGTTTAGTATAGTCAAAAAATTTACTGTTATTGGACTAACCTAACCTAACATTGCATGATAGGGATTTTTATAAAACCGAGCCTTGGTAATTACCCTAATATGAGTTAGTATCGTTTGTGACTTCGAAAGAATTTATTCTGACTCGGGCGAAGCCAGCTAACGTTCAATTTGACTTTTCTTTACACCGTATCTTGACGAATTATTATGATTAAGTCTTTATCACGCTAATAGAGCTTAAGTAGGTATAATATTAGAGACAGTTCTTTATCCTAATATGAGTTTATCTAACAGCAGTACAGTCAGCAGCAGAGGTAGCTGGACACTCGTAGCTTAAGAGTGAAAAATATCTACATACACATACTCGTAGTTATACTCTTACACTCTTGACCGTCGTGTGGAGATTTTTTCGAACTGTTGGACTGTGCATATAGCTGCTGACTATACTTACCAAATTTAATTTAATGAAACGTTACTTTAGGCATTTACTTTCGACAGTCTATCTAAGTGTTTTCCTCACGATTTCTCAGATGCGGAATTAATTACCTGCTCAAAAGTTGGTAGATTACTGTAATACAATGAATCCGAAAAAAGTCACGTTTTCGGGGGATTATAGATTTGGTATTAGAATACGGTCTATTGACGATCGCGCACAGAGCGCGGCGCGTGCGATTGCGTAAGCAACGACCGCGACCTCCGACACTTAGCCAGTGATCTCCCTACTGCTGCGGGTATTATTTCGCTTGAAATAGGGAACATGCGACAGTAACAAATTTGGCTACATGAACATTAATATGATACTTACTCGTACTATAAAAAAAGGTGAAAAAAGGAACTAAAAGCGGTTGTTGGTATTTATTTATGCAAGGAATTATGTGGAAATGGGTACCGACAGGTTTCAAGCTGATGAAACACATATGAGAGCTAAGCCACTATATATGAACAAATGACACGCTTGTGTTAAAAAAAAAACATTTTTATTTGATCATGCTTTTTTTATTACTTTGATTAGCGTCAGTAGGTACTTCTAATGGGCTAAGGCTCACCAAGCCTAGGTAAAAAAAACCTTAAAAAAAGAAGATTAGTCCAACATTATAAATAGCTAAAAAATAAATTTAGTATACTTTTTTAACATCACGGGTTCTTAACGACCTACACACCACCAGCGCCTATGTGTCGTATTTTGTTAAATAAAATTAATCTTTTTATTATTAGAATTAAACTTTATGTATTATTATTTATTCTACGAAAAAATGCAGAGCGATAATATCTATCAGGAACTGACTCTCGACACCATTTTCAAGCTATATAGGTAGAAGTCAAGCGAAGATCAGATTCTATATCTCACTTTAATGCGTAATGTTCTCCTTTGTTATTATTATTTGTGTGATTTTCGTGAAATACCCCGCGCGCCAAATTGATTGACCGGGACGGGGCCAAGGACCCAGGGGCGACAGTCGCACGGTCCGAAACCGGCGTCACAATCGCGGGCAGCATTAGTTACTACAGTTACACTACCACTTTCAACACATTGCGAAAAAGAAGAAACACTATCCTTGATAAAAAATACATTAGGAAGTTTTGTACTTTTATATCAAAATCATGGGTTTTTAGAGCACATGCCGCATTCTTACACCTGAGAAATCAAAGAGGGTTAGTTCGTTCGTGCGCGGCAGACGTGTAAAATGACGTCATCATAACAAAATACAAAACTTCTGTTACATCTGGTCTACCCGTAGGGTCCACCGCACTTAAAAGTATTAAATAACTAACTAGAAAAAACTGCATAAACTCGCAGGCGAAGAGGGAATCTGGCAATTAATAGTAGTGACGTGTGGGTGCGTGTGTGTGGTTTGTGTGTGTTAATTGCATTGTTGAAAATAATAGCCACTCAAGGCATTACCACTACACCTAATGACATCGTGGAAAGTATCTCTTTACATTAGTTTAACTTTTTAAGGCGAGCCTGCTAATCTAAAGGAATTAATCCACTTATTGTATTCGTGAGAATGACGCGCAAAGAAAAGAAAATGCGAAACTTGTAAACCAATTTGCTTACTTGCTTTTTATAGCATGTCACAACATGGAAAACCCCTTCTAGGACAAGTAGACAATTTAAGTGGAAAATCGATCCAGTCCAGGCAGGTTTAACTGCACTTGGGTGGCGCGCTACTACCGTCTATCATCAGCGGCCATGTTGGTTCAATGTACTCGTACTTTCATTAAAAGGTAAAATATTACATTTCAATAATTGTTTAATTTTGATTGGGACTACTGATCTAAACACACGGCAAAGAGTCTCCTAAGTTTAAAAATGAAAGGGGATAGTGTCTACTATTACAGGAGCCATTTAGTGCTACTTTCGACCATGTCTTTCCATAACTTAAAAACTATTTGATCTACATGCTAGCAAATTTATACCCATAAAATTTTCATGAATAAACCTGTTCTGAACGGAGAAGAAAATCTTTTTCTCTCTCCCTCTGACTGTGCACTGATGTGTGTTTTCTAGGCATTGCTCATGCACCGCTTCACTCAGGTTGTAAAAAACTCTGTCGGTAAAGTCATAAACGATCAAAAATTAAGAAATAATCGTAGATTATTCACACGTACAGCAATGAATATATGTTATGTAATGTATGTTCGGGAAAGAAAAATACTGTGGTCGCAATCGATGAAGGAGCCTACCCGGTATATTTGCAAGTCTTTGTTGAACTTCACATTCATGAAACAATTCAAATATCACGTCAATTTTTAATTACTTTAAGTTGTCGGCTTGTTTCCAAATTTGGTATGAGGATGTATATGCTATGAAAATGCAACAAGAAAGTACTGTCTACAATAAATCTTTTATTAATAGGTTTAAAAACCCACAGAGAGAGCCTTTGCATAATAATACATAATCACTAAATTGAGTTAATTATTCATTACCGGCACCTATTCAATTATTACACTTAGTGATGTCAATCTTGCAAAAAGTGAAATGCAGTACTTTCATATAGCTCAGCATAAAATGGAGACTTCAGTTCTTCCGATATACACTCTTTAAAAAAAGTCTTAAAGCGTAGTTGTAACGCGTAATTTTGCTTTTGCAATATATTGTTGCATTGAGTCAACAACTCACAACAACAGATAAGTAAGTACTTTTATTTTTGATCCAGGTACAGAACGGTCTATTATTAAATTGATAATCGAAAACCTACTGTGTAAAGTAAACTGTCGCTCCTAGTTCGTCTGTAGTTTTCAAAGCAGTCATAAATGTATTTATTTATGATTAATACGGGCCGTACATAACGTTCCCAGCGTCAACAAGCAAATTGGCTACAGTAGATAAACAGTTGGCCGTTTCAAATGATTTTAATATATTTACTTCACCTGTAATTTGCAGTGAAGTTGGATTTGAGTTTGTTTATCATCACATGGTCGGCGGCGCGGGCGTGCGGACACTCAGGCACTTAACAGCGTAACGGCAATTTCAACGACACCTCGAGATTTACGGCTCAATCATCACTTGATTTTTATTATTGAATATAAGTAAAAAGTAGCTTAATAAACGAAAGTTTTGTTTATTGGTTGAAACGAAATAAAATAATTATATACACATGACAATTTAGTTTATCTTTCGTTTGATAATAAATATATTTTTTATCTACACACATATCATAATTTCTCAATAACGCGTTCAAAAACCATAGAAAATGACCAGCATTATTACAACCAATGTTATTTTAGTAATGTATGCAACTGTATATAATTAGGCCTTAAACCACTCGTGTGGTCCTATTATGAAACTCGCTGACGCTCGTTTCATAAAACCTCACTCGTATTTTAAGGCCTCTCATTATATAGCAGTTGCATAAAATACTATAATGTCGAACTTAAGTTTAACAAACCATTACCTAAAGTAACTTTTTATTTCATCATAATCCCCCATCTGATCTTCGTGACTGGGAAACCAGAGTGATTGGATCACTGTTACACGTTCATTTAGGTATATATGCAGGTTTTCCCACGATGCCGGAAAAGCGTTTTTTTATTAGCAATACATAAGCTATACACAATTGTCGGATCGAACTGGGTACCTCACGATCACCAGTCCACCCTCTACCTACAAGGCCAGTAACGATCTAAAGTATTTGTTAACAAATTAAACAAAAATAATTTCACTGTTGGCAACACCTTACATTTTGTAGGTGTTGTGTGTGTGGTTGTGTGGATATGTGTAGGTTGAAAATAAATCAAAGGAGAGAGTGCGAAGCGGGGTGCGCACGCGTCTGCGGCAACACGGAAGCGATCGCTCTATTATTACCCGGGAATGAACAAGTTTAGAAGACGATGCCTCTACTCGTATTTGTTCCATCATCATTTTACACTCGGAAAATGGTTAATCAAAATCTCATAAAGTTTAATTAGAAATGATCGACGCTTCTATCACAGCAATGGGTCATAAATAAATACCTATGTACACGAATATATTCTGATTCTTTTTTTCTGTCTGTTAAAGTTGCAATACACCCAACCAGTTTTCCTTTTAATGCGGAGTAATTAAATTGATCGTCCACAGTCAATACACTTGTGTTTAAACACAAATTTATTAGTAACGTAATAATTTAGACAACAGGGAATGTTTGTTTGGTTGTACATACCTGAACAACACACTATGGCAATAAATAACCGAGCAGAATAATTGTACTGGTGATGCGTCTTCGTAAAATCAATCAGTTAAGACACAATTTGGCCCACGTCCAAAACGGAGCATGAACAAAAAATAATGTGCAGAATGAACAGGTTGGGACGGTGCCGGGTGCCGCGGAGACGCGCTCCGGCCTACTTGCCCGCCTCTATTCGCGGCGACAGTCGCCAGTCAGCACCAGGCGTCCCTCAATCACAACAAATTCACTATACTGCCGCAGACGAATGTCATAACCCATTATACCCGCGTAGTGCAGGGTTCGTTACAATTTTTAGAAAACCGAGGGCCTCAAGGGGGACGGCACTACTGTTTTGTATTTCAAAAGTGTAATTTTGTTGTCTTTTACTGACTACAAGTTAAGTTACACGTGCCCGCCAATTTTACAATTGATTAAGTTATTGTTGCGGAACAACACCATGGCAAAATCATTACCCTCCTTTTGACCTCAGCCGTAGTCGGAAATTAATAAATTCGTTTCTGCCTGCCAGTCAGTTTTTCTTGACTCATTAAAGGATTGTTTTCACGGATTTGAAGAACTGGATATTTTGCCTCAGCACTAGCAATCGAATCCAGACATTCTTTTAAAGTTCCTTTTTGATGCATCAAAAGTTTTCTTCATACTTCCCCATTATTTTGTGCACCTATTTATTTAACAGTGGAAAATGGAAATTAAAAAACGCCGTTTTTTTACCATGTTTGCAAGTAATAGCAGAGCATACCTATATAGTATTTAACCTAAAGTGGAGGCCTGTTTTTTGCACTGTGATATTGATATTTATGAATACGAAATGCAAAAAAAATTTAAAGGGATGGTTTAGTTTAGATAGGCTGCAACTTGTACAACATTGGCATATACCGTTGACAGGGGATTCGTCCTCGCGCTTAGGATCATCAATCGCGTGTAGTTCGATTTTAGAGGTATCTTTCGAGGACACTTTGATCGTGGAATAAGAATAGAGATGTTGAGAGTTTTCCAGCGTGGCACATACAGCAAGTGGGTGTTCAGAAGGGGCATAAAAAGTAGAGATGCCACTAAAATTTGGCTAATATTCGGTATTCGGCCTATTTTTTTTAGCTTTCGCAATTCGGCCGAATATTACAAACTAATCGGCCGAGCACCGAATACCAAATCATGAAGCTTTTCGCGAACAAACATTGATAATTTTTAAGATATAAACACTATAAGTAGTAATAAGTTTTGACGATGCAAAAGTGATGTCTGTAAGAATCCTACATGAATAAATAACATTCGGGACGTGGTCGGTCCCGCTCCGCCTGCCTCGCGTTGCATCGCTACTAATACAAAAATCCTTAATAGCTAAAGCATGTCCGGCGTTTTTATCCAAATATCCGGCTAATCTGGCTGGTAGTTAGGACCTAGCAAATCTACTTACAGCATAGTTACCGCACGACTTCAATGATGCAGGTTGGAACCTGTCAGCCAGGCAAAATGTACTTAGTGTTGCCGAATGTTCGGCGCTTCGGCCGACAGGCTAGCCGAATATCGTCAAAATCACTGTTCGTGGCATGTCTAGTAAAATATAAAAAGGTTCTTACAGGGCCAGCAATGAACTCGTGATTCCTTTGGTGCCACAACGGCAAAAATTTTTACTATCAGGAGAGGTGCAACCCTGTTTTTCACCGATATGTTTTCAAAATAAAGTATGCCTTTAAAATGGTAAGACATTTTGCAAAAAAGATTGTGTAACGCGTGCGTTATTTATTACCTCTATATCTTTGCCACGATGTTGAGAAGGTACACTTACACACATTACAAATACGCTAAATATATTTGTACTTTATCTGTATTGCAATAATATTTTATTGTAGATACTCATATAAAGTAAAGTTTAGACAACATTCACTATACCTACTCATTTATATCGAAACACAAATGTGATTTCTGTTATTGTATTCTAAGGCAGGGCAGTGGTGACGCGTTAGATGGGCGCACTCCCTAATGGCGTTAAAATTTCGTGAACGGCCCTCAACCGTAACTCACGATGTTATTGTCACTTTAGGATGCTAATGCGATAAGTGGATTAAAAACGCGGCAGATACGTTATGTTACGACTAAAGGTATAAATTGTTGAGACGTTTTACGAGCGTTACACATTTATGAAACGGGACGCGCCTAATCAATGTGTGGCGGGTGTCCAAGCGGGTATTAGTAGACGGATGGAGACAAAGGGATTGCCACATGCAGTGAAAAATAACAAACTTATTTTTGCTTAGAAATAATTAGCAAAAGATATAGAGTTAGTTAAGTCGTGATTATTCTCATTGTGTGTTAGGTATCGGTTCGTCAAGTGATGTAGAGATAGACTGTAGCTTTTTTCTCAGTTATTTCCCGAATAGCATTTATAATCTAAACATGCTTTAGGTTAGCAGCAAGGTAGTCGTTATAAATACGCGAAGCGATGTTACTCACCTCCGAGCCCTGAGCCAAAGCCTTTTGTCACGCCCCATGATCGCTGCATCAGGACCAAAGCAAAATTCTTTTTAATTTAGTAACAATATTATGAGTATTTCTCTACTAGTTATAAGACTTGAAGAGGTCCGTTCTGTTTAAACCACAATGTCATTGAAAGAGTTATTTGCGCGTTTTACACCGTGTTTTTTTAAGTATCTTAGGTAATAATGAATAATGATTGAAAACGTTTTTACACCTATATCTGGTCACGCCCGCCGCAACTGAGTCGAAGATCGAGATGGAAGCACGTCCCGGACTCAATTTATGTTGAGCAATTCTCGTCTTTCAGCCACACGTACATTGCACACGCACTCGCTCTTGTAGCATGTATCGATAAAAACATATGAATTTTCGAAATAATTTATCCAATTTTAAGTGCTTATTAGCCATATTAGTGCTTGTGCATTCAATGCCGTTTTGTGGTATGTTATTTTATTTAGACAAACCTTAGGTTACTGTATACCTAAGTGTATTTACTACGCGTATACTTCATTATTAATTACAAACTTAAACTTCACCCCTTACATGATTATTAAATTAAATAGCTATCTCGAGAACCGTTAACCCTTTTTGTTACCAAATATGGCCAAGGAATATTTTGCTTATCTACTCCTACTATTAAACAATAATCATGTTAAAATAAAGTCATAGCATCCGGAGCTACGAGGTCACATAATATGCAAACAGACAGGTTAATAGAGCTTTGAAGTTATAATACCCCTCTTTTTGTTGCATCAGAGCTAAAATCACGAAATGTTAGCTACTTGGTAGTCGAAATCACTAATAAGATTACCTGTTAACGCAGTACAGCTCTTGGCGAACTGTTAGGTGCGTTCCCATGAACCGGTTTGGTCTCGGAAAAATCCCTGCCCTTACCTCCGCGTCGCTCCTGCGGACCGGGAGGAGTGAACACTGACGAGGTCTCCACGCCTTAAACTGCCGGTCAGAGTGGATTCGCGCGAATTGTATGCTTGAGGGTAGATGAGGAAACGTAAGTGGCGCATTGATAATTGAATTTAAGCCCAGTGACATAGCTTTACCCTTAGTCTATATCGCATCTTGCTCTTAAAGGCGTCCATCTAGCGAAAGATAAAACTCTGTCTGCCAAAATTACCATCGATAGAGCCATTTTTCTTTGGTAGATATCCTTTGGTCTCAATCAATAGCCCAGTAATTTGTCCAACATTTTTTCCCATATTTCAGAACGGTTTAGGTCCCATCAGTTCACAATAGTTCTTACACCAGGCGGCCACTATCCTTTATGTATATCCCATGATACGGACGACAGGGACAGTATCCGTTCGGTAACCTATCACACTAAATTAAATTGACTAAAGGGCCTCTGCGTGCTTGCTTCGGGTCCGTAAACGCCTCACAAAGGTCTGGGAGATTGTTGTTCCGTGAGCGGGAGAGATATTACTGTAAATATGCCAACTTATATTATTTTGACATCACCATGCCCTTCTAGCGCATTTTACCGTCTGTATATTGATTTTGTAGCACATGCCTGCTCATATGAACTGGTTAGATACTGCAATACAATGCTCATCGTGACATCCTTTCTTGCATTGCAGTCATTTCAAACATGCCGATCGGTGTCACGAGAATGTTCACGTATCCTTGATTCTTCACGAAAACGTCCTCGTGAGCGGGACCACATTATTGCCATATTCGCCATACATATATGTTTGATTAGCGCCTGTGGCAACGCAGACGTAGCCACGCTTCACGCGTCGCACTGCCTCTTTGTAAATGAAAAACACGTGATGCGTCTAAAAACATAAACCATTAGGTTTTTTATAAATTTTATGAATTGGACTAGTAATTTCAAAAATAATAGTTTTCTACTCGTTACACTTGTTAGACTAGTTATAGGTAAATGAAACATATTTTTGTGCGTTTAGTCGATGACCGACGATGTCCGGTGTTTAGTCCTTTTCTTTCACTTTTTTTCATGATTACAGAATATCTTTACACACTGTATCTAACTGATGAACGAGAAAGACCAATAGATGTCACAAATTCATTCCGAAACAAAGACACAACGTAGACAAACCGGTAAGCAGGTATACTGGGTCAAACCAAATTTATGCAACTAAATCGCTTTACAGAGATAATACTCGTAGAAAAGTTCATATTGGCGTAGATGCCCGTAGAAACGTTACCAATTCATTGCATGAATAGTTCACGCTGC
Organism: Ditula angustiorana; assembly: GCA_963691745.1. Lineage (NCBI taxonomy): Eukaryota > Metazoa > Arthropoda > Insecta > Lepidoptera > Tortricidae > Ditula > Ditula angustiorana. Next base: position 16,976,940 of record OY829472.1, read on the forward strand.
GCCCTCCCCTCCCCTTGCCCCCCGCTGACTGCCGTGACCTTGGCCCAAACTAACAATTGATAGGCATCTATTTTGAGAACAACTCGCCGTTACGCTCGGTGTTACGCTGTTTATGATGATTTCTTACAACTTATTACGTTATTTACTTGTGACCCTGTGTCAAACTTACCTTTATTTTGTCTATGGGTCGCTGTAGCCTCACGGCAACAATATGCACACATTTGCTGCACAAATAATTTAGTAACGCAGGAGACCTCTCCAATCCGTATTGAATGAGGTTTCGTGGAGACTCGAAGTAGGGCCCAGTCTTTCTTAGAGAGCGTGGGGCCAGCTCCAAGGATGGTCGGGACGCATATAGCCTGCTCAATTTTTATTGTTAAAGGGTGCGAAAGTCTAAATTTTTATAACAAACGTAGTCCTCGTTTTCCTCCCTGAATTTTAACATTAGAGCAATCGTTTTTGACTTTATGTAGATTTATTTGATATATTATTAAATTTGGTAGTAACTTCTGGCGTATGCTTCTCTAAAACGAATGTCTGGTTTGAGGAAGTTAGGAAAAAACATTTAACTCAAGCTCAGATGATTTTCTTGACTTTAGATTCTAAAATATAATTATCGAAATTGGTTAAGTTCTAGAGAAGGCATTGGGGAATACGAAGTTTTAATTTCAACATTTTAAGTAGATTTACTTAAATCATTTACCACTTGATTTGCAAATGTCCTTTTAATGCTTTACTGATCGTGTGTAAGATCAACAATTTACAACAGTAACAGCCACTCTTAGAATACCGGCTGAAGCAACTTTTACGCGGTAAGCGAAGAGGCCCAGAGATGGGGTACCTAAAGGCCGACAACGGGTCAACAAGTTTAGTGTGGTGCCAGGTTTCCTCCCTTTTCTACCAAACAGGTTAGTAATAATCCTTGCTATTTGCAAAGACCTTCCCGTGCCAAAATTTGCCGTCTTTTAAAGCCAATTCACCAAAAAAAAATTACAAGGGTACAATTGTTATAAGGTACTAAAAGTTCAGTGTATAGTAGACATGACTTAATTTTGCACATTCCAAAACCGATATTTTTATAATGCCGCCTAGTTTTTTAATAAATATCGGTTGGTATTTGTCGAAAAGCGGCAACGAAAAACAACCCACGGTTAGTAAAGTATTCGGATAAAATTATGCTAGCCTTTCGTGGTAGCAGCAGATAATGTATGCATTCATACGTATTAGTGATAGCAATGCTGCGTCGGCGCGGGCTCATTCACAGCCCACTAATGACTCGCACCGGCTAATCGGCTTCGACAAGAGACACCTACCTACCTAATTACCTCGACGCCGATGTGTGAGGTACTCACTCTCTATACAATATGCTTTGCTTACACGCGGATGTTCAGGTTCACTCAATGGAACTAGCGATTTGGCATTCGAGTACTAATTTAATCGTCATTTACGTACGCACGGTACGACAATATGGGGCGTGGCGTATTTTATTATTTTGAAGGAAAAACTTCTATGTTTATGTTATTATCAATTTTAAAATGTGACGATTTTTAAAGACCTATCTAACCCCGAATAATTTTTTAAGTTAAAAACTATTTTTCCTTTGTTTGCATGTACCTATGTATTCTTTTTGTCTAATTTATCTTACTTTTTGAAATGGTTTATTATTTATGCTTTTTTGTACAATACAAAAATGAATGTACAAATGGCGGTTTATTGCATCAAGGCATTCTCAACCAGCGAACCATCAAGTTAAATAGATGAAAAATTGGTGCAGGATTGTGAATAATGAAATGAAGAATAACACAAATCAAAGGGGAATAAATAAAGAATACGCATACCCTTCCATAAAATTACACAAAAACAATGGCACTATATACGTTCACACATACAAAACTAAAAGTACCCACTAGACACTATGCAGACACTAAATCTTTAAGTTGGTCTGAAAAGTGCTTGCACAACATGCGATTGAAAGAAAATTTGCTCTGAGTTTGTCTGATAGAGGTAAGTGCATGCATTCCAGACATGAAAGCACTGCAGTGAAGGGGGACTTATGGGAGATACGAAGCTCAAAATCTGGACGCGCAGCTACTAAGCGAAATTTAGATCTAAAATAATCAGGTGTACCAACACAAATCTCTAAGTTCTGAACCTGCGTTCTTGAACCGAGAGCCAATTAAGTGTCGTTAGGTTTAATTAAAAAATTGAGGCTACAAACTAGCGCAGGGGTCATTTAGTTATCGCTTACGGAAGATGAGTCTCCTCCGAGTGACTTTAGCGATAATTGTGTGACATTGAGAGTGCACCGAGGAGCAGTGGCAACCCGCGGCGCGGTGCACGCCGCACAAACAATCCCACAAAAATAAAAAGCAACCGCGAGAACACAAATAAATAACTATAAAACACAAATAGCCCGCATAAATACAGAATGTGAATAACTGACACACTTTGTGTTCTAGAGTGAGTTTGGCGTGGATTAATTTTATTGAGCTTCGCGTGAACGAGGCGTGTCGTGCGCGCGCGGTGGTCGCGTAGCGTAGTGTGCTCATTGCGTCGATTGAGATGATTCTCCTTACGTGGTTCACTAGCGTTTACAAAGCTACGTCTCCGTCTGTGACATATTTTTGTGGTTTATATTCTTGGGTTTATCGGCTGACCATGACTGAGCGTTATCGTTATTGCAAAACGTTTTAACTTACTAATCAGGTCTATAATTCCCTATTTACTTATGAGCCTAATTTGGCTCACTTATCGATACCTTCTATAATGATAGCTGTCAATTATTTAGGTTATTGGCAACAACATGAAGAAGAATTGGAGTAAATATAATCTCTCTTGTAGATCCTTCTTAACTTTGAAAACGATTAAACAATACTTATACTTTTCGTAAACCGTTTCATGCGTGCCATGAGCCTTGACAGCGATGAAACATTGGCCCAGACGTCACATGGTGCGCCGGAGCCGCGAGGCTGCCGCGCGGCGCGTGGCGGCGCGCAGCGGTTGCCAGCTGCTCCCTAATAACTATTTTTATGACCACCATTACAATTATTCACATTAGCTGAGATCGGCACGAACATATTTTTTCGTCATAGTTTAGTCAATGTTTCATTGATCTCTTCGTCATTTTATTTCTGGCTGGTCTTGGTTGAAATGGTGGATTCATTTCATCAAAAACATTTCGTGAAAAATAGGATACTTATTTAAAACCACCAACTTGCGCATGATCGATGATGTATCTTCCGTGCAGCTATATTAGGTCGCAATTATCGGAGCTAATATACATACAAGAAACTGACTAAATAACGTAAAATTTTAGTACTAAGGTTTAGTTTTTATGTAGTTTGTTTGTTTTATTATATCTATGTTGTGGTTGTCAATAAATTGGAATTAATAACGTAAATCTTACACACAAATAAGTATATTCAGTCGGTTGTCGCACACTCCCATGCGTCCTGCACACAGACGCACACAAACACACACACACACACACACACACACACACACACAACACTTGACTGTAAATATTTATTTACGTGTAAGTATGTAACTGGGTACCTACTCTTAAACCGTTCTGCGGTTCCAATTTTTATCAAATCGTAAGTATATTAAAATAGGTTTGATTTTTCTGTTTTTAAGCTCATGTTTTTACAACAGAATTCTCGTCAACATACTAAAAGCACAAGTGGGTGTCGCTCGTGACCTGCCTAAAATGTGAATCATGTGATTTGGCACCAATGTTGGTTCCAATAGTAACGTCAACATTACCAGTTATTTCTGACTCGCATTGTACGCTTGGCAACAAACGGTTGGGTTTGTTTTTCTCCTGTTAGGTCTATGTTGGCATCGTAACGGGGCTCGGCTCGACAAAGGACGGCGGCGGCCAGGCTGCGGCCGGTGCGTGCTGGAGGGGCGTTCGGCGCACACGGAACACTCATTCAATATTTCTTAATTTTTCTTATTTAATCGTATTTTTTTGTTTCGTTTTCCTATCTATTATCTACCTGCTATTAAACTGTGCACTATGCTAAAATAAAAAGTAAAAGCATGCTTAGGAGTATTAAAGGTGAAGAAGTGATATTTTGTAATCTGCCCAGTAATTTATATTATTCTAACTGATATTATAAATGAGAAAGTTAAATAAGCGAGTTTAAATACGAAGGCTTTGTTTGGGGTAAAAATAAAAATAAATTACATTCCCCCTCCAACCCTAAGCGGATGAAGCATTTAAAAATAGGATGATTTTTCACTTCGGAAATTGAGTGTCGTAAACTGAATTTCGGCATCATGGGCTCATAGATCACTCAATTCATATTTTATAAGAAAATAAAAACAAAATTATTGGACAAAGGCGATTATTAGTGATTTTCTAAATAAAACCATTTCACGTCTAAATGTATATGTATGTAGTAATGAGCCGCCACTTTACTTTTCAAAGTTATTTAATCACACTGTTAAAACAGATTTTAGTATTAATAATAATGATTATACAATATCGTCATGCCAAGAACAATTAGCTTTCTTGTGCCAAGATAGCCAAGTTATGTTTATTTTGTAACTAAAATGTATAAAAGTAAACTCGAATCGGCTCTACATGCCTTACATTAATAGAGTCACCAGATATTCAAAAGAGTCAGACAACAAAAAAAAAGCTGCTAACTTCTTAAGTCTTAAAAGAAACAAAAACATTGTACAAAAAGCTTACACCCCTACCATCATACAAAACAGTGTCTTTTCCAGTTTTACAAATAAAGAAAGTTACGAGGTCTCATGTCAAGTCATTATTACATCTGTTACAAACGAGTAAATTTAAAAAATCAAAAATCCCAACCGCGTAAAAAGTAAATCAAAACTGAAAAGACTAAAACTGTATTCAACATTACTTAACAGAACCTCACACTACTGGACTTTTTTAATTTTACACTTTTTAGCTCGGTTTAAGTTTAAATAGTTATAGATCCTAAACGGACATTCAAAATAAAAAATGAATTGAGAAACCTAAAGATGATTTTCAAATAGCTAGCTATTATATACACTTAACTTCGAATAGATAGACTAGATAGACTAGATACTTCGTAGACTTTATTTTTTATTTTTCACAATACAGCGTCTGGTTGTGGCCATATTGAATTTTGATTATTTTCATGTCTCTAGTGACACTCGCAAGATTTAAGACGAATCAATTGACGAAGGAATAATCAAGATCGGCCCACGCATTTGGTCTCTAGATGACCACAAAGGAACAAACATACATTCATACATACATAATATATAGGCTGATAAACACATTACCCTATATTGCGTCGCGCAGACGGGTAAAAAAGAAACATTACTTAGCTCTCGTGTAGCACAAAAGTTGACTACGAGTATCCTTAATAAAACTTTAAGTTTCTAATATTCTTACATAATTATATTAAGACTTCTATCTATTTTAATAGTAACCACCTATAACACTGCTTGATTTTTTTACGAAATACTATGGTTGAAATATTAGTATATTTGTTCTTTTATTGTCATTAAAGAAAGAAATTAATGTCCCTGAATACGGCAATTAGAGTTATATGCCAACCTTTATATTTTTACTCATAGTGAATAAAATAAACAAAAAAGTTCTGAACAACTTTGGCTACCGACTCAAAACAACTTGCCTAATTTCTTAATTCTTTAAGCCTTTGAGGCTCTGATAGGCTTCAGAGTCTCTATAAAAGGCTAAACGCCAGGCAAATTGTTCGAATAGTTTGATTTTGAAAAGCTACACTAAGCAGTTCAATTGGTATTGTTGTTTTTGTGCTAGGTGAATGTTTACACACGTCACTTTTACATCATAGTAGAATAATAATGAGGCACTCGTTATTTCCGATTAGTACGAGAAACGTCACTCTCTACATTCAGCTGCTTTTTGTACAACACGCTTTATTATTACTACGAGGAGGATCCGAGACTGCCTCTGCGTGTTGGCCTTGGAGTGAGCACGATTTACTCGACGTGTGAGCGAGAGTATTTTAATTTTGTTTTTGTCATGAAGTTTCGTATTCAGATTAATATAAACCAAGTTTCTAATGAGTAAAGGTCTGCTTACTTGACTTGTCGAAACTACCAAGGCCATCTTTAACCTGAGACCTGGGCACTTTAGGGATAATGAGATTTTATTTAATTGGGCCTCCTTTGGCTCTGTGACATTAAAGAGGGTTATTCTATTAACCACAGGCAAAAGGAGTAGTTTGGCGACCTGGAGGGAGCTCAAGGGCCCTAGGGATCGGAGGGCTCTGGGCACTTGCCCAGAGTTGCCTATGGAAGAGAGAGGACTGTACATATAGATACCTACTACGGTATTATAGCGAATATTCACACTCATGCTGTTAATATTAAAGTCAGTCTATCGGTATGTCTGTCTGTTGGGTTTCATCATGACTAAGCTAATTGATAAGCTAGCTGAACGTAATTTGATTATAAGTACGCGGATATATTACTATTTAATCCGGAAACAAAAGCAATACCTCATTGACGCAAGCAAAACCGTGAGCAAAAGCTAGGTAGTCATACATAACTATGTATCTACGCACACTTGGTAAAAAGTAATGATAAACCGAAAGTTGTGGTCTAGTACCAAGTAGTATCAAGTCATTCCACTATAAAAAATGATTATGAAAGATTCCACAAAGCCACAAGTATTATTTTACACTGAAAATCCAGTTAGGTTAAGCAGTCATAATATTACTTATTTATTAGGTATTTTACTAGCCCAGAGCTAAACAGTTTGAACTTAAAGCTTAGTTAAGTATGCAAATACTCCAGTGACTCTCGCCCTTGCTATCTACGCTCTTTTCTAACTAGCCCGGTATGAAAGAGATGGACTTAGTGACAAAGGAAAAACAGCAAGTGCCTAATAATGCAAGCTGGCCTGTCGCGGCCACTCGAGAACTCTCGGTGCAGCTTAGTTAACCTAACATGGAAAGCAAAGTTGCAACTTTTTTCAAGTTGATCTAAATAATACCATGCAAACTTAGACTACAGGCCTATGCGTGGCTCTCATGGCAATTAATAGGAGATACATAATATGCGAACCATCCATTTATAGAATAAAACGGCGTCCAAAAACTTTTGAACAACGTATAGTTATTTCTTATGAAGATTCTGAATGATTCTTAGTTCAGAAAAAAAGAGGTGTGGTCATGCCATGAATGATAAAATGTTCCTGTTGGTTGACTTTGTGTCCGTCCGTCGACTAACGGAATCTAAATATTTATTAAAAGTATACTTTGGTTTTTTAGATGAGGAAGGTAATGGTCAGACAGGCATCCATTTCTCAGTAAATAAATGGAAGATAAAATTAACAAATTGAAAAACATTTCTTTGCGACTGCTAATTGTGTATAAAATGCAGAAGCACATTTCTCAATTTTATCTTCGTTTTACTTAAAAACGTGTGCAAGTTTTACCGTTATTCTTCTAATCTAAAAAAACAAAGTATGTATACATATGTATGTATGGTCTGTGAAGAGAGTCGTCTTTCTACAAACTAGCAAGCGAGTATAATATAGCAAGTAGTACAATATTAGCGGCGTCGATTGATATCAATAATGCGCATAAGACATTTTTTAATGACTGGTAAGTATAGTCGCTAGCCAGCACTCCTGTTGCGATTCGCGATCGATACGGCCTTCCGCCTGTGATACGCTGCACTGTTTCAAGTTTTTAAGAAATACGAATTCAAAATATTTAAATACGTGACTTCTGATTCAGATATTTGAACTAGTAACTCATTTCTTATTCAGCTATTGTTTGCAGTCCGTAATGTAAAACAAATTATACTAATGCATAATATAGGTACGACTCCATTGGTAAAGTTAATAACAAGTTATAACACAATTCTATTTTGAGCGTACATTTGCATCTCTGATATGCACTATGCACACTGTACATAATTGATAGTAGGTACTTCTGAACAACAGTAGCCTACCTATCTAAGTGACCTAGTAATATCTAACTTGAATAATATAATCGTACAGGAAGGTTGGTAACTAGGTACCTACAGAAGTTTTCGTAATTAATATTTTTCTCGCTATTGTTCATATTATTGTTGTTTTCGTCGACGTCGTGCGATCTGTGTGAAGGTAGCACGTAGGTAGTTTTGTTGTCGCGGCGCTGTGTTGGCGTCTCGTCGGCTGCCGCGCGCGGCGCCGCCGCGACGGGCTGCGGGCGCCGCCCCGGCCCCGTCCGCCCCGCGATCCCCAGCCGGGACAGACAATACGCCGGCACTCCAAATTACCTCATTTCTTTATCACATTTTCCTTGAGGTAAACGGAATGAATTGGGCTGATCTGGTACGAAAAGAACCAACCGGTTTTCCCGGTAAGCAGTTCATTGTTATCTGTGCCACTGATATAAGCTTGCTCTAAAGTGGAAGTCTTAGCCCGATAGTTTCGGCCATTCCTATCGAGAGTGCACTTCCGCCGTCGTCACCGCCCACGCTCGCACCCTCCACGGCTTTAGCTGGCGCTCCCTTCGTTCGTAGATAAACCTCTTTGTCAAGATTATTTAACTATTAAACAGTGTCTTCGTTTCAATCGTCTAGTAGTTACATGCTTAATCTTACGGGTCGCGGACTTCAAGCGCACGATAGGAATCGTCGGCGGGTCACAAGATAACAAAAGATAACCTTGCCAAAACGTCGTCATTTTGAAGTGTGCTCTATGAATATGATTATAGAGCTGCTTACCTAAAAGGAACATTGCTGCAACATAGAGATCAATTACGCAGTGAAGATTTTTTCCATAAATTGATTCGTTTTCTACCTATTGTACTCGTAATATTTACTAGCACACGCATATGACTTTGTGTTTTCTCGACGACTTATAAGTTTTAAAAACGAAAAAGGTTTTTGGGTGAGCATGCAGGATTTGAACCTGCATCTCTTGGTTCACCATTTATAAGAATCATAGAAAAAAAATTGTATGTCGTTATTAAATACAAAAACTGTATTACAAGTTGCTAGAATAAGTAAGCCCGTCGTGATTCAAACGCTTACATATTTATGGTAAATGGATCGTTTACCTTTTACTTAAAAAAGACAAATAGGTATGGTATGCTTTTGCGAGGAAAATGGGAGAGTCAGTCAAATAGCGTTAACATAAAGCTGGGCATCCATTGCAAGTATTCTCGTGTAATGTACTTGATAGTTCAGATTCGAGCATTACAGGGGTGAGCATGATAATTAGCCCGAATGCTAGTCTTAAAATTGTTCCATGTAATATGTGCCTGCTCTAATATACTCGGCGGCGACTATACCTAATTGAAATCGAATAATAATCGAATCGAATTTAATCAAAGTATAACCAGATATTTATTTTGCAAACAAAAAGGGGTTTAACGAAAGAGGTGATGATTACCCATGGAATTATATAGTGCCTAAATAAAATCAATGCAATAAACTGACTATCGTACCTATAGCTACGCCAAAATATATTTGTATATGTAGGTTTGTAATGAAAACTGTTTCACGTATCTTTTAAAACTTTCCTCCTTTTAATAAAACACATACCTATGCGAGTGAATTTATACGTATACTAACTAATAGTATTACACAATATTTTAGAAGAGTTTATTTCATCGTAATCGTAATGATAATAATGGGTCGAGCGCGAGCGATACTGTTAGGTTGTCAGTTAAAGAGTATTTTTTAAACAACTACAAAAAGGGAAGAGATTTTCTATTCGATATGGATGTTTCTATTTTTTTTTTTGTAGGTTTGCTTTTTAGAACTTCGTCTATGTAAATAGACTTCGTCTATTTTTTGGATGGAATGCCAAAACAATCTGAATCGTCAGATTAGTCTCTCAGGTCAAAGTTCACTTTCAAAGGTCCGACGATGATGGTATCGAGGAGAAACTAATGGAGTACCTCATTACAGCCACACATCAATGTATTTAAAACAATTGGACTGATTTACGTTATAGTTAGAGTATATGTTATGTATATTATGGGGTATATATTACTCTATAGCAGCTTCATTTGGTCTAGCGGCACTGATGTGATGATGGAGACTCGGATAGATGCTGAAACTCTTTCTCGTAGCATGCAAGTGTAAAAAGAGACTAGTTAAGACATTTTTTTTAGAACTTAATAATGTGACGAATCAAAGGGATTAAAGGTGGACATTATGAAGGCCAAAACATGGTGGTGGTGGTCAAATATCATAGGTATGACTTTTTTCATCTTAGATCATTTTATTTTTAACAATATTTACAGTTAAAATTAATTATATCACCACACTAACCCCCTTATTCATAAATGCTGCGTAAACGTTTGTTAGTTAACATGTTTTATGTCTTTATCTGTCATTGTGACGTTTGCCCTAAAATGAAAGAGACAAAAAATTTGTTAGCTTAAAAAGAGTGTTATTTTTTATGAATAAGGGGGTAAGAATATAACTACTAGCTTAAAAACTAAATAAAAACTATACTACTGTTTTCTTATATTTCTTTGTCCCCGTCGGTGTTTCTTTCTATATTGTTTAAACAAACTTTCTTTGATTCCTTTTTCTATTAAAAACTAGGTATGTATTTTTACGCAGTCTGGTTTTTAGTCATTTTGTTCATAAAATATGTACGTAAAAATTGTAATTTACTTTTTGTTCCGAATTTGTATTTCGATCCCCGAGTCTCCGTCCCTCGCGTGTAAAACTATATGCAATCTCTTTTGTTCTGACGAATACGAAAGACGACGTGAAGTGCTACCATGATAAGTTTTACTTACTGGACGTAAATGTTTTCCGTGAAATATTCCATTTTTCCCGACTGCGGCAAAGACAAAAGGAAGAATTATGATTGTTATAATGGAAATTTTACGAAAATAACAAATAAAACATTTCTTTGATAATGCCTCTGTGACCAAGAATAGTTGACTACGGATCTTTTATTCAATGTGCCATTTAGTAATGGTTTTATAATGTTAAACGATATAAGGTGATTTGATTCATTTTGGATGTATTGATTACATATAGTAAATATAGATTGAATAACGATATTATGGATATTTCTTACATAAGAATCCTGTATGAGTATATTTTATTTTCATGACAGTATTTTTGATTAGAATCGTGAATTTTCGTATTACTTGGGTGAATGACTTGAAGATTATCAGCGATTTTTTTATAGACGCGGCAAGATAATTTGCCGAGCGACGACACTCAGAGTGATAACTGTGATAAGTTTACATTTTCATTGATAAGGAACGTAATCGCACTCGCACAAGTTAAATCACAATACATAAGAAGTAGTATGTACGTAAACTGATTTAAAACATCGACTCATGTGACTTTATAATACTTAGTAAGTACTTAGGTAAAATCCGATCACGAGACCATAATGAAGCTTGAATTTTTGTTTTTTGGAAAATGATTCTCCGCTAAAACCATATTTTATTCAAATTAAACACAGCCTAGCCTTATCTTTCGTTTGTCATAGACACTCGAAATATATTCATAGGTAACAGCAGAAATATATTACACGAAAATAAAGCCGCTATATAGGAGGTAAAGTATAAATCAAAATTGTCCCTAGACCATTTCGCCCGGTGTATAATTTATTATTGGGTAAAACGTTCTGCATTAATACTCATAGTCCTGGTCAACACTAAAATTGTCGTTAAAAAAAGTTCCACTATGTTTTAACTTCGATTAGTTTTTCATCGACTCGGGATTATGCGCTTAATTTGTCAAGTAGACCACGATTGCGGCGCTGAAAAAGTAATCGCATACACCTCTACAATTTCTGTAACAGAATTAGAAATAAATTTGTTTTGTATTAACGTGATCTAAATTTTCCTAAAGCCCTAGCATGCATGTTTATCCCCTGGTAACTGGCATGCTTTTGCCTTAGAACATAAAATAAAGGCTTTCGTGCCAAAAGGAGATGCTTTATATTCGCAAAACGCTAGTATGGTAGTAAGATTTCTGCGGCAAACACCAAATGGCTACATGGAACACTGAGCTCGTCAGCGTTTGACGTGGCGAAAGCGCGGCAGACACTACGAGTAAGTATACAAACATAGAAACTTCACATCTTTTGCGGCTAGTCGTCTAGGCCTCTTAATGTGCCGTATTGCCTCAATTTGATTTGGTGTTTTACATATATGATTATACCTTGGTTTTATCGCAATACAAACACATAGAGGCCAGACTATATGACAAAATAGGGCGACCAAAAACATATTTCCTAAGTAATGAAAACTTCAAAATATAATTCAAAGCCAGAGTTACTACACTTTTGTTTGAAATTGCCTTAGCTGAGTCTAGTGATGATGGTGTGCTAAATGATATTTTGAAACATGAGTGCACCTAGTACAATCTATACAAGACACCGCATGGAGATCGTTCGAAAGAGCCGGCCTCAGCTATGTAGCGAGTTGCGGTGCATCGTACAGACAGATTCGTAAAAAGTGCTCTGGATACAGATTGAGCAAAAAAACAGATTACGAAGTCAACTGCCTCGTCACCGTGATTTGGTAATTGCATCCTATTCAAATTCTTTAGCATTATACGGTCCCTTAGCGGAAGTGAAAACGGATGCGGAGTTTTGGGACTCCACATCCGCGGAAGCCGCGGGAAGGAGGTGAAATATTTTAAAAATGTTTATAACATAAATGTTTCTTTGTTTCTTTCAAAAGAACGAGAGAGAATTTATGTATCTATATTATTATTTATTTATTTTATTTAAAATATTAGGATACTTATATGTTTTACGTTACCTGCATTCCGTACTTTTGTAAGGAAAAGGGAAGAAAACAAAAAAGAAACATCTTAATAAAAAGAACAGCCTCTTTTTATTTTAGATATGTTTTTAGGTTAAGAGTTAGAATAAAAGTAAAAAAAAACTACAGGCTACTTCTATTAGAAAATCATAAAAAACATTTTCATCATCATCATCATCATTAAATCATTTTCTTTTTAACAGACTTCAAAAAAATGGAGGAAGTTTTCAATTCGTCATGGTTTTTTTTAAATATATCATGTAAATTTATTTGATAACTAGATTTAGCAATAAAAAAATACTTAGAACAATAATGTAAGTTCTTATTTTAGTTGGCACTTTTTTTAGTAGGCATGAAATTCGTCGATCACCTGATCTCTGTTCATGTTGCCAGGACGCTCACTGCGCCTTCGTTGCAACTTTCATTTTCAACGTTTATCATATAAAAATTAAAACAGCTACCAAAACTGACTGATAAGAAAACGTGTCGCGATTCACCCATTCAACTCAAAATGTAAAGAAAGTATTATGTTAATCGAGACCTCACACTGCACAGACATGGATTACGGAAGTATATTGCCGGCGTACAATAGTATACCCGAGCCAGGAATTAAACCACCATTCACTATCTGACACCGACACCCAAGCCCCGAGCTCATGAAAGTGCTTTAATCGACCGCACCCGACGTTGTCGCGTACCTACCTGAACCTATTATCCGATCCGATAGCATGCTCGTGCTGCCTGTACTGCTCGGCTGACCCTATCAAGCTGTCAGTGGAACAGACAATGAGTCAAGCTTTTGCTCATGACTTTGTCCGCGTGGATATCTAGATCTATTTCGAAATCCACGCGAACAAAGTCAGGCCTATGTTAGACAGAAATAGTGATTTATTTAGATTACCACTTATACATACGAGTTTTATCTCTTTATAATATGAGTAGCTTCCCGCCATTGCCTCCCCTTAGATTTTGTAGATTTTTTAACTGTTACTATTCGAGAACTCGACGGACGTGGATGTATCTCAGCAACCAAAATGGTCCCCAAAACAGCACAATTTGTATGTCCCAGACATTGTATCCGTCAAGGTTAGGCTACATCTTGTATATATACTAAAATCAACGTTCACAATGTCTACTACAGGTCAGCGTAGATTTTAGAATACTCTGGATTCTTTTGTGTTTGTGTTAGAGCATTAGAAATCAGGGAAATTGTTCTGACGAAGTTCCATTAATACTTAATAATTTATCTAACTCTGGGACCTTTTAAAACGTCCGCATTCGCTGATTAATAGTACAATCAACGAATTCAACATGCGTTTCTATAGCCAACGGAGTGAAAATGAAGTGAAGTGAGCTTCTGTGTTCTCGACACGACCTACATTTTCTTTAGGTACGGTGTTCGCACCTTTTTCATTTCCCTACCTTTCTGTCAGAGTGTAGAAGTTCAGTATATGTTCTACGATATGCTAGCATTGAAGACTGAATCCTTACACAGAGATTAGAGCGCGAACGAGAAAAAGCTGACACTTTGTTGAACGCAGCGATGTTATGTTAGAGAATCAGACCCCAGGAACACGAATAATGAGTAAACGATAGAAACTCTGCGTAAAAAGCTAATCTACATATATGACGTACGTCGACCTCGACTTATTTAGACCCTATTCGTACTTAGTTTTAAATCCAAAAACTGTACTTAAACATCTGGCGTATAATTCATTTTGAAACTATTTTCTACGTACAATCATGCATGCTTTTAATGTAGGTCCTAATTACAATACGGTCATCATTAATGCATTGCGCCTTTCTGTTTTTAACCAATCCAATCTTTACGGTAATGCTTTTTAGAATTATTTACGGGGATAACAACATCTCGCATTTTCTTTGCATCCCTTTACTACGCTTCACCGTATTGGAAGAAATTTTCATTTGAGCAAAAGATGCACTATATTGTTTTCACATGAGCGACGAAAATGCAATAACCAAACGAAATAGCTTACTACTATGGCTGCCATCGTTACATTCTTGACGATCCAGAAAAGTAAGGTTTCAGCGGCAAATAAGACAAAGTTTACAAAATGAACATTTGGGAATATAACCACTTGTGAATCATTAAGTAAATTACTATCATCATCATTTACATTTTTCTGTAGTTTACGTTAGTTTTGGTTTATTTTTGGCAGTTTTGCTATTTCTACTTTAAGACTTTCGAGTGCGCGACCTGGCATAAATCACACACGTTACTATTGTCGCGTTATCGGAGGCGCTCTTAAATTATGAGCCACCAGGCGCCACTCTGTGCCACGCCATGCCGATAAAGCGACTTTGTTCCGACGCGTTTCACGAGGTCGATTAATCTATAGATAAATTGCTTGCGATTAAACGATATAGTAAAGGTGGTTATTAATTTTACAAACGACCATTTATCGTTATTTTGAAAGTATTAACTCAAGCTCAGACGTTTGCGTTTGTAGAAAAATTGCAATTAAGAAAGCTTAAATCCATTGTTCATTGCATTTAATGGTGCCTACATGTTTATGCTTGTAAGTTAATCCTATTGGATTTGGACTGAATGACAATCCGAAAATAATGCAAGGAAGTAGTCAAACGTCACACAATTATGGCCAAAAATTAAACCAACAATGCTCTAATAAAAGTAAAGAAACGCAATTGCCGAATCTTATCTTATTACACTCACTTACCTACATTTGGTATCTCGTTTATTATTTTGCCTGATAAAGTCGGAGATACGTCTGATTTGAAATAAGTGATTGTTTTCGATAAGATATTAACGACAATTTGCTCAGAGATCTAAATCACCATGGCAGCATAAAGAGAATCATTAGATGCGATGCTTCATAATGATCTAGTATAGTTTATTTAATCCACGAGGATGCGCTTGACTTTCTTAAGCCAAATGTGAAAAGAGAATTAGTGGGGCACGTCTTTGTGCATCAGTTGGCATAAAATGCATTTTAAGAGTTTTGGATGTCACCCCACAACATAATCGATTGTAAAAAATACAGTCAATACCTGTTTGTCTAATCGGAAGGTGCTGCTAAAAAAGCTACAATTTTTTTTTACAAACAAGGCATATGCAGACACAATGGTCCGTAATCCATTAACGGTAGCCAAGTGTATTAAAACGATTTCATATTTCACTATCTTGGCTCAGTAGGTTGTCTCATAAATTGGCATAGTGCTTTTTCAGAGTGTGAGTCGCGAAACCAGGTTGGGTCGCAAAGCCCTTCATTGAGGTTCGCAGAAATACATTTATTTTCAGAACCTTCGGTCAATTGACTGTAGTGCAATATTGGATCTTGTTAAATGATATTATACTATTCCTCGTCCGAGACGAATAATTATGATAAGCTACGTATAATTATAATTGAACTTCACTTCAGGTAAAGTTCGTTTAATAATCATATAATTGTAAAGGTTACACTGACGCCGTGCGACGTCTGTGGGTACTGACGACGGGTTAATCTACACATACAAAAGTTGGACACTGCTAATAAGCTAAAATAGACGTGACTTTATTGTAAAGTCTTATTCTTTTTGGGTCAAATGTAAAACACTAACATTCCGCGTCTAAATACTTAACTCGCTTTTTTCTTATCAAACAAGCAGTATTTGATAACTGGATAGCCTAGGGGTTAGTGACTTTAAGTACGAAGCCAAAAGTTTCAGATTTGAATCCCGGTAGGGGCAAATAATTGTAATCACAAGAGTTTTTTTGAGTAGGGGGTCACGCATAAGTTTGATAAACAACTGGTTTAATTATGTCGCTATAATATGCATCCCGTTCTAACTAAACCAGTCACAAAAACGAGAATCTAAGAAATGTTACTTTATTTTATTATAGCTTCTCTACTATATAAACTTTTTTATGTAGCATTAAATGTATACTTTATCCCTAATGCGCAAAAGTAGTGTTTCACGTTGCCTTATCCTGACATGACAAACTCAATGATTTTTTTAATAAGTAACAGATATTTGATTGAATATATGTTAAATACATCGACCCAATACAAAGACATTAGCTATTTTATAACAGTGCGTGGTTGTTAAAAAACAGTTTAACTAAAACACGGCCGCTGTGAATGAATGAGACGTTTTTATTTTCGTAGCGCTATTTCCGATGATAGTAGGTACCTATTTCAATGTACATATACGAGTACTAGCATATAGACGAAGAACGAGTGCCTTGGTGTGTGATAATAGTGGTAATTTTTGCTATAAAGTTTTAAATAATACGAATGTTTATACCAACGAGTTTTGACATGTGCTGATCTGTCATTCAAAACAGATGACCTTCAGATGACAGTGGCGTTGAGTTGAAATTATCTTTTTGCTGAGCAACTTTCTGGAGTTTTATATTAGGTATTTACCTACTACACATCAAATGAATAAAGCTTGTACACACTTACCTATCTCTTATTTTCTATACGGTGAAATGCAGCATTGTGTTATCGCCGCTCACGACATCTTGTTGACTTGCTTACGCTAATGGATAACGTAACATGTAACTTCTTGATTGATTGCGATATATGGTGCTGCTCGCCTGAAAGTAATTGTTGACCTAATATCATTATCATAACCAAAAAAAATTGCAAAAACTGAGTAAACAAGTATTTTCTGACTTTATCTTTATCTTCGAGCCGCGTTAATAACCTAACAAATTTATTACGCATCCTGTTACTTGTGTATTAAGCTATCTAGAACCAGACTCTTGCCAAGTCTCAGCAAGCCAGTAGTAGTCCATCTGCATCAGATACCTAAAGGATGGACAAGACAGCAATAAACCCTTGCGTAGACTTGGCAAGAGTGCGGTTCTAGGTTTGAACGTTTCACATATAATAGTCGATCAAGTGCTTGATCACTTTTCATGACATTTCCCAGTAAAATAAAATTTCGTTAAGGCTTATCCTAAAAGATTAACGTAATTTGTTGGTAACATTTACCTTAGGCCAATCACAGGCCAAAGGTTGCATGCAATTTGAACTGTGATTAAAATATAAAATATACAAAAACAAATAAATGAAAATTTACTTATACCTATCTAGTTGTGAGGACAAATAAAAATATAAAAATAACTTGTTTGCTGTAAAGTACTGGTTAAATAATAGATTGGAAGAAATAAGTAACTGGAAAAAAAAAATTAAACTATTATACCAAAAAAAGTTTGTTCAAAGTAGAGAGGAATACCATTAGATTAATATTCTCCTACTAATGCCATTTGTACTGAGTTACTGATGTTTGGCTATATAATATTCGTCCAAACAATGCAACAAGCATTCACTGGGATTAATAAGAGTTCTCTTTACTTTTTAGGACTTTATCACGAGCCTCCGTCAATTGAGCGTGGTCACTATTTCTACGGTAAAACATACACTGCACTGACTGCCACTTTACTAAAACGATCTTGGTATGACACGCCGTTCATTTGGCGAGTTTCCTTGACTTCCTTTTGACTCAATCAGTAGACTCTAGTTGCTCTACCTTTAGTGAGCACACACGACGAATTATTCTTTTTATATTTAGAACCTGATCTAGTGCTCGTAAATATAAAATCATAATTGTTATTTACAAACTTTATTAGTTAACTTTAGAATATTTCACAATGCATGATAATAACTAACTTTAAAACCATATCACTTATTTTAGCTATATGGATCAAATAAAACCGTGTTGTAATCCATTCGATCGATTCGAAGTTGCCATGTCTCAAACAGACAGCAGAGGCTTTAAAATTATTAAATTAACCCTTTTTGCGTTGCATTGGAGTCTTACAATAGTTCAATACCTTATCCCAAATAAAAAAGCTTCATACCTACTAAGGTTAGACAGCTACTGATTACGACACGTCTGCGACCTTCGGCTGAATGTGCTTTCATCGCGTTTCCTACCTTTCTGGGCCAATCACCCCCTCGCACCCGGCCTTCGCCCGCTTCGGAATTGCGGCCCCAACCCTTAATCCGTTTGTAAGTCAGTGGGGTAAAACTAAGATCTGCAATACTTGCTAAACGTATTACATCTACACATACCAATTTTGTACTAATTAATAAGGACTCGTATCTTAAAATTACACAGTAGGTACGCGTTCGGATCCGATGGGTCTAATCGCATGATTAATTATCAATATATTAATTATTAAAGTATTTTCTTATTACCGCATTGAATTTTTTTGATTAGCGATTCAAAGGAAATAAATGTTTTTATTTTTTATTTTATTGAACATACTTATTAGAAAACTGTTAGAAGAAACAATGTTTATTATGCGATAACCCAAATAAAGGCTCTCATTATAACAATAAACGCAATTTAAGTTCACACTAGCAAGAATAATGACACTTACAGAGATAGGTGTTAGGTGTGCCGTCATACCTATGAATGAAGCCGTTTTGAATAGAGCGTTTTCAGGGGCTTGCGTTGCATCGTTTTCAATTCGCAATATTTCGAGAATAAAATCGATCTTTCTTATTTTAGTTACCTGACCATACCTGTTTCGAGCAGTACCTACCGCGGGTCTATATTATGATACGTATGGTTTAGTTTTACTTCGCTTTATCCTGCGTCTGTGCCTGATTGTAAGTAGGTCGAGCATTATCGCGTAGTCTGAACTGCTTGTTGAATATCTAAGTCTTACTCATAGTTATTGTAATTAGGTAATGTGTGTTACGTTATGTTGCTGTTCGCGTACAAAGGCCCACTTGCAAAGCGAGATTCCCTTTTGTTTGGCTTATTTGACTTGTCTACCCCGTGGCAATTTGACGCCGAGTTTCTAATAACATTCGTAATAAGTAAGGCGATACGATCCTTTGACTGACACCCTTGACACCTACTGGTATTGAATTAAATTAAGTAAATACTTTACTAAACTTTTTTCACAAAAGGTTGTAAGACTTGTAAGAGACAAAATCAAACGCCTTTAAAAGACTAAGGAACAAGGCAAACCCCAGCCTATCTCTGCCCATTTAGTACTGAACTGTTTGTTTTCTTAGTATACTGTATATACATGATTATCATAATTTTGGTATAGCGTCCGGGACTTACATCTTTTTTGTAATTTTGACAACTTATCTAGTTGCCGATGCAGCACCTAAGCCACAGTGGTAGCGAGTGGTGGTGCACTAGGGCCCCAAGCTCAGGGGGCCCCTGGCCAGCATCCCTCTAAATCTAGTTGTCCTACTCGAAAATATTCTCCGACAACCAGAATTACATACCTATAACTAGTTATATAATGTGACTATAGGACCCCATTTTTTTGCCCCGGGTCACCAAGCTACGCCGCTGTATATTAATAGTATTTTATGCAAGTGCTATATAATGAGAGGCCTTAAAACACGAGTGTGGTTTTATGAAACGAGCGTCAGCGAGTTTCATAATAGGATCACACGAGTGTTTTAAGGCCTAATTATATACAGTTGCATACATTACTTTATCTACACACATATCATAACTGCAAAAAACCGTAACAGCAAAAAACCAACAAACAAGTATGGCGGCAATTCGATCTATCCGTCAATACGAACGTTTTTTTAAAATCATAGACAAAAGAATGAAGTCCCTATTGTCATGTCACTCGAGATCAAATGTCGTGCGTTTAAATTAAAAAATCATACTGAATTGACGTTTCGTATCGATAACTGTTTTAATATCTGTGGATACTAGAATAGAGACCAACTTGAATTTTGACAGCTGTTCCAAATTTAAATTCATAATGTCACGAGATATCGGTAATGCAATCACCAATAAACACGGACTACTAAGAGATACTACCCAATAAAGAACAGATTTACCTACTACCACAGACAAGAAAATGCTTAAAATAACATTGGTTGTAATAATGCTGGTCATTTTCTATGGTTTTTGAACGCGTTATTGAGAAATTATGATATGTGTGTAGATAAAGGTTTTTTTCTTAACAACCAGGGATCACCATCGTTCGTATAAGTTTCGTAACCGTATTCACAGGTATGAACACAGTCAGAAAAACATTGCTAATACTCTGGGCACATCTTCGAATGGGCAGATGTACATATGCCTATTGGTACAACGTATAAAGTATTACTCGGAGACCTTATATAGCTATGACTAGACCTGCTTAGTACCTACCCAGATGGAACCAATACAACAACGCATCATTGCAGTATCTATAACGTGACCATTTATTTATTTCGTCAGACCGGGACACGTCTGCGGAAATATATAATAAAAAAAGTTTTTAGTGTTTTACAAGTATTTTATTATAGAAGATGGAATAACGAAATAATCAACGTTCTAAACACAAAATATTTTAGTTGGCATGGTATGACTTACTAACTAAGCCCCCAGTAGTGGCGAGTCGGGCCACGAATTTCGAGCGAAAAAATAAATTTTAAACTATCTTTGGGTCTGCTTGCAAAACCGGGACTATGTTGGCTTCGCTGGGGACACCGGGACAGACTGCCTGAAACCGGGACTGTCCCGCCCAAACCGGGACGTATGGTCACGTAGTATCTACTGCAAATGGCTCGATAGTTTTAACAAGTCGAAAAAGCTTACTCTTACCTATTTAAATCTTGGCCGTCCCTTTTGCGTTCACTTAATGACCAATAATTAAACCTCACCCGGTGACCTGTGGTATTAGAGGTCAGTGGTCATTTAAGTAATTAAGTGCACATTTTTAAATATTTATTTATAGCATCAGTGCTGGAAGTAGCTACGATGAATAGCAAAATGAAAGTGAAAACTCAGTAGTGAATTGCATTTGTTTTCCAAGTAGGACCCTCTCGGTCTGATAGAATGACATTAGAAAACTGTATGTTGGATCCATATCAAATTCAGTCCACACTCCCCGTACCCATATCCAATAATATACCTATTTAATTTGTATTGACGATTCAATTTCATTGAACGATACACGACACATTGTAAATGTTGGCAGTTATTCGTTTGCATATAGGTATCAGTGAAGATTATGATTTGTGCAGATATGTCTACCTGAGTACCTGTGTGTATAGTTGATAAGTAAAGTAAGTCTAAAGTATCTCATCTCCATCACCGTCAAATAAAGGGCCGTCGATAACTGGCTGTTAACCGATGCATAAGGGTGCAATGAACTTAGTTCAGTGGTCAATTGGTCATGTCTAGAGTTTTTATCAATCGTAATATTGGTCTTAAATAAGACAAAAATATTTTAGTTTCGAAGATTCAATTGTAACTCAAAATAGAGATTGGGCACTTCAATTTTCATCTATTTGAGTAGGGTAATTTTTATTTTGAGTTGCATGCCAATGCCTTCGGTCTGGGTGAGCGATATGTGTAACATCCCCTAGTTGTAAGGACTCGAGACTAATTAAATTACTCGTGAAAAGTCAGTGTTTTGTAAGGTTTTAATACTTCACATTTTTAACTCGGGCACATTTTTAGCACTAGTAAAGTTATATTTAATATGTATACGATTTGTCGATTTCTGAGTTTTGTAGTAAAACGAGAAAGCCTTAAGCTTCATTAGACGGTAAGGTACAGTAGGGGAAATATATTCACGTACCACCTTAGAACCCTATCGCAATGACGCGACGCGTTAAACGCCGAGCTATGTCATACAAATGTCATGCGTATGTCTCTTCGACTAGGTTCTACAGTGGTACGTGTTTCAATTTCCTTGACTGTACAGTACACTCGGTGTATACTCTGAGTGTACCGTGTATAGTCATAGTCTAAATGGAGCTTTAGAACTTATAGAAACCCTTGCAGTTCCTGCAGCGTCATACCAAGCCACACACACTAGACACAGCAGCTTAAATTTACAAGTCAATATCAGAGTGATATTTTTCCAAAATATTTACCTAATGGTTTCAAATTCAGTGAGCGTGGCTAATAATGAAATGACGTTGTCTCGATGAGATACGAGTAGGTGCCTACCTAGGTCTATTATTTATTCTGTGCCTGGGTGCAATCGGCAAAAAAGCGGCCTACCTTGAGTATTGCGTGTTCATTAAGATTCAAAAGTGGTGGGCCACTTTCTTTGCTGACTGTATGTATAGTCAACCTTTTTGATTCATAAACCATATGTAGGTCATTGCTAAGATATTATGATGTTTATGCAGAAGTAATTATGACATTTATTGTGATACAGCTAGCTCTACAGTGGCCTATGAATTAAACTGGTTGATTAATTTGCCCTACCTTGTTACACTATTGTATTTGAAAACAAAATTATTTGAGAAATATACTTTTATGATAATACTTATATGAACAAAGGTCATTATTAATATTAAATCAAGTTTTATTTTTTAAGGAACATTGCTACGAAATGTTCCTTAAAAAATAAAAGAAAAGCAAGAAAACACCTCATTTGCTTACATTTCTTTCGGTCTGCCATTAATGAATGACGCAGGAAGGGGCCTTACTTGCTAGTAATTTTTTGCTTAAATGTAAGTAATTACTTAGGTAGGTATGTATTTAACTATGTATAATCAATATACTATGTAGCGAACCTAGATGTTTAACAAATATACTTGTAGCTATTTATCCACGTAGCAGTCATGTAGGTAACCACAGTACTACACTGATATTGTCGTCATTTTATTGGCATTGATATTTAACAGGCCTAATTAGTTGATGTAATGACAAATGACTCAGTAACGTTACTGGCATGCTGATGTGATGTATGTAGTAGAGTAGCTGTCATCCGTAAAGTATTCCGTAAATATGAAAATATACAATGACTGAAGAAGAAATTCTAACAAACAGTCGGTAACAAGTAACAAAACACCAAAGAGTTTTGTGTTGTGGTTGTGACATTCATTAATTTTAGTTAGCGGGATAGTATTTCTCATTCTTCAATGTGAAATAAAATTGTGAATTGAACCGCCGTTCATGTAAACAGTTGAACATACAGAGCCATCTATGGGTATTCGCACTACACTTACTCGTTTAGCTTATCACGTGCTGTCGCGCGGTCTGCTTCGCTACGTCAAATGCTCCGCCAATGAAATAACGCTCTGCTGCACCGACCGAACGCTATTCACCCAATCGCAGAAAACTACACTTTGATCACAGTGCGCACATGTGACCGGCCACCAGTCTATTATTATTATAAGTTTTAGTTTGCAAACTTAACTTAATTTCAAAGTTTTAATGATTTATTCTTAGTTTGTGTTCCGATTTGCTTTATAGTTGTAAAATTGTACCGAAATTATTGACCATGAGTCGAAATGGTAAGTCAATAAGGGACGATTTTTTGTTGTACATTTTTAGTCTAGGTGTTTACAGCGCCCTCTAACGGCATCTGATATCAGCACTAACGTGAAGCAAGTTTACTGCATTGACTTAACGTTGTCATGAGCAAGCAAGAGATGGCGGTGTGAAGCAAATCCGTTTTGCTTAACTAATTGGGTAAATAAAAAAGAATGCCTTGGTTTGGTTTGTTGGTAAAAAGTTTTAAAATTTTATTCTTTAGTCGGTTTACACCAGAAAGTTGATAAAGTACAAGATATTATATGTATAAGTCAATAATTAGTCAGTTCTTTCGTGAAACTTACGCCACTTAACGTCTGGTTTTTAACTTTTAAGTTTTTGGGACCTGAGCTGAGTACTTAGTTCTGAAAAATGCCACCCTGTAGAAGCGCCACTGTGAATGTAGACCTCTCATCTGGGTGTCTAATTTCTATTCGAGAATAAGTGAAGTACACATTGCGTTTGATTTTTATTCTGTGTAAGTATTTTCATTTAATTAATGCCTTTATGCTATATTTGAGGCTTAAATTCTCTTCAATCATCAACTAGATAACAAAAATGTTTCCTGACTCATAAAACAATTTCGGCAGACCAACTTATACCACAAAAAATTACGAGTGCTACAATTTGAAATAGGTAATTGTAAAGTTTTTCATACAAAAATGTGTAAAATATATTAAAGTACCTATAGGCGTCTCTCTTCAATTGTGTACAGTGGCGAGAGATTGTTTTTTTTTACAGACTTCAAAAAAGCAAGGGGTTTTTGTTTTTTTTCCGTTCGCGCATAAGTCTTTGAAACCTTTGATAGGCCATACTGCTTCCAAAATGGTCCCATAGAATTAGGCTTGATCTTATGAGCCTAAGGGATTCCTCTATGAGAACACGCACTGTCGTGTTTTAATGACTTGAAATGCTAAAACAGCCGAAGTATTTAGGTTCCGGTTCCGGTGGTGCGTTCTTTGTGGAACCTAATGTGATGATAAGTAATTGGAACTGTTTGAGTAAAAGTAGGGTTTAATTTAAAAAAGGTTTTTTTAATATATTAATGGCGGCACAACACTTCCCTATTCGTGTTCGAGTATTCGCGAGGACGAGGGAGATTTAATCTGATCTTCTTTATCTTTATTTTCTTTTTATTACATAGGCAATATAAAACGAAGGCTCTATCCGTTCCTGTCTATACTCACATCTTTGGCCTCTTACTCCTTCTCACTGTCATTTAGAGATTTTTTGCGGAAGGTTTTTATGTAGGTATAGTCGACCAAGAAGTTACTTAACCACTTTTCGATCGTATTACAGGGGGATGAGGGTTCAAAAGTGGCTAAGCAATTACTTGGTCGACTATACAATACATTCTCATTAAGTTTTGTAGTAAATTGCAGCCATGCGAAGCCGAGGCAGGTACCTAGCATACGATATATCCATAAAGTTTAACATTGAATCTGTATGTTGTACTTGATGTACTTTAACCTTCCCATATTTCAAGTAGCGTTTGGCTTATTTGCGTTAGGAGGAAAATTTCAAATATTTTTCTTTACATTTACATGACTATTACGCATTCTTAATGCATTCACTGCCGGCAACGCATGTATGCGTTCTCAGTACTTTCACCTAGACCCCCAATTTTGACGTTCATTGAGCTTCATCTCACATTCGAGATAGGTATGACAAAAATGACAGATTTTGAAGAAATCTGACAGATCTTTTTGGCATATCTCGAATGTGACATCATCATCTCTAATGACGCGAGAATTAGTCCGCGTGCGTTTGCGGCAGGCACCTGGCGAAAGTTCGAAAAACAATGCAGTGATGCGTTAATACTTAACTCACGACCAGGGGTCCTAGTCTAGTTTTTCTGTCGCCAACATAAAGCATATATTATATCTTTTTCTAACCCGTTAGTGTGTGCAAGAGAGACTGTGTTTTATGTCCGCGATAACGCTTTGTGTTACTTTAGCAAGAGTGCCCATAGGTAATATGTATAAATTGCTCTAATTTATATTTTAAGCGAATAAAAAAAAACTGTGGGATTGAGAATCTCCCCTTTATTGAAGTCCGTCAGTAAAAATTAAGTCTATATTTGAGTTAGAATGCCAGTTTTACATGGAAAGAAAATACATTTATTAGACGCATAGCAAGGACGACGACATCACACGAACACCATCATTATCATATACCTATGTGGCTATTTCATAGGTAAAACAGGAATTCGCGCAAAAAAGTAAAATAAGAAATCGTTTGATTTCACTAGGCGGGTACCGAACTATCGACCTTGTCAATACCATTAACTATGTGATTCAGGTATGCATTTTTACCAGTGCAGTAAAATAGCCCTCACAGTCACAAAATAATTCATTCATTATCATTACTGACTTTCGAGCTATTTTATTTTACGCTTTATGTGTTGAGTGCGTTTTGAGAACCGAGGGTAAATCTAGTTTAGACAGAAAATTATGTTTTGTCTCTTGTAAATGAAAACGTCATACTTTTTGACTAAATTTAATGTATAAAGTGAAGTAAACACCTTAAACAGCCGAAGACGCAAGCATAAAATTTGGAATAATGTGCTCCTTAAGGTGTGTGCTGCACCAAGAAATGTTTTTCGAAAATTATCCCATTTCATGTTAAATAGATGATCGATTGTTTGTAAGTAGGTACCAACAGAAAAAGATCAAGGATAGCGCCAAATAAATTTGAATAGAAAACAAACTAACCCTTAAAAAACTTGATAACATAATATGTGTGCCACCCTACACCCAGTATGACCCGATATGCTATTGACTGATTTTTTATTTTTAATCTAAGGTGATCATGGTGAAAAGCTTAGGCACTTCGAATGAATAAACAGCAAAAAGCGCCATGTGGATATAAATGCTCAATGATATGTTTCTTAAAAGTAAAATTGAATTCACTTAATAATATGGTATCTTAAATACTCAGCTTTGGAACCAACGTACGACTTCGTGCCTGTTGCGGTTGAGACGGCCGGCTCCTGGGGTGTGGAGGCGAAATCGTTGGTCTGGGAGATAGGTCGTCGGTTGCGGGACAGAGGTTGCGACCCTCGCTCCGGGTCGTACCTGGTTCAGCAAATCTCGCTGGCTATACAGCGGGGCAACGCGGCAAGCGTGATGGGCGCGTTTGAGCCAGGTGCGATGCGGAGTGGGGTTTTTTTTTAGGTTAAGTTAGTGTTAGCAATAGTTTTAATTCTGTTTGTGTTATTGTACTGTCTAAATATATCTATGTTTATTATTTAATGTTAGTTTTTAAGTTTGACTGTTTGTAATTTAATTTGATGTGTTTATTAGAATAAATTATTTAGTTTTAATAATATGGTAGAAGTTTATAAATTTTCATTTCGTTGATATTTAAAACTTTATAGAACTTTGTCACCCATAGCTTGTATTAGAAAGTAGTTTTTGATACAAGCTTTTGTGTTGACGATAATTTATTATTGTATCTTTGGGACCTACATACACATACCGAATTTGGGATCAATCCGACCACAGGAAGTGAGTCAAAATTGACTTGCAAATTTTGAAACGAACAACTTACATTATACATACAAGCTACATGTATACATACGAACATTGCAAGTTAAATAAAAGGTTCTAAACATTAGGTCTGAATTTTTTACGTTGTATTTTTTGTATGTTTCCAACCTCAAACTGAATCGGAGAATGCCTTTTTTTGTAGTTAAGAGTATGTATACCTCCAGATATATAGCAAGGTAGATAGAGAGAACATTTATTTTTATTAAATGTACCTACATTGTCAGTAAATGTTTGGTTTAGGTATCATTGCAGCAACTGAATGCAGCAGGACGTAAGGTACAAATATTACTGCAGGTTTCAGAGTCGGTAGATAACATGCGTGCAGCTGCCTTAATGGTGAACAATGACAGCGTACAGTCACCAGCACTAATATCTGACACAACAAAGCGTGCATAAATATCTGATACGACTCTATTTCTAGGGCTGGTAGGACGTGTCAGATATTTTTGCACGCTTCGCTGTGTCAGATATTGGTGCTGGTGACTGTACTACGGACTCTTGCAACGCTAAATGAATCATGCGCTCGTCGCCGACACTACAGGAACTTTGTTAAGCCCACTTGAAGATCCCCATGCTGAATCTCGCTGGAAAAAACCACGACAGGAATTCCACTCTACAAAATATCTAAGAGTCCTCGAGAGGAGAACATTTGAAACCGAAAATTACTTGGCCATTGGGTTTTCAACGTGTGGGGATGAAATCCCTGAGAAGCGATGAAAAAAGTGACCGTGGGCATGTCAAATACTTATTTAAAACAACCCTTTTACAAACAGTAGAGCTCATTTAGACTTAACGGTTCCAAAACGCTCGCTTGTGATCGTCAACAATACTTATTGTTCGTTTCTGAACAGAGTCAAGCGACCTAAGATAGGTACATCAGCATTGAGGTGAGAGCAGTCCTCCATATGTAAGGCCTGATTTGAGCTTTGTAATGCAGCAGTTTTTTTCCTTAGAATGAAGTAGCGCTTCGCCCTTATGTACACTGAGTTTTTGTAGATACCATCTTTTTTTACCTTTCAGATAACTACGGTAGTAGATATCGTCACTGAATATATCGACACCAAGGATCCTTGCTAGTCCTTGGTCAGCTTAAAGCTCGTGTTTCGGTCGGGTCTTGTATACTGTAGAATTTTAGTGGAACTTAAAAGACTAAATTTAGTCGTCTTTATCCTTAGAGGTTGACTAGGGTGCTCTCAATTTCTGACACAAGTTTACATAGGGTTTTTCATACAATGAATCAAGAGATATTAGCCCAGCCCTTATGCGTGGCCCTAGCTCTGTCATCAGCTTAGCAATGTATGCCATCAATTAACAGGGTATCATTAATAGGCATGCATCAGAAATAACGACGGACGACGTTTAGCTCCTTGCTATTAGAGCAATCACCATCCACAAGGACTCTTATGCATCTGCTGGTACATAAAGCTGGCTACTGATTAACACAAAACCTTGGCAAGTCCTTAAAAATATGTTGGTGATTTCAATAAAAGATCAGTCTCTGACCCGATGGAAGCAAATTTTATCAGACTCGTCGTTACTGATTTTTGATCTTTAACAACAAAGTAATGAATGCAGTGCAAAGTGACAGAGATGGTATAGCTGCCAGAAGTTGAAAAAACAATCTTCGCATAAAACTAGATTTTCCTTTCAACTAATGTTGACTTTTGAGCTTAACTATAATAGTAAAACTTTCCAGAACAGGAGGTATAAAAAAAGAAAAGTTTTTGAGCCGATACAAACATTAACAATCTTGCTATTGCACTTAGTTTGAAAATGATCACAAACTTTGGTCAGTGTGACTTCTAGTGTTACTTAGGTACCCAAGTAGTTAATTGTTTAGGCAGGTGAGAGTTGTACCTACTATAAATAGAGATTTCTGTTTCAAACTTTCTGTTATGATTAAAATAAACTTTGTCGTTGCCACTATTAATATACTTACTCGAAATTATACGATGTTTCGTGAACGAAAGAACTCTATTGACAGGGCCAGTCCTTAGGATCTAAGGATGGATTTAGGAGGGGGAGCCAACAAGATTATTGCTCTAAGTTTAGAGGGAAGGGAAGCCCTCGGCCTAACCTACGTCAGTTCAGTTTCTAGGTCAAGACCATGAAATCGTTTATGATGTCTTAGTTGCAGTTTTTAGACAAGAAAAGGGGAAAAATGTCCAAGTAATATTTTTTTCAATACAGTTGCTCAAAACGTGCGCTTTTTTTGGCTGTTTTGCGTGCGCAAAGTTCGTTTTTGCGAACTAGTGCGATTTACTTTTCCAGTTTTTTTTAAATTTGTATTTGTTCCAATTCACAACTACTTACCAAAGAGTTTTTATAGTTTTAGTTTGTACCAAGATGTAATAAAACTAAAAACCTATTATTAATGTAAGAATATCAAAATATTGAGATTTTATATTTTATTACTAGCCTGTTCATCAAAAAAATATGTTTTTTTAAATAATAACAGTCCTAAAAACAGTTCTTATTAAGGTGGCTGAATGGAACGGAATTCTCTGAGACAAAAACATTGTTGGCCTGTTTAAACAGCAAATCGACCAATCACATCAGCACGCTGATCACTGATTCGACCAGTCAGAACACGACTTGTGCTGCATACGACATAAAATCGACCAATCAGAACACTGGGTCTTTTCTGGTACCCCATATTTATTTACATTAAAAAAATTAGGTTCTTTTTAGTTCCACTTCTTCAGAAATAAATGGCAAAGATATTCAAACAATAAGCGATTCTGGGTGTTTTTAAGCACTTCGAAGCGTTTCGCTAAATTAAAAAATAAAACGCCTTTGAATGACTGGCCACTAAGAACGGCATCGTTAAAAAAAAAGTAAAAATAGGCGGGAGAGTGAAAATATTAATGTTCCCGGCAAGAATATTTCGTTATCCTTTAATAATTGTCCTAACGCTCATATTAATATCTATTTGAAAAAAAATCTTTCATTGAGTTGGCTGAATAGCAAAAGCCATTGCCTTATGACATACGACAGCTAACAAAAACGCGTTTAATTTGTCAAAAATTTTCACTGCTAAAGTTTGTACTTACTTTACTTTAATTAAGAGCTTCAGTAAAAGTCGCAAATTTATTGTATTTTTTTCGCAACTGTATTGAAAAACGTCGTTCGATACACGCGCGGAAATGTCATTCTTCACTCGTCCCGAGTCTTGCCACTTGCCTGCGGCTCGTGGCAAGATATCTCGGAACTCGTGAAGTAATGACATACCTTCCGCATTAGTATCGAAATGTACTATTCACTTCGGTACATAGCATAATAAATGTTCATTTTAAAAAGCTGGTTCAATTAATGTATGTAATCTTGGTAGCTCTGCCCTTTTCCTTGGCCGACCAACCCAGTCTAATTAAATCATTGGGTCACGAAACACCGTGTACATAGCATTTTTATGACGTGTGCAGCCGTCACTATTACTATATTTTTCAATATTTTTGTTGTATCAGGGCAGTTCAGGTACAGTTTTGTTCACACTAAACATCCCAATTATTTGCTCACTTTTAAAAACAAATATGCGAACTCACCAAATAGGCACCGCTCGCGTTTTAGGGTTTGCCATGAAGAAAACTTTACTACTCCTTTATACTAAATATTTAGAATAGACACTTAGCCAGCTACAAGTTGGTACATACTTTGAGCTCGCTTGATATCATGTCATGATAATTTATTTACTCTATATTTGTTGTACAATAAGTTGCAGCTGTAACTATTATTCTTTATTTACATTTTTGCTTTAATCGTTTTTATTTAAAGGAAAAAATATCATTCTTTACAGATTTTCTGAGTCACGGGGCGAGTTTCAACAAAAAATACGGTTAGTACTTTGTGTTGTCGTATCAATTATTTAATTAAGCTTAATTTGTATTCATTGTTAAGGTCATACATTTATTTTGTTACTGCAATGCAAATTTAATAACCCGAATATTATTATTTAATAATACATACCTCCTCGTAATTCACGTACTAAACTATACTAAACACATACCTATATGTCGTCCAGCATTGTGCACAGTTCGATGTATGTAAGGCTGTTTATGCAACTAACAAACTTTGCAGGCGTCATACCCGTGCGACCGTGCGTGTGCTTGTATTGAGATGCGAATTTCAAAAGTTTTAATTACGAGACTGTATGCGCTGCAATTACTAAATAGGGACCTTTGGATATTTTCTCGTTTAACAATGTTTTTTACCTGACGCTAGAGATTTCACAAACGAATTCCTACGTTGATGTTCACTTGACAAATGATTCGCTTTTAGAAAATCTGCTCACTGCCGATGTTGCTACCATTTGTTGGTCACCTGCATTTTTTTCCTCGTCATACATGCATCGCTAAGTGCGTGAAGTGCATCGTCGCTGTTTTCATTATACTTTTTGTCAAAATTATTGCAATAAAATTACTACCAATATCTAATTCTGGGAGTGTAGGATAAAACTAAGCAAGAATACGAATACGAATGCGGTGCTTGCTTTGTAAAATGCTAGTACTTAGAGTCAACCATGGTTTTGACGTTTTAACTACACCTTAACTCTGTACTTTTGACTGGCGCATAATGAAGCACTCGGCATGAAACTAATGTTATTTTGATACTGATGAGCCAAAGTAATAAATTTTTTCGACAGCAAGCAACTGAAATTTTCTAAATGTATCTATTGTAGTCTGGCAAAGGAAGAGCATGACTTATATGATGACCTCCTAAGAACTTCTTCCAACCATGGCTTACTAAGAATACGATAAAAGTAGAAATGATATGCCTCGTCAAAACTATGTTAGGGACGGGGAGTATTAGATTTTTTAGAATAAATACGATCAAGGATTTAACGTCTAATACACGTCGTTTATTTTTTTGCGGAACCCCGAAAGTAAACTATAAGAGGTTTTTTTTAATATCAATCTGAAATATTTGTATAAATAAGCTTTTTTTTGTTAATATTTCGAACTTTTCTTTTTTAACTTCTTAAACGTAAAGCCTGATGGTAAAACTAGTTGCTCCCTAAGAAGCCGAGCAAGGTCTAGCTTTTAGTCCACCGGGGGTCGTGGGCGGTCCCGCGTCTTGTGGCAACGTGACTCTTCGCGGACCTTTGTGGGTCTTTACTTCTCGAACGATTGCACCACATAATTTCAGCGGGTTCATAAAATAAGTTTAAAAATAGATTTTGCGAGTTATTTATGGATCTAACCGTCTAGCAGTTACAAAATCCGTGCTACGTAAAGAACACTGATCGCTAAATGCGGCAAAATACGACTTATCGTAGGGTAACAACAGCGTCAGATTGAGATTTAAGTCAATTTTCGGGATGTAATTGCTAATCTTTAACGATTTCTTAGGATTATAAGATCATGATGGGGCCTCCGTGGATATCTTCTCTACGCTATACAAAGCATAAGAATTACTCCAAATCGTCTAAGGAACTTTCTCAACTCCAGATTTTAGTGGTTAAATTAATTATTTAATATTAATTACCATTTATTAGTTACTTATTAGTTCGATATATATTAATATGCCATTCGCATTTCAAGCAGCGAACAGTCTTGCTTTTTTGAAATCCCGTCGATGCTTCGTATAGAAACGAAACGCGCGTAGATCGGATGGTTCAGGTATTTAAGTGGTGGTAGTTTATAGTTGTATCTGTGTGATTTATGTTGTTTCATGTGGAAGCGGAAGAAGGTTAGTGTTTGCATGAAAAATAAATACAAATGCACAGATGCAGCTGTTTTGCACGTGCACAGCACAGGTTTCGCAGAGTAGCAAGGTAATTTGTTACTTCCCTTGCTGCTCTGATTTTCTTCAATCAGTGACCCCCTATTTTTTGGATGTAATGTCTGCCATATTGATTGCGTTTAAATCGGCTGACACCTCTTATCAAAATAGGTTCAGTAGTTGAGGCGCTATGATGGAGTAAATACAAACATACATTGCATACACATAAATATTTACATACTCGTTTATACCTACATAGACTGCTAAGATCCCAAGTCTTTTGGCTCTGCCGTAATCGGGCAAGTACCTTGACGATAGTTATTTTTTATTCAAATGCTGACAACCACCATTTGCGGTAGCTTTTACGCAGGCAACCTTATTTCACAATGTGGGGGAAGGCAATAGCCTGAATTCGATGTAAAATTGAAGTCGATACGATAGTTATCATCTGGCAAACTTAGTGTTGCGGCAAATTAAGAGAAAACAAACTTTTTTATTTATTTAGATCGGATTCTTTTTTTAATACACTTAATTTACTTTTGCAACATATGAGAGCAGTTTAAAAAAGTTGCATAAATAGTTACGCAAAAGATACTTGCGACAATTTTTTTTTAACCCTGTGGCGTTGATGAGCCCACATCCACCTTTTATTTATATCACATTTCGATCAAAAACAGATGAGTGCAGAATTTTACGGTGGGCTCTTACACTATTATATCTGAGCAGTTTATATTAGAGCAGCAAACTGTTTGAAAATATATAAATACTGCTGTGGCGTGAGGGTCAGATGGTAGAGCGGGTTGACATTTAATTGAACACTTGATTTGTTTTACTCATTGCAATTAAAATGAACATAACTGCATTAATTAAAAAGTTCAATGGGTTTTAACTCATTAATTTAACGCATTAATAAACCAATAACCTAAACCTACGCGTAAGTATATTCACGAATGGTATGATGACAAGCAGAAATGCAGTACGGAGATAGCATTAATTTGTTTGCTATCAATCACCGATGTCTTGTGACGGATTAGTATCTGTGTAAAGGAAGCTAGGTGGAGTGACCACCCCCAGGTGGGTGGTTGAATGAGCAGGGCGGGCGGCGGGTTCGCGGGGCTGCGCACGTGGCGGCGCGGCGCGGGCGCGGGCCGCACGTTGCGGGCGAGCGTGCCGCGCGCACGTGGCGCTGAGCGTGCTTAGTGTTCGGCCACCAGTTCCTTCAATCCTGCCGCGAACCTCTTCGGGATCGGTCGCGTCCTTTGAGCGTCTTACTAAACACCGCGACGATTGAGTGCGTCAGAGGGGATAGGGCCGGCGCGTGTTCACGATGCTGGCCCGAGCGGCGGCCGCTCGATCGACACGGCTATATCGACATGGGCACCGACACGACCCGGCACGGCTGGTGCGAGCACACGCTGCCGCACCTCGAGCTGTGCTTCAAGCTGCCGCCGACGCCGCCGTCGCTTGACAAGCACTCCTCGCACCACATTCAGCGCTGCTTACCTACCCCCTCGCCGCCGCAAGGTACGCTGCTACGAATCTTCATTGATAAATGTTTTAGCGGCGGCCATAATTCTCGATTTTACTATACTTTCCAGCTTGTTTACGAGACGCTTTATAAATGCGTTTTGTACCTAATAAGAAATAACAAAACCGAAGCCTTTTAACATTATGTATGATGCATGAATTCAAATACGAAATGTGATTAAAATAACTTTGATTTGAAAGTCAAGTGGAAACGGTCGAGGCTTATTTTTATTTCAAATAAATAGTCAGTCAGTTATTTCACTTTAAAAATACCAAAAGAATTACAACAGAGAAAAAAGGATACTTATTCCATATAACATTATTGTTATGAGTTGATGTTTTTTACTACAAGCCAAATTAAATGATTTAAGTGAATAGAAGGACGAGTTCAATGCAGTGGTTCAATTAAATAATAGGTAAATCAGAGCTTTTTCAATCTTTACGAATCTAGAGGCTTTAAACCGAAGTTTTACAACTACCACTAATTTGTTTTACTATGGCAACAGTAAAGTAGTACAGTCACGCTCGTTATCATGATGATAGGTTCTTAAGAACCGCGTGCAGCGGTGTCATTATGTAAAAATATATAGGATTCCTGTGCTGTGAAAAATGGATGGATATAAACATGTATAAGTACTGGGTTAAATACTCCTATAGCCGGCATCTCTCCAGTGACAATCCAGCCAAAACTGGGCTGAAATTAAAGAATTAAAACATAATTCCTTTACAAACGAATTACAAAACATCACTTTGCAATAAATAAATAAATGATGAATTGTAATATCTAGAACCTCGGATGCTAACAAAAGGAATGTTTAACCTAAATGATTTGTGTGATTTATATGGCAACAAGTAACATTTTGAAGCAAATTATCTTGTACTTTCTTATGTTTTCGCGACTTGTAGACATAGAAATAAAACAATTTAAACGGTTTATATCGCGTGTATTGTAACGAATCTAATTCCCGACGTTTCGAGCCCTTTACAGGTCTCATGTTCACAGGCAGACTGACAAAAATCTTAGAACAAAATCTACCCAATTTTGAAAAATAATTGAAAAAATTAAAATAACTAAATATGAAATCGTTCCAATTAACGCAATAAGACTACAGACTCT
The DNA here is from genome assembly GCA_963691745.1 of Ditula angustiorana. Classification (NCBI taxonomy): domain Eukaryota; kingdom Metazoa; phylum Arthropoda; class Insecta; order Lepidoptera; family Tortricidae; genus Ditula; species Ditula angustiorana. Next base: position 17,012,822 of record OY829472.1, read on the forward strand.
ACCAAATTACCTTACCAACTGTCAAATCAATATTAAACTTTAATAAGCAATTTAAAAACAATTTAACATAAAACTGAGTAGGTATTCTACAAAAATATAAACTGAACAATGAAATAAACATCAAATCCCGATCCGAAGAGCGAAAAGAATAGCTGATCCGTTGCTTTATATTTAGGTCCCCTTCCCCCTGTAGCCTTCCGATCTCTCACTCACCGTACGTAACGCAGTACCAAGCTACTACTTCACGCCGGTGTTCTGTAAGAGTGTGTGTCTACCCCGGTCGAGCCGGCCCATTCGTACTGCAACCGGCAACTGGGCCCGGTCCTGGCACACCTCCCTCGCTTCCTTCTCAAGTTCCTCTCTTCATACATGCGGCGTTTCCGGGTAGACTCCTAATTTGGCCGATCTTTGGGACAGACTAAATTTCCAATTTGGTCGATGAAAGTGCGCCGAGGCCGCCCTCGGTCGACTCGCCCAGTCATATCACCTTTATAAAGCTAACATAATCGCCTTTCATCCATTCGTTCAACACGCTCAAATCAACGCAACTTTCCTTTTTCCGTTTTAATAACTGCATCTTCTTCAAAAAATCTTCTACTTCACGCCAGTCTTCTTTCCCTCGTCAGAAAGATTTGAGTCTAAAAAAGTTACTTGTTGGTATGAACTCATAAATCGCAAAAGTGACTTAAGTCCTTATTGCAGGATAGGGTTTTAAAACTCTGATCGGGCAATTACCAGCTATCTAGAATCCAGCCTAGATTTTTAGTATGTGTATGTATACAGCCAACATTACACATAGTTCCTACTCGGGTGCCCTTTCTTCCCTAACAAGTCGAAGGTCACCTACTACATTTCTTATTTGGAATCAATGATTAAAAGTGGTCCAAATGACATGATTCTTGTAAAAACGTCATTCAATATTGCTTACAAAGCGATCATCAAGATGTAATATAGTGGCAGTATTGCGATAGGAGATGGAAGTGAAGAGCTAAAGTAGAATTATTGGTATAAGATAAGATCTATTTATTGGATATATCCGGAGACCATCCGGCGATTCTTGAGATACTAAAGTCGTCTCCGGTGTAAAGCCCCTTACACATACATACCGCTTTTGTATCACTCGAGACATGAACAAGTCGATACGTCAATTTCTATAAACTACTATACATATAAAGGTATATAATGTTTTTTTTTTTGAGAAAAAGGATACTTACGTATTTTTAATAAGCATATTTTTAATGATCTGGTGATGGGATCCATGCGGGAATATAGTTTACTTAATTGAGATATTTCTTTTGTTTACACAGCAATACATTATTCGTGTTATTCCATGGATGACGGGGTCAATCTTCTTTTCTTCGCGAATCTTTCAAAATGTAATCGGTTAAATATATCGGTGACTTACGAAGTCTCAATGTACCGAAAGAAGAGGAGGTTCGCCAAGACGTCACGCAAGTAAGAGCTATTTTTGAATGAAAGCTATAAAATGGATTACGCTAAATCATAGAGATATAACACTAACGCCTAATAATTTTTATAAGCAAAAACAACCTTACTTTATGCTTGTTGGTCAATGAAAATTTCAAAGTAACACAATTTAAACAAATACTTATGCACTATTTATTATTGTATGCTCAAATGTGGCACCTAATTTTTAATTCATATAGAAAGCTCTTTAGATTTTCAGTTCCAACCACGTCGAACACGGCGAGGCTTAGACAATTTAGCCACGGGACCTCGCAAGGCACGCATTCCCCTCTGCCAATGCATATGACCTAAAACCGTGAGTTAAATCATAACGGTTTATAAAAACCAGTTCGCCGCGATATCGTGTGTCATTTTGCCTTAGTTCGTATCGCGAAAGCGATCTCTGCAAAAATGGTTAATCGTGCTGTATTTACCTTCAAACGGCTATCAAAAACTTCAAATTTCACTAAAGACGGATTTTTTTATCACAAGTAAATAATTTTCTTCACAATTAATTTATTATTTACAACACCAAAAACATTTTAAATGAATAAGCTTTTTGACAGACATAACGTAAACATTTCAAAATTTGACATCATGGCATTCATGGCAGTGTTGCCGACAGCATGTTGTGATTTTATTCGGATATCTCATCTGGAGACTTCCGATACTGATTACAGTTTTCGGATTTTTCCTTTTGAGGTAAGGAACTCTGAAAATATAGTAACACTCGAAGTCCGGGACTATAAAGTGTAATTCCTGGACACGGGACAAGACACGTAATTCCAGGACAATCCTGAATTTCCCAGCCATCAGGACACACTAGACCCGTCTCCCCCCTGCTAAAATTGGCAGAAAAAATTGTTAGGTGATAATACGGCTTGGCATCTCAATTGGTTAAATACTCAAAGCGGCGAGGCCTTTTGCCGTGATTTGTGTAGGCAATGCATATGAGCCAATGCTCATATATTTGTATCGTACCGCTGTCACTGTCAGTGGCGTTTAGTCGCGTAAGATATCATCGTCATGTATTTCGTGTTTCCAACTTTTTCGACACATAATGGTCATTACGCCTAAGATGTGTGTTAATTGGTTATATTATATATAGCTGTCATTCATAATTAACGCATCACTTACATAGATAAGGGCGTCATATAAGTTAAAGTACTACGACGGCGTTGTCGTTACGTCGAAAACTGAAACACGCGTTTGTATGTGAGTATAACTTTTTTATGCTCTTATACTCTTTTGTGTTATTTGAAGTACTAACTTGTTGAAAAAAAAGATTGTATTAATTTCTTATTTGTTTTTATTCGTGCAGCATATTTGATAATCACGACGTAGATTAAAGTACCTTTTTACATATTTAACTTGTTTTTATATATAGCGACATATTTCTTCACAAACACCGTTAAAAAAACTTTAATACGCCGAGCCAACATCTCTACCTCGAAAAATATAAACAATCGATTACATGATATGATTCAATAGTCATTGCTTACTCTTATTAACTGTTTTCCTTATGTCTGTTACCTAACTTTACGATCGCAGTCGTCTGAAAGAGTTGGCTTTTAAACGATAAGGCCGCCTATTGTTTACTTCGTGAATAAACCGTTAATTACGCTAGCTTTTTTAATGCCGTTTTCATGTGGCGTTTTACAATTTCGTTTTCTTGTAACTTTAACAGGGGCTTCGTTTGCGTAAAATTATGTCTTTCCGTTTGGTTCAAATGCAAAAATCGACCCAAGCAAGCATGCAGGCATACAAGCAATTGACATTCAAACAAACATACCATCAAGCATATAAGCAATCATTCTAGGAAGTATGTCAAAAGGATGCAAGCAAGCGCGCACGATAGAAAGCTAGCCAACAATTAAGCATACCTACAAACAAGCATGCAAAAAAGAAAACAAACGAGCATGCACGCAAGTATGCAAGCCAGCACGTAACAAAGCAGGCAAGCATTTGAGCAAACAAACAAAAGCAAGAATGCAAGTAAGCAAGCATGCATGCAAGTAAGCAAGCAAATATGCAAGTAAGCATGCAAGCGTGCAGGCAATCATTCTGGGGATGATTATAAGTAGACTATGTTAATTATTTCTCAATATGTAAACTATCTTCTTGCCTCATCAATGTTTGTTTTTTCCTGCGACTTCTGCCTACAATTTGTTGACTGCTGTCCCGCGAGAACTATGCATTTTACGGGATAAGATATCCTTAACTTCAATATGCCAAGTTGTCCCATCGATATTTGCTGTCGGCCGCGACTTTATTTACCTAGAATTGTTTATCGCTATGTCACAAAAACTGCACTTTTCCGGGATATCATAGTAGCCTATATTACACCGGGGCTTTTAAACTATCTGTATGCAAACATCCTTCCTAGTGCTTAATGTTTTTTCGCTGCTACGTGAAAGAAGGATAACCCGACGAACAAACTTTTGCATTGATAATATACATATATGTATAATTTACTAGCTTTTATTTGCGGTTTTACTCGCGTGATTTTCTATGGATTTAACAAACAAACATTTATATATCATTACTATTACGTTTATAATAAAGTAGGATATTTCGTCTATCCCCACAGTCGGTATTTGGTTTTAGTTTTATTGTTTAATATAGGTACTTTTTTGTAATTTTCACGATCTGAATATAAAACGTTGTCATTTTTATATTGACTGAATAAATAACCTATTGAAAGTAAAGTTTAACGTTTCGAGTACTATTTTGAAATCGACTATTTACGTGGTTCCTAAGCACAAATTTTCCTATCTCTTATAGTTTCTGAGTTCCTCTTACTTAACTATTTAGCAGTGTAAATAAGTATTAACAACACACCAACTAATCTGTGTTCTCTAATAAATAGTAGCTTTCAGGTACGCTTCAGCAAAATAGGTTACGTATTTTATTAAACATGTAAAGCATCAATCGATAGTTAGGTACGGTCAACCAATTTGATTCATAGCCTTCTGTAAAACGTAGTCGTAATGTGCCATCGCTGAGCAATTGTTACATTTATTGAGAAGTCATTGTGACTTTATTGAGAAAGGGTTCTACAGTGTCCGAAGTATCAAATTTATTGACTGTACATCTGAAAATTACTAGTTTCAGCAAGGTGCGCAAATATCGTTAACCGTGACCTCAAACTTGAGATCTACCCTCGTGTGGGCAGCGTCGCTCACGCCTGCACTGATGGGAAGATGGCCTGAGACACGTGGAGGGGACCGATGTAATTGTGTTAGATGCAATTTATAACTGCATCGCTAACCTTGAAAAACAACTCTACGTTACCTACCGACATCTTCATGCCTACATACGGACAAGTGCACAAATATGTATCGCTTCCGACTCGGAGCATAAAATAAGGACTTTGCCTACCTATTATTGAGTGTAGATCTATTTTCAGTTGATTCAATTTATTGAAATGTTGCTAATAACATTACCCTTCTATTGGGCGTCGCTGCTGTTAGGAAAAGTTTAAATGTCAGTAAAATTTTAATCACGCGACACTGATTGGAGCACACAAGATACCTACTTAAGAGTTAGACCCGTTACACTCGGCGACTACTACTTGCAACGATGTAGTCGCAATACAGTAGCAATATAGTATCTACCTTTACACACACGTGCGAATTGAAGCAGCGAAACAGTCTCAATCCAGTCGCGATACGTCGCTGAACTCGGCAACTACAGTGATTCAATCGTGATAGAAACGTGATACAGTATCGATGCAATCGCGTTTGCACAGCCGAGACGCAGGAGATTTTGATTTTGCTGATTTACATGTGCATGTGTACTTGCATCGATACAAAGAAGGGTATAAATCGATACAAATGCCTAGTAATCGCTAGTGTTGCGATTCATTCGCGCATTTGTGAAACGCGTGTTTGTATTGCAGCAAAAAGACGCCATGTGTAACTGGCCTAATGACTTCACAAATAAATAATTTTTATTTGATTTATACGCAAGTAGGAAGCCAGAAGTAGTTAATAACTTGAACGACAGCAATGTTAAAAAAAAGTCCTTATGCTACTGTTGAGTACTTATCGCAGCACGTGCATTGCGAAGAGAGCATCGAACAACAAAATAATAATATACAAACAGAAGTCGATTTTTATTTGTGTTGTGTGTGTGTATAATCGTAGTGTGTTAATTATGTATTGGATAGACTGACATACTCCTTACACACAACTGACATTCCGTTAGAACAATGCCATCTTTTGGTATTTTTCTTGCATTACCGCTACGGTTCCTTTAGAACGCTGTTTTTTTTAATCATAAATCATTTATTTAAATAGTCACAGAACAAAACATTAATGGTTAGTAGTCACTTTAGTATATCAATCTTACTACAATGAAACTCTTATTTAGGGCTAGTTTACAATTTACTGCCTAAACTAGGATACAAATGTAGCCTGTATCTTAGGCCGTTTAACTGGTAGATTCAATAATAACGTTCAAAAAAGACCCCATAAACGCTAATTTGCTATTTATTTTTCAACGACTTCTTTTTGTTTAACAATATCCCGCAGACTACCTTGGCTGCCAGCGATAAAATATACTCGTATGAGCAATAAGGATTAAGTGATCCCATCGGCGATGCTCATGGCAGACAACGTGTTAATAGCGCCATCTAGTTTACCGGGTCCGAGCACGATTTTCAAAACACGACTGTCAGTCTACTCAATACATTATCTTTGATGATATGCTGCAATAGCAATAGGCACAACAAGCATATAATAGTGACATTTGCACGTATTCAGCCTACTCAGATTGTGTATAACAGGTGTGTAGGCAAAACAGCGGACGGTGTTATTGTACCATGCGCCACAATGGCGTGATAACGCGCGTGATAACAATCCGCGCTGCTACCAACCCTGACATTGGTCAGCTCGTTGCTCCGACACTCCGCGTGCGCGCTGACACCTTAAGCTGGCCCGCTCTTAGCGGTACCATTAAACAACTCTGGCTAGCACCACGCACCGCGACTCGGTTTCCTTACTTTCCGGTAGGAGAGTAAGGCTCTGAGTGACAAACGGGCAAATAAGCACACTTGCTAATCGTTTCGCCTATAGTTGATTATAGTACTATGTATACTTAGTCACTATGGCAATGAAATATTTAAATATATCGGCTGTATTTTACAAATGCTGTTTTAATTCGTGTAAGAAAAGGTTTTCTGCCAAGCATTTGATTCATTTTAATTTAAAACCCTGCTAGGCATTGGTAGTCTATGCAACCCAGGGTGAAGTTGCGTGGTGATGCTAATAATTATTGGTTGATAAAATTCTGTAAAATTAATCAATAAATCAGGATATGTCTCGCAATATATTGGAAAGGAGAAATATGTTTTATGAAATTAAATTTGACAGCCTATTGTTATTTAAAATTATCTACCTGCATATAAGTATGATGCATTTTTCATAAAAACATAAATATGATTATTTCCTTTGAACAGTATGTTTGTGAAAGTTTCAAATTGATAACAAAAAAAGCATGTTTGTTCATCTAAAATCTGTAAGATTTCATAGTTAATTTTATCCTTTAAAAAAAAATATTTTTAGTCAATGCGAAAGAGGCAAAGGCGAGGAAATGGGTTTTAATGGTGTATGGAAATAGTCACAGATGACTCTCGTTAAATACAAGGCCAATTATAAGAATGGAAAGGCCAGTATCTTACTGCAAACTTTTCTAAAACCCGCTTAAAATACCCTCTAGTTTTCGGTAGTAGAGGATAATTAAAAATATTTAATTTCGGTTTTGCGAAAGGTATGAAACTACTTGCAATAATATCCAAAACAAAATCAAGTTTCTCCAATTTCACGTTACCAAAGGAGGTATGAATAAATTGTCTGATTGAGATTTCCTTAATTGTGTCGCTCAAAAGGAGTAAGTAGCAAAAGGTCATGTTTTGCTTGAATGTAAACATAAGTTACATAAATGACGCTCGGCCGACGATAGTGAAAACTGCCAGCCACAAGGTTACTTCTATCGCCGTACCGAATAGGTTTGGCTTAGTTGATATTTCTCGCAAGTTTCGGCGCAGGTGAAAGTGTTCGTATTTTTGAGAAAGGAAAAGTTGCTTATTTTTTGCGGCAAGTGAGGCTGCGCGCGCGCCCCGCGCCCCGCCCCCGCCCGCTCCGCGCCGCACATGAAAGTGAAACTTGTGCTCGCAGTTTTCGACTGCAACACTGTTCGCATTCCAATGTCAAGCTCATAGTTATTACGATCTAAAGAATTAGTCGCAATAACTTTATTCTTTGGAGCAGAATCCAATTTTATCGCCTCATAGGTCAATATGGTTATACATATAATAATAACGAAGTCATATTAACAGGTTTAGGAGCCATTTATTGCTTCCAAAATAAGGGTGCAGTTTTGTTTAATGTCTATAAATTACGTAAGAGCATATCAGGCATGCTAAGCTTAAAAATATTACAAAAGCATCAAAGTTAATCAGAATGAAAAATATCGTAATGTTTATATTTATTTAAATAAATGGCCGCTAAAACAAGGTTGTATTTTTCAAAGACGCTATGAAAATCCAAGTTATTTCTGCGCTCGCTAAACTTCAAACAGCATGTAATCGAAAATATCTCACATTTAAAAAGTTGTGTAGCCTTCTTCCTCTGATATTTAATTTGTTACATTTGCTAATACTAGTAAAATAATTCAGGGAATAAAAAGCGGTCAAGCTTTCAGGATCGAGACGGGGGCACGCAATTCTAACAACTCTCCTACAAACTCTATGTTTTGTAAACTGTTCGCTATACTGAAACATTTTTAGTGGCAACCCCAATATTTTAGCAAGACCTATTCAAATATACCCGTAGGGGTGCGCAAATAAAATAAAGCACCCCCACTTAAATACACGTATATGTATAGGGAAAGTACCGACCCAAATTTTTTTTTTTTAAATAAATATTTCAAATAAAAATTTCATAGACATGGATGATGAATGACCTGGTCACTCTGACTGTTTCTACCCAATTACGGTAAAACCAAAATTAAGGGTTATTTATTACCATTTGGTTCCGGACCCCTAAAATAGCTTCATAGTATTAGATCTGGGCAACAACTAAAACAGTGGAAATATTGAGAGGCAGCTAGTCTTTGCCTGCTGGATGATGAGTGTGGCAAAGGTCAGTACAAGACAATGGCCCGTGGGCGCAATCGGAGTTCACGCCTCGCTGCGCGGTACTGCAGCGCCGTCCCGTGCAAGCGCACCGCACGCAGCTTCGAGGCAGGCAAGCGTCATCATATTATCTTCACGTCCGCCATTACCCTTTTGTTAGCCTAATTCGCCATACCGTTGGCCCAGATAAATAAGGCTAACTTGTATGTCCCTAATACACCGTGGTAATTTTAGATCGGTAATTGAGAGTTAAAAAATATACAGAAAGGAAATAAAACTGTTCGCTGGAAATTATGTCATACGTTAAATTTTTGCACGTTTAATCCCTAAAGCCATGGCATTCACTGAATGCCGAAAGTACGAATGGGCCGGCTCCACTGTTAGTACCACACGTTAACAGAATACAGGAGTAAAGTTGTTTGCTACTGCGTGGTGAGTGAGAGACCCAAAAGTTGACGGGGAGAAGAGCTTCTAAAGGCCGGCAGCGTATCAGTGATAACTTGGGGTTGATGGCTCCCATGGGTGTCTTACTGTGTGGTCACTTACCAACAGGCGACCCGCCTGCTTTGCGTTCGCCTTCTTTTTTAAGAAAAATAGATGCATTCGTGATTTTGACTTTATGTATAGGTATAGGAATCTAAGTATCTATCCAGTGTGAATTGAAGTTGAACCCAGAGCACAAGGAGTTTTTAGTACTTAATTTGGGACCAGGTCAATTGATGTAAATTTTCCCAAAATGTTGAGAAATGAGTTTAAAAGTGGACAATGTTAATTAAGTTTAGCCAAAATTGTATGTGCCTACTATATAATTATAGTAATTATAGCATAGTGCACAGCAACATCGATTTTATTCTGACTACACTAGGATAACGATCATCGGCATTGTGGTATTATCACCTAATATTATTATTTTGATAATAATGAAATACCTAAGCTATGTATATAATTACGAAGTGAGAACAAGTTGGGTTCAAGTTTGGGCACCATTTTCGAGGCGCGATAGCCCGGCGGGTTATCGCGCGCCGCTCCCGCGCACCGAGTGCTACGTAAATTAACTAACTCTTTAATTAAATCATCATTCATGAAATAATCCAATAATGATCGCTTGAATACGGAGATAAGCTACGTCCACCCCGCTATGAACTGACTATTTATCGCAGAACTCTTGACGTTGGCCACGTGCATGTTATTATGTATGCGAACAAAATATATATAATCATGCTATAAACGATTATAATTCTATCGAGATTTAACGTCTATTTGAGATCTTTAAACAACCAGTACAGTCAAAGAATCAGAATTCTGGGAAACTATGGAACTCTTCCGCAATAAATGTCATAATGACTTCGTAGTCAATATCATAATAATACAGGAATTACTCATTACGTCTAGGTAGGTACCATAGCGGCGCAGAATTTTTATCAGTTGACTCTACTCTCCCACTTAATGCCTGGAAGAAATTTTTTTAATGTTTTTAAACCTATTTTATTTAGTTGAGGAAACATTTCCGGAGGCCTATAAAATATTCATAAGTCATTTCATCAAGAATGCGAAAATTTTACAGACGAACCTATTTTTAAACTGGCAATTGCAATCGGATGTACCCAACGAGGGAGTATTGTAATCCTGAAAAGCGCGTGAGTCAACGTGGTGCACATCTGGCCGAAGGAAAACACCATTGTTACCGATATCGGCGCGCGCGCAGCGCCCGCGCTGCCTTGTTAACACAGCTGGCTCATTCACCAGGGTTGAACATTCACGCTTAACCTATCATGAACCATTGTGAGTTAGAGACCCGCTATGCCGAACTGACCACAAGGCAGACCTGACTTGCATTGACACAGTGTAAATAAAATACCAACCTACGAGTACCTTCCCGGGACCGTCATGGTCACGGACTCAATTTATTTTAAACATTTTGCAGATATCATACTTGCATCGAGATTTAAATGCGAGTTGCGTGATCCTAGCAGTTTAAGAAATTATTATTTCAATACCTTACATTTAAGCTTATTCGATTGACGTTTTTGAAAAGAAAAGTATAAAATTAGCTTCGCACATGAATTGTGGATATGTTATTATTAAAATTTGTGAAAATCGACATAAACTTCAATATTACTGTTTCTTCAGATAAGCACGAGCAGAAAGCAAAATAAATAGGAGTAGGTATGATATGGGACTTCGTTTTTGTAATGGACAACATTTCATATTTTCTAAGACTATAATTTGATTCCTTCTCTGCATTCTGCTTGGAAAGAGAAAGACGCTGATAGTTTTAAATTTTCACTAGGATTAATAATTAATTTATTAAAAATGTTTGCTGAAATTAGAGGTCGTTCGTCGTCTTTCATGCATGAATGATAACAAAAATAGATTATTTATGTATCTGTCAATTTTCAATAACAACGTCAAATTTAAAATTATGACAGCTCTTTTTTTCTGGTGCAAAATGCAAAGGAATTGTGTCTACTCTGTAAAAACATAGGTAAATTCAGATACATTATTTTAATTTATTGTATTTTTTTAACTATGGAGAAATAAATTATAATAAATATTTTTCCGTGTTCAGGAGGCAAAACTCTTTCGATTCCTGTAGTAATTTTCAGGTTTCAAAAAAATGAAATCTCGTCAATTAGGGAGATATAAATCAGATAAATAAAACTGAAGCAAATATAAATATTTCGTTTTGACTTTAACTTTTCATTGCGCGTGTCGCGGAACTCTCACTGTATTTTTCAATTACAATCGCACACTTGCACTTAGATTTTGTTTATGAAAAACTCTGTACTTTATTCGATCGCAAAACAATAGAGCGGCGATGATTTTGCCACCTGCCTAGTGGCAGCTCTGTAAATGACGTCGATTAAATTTCTGATTTCAACACAATTTATGAATTTATTTACCATTACCAACATGGTTTTTCTATAGTTAGAGCTTTTTTATATAGAATAGATAGGCAAACGAATAACTGGGTAACCTAATGATAAGTGAACACCACCGCCCATAGAAACCCGTAACACTAAAGGGATTGCCGATGGGTTGCCAACCCAGAGGGCTATTGGCGTCACGACTTTAGAATATTACCGGGAAATTGCTATAAACATCATTCTGGTACCACAATGATCCTGATAATGGGGTACTTCTGTGTTGGAATTTTGCCGGCCTGCCACGTACAAAAGAGCTTAACGCGCGCTAGGGCGTCATCCCCTTTGAAATATGTGATCTGCTCTATCTTCAGACAGCAGACTATTTTATACATAGCTTTGAATCGTAAAAAATATTCCAATCGCATCGTTTTTGTGTTTTAACGGTGATTCAGAAAAAATCTTTCAATTGAAAAAAATATATGAAACTGAAAAGTGTAATCTCGTAGCAAAACGCATACTTACCTAGTCGCAAAACAGGTAAACTGGATGAGTTGCGAGCTTTGTTTACAAGCAACAAACGACACGTGCACTCGTGTGTACACATAACATGCGCCGCGACCAGTAATCAGTTATCGCGTCGAGAGTGATCGCGCATCGTATTATGTCACTGTAATTAAAAACTATGCCGCGTGCAGAGGAAGCGGAGGAAGCGGGCGGAGGTCTAGCAAGTGAGAGGCAAAAGAGACCGACGCGGGAGGGTCGAGCGGTGGGAGAGAGAGGGCGCGGGAGGGAGGCGGCACGCGTGCGACCGCGCGTCGGCCTGTCGCGCGCCGCACGCCGCCGCGATCGCACGCCCAGCGCGAACCCCGCGCCCGCGCCGCGATGAGTGAACACTGAGCGAGTGCGTCGCGGAGCGCCTCGACTCTACCTGATGGAGTACCAGCACCCGCAAGCCATCCAGCCGCTCGGGCCGCCGGCGCCGCCGCCGCAGCTGCTGCCGCCGCCGCCGCACCCGCCGCTGCCCTCGCTGCCGCAGTTGCAGCACGGCCACCCGCACGCCCAGGACGACGACCGCTGGAGCCAGTACCACATTTGGAGGCAGCACGTCTTCGTCAACGGTCAGTGGCCTGCGACGTGGCTGGTCCCGCGATCAGGAAGCACCCGAGCACTTTCTCCGCGTGATCGATGCTGCCCCCGGGCGCAGCGCGGGCGCGGATACGGACGCGAGAGAGCCGTGAAAAAAAGAGAAAGTGCCCGAGCGCAACCCGATATCGGATGGAACTTTTCGGTTCATCGAGAGTTCTTTGTTTCGGCGATGAGGCCTTTCACTCGCTGCAATTTGTCTTCGTTCAGGCTTAGCCTACCTACCGCCTCGACTGAATGGTAACATCACTGTGACATTGTGCATAGATTCGTGAAACGAACTTATGTAGGCTGTTTCATTTATAAAGTACTGTGGATGTTAATAATCTTGACAGTTTTGTAATTTATGGGTAATTTTATTTATATACTGTAAAAACCATCAAGAAGATGATATTACATTGACCATCTGAAAGTTATATGATCATCTTATCTCAGTTAGATATTATGGATTACATTGAATTTTTCCACTTTGGATCTATTTAGGTACGTACAGTTTAAATGAAGTCAAACACAGTCAGCAAAAAGTGTCCAGTAAGACTTGGTCGCAAATCCGATTAGCAAGGTAGGGCGGGGAAGCCGTAGCGCGGAAGTGACAACGGCCACCACACCAACATTAAAATTATTATGCGTTGCGTTAAATACCGCTGCTTCATTCTTCTTAATAATCCCTAATAACGTTAGTCCCGAGAAAAAGAAAGCTAACACTCTTCAAGTAAAATTTTAGAGGTTACCGTCGTTGTATTAAAGTCGGGGTTCTTTGATTTGTATTAGTGGTATAAATTGATATTTCTTGGAAACATTGAAATAATGACTTTGAGGTTGAGTCCAAAATTCAACTGTCCTTTCAATAGACCTGACCGATATCTTCTGTTGACTGTTCAGTAGGTATAGTCGACCAAGTAATTGCTTGCCAACTTTTGAACTTTATCCCTTTGTAATAAGGTCGAAAAGTTGTCAAGCACTTTCTTGGTCGACTATACGAGTACGTACTCGTAAGAAACGAGACTGATTCCGAATCTTTAAATCTTTCTTTGTTTTATTACAAAAAATGGGCTATAAATTAAATAAACTCAGTTATAGATGAAAACCATAATTTAGTTTTCTAATACTTTGTAGAAGGTTCTTACGGAAAGAAAAATTAAGGAAATTGCGTAGAAAATTAGAATAGCGATAACCGAATGCTACGCGGACGAAGTTGCTGGTAACAGCTATTTTAAAATATAATGCAGATAGCTAGTCAAAAGAAAATTATGCAAAGATCGAGCACCTATCTTTGAAACAACTTAAAATACGGGGTGTCGGACCTCATAGTTTACAGAAAAACCTATTCCTATAAAAATCAATATTTATGGTTTATTAAACTTACCGTCTCTTATTGTGACTTACTTTAGAATGAAAGGAACAATACATATTTTAGTTAAAAGCGTTAAGATTCTCTTAGGAAACAGGAAGTGTTCGCGAAGAGAGAATACGTAGGTATATGTTTGCAAAATCATACATCCACACGAGTTCCACTCCACTTGACCGGTTTTTTTTTCGTCAATTTTTTGTTTACTTGTATTGCTATGACGCCCAGTGACTTATTTTGATGCAAAACTTCAAGTTTCTGAGTAACCTGGCATACCAATGGCACATAGGTAAAAATAGCGTGGGGTAAATTATATCAAGCAGACATTTTGGGCTTGGGGGTCTAAATAAATATTTTGCCTTAAAATATTCATCATTCATCGGGCACTGGAGAGCATATCACTGGTCCATTTTAGAATTAAATCATTTTTATAAGAAATGGAACATGATGTGCGCAGGCACACAGGCGAGCAGATCGACTTATTCAGCTGTATGTAGTCTTAACGATATTTAGGTAAAACATCGTTTTCTTCATGAGACTTCTTTAGACGAGCAACGCATTTGGTTTAAGTGTCGCTTCTAATTCACTTCGACGGTGGCGAATAGAAGCCCCGATCAGTTTTCCCATAGAGAGTGAGCTGCAATCGGTAACCCGCCATTTTCATACCGTTTCTTTCTTATTCATTTTATAAGTAGGGACAGAAGTATTTATTAGAGACCACATTTATAAATGTGTCAATTGAAGTCAGTCTTCTAGCGCTTTTCCCCTTTTCTTATTTGGGGTACGCTTCCGGTGGTCTCACATCCGAAAGGCCACGTTAAAGTTGGAGCATCTGCCATGTGACCTCCATTACCCCCGTGACAAAGAAACCAATCCGATAGGATCGTGGTCACACATTCAATTACATCAATTTACAGGTTTCCTCGCGATACATTCTCCACGCTAATAGCGTTGGTTACTGCAGTTTTTATGTAATGCACATAAGTTAGCAAAACTCATTATTAGTAAAGTCAACCAATTTGATTCATAGGCCACTGTAGAACCTTTTCACAATAAACGGCATCATGAATTCTGAATAAATGTCAAAATATCCCAGCGAGCGATGACACATTGCGACAATGTTCTACAGTGGCCCGTGAATCAGTTTGTTTGACTATTTTAAGAATTAGGGGCTTTCGAACTGTACCGCAGAGGGGATGAGAGCTGAAAAGACTGGCCAAGCACACCAGTTTCGTATGAAGCACGGCTGCATGTACATCCGGTGTGGCTCGGCCAGAAGTTTACACATAGCGTTACAAAGCGTTATTTTATGAATATTTGGTATGATCTGATGATGGGGTCCATGGTAGAACTGAAGAAATTCCTCAGTGAGACTTAAATATTAGCACTGCCGGGATATTTATGCTGTGGTGCCGTATTGGAGTGCAGCAGAGCTCATGATGTAATCTAATAATCATAATTGTAACTCCTAAATCGTGAGCAGTGGTAAAGAAATGTATACACGAAAACTACAGAGTAAATAAATATTTATCACAGTATGTTCGGGTATGTGTAGCTGATGAAGGAGTTTACGACTTGACAATCGAACTACGTTATCATTAAGGGTAGTGGTAGAAGCGGTTTCAAATATTGCGGCTTAAACTTTATTGCAAAGGAAAAAAATATATAGGTTATTTTATTTTTTTATGTAGTTAGGGGGGGGGGGGGGGGCAAATTTCAAAGTGTAAGTTCTAATCTAATTGCAAGTTTTTTTATATTGCTTAGTTTTCTAATAATAATGAAAAAATAACAAATTTACCTTTAAACCCACTAGTCCCAATGATGCCGTAGATACGTCCTTTAATATAATTGTTATTTCATTAGCTACGGGACCTTGATGTCTTCTATTGTAACGATGACACGTCGATTCATGAACGACGTGTCATCGAAAATGTTATGCCATAAAGTTGCATTCACTAGTTTACAAAAAATTTGATATTGATATTTTAATACCTACGAGTAGTTGCGTGCGTGACCATTCACCTTAACTCTCGTATTCTTACTTGAACTTTGCGATCACGATTCTACCCTCCTTAGCCATTAGGCCACCAACGCTCTCTGTGTCAATTGTTGTAATACATGAAACTTGCACATGTTCCGAATAGTACGAGTATTAAGACACGAGTCAAGCTCTTACGCATTTTATTTAGTACATCATAAACAGATACATTATATACATGAACCTCTTAAACCTAAGACACTAACGACAGATAAAGTAATGCCTCTAAATCAACGCCAGAGTAGTGAGAATAGCGTGACCAACCCTGTGTGGTCATTTTACAGGATATGTGATCAAAAATTACAGGATTCATGGAAAAAATACAGGACAACTCGTTTATCATATGGTATATGGTCCTGTTTTCTTATCTCTCCTATTTGTCTTATTGAAATACAGGACACGGCAAAAATGATAGCTGAAAAACGGGACGTCCTGTAAAATACAGGATAGTTGGCCTCCCTAAGTGAGAAGCCTCGCAGCACTCACCACGTTGCACGCATGGCGACGCCGCCAAACATGGTCAACCAGCTCTTAAGTCACCCGTTATAGCAACAAGGCGCATGGAGAACTCTTTAAACATTCTAAACGCGCCTTCTCCCCAAGGTTTAAGCGTCTCAACCCCAAAAAACGGCACAAACATTCCTAAAACCAGTGCAGACACTATCTATTGCACTTTCAGCTCGACTGCTGAGAGAAAATAAAAAAAAAATAAGTAAACCGAAAAAACAATATTCAGTTAAATTGAGAACGTCCTCCTTTTTAAAGTTGGTAAAAATACAATGCTTTATTGATTACCATATAACAAATGTACACAATTACTGACATATCTTAAATATAAGTATCCAATCCAAAGTATCGTGTTGTTTCATTTCAAAAACATACAAAAGCAGTTTTTCTCCTTCGGTTTTCGAGTGGTCAGTGTCATTGGTACTTTAAAAAGACATTTACTTAATAAAAGTACGTTGAAATAAGTATAAAAATAAAATAAGGTAATGGTCCCAGTCATTGACGGTGACCCAATAATTGACAAGATACGGAAACATACGGGTAAAAACGAGAGACAATGATGTCAACTGCTGGTAAAAACAATGTCCCACGCGTGTCAAGCACTGGTACAGTCACGTTACTAGCTAAATTTTTTGCACTTTGATTGAGGATTCGTGAAATAATTGAAGCCTTTGTGTTCTTTTACCTAGTTTATGTTTACGTAAAAGAAGTTTCTTTCCGGGAATAATAAGTAAATATATCCTAGCCTGTCCTTCTTTGACTTTCAGACTACGTGTGTAAATTTCTTATTGTAATTTATTCAGTAGTTTTGACATAGAAACACAACATGACTTAGCAACCTTGTGGATTTGTAACGGCTATAATATAATAAAACATAATATAATTTAAGTTAATAATTACAATTAGGTCTAATCTGGTAAAGCACACAGAAGCGAGTATGTAATATTCTACGAGTACAGGGTAGGGCACGTGCCCAAACAACAAGTTACCTACCTAGAAAACGTCTTCGTTTTCGATGACGTTGTTGTGTGAAAATAGCATAAAAGTATGACCTATGGCATGTAAAATAGTTATACACTAATACATAAACGCTTCGTAAACGTTTGTTAGTTAACATGTTTTATGTCTTTATCTGTCATGGTGACGTTAACCCTCAAATGAAAGGGACAAAACATTTGTTAGCTTAAAAAGATAATTAGCTTAATCATAAGGGGGTTATAATTTACATTTTTAACGCAAAACTTATATCTTAAAAAACGTCGTTCTTAATTCGACTTTAATATACATTATGTTATGTATAAAGCTGTAATATCCATTTTGCCCTTAGCTTTGTTTAGTTTCAGTCTGAATCAATGAATAATAGGTAAATTGTCCTGAAAACTGTAAATACTTACAGTTTCAGTGTATGTTGTTCCTTGCTCGTCTTGTTTCCGGTTCTATGAAAAAGATGACGAATTTCTATGGTAGTGCTTTAAATCTGTCTGGTTGGGGTGTTCCATCCCAAAAATAATCACAAGTAGAAAGCTACACTATCCTTGAGTGACGTCGGCTATATTCAAAACTTCACGCACTTACGCTTGACGCTCAGTCGATTAGTGTGTTTCGTCGACTGAGCGTCGGGAAGGCAATAGCTCCTGATGATGCCCCGTGGAGAGGTGAAACTCGTGTCAGTGGCATTTTTGGTGTTGGTGGTTGGGATATAATCTCGTTTGTGTTGTTAATTTTATATTTTAATAAAAGTATTCAACACAAACGCTGTTCTTTGTCACGATTGCTGCCCCTGAGCTCGCGAATTAGTAAAGTAATTGATTTCATAAATATTTTTTGTCGGTTTGTTTGTTCGTTTGTGCGCGCATCACGCGAAAGCTAGTCATTGGATTCAAAATGTATTTCATTTAGTATGTGTGAAGTTTTATTTTGAGTAGTACTTAGTCTTTATTTAATTAAAAACGACCTTTAGTATCAAAACATTAAATTTTTAAGTTTAGTTAAAAATCTCCATATATATATTGAGCTGTAGTATAATATCATTACAAGTCCACGCAGACAAAGTCGCAGGCAAGAGTTAGTCTCCTATATATTGAAATAAAACAATTAAAACTGCTGACGTTTGAAGCCCATTTTAAGTCTCATATTCACAGGCAGACGGTCTGTCTTCCCAGTTACGAATTTCACTGTCATTTAGAGAATTTATTACAGGAGTTTTTTATGTACAATGCATTATAATTAAGTTATCGTTAGTGAATTGCATCCGTGCGAAGCCGGCGCGGGTAACAAGTTATAAATAAAATAGTTCTGTTAATGGCTGTCTATCTGTCTGGCAGCCATACAATCCATACAGTCTAACCTCTTTATTCATAAACGTAAAATCTGTCACTGTGATGTTTACCCTCAAATAAAAGGGACAAAACATTTGTTGGTTTAAAACTATTGTTAATTTTTCATGAATGCCGTAAGCCTCTGAAGATAGAATTAGGGCTGTCTCAGGTCGCATGCTTATCACCCTCTTGTCTTCAGCTCATGCTTCAAGTACCCACGATCTGAGATATTCCTAATTTTGCCTCTCTAGGTATGTAATGTACTATTATGTTCACATGTATCAAATTTATGCCCATCGCGACCTGCGGATATAACTCAAACTAAAACGTAACAATTATAATATCTGCTTTTTCGGAAATAGAATTACCATTATCATAATCACGTAAAATTGATTATTTTTGATACTACCTCTATTTTATAATGATCATTCTGCTCAGATTCTCGTACTTTTAATTAACAATAGTGCTCTTTTGAATTTAAAAAAATAATGTGCTCTTCTATCATGCTTCCTTTAATCACTCAAACCCTCAGGTGTAGTCATTTTTAACTAATAACGACCCGCTACTATTATTAAGCTGACAATAAAAAAAACCGTCAAATCGGTCGAGTCTTTCTCAAGTGATGATCTTTCATACATGCGGCTTTTGTTTTTTAATTATTTTCCAAAGACGACGATTAAAAATAGACCTTTGCAGATAGGATACTATAAGAACACACACAGGGAAATTTCACATAGGATTTAACAGGTAGTCTTATCGCTCAGGAGCGATCTCTTCCAGACAACCTTTGGAAAGAGATGTCGTAAGACGTTGCCGAGGTACAATGGGCAGGGCAAAGTTAAAGAGAACTCAACACACCCAAAATAAATGTACATAAAATTGACATAGATAAGAATCAATATGTATAAATACATTTAATTTTTTGAAGTGTAATTATGACAAAGCAAACTTGGGTAACTTACACAACAAATTTGTACTTAATGTCCCGTGTAATTTGTAATGTGTAAATTCCGAATGTCCAGTGACTAAATTTTATGATATCTGAGTAACTAACAAGACCTAAATACAAATAATTAAGATATATGTATGAGTAGGCCAGTAGAGAATTGTGATATCTTGTAAGTCAGTGTCAGCCCCAATAAAACCGAATAAGACAGAATTCGTTTTTGAAAGGGTGAAAGGCCTGCTGCGGCAGCCTCAAACTGGCTAAGAAAGAAAGTATTGCCATCAAGTTTTTTCATTTTTCTTGAGACCCAGACATAAATAAGGTCTTTATTTATACATATGACTCAGGTTTAATTGTTGTTGCGATGCATATCTGATTTTCTTAGCATATTAATAATGCTAGAATTAACATTAGAAAAGATTGTAAATTCGATAACCGGTATTTCCTTCTCTTTTAGGATTTCACACCGAAAGGACAAACTGAACTACACTGTTTTTCTCTATCCTCTATCCGTCCATCCGTCTGTCGGACCGTACGTCACAGGTTACCGGTTTCTGAAATTTGATTAATTGTTGTAGAATGTTGTACCTATGTAATTTTCTAATTTACGTTGTGGTTGACTGGTAGAGAATGCTTACTGGCATAAAGTCCGCCAGTTGTATTTGTTTTGTAAGCTGTGCAATGAAGCTTAAATAAATAAGTAAATGTTGATGATACGGAACCAAACATCATACACAAATATATACTCTGGGATAGTACGGGACATTACGTGCGTGAGTTTGACTCGCACTTTACCGATTTTAGAGTCGAATCCGAGAACATATTTCCCGGAAATCTTATTATTACGATATTTATGATATTATTATTACAACATTTTAAATAAATAAATATTACGACTGAAAATGCAATCGCAATACTAAGTCTAGCGAGATGTGGTACGCAAAGTGCATTGGACAGTGAACTTGGCATTGCTGCTTTGTTGACATTATTACATGTGCGACATGTGTGCGAGGTGGTTATATCATAGAGAAATTAGTCAGTGGCGAGAGGCGCGGGCGCGCGTAATATCTTGTCCGGTGCGCAAACATAATATACCAACGCTACTTAATTGTATCGCTACTCTATTCAACGCCGCGCCGTTTAAACTTCATTGTTCTTCAAGCCGTTATACTGACAGAAATAAAAAGAGGTACATGCAATGTCTTCAGTTTAAAATGACATCAATTAAAAAAAACATACATTTTACTTAGAATTCAGTGCTTTGTTATGTAACGGTAAACCATGTTCGAGTATTTGGTGTATACAGAACAGAATGGACCAAATAAATGTTCAAGTTTCTTTCTTTAGCCTTGGTTTCTTTAAGTGACGAATTGAAGATACATTAAATATTGCACCATTGTGACATTTTGAATTCGCTATCCTGCTTTCAGAATAGTTATTTAATCTTAACACTCATGCAGGGACTTTGTACCTTTCCCTCTTTTGTAGCAGTAGTGTTCTAGCGAACGAGCGTTGCTCTCTTCGCAAACTTATTTTTATCAAATCGGCCATACCCGCACGCACTTTCACTCGGAATATTTGGGCAAAAGTGGCGACCTTTTCGCAACTTTCTCTTCGTCCCCCATACCGCCCGCTCGCCGCCGGGCTTCCCCCGCCGCGTGCTTTCTTCCGTGTGCGGTGCGCGTGGGCACAGCGCGACCACTTTTACTTTTAAACTCAACAATGAAATCTTAAGAAGAGAAATAATCGCGCTTGGTTGCCCCGCGCCCGCACCTCGCCCCGGTAGCCCTGGCACTGTGAACTTCTCTTAATCTTATCTAGAGTTGATCTGTTATTATTAGAAGCGATTTACAACAACATTAGTGGTTATTAAATTGCTATTGATAGTACCAGTCTAGAAGCTCTAGACTAGATCAAAAGCGGTCCACACAATCGACATAATAATCATCCTTCCTAATGTATTGTTATATCTATGCTGTTAAAACATTTATTTGAATAATACCACAATTTTTATGTTTAGTAAAATATCATATTGTTATATAAAATATAAATATAGGTAATAATCGTTACAATTTGTAGTCAAACCGTCTATCACTCATTGTTTTATATCTACTACTATTGTGGGTTGCTTAATGAATGACAAGAAAGCTAGGCTTCGACTTACATGGAATTATATGTAATTTTTAAAATTTGGGATTAATACCATGACGAAGATAAGAATGAGCATTCTATGATCATTTTTGAACACCAACCATATATTCCAATTCTCAAGAGTTAGATGAGAATTGTCAGTATATCGTTGAGTATCAATAGGATTAGTTATATTCCCCTTGAAAGGTAAGTAAGTTAAGTTACGTTACGATACCAGCATGGCAACTGCCTACAGGCAAGACTAGGTCTGCGCGGCGCGGGCGCAGGCTTTGCTCCGAGCGAGAGTAAAAGCAATCTTCCGGCATGCTTCCGCATTGCCCCTCCCGCGCCCCGCGCGCCGCGCTAGCCCCCGACCCGCCGCCGCTCAAGCCGCGCATAGCACCTTCCGACTTTTACTTTTCACTGACGTAGTGTACATTATTCTAAAAGCGACACCACTTTCAATCTTTACGGCATAAATAAATATTCAACATCACATTATCGTGCAACATGTGCAGAGGGATTTAAGCAAGCTTAGTATTGGATACTTACCATTTGGTAAGTTGGACACCTATTTAGGTGTCTATTAGAAAAGCCGAAGTCAAATATTTTGTACACTTTCAATTAAGTCCTCCTAGTTTTTAAATATATTAACAATTTATTTGCTTAGAACCTTGGAGTGAGAAATAAATGCTAGAAAATTAATCCCTACCTTACTTTGCGCACTGATCGGTTTTTGGGCAGATTTCTTAATTATATTTGATCAGAATATATAATAACACACCACAAGATACATGGAATTATCTTCCTTAAATCCTAAATTTCATACTCAGTAGGTACAGTCAACCAAACACTTACAGGGTTACTGTAGAAGCTTGTCGCAATAAGTAATCGCTACAAAATTATGAGTTATGACATTTCCTATGAAGAGTCATAAGGTATAAGTTTAAATTGTGAATACGTTCTGCAGTAGTCTAGAATTCAGTTTGCTACCTAGTATGTATCTATCTAAAATATGGCACTATGTTCGACTTGCGGCGAAACTTGTAAAACTTTGTTTGATTTTGCATGTTTACTTAATCTGTAACTATTTCCTAAAAAAAGCACTTTGACAAACATTTAAATTCTTTGAAAACGTTATAACTCGGCCCCGTCTAAGCTCAGTTAAAAGTGTATTGTCGAATTGTTGTGTATTGTGTTTTTAACTGATATGTACCTATTTAGTAGCTTAACCCTGTAGTTTGCTTAAAACAAGATATCTAAGTGTACAATAAACAACTTGGAAATAAGTAGACAGCTATAGTCAACCAAGAAAACGCTTGATCACTCCTGAATACTATTAAAATAAACCTGTGAAAATTTGGTAAGACTACATATACATAGAAAGGCGAACTTTTCCTTTTGCAATTAATAACCTTTGAGTAAATGAATAAGGAACATATATGTACATAATAGAAAAACATCAATCATGTCTACAACAAATCCAATACGAACCAATACATTTGGTTAATAACTATTGATACTATTTAAATATATGCATATTACATTTATCAAGATTATTCATAAACCTACAGCAACTAAAATCCGGAGCTCTGTTTAAAATATTTGGTCATCGAATTTCTGACTTAAGATTAGTGAATCTGAACAAATATGTATACGCCCAACGAAATACTGGTTTTCCGTGTATGTACAGTTGAACCTACATAGCAGGTGGACGTTTGTCTGATTAGCGATAGAAACTATAATGGACCGATAGTTCGCAAACGTGACTCGGGTGATAAGCAATGAAACGTGAGGCTCTTATGTTCGTATATTACACTACACGCTACAATCAATTCAGATATTTATTTATATTCGAGTCGCGGTAGAAAGAGGCACTTGCGTCTAAGGGCCTTGCCACATCTCCATGGCACGACGCCCCGCATTGTTTTAAGGTACGGTTTGTCGTGCCCTGTGGCCCTAACATGACCGGCAAAGCTTAGATTATCTGAGTTTATCTCTATGTGCGTTTCTTATGACATTAGTTGGCGAGAGACACAATGAGGGATAAACTATGCCTGGGCCGGTCATGTTAGGGCCACTGGTGATGTGGCCGGGCCCTAATAATCACATTCGAGTATAGGCACATGAAGATAAATGCGGGTCGGATTGTTATGACCTTTTTTGTTAAGCGTAGGCAGTACTATTTACACTCGTTTGGCTTCTTCCAGCTCAGGACGGCTTAACTCATAAAAGCAGTAGCTGTGAACAACGTATGTCGACTATTACCTACTTCGTTTATCCGTATTTTAATGTTTGTGAAAAAATGGTAAAATGATAGCGAGTCATTTAGAAGTGTATTGCTTAGTGTTTTCCAAGAACTCACAACACGAGACACTGAAATTGATATGTACCTGTTTTAATAACTCCATTCCAGATATCTATCAAAACTCAGACATAATCAAATTCGAAGTCTGAGTCAAAAAATCTGTATTAACACACTCACAGGAAGCACTTATAAATGTCAGAAAATTAATACCAATTCCGAAAACCTCCCATGAGAAGACAGGTACCAGAGAGCTTGTCGAGGCATCATAAAAGAACTTACAATGTTATTTCATACATATTGATAGTAAATGCTTCCTGTGATGGGTGTACCAAAGCAAAACCACCAAGTACATTACTTGCAGCAATACTTTAAATAATACAATTTTAAAATAACATTTAAATAATTAGGCCATGTTCAGGACAGACTCCCAAAGTATTCACATCACACTAACAACGGCCATGCCGCGACGAGCGTTAAGGCTTCTACTTTCTCGTTCACTTTCGCTCAATTCACACGTTTACGAAAATGATCGCGCGCCGCCGCCGGAAAACGCTTGCTTTCTCCGTTGCGCAAGAGCAGCGGCTACTTCCCACTCCCCCTCCCCCCCTCATTCACCCTGCTTCCCTCACAACACTCCTCACCTATATTTCCCGAGTAGGAAGTGACACTATTACGCAACACAGCTTTTCACCTGCGCAGTGCAGCATTCCGATCGCGATACCACCACCGCCAACAACGCGTCATTATCCCCACGTGGCCGCCCCTTACAAACAACTGCTTCACTTCAGCAAGCACACATCCTGGTATGACAATTTAAACGCGATCGACGTATCCTATGAGAAAAGTCACACTATTCCCGCATTTAAATACTAGCCCAACAGACTTTAATATTATGTATAATTAACAGAATGCATTGTATGATCAATATGATCATAGCGAAATTATTTCGTAGTCTGAATTTTACATTATTGGTATACCTATAAAGATAGCTGATTAAATTAAATTAATGCGCAGCGTATTTCGGAGGCGGTCGCGTCACTTTCTAGTATTTGCTTCTCAGGAAAGTGAGAGTGATCACGTCACCGCCGTCATCGCCGGCCGGGCCGCGTCGCGGAACATGCTTGCTAACGATTCTGGCAACACTTTCTCTACCACGAACCGTGTAGACCGGAAGGACGATCAAGTTAATAATTCTTGAGTTAGAGAATAACATTATTTTTCGTAGTAGTCTTGCTTGACTTGAAAACCCCTACGTACCTTAATGTTATGTTATGCTTATACCTTATCTTAAACCTTATTAAGTAAACTATGCATACAAACCAAGGTTCTTAGAATGGGAAAGATTGACGTTGTAATATGTATGTGTTCGCATTATGAAGTTTGAACTATTTATTTTGAATACTTTGCCAAACACTGAACAAAGTTAGCTAGATTTTAAAACGCCATTAAGAGAGTTAAGTAATATGACCGTATCATTTTATTGCTTGAACTCCTAAATGGCGTCGCTTCGTTTAGGCTTTCTCTAAGCTGCCAACGAAAGTGAGAGTAGCCAGTGTTCGGCAAGCTTTGCTATTTGTGAACGTGGCACTCAAAAGTTTTATTCCAATCGGATAAAGAAGGAAAAAGAGAGTATTTGTATGTATTTCTGTATTTTTATTATTTTTTATTATTATTATTTATATATTTATTAAATTAAATATACAAAATAAACTTGATCCTAATAAAAAGGTACCACAAAACTGTATATGTGTTTGATGTTAGTACCATACGAAATTCATAAGTACTTTAAGCATAATAGGCAAATAGGCTTTTAAACCAATCAAAATCGTTCATTGCGTTGATGATCAACCGGATTGAGAATTAATCTCGCATTATGCAACTACAACTATTGAGCGGGGTGTGTGGTGCGTTCTGCGCATGAGTGAAGCGTGCTGGAGCTGCGCGGACGCACGTAACATCGACAAGTGGGTTAGTTTTGTTCACTTCCCGCTTCCGCACCCAGCCGCCCGCGCCGCCGTTCCGCTGCATCGCCGTGGTTTTTCTCGAGGAAACATGCGCGCGCGCCAATCGATCGCGTGTCTTGCGACTCCCACGATCGTTATTGTGTTACTAGACTTTGTTGACGTCTCGATACAATCTTATTGTTTAGGTTCGTAACAGACATGTTTCGATAACACTATCTACGTAAAAACTTTCGTGATTATGAGTGTCAGGTAGGTATCCATAATTTTATTGTGTCAGTAAAAAAGTAAGCTTACAATAAGGAATTGTAGCTTAGCTACTAATGTGTCCTAGCTTTAAAAGTCTAGTTATATTTGTTTATCACGACGGCAATTTTTAAAAGGTATTATACCGTTATAACTATTATGTTACCTACAAGCCCTGGTTCAATTCTTAATAAAGATAACACTATAATAATAAAAATAATTTCCTTCTAGTATTCTGCATTCATGCTTGATTCATGCAGTATTAAGTATTTTTTCCCACACCGGTCCTATTACCGCTAGTATCAGCATTGTTGTCGAAGAGGTATTCTGCTGTTGAATAGGTTTCTATGTCAAGTCTATTTGCCTTTGCTAATACATTAATATCATTTAATGAACTCTAATAAAGCCTTAGCTATAACCTTGAGGTAAAGACAAATTCAACTAGTATTCAATTTAATAAACGCTAGTATGATGTACTTACTTTAACAATAGTATCCATTTCAAACCTTAAATTTCGTAAACGGTTTCGTGTACTAACAGACGGATGGACACGGGGAAACTTTAAGGGTTCCGTTGTTTACTACAAAATCCTTAGAACGAGGAATTCAATTAATATATCTGTTGAGTCCAAACTCAAACTTTGTTTTGCTCTTAGAAAGGTACGCATTGGACAGGTTTACTTACTAAACTAATGTGAATTTAAATAAAATTAGCTTTTTTCATATTCATGGCTCACCCCACTACACAATAAAAGCAATTGTTTTAAATACATATTTTTAAGGTTCCGTATTTTCTCATCACTTATATTTTTGTCTTTCCGTCAAGGCTCTTTGTGTCAGGGACGGCTTAACTCCGTAGAGCCAGCGTAGAGCATTAAGTACGGGAGTAGCCTTGTGTGATTATTTGCTTACACAAAATTCGGCCGTTTTTCGCGAGGCGGGGGGTGGGGGTTACGTGTCAAATTTATCACACTAAAGTAATTTCGCTTGCGTCATTATGCACTCACACCTCTAGAAAGTACATCACATTCTTATTTTCACGCACACACACTGCATACACATGCAAAGGTTACACTGCGACACAATGTAGTAGAGACACTCCACAGATAATAAATATCGGCTACACTCGATAGCACATGACTTATTTTTGACTCGATTTGTCACTTCATTGAAAACAATTTTATAGAAATAATGTTTTAGCTAGATATAAGTAGAAAAATTACTTACAAATGAAATCTTATACCCTTCTTTTTTATACTTGATGTGTTAGAACAAATTATACAGGTGCTTATAACACCTGCAGGCATTATTGGTGAGCTGTTAAGTCTCTCTTCATGCCGATTTAGCGAGTGACAAAATAATAGATTGTAAATTAGTTTTTTGTCGCGTAGGCACATTGTGCCTATATAGGAGGCGATTTAACGACCATATACATGAAAAAGAATTTGAAACCTTAACTAAGTATAATATATAAGAACCTCAATGTTACTAAACCTTAATGAAGTCTGAAATAAATGTTATTTTCTTCAATGTTTTTTTCAACAATGTACAAATATGATTTTATTTACATGACAACTAAGCTTGCTTGGGGAAAAATGATTCTCCAATACATTGCAAACACGAAACTGTTATTGAATTATTCCTATGATTATAAGTAGCGTTTAAGGTTTAAGAGCTCACAATCTAGGAAGAGCATGAGCTCTTCCTAGAATATTTTTTGCCCATCTTGTTTTGTCATTTGAAATTTATAAGACTGTATAAGTACGAAATTCTTCAAATTTAAATTTAGAATCATAAAAAAATATTGTCAAAACAATAAAAGCTGCAACGTTGCCCACCTCCTAGGCTGACCAACTGTGTGTGCTCAATTTACAGGACATGTGGTCTAAAATTACATGATGCATAGAAAAAATACGGGACAACACGTTTTATGGTATGGTATGGTCCTGTAATTTTCTTATTAACATACAGGACACGGTCAAAACGGGACGTTCTGTAAAATACAGGACAGTTGGCCACCTCCCGTTTATCTCAAAAACTATGAGTGATTCAAAACTTAAAAAATAACGAATTCTTGACAGAAAAATACGACAAACTCTAGCTTGAACAGGAAAAATCCTTTAAAAATAAGTTAGTATTTAGTGAAAAAATTCGGAATGGAGAAAGGTATTATGAAAGTAATATTGGTATTACGTCACGAAATCCTTGGATTGCAAGTCCGACTTGGATATGACCTGTTTTAGCTATGTACAAAAATGCGCTAATAGGAAATAATAATTAATTCAAACGCTTTTATTAGCTTTACTTGTAACTAACTAACTGTGTATGTAATCCTGGAGAACCGCTATAATTAATAATCAATGTAGGTGTCGTGAAACAACAAACAACATAAAATGTAAGCATGTAATTTTGATAAACAAACACGTAATTTTATTTTATTGTTTTGGCAAAAAATCTGAATCCTGCCTATGGTAGGCAACGTAATGATAATTGAGTGGATACTTAAAAGCAGAGTCGACACGCTATGTTAATGCGGCGGCCCGCCTTGGGTCTGCCCCCTCCCCGACTGGCCGCGCTTGCTGTCATACTTGCTACTTTAGCATCTTAACTTGTATGTCAATGGCGGTCAATAGTCGCGGGTTCATTCCCGCAAAGGGCAATCATTTGTATGATCGTGGATACACATCCACGATAGACTTATATAGATCAATACATATAACACTATTGTGTTGATCTATATAAGTAAGTTTATTCGTTGGCTCCTAGCACAAAAAGCTTCAGTTACTTATTTTGAGGCCAGATGAACTAGTGTAAACTATTCCAAAATATACATTGTAACGTAAGGTCGGTTTTTAATAGATGAAATATATTTATCTTTCTTTAAAAGTCAAATGATTAACACCCTAGCTACTTATTACTTGCATAGTATGTATTATAATCAAATCAAATTCTAGCTGTCAAAACTCTACTGTGGTTTGCACGTTATTCAATCTCGGGAATGAAGCTTAGATTACAGATTAGTTTGGTCACATCCGCCTTAACACATAACCTCTGTCCATGCAGATGCGTAACGTGAAAATAGAAGTTATAATATCACCTTTGATAATGTAGCTATTAAGATTCTAGTGAGTGATCCCTGCGACCTATACTACCTACTAGTCAGGTATTTTCTAGAAACGATAAATTTGCATTGCTTGCTTTCGATAAAGATACGGGTAATTCCACAGTATGACTATTATTCGATTGTATATTTTAAGTACTTCGTACTTACTCTTTGGCGTATTTCAATTTGTATTATAATAGAAACACACTAATTTATTTAGTAATAAATACAAACATACATACATAGACTGCTAAAAAGCATGGAAAGCTTTGCGTTATCGTATAAAAATAGTTCATATTTAAAAAGTACATTTTGTAGGAGTTTAGGTACTGTACATAATTTTGACATTCCTTATTAATTTTACATAAGTACTGGAACTAATGCCAGCTTCTAAGAAAAGATCATCATTGCTGTACTATGTATGTTTATTCATAAAACCAGTTAGCTCATAATTACAACTATTTTACATTCACTCAGTAATAGTATGCTTCTTAAAAGAAAAAAAGTGTGACGTCTTTTACGTAGCTAGGCATGTCATTCGGCAGATATGCATTGATGAAGCCCAAGTCAGTTGTGGCTACAGGTGTTTGCAATTAGTGCTTTAAGTAAAGTGGGCAGTGTTAGGCGTGAGTTGAGTCTGTAGTATGGTGGAGGTGTAGTGGCGGTGGCCGCGTGCCGAGCGTCACGTGGCGCGGCGAGCGACGCGCACCCCCGCGCGCAGCCTCCGCGCACGTGTCTCGCCTTGTGACCGCCACCCTCGTCAGCCCTGGCAGCGTCATTTGTGTCCAAATCTGATTCTCCCTCTTGAACGTCATTTTATTCACGTTGGGCTGAATCTGATCAAGTGATCACCTGTCCTTTCGGCCTGCTCTGGACAGCTGGCGTCCTCGTTTCCATCCCCTTCATAAATAAATACCCTAAATTACGAAACTGTATTACCTACACAATACATACCTACGTAAAAGCTTTCAAAATTCAATCAATGTTTGTAGTGCGCAGTCTCAAATTTGAAACTTGATACGTTGTAGTGAAACAATTCAAGAATGTAGTTAGTGTTTAGTAAGTTTGTGTCCAGAGAATGCATGTTAAGATGTTGAATTTCTTCATTCGCCGCTGGAGTAGTAAAATTAGCAAGTATTGGCAGTAACTGTTTTGACGGATCGTTTTGTACCTACATATGAAAGGCACATTAACAAAGCAATGAATGAGTAGTTATAAACAACTAAAGTAATTACATTTATTTCTCGGATAATGATTAAAATTCTACACAATTAACGCGAAGAACGTGTTTAGAAGTCTCAAAAATATATTTCATTCAGACATGCATGATGATTGTTTTGTATTTTGGGAGTTTAAATAATGAATAAGTCGGTATGACAACTAGCGAAGCCAGCGCGATGCGCGCGTGCCGCCGACCGTGGGCCGGCGCGATGCTGTCAGGCCACAGTTTTCGGTCGCGTATCGCATTGTATCGTGGCGTTCCTCGCAGAGGTTAGCTTGAAACCGTAGTGGTGGCCAACATTCAGTTACCTACTTCTTTTTTCCATGTGCTCGAAAGACTACTCACAACGTTTAATTATGTCTATACACCTGCCTAACGTTATTTCACTAGTTTGTGTTATCTTAATGCTATTTATATTTTTTATCATGCATTTAAAAGCTAAACCATTTTGGCTAACGCGATTTTATAACATTTTTGCTCGATTAGTGCTATGCGACTATACATAATATGTGTAATTATACATATTGTAAATATCTATGAACCACTGTTGTCTTACATACTACACAAGTCTATATGATTTTCTTTTTGATACCTGTCAATTGCCGCGTTGGTATAGTACTAGTTAACAGCCTACGCCGGCGTCGCTCGCTCACTCTATACCGCCACAGGTTGTCCGGGCATCCTATACCTATTGCACGTCCGCAGACGCAAGGGTGCAACACAGATTACTTTTGTAAAATACCATGATTTGATGTTGGTGGTAGCGGCCGCTCGCTCGGTCGTCCTCGCGCCGGCGCAGGTCGTGACCTAGTATTACAACTCGCGAGAGCGGTATGGATGGAGCGGGATGCGACGCCGGGCTCACCAGTGACCGGCCTACGTCTTTGTTGTTACAGGCAAATCGGTGAACAGTAAAGACACGCTCGAAGACAAAAAAGATGACAGCGAACTATGGGAGGCGCAGGCCGCCTTCTTGGGGCCCAACCTGTGGGACAAGACGCTGCCCTACGATCCCGATCTCAAGGTACAGGAAGTCAGTAATCGCAACTTTAATACCTATTGCGTGTTGCGTGTCGTGTGCGTCTCTCACCAGCTTCCTGGTCGCTGCCGCTCGCACTAGGTAATAGAGTCGCTTTCCCGCTTTCACCCCCTTGTCCCCTCCTTTACACTGCTTGTTTGCCTTCTGCAACCTTTCCTTTGTGAATTTAGATTAAGCATTATTTAATTACAAGATTTGTAAATTATGCCGTTAGCGACTTGCCATTTTGCGATTGTTTGATAATATGTATTGCAAAGTTATTGTTGCGACTGTTTTGCTGTGCGTTGTTAAGTGCGCGAGACGCGCCATTTGTGGCACGGCGCGTGACGTCTGTGCTATATGGTGTTGCAGTACGTGGACCTAGACGAGTTCCTGTCGGAGAATGGAATGCAAGGAGAGGCACTGGGCGGCGCGCACCTCGGCGGCTCCGCGTTCGGGCCGGGCGCGGGGCTGGCGCTCGGCCTGCAAGCGCCCGTCACCAAGCGCGAGCGGTCGCCCTCGCCCTCCGACTGCATGAGTCCGGACACCATCAACCCGCCGCTCTCGCCCGCCGACTCCAGTCAGTATACAGCACAATCAGTTTCCTTAAAACTCCCGCGACTTTCACGTATTCAAATACATTTCTAGAAAACTTGTTCTCATATTCACGCTAGCGATAAATGTCGCATTACAGCATTTTCAATGGCGTCGTCGGGGCGAGACTTCGACCCCCGGACGCGCGCCTTCTCCGACGAGGAGCTCAAGCCGCAGCCCATGATCAAGAAGTCCCGGAAACAGGTAAATGAAGTTAGTGCGCTGATCATTCCTAGCCGCATGCTGCCTGCGGGGAGCGGCGTCACACGCAACACGAACACACTAACACCTACCACTCGCGACACGACAGATCACAACAGGCATATGAATAAGACAATTGAACAATTAATATTGCTTGGTTCAATAAACACATTTTATACGCAACGAACCATATATTTGATAGATTGCCATTTTGAGCAAATATATATTATGTCCTGATATTTTTTTATAGCGGAGATAACGTTTTGTTTAAAATAATAATGATAGTATTTCAAAACGTTTATTTCTATTTAAGAATCGGAAGAAAAAAATATGCTTTGTTGATGGTGTTTACTTAATTCTTATTTTTTTAAGTTATACATACAAGATCAACAATGTCTGGACTAGTTTTTTCCGGAAGTAAGTAATAGAAGAGTACATCTATTTGTTTAATGTTTATAGTTACTATTTTTTCACTGATTCGTTGTGTTGTGAAGGGCTGATTCGAAAACTTTTAAAGAAATAACGAGCACCCCACGTCATTTCGCTGTTTTCTTTTTATTTGGCCTTTTACTTGGGTATTTTTGATTACCTGGTTATTGCTTTTTTTTTTAACAATGGCACCTGAGACCGACTAATGGGCGCGACCCAGGTAAAGGCGTCGCTTCTATTAAAACAAAAAATTGACATTTTGTAATCCAATATAAGGGTCCCAATATTAGACACAACTCCCCAGCTCCAGTTCAGTTGACTGGTCCTATGCCCCAGTGTCAAAGATCACCCCAGGCCCCGGAAAGAGTTAGTCCACTGTTGATCTCCGTAGGTACACACACACAAACAGCATGACACGAATGCACTAACGCTTTACCAAGCAGTATTTAGACTAACGAAATTTTGCATGAGGGACATTGTAACGGGGTTAACGTATCCTGTAGCTAGTGTTGTTGTACCTTACAATAAGATGAAATGATGTATACATAGGTTGGATGGTCATTTGAGGCATTTCTTGCAAGCGGTTATAGTAGAGTTCAGTTTATCGAAGATAAAACGAAAGGATATTTACCCAAAAAATATGGTTTAACCTGTTAGTTTTTATATTGTTATTTTGCATATGAAATAAAAATTATTTTTTTTTCGATATTTTTGGTTTTACAGATTGCCTTGTACGTTCGTTTGGATGAAATTCTGCAAGTGCGTTTGACCCACTTTCAGTAGTCGGATTGACTTGGAATTCGGTATTTGTATTCGATGACGATGCCTAATAACCGTCAGAAAAAATTTAATCAAAATTTAATTTCTATTTAGTTGTATTCAATCTCAATTACTTACGTCACAGTCACAGAAGAAACGTTTGTATAAAATAGAAGAATATTTATTCACAAAACAACAAAATAAAATATAGCAATAGAATAAATGCTAATATGAATCGTTTATTATTAAAAAGGTAGCGGTAGAACCAATGATTTTCAGTCAATAGGAAGATGTAGCGTGGCTGAGACTTAACTTTACGAGTATATCTAAAAATACCATTTAACAAATAAGCAATTATAATTGTACATTTTGGGATTTTTAATCTTTAAATAATGTATAAATATAAGATAAATATTATAAATATAATATTGACTTTGGTAAATTAATTAATAAACTTAATTTCCGTTTAGTTCTTGTCAACAAACTGTTGTAACTACCCTTTAGTTTTGTTAAACAACAGGATAATTTATGTTGGACAACAATAAATACATTTATTAAAGCTATACATAAATTGTATATGGATTTGCCTTTGGCGATAACGTTGAAGTAAATAAGGGAGTGACAGGAGGACTTCAAATGTTAAAGTGTTAAAAAAACGAGTTATCATACAAATTTGAAAAAGTGTTAAACAGCGTTTTCAGTGAACATCAGCTTATACCTACATTTAAAAATACTGCATATCCTATAATGAAAATAACATTATTTATATTAATTAGTCCCATAATTTCCTGAACAAAATAAGTACGTTTTTGATTTTTAGTTTTGAGTCATTTAAATTTGCGTTCTTCCGAGAACCTTTCTCGTTTTTTTAGGGTTCTGTACCTTAAATGAAAAAAGAGCTTTTTTTATTAGAAAAAACACGATGCTGTGTTTTTTAAATAAAAACAAGCAAAACCTGGTATGGATATGTAAAATATCAAACAAATTCTGAGATTAACTAAATGTTGGATGACACAAATATTACTGATAATAATTAGACAAAAGCGATACAACTAGGTACTTAACAAAAATAACAGGACAAAAATAAAATATTTTTAATTTGTAATACAAACTTTGTTGTTGGGTGCTTTATTATTGCATTAACATATACACACACCAAATTTCAAATCGATGTCGACGTCTGAAAGGCTTAAAATGACAAACAAACAAACACGGAAAGTTGAATAAAAGCTTGTAAAAATGGTAGGTTTATTCAAAAGTAAATATTGCTCAACTTGCAAGAAATGAGTGCTTTTTTGTTTAACGGGAAAAGCCATTCAATATTCACTTACCCTCTTGTAAGACTCTTTCTTATTATACTAAAATAAGAGCGCCAAAATTATTTATAATAATGTTGAACAAAATGGAAAATTTACAAATGAACTCTACTATAGTCACTTGGAAGTATTGCTTCGAATTGCTAGTCAAACTGTAAATCTAAAATCTATCTCTATATATATTTAAAATAATCCTGACCAGACATAACTTCTACCAGTTTCTAGAACTAGCACTGCTGAACAAAATCGCTTACTCTCATTTGACAATTGCCTATTGGAAACTAAATCCATTTCTGTAATTATGAACTGTGCCTACTGTGACTGTAGAAATTGATATAAAATATACATTTTTTCTAATACAAAGTGTAAATTTTACAGGACCCTTTTTTAATTACGCCGGATCATTTACGTGAGAGTATCTTGACTATGTGTTCAAGAGAGGTAAAGCTAGAATTATGATATGTTGTTGTTTTAGAGATGGGCATCTACTTATTTCAAATAACAAAGAAGAAAAACTTAAATTTAAGTAAATACAACATGCTTTAAGATGAAAGGCTGCTTAAATACTCTCAGGGTATCGTTTAGAGAGGTATGAAGCATGGCTGATTGTGATAAATAATATAAGTTTTTAGAGTTGCGGCACAAGGAATTTTCCGTTCTTGTCGCTAAGTAATCCACGAAGTCGAATGTGTAGTTAATTTTATAGTATAAGAACAATTGAAAGATTTTAATGACTTTTGAATTATAAGTTAAATATTTTGCTATTTTATTAGAAGTTCCCATCATATCACAACTTAATTTTGACGACCGTCGGTACATTTGTAATGACGATAACTGATATATTAAGTATACTGTGTTTACATATTTTTTAATGTGTTTACTATTACTAGTTCACAAATAATGGCGTGCCCTTACTTTTATTCATTTTCGTTATCAAATCATTGTTATAATATCTAACAATAACTTATGATTTGCACTTCTGTTAATGGCTGCCATGGTAAAATCCTGTCGCAAGCAAATTGCGATGACACTTTAGGCGCATAAAATACTAATGTAGTAAATTTAATCGGGATATTATTAGGAAAAAATTGCAGCCAAAGACAATCATGTAGCAATAGAAAATATATCATGCATGACAGTATGAATACAGTAATTAAAAATGTCTTGCTTCACAAGAAGGACACGTAAAATGAGATTTTGGGATCTATATTTCCCCTTTAATCCCTAATCACCGCAATCAAGTGAAAACTAACAGAAAAATTACTTCGATCAGGTACAAATTATTGAGGTTTTTCCTTAAAATTCTTCAAATGGGAGTAAACATTTTCGAGCAAGTCGCAGCGTTAAATTAGTACGACAGAAACTAACTGGAAACTATGACCGCCGTAGACATGCTGTTCACTCTGGCGAAGAAAATATACAGTGCGGGCATAGCGTCCGTAAAAGTGACTGATCTATCATCGCCGAACATAGCTGACGCTAGTCACGATTAACTTACATTCTCCCCGCCTTAGTGGACAGTGAGCAATCATGAATATATTTTAAAACTGAATATTCATAATGTATTTTATTAAATGTATATATACGTATTACTGTTGCTTTTTTCGTGGCACAATTTTAAGTATTAAAGTATTGAACACATGACAAAACACGGTATAGTGCAGAGTGACGCGTCTTAAGTTGATCGTTGTTGTGGGAAAAAGGGTATATCAAGAAGACGCGCCATTCCGCTCCAGATTTGTTCTGTGACGAGCTTGTTGTGTTTCACTGTCGGGTGAAGGGTAGTATGAGTGTGTGGCGCGGCGTGCTAACCCAATATCGCCGTCGTCGGCAGTTCGTGCCCGATGACCTGAAAGACGACAAGTACTGGGCGCGCCGGCGGAAGAACAACATGGCTGCCAAGCGGTCACGCGACGCGCGCCGCATGAAAGAGAACCAAATCGCGCTAAGAGCCGGATACCTGGAGAAGGAGGTTAGACGCTTGTTTTTTGCCGTAGTGACACCGCATTAGTAATTCTTCAACGACACAAAGTTTATAAATATTTGGGCTAATGCTGTGTCAGTCGCATTAGTTATTAAAATTGCAGGTCAGCTTGATTTATTTAGAAATGGTTATTATTTGCAGTATTAAAATATTAATTATCACTTTTCAGAATATGGGGCTGCGGCAAGAAGTAGAGCTGTTGAAGAAAGAAAATCACATCCTGCGCGAGAAGTTATCTAAGTACGCGGATGTATAGGCGGCTGTCCCCTTTCGCCCGCACCTTCCCGCATAGCACAAACACGCCACTAGACAAGTAGGTACCCGCTGTTCCGTTCAAGCCTTTAACCCTCGGCTGGGGTCGCATAGAATTAGTTATAACTTTATCCCACAAGATTGTCTTCGTTTACGTCCTATCTGAAATAAAATTGGTGATTCCCGAAACCAACCAATGTACCAAAAATAAATTTGACTAATGAGCATGGCTGTATTCTAATCTTTATACCAGGTGGTACTTATTTATTCTGACTGTAACTTAATAGGCATTATATATAATCTGGTTAATTTAGCGTAAGGTAAAACTTACAGTAGTGATCTGGTTGTTGCAGGTCGCGGACTGTCGGCCGGCGCGCGCGCCGCACCCGCTGCGGACACTTCTCACCCTGCGACGCTTCGTTTAGTTCCCATCTCTGCAGGCTCCAGCCAATCTCACTCTACTGTTACCTTTGATGTTCCTGACGCAACAATCTCCCCATCCTGTTACTTTGGTTAGCCTTCCTGGGACGTCAACTTATGAAACCATTCTTTATTTTATGTAATATTTTCCCACCTAAAGGCCGATTTGTTATTTTGATAAAAGAAGATTTAAAGCAATCAAGATATAGCCAAGAATCTAACCATCAGTTTAAGTACCTACACGAATACTAAGATCACAATTTTAAAACATAAATATTTTTCTCTTGTTTTGTATAATGTCGAATCATTGACGTAGGGAAACGGCAGGCCACCTGAAGTTCTGTGTTGTAACACGCTCTACTAGACTATGTTATACGTTATGTAGGATTAAACGATATTGCAGTTACCGTAAGATTACCTAATTAGTTTAATAGATAAATGTTAACCAAAGTCCCATTCGAGCTCCGCTCCGATCTATCGTCGTCTCTAATTCCTTCATTCGGACTCGGTCCGACACTCAACAGGGTTAGCCAACGACGTACGGACCAAAATTTTATGGCAAATTGTTATTTTTGAAGGGTGTTTGTTGTAAGTAAGGTGCAAAGCGTGCGCCGCGTCGTGTTTTCCGACCCGAATGCGGATTATTGTAATAAGTTAATGTTGTTGAATATTTATATTGATCCGGCACAGGCCGCGCGCGCCGCCGCCCGCCGCGCCCGCGCCCGCGCCGCCGCTGCGGGCCGCCGCGCGCTAGTTTGCTCAAGTGGCTCGCGTACGCATGCGCAAATGTAGTGGCTGCGTCTGTATATAGGTAGTTTTAATGGGGCCTAGAGTCGGCCCCGGGCCGCGCCCCGGACCTCGGATCCTCTCCGAATCTGTACTGTACAAGTAACCGCAAGCTCCGACCCGTCCGTCCGCGCGCCGCGTCCGGGGCCGCCGCCCAGCGCGCCGCAGGTTTCTCACTCTGGCTCGCTTCGTAGGACCGCTCCTGAGATTAACTCCCGACGGTGACGCGCCAGCGTCTCCTTGCCTCTTCTACCGCATCACATGCGTATCCTCTGTCGTTTACGTAGTGAGCGAATACTATAGTTTC
Organism: Ditula angustiorana; assembly: GCA_963691745.1. Classification (NCBI taxonomy): domain Eukaryota; kingdom Metazoa; phylum Arthropoda; class Insecta; order Lepidoptera; family Tortricidae; genus Ditula; species Ditula angustiorana. Next base: position 17,051,629 of record OY829472.1, read on the forward strand.
GTTTCAAATTTACTTAGTGAATAGTTTTAAGTAGTTCGTAGATTCCGTAGCGTAGTCGTTATTAGTCTATTTTTGTTATGGCTGTAGTTGTTAACGTTTTTGAAAGTTTATATTTTTTTAGTTGTAAACGGACTTGCGTTATCGTATCGTATGGGTAGGCCCCGCGACGGACGACGCGCGCGCCGCGCCGCCCGCGGCCGCGGACAGCCGCGCCACCCAATGCACTGAAAGCGTCCTTTGGCGCTCCCCCGCACTCTATTTGACTCGTGCTAATGTTAATATATATTTTTGTAGGTTTTTGTCGTTGATATATGAGTCAATTGAATGTTTATTGAATTGAAGAAAATAATGTTTATAAACTAAGACTAAGAAGTTGTTGCATTTGAAAGTATTTTATGGATACAAAGCGAGAACAATAAAATGTTTTTTCTATAAAAGTTTACAAGTGAGGGATTCTATAAAGGTGTGACGGTTGAACTTTTGAAATGCACTGTTTCATATCAAATGATAATTATTATAATATGTAACGAACCTAATGTTAATCGGCCGCCCAGCGCGGCATTTGATACTCCATCTTGTTTGTTATCATATACATTGACATACGCAATATGTGTTAAATATGGTATTGTAAAATCCATTCATGAATATATTATTAAATATGTTTCTTCGAAAATTGTAACATGGGTATAGTTAATATGATAGTTTTAAGTCTGGTCCACACGACGCCGCCTCGCACCAGTAGCACCGCTCGCGGCAGCCGGGGCGGCGCGCGCGGCTGTCGTGTGGGCTGGCCGCAAGGCGTCGTGATAACAAGGAGTTGTATGTACGAACATTACGGTTAGCTATACTTAACTTAATCTAAGAGAAGTGTAGTGTATGTGAAGTGGATCGGGCGGGGCCGCCCGCGCCGCTCGCGCCCGCCTCGCCGCCGCCGCTCCCGCCCTCACCCGCAACGAGCCCGACCGGTCCGCTCGCCGCAAACTGTATCCGGCCCTACTTGCACCTCTTCCGTTGACTCTATTTATTTGTTAATAATAATGCTATCAGAACTTCCTCTACTTAGGCTACTTTATTTTTTAAAGTAGGCGTCTGTTACCTATTGTTTGCAACAACATAAAACCATATCGATTTACTTGTATGAGTAGTATTTTGTTTGACCGTAATTTATATGGTTCTATGGATTGAAATAAACGTTAATTGTTGTATTTACGTTTTATTTTATTTACGAAGGCGTCCGCGCATGCGCCGCCGGTACGGCCGCGTGAGCGGCCCGCGCGCTCTGGACTGCGTTATTTATTGATTATGTTGATCGCTGGAAATACGAGTAATGTACTGAGCTCAAAGGCTCGAATCTAGTGATTTGATCTGCTGACGGTATATTTCCTAAATCGGTGTTTTATGTAATAAATCGTGATATAAGTACCTTGCACAAACCGTGAGTTTTCATTATCCTTGCTCACCCGATTTTTGCCTTCAGTCAGTATGTACGTATTTAACTTGGGTACGTCGGCGGCCCTAACATGGCGGGCTCAAGTTTTATTTCTCCCTGCGGCTCTGTTTAACTAGTGTCGTGAGGAACGTACGGAGATACAAACTGAACTTGGGCGGTCAAGTTACGGCCGCAGGTGCTAACAGTGCAGCGGCTGTCAATTTCAATTTTGATTTATCTTACCTCTATACTATTTTGGAATAAAAAATGGGCTATAATAGTGACCGGTTGCGTTCTGATTATCGAAATTCGAGCTACTAATTTTAAATAATAATACACTATTTAACCGACTTTCACACGATTAATGTACAATTATTTAAAATCAGCAGGTTGAACTTCCAGAGACAAAACACAGTGCCTTATAAAAACCATGTTTTTTTTTCTGGAAACTACTTGTTGATATTTAGTCATATCATTTAGTCGCTAAAAACAAACAAAATGCGAAAATTTTGCAATTCGCATCTCATACGGAGCGGTTAAGTATGCGTAGTATTTGACACAGTATATTATTGCCAATTAAAAAAAACAACTGTTGTCTCCCGTCGATCTATAAAAAAGATGAAATCTGTGATAAAAAAATGTAAGATTTTTTTTTATTTATTCGTGGCCAAAACCCTTTAGCCGATGAAAGGCGTAGCGTAGCTAAGTAAGTGTTGCCACACAAGCAGTGTAGAAGGCTACAATAAGGACAAACAAAAGAAATACTTTATAACCGACTTCAAAAAATAGGAGACTCTCGATGCGACTGTACATTTCTGTTTTTTTATTTTTGGTGTATGTTACGCTTTACCTCAACCAGTTGTGAACCAATTTCAATAAAATAAAATCGATTGAATTAGTTGTAAATATTAATAATTAATAAATAAAATACAAAAAAAAAAAATGAATGGACTATAAAAAAAAGTCGAATTGAGATTCTCCTCCTTTTTTTAAAGTCTATTAAAAACTAAATGGTATTCCACTTACAGTCGCAAATCAACTGGCATAAGGGTCAAAATCACTATTAGGTTTGCATATTTTTTTTCCAGTGGGCTCCAATTACGAGTCAATAAGATCTATATGTTTTCGCCAAATCTACATCCGCATGACTGTTACGATACCTGCTTGATGTAGTTTTGGCCTATTAAAAAAATATAAATTATAATTATGTACCCAAGTCCCTAACCTTTGACTACATGAGAACTAAGTCTCTTGTTTTTTATAAAAAAAAATTATTCATAAAAGTGTAAAATTGTCTATGGTTTGCGCATGCACAGGCATGCTATCTTCTAGGCTTTGCTTAGCTTGCACTCTCGCGAGCCAACCCTAGGGTCAACAAACTAGCAAAGGCCAAGCCTCGAATAGAAACCTCACTTCGTGTACGCAGACGCACGCACCATTCACAGGGGACTAAGCATCCCCTCGCAACCCGTCAATGTGACACCTGTGGTTACTCGGAAGAAATATGGTTTATGGAAATGTTTAATATATTTAGATAGCTCATAATTAATATAATATCGGTGCGATAATAACTTAAAAGTCGTTTAAAACCGAAGCGCTTGAACATGGCTAGAACGCATAAAATGATACATCATTATAAATCTGGAAACAAACACTATATTTTATTTATAGAACACTCTTATTTTACAAAAAAAACATTACATATCTTAATAAAATGTAAGTATTCCTCCTAACTTGAATTATTTTTCATGCGAGGGCAATGCTTTCATCGCAATTAAACATCTTTGTGTATGGGTAACTGACATACACAAAGATGTTTGTCCTGTTGTAGTTTAAGTTTCTATGAATCGATCATTTGGTCAGATGAGTGAGGACGTGTGTGAATTCTCTCAGCGAGCCCGTGGGCGGTAGCCCGAAGCTCCCACGTTGTTTCCGTTTCGTCTCACTAAATACGTTGTATAATTAGTTAAATTACTGTCCCATGCCAAGTCGGGCTCAGTTGTTTCATAGACGTAAAGTCTTTAAATGAAGCTTAGTGTGCTGTGTATATATAGAGTAAAGAGTAGAATAAATGTTTTGTTGCCCTATGGTTATTCTTTATGTAGTAGTGCGCACGAGTTAACAACTAACTACAGTAGTTGGGAAACGAGCGAAATTCCCCTTGTTTAATAAAGTATCAACTAATACTTACAGTCAATGACGTTAAATATTTGATAAACTAAATTAAGCTACATAACCGTAAAAGACAAATATCCCTAGTTGAAAAACGTACCCAAGCAACAGTATGAAATAACAAAACAATTGCCATACTCGCAATAATATGTCTATTATACGTTACGTGAGGTTCTTATAATTTTTAATAAGTTTTCAGGTTTCCATACCAAAAACTTAAAAACAATCCTTGTGACTCTCTGTTCGTAGGTACTTTGTTAGTCTGTCTGTCTGTCATAGCGGCATATGTTAGAAACTAAAGCTATCTATTTGAAATGTTAAAAGTTTTGAAGATTCTTTATTGAACCTTAGTGCTAATGAAAAATGAATAGGTAAATATATATTTTGCTTCCTTGGAAAAACAGAGCCGAACGAGGGTCCAAATATCGTAGTGAGGTTACTAGTTCAAGTGGAGTATCTAATAAAAGGGTTTCGTTTGCACATTCTGAAATATGTTTTTCGTTTGAGTCGGAAAATGGGATCTTTCTCAATAGCACTTTATTTTAAAAATCATCAAAAATCTTTTATTGGCAAAGTTATGTTTGCAGTTACATTTTTTGTTAATATCTTTACATAGGTACCTAGTATAAAACTCTTGCTGCGAATCCGACTTGCACTCGGCTGTTATTCATTCTTGCCGTACCAATTTTGAGTGTTACTTTTGAAAAGAAAACCAGTGGTAGTTGAGCAATAACAACATAAAGCAAAAGTTCTGACGAACTTTGCCTAGAAATATATTGGGTACTTTTAGTTGCGTATGATTTGGTTGTTATGATTGTATTTTCCGGAAGATGTCGCTGTTCGACCCGCTGCTCCTGCACCGGCACGGACGCACCGCGTGGATGGCGTGGACGACACTGGCTTCAATAGTTGGAATATTTTTATTGTTAGATGTTAAAAGTTCAGCACTGCTATTCTATAAGCGCATCAGCGTTGGACTCGATGTCGAGGCATCGCCCTGTCTCGCTCACTCGAGCTAGGGCGCAGCCCCAACGTTGTGCTCATTGCTGTTGTGATTAGAGAATCACTCTCCAGAATCCATTGCGAGCATTCGCGCAAAATAAGTACCTACCTACAGCAAATTACATAACATGTAGGTATCTTACAATGATTGTACTGTATAAGCGCTTCCTACTGCTGTCATGCGTTAAATTATGCATTGATGGTGCTAAGTATTGTGAAAGCGGGCTTATTTGGTCTGACCTATCATTCAAAACAGGTTAAAATGTGATTGTGTTTGTTTTATTTTTCTACGTGTGGAACTGCCATTATATGAATAGGTATAATTTAACACTATGCGCACGCAAGACGCGTATTATAAGTTCTTGATCTAAAGCTCTAAACATAATTCATACAAATTTAACAACCAATATCCAGTTTTTACGTTTTTAAGTTTTAGTTACATTAAAATTATTAAAATCATATGCAATGACAACAGAAAGAATGCTCGGCCATCCGGCAGGATTGGGTCCTGTTGCTTTGTGGTGTTATTGCAAATAATTTAAATATAGGTAATGTCCTTGTTATTGGTGAAGTGGGTACGGAACACTCAGCGCACGAGTTGAACTCGTTGCTTTGCCGGGTTCATTGATATCACATGAATCATACACAAAAAATTCCTAGCTCTTTTTATTACTTTTAGCGAAAAATCTGTTGTGAAGTAAGGCTGTAAATCTTTAACGTGACTTCCTGCACTTAATCGTTGCGTTGCAATTTATGAGTGTAATTTAATACATCATTACATAATTAACATGACGAATCACAGTATCTTTTTTATTGCAATACTTATAACAAGTCCAACTTAACCGTAGGTTATGTACAATAAAAGCTAGCTGGCGGCGGTGCGTATCACTATTCACAGAACTGCGTTTAATCAAGCACTAGTCGGTGGTCGGAGAGGATGCTGGTACGGTCTGGAAAGAGCGTACGATCGCGAGCAGAGCTGTGTAGGTGCCGACGACGAGTCCGAGGATGCCGAACAGGAAGAGCAGCCAGTCCTTCAGCCGGCGCAGACGGCCGCCGTTCGCGGCCGCCGCCTCCGACCACGACACGCACATGTCCATGAGTGCCGGGAAGCAGATGCCCAGCGCCGACAGGCACAGCGCGCCGAACAGCGAGATGAACAGGCCCAGCCGCGGAACCGATACCGCGAACACGACTGCACAAAAACACTACATTTTAGATGAGTTGGTACCAAGTAAATTTCTGTTAGGCCACCGAACTACGTGTGGCCCTTACATGCTCCAAAAATAAGTTATCCCGCAATGCATCCCTTTCTATGACACTATATAGTATAATTTAAACTTAGGCAAGATTGGGGCGCGTTTATGTTGATTGAATAGCTCTTTGCATGGGCCAGTAGGTTATACCGTATACTTGGGTGCAATAAAACATAAATCTTAACAATAAACTACCTAGTTATTTTGTAACCAATTCACTCACCTGTTGCTTATGGAGGTCCATATAAACAAACAGGAACAAATTATGTCTATACGTTGCGAAACTGCAGAGTTCCCTATTTCTAAAACACTCAAAACGTCCATAATGAACGATCTTAATACGCGTCGACGATCACGACGGCGATTGGTTCAGCGAAAAGATGAGATGTGGACGCGCTATAATTGTTTAAATAAGTTATGCAAATGTACCAAATATTAGCAGAACAACCAATATTATCTTGAAAACAAAATACAGAAATATTTAGCTTCCGTGGGAAAATAATCGTTGTAAGATTTGAAGACGCCACAACATTAAATATATTTAAAAGTAAAGATAGTTTTTATAATCTCACTGCACCTAGAGCCACACAGTTAATTGATTTCAATGCAAAATTACTGGTTACAGTCACAACTTACAAGTAAGAAGGCACAGGGCGATCCTGAGGGCGTACTCCGCGAACACGAGCTTGCGCTGCGTAGCGTGCGAGCGCAGCAGGCGCGGGCGCACGTAGCCCGTCCACACCACCTCCACCGGCACATAACATTGCAAGCCGTAGCTGATGAAAATGGCGATTGCAAACAACGCCCGCACGCTTGTGGCTAACCTGTAATAAAATTTAATTTAAGATGATTTAGTACCTAGGTTTTAGTCATAAAAAGTGATCTCTATTCAAACGTAAGAGTAGTAACATTTACCACCTACGATATTCTAGTATGATCTTGGCATGACTAACAATTAGATTTTTAAGTTTTTTTTTTTTAATATTCTATGACTAGGAATTAAGGTTTAGAGTTCCGTAATAATACTGCCGTTTCTATGGAGATGGATACCGTGTGACCGTGGAGATCGAACAAAATTAATAAGATATTACAATTAACTCGAAACAGGTCCAATTTCTTTTTTTGCTATTATGTCAAGTGGGATGACAAATAAAAGAGCAGAAAATTCTGAGTGAGAACTATTAAAATATTCCGAGCTACAGAAAAACTACCTCTACTATTTATATTTCATTCATAAAACCGCCATCTATTGTAGGTAGAGTAGCTGTATGTTTCTTTCAATTACAGACATTATAGTTATTTTTTTCCGTAGTGGAGTTACAGTTTTTAACCTCTTTCTTTTTTATTTCGGATAAAAGCATACCTACCTAAGTTATTAAATAATGTGACTTTGTAATGCAACGTCCAACTTCAAGTACAAGGGATCTAAAAAGTTTAAGGCTGCTTATTCGGTACGCCGTGATGCGAAATTAATGCTACGATGCATTAACACTTCCACTCACAACCTTTTATAATGTAAAAAACGTTTAATACTTGTTTTACAAGAGTTTCGTTACCGTGGTTTTGTCACTGCTGCACTGCTTCCCAAAGATGTAACCTTAGAGTAAAAATGATTGATACACCACCAGTCTATCAGCGAACTAATACCTTAAAAAGTTAATTTTACGAGTACAAGGTTGACCCAGCTCTCAACTGAACTTTTAGTAATCCATGCGAGCCAACTAAAGTCAGGATTAAGCTTGTGAAGCGGAACACATCGCGGACTGGAAAGTTTGTATCCGGTTTCTCGAAGTGCCTCACTTAATTTACTTATGCTTACTAAAAGAAACAATACATCCTTAAAATATACAATTTCTTCAGATTTTCTAAATCACGGACAATGAGACCCTGAAGGTAAGCCAACATTAATAAACTAACGACGACGTTACAATAACAAACTCACCCATTATCCAGTTTGAGAGCTAATGGACCAATGGTGCGGTTTAGTCGGTACTTTACGTACCCATTTCTGACCTAATTAATCTTTGACGATTGCTTGCAAGAAAAAGGAGCTAGATATTATTTCGATGCAGTTATGCATTAGTGGGTAGGCACTGTATACTTGCTTGTTTTTATTTATTTTACTTTGATCAGTAAGTAATCAAATCAATTATACTGCTTGGTATTAAATTGATAAAGACTTGCTGCTCAAATATACTGTCACGGTATCTGCTTCACTTTCATGATATAAGTAGGCAGGCTTGGATACAATTTTTTTTTATTGAATAGGAAGGCATACTGGCAAGTGGGTCACCTGATGGTAAGTGATCACCACCACGTATAAACAATCGCAACACCAAAGATATTGCAGATGCGTTGTCAAACCAGAGGGCTAAGATGGAGTACCTCTTGTGCCAGTAATTGCACTAGTTAAAATTATTAAATGATTGATTAGTAAAAATAACCAAATTCTGATTCCGTCACTAATGACTGCCTTCGATCAATAAAAGACGCTATAATTATAGAGAGAAAAGACTGACCAAGCTCCTTCAGGTAAGTTGAGCGTGATGGAGTCTCTGCACTCCGAAACACAGAATACGTAGCCGATGGCGCCGACGGTGACGTAGAGTAGCACAATGAAAGCCATGCCCACGTTGAGGACGCCAAACGGCTTGCCAAACGACTTCGGTGTTTTCATGTTGTTCTCCAGCGCGATCACCTGCCAGAAACCACATGTTTCAATATGTACATGTTACGCTATACGCTGGCCTAAAGTCGAGGAGAGCAAAGAAGACGGTTAAAATAACATAGTAGGTTTCGCTGCATGTGCTCGTAACAAGATACCTAATTATTTGCACAAAATGTATAGTCACCCTCCCCGGCTTCCTTCCATAAAAAAAACTCTAAATGACAGGGAAATCTTCATTAAAAGAAGATAAGATAGGAAGATACACTATAATAATTTCGGACAGACAGGAAAAAATAGCGACTTTACCAATAGAGTATTTATAGACAACAACTCTATCTGAACTTAAATTAACACGAAAACGCAACATGCTAGGCAATACGATAGGTAGATTATGGCTTTGCTTTATAAAACTAGTGTAATTTCGTCAGTACAAATATTATCCGATGGGTCAGAGACTATCGCTTGGCTTGACAGAAACTAAGGTTATTAATATTATAAAAAATATACAAGAACTTACCACCCCCACAGCGGTGAGTGCAAATAATATTGTTCCAAAGAACAATGGGAATGTATAAATAGAGCCCCAGTAGTCCAGAGGGAGCTCTTTCTTCTTGCCCGATAACAAGTAGTACACCACCACGCCCAGGCCGACGAAGGTAATCAAGTTGGCGAGAGTGGAAAATGGCGCCAATATCTTCAAATTAGGAATGCAATTGAATGCAATTAGGGGCCCCAGGACAATTAACATGTGGATTTCAATAGCCATATTGTAGTGGGGGTCAACCATCTGTAAAAAAGAACTGATTTCATACCTCTATACCAGTATAAACACTAAGGAGAACGCGGTGAAATACATTTATATAGAACTGCAATTGACCCGTCTAATGCTAATGTATTGTGGCATTGTTGATTTATATTGACACATTGATGATGTGTAGGGCATCCGCCGACCTGAGTGGCGGCGCGTAGGCGCCCACTTAAGTCACTTGCAACGCAGCGACCTCGCTTTAAATGGTAGCATTGAGCAAATTTATTCCTGGGTTCGTAAGACACGGGAATCTCGAATACGCATGCCATTCGTATAAGCAAAACTCGCCTTGATTCATCATCATCATCTCAGTCACAAGAAGTCCACTGTTGAACGTAGGCCTTGACTAGACTCGTTTTTATTAATTTTGAATTAATACCAATAACTCTTTATTGCCTGCTTAATTTTTATTACTTGGGGAATTTAACACTCATTGGACATTGTGTGGATCATGTGTATAATCTTAGAAAAACTGGATGCTGCACTTATGCGAACTGCGTAAATACGAGTGATCTGTATTACCTACTTATAGGCAGCTGTTAAATAGAGCCTGTATACATTAAGTAGCAAAGTTGTAGGCACCGTCTTTATATTTTCCGCAATGAACACGATGTAGACACAGCAGATGCCGAGCTGGTAGACGACGAGGAAGACGTCGACGGCGAGCGCGGCGGGGCGCGCCACGGCTCGCAGCGCCGGCGGGCCCGCCTCCAGCGCCGCCGACATCGACTCTGGGTACGTCAGCAGCGGCACGCGCAGCCGCTTGCAGATGTCGTACTGAGAGCGGACCTGTCAACACACCATACACAAGTCTTTTACCTTGTCTAATCAAGTATTACTGATTTATTCTAAGTTTGATATCTAAATACCATGAACTACACCGTTGCTAAAATCATAAGCGCAACAATATGTTCTAGTGAGTCCCATCTTAGTCGCATTATAATCAAAGCCGAAATCTGATGATGGGAACTGCGGCAATGCAACCGCAAAGTTTGTAAAGACTAAAATCGCAATTAGGCTTTTTTTTCCTAGACTTACAATCTATTATATATGATTCTTAACATTAAATTAAATTAATTAACAAATTATTTCGGAAATAATTCCATTATTATTTTAGGTTAATAACATTGAATAGTCTACGATATTAGTAAATGGTCGAATAAAACATACAATAAAAAATAAAATATCTAAAAAATAAATCACATAAAATAAAATAAAATTAAACCAAATTATAATATAAATTATATATAATGTTTTTGGAACGTGTTTTTTTTTTAAGTTTTTGATCACAATTAAGATATAAGTAGGTAATTGTATGAAATACCAAAATTAAGTAGAAGAAAACACCAAAAACTGGAAAAGCAATCCAGGTCCCTCCGATTTGCTGACTAGGACACACATTCCGGAATTTCCATGTTTGATGTTTCAATTCCATAATCGAGATTCCCATTGTCACGTAATTCTGGTAATTTTACATACGCCAGATTTTATACAAAATCAATTCTCAGTGAGTCCAGTGATTCACTTCCATACCAGTAGTCCCTCTGAGCCAAATGCGAAAGCTTCATCGTAACTTGATGATGTGACGGGAAGATTTTTCCTCGTCATATCATAAAATATTACTTTAGCTTTCAGTGATAAAACTATCGTAGAGTAGACACCGAGTAAATTTATAAGTTGATAGATAACAGAGGTAGATAACTGGCCGTTCAGAAACAAAACAGAACTGATCCAAAATCAGTTCCGAAACTCCGATACGTATATGGCGTGTACCTCTATATAGTATCAAAACTTAGCTGTGTAAATAAAAACCTTTCAATATCGTATGCCCTATCCATTAAACCCTGTTAATATGTATACCAACCAGCACATGTAAGCAGTAGGTGACGATGATGCCGACGATGACGGTGGCGAGGACGCCGGTGACCAGGCCGGAGCGTGCGAACGCCTGTGGCATGGCCAGGATCCCGGTGCCCAGGCTGCATTTCAACAAGTGCACCAGCGTTTCGAAGTCACTGCAACAGAATGCTACTTTACAGCTGATTACGATAAAAGAAAAGGGAACTTCTTTTATCATCTCACAAATTCCATCTAAGCGATTTACATTGATTTACGTATATTGTAATTCATTGCTTCTGTTATTTAAATTTAATAATTTCAATGTTCTACATTATAAAAAAAAATCTAAAGAAACTTAGGCTACAAAAAAGATTCACTTATATGTGTTATATTACTATATAATTTAGTTTTGAATACAGAAAAAAAGGATAAGCTGCTGAGGTCCAATCGGCGCTTTTTGTTAGTAGCATCTTCTATTTTCGGAGAACTGGTCGAATCCGACGTACAAAATCCGACACGTCCTAATTGCAAAATGAAATGTTCATCTTTATGTTGTCCACTTACTTTGTGGGATTATTAACTTGTCGATGTAGGTGTGGATCGTAATCTTCATCGTCAGCAAAACTTGCAGGAATGCCATCCCTGAAAAGAACTCCAAATCAGAAACATAAACCAGACACGAGTCACGACATGTTACACGGGAGACTAAAACTATTTGCGGATCAGCCATAGACACTATTTACTGCCGATGTATTTGCAGAGAGTACTACTTATAGTTAGATAATCATTTAGGTGAGGGCGTATGACTTGCTCTTGCAACAAATTAATTGGTACGACCTAAATTCGCCTTGGGAGTCAAAACGTCACAAGAATGCGCTCTCAGTATCTATCTGCTAATTACACTAACTGCACTCTAGATATTTGGTATTTGAGCTTCGAGCACATCAGTTCGGAAGTTTTGCTGAATGTGAGAAATAACGATGAAACTTTATTTTTAAAATTAGCATTGTATTAAATTTATAAATAACTGATGAATGGAAAATGTTTTGGTACTGTCAAATTAAAAAACTCATTTAGTATAAATTTGGTGTTTTGAAAATCTTTTCATTTGTTTTCAGAAGTTAGTTTTTCGTACCTATGTCCGGGTGAACTAAAAATATATTTTTAACGAAACTTAATATTGCAAATACTTATTGCATTGCTTTGGTGCACAAACATTGGGAAAATTTGTTAGGTATTGGCATATCATAAATAGAAGCCATTACAGGAAACAAAATTATTCAACGTAATTTTTACAACAAATACAACCGTTTTATTGTAATCGAAATTATTTATTTTTAATTTTTTTCGATTTTTCTACAAATGAACAACAAATGGCGTCATCTCTCGTCAGCTAACGGGCATTCATAAATGACCAAGTTGAATGAGATAACTTGATTAAGTTTTTCATAGATGACACCGAGGGTAGTTTACCCAAAGAAAAAATATCAATAATGTAATGACCGTAAAGACGAAATACATTGAAAACTTCGCAGGGTATGGCAGCGGTAATGTGGCGGAAACTGGAATACGCAAGGCACGGAATGCTGATGTTGCAGGTTCGAACCCTGCCATTACCCTAATTTTTCTTTGTGTTGTCATTCATTATATAGCATTTTAAATTTAACAACCGTTTTAATTATTTTTAGGCAATCGCTAAATTTCTAGCTTTAATCTCATTGGTAAGGAATTATGCGACCACTCGAATAACGCCGTGAACAAGTATCTCCCACCAATCGCTATTTAATTCAAGTGCTCGAAACTTAAAAATGCTTCCCTGTTTCATATTTTCACGTGTATCATTTTAGTGAATGTGAGAGTCAACACAATGGGTTACAATGTAAATACGAGGAATAAAATTAGGATCAGGAATTATTTTCTATTTATTTTTAGTGTTTAATTTAATTGATAATGCGATATTTAAAATCAGTATTACTCTAATAACGCGAAATTAGTTTGTATATCATCTTAAAATAATGGAGGAAGGTCCTGAAACATTTTATTTTGTAGATAGGTATATTGGGTGCATGCTGCTGACTATTGTCAAATGCCGCTTTATAAACTCTATAGCAAATAAGGCCAATAAACGAATTGTCTTTATTGGTATAGAGTTCATACAAAGTCATTGCAGGGTTAAATCAAAGTTAGTAGTACTTCAAATTACATTAACTAAATGGAGCATACTAAAATATTAGTTTTGTAACATCATTTGAAATATTTCTCAGAAAAAAAACTAAATATAACAGCATTCATATTGCACGTAAGAAAAATGCAAAAGTTGGTGCAGTGCAGCATAGAAATATTGAATACCACGGTTAATCACGTTAATACTTACTTGGCTGGCTCAGCTACAGGTTGCAAATGTACGGTTTCTGCCTTCTCGTCCATTGCGCTCTTAGCGCCTGCAACTGATAAAATGTCGGATTAGAGAGTCACAACTCGTGGCTGGTTGCGTGCACTTAACAATAGAGGTATCAGAAGAGTGTGGTCGGAGTCGTGGAGGCGGTGGCTCACAGCGGTAATGCGTTCAGGATGTCCCCCATCGAGCTCTAGTCGCGGAGTCAGTTGCGCTAGTTACAGCGTCATTGGTGCGTACTCTATTCATAGTTCCATTGAATAACGCGAGCTATGACGCGAGCGTTCCGATCACTCACGTGCGTCGGCGTCCCGCAGGGAACGCAGAGGCAAGCCTTCGATTGACGCAATCCCCTCAATTGGTTTATGCTATGCACTGACTGATGGAGCAATTCACAAGAGCAAATTTGTTTGTCGTTTGTACTGGGAAAGATAATACATTTGCATTATAATGGGCTTGAAGCTTCACTTTAATGGAATTCCTAAGGTGTCATAAAAATAAAGTAACTCTAGAACTCATTTTTACTATATTGGACAATAGTGTTGGTAAAAATATAGAATGTAATATATAATATACGAGTATTATTAGCCAATCTATGAGTATCCAAATTTTTTATGGTTTTTAATCGTTTATAAACCAGATATTTCGATTGTGCTGGCTTTGCAGACTCTCGGCCTAAATAAATGTATGTTCTATGTAACATTAAGATATATGGGTCGACTGTAAAAGTGTAAATAAATATAAGAGGTCTGTTACAGTTACTATTTTCTTAAACTACTACCACATACACCACCCGAGTTTAATTTAACTCTACATTTTAATTAAATTAAACTTTTAATTGAAAAGGGCGAAAAATGAGCGTGCTGGTCACCTGATGGTAAGTGATCACCGCATTAAGAACAAGCAATCCCAAGAATTACTTAACCGTTGCCAGCTTTTTTCCTCCCTACCCCTTACTACCTCTAGATTTCGCCACTCACCGTACGAGACGCAGCAGCAAGCCACTACTTTACGCCGACCCTTTCTTACGACAATAGTTAGACAGCAGCAGGGAAGAATTCATTGAACCTTGTTAGGGCCAATGGTAGGCAATCATGAAATATCCCAAATTTGCAAACAATACTCGTCAAATAATGATTTAACAAGTCAAGACCTTCTACAAGAGAGGAAGATGGAGGAGGTTGAGTATCATCTACTTTGGCCACAAAACAACCTCGAGGTTACAAATTACGAACTGATATCTACAGACTGGTTATGGAACTGAGTTTGCTGTGATCAAACGATATTAATAGTAATGTACGTAGATACAAGATGATTGGAGTCAATGAGTTGCCGCAAGAGAAATCAAGGCTTATTTATACGAAAAGCATGCCGCCACTTGAAGACGATACCGTACTGTATAATTGCTACACTAGTGTGAATATTCTCATTAATGAATAAATTTTAGAATGATATTATTTTGGATCCACCAAAGTAAATCTTTGAAATATCTGAAATATTTAAATGGTAGAAGCAAAGAGGACATTAAATAATTTATTTATCGAGCCGAATTTGAACCAAATTGCTCGCGAGCAAGTTTAAATTGTCTGGCAACGTCACCTGTAACTCAATTGGTAAGAGCATGTCACTGAATATCGAGGCTGCAGGTTCAAGTTCTGGCAGACGATCAGAAACTGAATTTGTGTTTTCATTGCGTCTATTATTTAAATTCAATCATTAGAATGTACGAAGTAAATAAAAAATCAGGTTATATTTTCAATTGAATTTTCTAAATAGTTTTTATGTATGTATGTATGTACATGGGGGGAATAAATATTACCGCAAAACTCATTCACTCAAACTATGATTGATAAGACAGATATATAAGCTATGTAACTACAAAATCTCTTTAGAACGATGAAATATTCTAAACAATGTCAATTTAGTAGGTAACAGTTGGAATTTTGGAGATTTGCATCCTTTACTGGTCGTGGTTATAATTGACAAGTTGGTAATAGTAGCCCAATATGGCCGAAGGGCCAAGAATTCTATAACTGTTTTGACTCGTAATGCAGCTATTTGCAGATTGCGGTGGAATTACTGATACGCGACGCTACTGGGAACTCCACGCCGGCGCCGGTGCCGGTTGGCGACAAATGTTATTTCTAGTAACCGACAAAGGTGTCTGGTGCCCTGATTGTTCGCCATTCGCTTGACTGCTGGCTTCAACCTAAGCCAGACGATAGAATGACACTTCCCGCAAATCCGGAGATGTGAAGGAAAATGTTTGATTGTTTTGCTTCATTTACCAGAGCCAAAACACGTCTAAGCTGATATTTATTGTCGTGTCATTTTCAGTAATTAAATGTAGCAGGTAGTTATTCACAAACAATAAAGATATATTGGCACACATATGTGGCCACTTTGACTGATTGTATGCAAGATTTTTTGTCAATTTTTTAGAAAAATCATTGACACGTGTTGAAGTATAAGCAACCCTTAAAAAAAATACATTACGTTCCGGCCTATTTGAGCATACACATAAGGAACTTAACACATTATACAATGCTGCATACACAGGCTTCTCAAAAGTGTGCCATTTTCTTTACAATCCTTTTCTGCTCCTAACACCCATGATTTAATTCCGATATTGTTTTTGTCTAAATAAAGATGATTACTTACACAACTTTGAATTATCAGATTTTAGTAGTAAGCAATCGCCCTGATCATGGATTAAATAAAATAAAATCGCAAACGCGCTACTTACTGGCTTTGCGGCTTTATCAATTAATAAAAGTAGTAAATAAACGTACAGTTAAAAGTAACCATAAAATAGTAATTCTTATTTAATTACCTACGTCCATTGCTACTCATGGTGCCCAAAAAGCTTGCGGCGTTATCTTGTTGGCATGTTCAGCCCGTGGACGCCAGCCATTTGGTCACCACAAGCGTGAATTAGGCGAATCAAACATTTCTCAGGATATACTGCATATTCCCGATCCCCACAGTCCCTGGATCTCCGTACCGAAAGTTGAAAATTACTTAGTAAATAATTAATTAGGCTCTCATACAACTGAATTATTAAATTTCTCTCATTATTTACTACAAAACGCTCAAAAGTCCGAGCCCGGGTTCGAACCCACGATGATGACCCTTTGCTTATGGTGATCAAATATTAGGCTGCCACGCAGCAATTGACTTTGCAGTTCGGCTCTGCATTAATCCAAAAAATAATTATTTTAAAACATAATCATAAAGCTCTACCACGCTCTACCTAGTTAACTGGACTAAGTTTTGAGTATTGAGCGTTGAGTGGTGCTAATGTTAAAGTGTTGACTGGCAGCGAGAGGGCGTCGTGGCCGCACGGACGGGCGCATGCGCGCTGCCCTGCGCACTGCTGCGTGGGGCGCACTACCCTCCCGCTACCCCTTCGTTGTGCAACGTCCCGGTTACTCAGCGGAAAACCCCATAAACAACAAATATATCACTATAATACAATAAATTAATACTAGATTTAGGGAAACGTTACGTAATCAAAAAGGGTACAATGATATTTACGAGCACGAGATCTCGGTTTCTGTGTCATATCTATTCTTGAAGTCAACAACAAAACTATTACGAAAAGCAGAACTAATTTTAGTTGCATAACTCTTTTACAGGTTTCAATAAAAATACTTTGCTTTTTAAATAACACGCACGGCGCAAGTTATACAAAAAAACTGTAACACTTACCAGGCCAGCGGGTTTTTAATATAATATTGTCTTAACAGGTTCAATCATCGAGTCCCAAATTATAACAGATTTCTAATTTGTTCAGGCTAAGAATGAACTGGGACAATTGTTTGTCACTGTCAGTAATCTTGTACTAAACGCTCGTTAATGCGTTACACTGATATTTACGTGGACTCTCATGGGGAAAATGTGGGTTAACAATACGGACACCGAGCTCGGCCGTTGCGCGGCGAGCGACTCAGCGCGGCGGAGCGGAGGCGCGGCGCGAGCCGCGGGCCGCGCGCCGCGGGCCACGGACGGCGGCTGCAAGCACGCGCGGCGTGGCTCTCCATCGCTACTCAACTTAAGCGCCTCATTGGCGACCGAGCCAAAATGACAAAACACCTGCAAACGAAACAAGTGAACACCGATTCTCTTCTCCTTTGACTGACCGAGAGAATTAGCTGCTTTGATCTCGTCTATATTTGGAATGAAGTCAGTTAAAATCTTGAAATAAACCGCGAAACTTGAGTGAAACTTCCGCGCCAATAATTCCGTACATTCAAACGGCGCAGAAATAGTATAGCATAAGTAAAATCTGCACTGGCGTTTATCACGGATATAAAGCATTCGTCCCTTTCACATACGCTTATTGATTAGAAAAGGATATATTACACTTATATCGTGCCAAAACTTAGTGTGCTAGGGCCTCAGTATCTTGAAATCATGGTTTAATAAGTATTTTATGCTTATTCAGCATTCTATAAGACATTTATGTTATCTTCATCTAATCTAAGTATTTAATTAAGAAGTGCCGTCAGTAGGTAAGCGCAGCATTTGATAACGGCAGGACCAATTTGGCTAATTTTTGTTTAAAATTGATTTATGGTAGTCTGATTTAGGTTTTGATGTTAAGAAAAATTGCAAAAGTATTGCAGATATTTTTGTCTTTAAATTTGGGAAAACTGAACCCCAACGTCATAGTCGTCATAGCGGTCGAGCTACACTGTAGCCAGTCACTGATTGCAATACAAACAGGCCGGCTTGACTGAAATAGTACTACACTCTCACAAAATAGCGACGTGAAGTAATAGTTTGCTAATGCCTTCGTGCGGTGACTATGAGAGCTCCAGAGGCTCACAGGGGAGGAGGGGACTAACAGGACGGCAACGGATAAGCGATTCTCTTGGGATCGCTGGTTCCTATGGGAGGCGGTAATTACTTTCCATCAGGTGCCCTGCATACTTGTTTTCTTCACATTTCTTTAAAAAAAAAGTATGTGATATTTGTGTGAAGTGTTAAGTTCATAATTTACAATTCAAACTTTAGGTAAATAATTTTCTGTCCATTATTGATAATTTCCCCCATTCCCATTTCAATTTATGACGCTGCCGAGAGCTGTAGTTCTTGCACTCTAGCGCGCAGCGGCGGTTAGCTGGTATTATTTAGGAAACTGCAGAAGGATCTGCAGAAGGGTTCAGACCGATCCGAGGGCGATCAGGGTCAGCTTGTGCGAGTTCGTCAGACGCGTCGACTTTAAAACTTCTTATTTCGTTTATAACATATGTGTACTCGTATGTTTAGCAAACATTCAGTAGGTAACAACAACATTGTATTTTTTAAAGATAATTCAATTCATTTTGCTGTTATATTATATTGCCATCTATCTATTTACATTTTGCCAAAAGCTGGTGATGAAATTCATAACAAAGTACTAAAGGCTGACTTTATATCCTTAATTTTAGGTTGTATTAGTTTTTGCAGGATTCCGATAATTTACAGAACCAAAATGAGAAACCAATTATTTTACGGGCCATATTTAGATCTAAGTTAGCTTTTATTTTAGTTTTATTTAGATATTAAGTGTGTTTTCTTTAGTTTTATTTGTATATATTGTATTTATTTTAGTTTAGTTATTACTGTTTGTATTGTTTTTGTTCAAAATTATGCTTAGTAAAATTATTTTATAGAATGGTTGTAGGGAAAAGACAAAAGATAAAAATAGAGTGAACATTATACAAAGGTTTTTATCTTAGTTCTCAAAGACGGTACAGATGTATTGTTTGGCAAATTCTGAACGCAGTTAAAGTGATTGATGCGTATTTGATGTTTCATGTCAGTTGAAGTATCAACATCCCTTCTCAAAAGCTTCTCAACATATAAGTTTTTTTTACATGAAAAATTATAAACATTGTCTTTCTCATAAAAATTTGGCAACTTTATAAGCTAACCGCGTAATACGAGTTGTTTTGTTCAGAGCAAACAACAAAAATAACAATGTTTATTTACGAGTTTATGGGCGGAGTTCACGAAATAGCGACACAGGGTACCAATCGAGATGCAGAAGGTTAATGGGTGATGATAATAGTAAACGACGGGGTTGTAGTCATTAATCATTATTAATAACGTGCGGGTATCCTTATAATTTCAGGCGAGGTAGAAGAGCCCGTGTACGACCCCCATAAACACCGTCATGTCGAGAAACCAACCTCGTGAGCCATAATCAAAAATGTCGTAACACTGAGTACCTTTTTTTTAATCTTGTTGCGTTGATGTAATAAACGAAGAGTATTTTCAGATATTCGGAAACTATGATGCATATGTTGAAGGGTAGCATAGGCGCTGGAATCCTCGCAATGCCAGACGGGTTCAGGCGCATGGGTGTCTTCTATGGCACCGCAGGCCTACTGCTCATCGGCGCGTTTGCGACATACTGCATTCATATGCTTGTTAGTAATGTTACATCACGCTCATTCATTTGGTATTTTTACTTATGATTCATTTACCGATTTTTATTCTGTTAGAACCGTAAAATTGTTGATCTCTAATATTATCCTATAGATACTTAGCTTAGGACAGTTGCTCAAGGGGAACCCTCTTCCCGCGAGTAGATTTATACACCTGTTTCGTTAGACTGCGGGTGCGGTGCGGGGTTCTCAAATATAGTACAATCCGCGTTTGTATGCCGGTGGTCATACTGTCATGACTTTTAAGATTATTGCATGGTCTGTATGAGCTTAAATTTTATTTTAGATTATGGCACAGTATGAGCTGTGTAAGCGAGCTAAACGAGGCTACATGACATACCCCCAATCACTACACGCTGCTCTTACCACGGGCCCTCCTTCTCTCCGAGGGCCTGCGAGGTATTTGGCCGAGTTTGTCGACGTAGTGCTTATCATCTGGCAGGTCGGCCTATGCTGCGTGTACGCTGTGTTTGTAGCGGAAAATGTAAAGCAGGTACTTATACGTGGAATTTGTTTTGGTCAGTCCTAATACTAAGTTCGGCAATGGATATGCGTTTTTCTTAAGATTGCTGGCTCCCATTGACTGAATCAAGTACCATTAAGTGACCCCAAGCTAGTTTGCCTTCTTTTCGATAAAAAAAAAAAGATTTCATTATACATCTGTCGCCTTTCAGCTAAGCACAGATCTGGAGCCCGTTTCTACATGCCCTGTAGTACTAGTGAGCACACTCACTAGTATTACTAGTGAGTGTGCTCACTATGGTCTCATGCAAAAAGCACTAATAGGAATTGTATGAGACCTGCACACTCACTCACTACAAGGCATGCTGCAGGGCACTACAGTACCCGGCCAAAAAGATTGCACATCGGTCTTTGGAAAGAGACTCGGCTAATTTCGGCTTCATAGAGCGTTGTCACACCCTGCCTATGTGACGTTCGTCAGTCGTTTTCGAGATCCCGTAGGGTACGGACGCATTTAGTTGAAAATATAAAATATAGAGTTGTTGAAACCCCTCAACTTTAAATTGTGCGATGGCATCATTAAAAAAAAAGGAAAACCTTTAGGAACGCGAAACTATTTACAATGTTTATAATTATTTTACAAGTATCAAAGGGCGAGTTGCAAATGCCACTGCAATTTCCAGAATAACTTTAAACAAAATATTAAACGAAGTCAGTACTGAGACGTCTTCCACTTCAGTTAAGTTCACCATTCCGAAAAAAACAAATTTAGATATGAACGATTTTGATTTTGATGTTGTTACACTGATAGACTAGTAATAAATACGGTTAATAGTGACAATGATATTGACCTCATTGAAAGCACAAATAATGAAATGGAAGGAATTGAAAGAAGTGTTTGAAATTATTAATTTACAATACTTATTGAAACCATTGGTCTATTTTATTCAATTACAAAATAGTACAGAATTGGTTTTTATCCTTTTTCTAGTAGTTGCAACAACTCTCTATAGATATTCAAAGTTTACATGTCATCGATTTGACGTAAACTAATTAAGTCCATAAAGTGCAGTATTTATTTGGTATGAAACAACACTTAATTAATACGATGACTGATGGACGGTCGCCAGTGTTCGGAAATCTTCATAAACAGCCAAATGTCTCTTTCCAAAGACCGATGTGCAATCTTTTTGGCCGGGTACTGTACTATCGTTTGAGAAACGGGCCTCAGGCTACCAGTTCATGTCACCATACTATATCTTGCAGTTTTAGTCTTAGGTATGTAAACACATTTCAAGATAAGAAACCTATAATATACATAATTGTTCTAAACAGTTTTAAAATTTTGTTTTTAAAACTAATTAGTTTATGTATTTTAAAAAATACTTAAAGAAGTACCATTAACCGATCCGCTCTGGCTACTTATACAATAGTGCGGATAAATATAAGTGTCCTAAAATATTCAACTGGCAACAACTTTCAAAAAAATATTGATAACCTAGCGCCCATTTAGTGATATATTTTGTTTCTCTTCCCCTTTTTTTAATATACACCGTCTGAAATTACCTGTTTTTTTATGAATACGAGTATATTCTCGAATGAGAATAGTGCAGTAAAGGCGCCTGTCAAGTAAAGTGTTATGTCAAACCCTAGAGGTTTGATGTTGCTATAAAAAACGCAGTAACAGCGCCCTCAGTAGGTACGGCTCATTTCCTGGCACCTCTTAATAAATATGATGAGTACAGTGATAAACAAAACCGAACAGGTACGCGTAGAACACTCGTAAGGGTTCCGTAGAATACCGGTTTCTAACCTTGTGGTACTGAGTTAAAGCCGATTTTAGGATGCTAACTTTTAGCTATGCTGTAACTGAAAATTCCGAATTCACGTGATGACACACTTTGTTCAAAACAATTTTTGGTGGATGTTTTTGTAAAGTTCCTTGAATTGATTTCAGAATTTTTCACCTTACAGGTAAAAAGTTAGAGGGCGGGTAACACACTTTTTTCAACTTTACGAGCATGTTTTCTCACCAACTATTGGCTAAAATTAACAAGTTATCACAGAAACCTTGAAATCATTTTGAAGTTTTTTTTTATCGTGTAATTAATGCAGAGAAATACTTTTTTGTTTATAAACTTTCTTGTAGCATGTTCATTAATGAAATTAAAGAACTTTTCGATTATTATGGTCATATCAACAGTAAATTTAATAAAATTTATCTACACACATATCATAAGTGCTCAATAACGCGTTCGAAAACCATAGGAAATGACCAGCATTATTACAATCAATGTTATTATAAGAATTTTCTTGTCTGTGGTAGTAGGTAAATCTGTTCTTTATTGGTCATCACATTACCGATATCTCTGACGTTATGAATTTAAATTTGGAACAGCTGTCAAAATTCAAGTTGGTCTCTATTCTAGTATCCATAGATATTACAACAGTTATCGATACGAAACGTCAACTCAGTATGTTTTTTTAATTTAAACGCACGACATTTGATCTCGAGTGACATGACAATAGGGACTTCATTCGTTCGTCTATGATTTAAAAAAAAAACGTTCGTCTTGACCACGTCTTGACGGATAGATCGAATTGCCGCCATTACTTACTGTCACTCGTTTGTTGGTTTTTTGTTGTTACGGTTTTTTGCAGTTATGATATGTGTGTAGATAAAGTAATGTATGCAACTGTATATAATTAGGCCTTAAAACACTCGTGTGATCATATTATGAAACTCGCTGACGCTCTTTTCATAAAACCACACTCGTGTTTTAAGGCCTCTCATTATATAGCAGTTGCATAAAATACCATTACCTACAGATTGGTGCACGAACCATTAGTCACGCTAGCATTTAAAATGATTTTAGGTTTAAATGATGGATGATAGAAGATTAACAAACAGGGTGTATAAAGGGAAAGTGGGTGGAAAAAGGTCCCGACGAATTGAGAACCTCCTCCTTTTTTGAAGTCGGTTAAAATTGGGAAGGGGAAGACCTCGCCGAACGGACGAGCATGCATGAAGAATGTTATGAGAGTAGGTAAGTGTAGTAGTAAGTGAAGCAAAGCTTGTCTGTCAGGATCGTAGCAAACTACCCCTTCTAGAAACAGGCGTGACTTGCATGAATGTATCAAGTTTTTCCGTCCCAGATAAATTTCTTGATAAAAAAGGTTGTTTTAAATGCTAGTGTGACTTTGTAGAATAGAAAAAGACGTCATGTTTGCATTTGATTTAATAAAATGGTTTATTTTTAGGTGTGCGACTTCTACGGATTTGAATTATCAATACGTTTACATATTTGCGTTTTGTTTGTTCCACTTCTTGTAATTAACATGGTAAAGAATCTGAAGCTACTGTCGCCTATATCATCGCTGTCAAACTTGATAACTCTTCTGGGCCTCATCCTGGTATTCTATTACTTGATTGAAGATGATTTCGAAGTGGATGACGAGAAAACGAAAATTAAAAGCCTAATTGACATTCCTGTTTTCGTCGGCACTACGCTTTTTGCTCTAGAAGCAGTGGGAGTGGTAGGTGGCCTCGTCTCATAACTTCATGTCTTGATTATTATTGGTATTATAATCAGGATGATAATCGGGATGTAGTTATTCTTTTGTAGTTATAGCAGCATAATGGTTGGACCTACCGCTTTTATAACAGAGGGTCGCCGTTTCAATCCCGGACTAGCACATGAGTTCTAGCGAATATACGTGGGGATGTTGATTATAAATTTAACATAATTTTAGCTTTTTGATAGTGAAAAAGGTAGGTGTGCCTGTACATTTGTAAAACAATTTAATGTGCGTGTGTAATGTCGAGGGGGAACTAATTGGACAAAAGTAAAGATCATATAACACCGAACTGTATATTCGTAAGAACTTCCTAGACAAGGTTAAGTTTTATATTGGCGAATACTATCACAGCTCTCGTACGAAATTGTCCGATCGATTGCGGTAACTATCCACGAATACAAACTTCTATTAAGCCCACGCTACATATTTTATCATAATGGCAATGGATTGGTTTCCAGTGCATATTAATAATTAATTATGTAGGTTAGGCATTGGCCACCCGGCAGTGAGGGTGGGAACATTTCAGTAAGCGAGTCTGTATAATTAATAATAAACATAGTCCGATAAAAATTTTTAAAACCATGCATTTAGAACGCTGCGTTTACTGTCCGTATGTCACGAAATGGCATAGCCACCTTAGAAAGAATTGGCAAAATGGGCTTCATTATAGTCGTAATTTTTCTTAGCTGTCATTAAACAGTCATTTAAACTAACTAACCTAGCGTATTGTAGAATCAAATAAATGCAATTAATGAGAGTTTTAGTGTCAGAGTGTAACAAATAACAATTTAACAAACGAGGGACGTAAGGATTGCTATACTCTTATTCTTTATGGCCAGCACACTCAGCATTACTATATCATTTAGTAATCCGTGCAATTATTTCCTCGATGCATACATCTCTACTTTATCACAATATATTTAGGAATGTACTTAGAAAAATAAAATATGAAACCTTTATTCATAGTAAAATTATTTTCGGGGTGTGGTTAAAAAAAAAACCTTTTCCATCAAAAACAAATAGGAGTTTTAAATATTAAAATGAGGTGTAAACAAAAAAATACCTCTATCGTAATGTTAGGAAAAATAACGGAATGAGGTATTACGTAACGGTATAAGATATTGTTTTGAACAAACTAAACCTTTTCCGTGAAAACACGAATAACGACATTATAATAATCAAAACGAGATACTGGTACAAACGTAAAATAGCGATATCCACGCCTTGGGCTATGAGCCCTATTGTCGATGAAGCTTACGATGATTGCAGTGAAGCTGTGAGTGAGACGAACAATGCCCTTTAAGATACCGTTGAGTACGTAATTAAAGATTTGCCAAAACGAAATCTTAATTTAATAAACCTGTGAAATGGAAGGTAGATAACATGTAGATAAAATAAACGTTTATGTCGTTTATAACTTTACAGAAGATTCGGCGTTCCTAAATCATTATACCGATTGCGATAAAAGTTTAATGGTCGGCTCGGATCGGATGGCCAATAGACGGGCATGTTGGCTGGTAGGCTGTTTGTTTAGTTGTTTGTTGGCTGGTTGAGTGGTAGATTGGACTTAAGTTACTTTGCTATTCATATTCTTAATTATTTTATTACCCTAGGTCGTAATTTTCTGTTTAGTGTCTTAGTTTTAAACTGAACTCAAGTTCAAGTTTTATACTAGCATACACTGAAACTTGAGCTCTGCTTAAAACTACGACCCTAAGATACTTAGTTTGGTAAGTTAGTTTGCCATATAATTTTTTGATCTTTTTTAGAATTCCGTTCCTCAAAAGGAAAAACGGAACCCTTATTTTGCTGTCCGTCCGTCTGTCTGTCTGTCCGTCTATCAAGACCATTTTACTCAAGAACGCGTGGTGATATTGAGTTGAAATTAATACCAAATACTCAACCCTGCAATCCTTTAGAGCCGTGAAAAAATCAAACTTCTAAGTCAACGCAATCAAAAGATACGGCCGTTTATGCCGCATATTTCATACATTCGCAAGACACTCAAAAACCTATGGCGTACTTCCCGTTGACTTAGAACTATGAAATTTGGCAAGAAGCAAGGTCTCACAGCACAAATATGACAATAAATCCGAAAACCGTAAATTTGTAGTTAATACAAACAAAAAAAAATAATTTTTTGTCTTACTAAGCAAAAATGCGACTCTAGATGTTGTTGATGACGGAGCCCTCGGTGCGCGAGTCCGACACGCACTTGGCCGGTTTTTTTTTGTTCTAAGACAAATGATAAGAAAGTGCTACAACGCTACGAAGCGCATACCCGGTTTTATTAATAGAAAACAAAAATATTCACTTTTTCAAATGTCTATAAAACCATTTTTACCGTTGGACTGTTTATTTATCAAGTCATACGATCGATAATGCCACGTGTAAACGTTTCAAGACGACTATTACTCCTGTACTAACTTAAGTATCTATTTACAGATTTTAGCTTTGGAGTACAATATGGAAGACCCAAAGAGATTTCTTGGATATTTTGGACTCTTTAACGTGGCCATGACAATGATTCTATCTTTGTATGCGCTTGTTGGAGCTTTTGGTTATTTGAAGTACGGTGACGAAATAAAGGCCTCACTCACGCTCAATTTGCCTTTCGAACAGAAGTAAGTTCATTTAAAAATGATTAAGAGGTTTTTAATAATAAACAAATGACGATATGCTATTTGGCAACTATAGAATATTCATTTTTCCAACAAAACAGTTAGCGAGGGAAGTTAAGTTTAAAAAAATAGTCAGCCATATTCGACAAAAGTAGACACAGGTGCTCAAACATAAACTAAAGGTATATCTGTAAAGTTTTGTAGTGCAAATGTCTATCTCGTGGCGTGGGTAAAAATATACATATCGAACCCTTGGGGATCAATTGGCGTAAAAGCCAAACCGTCACTTTTCAGGACGAGCGATTTTATGAATTGAAACACTAATTGTTGTACCTAACTTTTTTGTTCTTAAACTTGTATTCAAACAGTAAAACACGTATATTTTAATTTTTTAAGGGCTTTCGCGTCATTATCTTTGATAAACGGATATCTTTATAGTTTCAAAGTTAGTGTGGAGTTACGACCCAAAAATTTGAATATAATGGCCTTTACACCCACAAAATAAACACTGTAATATGCTTAGGATAACGTAAGTCTAATTTTAATTCGATATCTTATTTAAAATAGGACGTAAGTGCCTTTTAATTTAGAACGATAGACGTAAATCAGCAATTCAAACAAAACTTTACTTGATTACGGATGTCTAAATAGAAAAAATAGTAAGCTGTGATTTGGTACGTCTCTTAGATCAAACGTCAGGTTAAAATTCAGTAAATCAATATTTATTTTGACCTTCATGTCTGACATTTGATCCAACGGGCGTTTCCAAACCTTTTTTCTTTTTACTACCTACTTAAAGTAAAAAAAAATCTACAACAGCAAAGCTAGAATCAAACTAGAAAAAAAAGAAGGCAAGGAAAAAAAATTGAAAGAGGAGTACGTCAGGGCGACACCTTGTCTCCTAAAATTTATACAGCTGTCTTGGAGGATGTTTTTCACCATTTGAATTGGGAGAATAAGGAATTATCTATCAACGGTGAGAATCTCTCACATTTAATATTCGCATACGACTTGATAATTCTTTCGCTATCATATGAAGAACTCCAGGCATTGCTAAATGACCTGCATAAAGAAAGCCGTAAACTGGGATTAGCCATGAACATGCAAAACCAAACTCATGACGAATGGGAACAAAGAAGCTATCTGCATTAACAACAACACAATTGACTATGTAAATGAATATGTTTATCTACGCCAGGTAATTTCCCCAACAGACCAAAATTCAAAATAAATAAAATGCCAAAATGCCATGGAAAGGAGTATGATGGGAAAAAAGACTATCAGACAGAGTAAGAAATACAGAAATAAAGAAGCATACCAGAAAAAGGGACATTACAATTAGAGGCAAAGAAAAATGGTCAAAAGCAATAATGTACTGGTTTATAGGAGACAAGAAAAGGAAACGAGGCACGCCATGCAGACGATGGGTCGATGGGATAAAGGCAGTGAAGAGTGGCACCTGGCCGAGAGTGGCTGGCGATAGAGAGAAATGATCACAGTTGAAGGAAACCTTTGTCTAGAGACAAACAGACGGGGTTATTTAAACAAAATCTAGGTTAAGTTGAAGCAAATGTTTTTATTTTACTTGTCTGATGAGCTGAATTACGTTTAGCTATACATCGTTTAAGACATTATAGAAATCTGTAGTATTGCATAAGTACCTACTTGAGGGCGTAAATGCCAACATTCCCATCAATAACCAAAATACATGGGCGTAAAAGCCAAATACAGATAAGCTTACCCGCGGACAGAATGTTCATTTCTGGAGAAATATTTAATCGCCATTCCGAATTAAGTTAATGCATACTTAATCAAAACTGCACATCAAAACTGCCACACAAAAATCAAATTGTTGTTAGTTCAATATTGGCGTAACAGCCAAGTTGTAGAAGTTAACTCAAAATCAAGGTCGTAAAAGTCTAACATTGTCTACACCATGACCATGCATGGCTGTTACACCTTCCAGTTATCAAACAACTTTTGTTATAAGTCAAAAGCAATTTGTAAGCTAGTAAAAATGGCTTTTACACTAAATAAAAAAAAGAAAACCCGTTTAGGATACGGAGTTTTGTTGGCTGTAAAAGACAATTTTTTGCGAATTCAAAGCGTCGATAGGACAGGACGAAAGGGCGTAAAAAACTACGACGAACTGTATAAATAACTCATTTTCGCCAAAATGGCTTTTACACTAATTTATCCCCAAGGTATCGATATATTTGTGATTGTGAGCGTGAAAAGATGGTCGGTCCCAAAGTTCCGTACGAAACTAATATGCACCGAACAAATATTGCTCTACCGAAAAGATAAACTGGATTGACAGACAAACTTAACTTTGCCCTTGGAAAACTATTTTCCTCGTACATTCATAAAGGCTGCTGTTAATATTTACCAAATGCAAATATAAGTTTGTAATCACAGAAAGAAATGTTTTTGTGATTGCACTTTATTATTAAATTACGGTTTTCAGATTTTTTCCTTTTCTTATTGCGTTGACTAAGAAATTTGATTGTTTCACAACTCCAAGGGACTGTAAACCTTTTTTAAATATTTAATAATAATTTTGGCAGACAGTCAGACAAGTCAGGCAAACAGACAGACAGACGAGCAACGAAGGGATCCTATAAGGGTTCTTCCTTTTAAGGTACAGCACCCTATGAAGTAAATATGAAAATCCGCAAATGTGCGGAAGTAAAATATTAATTTTAATGTGAAGAGGAGACATAACGAAAACAGAAAATACTTACTAGTTTCCCAAAAAATAACGTTGTCCATGTTACGCAGATCTTTTTTCAAGCTTAATGTGTTTTATTTTATACCTCAGTAATATGGCACCTTTAATAATAAGTTATTTCACAGAAAAGCGCAAGCAGCAAAAATCATTTTTGGACTGGCAATATTTTTAACATTTCCGTTGCAAAACTTTGTTGCCTATAATGTAATCTGGAACAGAATAAGTCACAAATACACAGCTGCAGAATCATACGATTACGGTCTGCGGGTTTTACTCGTCATCATTCCGGGTAAGTTCACTTTTGTAATCTATTTTACTTGTAATTTTGTGTAGCGTATGTACAATAAAGTGTTTGCCAACAAAAAACACAATTTATCTACACACATTATATCATAAGTGCTCAATAACGCGTTCAAAAACCATAGAAAATGACCAGCATTATTACAACAAATGTTATTATAAGAATTTTCTTGTCTTTGGTAATAGGTAAATCTGTTCTTTATCGGGTAGTATCTCTTAGTAGTCTGTGTATCTCCTGACGTTATGAATTTAAATTTGGAACAGCTGTCAAAATTCAAGTTGGTCTCTATTCTAGTATCCACAGATATTAAAACAGTTACCGATACGAAACGTCAACTCAGTATGTTTTTTTAATTTAAACGCACGACATTTGATCTCGAGTGACATGACAATAGGGACTTCATTCGTTTGTCTATGGTTAAAAAAAAAAAAAAACGTTCATCTCGGCGGATACATCGAATGGCCGCCATGGCTAGTTGCCATTCGTTTGTTGGTTTTTTGCTGTTACGGTTTTTTGCAGTTATGATATGTGTGTAGATAAAGTAATGTATGCAACTGTTTGAGAGGCCTTAAAACACTCGTGTGATCCTATTATGAAACTACACTCATGTTTTAAGGCCTCTCATTATACATATAGCAGTTGCATCAAATACTATTATGCTAGCTTTTGTTAGTACATGAGAAGGACGTTGTGATAACTAAGATTGCGTAACATGTTTTATAGTTGCGGTCGCCATAGCCGTCCCGTCGCTGGGGCCCGTGATCTCGCTCGTCGGCGCGCTGTGCTTGTCGCTGCTCGCGGTAGTTTTCCCCGCACTCATGGATTTGTGTCTGTGGTATCCAGATCAATATGGACTATATAAGTACAAGCTTTTCCGCGACATAATTATCATCTTATGTGGTATGTTTTCTTTGATTTCCGGAGTCTACACCAGTGTACTGGAAATGATACACGAAGTAAACAAATGACCTGAAAATGTATCATGGTTAAGTTATCGTTATTAGTTTGATGCGTAAATAATATATAGTTATATATTATATTATGTATGTTTTGATAAAAGGTCTTTTTCTCTGCTCACGAATGACGCAGTGGTTAGTTTGGCCTACTTTTAAGCCAAGCATTTAGTACAGGATATGGCTGAAGTTATCTACAGGCTTATCGGAAGGTAGTTTAACATTATTGTTGACATATTTTTTTGCGTTTTTATTGTTAAGTAATAAACAATGTAAACCACAGTGAGAGTTCTTAATTTGCAATTTGACGTAGGTTGGTAAGCACAAAGACGGTTTTATCAAAATGACGAAAAAGAGTCATCGGTTGTTGTCTTCGATCTAGACAAAACAATCATAGATCGATAGCACATTTATGAATCAATTTAGGAACATGTATGATCTGTTCGACTATGTCGTGCTCTGCTCGCATGGGACAGACAATCATATAAATCGCAGTCTTAATATTCTGGACGAATACGCATCGTTCAAGTTTAATCTGATCATAAATAGGCCACAATCTGTGGACCATTCGCTCAACAAGGGTGCTGGTTTAGTTCTGAGGGAGCTCAACAAGAAGTTTGGAGTTACGAGGGTAACGTATTCTGGTCTGATCGACGATCTCCGGAGTAATTTTAGAAACGATTACACGTTTTTTGCAGAAGTGCCAGTGATTCTAAACTCTGATCTGAGTTCGTTTTATGATGAACTAATCAAGCAACTTAACGACGCATAACAATTTTTAAGATTACACGCGTACTATCGGCGAATTATAGATTGATGCTCGTAAATGAACCAGCGTCATTGTGAATGCAACCCTCGTGCATGAATAATCCCAGTGAATCCACCCATCCCAGTTTTATTTTCAGTGTCCATGGCCACGTATACGGAAACTGGAAAATTAAACATTAATCTCAATCAAAAAATATGCGAAAAGATCTCTTGCAACTCGTGCAGTGTTGCCAATGCAAATTGTTAGGCGGCCGTGTATATGAGGTAAAAAGCCGTGTTTTATGGAGACAGACCAAATGGTGGGCCGTGTCACTGCTAAAAAAAAACACTTTTCATTTACTTGTTGTAGAAAAATATTTTCAAGTTGTATAAAACTTTAGTAATAGAAAGTGTACTAAGTTGTATCTAAAACGAGAAAAAGACGATATTCATAAGCTTGTAGGGACACATTGTTGCAAATGCAAAGTCGACTCATTTCCTAGTACAGTCGTACCGGAATATGAGCCTACTCAGCATTCGCCAGGCACGCCGCCGGGACCGTTTGGCAGTACAATGCAGAACCTAGTAGCTAACAGACGATATCCTTAAACTAAGTTAACAACCGTGCTATTGTGTACTCGCAATAAACCTAATTTTACGGAAGTTTCATCTAGTCATTTCATCATCCACCGCCACAAGCATAGAATTGTTTCAAGAATACGAAACTTACAACAAGCAAATTCTTGTGTTTGACAAAGCAGATAATGAATTCAAATACAAACTTTCACGGGCAAATACAGTGAGTACACACCGTTTATTATAGATAATGTGCAAAAAGTGTATTACCTAAGGTCTTTCTTACAAAAAGAACCTTTAGACATAATAAAGAATCTTCCATTAACCCCAGAAAGCTACGACGAAGCTCTCATTCTACTCAATGACAGGTATAACCACACGTTTAAAAATTATAAATGAGCACATAAACTCATTGCTCGACTTGAATGTTCTGTTCAAATCTACTCTCAGTAACATAAGAGATAAATTGTTTTAAACTTTCGCGATTTTCACACATGTTTATGACGGACTTTTTTTGCTCGTGACCACGGCCATTGCCGAAACATGGCCGAAACGTCGAGGTAAATCAACAGTATACTTTTATCGCGTTAAAGTCCCGATAACGTTATATAAACAAACATAAGAGATTTTGTATCTCAAGTGAAACAATGTTTAGCCTCTTTAAGAAACCTAAATTTAACACTATATTGACCATTTTATACTGAAAACTAGCACGGGCGTACCAACTGGAGCGAAACGATACAATGGATCCAACAATTGCTGACTTCCTGCTGTACCTGGAACGGAGAGCCTTGGCATTGGAGCCGACGACTTCAGGCAAGACGCACCGGGCAGTGGTAAATGTGGCTGCGACATCTGGATCCAAGTCCTTCAAACACTGTAAGTCTGAAAATCATGACTATTTGAATGTAGCAAGTTCAAAGTTTTAGCCAATTACAGCGCACCTAACATGGCCGCTAAATGGTAATTTATTCCTCCGAGCAGCTTTTTTTTTTTTACTATTTTCATAATAAAGAGATAACTTGTGCGAATAACCTCGCATTCCGGCCTGTTGAACGACTTGGCCCAATTTTGCAGATCGCTTCACATTAAAAAAAAAAGTATTAAAAAAACAGTTGTATTTATTTTCATTGGAACATACTTGGTTCTAATTAAGTACTATCTTATGTTAATACTCACTGTTTAAACTTAATGAAAACTGCATTGTTTAAGTTTTTTCACTAACAGGCACTATTAAAGAACTTTTAATAGAGACTTCAATAAGTTGTAAGAGTTTGTTAGGGCACGTAATTAAACACCTTTTGTTTTATGCCCTTCTTTTTTTATACAGCCACGTACGTCAATGCAACAGGAATATGACAACACTGGCAAGTTATATTTAAACCTATTATATTTAAGCCGGCATTACAGTAATTAAGGTGGAGAACACAAATGCAAGATATTCAATCCCCTTCGAGGTATTATCCATACAAGGTGACGATTAACTGCCATGTGCTACAAAAAATAAACTCCCACAATTCAAGGTTGACATGGACGTTTTAAACATTCCCTCTGACCCGAAGTTGGCCGATGCAGATTTTCACATCTCATCGCAGATTAACATGCTCATAGGTGCTGACGTATTTTTCAGACGCTGCTGTATTGCGCAGACCAGACCAACTGGCTTCCCAGCAATCATCGCCACGGTCTGCTGAGCAGCGCGCGCATCAGCATGCTCAACCCCGCTTCATCCTAGAAGGAGACCCGAGACCCAGCATACCAAAGTTGGGAAATTCAACCGGACCAAGGAGCCGACACTGCCCGCAGCCATGGTGGAGAAAATTGTGTTTATACGCTCCACTTTGACCGAAGAAACGAACCACAAGGGGAAGCTCATTAATGTGTATAACTGTTATTTGACGCATGATAAGCCCGAACACTACAGACGGATAGACGTAGCGAGCAACCCCTGTGGGGACGCCCCAGACGGTTCGCTTTCAATGCTTGGTGAGTACTTGGTATTCCCAAAACATATTTCGGATACGGAACCGCCAGAACAAGACCCGATTGCCCCCGCACCTATGGACCAAGATGAGTTAACCTTGGACATGAGCGTCTCAGCGGCAAATGAACCTGAGACGTTAGTGTCTGAGCTCGAACCCGAGACACCATTGCATATTAAGTTGCCAATAGCCCGTAAGTCAATTTCCATTTGTAAGTCGAAGGAATTTGTGTCTTCGGGCCATTCAGCCAAATCAACCCCAGCTTCTGTTTCAACTGAACCAGCCTCTGCACCAACCAAACGCCCGACCAAACGGTCGGCAACTGGTGCCGCTGGTGGGCATAGAGCGAAGCGTGTCACTCTAAATAGTGAAATAAATCATGATGGTCAAAACACTCATGTTTGCGATGGTGCAGAGCGCACTGTGCTGCTTGCCACTAGTAAATGTGGCATGATGGTAGGACCAATATGCTTTGTAATTATACCCGGTTTTGTTATCTTGAGTACTATTGAAAGCCTTTTGCAATTCTTTTGCAAATTATGATACCTATTGCATTCCTCTTGTCATTGCCAATTAAATTGATTTGACTCACTACTTAAAGCAACACCCCTGCAACGTGTACCTCATTCAGTCATCTGACCAAATACCTGCCAACATGTTTAACTTCCGTGCCTATATCAATGAGGTCCTTGAAGGACTCAAATATGAAAACTATCATCTGTGTCGGGCAAAAACATACGGGCGCCCGTGTAAAAAGTATGTCCCGACACAAAGCAAATACTGCGAAGATCACCATAAACTAATGAGACTGTCGTGTCGAAAATACCATTACGTGAACAGAGTAAAAAGTGTTCACGATACGGTTTTGCCCACAGTCGAGTTAGAAATGCGGGATTCATACGTGAAGCGATTCCAGATAGTCAAGGACATGGAACACAACGAATGGACAGATGTTGAAGATGCTGGCTGCCCGAATGCAGCCAGATCCGGTTTACAACACCTATTGTATGGACATATCGCCCATTTAAAAATGAAAACAAGTCGTTAAATATTGCACTAAGCGCAATCATTAACCATATATTTAAGCAGTGCTTCGCTTTTGGCTTTTCATTGTATCCACGGATTCGGAAGTGCAACCACCAAGATGAAGTCACTCTTCTCAACGAGCGAGGAGCATCTTGCGAAGTAGCTGATCGCCAGGAAGCCTTTGGATCGCTTGATGTGAGAAGTGGTTCTTTCTCTGACATACCAGCGAGGCTGCGGCCGCCACTGGTGCTCACGGTCCAGAGGCTCTTGACGGGGGTTTAATCTGAGCTCAACATTATGGATGATTGTAGAGCTGTGGAGATCAATCATCTAGAATGCGAGCGGCAAGGTATCGCCCTCGGAGAGCTCTGGGTGCTTCCCGCTGAAGAAGAGTGGCTGTGCCATCAGTGCCACAAGCCGCTGTACCATATCGTCGGTTTGAAGTGAATTAATTTTGATTTTCTGTGCAATTTATTTGCTATGTAAATCGAAGTTTATTTGGCATCTAACCGGGGATATTTTAACAGTATTCAACTTGCAGAGGCCCTTTTCAGGGCCAACATGTAGTTCTGTTTCTACTTCGTCAATTTCATTACGAAGAAAAAAGAAAAGTTATAAGAATAAAAATATATCGCAAGAAGGTCAAATGACTGATTCTACCAGCGCTTCAAAATATTGAAGATTTCCCTGAAAAAGAGCGCCGCTATAAACTTATCAGCTTACTTTTTTTCGTTATAAAAAAAAATACATAGTAGTATACATAATGTTATTGATGTCTACAGTAAGTACTAAACACTAAGAATAACGATTAAGATAAGATAGCAATAAATAGCACAGAAAGCTTTCAAAGTCAGTTCAAACTTTGATGATGTCTCCTCCTGACTGTTTGTCCTTTTTTATTATTCTAGAATTTTTTGTTATAATGTGGGACATTCAAATGATTAAATTTGTTTTTATACACAAAAAGTGTCGTTTCTTCCTTTTCCATTTTTTATTCTTTATTCATTCATTCATTGCAACCATGGTTTTACAAGCTGTTATAAATTAAAATTTGTGAGCGATACATGGACCCTAGTAGGGTGTAGCAATATACAAGTTATTTACATAATTAAAAGCAGTCGGGTGATAAAAAAAACATGTCTTTCCTTATACCTAACCATAATCACTATAAGTCAACTTACACATTATAGAAACCGGAACAAGCATAAAACTACACTAAACTTTGAATATTATGTAATACTAGATTTAGTTATTAATTATTATTGTGTGCCCTTACATGACTTGAATAAATTAAATGAAACTAAATAATACAAAACATACTTAACTATTCCCCATCGGATTCACTCCCGCTCGCATCACTATTGTTACCGCTGCATTCCTCTGCATCACTATCTTTATCACTGTGTGTGTCCTCATTCGTCTCGCTCATATTATCATCGTCATCCACGCATCTTGTCTGTATCATGCTATGGCATGCCTGCTTGTACAGTCCTCTATCAACCTCAAAAGTAATAAACTCGGGGAAGTCAAACTTTTTAATGTTTCTCTTAATCAGTTTCGTTACCAAGTCGTCTGTTAGAAATGTCTCACCGCTACAATCAAAGAGGTCCTACACCGTGAGCTACCTTACAAACAGAATCTTCATATTGCTAAGATATGATCTACTATACCTAATACTACTTCTAGGTCCTTATTTTTAAACAAATTTTCCTGTGCACCATTCATATCAGTGACGCCGCTCATGTCATAGAAATATTTACATATTGCCCGCTCTAAATAGACATTGGACGGCATCTTTGTGAACGGGATTTGCTCGTTCTTGATCATGTCCAATTTCAATTTAGAGCGACTGTACACCAGGCCATGCAGTAGATCACCAGAAACGGTGGTATTGTTCGTGGCCCCAGTCATCTCTGCCATGATATGGTTAATATTTTGTAAATATGCAGTGAGGCCGGCGTTTAAAACCTCAAGGGCTATGATACTCATGGGCAACTTATCAGAGGCCATGTTAGCATATGATGCAACGATATTGGCCATCTTTGATATTAAAATTACTCTATGTTCACACTGTTGCTTAACATAATTGGATATAAAAGTGTTATAGCGATGAAATGTTCTTTTAACCGAAATGTTTTAAAATTATAAGTGTGCTTGTGCATCAAGTGCTTGATTGTTTGTCTAGTAATTATACGGTATTTTGTTATTTTGACCTCCAACTCTTTAGCCTTTTCATTATTCTTTAGCCGTTTCAACTCCTGAGTTAGTTTACCGATTTCGCTCTTCAGTTCATTTTTCTCTGTCTCATTCTTCACCTTTCGCAGCTTCGCTCTCAGACTCTTAACTTTACTGTCTATTTCCTCGGTTTTGATCAATTCACACATTTCGGCCTCATGCTCGGCATTCCTAGCTTTCAATTCCTATTTCACCGCATGCAACTGTTCCTTCACTCGCTCGCTTATTGCCTTCGTGTACTTTGCGTACTTTGCCTTATTGCTCCATACCTCGCAACTTTTGTTTATTATTCTGTATAATCATGCACGCATTATTCTCCACAAACGCTACATACTTTTCATACTTCATCTTTATTAAATAGGGATGTCTCCTGGGTTAAAACAACAAGATTCTAATTAGTCCGTCAGTTAGATTATAGAAAAATACTCGATACGTATTTTTTTTATTTGCCCATACGAATAATATTGACAAAGATACAGCACATTCAAATTCAGGAGTAGGGGTTCGTGACGTCACTCGTTCGTAAAAATTTTACGCAATAATGACGTAGCGCGAACTTTCGCCGCTCTGTAACTTTGTTATTTTAAGTTTTAGAAGCAAAAGAAAAAATACGTATCTACTATTTTCTGGCGTTCTAAAAGATGGACTAATTTTTATTTTTTAGTCAACATCCCAATTATACAACTCTCCTAAAGTACCCACTTACGTACTAACTTGAATTATTCGCTGTAAAATAATGTTGCAAGCTTCACATATTCAAAATTAATATTTCTTTATTTGTGATTGGACATCGCTCACTTGGAACTGTAAGTTTTTTTTCAGTACAGGATTTCGACATTGGTGATATCAGTTTCAGAATAGTGTATTTTAGATGTAAATAATAAAATTGTATTTTTTAAAATAAAAAATGATACTTTCCAGCTGTTGATAATTTTCTGTCATTAGTGCTTCTTATAAGCTTAATATGACTAACGATTATTGTCTTTGACCTTAGACATATAATCCTAAACTTGTATAGTCAAGAAATTTTCGCGGGCTGGTACTTAAATATAGAGTCACTGGTGATTCGCTTTAGCTCCAACAATGGCCTATTCTAGAGCTAAGACTAGGTCGACGGCAAAGGGAATTACCAGAAGCCCGAGATACCGATAACAACAAAACACATGTAACCTAAACTAAATACTTAGATTTGCAAACAGTCTAAAGAAGTGGATTATTCTTCATTATCCTTAAAATGGTTGATTTCCTTTATTTTTGCAATTTTATGATGCAGCCTTTGACAACAAATGTTTTTCCAGTAAAAAAAGAATTTATACAGTTATATCATGTGTGTATTATGCCAGAAATCTAAATCCCGTTATTTTGGAAGATTGTTTGCAATATATTCGGGGTACGGTATAGACCTTGTACATAATTTTGTATAGACATTGATGTCTACAGCTGGCCGTAAACGACGGAAACGGTAACTTTTTCTTAAAGATTCTATAAAGTAAAATAAATCTAAAGTAGCTATTTGGAATATCTATTAAGCTCCAATAGCCACACTATGATTAAATTTAAAGTAGCATTTGCGTGAGATAGCGTTGCCAATAACATATTCTGTATAGTTTATATTGATACCAAAATTATTGAGAGTTATTTTCCGTTATATCAAATTCATTGAGCCGTATGCGTAGTGTTTATTCTGATTACACAGGTCACTGGGTTCAGTACGCTAATGTAACCAGAAAACAAGACAGAGCCATTCGTCTTGAAAGGTATTGGATGAATTATTCTGAAGGATCTAAGAATCTCTAAGAATATCTAAACAAATACCTGTTCATACAATTTTGTATAATTACGTAATTTTAATTTCAAACCCAGAATAATGGTTTCAGTGTCGTTTAAAAGTCAATGTTTTAAATACCATAGTCATAGTGATTAAAAAGATATGCATCCGGTTCTATTAAGACAGTAAGATTTAGATTAGATTAGATTTTTTTGATTTTTAGATTTTTTTTAGATTTGTATAGCTACTTTTGCTGTTGACTGTGAAGCCACGTTTTCAGAGTTCTTTGTCCGAGGAGCCGAAAAGGAGCCTATTTCTGACAATCCAGTCCGGGTAACAAGGACTTCAAAGTTCCGAATGGCTGTGTAATGAATATTGGTATAGTAAAAACAATTAACAAACTCCCGTCTTGCAAGTAGTTGTAAATTGTTTGAATAGACATTTAATATTTAAAATTTGTAAATTACCGTACAAACTCATTATTTATCCAAGAAGAATGGTGGATTCTGGTCACTTGTCTTGTACTTTGTCTATAATGGTAAGACTAAGCATAAATAATTGTCAGTGCCAAGTAATTGTTTTCGTATTATTTGTGTTTTTCCGGGTAATATTCAATGTAGCTTATAAAAAATATCTTCACAGTCCGTCGAGGGAATAGCAAATAATAAGATTGAACAGTATTATAAAATAGTGACAAATAACAGTATAAAATATAATTAAATATTACTATAATTATTTATTATAAAGATTATTTTAAACTATACACAATGATATTATAATGCATGGATGTACAGTGTCATGCTAAATGACAGCAGAAAAACGGCCCGGCATGAGAATACAGGTTGACGCCAATGTTACAAATGCAAGTTATTAGTTTACCATTTATGGTCATTGGATTTACAACTTTACGTTTAACTGCATAAAATAATAATTTATTAAGTTTCGTTGCAAATAGGTTTTTTACAAAATAATAGTATTGACAGCAGCGCCGTCGAACCGACAGACTGACAGCGCGAGCGATTGTCGATTTGTTGTACTTTTGTTCGACTTTTGATGCGGCCATATTTTAAATGCTGACTAGAACTCCATTACTTATGTCAGTGACTGTACACGACTACATTCAAGAGGTTAAGTTTTGTAAACTTTGTGTGCTCACAACATGATGTATAAAGATTTATAGAGCGAGTACTGTGAATGAAAAACCGGGAATAAGCGCTATGAGGATTATAGATAATATATTATAAGAGGATATAGAGCAAGCGGAATACATTATAGTAAACAATCACTGCCTGCCGTTAGGCCCCCGTCAAATTCACAGAATCGGAGGTGCGTTGCCGGTCTTAAGGAACACAAGTAGAAAAGGAAGGAGGGGAGATTTAGGCACTCTCCCTGGCCGAATGGAACACACAATGGGGATCCTGCTACTTGACGTCGATGAGAAAGTTAGAAGGTGGTGTTACTTCGGTCCAGCCGGCCAATTTGAACTCGAGGTAGTTACTATTCCTCTACTAAATGCACAGCCCGTTCGTATGCTAAAGGACTTGTAATTATGTCGTTCTTTCCTAATATCATAACATATTATGTATTTAGGCTCGTAATGATCAGCCTTGTTGCCGTGAGCGTTGTTATTAGGTATGCCAAGAGTTGTTTACTTAACAAGTTGAAGCATGATGTAATCCTAAGTCAAGATGAATATCCGCCGGCTGATCCCCCGCACCCTTGAGATCAGAATGCTAATACCCTGATTAGGGCTACACTTTGATTAGGTTTAACTAAACTGGAGTCAGGGTCTGTTTCTATCACTGCTTTCACGCATTTGTGACAAGGCCCTCAACTTATTCTTTTTTTTATAGTTTGGATGACAGCCGAACCGAGCCGAGTGAGGACGTTAAACTTAAATCAGGATAAATAAATACTGCATTAATATGATCGTCATCACTGATTACTTTACAAAATCGAAAGAGGTTCACAATCCGACGCGTATTTTATTTTGTGCGTTCACTCATTATTCGGAGGTGACTGAACCTGAACTAATGGTTTTTTTCATCGTCAGAGTATTCTCGCAAATTGATTCCAATTTCATGAAAATAATGTTTTAACATTTGAATTCATGACAAATCAACGGATCTAACATATCGTTAGCAGCTTTAACAGTTAACTATAACTTAACTGAGGTATTTGCACTTTGTCAGCATTATGGGCCTGATGAAAAAGTTTCTACCTGTAAGGTGCCAATAGTGGAGTTTTCATGAGAACTCCTCAATTTTAATATTTTTGCATTCGTAAAATCTACACAATGAAATGTGTAATTGTTCACGTAGATATTGTAGAGCACCTCTTTCGCTCTCACGAGAACCCAAATACGAATAACAAGGCGTACCAAGTGCCTTCATCATGTATTGGTTTTGAGAATAATTTGTCTTTTCCTAAACTTTGTCCGCAAATAAAATACATAAATTTTGCTTTTAAATCGATGACCTTGTTCGGCCTTCGTGGATTAGTCTATGAATATGAATAATCAATGTCATGTTAGCCTGGATTCCGATTTCTGTTTACAATTGCTCAATACAAATCTCCGTGTCAAAACTATTTTTTAGATCAATTAAAATATATCCATTATAAATTGAATATCCAGAATATCACACGAACAGAATTATGGATGCGTTGTAAGATTTTTCCACTATTTATATTACAAATGAGCCTGTGAAATCTCAAATTATACAGACCCATTTAATTATGACATCAAAAGATGAAAACCAAGCTAAGTTACTGCACCAAACATTGCATATCTTCGTTTCATCCGCAGAATACCCAGTAATGAAACCACTTAAGGCTTACAAGGCTTTTAATTAGTTAGCAGCTGTAAAGGGATTATGAGCCGTTATGAGAGGGCGGGTGGTTGCGGTAAATATGGTGTAGGTACGCATACAGCATTATCATCAGCTCTGTGGGAATCATTTTAAATTATAGAATTTAATGAACAATATGATATTATAATGAATGTTCTTTATTCATGTTTAAAGAGCTATATTCAATCAGTCTACCAGCTGAATTTCATAAATGCACCAGGCGAAACTGAATCCATAATTAACCGTGCGGCTTTATTTGGATGCCTTTATGTCAAAGTTCAACCTTGTATGTATACCTACACCTGATTACTTTGAAATGTGTTATACCTAACATAACTTTAGTAGATCCTGACATTCCTGAAATACGAGTATATAATTTATTATTATTTTTCAAGTATTTTAATAAAGTGATACATATTTGCTGTATTACAAATGACAGTTTGTGAATATAACAATTAAGTACGTAGTTGTCCGCGCTATTTATATATATGTTAGAATCTGTAGAATATATCTCACCAGCACTATCGATTATTAATCATGTGTCACCGTTGTCATCAAACCGGTTTGCAGATACAAATTTAGCGAGCTCACCGTGTCGACGAATGAAACAGCGCAATGGTGGTGTCACGTTTCAGGTATCGTTTTTCAATACGATATGTGGTGTATCTTTAATACTTATATATTAATTATGTAATTTTGCAGCAAAGTCTGAAGTTATTACTTATTTATTTTGAGCTAGATTATGTTATTAAATTTATACAGAAGCAAACGTGAGAGGAATATCTCCAGAGTTGTGGGCACACAAGCGTCGACCACGATCTTCCTTGGCCCGGTGAGAGCTTTTCTACTATAAATTATATTCCTGGGTATTCCCTTGATTACAAAGTGTAGCCAAACAAAATTAGACAATTGTGTTATTCAAGTGGGTAGAATGAAAGTCCAGTGAGGTCCGGTATTGTATAGGCGAGAAACTATTTTTTAAAAAACGACGAACTTTTAGTGTATTTTCATTGGACTAAATAAAAAAGAAAAAGACTAAATCATCAAACAAGCGGACAAACAAAACTTCTGCTTTTGCGTTTAAAAACAGGTCTCGGGCAAGCAGCCCGGACATGCGCCCGCACAGTAAATCGATCTCCCCGTCGCGGCGGCTGTCTACGGAGTGCACGAACATGTCGAACATCCTTAGACATACTGAACACAATGCTGATATATCGTAAATATTAATTAAATTAAACAACACATTACAATACATTAAGAATCAAGGAGATGGTGACGCCAAAGCGAAACTCGGTCACTTATCGTACCGAAATTCAAATGGCTCAAAATAACATTTATTTTTGCTGTCAGCCTGCCACCATCCAGAGTATCGGAAGCGGTAATATCTTTATTTTTGCTCTTGCACGTTGAAATAATGAGTAAACCACATGTAATTCTTTAAATACTGTTTTAAGACATAGGTATCCGTCTTCGTACAGTCAGCGTCAAATATACCAGAGCGGGCAAAGTGGTCAAACATATCTGAACACGCCCGAGCGTATTTGACAATACAGTAGAGTTCAGATATTTTTGACACCTTGCCCGCTCTGGTTTTTGACGCTGACTGTACCATGCGACGACCATTGTTAAGTGCACATAGCTTGACTCGTAGATTTAAGTATTCCATAGCTGTAAAGTTAAAAAAAACAGAAGTGAACGATAAGATTATTATAGCCAAGTTTACTTTAAAACGTGTATACATATATGTATTTGTGACCTTGAGTGTAGATATAAGCAAAAGGTCGTTTTTCTCAAAAAACTTATAATTCTGTCAAGCCAAAATTATTAAGGCTTATGTTTAGCAGTGAACTTTTTTCGTCTGTAATGATAACCACAATGATGAATGTGTAGGGACGAAGATTGCTGGAGGTCCTGTGCCGTGAAGTCGGAGGCGTACTTTTCTCATTGCCCGCCATCAACGCCAGTCGAGGTGTTCATCATAGGCGCGCCGCCTCCCTTGCCCATCGCTCTCACTCTAGCAAGCCATGACCTAAAGGTTTGGACCATTAAATACATTTACCACGTATATATATACAGGTGAATATGGAAAAGTCACAGGGACGGCAACAAATTCCACGCAAAAAGGGCTAACTTTTATTTTTGAAAACAATAGCTCTACTGCATTTACTTTTGAATTTTTGAAAATCGTCAACCTTAATGGGAAATCGAACTGGTCGAATATGACAAAACAATAAAGTCGTGCTTTATAATACAGATCGAAAGAGTCATTGATAGTGATCATTTACATATATTATTATCTACAACACATACACTTTTAAACTAACTTAAGACCGTCTCAGGTTAGTCTAGAATAACCTAACGTACCTACTTAGCTACGTTCAGGATAAATTCAACGTTATCGCAAAATGTTATCCACATAATCTTTAAATACTTTAGCTCGCGGTAAGCTTATATTACGAGTACATCGAATCCACATTAACTACCAAAGCGCATGTAGCCTTTAGGCCGAACTGGATCGCAGCTCGCGAGTTGTAGGTGACAGGGGCCTGTCTTGTCGTGATTGTCCATAACTTTTCAGACTGTCTGGCCACTACTCAGTGAAACAGCGAGGTACGGGTGTGGCTGAAGCCGAGGCTGCGACGTCACCC
This sequence comes from Ditula angustiorana, assembly GCA_963691745.1. Classification (NCBI taxonomy): domain Eukaryota; kingdom Metazoa; phylum Arthropoda; class Insecta; order Lepidoptera; family Tortricidae; genus Ditula; species Ditula angustiorana. The sequence continues at coordinate 17,096,113 of OY829472.1, forward strand.
ACCGTCGAGTGCGCACCCACCTAGCCCCCTTAGAACTCGCGTTGTGAGAACACATCTTTTACAACCGATTCCTCCCTTACTTACACGCTTCCAGAGTGGGACCAATTTAGGGAATCGCCTCTTCTAAATGTTTCCCTACGTGAAGTTATCTGGATTTCATTATATTCGGTAGGCAGGAATACAGTCAGCAGCAGATATATCTACAAAGTCGAAAAAGTTAAACTTATATAAAGTCAGAACTTGTGTAACTGTTGTTGAGCTCTTCGAGTATTGAGCTGTAAACTGATTGTACTATAGAGCTACGGCGCATAACATTTTCTAAACGTATGAAATTAGCGCAGCTGGACATTGATTTCATACATATCTACATAATGATATTATCTTGTGATAGAGCTCGCTATTTACTGAACATCTCTTACGTGAACTGAAATTATCTCTGTCTAGACTGAGGTAATAATAATTTAGTAGCAGTCGTCGGACCGTGCTCATTTATGTTTATACATAACTAATATTTTTTGCTCATTGGAATAGAACTAAGTAGGCTTAATTCCAGGGTAACGTCACAGCCAGTAGGTTGAGTTCTGCTGCTTTAACAGATAGAAAAATACGGCATTAGCTGCAATGTAGCGACGGCACGGTGGGTCTAATTCGCCTATTTTAATCGCATTCGCAGATATTGAGTCAATTTTCATTTCGGAGAAATAAACAATTGGAGCGTTTTGTAATATGGGCACTCATGAGTCATTAAGGGAATTTTTCTTGGAAATAGATATCCCAACCCAACCCTACCGTCGCTATATATTTTTTAAATAATCATGTACGCTAGGGAAAATATATGCAATTTCTCTCCCAACGTCGATAAGCCAAAGGCTACCAATAAGTCGTTTATTATGGGAAATTGCGTAAGATTTTACAAAAAAAAAAACTAAAACATTACTGAACAAAATGATACAAAACTCAAATTTATTGTCAAGAAGACATTCAAGTCTCGGGTGTATTATAAAATAACTATATCTTGGATACGGATGTTTGGAAATGATCCCGACTTGTATTGGCGATCCCTGGCTCCAAATATCGTACACCTACTGTATTAAATTGTTAGATTTGAAAATATTTAAGCAGTATATATATATATACATATAATATTTTTTTTAACATTGTTATTTTGATTTATTTAAAAACCTCGTTGAGTTTCTTGCCGATATCTTCTCATCAGAGGTGTAAATTTTATGACATTCATAAGTGCTTCCTGTAAGCTTAATCTGAATAAAGATATTTTGACTTGGACTTTGAATTCGATGATTGTCTTTTCTGTAAGAATAAAGTATAGCCAAGTGAAAAGTTAAATTAAAAAGTTTTTTAATGCAAGTAAGGCACTACTTAGATATATATAAAAAAAAAATTGCGAAAGTTGCTCAAATCGCCTATTTGTTAATTTTATAGTAGATCATATAAAATACCTGCTGAGACAGGATTGATACACTTTAAATGAACACGTACTTATAGTCTAAGATCCGAACTAACATAGACCTTCACCGAGGTGATAATATAATGAAACATATTTTATAACAAATATAGTATATTAGAAAATATATTAAAAATGGGTTGCCTAAAAAAATCATGGACTATTTTTAAATATTTAAAAAAAATATATTTTTAGTTAATTGTTGTAAAACTTAAATATTTATGCATTTATTTAGTTGATGTAATATTGTTTAATATTTTAGTATTATATTTTAAGGTATTTGATTTTTATGTATTTAATTAATTTTTTTTGTAACTCAAATGTCAGTTGCTCCAAAATAACGGTCACTGTTTACTACTGTATCGCTGTCATTCTCTGTCGTGTAAATACCGAGCATGCGCACTTTCTTATTTTTAATACACTTTCTAATATACTAAATTGGTTATAAAAAATAATCAAAAATAGTCTGTCCAGGATTTTTTTAGGCAACCCATTTTTAATAGAAATGGAAATTCATGCCCAAAGTTGCGGTATTTTAAAATTAAAAATACAGGAATTGGAATCTATAAACTACTTGTAACTGGTAAAAGTGATAACGAAATGTAAATGTTTAATGCTGCTTTTCTAAATTCAAACAATCTTTTTTTTTTAGTTGGCGGCCTCTAGGTTTGGGATGGCACTAGTATTAATAATTCAAAGTAGCTAAAATTCTACCCATAAGTATGAGCCATAAGTACGAGCCTACACACGAAACACGAAATATTTTGTACGTCTATACGTACAAAATACTTTTTTAAAACCTATCGCCAGAGCACATTGACTGACGATAGTTTTAATTGAATGGTGTTGTTTGTTGTCATCAGAAGATAGGCAGCGCGGGAAAGGCGGTGCGCCGGCCGCGGCGCGTAGTCCGAGCACTCCTGCGAGAGCTTATTGCTGCACTGCCATTGCGGACTCCGGGTGAAGTTAACCAAAAGTAAATCTGTCAAACTCCTAACTATGTTTGCTGTTGTACAATAAATTAATGGCCTAATTCACAACCCGTTTTAGTATTTGATCTCAGTTACAATAGTTAAGTCTCCGCCAATGGATGGTAGGACCTTGTGCAAGGTCTATCCGGATAGCAACCACACTTTGGTCGCTTATCCATCTGCTAAGCAATAGTGTTTGCATTGTTGTGTTCCGCGTGGAGAGCAAGACAGCCGTTGAAATTACTTGTACAGAGGTATTCTATCTTAGTCCTCTGGGTTGACAACGCATTTGCAGCCTACCTGTTTAGGACTATAATAGTCAAAATTCTGAGTGACCTGTAAAAGCATTAAAAGTTTTAGCAGATACAAAAAAAATGCAATTGCTTTATTATTTCGTTTGCCCAGCGAAGCCAGGGTCAATCGAATGAAATGTCGCCATTGGTGTCGAATTCATAAATGTATTTTAGCCGCAGCAAACTCAAATAATCTGTCATTATTTTGGAACAAGAAGGCGATAGATATTTTGATATAAAAATTCAATATGTTTGTAAAATCTAAGTATTATTTTAACTACAATAAATTATTTTATTTTCTGGATACAACATGAATGTCATCCGCCATGATCGATTCGGGTTTATAGGGGCGAAAATACACGAATCCGACACGCACCTTGATTTTTATGACCGCACTGCCCCCGGGCGAAGACCTGTACAACCATGGAACCATGAACTCATCGTTGCTCTATGCAAGTACGTGCGTTGACAGATTGTATAAGGACCCTCTTGGAAGAAAGAAGAACGAACTGTTTACTTCATATCCGTGTTTTTGTAATAAAAATGTGCTTACCATACTAATGCAGAGTAGCCAAATAAAATAGTTCCAATTCATATTAGGGAATTGTTGTGCGACCGACCGACCTTAACCGCCAAACACTTTATACTTATCTATACGCAGCTTTTTTGTGACCATTTTGACAGAGATAATACAGTGGCAAAGTTTTTCTGAAATTTACTGTTTCTTCAAATAATGCAATTACACGACTTATGCGGTTAACCGTTATTTTGTCGACATAAATCGTATTTTTTGGAATTGGTTTCAATTGGGTCTACCTGTACCAGTTTTCGTAAGCAAGCGATCCATTTCAGAGTCCATAATCTTATAAATATTGGAAAGCACAAACTTTATAACGCCGCCACACAACAACCTCCATTTTTTTCCGAAATGCTATACAGTTACAAAATATGTTTTGCTACTTTAGTATTCTAGAAAAAAGTTAAACATTTGACTTATTTCAGAAATACAGAGGCAGGTGCTGAAGTTGCCCCTCCTACCTCGATCACAGCGCAGGTGGTGCCGCGCGCGACAGTGACGCCCGCTACCCGCAGCGTGGCTGTCCAAGCACATTCACTCACGTAAGCTATCAATATGGCCAGCAGGCTTGGCATTTCTAGCTTGTCGTTTAAGGAAATAAAGTCACATTGTTCACACAACAGCCGGGCCAGCTTCAGGCAAACTCTATTCGATGATGGTCTACATACATACACCACACAGATCGCGAGAGTTTAGAAAAACGCTTGATGACTAAAAATATAGCTAACTTTGTATAAATATAGTTAACAAGCGCGACACTTTTGCGTTACTGAGACGCCGCTGTTATGTCTTATGTGTTCGATGTGCTGTAAGGGTCTTACCACACCTATCGACACAGAATCGGCTTAAGCCTGTCAAAAAAATCTTAAAGACCACGCAAAAATAGCAAAAAAGACGTCGTACGCCTCGGTTCAGCTCGGCCGACGCGAACCGAACCGAACATCTTTTTCGCTCTTACTGCGTATAATACTTCTTTCACCGGCTTAAGACGATCCTGAGTCGATAGATGTAGTTAGACCCTAACACTAGCGATTATATAGTAACAATAGCTAAATAACATTCCTGCTACAGTAGCACGCTAGCGTTTATCGCGCACATAAACCCTTTGGTCCCTCTCACACACGCATACTGGTTAGAACGGGATAAATGCTTTATGTCGTCGATAAAAGCTAGCGTGCTAGGCCCCATGGTGTTGTTCGTTAAACCCCGTAGTTAGGTTTAGGGTAGGGTAGGGGTTAAACAGCCCAAATGAAGAAATGAATGACTTGAAGGTTTTTTATATTAGCTATGTGTAAGATTACAGACAGTGTTTTGTGTACCAGACCACGAACTTTGTTCTGATAACGAACTATGACACTGCACAGAGAAGTTTACAAAATTAACTATCTTCCAGTTCGTTCATTTTACAACACAATTGTGTCGACGCATATAACACAGAAATCAGATATCACTTAGTTATTCGTACTTTTACTAAGGAACGTGTATCTTATATTGAGTAGAGTCCCAGACTGCGTAGTGATACGCGACGGCAAGTAATTGACATTTCAGCAAATTATTATTATTATTTACTAATTATACCGCATTCAAATGATAGAGTAGACTAGAGACTAGGGGCCAATTAGTAGAAATAAGCTAATTTACGATTTAGATTAGGTAGATTCATTAGTTAGTTATTGCTACTTACATTAAGCACATAAAATTTTGAATGTCAAACATAACAAATTCACAATAAGATCGTCAAAAAGGTAAAAAAAGAGTAAAATAAAAATTTCACAATAAAAATATTAATATACTAATGATTACAATTGATCAAATTTTGAGAGACATCTTTCGTAAAATTCTTCTGAATAAAAATATAATATAATATGAATGAACGTCTTGCATGTAAGTAATAAGAAAATGTTACATTTCCAGGTTTTAACATCAACATTTGGACTAGGGCGTTTAAAGTTAGGTTTGTTACACAACATTACCTAGTCAAATCACAAAAGGTCTTGGCTGTAGAAAAATAAATATATTTGTTTCAAAAAGCTTAAATTTAGTAATGTTTAAATGGATGTCTAAAAGCCGTTTATATATTATCAAAGAAAAATACGAAAAGTTCCAGTAAAAAAATAACAATGCCAATTAACGTATTCGGCAAACGTGTGATAACTCGGGGCACGTTCTAGGGATTTGATATTTATAAATATGATGTCTATGTTTCTATACATATATACCTACATGAAAATCCTCCACTAGTCTACTGTTTAAAGAGACACGGTATCATAGTCATATATCTATTTATCTAGACGAGAATCCTTATTGCCGACAAACAAGGAAAATATATTAATTGTGGGTATACTATGAAACCCATTTCAAAATAAAAAATATATACTTTTGCATTTTTCTATTGTTTTTGTTTAACAGATATAATATCTTGATCTTGACAGTAATATCGATACTACTTTTTCCTGCAAAAATATTTTGCTACATGACTTTAGTATTTGTTCCCCGAGTAACCACACGTAGGAGATGAATTGAGGCTTATAAAACTTATTTGATAGAAGTCGAATAAGCTGTTACTATACCACGAAGCCATTTACTGAATTGCTATCATTCGTAGCGAAGGTTCGGGTCTTTAGGAACGCGTAGCACTCACAGGTAATGTAACCGCGTAGTGTGGCTTTCCCGTGAATGCTTCAAAGAGGACTTTAAAGTCTCTCCACGCTTCTCTTGAACGCAGCCAGCTTTTTTACAAGTTCGATAATCTTGGAATAAATTTTCAAAAAGTAAGAAAACGAAATAATTATGTTTTATACTTCAAGGAAGATTACTAAGTTTCATATTATTTCGGTAAAAATTACATTGTATTTTATTTCTTAAGTTTTGTAAATGGAAACAAATTTCGAGATAAACACATCACTTCCTGATTTTTTCTACTTAAAAAAGTGCTTTGGCTACTGTAAAAACTGGTTACAAAGATTTACGGAACTTTAGGATGGAAAAGCCTTATTAGTGGTTCATTGTAGAAACTCGATTGTGTATTTTCAAGAATTTGACGTAGAAATATAGTATCCAACTTTTGTGATATTTGTTTCCATTAAAATACTAATAAAGTAAGGAGACATCATCCTTATCACCATGAGTCTACAATGAACGGCTCTATATGAATTTCGGGAAAAATCAAATCACATGCAAGGCCCTTTTTTTACCCGACTACGGCAAAGCCAAAAGGAACCGTTATGTTTTTAATAATTTGTCAAAGTAATTTATGCTTTACTATAAAAACCTTCACGGTATTAGCAGTAAGTACTAGTATAATAATCTAGTAGGATCTTAAACAGGCAACTCAACGTAACGCAGTAAACTCTAGCTTCTCCACAAAATAGCTAAAGTTACTTTCAGCCGTTTGGCTGTGTAGTTTGCGTCTGTTCTCAACACGTGCATATGGAAGATAATCGCCGTGTGAGAGTTTTTAAGATATGTATAGTAAGACGACTGCATCTTTGAACAGCGCTTACTCGCTAATATCTAGGCGAGCATCTTCCCTGTTTGTAATATTAGGTAACATATAAAACATATTATTTATGTATATCTAAATTTTATATCGCCTCTCGCGTTAGCAAAAGACCATAATGACAAAATTATGTTTCGACCTGTAACCGTAGCACCAGGGTTCGAAAGGATAACTATCAATGATAATTATCACGATAATTATCACGATAATTATCACGATAATTATCATGATAATAACAGGTTGATAATTATCAATTGATAATAACAAAAAATTGCGCCCGTGAAATAGAACTATATTCTAAGTATCCAAACGTGTATTTCCGCACTTGTTGCGTGTATCCGAACGCACGTCTAGTCGCGACACGGGAATTCCCCCAATTCACAAAAAGTGTCAGTTGGTGTTACGTAACGCCAAGTGAACTCGAATGTTATTTTTGTTTGTTTTGAGACAATAAACCATCGATATTTCTTATGAAACAATTTAACAAATGATATTTTAATAATGGTGATAATTATCGGATAGTTATCAGATAATTATCGGATAATTATCCGATAATTATCACGGCTCATTATTATCTTGATAATTTCGAACCCTGCGTAGCACTATGCATTTACAGTAGATACGCGAAAAGATTAAAAACGCATTGTTAAAAATATAATAAATAAAAATTACATCAAAGAAAATGAAGTGCTGTTCGATTTTCAATTATGAACATCGCGTTGCTACCTATTTAGTAGCACAGCTTCGAATAGTGCGCAAAGCAAAATGTGCATTATGAAGTCTATAATAGTATTTTATGCAACTGTTGCATAATGAGGGGTCTTAAAACACGAGTGTGGTTTTATGAAACGAGCGTCAGCGAGTTTCATAATAGGATCACACGAGTGTTTTAAGACCTAATTATGTACAGTTGCATACATTACTTTATCTACACACATATCATAAGTACTCTATGATGGGTTCAGAAGCCATAGGGCAATGATCTGCATTGCTACTAGCTACTAGTGCTAGGTACCTATAAAATATCTATAGACTGTACACATTAAACTAATGTAATGAAAAATAAATTCGAACAAATATAGAAACAAATTAGAAAAATTCTCATAATTATATTGGTTGTTATAATGCTGGTCATTGCCTACGGTTTCTGAACGCATTATAGAGCATTTATGATATATGTGTAGATAAAAGACTTAAATTAACGTTTACGCTGAATGGGTTATCTTTTAATAAGCCAACCCTTTCGTATGGGTTTGTAAGTATTTTTAAGAGTATTTGGTAACCGTTTAATCGAATGAGTTACCGTTTGGAAATACCGACTCACTTGAATGGGTTTTGACGGGGGATGGGTTCGTTAACTTAACCCTAACGTAATACCCAAACAAAACTCTTTGAAAGGATAACTGGGAGGGTCCCTGGTTACAACAGGTATGCGTCTCGCTCGACAGTTAGCATTTTCCGCCACCAAAGTTGTTTAAACTCTTCATGTATGGTCAGCCTCAGAAGTAGCTGAACATTTTAGTACTTTGTCGCTGTCAGTAATGTGATAAGTTCGAGCAACTCATTTCATACATTATTACTACGACAAGGTTGACTGTACCATACTTACTAGTACAAGATATATTTATAAGATCATAGTGGGTCCAGCCTCAGTTTAATGTTGTTAGTTATTCTTATTACAGAACTGGTGTGGATAAAGGCATGGGTTCATTCTGCAAATCACAAAACATAAAAGTTTGTAAGTATGTAGTAAAAGTTTGTAGTATTATAAGTGTATAAGTATTAGTGTATAGCAATGTCTGGCTGGACAAATTTGGATAAAATTGGTAGCCAATCGATCGTTTCCTGGTTCAAGCACAAAATACTTTCGTTAAAAGGAACAGTTTCTGCGAGGTAGTAGTGAACGAATTTAACGCTGATAAAGTTGCGGGCACTGTTATTTATTAATAAACAAGTTCTCGTTGCTATGATTTCTGAAAAAAGCGATACAATGTCGCTGAAGGTAACAAAGACTAGTAAATACTTTTAATCAGAAAACATGGTTTTTCGAGACCAAAGGCGGGTTTTATCAAAGGATTTCCTTTTGAGAAATCCAGTTGATGATTAACAAACGAGCGGCTTAACTGCCACACTATTCCACTCATCTAACGCAGTAACTAAGAGCGCCTAGTGACAGAATAAAATAAAACATTGAAATGTGAACTTGCTTCGCCATCTGGGGTAGCGCCCACTGGTTTACTAAACTGCCGTCAGAATGGACCTCATTTCTGTCGGAAGTTGGGTAAAACCGGGAATTTGATGAAATCAATTACGGGTCTAAGTAATTGATTTCATCTAAACGATTTTAACATTATACAACGTTGATTATAGGCAGAGAATATTTAATCTCTCCTTAAAGAGACCCCAATCCCTTTTACTTATTCTCTATTCCACCTAATATAAGATAAATAAGGAGATCAAAATTGTGTACCTATTTATATGCAATGAAACTATTTTAACAATGTGTTATATTTATATGGTCTGTCGGGATATAGCGGTTGATGGCGGTGCGGGCGAGAGGCGCCTACGCGGATCGGAGGCCTGGGTGGGCGGCGCGCGCGCATTGCGCGACTCGCACGTGCGCCTTGTGCTGCGCCAACTGCGCCACATCGAGCGGCTCAACCGCGCGCTCGACCACGCCATACCCGCCCTCAAACACCAACAATGATTTAAACTTGGCTCAGTTAATAAATGTCTGCGTAATTATTACCTGTCTTTATTTTTCAGTAGTATATCTTGAAGTAGTGTGGAGTTACAAAAGCATGAGACACTAGTGACGATTGTTTGGAAAAATATAAATATCAGCAAATATGCTATTACTATTGTTATGACTTACGGTTACATAGTTAACTTTTTTCTTGACTAGAGGTAAATTCTTTATAGACAACCCTGAACCATTTAACATGAGAGTTATGTTGGACTCTCACATAGCTCCGTTGCTATGGGGGCCTACTTAGACTAAAAAAAATGCTCAGTTAGCCCGCAGCTGCACAGCCGATTTTCTTGAACGCCGTAGGACTGAAACAGTTGCCACTGCGACGCCCGTTAGCAAGGATGGCCCCCAACAGGAGCTCGCGATGCCGGCCGGCAGGAGAAGCCCCCATCCTTTACCGCCGTGGTCCCTCTACGGGATTACGGTTCACTAAGCCGACTTTTGTTAAAATATGTTTCATCTTTACCTATCTTTGCTTTCGAAAAATAGAAATAAAAAAAAAACAGTCACAAGACCTTTGTAAACTCTTATGGGTTAAACGTCTCTGAAAGAATAAATCAGAGCTATGAAAAAGGGTTGTTATTGGAATTGTACCTTTAAAGGGGTAAAAGGGGGGATCCAAATGTGCATGAAGATTCATTGTCTTCTTTGTGATAACACAAACTTTGAATCTTTCTTAACTAGGTACCTACATAAAATATCATTATAATTTTTAAACGGGATCTAAAAGGTGTTCTTGTTTGTATGAGAAAAGATACTTATTTTATTCTGCGTTTGATTGTGTTAATTTTGAATTCCGCTCAAATTTATTAAAAGCGACGTTGCCAGCTTTGGTTTGTAATTGTGACAGATGTGATTTTATTCTTAAAATTTGTTGGTTATTTTCTACTAGCCGACGCGCGCGACTTCGTTCACGTAAAATTAGTAGCCTATGTCCGTCAGGAATAGTGTAGCTTTCTATCTGTGAAAGAATTTTCTAAATCGGTTCAGTGGTTCCAGAGATTACCCCCTACATACAAACAAACAAACAAACAAAGTTTACCTCTTTATTATATTAGTGTAGATTATTCTTATTACTTACACTTACTTATTTATTACCCGACTACGGCAAAGCCAAAAGGAAGGGTTTTGTTTATGATCTGCCGATTCAATTTCAACGTCAATAATATTTTGTTTTTCAGACAACCAGTATTATTTTTTGATGAGTGTGTCTCCAAAGTTTATTCTGGCAGATTTTATATTTTTGTCGTACTGACAAATTTCAGGAATTCGCTATTCGTTAAAAATTACTTGTTCAACTCGTGTAGTGCCCATGTTGCTTGATGTTAAGTACGCATTTACCATGCAGTTGCCTATTTGTATGTAAGTACCTCGTTTTTGAAATTTATTCATTATATTTTACATCAAGTTTTTATTCAAAAGAGGTTGTATATGTTTAATACAAAATGATGGTTTGCATCTTATTCTTGTCTTGTCTTAGTCTTGTCTTATTTATAATAAAACAAAATAAAATACAATTTCTCACTCAGAACAGAAAATAAATTATTCTATGATCTGAGATTTCTCAGTAGGAAATTACGCATCTTGTCACGTGAAAATTTCAAAATTATTCTTTTGTAGTGAGTTGTGTGTTATTTATTCCAAGGATATCTTTATCTTATACTATGAAGAAAACAACCCTTTCACTTTTAAACATTATAAACAATGATTTTATAAAGCACCTACTTTCAAAATATTATTCGTCACTACCATTTATCCTACAATGGCACTGCTGTTAAAAATTCGTGTCAAACTAAATAATAGTAAGCTTATAGTAGATTTGTAGGTCAATCTACATACATATCGTCAAACTACCTATCCCCCCCCCCTTACCGAAGCATTTCTCTCGATTCTGCAAAATGAAAAAAAAACTTGTGAAAATCATTACTGATCGAGATTTAATTTATTTAACCTTATACATAATGTAAGCTCTAATGAAAGGTACTTATGAAGTAATTACCTTTTTATTAAATTCCAGTCACTTACAAAGGAAAAAGCGAACAAACTGGCAATCAAAAGCAACGTTTCATCTGATCGTTATTATATCCTCTCAGCATATGCTTTATATATTTTTTTCTAAAGACTGCAAGAATCTAATTTAAGCCTATTTTTTCAAGGCAAATCTAGAGGGACGCAGAGCTACAGAACACACGCATAGTCATATAACGTGTTCTCATTCGGGAGCCTTACTGCGTCACCTTGCATGGACGGGCATGCACGACCGTGGATAGTGGGCTTTAAAAGTCAATTGAGAATCATTTCCTCCGAGGCGACGTCAATCTAGCGCCCATCCACGACGTAATGAAATTCACGACATGATTTACATTTTTTCCTGCTACTCAACCTCTTTTTATTGGAGTAATAAATAATGCGCCTCGGGCCAATTTTGTTTATCGCAAAGCTGCAAGTGATTATTAAATAATTCCTTTAATTTATTAAATAAGTGCTCAGATTATTAGGTTTCAATGAAATCCTTTAACACTGACATTGGTATGATAAACAGCTTGGAGGCACATGTGAACACGAATGGCACGGAAGGGACGTGTGGCGCGGCATGGGGAGAGGGCGCGCGAGGCTCGCTCCGGCGGCCGGCGACCGGCCGGGCGACCCCGGCTCCGGCAACTCGCTTGCTCCCGCCGACCCGACAACGCCGGACGTTCTTATCGATCACACTACTTTTCTTCAAAAGGAACGCGAATACTCTACTTAGTGCCTATATTAACTGCTACTAAACCCACTACTAGTGCAGATTTGATACGATGCAAACGTATGCGGGTTCCAATTTGCGGTCTCCCTTCGCATCCGGTGCAACGAAAAATTTAAACAATTTTTGGAAAACAGGCGATATAAACCGTTTTATTTATTTTATTGCAATGTCTACAAGTGGCAAACGTGTAAGAAATTATTATTTAATCAATTCTAGCAAATATAACATGATTTGCAAACTGCCGTATTCCTCTGGAGAGATTATGGTAACAACTATGATACCTACCTATTACTATTTAACGAAAAGACTCAAAAGGCAGTGAGGTAGGTAAGTCATTTTAAACTTGCAGAGTAAGTTTTATCTTACAGGTCTAAAAAGTATGATATTACAACACGTAGGTACAGTCAAGGAAATTGAAACACGTACCACCGTAGAACCTAGTCGAAGAGACATACGCATGACATTTGTATGACATAGCCTGGCGTTTAACGCGTCGCGTCAATGCGATAGGGTTCTATGGTGGAACGTGAATAAATTTCCCCTACTGTACCTAGTCGACTTTTTAAATACTTTTATCGCCATTAAAATTATCAAAACAAATAATACCAAATTATTATATATGTGTAATTTATGTAATTTTGCTGTGCTATTTTTTTTTTCTTTATTCGGGGCATCAACAGCATTACAGATCTAATCTATATTTATAAACATAACAATACAAAAAGCCAATAACAGATGTCCACTAAAATACAGTAAGCGGAACCACAGTAAATAAGAAAAACAAAAAAAAACAAAATATTTATACTAAGCAAGCAAATGACATAAAAAAAATAACACACTAAATTTAAAATATATTAACTACTTCACATGTACTTCACTATTTATTGTTATATTTTTTTATGTATGCGTGTATGTCATGTCCTATTGTGATAATTATGTATATTGCACTGTAATCTGTTTTGAAAAGAGAAGAAAAAACTGCTGAGTTTCTTGCGGCGTTTCTTCTCAGTAGATCTTCTATTTTCCGAAGCGCTAGTAGATTCCGACATGTAAAAGAGCCTATATTATGGCCTACTTGCAAAATATTTTTTTCGTTTTCTATTTCATTATGATAAGCATTTGAAATTCTTTACGAGATATTATTGTTTGTTCTATGACAGAACGGTAACTACACCTGAGACGAGTATTACACAACATCAGAAAGCGCTCCGACATAACCTCTGCATTAAACAGAGTAGCTGCTACTCTGCGACAATACCAGAAATCCCTAAAAAAATTAGACTCTGCAATTGAAAATCAAATTTCTCTCTGCTACTGACAAAGGTGACTGTTGTTTGTGGAATACATATAGTAAAAAGCTCCGTGGTAGTACAAAACAACTAAACATATCTTAGACACTTAATACATCAGCGATTTGTATGGGATGACAGCGTTTAATCATGAACTGTGTCTAAAACGCTTAATGCAAACGCACATGCGTTCCATACCTGAAATTTTTTAACAGCGACACTGGGTGAAAATTCTTAAAACGCATTCCCGATGGACCGTAATAGTGTGATTGTAATTGAATACATTGTTGCTATTTATATAGGCTATTTTAAGAGTTCCGAACCATAAGATAAAAAGGTTTATGGTATCAATTTTGTATCTATCTGTTTGTCTATTACACTATTTGATTTGAGGAGGCTACATTTATTTCTCCAGGTTTTGAGCCGTATATTCATTTCTTCTAGTAGCGTGTTTAGCCTAGCGGAGGCTTTAACAGGGTGTCTTTTTCAACTCTATATTGCTGTGTATTTTATTTGCGTAAGTAGCAGTCCGTAGTTTACAATTTACAGGGTTGGCAGACGTGTAAGGTTGTATACAGCGCCGAGCCTAAAACGTAACCTTGGGACACACCTGCTTCTGTATCCAGGATTGAAGATTATTTATCACCATATTTTTACGAAAAACAATCTGTTTTCTAGGTAGAACTTCAGGATAATATTGAAGGTATGACGAAGAACTTATTTAACTTTGTGCATTTGGCCGTTGTGCCAGACTTTATCTAAAGCCTGCTGGATATTTAAGAATACTGCAGAACAATACTGTTTGATCTCCATAGCTTCTATGATTTTGTCTGCCATTCTATAAACTTGCTTGACTGTGAAGCGGTGTCTCCCGAATGCGAATTGGTGGTCGGGTATAAGTTTTTTAGCTTCTACCATACGCCTAAGATGTTATGTAATACTCGTCTCAGGTATCGTTTTTCTAACCATCTCTCTAACCAACCGTGTGGCAGTGTAAAGTACGATACTATTGCGTTTGGATTTGTGAGGCGTAGACAGCCGTTCTAACAATCGGCGGTTGCTTTATCTATGTCTGCTTGCATTTTTAGTGGTTTATTCAGATATGCGCTTAAGTCTTTATAGGCCACAAAGCAGTCCCAGTCAGTTTATTACATTCGTAAGGCGTGGAGGTTCATTCTTCAAAAAGATGTATGTGCTTACTTATTTTTAGCATACGAGTATCAAATGAAAGCTGGTCATAAGCCTATTCTGAAATATATACATTTTATACTTTTATGTTATTCAACCTGAAATCTTAAACATTATGTGCGGCGGCACCGCATCATACACAGCGCTTCGGAAACGCTCTCCCCCACCTGCGCCATACTCTTGCACCCGCTCGCTCCAACACGCCGCTTCCAATAGCTCCCGTTTACAAGATTTAGTTTTGTTTGCTTTGTAAAATATTTTTAATTTAAAAAGCGTATGATATTTTTTTTAATGTTTGTCGATTGTCTGCTGTTGGTCCTTTTGCGGAAAGGTCGTTAACGTTGAACGTGAGACTAACCGTCATCCTTAGTCAAACGGCAAGAGCGTTTATTTAATCGGTTCGAATCTGCATAGTTTTTTCTTAACTTTATTCTGACGAACATTAAGATACGGTATTAAGGCGATTGGATAGAAGCAAAATTTCTTTGCGTTTCGTTGACCCATTTGCTACTTGCGTGTATGTGATTTAATATTTCTGAATTTTAATTGTAATGACTAATTTGGGTATTATCAAGTAAAACATACAGCAGTTTATTTCTGTCACATAAACCGACCCTAAAGATGACTGGTCATGGTGTTCCAAGTTCCAACCTCGGCCTCACAGGAGCCGGCTCTATCCCGTCACGACATACACCTAATGTATTATCTAAAAGCGCCTGGTCGAGGGGATTGGCGGACTGGCGACCAAAGGACTGGCAGCTGTCTCTCGCAAAGAATCAGTGTTGCGATCCAACGAGGGAATACTGCCAGCATATCTGGCACCATGCCTCGAGGGCGAGTTTTTTCTATTTAGTTTGGTTCTGGCTTTATGTTACTGAAAATGAAAATGAAAATGAAAATGAATGAAAATGAATGAAAATGAAAATGAAAATGAAAAATTTATTTTGCAAGTAGGCCATATAGGCTCTTTTACATGTCTGAATCTACTAGCGCTTCGGAAAATGGAAGAATCTGCTGAGAAGAAACGCCGCAAGAAACTCAGCAGTTTATCTTTTTTTTTCTTCTCTTTTGAAAACAAGATTACAGAGCAATATACACAATCATAACAATAGTTCACATAAAGTGTGAAAAAAAAAAAAAGATAATAAATAGCACAGCAAGCTTTAAGCATATTGAACGAACTGGCACTAGTACAGATTGACCAAGAGATGTATAGGGTCCCCAGGTCAAAGAAATTAGAATCGGGATGTATGTGGTCCCTGATCAAATACTTAGTCTAAATAACTTAGAGATGTATAGTCTCTAAGGGTCAAAACAAATTAATTACCTTAATCTATGCTTAGCAGAGGTGTAAAACGCCTCCACGGTCAAATTGTACAATATTACTTGGAGATGTATAGTCTCCGAATGTCAAAAGAATATAAGAATAAAAATATTCATGTCAAAAAAAAAAAAATTGGTGAAAATCCAACAAAATCAGTAATATAACAATAACAACTCAATATATGTCTATATTTAGTTATATATATAAATATAAATAAATAGACAACACGATGAAGTCTCCCACATCAAACCGCATTTAAGTACCTACATTTTAGGCTTTTTGAGAATTACATTAGTCTTTGCAGCATGAATAGTCCGGACCCCACAAACAGCACCCGATCACGAGTATGACGCGTATCTCAGCCATCGTCTCCCTCAACCATATTGCAGGGAAGGTGGCGACCCGATCAACGACGCCACCGTAAGCAATGCCCTTTAAGCGAGCATGACATACTCAAGCAGTACGACTACAAAAGAGAAATTGAATACGGTTCGTCTGGCGAGAAACATCACAATGTGCTCCAAAATAATAATTACACTTTAATAGGATGTCATACATAATTAATAGGTATAAAATTAAGTGATAAAAAAAAAAAAAGATTAATGCTTAGAAATGTCACAAACATACAATTATTTATTAAAGTCAAAGATATTTAAATTAAATATTGAACAGCCGATATTTAAATTAAATATTCACGCCTTTAGAACTGGCCAAGTCAAATCGTCGCATATATATTCGTCGACTTTGTAATAAGCTTTTTTCAATAGCGTGTTTTTAATATACCTCTTGAATGCATTTAGAGGTAATTCCCATACATCCACAGGCACTTTATTATAGAACCTCACGCAGTTCCCTAGAAAGGATTTGCTAACTTTTTTTAAGCGGAATTTGGGTACAAAAAGCTTATTTTTATTTCGTGTGTTGAAATGATGGACATCACACAGTTTCTTGAAGGAATTAAAGTTCCTATGCGTATATACAATTACATCATATATATATTGTGAAGCTACTGTAAGGATGTCTATTTCTTTAAAGCGTTCTCTCAGTGAATCACGAGAGCCAAGGTTGTAGATGGACCGAACTGCCCTCTTCTGCAGAACAAAAATGGTTTCAATGTCGGCTGCCTTACCCCAAATCAGAATGCCATAGGACATAAGGCTGTGAAAATAACTGAAATAAACGAGACGCGCAGTTTCCACGCTGGTGTACTGTCTGATTCTTCGTACGGCATATGCTGCAGAACTCAATTTATCAGCAAGATTCGAAATATGTGGACTCCATTGTAAATTTCGATCCAAAGTAAGTCCAAGGAAAACAGTTTCGTCTACTAAGTCTAGTCTCTCTCCATTTAAAGTAATCATTGTATCAACTTGTCTTACATTTGGTAGTGAAAATTTAACACATTTAGTTTTTGCAGCGTTCAGCAGAAGGTTGTTAGCTGTGAACCATTTTAAAACATCTATTAGGGTCTCATTGATGTGACTGTGGTCTTCTTGTTGCCTGTTAACTTTAAAAATTAGCGAGGTGTCATCAGCAAATAGAACTATGTCACACTTATTTCGTACTAGGCTAGGTAGGTCGTTTATATAGACCAGAAAGAGAAACGGTCCCAAAAATCGATCCCTGTGGCACTCCAAGCTTCACCGGTGCTCCACGTGACTGCACTCTATTTACGACCACCTTCTGGATTCTCTGGCTAAGATAGGAAAAAACAAGATTCAGTGCCTCAGCTGAGAGCCCGTAGTGCCGTAGCTTGCGCAGGAGTGTCTCATGTTCCACACAATCAAACGCTTTGGAGAGATCGCAGAAGATGCCTATTGCATCCTGCGAATGTTCCCATGCATCGTAAATATGCTTCATGAGTGTTGCAGCTGCATCTGTGGTCGAACGCCCTCTTGTAAATCCGAATTGCTTGCTATGTAGTAATTTATTAATGTTAAAATGATGAAGCATTTGGTTGAGCATGATCTTCTCAAACACTTTACTTAGCACTGGAAGTATAGAAATCGGTCGAAAATTTCCAGGGTCGGATTTGCTGCCAGATTTAAATAAAGGAATAACCTTACTATACTTCATAAGGTCGGGAAACATACACTCGTCTACGCAGTTATTAAATATAATGGCCAGATACGGTGCCACAATATGAATGACAGATTGGATAACTTTAACGGAAGTACCCCAAAGATCCTCAGTATTCTTAAGCTTCAAGGATTTAAATGTTTTGATGATCTCGTGTGGGTCGGTATAATGAAAATCAAAGTTTAGATTTCTTACATTAGCAACCTCGTTTAAGTAAGAACCAGCCCTCACACTACATGAATTCAGGCCACGAGTAGTAGTTGAAGCTATGTTCGAGAAAAAAAATTCAAAAGTGTCCGCCACATCTAAATCTGACGTCAGTATCTTATTGTTAAGTTTGAGTTTAAAATGGCCATCACGGGGCTTTGATTTACCTGTCTCTGAATTGATAACATTCCAAACTGCCTTGACTTTATTATCAGCAGATTTAACTTTATTACTTATATAGTCTGCCTTGGCGGCAGAACAAACCTTTTTAAATAATTTAGAATATTTTTTTACATAATCAATGAAACTAGCATCTTGGCTGTAGCTCTTCATTTCATACAACTCGTACAGTTTGGTCCTACTCTTATGTATTCCAACTGTGGCCCAATCACTAAATTTTGGTTTGTTTGAGCCGTTCTTGACAGTCTTTAATTTGAAAATGTTTTCAAACTCATTATTTATAACACTAGTTAAATCCTTATATAATATGTTGGGATCACTCGTCCCTATGGTAGGCACAGGAACTTTACAGAGAATATTCTGTTTGAACTTTTCTATTCGACCTACAGTTATAGGCCTGTAGGTTAATTCTAGTTTAGGATTCTGATTGGTGATTTTAAAAGTGGCTTTCTGGCCACTGTGATCCGAGTTAAAACATTTAAATATTGCCACTTCCGTAGCTTCACTCATGCAGAAAATATTGTCTAAACATGTCGCCGTGCTGGCGGTCACTCTAGTGGGCTCATTAAACAGATGAAACAAGTTAAAAGATTTAAATAGGTTCAATAGTCTGACCGAGTTTGTATTTGTTGAGTCTAGTAAGTTAACATTGAAGTCGCCACATACCATGATGAATTTACTACTTTCAAAAATCTGTTTCAGGGCATCTTCCATTACGGCTTCAAACTGGCTAAAGTCTGAAGACGGTGGCCTGTATACGCACAGTATAATGTGGTTTTCTAATTCCACACATGAAATTTCGATAACTCGCTCAATAGAAAGCTGAACTATATTTTTACGTTCTTTACATTTAAAATCGTTTTTTAAAATAATCATGGAGCCTCCGTGAATTGCCGACTTTCTAGTGAAGGAGCTACCGATTTTGTAATTATTAAAGTTCAATAATAATTCATGTCGTTTCAGCCAGTGTTCAGTAATGCACATTACATCTACATTAAAAGCATCTAAGAATAAACCAATTTCTATTATTTTGCTGGAAAAGCCTTGTATATTTTGATGAACCAAAATAAGGTTACGTTGCTTTTCCGCTGTCTCACGCATTAGTTTAAAGCCGGCTGGCGGGCCGCGGGGGAGGCCGCGCGCTCGGCGGCTCCGGCCCCGCCGCCGCTGTCTGCTGCGTGCAAGTGCCCAGGTTCAATATTGTATGCTAGCAGCTTCGCTGTTGCTATTTTACATTTTTTTGGTAAATAACATTTGTCTCTATTTAACTGAAAACGTTTTACAAATTTGTTGCTGTCAAAAAATGTATAAGTACTATTAAAACATGTCAAATTATACAGCATAGCATTCAAATTTGAAATTTTGATGTTTTGCTCATAGGATACAGAACCCGAATACGGGAGCGCACATAAAATTATTTTATGAATACCGCGTTGCTCGACTATTGACAGTGCTCGTAGTAAGCATTCAAAGTGAGGTTTCGACAAGTCTAGACTATTACCTAACATAATAATTAGCGTCGTGGCCGTGTTAAAATTGTCCTTTGACAGTCGGTCGGCGAACTGCTGAAGACTCGCACCGCGGAGGCATTGATTTACGACCCTCTGCCTCAAAAGCTGGCCCAGCACGGATCCAAATCCCACGCCAATCTCGTCGGAGTAGATGACAGTAGTGGCTGTGGGAGCCGCCGCAGGTGCCGTCGCTGGATTCGTTGTAGCGAGCGGGGCGCCGGGCGCTGGGCGCGCCGGGGATGCTGCGGGTGCCGGGGCTGCGGGCGCCGCACGCGGGGCCACCGGGGCCATCGGGGCCGCGGGCGCGGCCGTAGGAGGGCGCGCGGGGGCGGGGTGCTGCGCCGGCGTGGAGGTCTCGACTGGCACGGCGCTGCGACTCTCAGCGAGCGAGGTTTCATGCGAACAAATACAAATATGATTATTCAAGAGAGAATCGAAGCGTTCTTCATTATAGCGACACATATCGACGAGCTGCGTCGCGGCGCTCACGTGTTCGCTGATCTCCCGCTTGCTGCTTTCATACTTGGCATTGATATCTCTGAGCGCCTCTTCTAGTCTACTGATTTTGGACTGCAAGGTCTGTGTCGTACTATTATATAAATAATTACTAGCTTCTAATTTACTGCTACTTAATTTTAATTTGTTAACTAAATTACGACGTTCTTTTATTAATTGTACATTTTTTTGTAGACTGTACTTAGAATTTGTAAGCTTTTGAGTACGCCTCATAAACTTCTTTATTTTAATATATTTTTTAAATTTATTATTACTTACAAAATAGCAAGATGCAGTTGAGTCATCTTTTGTCAAGTCGACAGTGGTTAGGATAGAATCCGAATGGGATGTTGTCAGGGACCCGATGGTGGTACTATTTTCCAACATGTCTTCGTACAAGCTTTTACCCATCAGCTCTTCATACAAGCTATCAGTCTCAGCAGTCCGATGACGCTCACATTCACTTTGAAGGTCATTTATGTCTCTGTGGGCCTCATTCAGCTCCCGCTCCAGGTCATATATGCGGTTTAAAGCTGCTTCGTGACTAGCTGTACATTCTTTGAAGGATTCCATTCCAGCTTGCATATGCAGTAGCTGGTCAACAGTATCCTTATGCTGGGTGTCAAGCTCTGCCAGTTGGTTTTTTAACTCGGTGTTCTTTTTCACCACTTTTGCCACTTCCTCCTCGCTGTCTTCTCTTTCCTTCATAAGCTGATCACACAAGTTCTTGGAGACTTTTAACTCCTTGAGGGCTGCTCTTAGTTGCATTTCCTGCTGGCGCGCCACGGCCTTGCGGGTGAGCACACTGGAACTCATTTCAGCTGCAGTTACTATGATGCACTGGAAACCAATAAATGGTCGAGTTAATTGAGGTAGGATTATGGAAAAAGTACAAAAATACACAAATATTTATGTTTTAGTTGAATTTGTAAATTAGAGTTTCAATCCCTGTGACAACTTTTATCTTATTATAAACTTAGTTTCCACTATAATCAAATTAAATGTTAAATTGAACAATGGTCATAAAAAAGCCTTATAAAAATAGAATTAGGCCAGTAATACAAGTATCAGTTATTCTTTAGCCAGATAGAACACTGGTCAAAGCACAAAATTTAAATTTAAATTCTGTTCACTCAGTTAGTCAAGTATAAGTATATTATACAACTGGCAGTTGACCCGCAACCTACAGTAACAACACAGTTCTTTTACTTGCCACAGCACAACTGAACACTGAATAAAGATGGAAAATAGCGAGGTCAAAAGGTCACCTATAAATAAGGCAAGAGAAAAAAAAATAATAATAAAAAAGAAATGAAAAATTTAAATAGGTAACAAATTTAACTAACAAAATACAATGCTGAGAGGATGAGAAAAGGGCAAATAAACAGTAAGGGGGAAAAAAAAATGTTTTATATTTAAGTATAAGATATAAATAAAAGTTTAAAGGATAGTAGCATTAGTAAGAATAGTATTTATAATAAGAAGTAAAGCCCAGTGTAAAACAGCTGGCCGGGTCAATGACATCTAATGTGAGGTTAAGATTTCAAAATTGTATCAATTTGTTAAGGCCTTGTATGTGATTAAGGGGCTAAAATGCATACAGTTTCATACGAGTGTGCACTGACAATACTACTTTATGTATAATACAAAACAATACTTCCCTTTTTCACGATGTAAATTTGAATATGGTCCGTTGCGATGACGTTTCACCAATAGTGTATATTTTCTTCAGAAATAACACTATTTGATTCTGACCACTTTACGCAAACACTAAGTGGTATCATTTACACAGTTTCTAGTTATTTGAACTACTTAATACTAATTATAACTAATTAAATAATTTAATAAATTAGCTGCCCAGATTTTGACGACTGGACGAGGCAGTGTTCAAATATATTATAATATATTATATCTATACTTTTAATTTAACAACTATTTATCGATATTATTTTTAACATGTGTACTAAATGTAATGATTCTGCGTTAGGTTATTTTCAAGACATTTATAAAGTAAGTTTGTGATACTTTATGTTTGATCTTACTGTCTTACTATATAAGTGAAAATAAATAAAACAGGTATAAAATTCTTAAGATATGTATGGGTAAATTGTCCAAAAGTTTCTATATTTTCGCTACATTTTGTCGCATCCACGTATGATCTTTTCGCTGATCTAATCCCATTGCATCGCTAGCTATATGGACGTTACATTTGTACCCTATCATTGCAATGGCGTCAAGATAAGATGATTGTCAGATATGTGTCGTGTACTAGCCGATTTTGGTACGCGTCAACGAACGCGACAGAAATCGAATCGGCTAAAAGATCAAATGTGGACGCGCCAGAATAACCTCGGTATTATTTTCTGTGATTTTCCTATTGGTTTTTGATCTCCGGTTTTATTTGAAATCACTCGACGTTAAAAGGTTTTATAATGCATTCTCAAATGAACTACACTATGTACCGTAGACCTTTGAGTTATTAGTGGTTTGATTATCAACCACCCTTTACCTGCTACAAATAACCTTCAAAAATCTCGACAATTAGTGCCAATGCCCAATAGACAGATGATTATTAAATTCACTACCCTGCGTCTGCTTTGTGGAGCCTGTGCTGCTACTAATCATCTTTACCTCGATTACACCAAAAGGAATCTATGCACCGTGGGAATATCCAAAATATATTTTATCACTGTTATTTTTAGGGTTTCGTACCCAGAAACTGCCAACGGGCCCCTGTTACTAAGCCTTTGCCGTCGTCTGTCCGTCCGACCTTTAAAGGACTCTAACTTTTAAACCGTGTTAGGAAGGTAAGTGGTTAACATGTTTACAGATAATGTGTTACTACGGCGAATACCTTGGCAATTAATAAAAATTAGAAAGTAAAAAACTTAAGGGGGCTAGTGGACGTAGACGTAGAAGAGTCGTATTTTCGATGTTTTTGTTTAACATTCTAGAAACGGTAATAGGTGAAAACATCCAACTTCGCGTGACCATAGTGCGAACTCTAAATAAAAACAACAGATAGTAAAAATCGCTCAAGTGCGGGCGGGTCTCGTACTAAACGGAGTAAAAGAAAACACATTTTTCGACGAAAACAACACAAACATATTTTAGTGCAACACAGAAGAACCCTCGGTACACGAAAGCGAGTTGCAATTGGGTGGTTTATAAATACTACCTCATTATTCGTTCTAATCACAACAATGCTAAGAGAAGGACGAAATTGCTCAAGTTTCTTTGTCTACTTTCCTATTCATCAACAGCAATCGTAGAAAGTCTATGAAACTAGTTCAGCGCGGTTCTTAGGGTATGGGTAGTCTGCAACCCAGAGGCTAAACGGAACGAAAATAAATTCATCATGTCCGTTTGTCTTCTTCTCTGTTTGTCCTATGTAGCACTTACGTTTTTTTTACGGCGACAGGTGACTTCTGTAAATACGTTTCTATGTAATGGTAAAATAGAGAAAAAATAATTACACGATGATACATATAAGTGCATGTAACCGAGGGTTAAAAAACTTTTTAAATAGGCTTTTTAAAATGAAAAAAAAGTTTCGAGACAACTGTTTCATTAATATTTGGTGAGAAAGTTGGTCAAAACCTGTCCCGCCCGCCTTTTTATTTTCCAACATAGCAATTAAAAATTCGAAGAATAATGAATAATACTTAAAACGAAAATTGTGTTCAAATTTATTTATTAGATACTCATTATTTTAATTTACGACCGCATGAATAAGTTTGTAATTCATAGCGTCATTGTAAAATACAAAGTTATTGTTTCAATAGGTAAACTCAAGAAAGTGTCTATGTCGAACCTCTTTGTTAACACCATAAGCCTAAACACGATAAATCTACTGTAAGTTGTTGAGAAGTTGAGTATTCCGCAGACTTTAGGTGATGCGCTGCATCACGTCAAGATTATAATGTTTTCACAATAAAGTCGACATAGATATAACAATTTTAAATCAATCGGACTACTGAAAGTAGCTGAAATCCCTTAATCAACTAGGAAAAGAGCTGATGATCCTTAACTGAGCAGATTTTTATTAATAATACCTAAGAACCATTTCGATTAAGGCAGCTTTCAAATAAAAACAGACAGTCAGACAGACAGACGGTTCCGTTTTACCTTTTGAGGTACCGAACCCTAAAAACCGTATCAAAATTCGTCCAGCGGCTTGAGCGTTTAAGTACAATATAAGTACGAATATTTTGATCCAAGCGTCGTCGAAACGGAAGAAACAGTAAATAAACGACAGCTATCCACGTTCGACAGCTATCTTTCTTCCTTTCCCGACGCGGCGATACTCGAATCAAAATATTATTATTTATACATAACCATACCTTGTTTTTCCACTTTTTAAGGGATTTTGTTTCGGGGTTTATTTACATTTTAGTCGAATTGTATGGTCGTGTATGAATATATATAATCACAATGCACTTATAAAGTACCGCCAACAAGAAATGTTGTATTAAAAAAACAAAAAGATCCCGACGAATTGAGAACCCCTTCATTTTTTTTACGTCGGACTTAAAAACATACTATACCGTAAATTTGGTTTTTAAACATGAACATTAATTAGGTCATGTTTAAAAAATGAATGAATGTAGAAGTCTACATTTATCCCGATTATTTTTATAAGAATCATGCATGTTCTGGATAGTCTAATTTGCTATCGTTTCCTATTTAAACGTCAGCTTTTAGTATTTAGTCAAAACAATAACTAGATGCCCTGAATTGTCGATATCGAATCCAAGATAATGCTTTGTTTGCCTTCTATAAAATATTTTGCAAACTTTTAGCCCGAGTTTTAAAAAATACGGTCAAATTTCAGTCACAGAGTCCCATTTTTTACAATAGGAATAAAACCCAGCTTAAAAAACCAATTTCAATACCGTAACAAATAACGATACGGCTAATAGAAACGGTATTGGCTTATTGAGTTGTGATTTATGTTAGAAACACGAGCGAAGTGGCTGTATGGAGAGCGAGCCCGGGCCAGTGAGAAGCGGGTGTGAGTTGCGCCGGGCCGGCGGGGAGTGCCGGACGCGGCGCCGGGCCGACCGCGCGGCGGCGCGCGTCGCTCCTCGGCCGCCGCGCCGGGACCAGTGCCGGCGCGCCGTCGCCGCGAGGTGAACTGCTCATCCATCGCGCTGCCGTGCACCGCGCTTCTCGTAACCAAACCACAACGCTCCGGATTTCGCACTTGCTCCACCGACGTACTCGCTTCGATCAAGCTTTCACGCGTTAAGTAAACTTTCAATGAAAACAGCTTCACCATTCTAAATTTTATAAATAACAATTTAATCCGAGCTTAATCAGGCGTTAACGTAATAAGTGACCTGGACCCAGTGGCTGAGCATGAACGCTGCTGTAAGTTTACAAATATTTCACATTTCGATTGCTTGTTGTTGATCTGAGCCAGTTGCAAAAAACAGTAATGTGCAAAGCGAACTGTAAATATTGTATATTTCAACATTCTTGTTTACACACAATTACAGATGTTTTATTTTTTGCAGAATGTTTTGACTTGAACCCCTTTTATTATATTTCATTTTTCGATATTACCGCCTATTTTAGTTGAAAGTTTATTTTAATATTACAACATAGTACTGTTGCGTTTGCTTTTCATGTCATTTCGTGGAAGATACTGAAAAGAAAGCAACTTTTCAGTACCTACCTAACATGTAATGTTTGCGTAACTGGAATGGCATGTATATTGTCACTATTACTACACTGGAGTTTACTTATATACGACTTATAAATAAATAATTAAAGTACCAACTAACATGTTCACCAAAACATGTAAAACTGCATACGAATTACCTATTAATCCCAGACATTATAATAAATAAATATGAGATCGACAGTTATTGCAAAAGATCATTTTGAGTTACACAAGACCTAGTGTCAAGAACTACAGTGTTTGAAATATTGTCACATAAACGTGATGCTTAAAAAACAAGGTGACATCTAAAATTAAATAGATAAATAACTTAAAAACCATAAGATCTAAGGTATCATATTTATAAGTACGCAGCCTGAAAAATGTACCCTTATAATTAACGCAAATATAAAAAACACAGCACACTCCTATTAACTATTTTCTAACAACTTTTGTACTCTTGGCATTATCTCTGTTAGTGTTTAGTAGCGATCAAGGATGTTACGGAGCTACAACTTTAAATCCAAAAGTTGGAATCACCGAATCAAAATCCACTTCCTAATCAGAGTCTGGTTGCGTTACTTTTAAAACGAGGACGTAGCGGTTTTGTCAGGTTACCTAGGGATCACCCCAAACTTGTCGGGTTGTTTATGTAAATTTCTTTTAATAAGAACCCACTTATTCAATTATTATGATTTTGACCCCAATATGGTCAAATCTACTCAAGTATACACAAAAATGAAATCAGAGATTAAAAAGTTTACAGATGATACCTATTATCTGATGTCTGATGTAGTCAGGTCTTGATCTGTGTTTTTTGATTTATCAGGTGACAAAATCTCCATGATCTGACCTTAACACTTACCAGATCATGTTATCAGCTATAGACCCTTAATTTTGGTCTTGGAGTCCATTTCCGAGTTTAGGTAGAAAATCTATTGATTATTTTTTTCTTAAAAACAGACATATTAACAATTTTTTCGGAATTTTAACTCTTATATTGTTTAATTTCTAAATTTGCGAAAGCGTGTAAGTTTTCATATTCATCCAGGCGTATATTCGTTTTTCACCTTGCATTTTAAACTTGGGGAATGGTTTTTGCATGACTGTTTATTTTTCGTTTCGTCTTTTGACAATAGTATATGATTTGATAGTGATGACTGTTTGATGACCATATACATTATAATTTGAAGTTTGTATATCCAAAATATTGATTTGTTTTCCTCTAAAAAAGAGTTGTAGTGTAGCACATTCGCATACGGCAATTATTTACGGACACACAATTTTTTTTCTGGTTCTAAATGAATTATCAACAATCGGTTTTTTTTACGGAAAAATAAGGAAATAATAATTATCAAAAACATTTTTGCTTATGGCGCAACTGTCACTTTTAATGCTTAGCCGATCGCTTTATCGACCAGGGGTGCAATTTTTGAATCTCACCAGATGACTAGAGCTCACCAAATTGGCCGAATCTCTATGAGAAACGGCTATTTTGGTGAGCTTTAGTTACCCGGTGAGACTTAAATGCAATTTTTGAATCTCACCAGGTGACTAAAGGTCACCGATATGGCCGCATATCTATGAAAAACGGCCATTTTGGCGAGCTTTAGTCACCCGGTGAGATTCAAAAATCGCACTCCAGGTGCAATGGCTACAATCTCAAAAGTGGTAAAAGGGAAATTTCATACCAGTTCTCTATGCTTTTAAATAATATATGAATAATCATTAATACTTCATGCAATTCAAATGAATTATGGTTTTAATGGCCTAATACGCTCGTGAGTTACTTATGTCGCGTCGCGTTGTTTACCTGTGTCCTTCGAAAGCTCTAAGATTATTTATCATAAAATACGGAGGATTGTTTCCGATTCGTTTGTTTAAAGTAACTCAGCCAGCAATTGCCCATACTCTTATGCCTAAGCTTTATCCACTATTGTTAACCGACTTCATTAAAACCGAAGGAGGCGGTGTTCTCAATTCAACGCGTATATTTGTTAATTGACGTATTGGGCGTTTACTGGAGTATGGCTGAACAAATTAAGATATTTAATCCCTTTTTCAAATGGATAGATTATGCTATCAAGATTGCAATTATGATCAACAAGCAATTATTAAAACTCCTTAAATATGAATGGCAAATGTAGCAATTTTGTGGCGTCATTTGGGCTGATGATAGAGTACCTAATACATGGATTGGTAGCCGAACTCCCTAATGATGGACTGCTTACGGATTATGGGGAGATTTATTTTTTTATCAAACTTCCTTAGCAACTAAGGCCGATAAAGGAAGGAAAAACGTCCTTATAAAATTACAAGATGGTTATTAGGATTTCATGCCTCAAAAAGAAAAGAATAAATAGAGGAATAAATTCAAAAACCGTAAATTGGTATTTTTATCATAATTTGTTTGTGCTATATTAAAATGGCGAAGTTAAGTTCGTCGTTCGTTCAATTTATTTTGTCGTATAATTTAAATAAACAATTTTTTT
This sequence comes from Ditula angustiorana, assembly GCA_963691745.1. NCBI lineage: Eukaryota > Metazoa > Arthropoda > Insecta > Lepidoptera > Tortricidae > Ditula > Ditula angustiorana. Next base: position 17,124,846 of record OY829472.1, read on the forward strand.
ACATTATTATTAACTAGTTCATATTACGTACATCCATGTTAATATTAACAATGTTAAAAACCGGAAATTTGACCACTCTAGTTGTTATTATTAAATAAGCCTTGCGTAACGTTCTATCATACATATCACTTCGATTGAAGGTTAAAATCGGGCAGTAACTTTGTTAAGTTAAGAAATAGGTAGTCGGTGCTGGTGCTAGTGCTTTAATATAATTATGCTTAAAATAATATGTTGAATTATTTATGGTTCTTTAGCCGCAATTATTTTTATCCCGTTCAGAACAGAAAACTACGTAACTAAGGCATCGATCGCATTATGAACGTCACCGAAGTGATCGGCAGGCGTTTGATCTCGCGCAATTACGTGGAACGCATAATCAGTGCGGCGGAGCGCGAACTGGCGGCGGACGCCGCGCGGGGCCCGCCCGCGCCGCCGGCAGGCACGTGACCACGGCGCGCGGCCGCCGCGCGCGCGCTCCGCCCGCCCGCGCTGCTGCTGCTGCTGCTGCTGCTCGGCGCCGACGCCGCCGCCGGCGACGTCCACGCCGCTGAAGCACCTCTCCTGTTGGTCTTGAGAGCGGCATGCAATGCGCCGATGTCAGAAGCGCTTTTCTCAGAAGCCCGCTTTCAGAAGTACGCGCTTTCTGTTGGGAAATCCACACTGACGCAACGCCCGGTCCGCATTTTGAAGTATGAAGGTAATTCATAATTTCAGCCAATTAGTCGAAAAAAAATCTGTTTTTGCAAGACATGTACCTTACGTAATCGTAATGGCTTTGCAAATCAATCAATTTATGAGTCATAATTACTACTGATAAAAATAGAACATCAACAATTAAAATCAATGCAGATACTTGCGGACCACGGTGGAGGGAGCTTGTAACTCGCGGCGCGCTGAGCGCGTTGAGCGCGGGCGGCGCCGCCGTGTGCGCGGGCTGGGCGGGCGCTGGCGCATGCGGCGCGCTGGCGGCGGCGGCGCGGGCGCTGCGCCGGCCGCAGCCCGCGGCCTGTGCCGCGCTGCCTGCGCGCGCCGCCGCTGCCGCTCGCCTGGCCACCACCCTGCGTTGGCGTCGAGCCTTGCTTCCACCAGCTGCAGGCGAGTGCGCGGCGGCTCTTCGTGAAGTAGCGAGGGCCCTCAATGCAGCGGGCCTAGTTGCACGCCGCTCAGCCTTATCACTTGAAGAACTTACTTGGCGGCCCCATGGTAAGTCTTTTAAGTGAATTACTTATTCTTCAGATTTTTATTTTTACTTTGAGTATATTTTATTTTGTATTGTTGTTGAATCCATTTGCTATTGAAACTACAAATTTTAATAGATACCTATCCACTTGTTTTTAATACAATATGTATAAAAGCTCAAACTTAAAATAAATCTTCTATTAGATTTATACGAGTAATCAATTTTATTTTAGTTAGGTAAAATCTTGGATATTGCACTTTTTTATTAAAATCAATACATGGCAATACAATCAGGTTTGGAAGCAAGCTGGCAATCAGACGCTTAAGCAAGCATGCAAAAAGTCATGCAAGCAAGCATGGAATTAGGCATACGACCCATCATGGAAGAGGTCATACAGGCACGCAAGCGAGAGCATGCAAATTGTATGTTGTACGATTGAGGTGTTTGGCCATAAAAACGTTAGCAATCACACAAACCCTGAGAATCAGGCACGATCGCAGTAATAGATAAATGGGAGGGGGCGGGAATAACAACTGGTCTCAAGTTTGTCGGAATTTAGCCAAATAGTTCTCAATTTCTACTTAGCTCTTGCCAGAATTACATTAAATACGAGCTTTTACCCGCGGCTTCCCGCCCGAACCCGGATTATTTGTGCATTTACGGGATTTAAGAAAAGTATCCTACATTTTAATCCAGGGCATGATGTCTACCAATCTTTCTACCGAATTTTATCTTAATCTATCCAGCCAACCCAGCGTGATCGAGGAACATACATCTAAATATGTTACATTATTAATTTTTTTTATTATATTTACTTTGGTCCCTAGTACTGAGAACAGGAGTTTTGTTTTAGATCGAAATGGACAAAGACTACAAATCGGTTTCTTAAAAACCATTTTCAGTAGGTAACTACTTATTATCAAAGTTACATGTGTACGTATTTATTGTAAGTTAATTATAACTGACTATTCAGCATAGTAAATGAATTACAAATATAAATACGTCCCTTACTTACTTTTTCTTTTTTTGTATTGATGAAGATGTCCTATAATAAATTGCCTACCTTACTTACTTTATATATCTGTACAAAATGTAATATTAAAATTAGTAGAGCGCTCCAATACAGAAATTCGATAGTTTCAGTACAATTCACGGCGAAATGCCGCGCCGCCTTATTCATAAGGCGCTCCGAGTATTGAACTAAGTTACGGAAGGGGCGTAAGCTTTGAGTATGGAATATACTGCCGTAGTGAAAATGTCTATGATCTGTTTGTAATTTAAAAAATATATTAAATTAGCTCCCTAAAGTCGATATTCGGCGCGTGAAAAGTTTTAGCTTTCTTCCGCGTTAAATAAATTTATTTTTATTACTAATTATACCGTTGAGTAAACAATATATCTTTTTAATTATACATACCTATAATATATATATATGAAAGATGTAGTGGCAGTGTTTGGCAGTGGCTATAAATATATATCAAAAGAAGAACTGGACATAACGTTAAGGCCATATTGTTAAGCAATAATAGGATAATTTACTATCTTTTTCTTATTATTAAGAGTAAAATGGTTAGAATTTTCCTCTGTTGTTTTTGTGTTTTTACATGCGCAAAGAATAAGCAATTGTTACTGGTTACACAGTCGATTTGTAGTAAATATAAATATACTCTATCAAATAATCTCTGCCCGGGTAAGATCATAGAGAGGATACGATATTGACATTATTGTATTAATAATATTTAAATATTTTATGTACCTATTTTGAAACCATCGTGTACGCTATTGTCCATAATAATCCATTAGTAATCTGACACCGCTCTTTTTTATTCGAGACAGGCATTATCTATTATGATCTTGTTTATATTAAAATATAATATTGAGCCAGAACTTCCAACCTACGTGAATTTCAGCGTTTATCTGTTGACATGAAGAGATGATTGTAACTGGATCATTGGAAAGTATTAACAAGTTTATTTTGACGTTCGTTTCGTCGTGGTGATATTTGCAGTGGTGATCCTGTGCGCGTCGCGCGGCGCGGTGCGCGCGGAGGCGCTGGCGGCGCTGCGCGCGGCGGAGCTCGCCGGCGCCGCGCCCGCCCTGCTGCTGCTGCACGTCGACGAGGACCCTCCCGCACTCGATCCGCTCGCCATCCCTAATACCAACCAGACTTCTCTAAGCAATATCACTGTAGCTGTAAGAAATTTGCCTTATTCACAAACGCGAGAGAATTTGACGTCTAACCAATTTGCGTATATTTCAAAAACCCCGAATTTATCGAGCGACCTTCCGCCTCTCTATAAGAAAAGTTTCCCGTCGCCGTTAGCTTACGCGCTCGTAAACAACATAACTGCGAGCCCTTATCGCAAAAAGAGGACTCGGCAGGAGTCGGCTGACATTTTACGGACCGAAAACGTCGTAAACACTATAAAAAATAGCACATTAGAGAATCAGTTCCGAGATTATTTTTCTTGGTACTATAATAACACTCAGTCCGCAAAACAAACATTCCAAAAAAACAAGTTCGAGGACGTGGCGCGAATCTCACCAGTTCAAGGTCACGGATCAAATCGCATCCGCTTGCGCCGTGGCTCCGCCAAAAACCCGGCGCCTGTAAATGAAAACCCTGCAACGCTGCCTACTGGAACATCGGATGTTACTGAAACCTTCAATGACTTAAACTCACTTCTTTTTCAATTGGGCACTTTTCAACAGCACCTACTGCTTTTAACAATGAGCCGCGGCGAAGTGATAAGAGAATCTTTTGAAAATATAGTCTATAACGAGATACTAGAAAGTCTCAACCGTCAAGAAAAAGCGGAACAGACAAGAACCGAGAGCAGTGAAATAAGATGTTATTTGTTTGAAAGGATATTAATCAAGAATAAATCATACGAGTGGAAATTTATCACAAACTTTGATTCGACATCGACACGTTCCCTTGATGATACTGAAGATTGGATTACAACAGTAAAAGTGTCGAACTCGTCTTACAACTTTGAATACTGGAGTATAGCTCATGCAGCTACTGAGTACGACTTGTCACCTAAGTATGAATATGGAATGCTGCCAGTAGTATTCGCCTGTTGCGCACTAGCAGTAGCGGCAGTTGCCGCACTCGTGACTCGGTACGCGGCGACCAGGCGCCGGCGCCGGAAAAGAAGAGGCGATGCAGTTCTTATAGCTAGCGATTTTTCATTTCCGGCGGACGAACGACGACGCGTAGGTGAAGGAATGGAGACAATGTTATCATGTTGGCTGCAGCAGTTGCACGAGTTCGGGGGGCCCGAGCTCGAGAGGCCTGACTTACTTAAGCAGTCTCCGCGATCCGCGCCTCCACCCGTCGCCGCACCCTCTGCTCCCTCATCTACTTGCAGTGTCAACCGACTCAATCCCGATCGCCGTACGCGGTATAAGGTAATAAAAACATAATAATTTAATGAATTGTGTAAGTATTTCACTCTTTTTTGCAGCCAGTGTTGTAGGATAAAAAAAAAGATATTTTAATTATTCTATTTTTTATTATTATTCGTTTTGTACATAACAGTGTACAAAGCGTATTATTAATACTGGACCGTTGTATTTTACTGATACCAATGAAAGAATTAGCGGAAACTACAACACTCCTAAATATTCTCTCCATCTCGAGAATAGATATTTTGTCTCAAGATAAGTATCTATGAGTTTTTGGGGATTTCTTTACTTTGAAATAGACTGTTCAATCATGCCCGAACATTTTTCTGACGGTCCCAGTGGATCTAAACATAAAAAAAATCTAAAATTTCTAACATGACCAATTAACGGCATGTCATTAACATTTCCTTTTTGTTAGGGTGACGCTGTGCATATGAAATACTTGCCAGCTACAAGCGCTCTTGAACTAAAAAGGAAAGCAACTGACGTGCTGCTCATAATGCAGAGCATGCGACATGAAAATCTAAACCCATTTATAGGTAAGCTTATAGTCAGCGCATCCTGTTGATCTCAGTTTTTTTCCCCTTTACCTGTAATATTTACTTATAAACTGGCAGGTTGTCTGTGCGATGTGCGACCTGCACTCGTCTTTGATGCATGCGGTCGCGGATCGCTCGAAGACGTTTTAATGGCAGACGACATCAAGCTTGACTGGACATTCCGGCTGTCTCTGCTGACGGATCTAGTCAAAGGGATGCGCTATGTACATTCCTCCCCGCTGCGTCAACACGGGCGGCTGTCGTCACGCAACTGCGTCGTCGACTCGCGTTGGGTGCTGCGCATAACTGATTATGGTCTGCCAAGTTTCTACCATGCCCAGGGGTTACCTCAACCAGCGCGGGCCGCTAGAGGTAAGATGGCATAGTAACTAAATAGATATTATACAATTGACACAATTCTAAAGTAACTTTGTCAGTGAAATTGCGTTCTAGGGTTAATGATAATATGTATATTTTCTCAAACGTGCGTTGAATATCTTGACATCATAAAGTGGAGTTAGAAATTCAACTTTGAAGTCTCCAGTAAGGTCTACTGATTTTAAATTTGGAATCAATATATTAACCATACGCCCTGTGACTATTTGAGAATGATAACAACACATAATAGCTGGATCGTATTTTCACATTATACTAAAATGAAAACGATTGGAAAATAGAAAATATCTATTCCAACTTTAATTAAACAAGTAAGTGGTTCTCAATTCGTGGACTAAAAAATGCGGAATATTTGATAACTTTTTACTGCCTATATATTTTATACCACGAAGGTGCCAACTGGCATGCGGCTCGTCCGGTACTTAAGCAGTTACCGCTGTTACCGTCTCTACATGAAAATATTATACGTATATCAGAAGCACGTGTATGAAGTCGGTTTTTATTAGAAAAGTTAATTAGTACTCAATAAGCAATGCAGTTTAGATAATCATTGCAAAGAATATGATGGGTTTGGTGAAATAGAGCACGATCTTTGACAATGCACAAATATGTTTATAAATGTATTAATTACCCCCAACCGTGTATTTTAAGATACATATTTCTTGGACTGTTTTTTTTTCATCGTAAGGAATATATTCGTATGCCTCAATTTATTTGATTTCGAAAACAGTACCTCGTTTGTAGCAAATGAATAACCCTAACACCAATTTAAACTTCTATAGAGTTGCTGTGGACCGCGCCCGAGGTGCTTCGTGAGGAGCGCGGCATGGGGCGCGGCTCACAACCAGGGGACGTATTCTCTTTCGCCATCATCATGCAGGAAGTTATCGTTCGCGGCGAGCCGTACTGCATGCTTTCCCTCACACCTGAAGGTAGTTATAGCTAAACCCGAAAGACCATAAGATTAAATTCTAGGAATAGCTGAACAATTTAGTGTTGCACTTTGATAGAAATTGTGGAGAAAGTAATGCGACCTCCGCCGCTGATCCGGCCATCGGTGTCCATGGGCGCGGCTCCCCCCGAGGCCGTGAGTGTAATGCGGCAGTGCTGGAGCGAGTCCCCGGACCTCCGCCCGAGCTTCCATACGTTGCACGATGTTTTTCGGCACATGCATCGTGGTCGGTACGTATCTTTCGTATGCGAAGAGTATAGAACTGCATTATAAATTGCTAATTAATGTAATTGTCTGTATAATGTATATTTTTGCAGCAAAATCAATATAGTTGATTCCATGTTTGAGATGCTTGAAAAATATAGCAACAATCTAGAAGAACTTATTAAAGACCGGACTGAACAATTAGACATGGAAAAGAAAAAGACTGAACAACTCCTTAATCGAATGCTCCCAGGGTAAATATCAAGTAATAATATTGCTGAGAACATGTTATCGGTAATGTGACCATTAGGTTACGAAAGTTTCTGGCCGTGTTAAAATTGGGATGCTATGGAATACGATGAACCTTTCATACCTTCCCTCGTAAAATAAATATAATTATATGATGCCGTAATAAGTAATTTCAATCCTTTGCTCATAACTTCTAACGGTTTATTACAATTTCATACTTTAAATTTTTCAGATCTGTTGCTGAACGCCTGATATTAGGCTTACGCGTTGAGCCTGAGGAGTTCGAGGAAGTTTCCATCTATTTCAGCGATATCGTAGGCTTTACGGCCCTAGCGGCGCGCGCCACGCCTGTCCAAGTCGTAGACCTTCTGAACGACCTCTACACTGTATTCGACGCAGCTATAGAACAGTATCGCGTGTATAAAGTGGAGACAATCGGGGACGCCTACATGGTCGTGGGTGGTTTGCCCACGCGCGCTCGGGACCACGCAGAGAGTATCGCTAATATGGCTTTACACCTGCTGCACCTCGCGGGCCGATTCCGCATCAGACACGCGCCAACATCACCTTTGCATTTACGTATTGGATTGCACACTGGGCCGTGTTGTGCCGGTGTTGTCGGACTAACGATGCCAAGATACTGTCTCTTTGGTGACACAGTTAATACAGCTTCGCGTATGGAGTCTACTGGTTCGAGAGTTCTTTAAATGAATTAGTTTTGTTTTTTATTTAAAGGGAATATTTACCTAAGAAAATAGTAAATTTACGGATCTAACAGGCAGACAGTCAAAGCTTACTTAGTGGGTTCTCAGAATCAAAACGAGCGTGATAGCTAAACTGGGTGTCACGAAAACAATCATATAAGCCAAAAAAAGTCATATACTCTTACTTTTGCATGCTTGCCTGATTCAGGTGTAGGTAGTTTAAATAAGAAAATCAGAACTAAATGCTGGTGTATTATAAAAACCACTGCTTCATTTATTAGGTGCAGCATGGCGTATTCAGATATCCGCGACAACCGCCGAACGACTAACAGCTGCGGGGGGCTATCGTTTACGATCACGCGGACTGACCCAAATCAAAGGCAAAGGTGCCATGCATACGTACTGGCTACTCGGCAAAGAAGGATTTGACAAACCGCTTCCGACACCACCGCCACTTGAGTACGTTGCGAATTTTTTTTGAATGAATTTTGGAAAATGTTTTTTTTTGTTACTTATTAACAAACCTGTGCCAACTCGGGGCACAAATACTAAAGTGATATAGCAATATAATTTTTGCCGGAAAAAAATATCGACATTACTGTCAAGATCAAGATATTATTCAACAACAATAAATATTATTATTTTTACTACTAGATAATTTTCAATGGGTATATGTAGATAAACATAAATATGAAATCCCTGGACGGTGTCCCGAGTTATCACACGGTTGCTTAAAATCTTAACAGCAGTAAATAAACTTATACTTGTTTTATTCAGGACGGAAGAAGTTTTGTTTGAGGCTGACAGCGAAAATGACAGCGAAACTATGACGCCCCCGGCACAAACAGAAACTACCCCATCGACTGAAAAGCGAGAACCACTCGTCCAACGACAGCGATCAGATGCGTCAACATGTTCCGATAAATTTGGTAGATAGAGCATTTCCTTTACGATGGTTTTTCTTTAACAAAGGTTTTGCACATTTTTGTTGTATGTATCTAATATTTCTATAGCATGGCAGCGATCAGGCGCCGTGTCTGCCGATAGCAGTCCACCGCCGCGAGCGCCCCCTTCCGCTGGTGTATCCGGCACGGCTACCCCGATTGACCATTGCGCGCCATATTCTCGTTACAGGTTTGACATCTACTCTTTAAATGAAGTAGTATTTAGGTGATATTGTAAACTGATCAGCTATTTATCTTAATTGTGTTGTAGATGCCTCGCTGGAGGGCCACGGGGGCTTAGACGGCAGTGGTCCCTGGAGCGCGGCGATGCGCTCGCGGCCGCAGCGGGCGCACGCGGCGCTTTGCCAGCGGCGCCCGCGACGCGCTCCCCGCCGCTCGAGCCGCTGGCACTGCTGGCGCCACCACCGCCGCGCCAGGCTCTCGCTCGCTACCGTACGCGTCCAGACACCCCAGTGGCACTCTCACTGGCCCAGATCGCACCTTCACCTGCGCCCACCCTGCAGGCGGGCGACGACGCACCCACGCCCGTGTCCTGTCCGCCCTAGTTCAGTGGCATACACTGTACCCTGCCCCAAGCACCGTCGGAGGCATTTATTCATTCCGTACTTACGGCGAGCTCAACTCGACTCTCGATCGACAATAATTTATTTTGATAGTCAACTTCCCTCACGGCGCTGTCTAACGTATGTATGTAAGCACGTCCTTCCCCCCACGAGGTCTGTTTACTCACCTCCGTTACCTTAGACCGTTTGTTCATAGAGATTTAAAGTATTGTTGTAATGAAGTCATTAGAAGTAGCATGTGTAAAATTATTTTTTTTACAAAAGCACTTGCAACTTAAATTGTGATTTATCTCGGGTGATTTGTGTATTTTTGAAACTTTTCATTATTATAATAATAAATATCTTTTACCATACTGATGTTTATGTTATTCAATTATTGTACACCACTTTAAAACAAATACAGAAAAGGTTATAAATAAAACTAATAAAGTTGACAATGGGCGGTCTTGTTACTTAATTGGTAATCAGTATAGTGTTTAGTCACACTAAGTAACCCACCCAACAATAGATAATTCACTAAAGCTCTAGCTCAATTTTAATCGAGTTATAAATGGTAAAAAATTCCTTTTACGTGTACATAGACTACAATTTCACAAATATACCTACTTACTATTATAGTTATCTTATCTTGAAAGCGAACGGCTGTCGTTAGAAGCAATGTTTAGTACTAGCAATCAAAGATTAAGCCCTCTTACTATCTGATCACCCGCGTCACCATCTTATTGTAATCTATAGTACATCTAGCGACCCTCCCTGGTTTACACGGATGCAATTACCGACTTTTCCTGGAGATTTCCAAAATCACAATTATAAACACAAAAAAGTCAGCCAAACCGGTCGAGCTGTTCTGAAATGGTGCTAGGCGTAGGTGCTAGGTCATACATGTAGGAATGATTTTTATATATAGGTATACTTATTGTTAGTAGAAAAAACATCAGAACAGACTTGACAGTTTCTTTTCCAGACAAAAGCATTGTATTCACTATTTAATATCGCATTAATTTAAGTGAAAGCTTAAAACTTCGTGGGGTATTAATAAAACCACATTGAAACTTAATCCACCTTTAATTGAGAATGTTCGACAAAGTGTCTGATCTGATTCCGGCTGAGTCGGTAAGCGTTCGGGATGTCTCTCGCGGGCACCTCGACGGCCTGGAGCCGCTGGTACAGCTTCAGCGCCGGCACATTGTTGTACAACACGTGCAGCTCCACGCGCTCTACACCCTCCTCCAAGGAAACCTTCAAAAACAAATACCACTTCATAGAGGATCACACAAAAGTTACGAATAAGGTTTGTACGAATGCATCATTTGAGTTACACAACACCGCGAGGAAACCCGCACATTCATGTAAATGAATGTGCAACCACGATCCTGCCGGTATGGTTTTTCTGTAACAGGGGTTACGGAGGTCAGATGGTGCGAGCACCAGTGTTTTTACATATTAGGTAGCTGGCCTGCCAAATCTGAGATCGCGAAATGGGGAAAAAGCGCTAGGAGAATGATAAACATTTGCGTTATACAGAATGCGACGCACACTTGGCCGGTTTTTTGTAACCTTATCTTTACGTGTATAAAACAAACTCACATAGTTTTCCTGTCTGTCCTCATAACTCCGCTGCTTGCTCCTTTTGAACCACGCAACGGATTTTTCTACAATTTTCACTGTCATATAAAGAATTTTTACCGGAAGATTTTTATGTTGGTACATTACATGATTAGATTCTAATTTTACCCATGCGAAGCTGAGGCGGGTCACTAGTTAAATATAATACGGACCCGACAAAACTCTCGGACCAGTAAGTCAGCGAGCCCGCAGCGGCGCGCGCGGGGTCGCACGTACAGGCTCTGCAGGTAGTGGGCGCGGGTCCCGTCCCAGGCGCGGTTGCCGAGCACCATACCCACTGTCTCGCCACCGCGCTCCGCCACGATTGCGAAGAACCACGGCGCGGAGCACGTGAAGCCATCCTCCTCTAAATCTTTAGAACGAACAGAAAACGTGAGGGTATCAGTAATGACGTTGTCATCAAATTTAAATAGTGGATTCTGGAAGCTGAGGGAGAAGACATTGACGGTTGGTATTAAGCTACGCTATAGTTACTATAATAGTCAAGCAACTTAAATTATAGATGCTCTTTTTAGTTATTTTGCGAGCTTGACAGTCGTAAAAATGTACAAAAAACTACTAAAGTTGGCTCGCTAAAGCAATTTTGCTGAAGCGTCGCGTAATTAAAGATTTTAAATGAACCCAATACCTTTTACACTGAGTTGCGGTCCATCCGGGTGCTCTTGAAACGCAGCTAACTCCTAAAAACATTAATTTCAGCAAAACATTCTAAATGTTACGCAACAAAACGCCTAATCTACACTAATATAATTTATTATATTGGCAATATCGGCACTAAATGAGTCCTATCAACAGTAAAACAACAATATAAAATTCTTACATTAATCATATCATTAATAGCGGCCATGTCATCCCGGCGCGCCAGCCGTGCTGTGACCGTTTGGTTCGGATCAGTGCCTCGATCGTGGACATCACTGTTTACGTTGTAATGTTCCGTGGCGTGCGGCGTATGGAAGAAAAAGAATTTTAAATATTTGTTGTGACGACTACATGCCCAAATACAATTGAAATGTACCTACCCGTTAGCAGCTAAGTTAAGCGAGTGAAGCGGCATCCTCATCATGTAATGGCCATCAAGTGTCCGGTTCCTGTGAGCCTTGAACTGCGTGAAGAACGCTTCAGCCACTGGATTACCCGTAGGCTGCAGCCAGTCCAGCTGCGCGCGATCTGCCAGGGCCAACTGTCGCAAAACAAATGTACCATTGAATTAAACAACAAACTCATTTGCAAGTAACTAATTGCAAAAATTTCTAAAGCTTAACTTCTAAATTTTTGCTAAGGATTCTCTTTTATTTATTTTTACCCTTTTTCATTTCCCCTGTTACAAAGGAGTTAATTGACTACTACCAAAGATTATTTGTAATAGACTGACACAACATTTAAACAAAACGACATAAAACCGACTTACATATTGTTGTTAATTATCAGCGTGGTAATTTAAGACACGTTTAATCAAGTCACTATAAACTTTTGCCCTACCCTATTTATATTTTTATGGCGTTAAAGTCCCGATAACGTAATAGGTAAATATGTGTGAAAATCGCGAATGTTTGAAACAATTTACCCTACCCTAGTTACGTACTAATTTGTATTTTTTACGGAAAAGTGAGACAATGAATCTGATCACTACCGCGCGTTGCGCTTTTTAAATTACGCTCCAACGTTTGGAGATCCACATGTATATAAATTAGATATAAATGTGGGATCGTGTGAAGGAAAAACACTTTTTAATAGAACAATAAAAGAGTTTAATTTAAAAATAAAAAGAACAAGAAACACAATTAGCAGCTAACCAATCGCCTAACGCACTCCCAGTCGCTCGGTCATACACAATCATTCACAAAGATCTCTTCCAGTCATTCGCTCGTTTACAACAGTCTTTCATTCGGTGTTGCAAACATTCCCACATAAATATTATGTAGTATCGTCGACTCAAACAATTTCATTATTTTACCAAGATTAGTTAGTAGTACATACATTTTGGGTTTTATTTCAAACTATATTGTTGAGCACCGAAGTGTCGCTACTTTTCTCTCTTAATAATTAAAAAAAGCCATTATGAATTTTAGCACGTTTAATTCAACATTTCTAAGCAGACAGACAAAGTCACACTCGAAAAACGTAAAAAGAACATATAATGAAAAAAGTATAAAATACAAGTAGAAAAAGAGGTTTTCTGTCGCCAACATGGCACCCCGCGGTGCAAAGCACCCAATAATTAAGCGACAGTTGGCAGGGGCACCAGCTTCCTCACCGGACGGCGCAAAATTCCCCCTTTCGTTGCGACGTCGACACATCTTATAACTCCTTGTGACCCGGGCCACACAGCAGTTACTCTGCCTCGCGGCCAAATTCCTCTGGGAAGGGAGCCATCAGCAATCAGAACAAGATCCCCTATCTTTAGCTGTACTTTTGGTTGAGGAGGTATGCTGCGTCTTGGTATCAACGTTGGCAGGTATTCGTCCACCCAACGCTTCCAAAAGTGATCAGCTAGTCTAAGACCCTTCTTCCACTGATTTCGTCCACACAGGTCAGCATCGGACACAGGGCGCAAAGGTGGTTCATTACAAGCGGACCCGATCAAAAAATGATATGGCGTCAGAGCCTCTTCTTCGTGTGGTTCCACTGAGACTTGGGTAAGAGGTCGAGAGTTGACCAAGGCTTCGGCTTCCAACAAGAGCGTGTGCAAGGTCTCCTCACGCGGTGACCGCTCCTTTAGTGTGACAGATAGCGCGGTCTTTACTGATCTTACGAGTCGCTCCCAGGCTCCTCCCATAGATGGGGACACTGGTGGAATGAACTTCCAGATAATTTTTTGGTTAGCAGCAAAATCGTAGATCTCACTGAGTTTATTGTTGGCTCCAACAAAGGCAGTTCCATTGTCTGACATAATCACAGAAGGACAACCTCGCCTGGCTATAAATCGTTTTAAAGTCATTATAGCTGAGTCGGTTGTGAGGCTTGCTACGATCTCCAAATGTACCGCTCGAACCGTTAGACAAGTAAACAAGGCAACGTAGCGTTTTTCAGATCTTCTACCGATAGTGATAGTGACGGGACCGAAGTAGTCAAGGCCGACATTTGAGAAAGGTCTCTGATGATGGGCGAGTCTCGCTTCAGGAAGGTCTCCGGTCAAAGGTGTTAGCGGTTGAGCTTTTCTTATTCGACAGAAGAGACACAATTTGGCAGCTTTCATAACGGACGGTCGCAGGTTGACGATATAGAATCTACGTCTCAGTTGGTTTACCACTGTCTCGTTATTCGCATGAGCGGCCTTTTTGTGAAGGTACGCAATCATAAGCTGAACAACGTTATGTTTGCCGTCTAAAATGATAGGGTTAGGCTCCGTATCTACGCCTTGAGCGCGTGGAATCCTCCCGACGAGGCGGAGAAGGTTGTCTGCAGACCGATGAAATTCAAGGTTCTTTAGTCTCGAGTTTGTTGAAGTGGGGCTATCCTGAGTTAATTCGTTAGGAAAGTTATCTAACTGAGATTTAAGGAATAGCCTTTTCTCGGCTGCTTCAATGAGATCCGCAGTCAGAGGATGGAAGTTCTTCGTATTTATGAGTTCTTTCTTCAAATTTAATTTTGAATTTTGACCTTTTAAATTCAAACGAGACCGAACTATATTAACGAATTGTTGAACGCGAGCCGTTGCACGGACTAAACGCAACCACTCTGAAAACCTTGAGTGATCCGCAACAACCGGTAAAGGTAGTTCATGCGGCTGGACGTTAATTTGTCCCACTATTTCAGGCGGAAAGGAACGTTTCACCTCATTATCCTGAGATGATGGGACCTCGCTCAACGGTTCACTTGGCCAATGATAAGATGACTTTAGCAGAAATGGAGGTCCTGTGAACCATCGAGCGGACGTGTCGAATTTGGATGTGCTGGGGCGCGTAGCGTCATCCGCAACATTATCGGAAGTTGGAACGTAACGCCAATTGGCAGTGTCGGAAATTTCTGTGATTTCACCAACTCTATGCGCCACATAGGGCTTAAAGGTGCGGGCGTCGCTGCGCAACCACCTAATCACTGTCATTGAATCGGACCAAAAGGTTATTTTGCGCGGTTTGTGCTTATGAGCTTGGATGATAAAACTTGCAAACCTTGCAGCTATTAGGGCTGCTTGAAGTTCAAGCCTGGGCATAGACACAGGTTTCAAAGGCGCAAGCCGAGCTTTACCACCGATTAAGGCGAGTCGAACCTTGTCACTGCCAAAACTCAAACGCCAATAGGCCACGCAAGCGTAGGCATGCTCACTGGCATCAGCGAATACGTGTAACTCCAAATCAGGCTTCTGGTGATACGACAATCCCTGATACCAACGAGGAATCGAACAGGCGTTTACTTCCGAAAGGCGTTGTAGCCAGGACAACCATTTTGATACAGTGCTAGCAGGAAGTGGCTCATCCCATAACACGCCTGTTCTCCATAATTCTTGGAACATAATACGACCTTGGACCACCATCGGAGAAAGAAAACCGAGGGGATCGTATACTCGCATCAACAATGAAAGCGTGGATCTTTTGGTTAATGGCGAAGGAACTTCCTGAGGTACACCAGTTCGAAAATACAGATTGTCTTCTACCATGTTCCAAGACAAACCTAAATTTTTTACGCAGTCTGATGAAGATGAGCTTGATGAAGAGGACGATGGACCCAAACCTACTTGAGGCGTGGTGAGGTTACATAGCTCAGGTGGTAGTAGCGACAAGGCTTCAGGTTTGTTTGAAACCCACGATCTCATCTCAAAACCGGCCAAGCTATGCACCTTGACTATTTCGGCTGCCAGACGAGCGGCTTCATCGACATCGTCTAAGCTTCCAAGATAATCATCCATGTAATGGTTATCTACAATGGCATGTGAGGCATCAGGATACTGGTGACGATGATCTAGTGCATTTTTGTTTTTTAAATAAAGTGCAGTGCATGGACTAGATGTTGCACCAAAAATCATTGATGACATCCTATATACTAGAATGGGTGATGAAGGGTCGCTACGCCATAGGAAGCGCTGCGCGTCACGATCGAGTTCACGTATTTTAATCTGAGGGAACATTTCACGAATGTCTGCATTTAGCGCTACGCAACCCTCACGAAAGCGCATTAAAATTGCGACCAGGTTTTGTAACAAGTCGGGTCCTGACAGAAGCATAGAGTTAAAACTTATACCCAGAAACTTAGCCGCAGCATCGTGAACAATTCTTAACTTACGCTTCTGAGGGTGGAAGACTCCAAAATGTGGCAAATACCAAGTTATACCCTTGGGAGTTTCAGTACAAATTTCCGCGTAGCCCTTGTCTATAGTTGTCTGCATATTTTGACGGTAGGCTTCCGCATACTCTGGCTCCTTTTGAAACTTTCGTTCAAGGCTTTTAAATCGTGATAAGGCTAATTCATAATTGTTAGGAACTCCTGTTAAACCATCCCGCCAGAGGAGGCCAGTTTCAAAGCGTCCTCCGGGGAGACGCTGTGTAGTACTTTCAAGTATTTCTATTGCGCGAGTTTCGCTTTTTGTGCGGTAATCTTTTTTTTCAATGCCAATAGAATCTAACTTGTAGTTTTCCTTGATGAGTGTCTCTATGGATTCGCTTTCGTTAAAAACACAATGGTTTACGAAATCGACTGGCTTTGTTTTACTAGAAGAGAACCCATACAGAACCCAACCTAATGGAGTGCAGGTGGCAACTGGCTGTGACTTTGAACCATGGCGGACGGCAAGGGGAACACTCAGATGCCAGTTGTCAACCCCGATGATCAACAAGGGTTTCGCTTGATCATAACACAACTCTTCAACTAAATCCGATAAGTAACTGTACTGAGAGATATCACCCGAGGTAACAGACTGACAGTTAGTTATGTCTAACTTAGACATAGCGCGAACATTAGAAATTTCGAAAGATTTCTCGCTATGTTTACCTTTAATGTTCAAGTTTACAAATGAAACGTCCGAATTTTTAAAAAGCCCTCCTATGCAATTAACTCTAATGTGACCTTTAGGTCCCACTGCACCAATCTCTTTAGCCACTGAAGAATCAATTATAGTCGCTGTTGAGCCATCGTCCAGAAGAGCGTAAATATTTACTGAACCGAGTGGGCCACTAACTGTTACCGGAATCACTTTTAGCAACGGACGAGGACGTCCAATGGGCTGCTGCGAAGTGGTAAGAGCAACCACCTCGTCAGAGCTCAGGTCGGGTGCGACACTGTTCGCATTGGAGTGCACGGAAACAGAGTCAGCGTCTGCGGTCAGGGAAACATGGTTGGTCTGCTCCGACGGCATCGGCGAATGAAGCAGGGTATGGTGACTAAATTTACGGTTGCAGGTAGGTACCTCGCAATTAGCTTTACACGTTTTGTATAAATGCGAACCTTTCTTTAAACATTTTCTACAACATTTATTTTCAATAATCCACTGCCATCTATCGTCAACTTGGAGCAACTTAAAGTCTCTGCAATTGGTTAGCTCATGGTTGACATTTTGACAAAACTTGCAGGGAAGCTTCACGTGATCTAATGTAGATGGCGCTGCTATTCTTTTTGCCATAGAGAATTTAAGTGGCGGTATAGAATTGACAACAGCGACGTCTTTAGTCAAGTAATTTTCTAACGAGTTTTCTTCGTTGTCATATGTACAGGCCGTAAATATTTTTTTCTCTTTGGATTTTTGTCCGTCTGACAATGACATTTTTATGTCAGGAATAAAGCCAAACTTAGAATGAATGTCAGATTCATGAGTAAGGAAATCTGAAATAAGTTCGAGCCTGTACTTAGTATGACTACGAACAAAAGCATAATCTGCCCATCGAGCCCGCAGCAGCGAGCTTAATTTGCCTATAATAATATTAGAGAGTTCAGGAGAGGCCAAGTATTCAATTTGGTTGAGTACGCGAATGGTTTCTACGCAGCGGCGTACTCGACAGGCAAACTGGCACAAATCCTTACCTCCATCAATGTTTGAAAGCCTAGGCAAAGCCTTGACCTGAGCTGTCTCGTGCAGGACTATGTGCTCGGGACGACCGAACCTAGCCTCCAAGGCGCTCATGACCACGTTTGGGTCTTGCGCAGAGGCTAAAAGCGCGCCAACTTCGTCCTTGGCTACACCCCGCAAAGCAAAATTTAGTCTAGCTTGGTTTTCTAAAGGAGAGAACCCAGCTTTAGTAAAATCAAAAGTTCTTTTAAATAGTAGCCAATCTTGGATACGCCCATCAAACAAAGGAAGCTTTAGGTCACTCACCCTCGGCGACTTCGGCTTCGATGTGGCCAGGCTCGTGATAGCTTCGGCTAGTTGTTGAATATCAGTAGGTGTACCCTGACTATAGCTAGTTTTATTAACGTTGTTACAAAGTTCACGTTTTGTGTGTGTACCTAAATGCTGTGCATGTTTGGGGAATTGTTCCCACGGAGGTAGACACTTTGCTGAAGTAGATGGAGGTCCGGCAGGTAGAGGCGGCTCCTGCCACACGGTAGCCGCAGCAGCAACGCATTTCGTTGCTTCTATAGGCCACGGCGACCCCTGGTGTGGCTTTTCAATGACAGGATGCAATGGGGGTGTAACCGTAGTAGCAGCGCCGGGTAATAGTACCCTCCTGGGTACCGGCACTGACGGTAAATGTACACCATCATCAACATCATCATTATTAGGCCTGGACACCTGAAAATTAGGAACAGTGTTACTACACGAGTCTACCCAATCCGCTGTTCTACTATATTTACTACTAGAACCACTGCGTGCTTCGATCGTAGCCAGCTCCGCTTTTAGTTCCAAATCTGCAGCTGCTCGCTCCTTCTCCATCACGGCGCGTTCCAGCTCGACGACGCGGCGAGCGTGCTCGGCCTGTGCTGCTAGCTTTTGCGCTACGATAGTTGCGCTGGAGCGACTTGAGTGCGCAGAGCGACCCAAGACTGATGAGCGTTCGCTACTATTTGGCAGTTCCGGCGGCTGTGCCGACGAAATGGAAGCGGCCGGCTCTAGGGCGGTAGCGGATTGCCCCGGCATTTTCCCAGCACTACTTTTGCTTCTAGTAAGCATCATAAATTACAAAAAAAGTTCTAGTATGACGCTAGGGATAAATTATAGAATATAGTAGGCACCACACAAAATATAATTAAAACTAGTTCAATACTTACGAAGGACCATTTGTTGAGCACCGAAGTGTCGCTACTTTTCTCTCTTAATAATTAAAAAAAGCCATTATGAATTTTAGCACGTTTAATTCAACATTTCTAAGCAGACAGACAAAGTCACACTCGAAAAACGTAAAAAGAACATATAATGAAAAAAGTATAAAATACAAGTAGAAAAAGAGGTTTTCTGTCGCCAACATATATGATACGATTTCTTACAAAAATATAGTGAGTAAGTAAAAAGATTTGATATGCATAAACCCAAATACAAAGGGTATTTAGGTTAGAGCACTTTACCCGACAAAGTTCAAGAACGAGGCATCTGCCGACCCCTATGCGGCGCGCGGGCGGGCGCACGAACAGGCCGGCCAACACGAGCGTGCGCCCGCTCCACGACCAGTAGCTGCGCCGGTAGGCCGCCGCGCCCAGCGCCGCGCCGCCGCGCTCTGCCACCAACACTCCGCACCACGGCGGCCTACTCTCGAACAAGTCCGCCATCAATTCTAAATGCATTTTCCTCATAAGACAACTTAAACAAGCTATTGTAGTCTAGTTTCGTCAGTGATGAGGTCAATCAGAATACTAGTGTAAAAATACAAAGATGTCCTCGAACTGTATTCATTATTGTTATAAAACAAGAGCTTGGTAAGCTACTTTGCTACATTCCTGTAATGGTAGACAGTTTCAGTGTAGACCTTTGATCAGCAGCGGAAGTTGTTTAGCTGATTATAATGATAAGATACTCGTATGTCATATGAATTATTATAGTATCTGTACAATGTGTTTTAAACACAAAACTGATATTCCACTTCAACATAATTTTCAATTAATTGCTCAAATCAATAACTAGGGCCCCATAGGGTCACCATAAATGCCAATCGAGTGTTATTTGTCGAAAATATAAAAGCATTGCGTAACGGACCTGATGTAAGTAAGCTAATTAAAACTGATGAATAATGAGTCACGTTTTTTAAAATACTTACGTCCGACCGTCGGCAGCTCGTGCTCTGCAACGCCACTGACATCCGACAGTTCCTGCAAATAATCGAAACCCTAGTTGATGAATAAACATATAACAAATTTGGACCAAAACAAAACTAAATAAATACACAACACAGTTAATTTTAAGCACACACACAGACAAATTATTAATTGTACTGGAGTATACGGTAAAAATTAAAGCAATACCCACTTTGAAAATGGTCTCAACCACGACTATATCCCTAGCAGTGGCATGGCGCACTCTGATTCCATCCTCGGTTGAAGTAGGAACCGATATGTGTAACTCCATCTCTATTAATTGTTAACAATAAGGGCAATAAAACTATACAAAACAATGAGGATTGTCGACTAGTCAGCCCTCATATATCGAGGGTTGCCTGGTGAACCCCGATTAGTGACAAAAAGTAAGATTTTAAGCTAAAAGTCGTTTTATACTGATTCGATTCGCTCCATCTATTCGCTCTATCTAATGGTAATTACAGATAAGCAGATTTGACACTTGTCACGGAAATATGCCGAGTAATTACCCAATAAGTGTTCAACTTCAACTTTTATTTTAGTACTAAATATGGATAAGTTATAAGCATTTAAGGCTTCAGTTTTTAGTATTACTTAGTGGTACAACCACATATTTAGAGGTATTTAGTGCAAAGATTTTTGTACAAAATTAAACTAAACACATAATGTAGAACCAGTTACTAGAGTTTACTGGGTTTTACTTCATTAAGATTTAGTCTTAAAAAGTATTTTAATGAAAACCAGAATCCGTTAAAGACATTTGTCGGGTTTTACTTTTACGATATTACGTGTTATACGTACAAGGTATTAAAAAGGAATATCCAATAAACGGTTAGGGTTTGCAATCCGTTTTATCTGGATATCCGTTAATTTTGATATCCGGATACAGCTTACTTGAATATAAGAATATTTCGGATACAGAAAATACTTGAGATTTACTTCAAAATCAAAAGCTATTTGCGTCCAGAGAAATGAAAGAAAGCTTTAGTTGCTTAGTCTAGGACTAGGTCAATTGTTGTCTTTGCGTATTTAATTGGTGTTAATCGTCCTAAAATATAATAATAATAAATAATTGGGAGCAGGGACCGACCCCAATGCTATATGGATGTCGCCCCTTAAAGTAAGCCACAGAACCCACTGTGGCATTGGTATTTAATTGAAGACAGGTATTCATACAGTACTAAGATTTTTAAGCCAGTATCCCGGACTTCGGTATCTTTTTCTTTATAATTATTATTACATAGTATAAAGTAAAGTCGCTATCCATTCCTGTCTGTCCGCATATCTCCGGCCAACCGTAGCCAACCTGGAAAGCCCTTAACCGACTCCGTACTCAGGTTCGCAGATGTAAGGAACATCTCTCAAAGTGGGGTTTTCTTACAAGTTTTGACACCCGATGCTTTGTTGTTCTTAAGCTGTTTCAGAGCTATACTAATCTCGTACAGGCTGATGTCCGGGATCTCTTCGGTGTAGTGTCGGGACAATCTAGCTCTCGAGTCTTGCGCTAGATTGCTAAAAGGTGACCTCGTTGTCGTGTACAACAGTCCGTAGAACCTTTCAATCTCTTCCAAAAGCTCGTTGTACTAGTTGACTGATCTATATTTGAACGCCAAATGCCTTCCGACTGTTCTGTTCTACTTATTCTGCCTCACTTTTATCGCTGGAAACCGATGGATGCTAGCAGCACGATACCAACCGTCGTGGAGATTCTTGGGAAAGGATTATGCCCAGCAGTGGGCGTCTTCCGGCTGATATGATGATGATGATGATGAACTAGTACAAACGGCGAGCAGCGTTTACATGAGTGCCGCCACACACAGTCGATGGAAAAGGTGGTTGGGGAAGCCACTTGCTCGGAAACATAGCCCGCCTAGTTATAAATTATCCTGCCTTGACTACTGTCTTGACAAACAGCTACACGTTTCAGACGAAGAATAACATAATTCTCAGTTATAAACTTACTAATTCTCAGTGTTATTTATAGCTAATAAAAACCTTTAAGTAAGATGAATGATTTTTTTGTTTTTGCATAAACCCAATAAAAGTCGACACTCTTACACTCTTTGATAAAACATATTTTCTTTCAGGAAAACTAAATGCAGTAGATATCTAAAAAACAAAAAAACGTAAAGTGGATTAAATTATCTCACACAAGAAGTTCATATCACTACTAATTTATTCATCCATTTTGGTGTTTCGTGGCATAAAACCTTAACATCGTTTTTCTCGAAACTAGGTTTGTCATACTTATCGGGTTGCACCAGGCAACCCTCGATATACGTTTACTTAAAAGTATTTTAGTGTGGTGTGCAAAACGCTTTGCACACCACACTAAACTCAAACTGGCTTTATATACTCGTAGTTGGTAGGGGAAAATATTTTTTTGACTGCGGCGCAGCGGTTAAAATCTGCCTCGTCGCAAGCACAGAGATTTTAACAATGATAAGATAAAGATTGTAAATAAAACTATAATGTGTTGTAATATTAACTTTTGCTTAACAACACTGTTAGCATTGTTTAGCTTAATGGAATATTTTTCTCGTATTAGGTTGAGAAAACATACGTTTTGAACCCCATTTGTTATAAAATGATAGAAACCTCAGCTTGCAATGTAGGTATGTAACTCGTAAAAAATCCACAATTCGAAAAGATATAATACGCTATGTTCAATTGTGTCAACGCATATCAAACTTGCCTAAATCTTTTGCCTAATTCTATCTACTTAAGTATAGTTTTAGTAGAATATAAATATTTTTTAGTAATCAAATAAACTTCAAAAATTGTTAGACACCAAAAAGGACTCGGAGTCAATTCATCTTCATCATCTAGTAAAGCTACAGCTATTATTAAAATCGGGTCTGTTTTTCAAACTTCAAACTTCAAACTTCTTTATTTGCACAGAATAATACAGTCAAAAAGATATTAAATTACATTATGGTCATCTTATTCAGCTATAAGTATTAAATAAATAAATACTAGCATGCAAACATTAAAACTTATCCAATAGAAACGTTCTTACCTCGTAATATTGATTTTGGTGTAACAATTTTATAAGGCTACTTCGGAACAAATTGAATGGCAGCTGTTGCATGTCTGCCGGCAGCTTATTATACAGTTTCATGCACATCGTGTAACAGTGTTTTGAGTAAAACGATGTCCTTGGGGCGCCATCATGTGCGCAAATTTTAATATAAAAGCGTCACCAACCTATAGACCTATATCTAGTTTTGTAGTTTGCAACTGTAGTTAGTTCCTATTATTGAATACAATGACACAGCTTTCGTCTATATGCCGTTCGTTTCATACTATATTGGTATCAATTAAACTGGAGCTTTAGTTCGGTTTAAACCGCCAGGATATTACTTTGTAAATGGGGTGTTGCAAACAGGTATAAGGGGAGTTTCAATATGTTAAAAAATATATAAAAATGATTAATACTTTTTACTTCTCGCATTTTTTTTTCAGTATTCAGTATTTTATTATATCGCAATGCTTTTTACTAGTATGTCGTTAAAAGTGCTACATGTCTATACAAGTGCACAAAGAACATAACGACATGTGAAACCGTTTATTTTGGCTCGGGTTGGTTGAAACTTTTGTGAGATCAGTCCACTATCAGGTATCTAATCGATACGGGTTAACTCGCTATGTCAGTCTTTTTAATTAGTTCAGTAGTTTATCCCTGCGTCTCTGTCTAAATAGTGTTATAAGAAAAGAACGCAGATGGATGTAAAATACACTTGGCCGGTTTTGTTAGGCACACAGGTATTGAATTTAGTTAAATAAGAACTGATGTGAAAAAATCGTTTATTATGGCATTAAAAATGTTACCTCTGAAACCACTTTACATCACACTTTACACATTTTATTTCATTTAACTTAGATATCAATAGAAGAAACCACGAAAAAAGTAACTCTAGGTCAGCTCTAGGTTTAACCACAGAATAAATATACTAACGTACAGAAACTTCTCTTTTTCGACCACCATTAAACGAATTCCAACTTTATGATCAGGTACAAAAAGTTCGTATTACTTCATAAATAAACATTCGCCAGGCGGCATGCGTCAAAAAGAAGGCGCCGCCCGCGCCCGCCTTCCACCCGCAATGCCCTGGCGCACCGCTAGGGTTGGGCTGCTTACTATAATACTATCACAACGCGCGACACAGTAAGCGGACGCGCACGCGGCATGCTGGCAACCTACTGCGATTAACCTATGCCATAGGTAGTGCGGCGAGCGCACCTACATAGCGGAGTGGAACCCCCTGGTTTAACTTCGTTTTGATCATTTTGGCAAATGAAAATCATTCGACTAACAATGAACATAAAATACATTTTCCTTCTATCTAGCTCAGACAATTTTGACAAATGCGTGAAGATATCGAGTTGAAATTAATATCAAATAGGTACTCAAATCTGAAGTCCCTCGAAACTGTGAAAAAAATCAAATTTCTAAGCCAATGCAAACACAAGATACGGCCGTTTATGTTATATATTTCATACACTCGCAAGTTAATTATGAAACCTATAGGGTATCTTAGAACCATGCAATTTGGCAACAAGCAAGGCCTCACAGCGCGAATAAAGCGAAAGACCCTAAAATCGTAAATTAATAGCTACACCACAAAAAAACCTTTTTGGATTACAAACTTATATTTGCATGTGGTAAACTGACCGCGACCTATGTCGTTTTGTGGGACAATTGTTTTCCAAGGGCAAAGTTAAGTTTGTCCCTCATTCTAGTTAATATATTCACTTGGACTCGCACTTGGCCGGTTTTTAATACTATACCTACGGTAAGTAAAAGATGAAGTGACGTTCGTAACTCACATAGTTCAATAGCTCGTCTTTTACACTCGAAGGAAGCTTCCGAACATTTGCATTATTACATGCCAATTTGTCCAAAAACGTGACCCACAGAGCTTTTCGTGTTTTTGTCAGTTGTTGTAAATAACATAAATTCTTGTAACATTTAAACATAATTATAAATTAAAGCCACAAAAACAAAATAATACTCGTTGTTATTTATTACTTGCACCATAACCAATGACTTGTTACTATACGAATTTCGCGTTCTTACTTTTTTTATATAAAAATTTTAGGTTCATTGGTCTAAAATTATTATCAAAAAAATAAAAGAAATATGAGCTAAATTGAAAAAAGACAATCATATTGTGTTCTTAGGTTATAGTGTTTTAAGGGCTGCTGATAAGTTCTAATTATTAAGTGGTTTTTTCTTCAGGTTGTCCTAACGATACCTTTAACTCATTTCATTGCATGCCACCACTTTACATATATCCTAAAAGAGAATTTTTTTTCTTAAGTTCGAACCCTTTCAGATGCCCTCATATGCCACTTTATGTTTCCTTTGTTGCTGCATGACACCCAAAGTCACCCAATATTGGTATGGCACAAGTGTAAAGGACAGTGTCGTTCCAATTTTCAAATTATTGTTCTATTTCTTGTACCTATGTCACACTGGACATACTCATACTACATTTACCTACTGCGGCATCCATAATAATAATGTCATGAAAGTTAATTTAAAATATAATAATGTTAGGTAAAATCGCCAGCTGATGTATTGGACTGGAGCGGCCAAGGTGCTCAATAAGATGTAAACTCGCACGCCTTTGACAATAGAGTCGGGTTCACATATTTTTGAGCCCACCTCTCCGGTACATTTGATGTTGACTAAACTCGATCAAGTCGCTACTTATTTTCTAACTGAAGAACATAACATAGAATAACTGGCTTCGCAATCACATGTTTAAATTAAAATAAACTAAGCACTGCAGTACATGGGCACTGTTAATATAATTATCATTTATAAGAGCAGCATGCCGACTTGGCCTGCCTATCGATAAATTAGAATAGATTAGCTGTCATTAGCTAGGGCTTCGATACGGTCTCTATCGAGACGCAGCGCCATGCGGCCCTCCGTGGCGCGCAGGTCGCGCGCGCCAATGTTGCTGTAGAAAGCCAGCGCTGGCGCGTTACTCTTCAGCACGTGCCAATCCACGCGGTGCACACCCTCCTCCACCGCAGCCTGCAACCGGAAACCGGCTATTACGCATCTCATGCGAACCGGGACTAACTGTGACTGGCAGCCTTTAACGAACGTTAATTGACAATCTGGGCTGTTTTGTTGGACTGGAATTGATAAATTGCAAGCATAGGTGCACTGCACAGTGCAAACTATCAGTTTCGCTTCCTATAAGTATGAGAACATTTAAATTTCAAGGAGATTTTCACTCACCCATTGAAC
Source organism: Ditula angustiorana (assembly GCA_963691745.1). Lineage (NCBI taxonomy): Eukaryota > Metazoa > Arthropoda > Insecta > Lepidoptera > Tortricidae > Ditula > Ditula angustiorana. The sequence continues at coordinate 17,151,056 of OY829472.1, forward strand.
AATATTACTTTTATATTTTCTAGAGCAGTTGGAAAACAGACAATGATCCAATGATCATTGTCATCACCTATCATAGGGATAAGCAACCTTTTAATGATGTGGTTCTAAAATCATAACTATTTATCTAATTAATTAACAACACTGGCGGAAAGGAGAAGCAACATGTGATAAAGTGCACCTAGCACGAAGCAAGCCATCCTAGTATGAAGGGTTGTACGTTCTTTCAAATGGCAATCAGTGCACCTAGCACGACTCCTCTCGATACGCGTTAACTCGCTACGTAAATGGGTACGTCTCTCTCTTACAGGATTAGTTAGAAAGAGATGGATGGCTTGCTTTGGTTCTTCCTAATATTCAAACAAAACAGAGACACTCTCTAGCAGGTAAAGCTATCTTTTAATATTTGGAAAGGCCATAATAGAGATTTGAATTGAAGGGACGCAGGGAAGCAGTTGTAACAAGGAAAACTCTGAAACCCCAACCTTGCATAATTGTTTTATCAGAAGCAGGCCGATGCCCGTGCGTCTCGCCGAGGGGCGCACGTATAGATCCTCGATGTAGAACGCGCGCCGCGACCAGCTGGAGTAGGCGCGGTTACACAGCGCTGATCCCAGAACTTCGCCATTTCTCTCCGCCAGCAGAACAAAGAACCATGGATGTTTACTATTGAAACCATCTTCCACTAGATCTGCAAATGAGATATCATAAGCATTATTATGATTGCTTTTTCTGGCTGGAGCAGCTATTTACGTCGGGACGTCTAATAACGTAAAGCTTTAAATCGAGTTTTAAGCACTGAAACCTGATTTGCTTGTACTATTGTGGCCCTGATATGACTGCTCAAGTTTATTTGTCCTATAGTGTGGCTCTATGTAACAAAAAGGATGCTCTGAGAGATAGCTTAAACTTAGCAGAACCAAGTTTAAGTGCTAAATTGAGATTTAATAGATGTAAAAGCAAGATGTAAGTCGCAATCGGGTCTTTACTTTTGCGATTGTTTAGCGTCGTAGTGTTCTTGATATTAAAGAAAATGGATTTATTAAATGCTACTTATTTCATCAGCACTTATAAATTTATGTGCATATTTTATGAACACTTTTTAGTAGTGTATTCTGTTTCTTGTAATAGTGAATTGACTCACCCTCCATAGTTAACTTTGGTCCGTCGGGAACACCTTCGTAGGCTGCTAACTCCTGAAATTGTTAAGTTGTGTTAAATACAACAAACAATGCAATGTGTAAACAATGCAGTTGATAGAAAAAAGGAATATATTTGTATGAATTTGATGAGAATCACTTATATTTATTTACACAGACGAGAGATATTTGAGAGTTTGGTTTTTGTTTCATAATAATTTGGCTTGGAAACAATACCCTATTGAAGTATCCGCTAACGTCTGATAGCACTGATAAGATACATACTTAGTACATTCATCGGTATATAATTTCATCAGTCTGTGTTTATGTGGCGTAATATTGTGTGTTCAGTAGTAACAAATTTGTTATACATATTAACAAGATGACGGCACAAGAAGTAAAAGTTGTACACGTTTGCGTCATATATATTAATATTTGACTGCCTTACCTTGCCTATCTGTTATCTTATGTATGTTTTGGTTTTATTTTTGCTTATTAGTATTTCAGTTAGATAAATTAAGTACACAATACGCATACATTTTCTTACCTTTACATACATATCTTGAAATATATTCGAGTGAGATTGATGCAAAGTCAAACGGTCACAGCGTCAAGTCACAGTTTCATTTTTACTAAGGTTCCAGACAGACAGATCACAATAAATAAACTGTCCTGCTACAAGGATTCTCTTAACGCGTCGGCGATGCGTTCGATGTCGCAACAACACCTCGTCTCGCTTGCTCGATGTCACACGATATACGATATAAGTACAGCATCACCCCCCGCCTGTCTGTTCGCAATTTTTTGTGTCACAGGCATTTTACGCGGAGACTATTAGGACTATAGGCAAACTTTGCACTTTATATGTAAAGACATGAAGCTACGAGCACATATGCATCGCTGTGTACCGATTGGACAACATATAAAAGTTGGATATACGGCTAAAACCGGGATTTAAATGATTCTCATAATAGCATACTTGGCTTAATAATAATATTAACTAATAACTTAATAAGCATTTTTTTTGCGGGTGGTAGGACCTTGTGCAAGGTCTGTCCGGATCGCTACCACCATCTTGCTCGCTAATCCTGCCGCAAAGCAGCAGTGCTGACACTGTTGTGATCCGGCGTGGAGAGCAAGACAGCCGGTGTAATTACTGGCACAAGAGGTATTCTATCTTAGCCCTCTGCGCTAACGCATCTGCGCTCTCTTTATTGTTGCAGGTGTCTGTAGGCGGTGGTGATCACTTACCATCAGGTGACCCACTTGCTTGTTTCCCTTCCTATGTTGTATAAAAAAAAATCGTCCGAGTCCGTCATGTTTTCTATTCCCTGCCTCCTCTTTGACCTGGCAGGCAATAGAGAGACATGTCAATTGCTCGAATGATGAGTGAATATAGCTCTAAGATTTAGAGTGTGATGAGCTGTGTAATGGCTTTTGCTATTCAGCCAACTCAATGAAAGATTTTTTTTCAAATAGATATTAATATGAGCGTTAGGACAATTATTAAAGGATAACGAAATATTCTTGCCGGGAACATTAATATTTTCACTCTCCCGCCTATTTTTACTTTTTTTTTAACGATTCCGTTCTTAGTGGCCAGTCATTCAAAGGCGTTTTATTTTTAATTTAGCGAAGCGCTTAAAAACACCCAGAGTCGCTTATTGTTTGAATATCTTTGCCATTTATTTCTGAAGAAGTGGAACTAAAAAGAACCTTATTTTTTTAATGTAAATAAATATGGGGTACCAGAAACGACCCAGTGTTCTGATTGGTCGATTTTATGTCGTATGCAGCACAAGTCGTGTTCTGATTGGTCGAATCAGTGATCAGCGTGCTGATGTGATTGGTCGATTTGCTCTTTAAACAGGCCAACAATGTTTTTGTCTCAGAGAATTCCGTTCCATTCAGCCACCTTAATAAGAACTGTTTTTAGGACTGTTATTATTTACAAAAACATATTTTTTTGATGAACAGGATAGTAATAAAATATAAAATCTCAATATTTTGATATTCTTACATTAATAATAGGTTTTTAGTTTTATTACGTCTTGGTACAAACTAAAACTATAAAAACTCTTTGGTAAGTAGTTGTGAATTGGAACAAGTACAAATTAAAAAAAAACTGGAAAAGTAAATCGCACTAGTTCGCAAAAACGAACTTTGCGCACGCAAAACAGCCAAAAAAGGGCACTTTTTGAGCAACTGTATTGAAAACGATTATTCAGCAGGAATTCAATGAATGATGAGGTTAGTTAATTATTTTTATTCAGCATTGTGCTTCCTACTACTCCGCAATATCGGGTCAGTCATCGGCTGTGCAACAGCTATCTGTGTTTCTAACGCAAAGACGTCGAATTATTATTTAGTACCTGGACGACTGAGATCAGCTCATGACAGATGTCAAAACACTTTGAAAACGAATTGTCCCACAAATACACCTATCTGCATTTATTTTTCATAAGCTCCTACCTATGAATAATCGAAATTGCTAGAACCGTTTTCGAGAACGCAGCGAAATTCTTAAATGATAAATTTAAATAGCAGGTTTTGTTTAGCGAGAAGTTAGCTGCCTATACATCAACCGCAGTTAGTGCTAGTCGCCGGTGCATTTCGAAGAAAATTAAATTAGATCGCCTACCTAAAATTTGTTTGTCGTTTGTCAATGAGATAAGCAATAGGAAAACAAGAAATAAAAATAATAGCAATATTTAAATCTTACTTTTATCATGTCAAAGACGATCGGCATGTCCTCGGCGCGCCCCAGGCGGATGGTGATGTCTGTCGCAGACATTGTTCTTCTCTTTGTGTCGCTAGGTGCACGCGTGCTCCTCCTGGCTATGAACGGAAGCGACTGAGAGGTCAACTTAGCCAGCTGCGTATGATTGGCCCTCAATTCAAGCGCGATTCGCATTGACTGGATCCGTTCTTTGGAAAATATCGTTTAACCTGTGGGCAGCAAATTATTTTTACACAGAAATAGTCTTTGTCAAAAAGCCACATTTAATGTAGCTATACTGTGTTGTCATTTTATATTACACAAAAACGTCTGCATCAATATTGTTACACGGAAGGAAACTATCCGTCTTATCGTCATACATAGCAACATAATATGATAATATAAAAAATCAAGGTCAATGTTCCAGAATAGAACGTGTGAATAGTTCTGGTTTATTCCTTTCATGCGCTCTCTATCGGAGGAATTCCGTACCGCGGAATACTACCAACCGGCGCGGTGCGACGTCGGGTATAAGATTTTTTTTTCTGACGGCGCGTTTCTAGTTAAGGGCATAATAAATAGATGGCAGTATTAGTTCTAGTAGTGACATTCTTAAATTATGTACAATTATAGGCATCAGTTACATTTAACACAAAGAGAAGGAGAGCCATAAAAGTGATTGAGTTAACAAAGGTCATCCTTCATTAGCACCCCAAAAAACCAATCAGATATTGGCAACAAGTTTTTGTAGGACTGTCACCTATATTGCCTAGAAATAAGATTGACCGTGCCCAATAATGTGGAAAATATGAGTGTTTAACCCTACAGGATTATTTAAAAGTTTAAAAGAGGCCCAGGTTATTTTCCAAGCGAAATCTATAAAAAAGTACCGTAGCGTACCTACGCTGCCATCGCCAATTGCAGACAACAGTAACTTTACTCTGACAGCACGGTGAGTAGTTCGGAACGTAAAATACAGATGGCAACACTAGTTCTAGTTCATATGAAGATCATATCAGAGATTTCTCTGTACTTTTAGTTTGGCTCTAGTTTGTTAGTGGCGTATTCCCCAGGGTTGATTTGTGATATTTTCAGGGTTCTGTACCCAAAGGGTGCCATCCTCATATAAGCCGGAAGACGCGCACTGCTGAGCATAGTGCCTTTCCCAACGATCTCTTTAAGGTCAATCTTGTGCTACTCTTATAAATCGTCTCGCCATCCTCACCAGCTCGTCGATGCGTCATGTGGGAGGCCTACCAACCCTTTGTCTTTCGACACGCGGTCTCCACTCAAGAACCTTTCTGCTCCAACGGCTATCTGTTTTATGAGCAATGTGCCCTGCTCATTGCCACTTTTTGTTTCCAATTCTTAGAACTACGTTGGTTCTTCTTATTGATTCAATCTCGCAGAGGAACTTCGAGTTTAAATAGCTCTTTCCATTGCCCTTTGGGTGACTTAAGGCTGCCTATGAAGCTCACTGTACCTACTATAAGGGACCACGTTTCATTGCCGTATGTTATCACTGGCTACACATACTGGTAAAAGACATTTTTCTTGAGAAACTGCGGTATGCGAGATGAAAAGATGTTGCATTGGTTGCCGAACGCAACCCAGTTGAGTTGAATTCGACGCTTGATCTCTTTTTCGAAGTGGGACTTATAGTTGGTGGCAAACATCTTGAGCATAAATCGGATGGAGAGGGTAAGTTAGGGTAGAAGGTACTAGAAACGACTACTGCGCAGTCAAGGTCAGTGCTTAAGAAGTTTGCCGGGAACTGTACTTAGCTGGATTTTTCGATCCCGGTATACTCGCTATACTTGGATCCCGCGTTGTTGTTGTGTTGGGGTCCATTATCAATAAACAAGTAAATTTTCCTTCACCTCCGTTACTGCGGGTGTGTTTGATTTCTAACAATAACGACAGGGTAGCTTAGATTAAAGTGAAAAAATGTGGTCAGTGTTTGAGACATATATAGAGGTTTTAAAAAATTACGAGAGTAGCCTTTTAGGTACTTTTAGATTTAAAAAAAAGCCAGTAGACGGATTTAAAGAAAAATAATTAAGTGTCAGTAGGTATAGCATGCAATTCGTTCAAGCAGCGAACGGTCGTATTATTTAAGACCCCGTCGATGCCTTGTATGAAGGCGAATCACGCATAGATCCTGTAGTTTAAAAGTATAGCGGTGGTGGTGGTTTATAGTTGAGTATATGTGTAGCGGAGGAGAGTGGGTTTTTGCATGAAGAATATAAATTGGTATGTCGCTCAGACGTAAAGTGAAACAAGGCACAAGACTTCTCGCTCTGACCTTCTTTTCTGTGACCAGCACTCAGTGACCTGACATACTGACGGATGGGCGAATGGACGACGGAATCGCACCCTCAGATTTCTTTTTTTAACATTTGTGTACGGAACCTAAAGTTGACACTGCAGTGGCTACTTCCCCGTTTACCATTTACATGGAAACTTTTACACGGGAATATGATGTCAAGTAAAAAATCGGCCAAGTGCGAGTTGGACTCGCGCAGTGTATGGTTCCGTAGTTGCCTGATTACTCGTTAACTTGTAAAGCTCTTAGCTATGATAGTTTTCCTTTTAATTTCATCATCATATACGACTAACATGAATTTTTTCACGTATCAATACAACCATTTGGCTGGCACGGAGAAGAGGATACTTGACTCTAACAAAACTTTGCACTTTAAATTAATAATCCACAAACGGATGCCTCCATCAAAAAACTGATTTGCAAAAAAAACTTGCAAACCCGCAATATTTTTAAAATTGTTATCCAACGACACCAAACACTACGAGAAGGACAACAAAAAAAAAATACATCCCCACTTCACGTGTACGGAAGGTAAGCCAAAAAAAATTATATTTTTGTAATATTTTACTTAAGCATTTTGTCGGCATGATTAATATATTATATCCATGCCTAATTATAGCCTTCTAGTACTAAGAGTACATGAGTTAGGCTGCGGAAAGACGGACGGACGATCGGACGGACGGACATCGCGAAACTATAAGGGTTCCTTGATGACTACGAAACCCTAAAAAACCTAGTGGCACTATGTTTAGCCTGTTGGCCTATAAAGTAAATCACGTAACCAAATTTAACAAATCAAAGAATGCAAATACATTCAATTAAACACAATATTTAAAATCATGTAAAACAGGGACACGTAATAGGGTTTGCAAAAATGTCATAATACCTAATTTAAAACATACAGAGCAACAATGGAATAGTAACACTTAACTATTAATTAACAATGTTAAAAGCCCACGTTGAATTTCCTGTGCTGCTGCCATTCTTAAAGTCATTGTAATCTTATTGAAAGTTTTGCTTGCTAAGCAGAATACGCTTTTTCGCATCAATGCAGTTCGTGAAAATACAGAACGATGATTTTCACTACGTCGGAAATTTCGGGTAATTTATGTCTCTGATACCTTCTTAAATAATTAGCTTGGGTTGGTTTTTTCAAATAGGGAAACCTCCAAGATATACAGGCATGGAAAGGTCAAGACGTTTAGAGTCTTTTAAATAATAGAGTACAACTATCAGTCTGTCTCAAACCTCGCATTGCCCTGATGCATCTTTTCTGTGTTCTGAATACAGTTTCTCCATTTGTTGAGTTTCCCCAGTAAATAATACCATAGCGAAGCATGAAAAGCTACCATAACATGCTGCAATGTTGTTACAGCATGCTTAAGGGTCGATTTATTTAATACCTGTGATGTGAGTGAAATTGCAATACAGTTTAACAGTATTGATGTTCCGGGAGAGTTAGCATCAAGGGCATCGTTGTCATTTTTATTCAAATACTTTTTCATTTCCTAGACTAAAATGTTGGATTTAGTCTCTAGAGATCAAAAACTTTTATTTTTATTTACTTAGGCAGCCGCATAAACCTACCAACCGCCAGGCACGCATACATTGTAAGAAAACACTGACTTCATCTAACATTTTACGATTATTATACGATAAAAGACCTTTTATATTAACTTAACCGACATTGTGGCATACCCAATAAATAACCTAATTTTTCATGATGAGAAAAGTAGATCGTTTGTGAGATGCTTCAAATCGTTCAAGAATGCTTTATAGCGTTTTCTGGTGTTTACGGAACGCGTGCGAAGTGCGTTTGGTCAACAGGAAGAAATTACAAAAAAAACTACGAATGACGCGAAATCGACAAAAACAAATTTATAGTAAATAATTTTGTATTTTATTTTCTCGATATTATATTGATGTGAAAAGTACAGTGTTTTACTAGAGACTAGGTAACAGACCCTTGGTTAACGTCTCGTTTCATTCTAACTCGTGTTTGTCCCTAGATAAACAATGAACTACGAGTACCTATACTATAATTTAGCTATATCTTAGCTTTTTCCGAGGTAACGGAAAGCACGATTAGGCTTTTTAAAAATACGAACTACCACTACCTAATACCTGACTCAGACATTTGCTTTACGTCGTGATACTTATTGGTTTTGGCTGTCCACTGTCAAGACAGCAACTCACACGTGGTGTCACCTAAGTATAGGAATACATTTTTTTTGTAAAGTAAGTTTACTGTAAAGAGTTTTTTTTTTTCAATTAGTTAGTTGTAAGAATAACAAATTTCACTAGTCATAACTATATTAATGTAGTAATAGCTATTACAAATCTGCTCTCTATTCATGAGTACTTAATACTTAACGACTGCATACTGCAAGTTTGCAACATAATGTAAATTATTAAAATCCATATGCTTAATAAATTGACATATACAAGTAGAAGTAGAATCATAAAACTACTGTTAAAGATTCAACAAAATAAAAATGCTCGTAATACGTTTAGTTATAAAAATTATACGAATATTATGAAGTCTCCCACGTCACACCGCATTAGAGCACCTCCATGATGAGCTTTTTGAGAATTAGATGTCTTTGTAGCATGAATAGTCCGGACCCTACAAACATCACTCGTCCACAAGTATGACGCGCATCTCAGCCATCAGCTCCTTCAACCATATTGCAGGGAATTTGGCATTTACGTGACATTTTAGTTATACATTGCGTCCCCGATATGCTGAGACACTATTAATCTGAAGCGCGGGGTATAAATGTACTAAACGTTCTTCTAATCATTATGGGCGGCAAACTAATAGACATACACGCCATACAGTTTTATTCGGCATATATGCACAATTGCGCAGGATATGCTGCTTAGCAAATATTTATTCATAAGTATTGTATGACTTGATTTGATTTGATTGAAGAACAAGTGAGTGATGTTCTAAGTTTTCAATGAGCACAATTAACAGAACACAAGTATAGTATGCCTACGACTCTTTTCTCGTCTAATTGGAAATACGCGCTAAAATGATTTAAATTAAATGCATATAATTGTGAATTGATTGAGACAGGAGTGAAATCGATGTAACGCACTACGCCAGTATAAAATGCAACACGTTGCAAGCGGGTGGGAGAAGACTCGTAGCATGATCAGGGTTGTGGGGAGTTGTGGGAAGGGAGCGTGGGGCGGCATAGCCAGGGCCGGGGGCCGCGGGTCAGGCGTGTCGACGACGTCTTCGGTTGCGTCAGCGCAGCGGGCGGCAGCGGTCGAGACGCGGGCGCGGGCGCGGCGCGGGGAGGCGGCGGATGGCGCGGCGCGCGCGCTGCGGCCGGTGCGGACTTGCGCGCTAACGACCGCCGCGCACACGCGCTAACCGACGTACGGCGGCTGCGACATTCGGCTCTCCTCTCGAGCAATGCGCCCCGGAGACTGCTGCTACGCGACGCCCGCCCGTCCTAGTCGGTGATGTTGTCACACGCCCCTGCATGGACCTCACGCTCCCGTACCGACCATCCGCGACATTGACTGTAACAATTTGTGCAGATGGAAAACACTATGACGACCACTAAAAACGAATACCACTTTGGTAAGTTTCATTTTATTTCGTTTAAGAAACTTTAATCGGTAATCTAATACTCATAAAAGTAAAAGATCTCCTGAATTCCATGTGAAGATCTTGCGTATATACAAAGGATCTAGTATTGATTCGTAAGTACAGTCAATGGCGTCGTCTACTCTCAGAACGCATAATGCGCTAGAAGACCAAAGACATCAAGTTGCACATTTCATTGATGCGTAGCGAATTCGTAGCGCTCCTGCCTGTGCTACGGTGGCTCTACGGTACGGCTTATCCGACGTGGGAAGAGATTAGGTTCCTATGCCGCATGTTATGTTGGGTTTCATTTTTGAACAAGATGTATCACAAATGAAATAACAATTTATTGGATAACAGCGACACAAAACGTATTTAAAAGCAACTATATTTATATTATGTAATTACTAACTACTATGATAAAATATCAAAAAAATGTATCAAGATCTATAATGAATTTATGACTCTACCTACTCCCTGTTTCGTTCGGTGCTATTTATTTGCCGTTATTTTTTTCCTAGCTCTTTTGCTATCCCGTTTTGTTTGGGGTAGGTACTGCTTGTCATTTTTCGTCAAATATTTCGGTTGTGGGTCGTCGTTCATGTAAAAATCCCAGTTACGTGGGTTCTTCGTCGATTTGTCGCACCGGAAATTATGCTTAAAACTGGTTCGGTCATGTGATTTGTAGTCTCATAATTAAATATAATTAATAGGCTGTAATAAATAGGACAAATACCAAACACAATTTAAGCTGTGTACTAAACTCCAGGGTCGCTTAGCTTGATTTCGCTTCTGTTCCATTTGTAGTCAAATTAACTCCAAATGTATTGGTAAAATCAACATCATTAACGTTATTAACTGGACAACAACATATGAAAGAAATCTGAGATAAGGCTGTTGCTTTGAGCTACAAGTAGTGACTTTATTTTGGAATTGTAGATGTAACTTAGGTCATGCCAATGGCATGAATATATGAAATGTGGTCTTTATCATACTAGTGGAGAAAGGTGTACATTAATGTCAAATATGTTATCAAGCCTATTGTTACGTGAAGATTGTTTTAAAGCATGATCGTCAATTTTTCAACACGTATTATAAGCGAATATATTATCGGTTAGATGGTGTTAACTTTAAACTGCACATTCCTAATCCTTTGATCTAAAAGTACGTTGGCTTATTTTATTACGTCTGACGGCTGGTTTAAAATTAAATTCATACTATAATATCGTATTATATATGCTTAATTCATAGACATGCTTGATTAGGGTTGTCATGGTAAGCTGAACTATACCTTGTGCACTGGAGACCCGCATAGCGCACAAACGTAATCGAAGTCTACGTGGCAGATTCCAAAATATTTACTCGACCTTCTGTTAATATTATGACATAACTCAATCAGTATATATGATACCTACCCAATATGCCAGCCCTCGTTGATTCGAAATGAGTTTCGCGAGCTATGCAACACCTGCGTACTTCGACCTATTGCATATTATTTGACAATTACTAAACTATAAGTACTTAGTTTATTCAGTTGAATTCAATACTATTGATTAATTGAATTGATTATGATTTCTACTCGGGTAAAGGAGCATGTCGCGGATGTCAAGCATCGTCGGGCCAACAAGTCTGCAGTCTGCGAGCATGTCATGGACAAGCCAAATCACGCGATTAGGTTCGATAAACCTCAAGTTCTCGCTAGGGAAAACCGTTATTTTCCAAGAATGCTACGCGAGGCAATTGAAAATAAGAAATACCCAAATTTCAAGACGGCTTGTCAGTACCACCAGCCTGGGACCCAGAACTACAGTTGGTTCAATCTCAGGCTCGACATTAGATTGTATGACTGTTGGTATTTACATTTTTATTCTAATTATTCAATTAATATTCAATTACCATTTTTGAAAACTTTTTTTAATTTTTTTGTTAAAAAAAGGCTTAATGCTGAATTTCTTGCGGCGCATTCTTCTCAGCAGATGCCACTTCCGAAGCGCTGGTAGAGTCTGTAGTCTTATTCCGTTAATTGGAACGATTTCATATCTATTTTTTAATTTTTTTAATTATTTTTCAAAATTGGGTAGTTTGTATTCTAATTTTTTTGTCACTCTGCGTGAACATGAGACCTGTAAAGGGCTCAAAACGTCGGGAATTAGATTAGTTACAATACACGCGATATAAACCGTTTGAATTGTTTTATTTCAATGTCTATAAGTCGCGAAAACATAAGAAAATACTAACATTCAGTTAACTTATAACACCACTTTTTTTTCATCGGCGGTTAGAAAGCTTACCAAGCTAGCTAGACTAGCTGACCAACGCTTATCGTAAGCTTCATCAGAATGGTACAATTAAGAATGAAGCGATAGCAAGCTTCGTCAGACAGTTGCATTGCTAGGTACTCGGTCAGCATTCAAACACGCTTTGGTCTTACGAAGAAATATTCACCTATGAGGTCCCAGTCTAGACAATTCAGCAGCAGAAGTAGCTAAACACTTGAAAAAGTCAAAAAGATCACCAAAAACACCCACTCTCTTGGCAATAAGTCCTATATATTGTAAAACGTTGTTACATTTCATGATTTTACATTATACAAAACAATCTATGCCTATCATTGCTGAAAGACTTTTTAATTTTCTTTTTTTTTCTATTTGAGTTTTAGGTTGTGATATGCTAGCTAGTGTTTATAAGGCTTTAAATTCATATGGTAGCGTCCCACCCGTTGCTCGCCCTCATAGAATTAATAGAGACACAAGCAAGTAAACGTTAGTAAAAGTTCGATGATCTTTTTGATGCAAGTGGCACCCTAAGTAGGCAAACAACGAACTAATTACGAGTACCTACTTAAACTTAGGGAGTTATTATGAGATAAAAGTAAAACCGTTTAAAACTGATACTTAGATATGTATACTTAGATACTCATATCTAAGTATACCATGATCAATTTTAATCTATCTATTAGTTAAACAGCAAAAACACACTCTATTAGTCATTTTTAGCGTTTTAAATTTTATTAACACTTACCAAATAATAGCCTTTTTACACATATTGCCATTAGATGCTTACTGTTTATAAGACGTCACTTAAAAGTTATACTTATACAGGAATGTTATACAATTCCACAATTAAAATTTGTCATAAAAAATACAACTAAGTGAACTAATACTAAACGTAACTAAATATTGATACTTTTTTTTAAATATCTCAAAAGTAGAAGGCTTCCTTGGCATGATTAGTCATTAGCTATTAGTTAAACATAATTAACTTATTACATCTATAAGTGGGTAGAGAGCCTCTGTATAATTAATAAATTTTATTAAAAATAATATATTGAAATCAAATCTGGTTTTTGTATCTTCTTTGTCTTAACATAGTATAAAACAAAGTGGCTATTAGTTCCCCTCTGTCCTATCGTATTTTCTTTCTAAACCACACAGTGGATTTTGATGCGGTCTTCACTGAAATTTTAAGATTTTTTATGGAAGGTTTTGATATACATTAGATCTTAAATAAAGTTTCGATAATCAAAACCATGCGAAGCTAGTAATTTAATATAGTTGTTACTATTTTAAGATTTGTTTAAATCTTAGGATTTACTATTACGCGTCTCACATTAGAATTTGCATTTATATTACAAATTTAAACTTAAATATAAAAAACATAACTTAAAAAATCTAAAACTGATTTTATGCACTCGGCCTGATAGCTCGGTGCAAATTCCTCAGTTTACTTAGAGTATTGCCAAATAACTGTAAAACTTGGATTGAAAAATTCTATTGATTTGTCATGTGCATACATGACAAATAAAATCTTTTTTTTTAATATATCGTTGAATAGGGTTATCGATTTTACAGAAAGTGGCCAAAACCGTCAAGCCATCTCCGAGTAATCGCTGAACATACAAAAAAACAAATATGAATGTGATTTGAACTGAGAACCTTAAGAGAAAGTGAGAAAATTAAGTTTGTTTAAAAAGCAACATAAGAATGTTCGGTGTTAAGAAAAATAAAATAACTTAGCCCACACAGCAAAAGACCTATTTACAAAAAAACATTATACGGTTTGCTTACTCCCTTATTCATAAATGCTCACACAAACCTACATTGCTAAAAAGTGTGTTGTGAAATAGCCCGACCCCTATGCTAAAAAACTTATAAGTCCTACAATTTAACAAAATGTGTCAAATATGTTAAATTGTAGCACTTTAAAGTTTTGTAGCACACTGCTGCATGACATGAGTGTACCGGAGAATTTAGTTCGATTTTCCAAAATTTTTTTTTTGCTTTGTATGGTGCTGTGTGTGCAATCCGGTATCTTGGTCAAAGTGTACCCCGAATTAAGAAAGGGGAAAAATGCTAGGAGAATTTGTCAAAAGTTGGTTTTTTTAATGCATTAGTGACTAGTAGTGATTTCGATACTCGTAACTTCTCAAAATGAGCGCGTTGAATTCTTCTAGTCTATGCGTCACGTTATGAATAAAAACTGGGCCTATTAGTTTTTTTACAAGCTCTATTTTTTTTGTTTTATCTCACTGTAGTACTAATAAAGTCAAACTATATTTTTGCACCAAATATCATGCGATCTATGACTACATAAAATGTTAGGTATTAAGTTCTTTCTTTTAAGTTACACTTCGTTTGAACTGAAAGAGCGGTGAGCACGAAAACGCAATTCATTGTTTTCATCGAAGTCTAGGTTTATTACGACTAGGTTTTAACGGGCGTGCGACTTTAGTGCCTGCGCGGGAGTGCACTGGCCGAAGGGTCGCAAGCGCCTCGACCGCGCGCGCCGACCTCTGCGCTGCGCGCGCGCAGCAAAGTCCACGTTCGCGCGCCGTCCTTTGGCACCCTAATACGTTACGAGCAGTGGTTTCTTATCGCTCTACGCTTGCATACTATTTTTATATCCTGTGCACTAGTTCGAGTTCACGACGTCCACCTCGGTTTTCGAATTGTGCGGAAAGGAATATGCCATAGCGCTATGATCAAATCGCGTAAAATGAAGGTCGGCGACGGCGACTTCCACTAGAGGCGTGGCGAAGCAGGCGGCAGTAGTACGTTTTATCATCCGGCGATTAGATAAAGCGAAATCGCTCAAACTCAGTAAACGGCAGTAGGCTCGCGCGCGCCCTGTTCGCTCCGCGCTTCTTGTGCGCAGACTCCCGTGTCGGACAGGTTAGCCACAACCACCGGCAACCCTCCAGGGGGTTCCTGGGCCACGGGTTGATATGTTGTGATTGAGAGGTTGAACATGATGGCCGAGGTCGGTTGGCGAGCAGCAGCGACGGTCGCGAGCGCCGGAGCAAGCTTCCTTGTTATTGTTAGCGAATGTTGACCGCGTTAGTGCCGCTGACCCGCTTTTTGCCGTACCACCTGCGCTAATGCTCGCTTGCGCTCTCGCTGGCACTAAACGAGTGCATAGAAAATCCCTACTTCAAAGAACATTCAAAACAGTTCATCTGAGTATACAGATTGACGACAACAATTCTTATGACCTAGCATAATAAATACAAAATTATGATGTTTTAACATGAACGACTCATCTACATGAGTTATGTATTTAGACAAGCAAAGGATTTATCGTCATCAGTATATCATTAAAGGGTAAGTGGTCAAACGTGATTTGTGTTAAGGATCATTTCACACCGTCAAAATTACGTAAAATTTTTAGCCAGTCAGGTATTCCATTTCATTCATCCAGGGCCTAGACTCGTGCCAGCAATAATTCAACAACAGCGAGGAACGCAGAGCTGGCATGTGGGAGCAACAGGGCGGCCGCTTCCGGTAGCCAGCGATAACAATATTAATTAATTGACCATTTTTTTAAATAACTATAAAAACATGAACTTTAATTGTTTTCGTGGTTACTGTGATAATTAACCTCATATATGTGAAAATGTTCTAAATAAACGATGCTAAAAGTAGAATATCAATTGGCATCAATTTTATGTTTAAGTGGATAGATGTATTGTTAATAATAATCCCAAAGCTACAGTTATGATGGGCAAGATAGCAAATGTACAAAAGTTGTCAAAATTTGCACCGGATTCGGATGATATTTAAATGGAAAATTCATAAAACCACTGGAAACGTACAAACGGGCCAGAAATATTCAAAAAAATCTAGTTTTTACCAAGTACAGCAGATTATTCTGTGATTATTATTAATACTCATGCCTGAAACCAAAGAATAACCCAAAAATAGCTTATTTAAGAATAGGCATCTTTATTAATTACACACGTATGCGTGTAACAGGTTAATTTCCATGGTAGGTAATAATATACTCAAGCCCCCGTCCGCAATATACCTAGCTGCCATAAATCCTACGTTTCAAAATGATTTGTTCAACCTTAGTTCTACCGCGTGAAATGATTATACATACACACTATGCTATGATGTACTCTTATATGAATTTGAAGTATTAGTTGATCAGTTGGAAGCGATCGGGCTGTGGCGCGGGGAACAGGCGCTTCGGCGATAAGCGGCGCCCGCGCTGACCCCGGAGCTCACCCGCTAGCACCATCGCCCGAGCCCCGCTCCCCGCTCCCCGGCCAGAGTGCTCGCTCTAACTTAACATTACATATACTATAATAACAATCGGTATTAATTTTATCTCAGTCTAGCTTTACTGTAAAATATTTTTTTCATCTCGTCATCGCTATATATTGGTACACCTCGATTGAAACCATGTTCAACATACTTAGTAAGTGATGATCGTTGATGCCAGAGCTAATCAGATTTCATATCCTAACGCTGTACTTATTCTTTTCAGCAGGATGTAGAAGCTTTTCTTAAACAAAATCCCACAAAACTGATATCGAATAGGGCCACAATTTTATAAATTACAAACGAAAAAGGGGTAGGTACAGTTCACTACCAAAACCGTGTTACGCAAACGATTCACAGTGCCAATTCAATAGTTACATCCTAGTTACGAAATAAGTTTTTGGATGCATTGCGTTGATATCATATAAAAAATAAAAATACAGATATATACCTAACCTCAAGCCATTGCGATCATTGGACGTTGTCTAAGTTTTGCTTGCTGGACTTGAACATGCAAAATACATGTGAAATTGAATATGAGGTTGTTAAAACTTAACATGCCTTCCCTGCAGCGTAGAAGTTAACTTTTTGTAATAAAACGTTACGTTAATATTAATACTTATCTGTAAGATGTGTTTCTACATACGATCTCTTAAATTTTAAGAGTAAAGATGAATGAAGTCGTAAGATCTAGCAAAAAAATCCATGTAAAGTTAGTTGAAATTACCTTACTTCATCGCTTTTTGTAGAATGCTCATGCAATAAATATCCCATTTTACCAAAAATCAGCTTAGGTATGCTTGTTTTGCAAAGAGAAGAAAAAAAGGGATACGCTGCCGAGTTTCGTGCGGCGTTTCTTCTCAGCAGAACTTTCATTTTCGGAAGTGCTGGTAGACTCAGACATGTGAAAGAACCTATATGGCCTAGTTGCATAATACATTTTTAATTTTCATTTCAACGCCCCCTTATTATTTTTAAGATTCAAGGAGAAAATTACATTAAATTTTTCACACATCCTTGACACTTTGTTACTTCTAAGTATACGCAAAACGAACCATTTAATTATGTTCTCAATCAAAATGGTAACCTACGCTACGCTGTCCCTAAACATTATAAAATTTTGATGTTTTATGCGTGAATTTAGGCGTGTCAGACTCCTTTTATTTCATGTTTTAGTTAAGTAAATAATTCCACTTCAACTTCAATTTAATTTATACTTTTTTTAAAAGGACAGAGGGCTATTGCTTTTGGACTACGTACACTGTATATTTAATTGTTTTATTTTACCAAAACACTCGTAGAATTGTAGTCTAGAAGCCCTCTAGGAATAAAAACCTTGGTTGCCTGTATGAAACAACTGTGATAACTTTAACTAAAACGTAGCAAAAAAGCTGTGTTGAAATACGCTTAGGAATATTTTTTATTTACGTTATTCTCTTATTTCGAGGAACATATTTGATTGATATAGATTGTGTCTAATATAAACCATTGTGGGTGAAGGCAACGTTAAAACGGATGAAAAAATTACACAGGTTGCGATATCTGAATCCCTTCCTCTAGCAATCTATTTAGTTCACCATGGCCATTATAATAGGCGTTAACGTCCCTCAACAACTATTGCTAGAACCTTCTGGTGCAGTCGCGTGGTGGTCGCCACGGTTTCGAACGTGCCAACGGCAGCGTACGGCGCGGGTTGCTAAATCGCCAACATATAGGAACGTGACGTCGTTCGCGGTTATCGATCGGACGCTGGGATTGCGACACGCGCGCAACCACTACACGTTCTGTCGTACACTTGTGCATTTCAGTAAATTTTATTAAATAGCATAATTGCTTCCGTAGTTGAATGAAGCCCAGAAGTAGTGTAATTGTCAGTATACCTCTACATCTTCTGGTGTTCAAACCTGCCATATACAAATGTAGATTTGGTAGATCGTGATTGACTTTTCTTGCGAGGAAACGTTGCCATGGTCTATTTTATGTACGTATGTATGTATGATAATAATTAGTTATCGTACATACAAAAAACACAAATGAAAAAAAAAGATGTAATGATGTACAAAGGCGAACTTATACTTTTTATTAATCATTAGCATTTTGTTCCTCTACACTGCCTTTGCCGTGATCGATTTATTAAATTATTAGGTCAATATTGATAAGAAAATTGTGTTCCTACTTAGAAGATATATAAATACATTTATACCCTTATCAAAACCCAGCTCTAATCCTAAAATCGTATGGCATTTTTTCTTAAATTTAAAGCCAGTAACATTTTTATACTTACTTTTTATAAAACCAACCCTTTTATTCATAAACGTTGAGTAAACATAATTACGTTAGTTAACAAGTGTTATGTATTGATCTGTCATTGTGACATTTGCCCTTGATTGAAAGGAACAAAACATTGATTAGTTAAAAACATTGGTAAACTTTTATGAAATAGGGGGAAGTTTGTGCTCGCATTGCAGCTTAAAAGTCGAAAGGCAAAAAGTCAACGCTTTGAGCACATGAGTTGAAAGTTCCATTTTCAGTTCGCAGTTTAAACTCTATTAACAAAATGTTCATCAAACGACGTGTTATTAAAAAATCTACCAGTAGATCTCAAAGTCACCCGTCGTTCATGATTCATTCTCCTAGCGCTTTTTCCCGTTTCGTCGTTGAGGTTACGCTACGTATTTATCGTGATACCTGATTTGACTTACTACAACTACTTCAAGTTACTGCATTTGAGCGACTGCCATCTTACATCCGCAACCCCCGTTACAAGGAAGCTGGACCGACAGGAAGCTGGACCTACTGGCAGGTTATACAATAATTTTTCCTTGCGATGTTTTCCCTTACTTAACTCTAGTGTCTAAGATAATGTACAGTCAAGGAAATTGAAACACGTACCACCGTAGAACCTAGTCAAAGAGACATACGCATGACATTAGTATGAAATAGCCTGGCGTTTAACGCGTCGCGTCATTGCGATAGGGTTCTAAGGTGGTACGTGAATATATTTCCCCTACTGTACGTTAGTTAGAAAAAGTCATCTATAAGTACATGGCGACCGCTGGGAATTGAACTCGGTACCTTTACGACCCCGAATCCACCTCTTAATA
The DNA here is from genome assembly GCA_963691745.1 of Ditula angustiorana. Lineage (NCBI taxonomy): Eukaryota > Metazoa > Arthropoda > Insecta > Lepidoptera > Tortricidae > Ditula > Ditula angustiorana. The sequence continues at coordinate 17,170,487 of OY829472.1, forward strand.
GCAGGCCACCAGTTCCATTATATTCTAGTAACGAAAAATGTAAAATCCTTACTTACTTTAATAAATGCATAAAGGTCAGGTCAGGGGTTCGTCGACTGAGATAACGTTAAACGCATTCTCGTGCAGCTTCGTCGGCGTCACCTTGCAGACTCCATTACACAAAATGACGAAATGCCTGATGAACTTGAATTTTCAACAATAGATAATCCCCACTAATTTGGATTTATCTTTTTTTATCATGAGTTGAGCATGCGGGTCACCTGATGGGAAGTAGTCGTAGCTACCCATAAGAACCAACGACTTCGAGAATCGCTGATTCATTACCAGCCTTCCGTGACCTCCAAATCTCTCACTCACCGTGAAACGTTTTACGCCAGTATTCTGGGTCGAGCCAACCCATCGTCAACCAGTTACTTGCTACAGTGTGGACATCAGTAACTCTATTACATTTTATACTTCTTGTTGATCGAATGTCCTGCTGGCAATTTTATCGCGCAATCTAGTTAAGAAGGTTTACGTATTTTATTTGGCCCGAGTTAGGATTTCCAAAGCGATGGTCAGCCTATTTAAAATACTGACTAAATCGTATAAACAACCCTGATACTTCTGCAACACTTTCCTTTTTTATTTTTTTATTGTATAAACTATGGTTCTAAACGTTATCGTCGCGCGGTTGGTACAATTTGTTGGCATAATGTATCATCCCAAATTTTTAGCTTTCTAGCACTTCTAGCCTGCGAGTACTGTCTGTGTCATATTTAGGTGGTAGAATTAGATCGAACTCAAGTTCCATACAGACGACAAACGAACGGACATGGGGAGAAAACCGAATAGTCCCGTGTTTACCTACTACAAAATCTTAAAAAAACACTTTCTTAAGCTGCCGTGTATGTACGTCACACAAATTAAACAATCAAAAATAGACTTAGTACACATTTATTTAAACTTTTATTTTATAATACGAGAAATGCATGTAGTCGTGCTCCTCGCATTTAAGGATACCAGACCTCGGGAATTGTCCATGTAAGGATCTTCTGGCGCTTATCAGGATTAAAATACCCCCCCCCCCCCAGCCTGCCCTCACGCACTCTCAATCTGTTATTGACAAATATTAGGACTCTTTACACTAATTAGGCTTTTTGTCACAACTTCTTTTTTTTACATCTGATAACCCTACTTGCGCTTGTGCGAGCATATCACTTTAATGAAATTCACTTTACGGCGCTTAACAATATGATGAGTCGCAGTTTAAAATGGATCCTATAGCTGTTGCTAAGTTAATATGTAACTTTCCACAAAGCATGAAACGTTGGCTGGCGGGGGAGGCGCGGGACGGGGAGCGGCTGTCGGCGCGTTGATAACGGCTGGACCGCCGACCTCTGGCCCCGCGCTTAAAAATATTTATAACTGTATTTATTTAAATACGAGCACCTCCCCCCACTCCCCCTGCCTCCCACTGCCATCCTCCTCCACCACATTATCCGGCCCTCAGATCCTGGACAAGAACTCGTTGTCATTCTTATCTTGTTTATGATAAGATGATCATGATATATCAGCAAAACCGTCGACCTAGCTCGGTTATAGCTGAAGTTTATGAAATGATTCGTCTATGGTTATTATTAATCTATGTTGTTTTATATACATAGATTAATAATAGTCATGGAACATTGAGTTAGGTATGTACTTTACTCACTCTAATGTATTTTTTCTATATTGGGTCCAACAAACGACGGCTTAAAATGTAAATACAACATATTAACATCTGATCAATTGGCAAGTTAGATTTGTATCGATATCTTACCAATTATTGATATGACAGCAAACAATTAAACAGAACTACATAGCGGGGTTAGATAAGAGTCCAGATTTAGAACAACATTTCACACGAGCTGCGCTGCGCGTCGCCGACGGCGTCTGATGGGCGTCAGTGCAGCGAGTAGTGTACATTAGTAAAGTGACCACCAATATCTAGAGTGACACACGCATACCTATTGTGCCTATATTGCCCATACTATTGTACAAAATAACACATTTTATTCTGCATTTACTCATTAAGCAAAGCATGCCTAAATGTATTCATACAAGATATATACGTTTCATCGTTGCTATACCCAAGCCATCTTAGAGGGATTTGTAATTGACTCATTAAATTAAACCCTGTAATTATTTTAAGGTCAGGTAGTCGGTTTTAGATAACATACAAGACATAACCAGCATTGTCTTCTGTGATGACGTGTAACGTATGGCATTCATTAGTTGCATTAGTCATTTAGGTAAAAGCAGCAAGTTTGTGATGCGGGCATAGAGCCCAGGCTCAAGGAGTGAGTATATCACATCCGTTTCCGGCGGACCCAGTGGGTTAGTTCACCCATTGTTCATCGCTTTATGAACTATGTTTTTTACTATTTCTAGCGCCATAATGTTGCTAAGTGTGCAATGAGAAGTAAAAGGAGAGGTTTTTTTTTCAATTTCATCCAAGTACATTGTTGTGAATATCAAGATTCCATTCTGTTTAAAACTACATTATACCGGTTACTTATTCTATAGTTAAGTAGGTAGGTTAATTAACTAACTAAACAGTGTTTTTAATTAGTCTAATTCTACCATCTTTCGCGCGTAGTTGTGATAGATGAGAATCTTCTTTTGGCAAAATTGATCAAAATCTCATCATACTTCAGCGCCACATAAATATGCTCTACGGGGGTATCTGCAGGTCAACTATTGTTTTAAGAAGATAAAATTCGTAACCTATACAACATTTTTTTTAATTATATACCTACTGAGACTAAAACAAAGTTAATTAGCTAACATATTATGTTTACGACTACTTCTCCAAAGGTTGCTATTTTATAGAGTGGTAGAGATCATTGCAATGCTCGCCTACTAACTAAAAATCTAGGTAAATAAGGGAACTGTTATTTTGTCCCTCTCTCTCATAAAATTTTCTGTTAGCTTGTGGTACAAGGGACACTGGCCGATATGTCTCTTGTTAAATTTAAATGCTATGTAATGACAACACAAATAAAAATTAGGGTAATGACAGGACTCGAATCTGCAACCTCAGCATTCCGTGCCTTGCGTTTGTCAATTTCGCCACATTACTAACTACAAAACCCTGCCAATTTTTCAATGTGCTTCATTTATACGGTCATTAATACAATATTTAATAATTTGTATGTTCAAAAAATTTATTTAATAAAAATCGAAAGAAAATTCGGTTACAAAAAAAATTATGTCTCTTGTGTTTTGGAGTCACCTAGCCTAAGCCAAACGGACCATGAATGAACTTACGAGACGTATGCAGGTACCTAGACCAAGTTACCTCAGGGCACATCAGGGTCAGCGGGCGCAACGACAACTGAAAGTGCAGTGAAACATAAACACATCAAGTATTCTGTCTTAAAGTCGGTGTACGATCTCGTTCCAGCTGCATTAAGGACAGCTAGATCTGGATGTTTTAAAGCCGGGAAGCTTTTTGTGTTGTGGGACGTCATTTAATTAAAGTAACGAGCATTTAATACCCGCTGTGGGTCGTGGCTAGTTCAACAGGTCTGCATCGCCGTTCAGCGGGCAAATGTCGTAAATATAAAAGGAAACTTTGAACCGGGCTCGATGCGGGGGGGGGGGGCTTGGTATTTTAAAATGTGTACACGCGTATTACATAATTGTACGTGTACCAACTCGTATTCGACGACGCTTATAGTTTATGGTTTAGTAGCTTTTATTGAATGGTAATTAACTATTTATGCACCTAGGTTCATAACTGTAAATGTAAAATAGTTTTGAGTTAATTTCATTCAAATAACAATTTGAAGTAACCACCTAATAGTTTAGTTTTTAATTACTGTTACTAAAAATTTCGATTTTGGAATAAGTTTTCTGAATAATTTTACTTAGGTATCATGTCATCCAGTCTCGATATCAACAGTGGAAAACGCAAATTTCGTAAAGGACATGTCCCTTAATGTCCCTTACATAACAGGAAGTGGGTTAGAACAGCCTCGCCAAGCATCCTAGAAAAATAACAAATTTTTCTCAGCGTAAACCTGAGGTTTAAATAATACCGTGGTTTGGTGTATCCCTCCACAGCGTGCAGCATGCTAACCCAACAATGCTTTAAGCAGTGGCAATCGTAAGTAGGGTCATTAAAGCTGGTAAATAACTTCGGTTCGTTTGATTAATTCCAAAGGGACCATACTCTAAGTCGATTATATTTATCGTATTTAAAAAATATTTTAACATCTGTCATTCTAGTACAATATTTGAGTTAGAAGTTATAGATCGTACTGGGATGACATCTGTCAAAACGCAATTAAAAAAACTTTATTATAGCATGCATTCCTCAGCAGACTAGATTTCACAGGTTTCAAAATTGGAGCCATCTTCTTTAGTTCCTCCGGTTTGCGATAGCAGTTTATTATGGCTGAGTTTATCTCAATCTAAATTTCCTTTACATGACGATTATGCTAACTTTATTGGGTTAGACATTTACAAGGTAACAAAATAAAGCATTTTGCGGTATGATAAATACGTTAAAAGCCCCGCTTACAAACACAATACACGGTCAGTAATCTGCGGTTTGTTAAGTTAACAATAACAATTGTTCTATTCTGTAGGATCTATGCGAACACAAATAAAAGGTAAGATATAATTGGTCTCAATTTGTTTTACGAAAATAATGCCTATTTAGTTATTATAAATATGTTTATAAGTTGTGTCACGGTAATTCGCATACTGGGCGGCATCGCTATAAAATCACAGTACTAGACAGCATAATCTGATGCCTATTTGCCTAAAGATTGCAGTTTTGCAAAAAAATCTTCTGTAAAAATACTTTTCTTCTCAATTGTATGGAATGTGTCTATAACATCAATAAAAAAGATCCAGAAATTGAATTATCCCGGAGAACTATTTAAAGTCTTCATTCAAATCGAAGTGATTTCGAATTTGAATAATATAAACAGGTAAAACTGAGGTCAAATTCTAACGTCTTTCAGAAACATTTTATACATGCACCCACGCCCTTCCGCGAACCTCATTAGCGCCCGGTGTACTTATACCTTTAACAATAGGATCGCGTTAAGCATAATCCTTTAGAGGAACTTTCAACTTCTTTAAAATATGTATTGTTAATGTTTGCTATGTCGTGGGAACAGCTTAACCTGACGCACGTGGTCTCTACCTACTGCACCAAGAGTAACCTACCTACTCTATTACTTTAATTCCGCTTGTATTTAACGTTTACTTGAATAATTGAAAAAGGAAAGGAAAGATTTAATTTAAATAACTACTAAGCTACGCTAAAAAGTTATAGCTTATAATATTGTAATACAAGTAAGTCGATGCCAGATTTGTTTTAACTGAATTACTTAGTTGAAATGCCGGTAATCTAGGTTTAATCAAAATATTTCAGTTTTAGATTTATTTTGATTACTGCTGAAGATGAAATATGTCATATAGGAGCTTATTTTTTATTACACTGGCGTAGGTAATGGCATCCAGTGTTAAGGAGGTGCATTATTACGAAGGGTTGAGTCATTGCGTATTTTTTACCTGACGTTGCATTCTTCTTCATTTTAAAGGTAATAAATACATGTCGGGCACATTTCTGTCTGTCAGAAGAGCATTCAAGCTTTGGCACGTGAGATGACAAGTTGTTCCAGTACGATTAACTACTTAAAGTTTGCCACGCGTCGTTAGTTGACAAAGATCGTTTTTGATTCACATTGCCTCTTTAGACCATTACATAGTACTTGACCTTCTATATAAAGACAGCAACAAATAGTACTTTACTTAATTTTATTCACTATAGCATTTCCGATAACAGCTGAAGTCAATTCTTAAAATAATTGTATTGTATTATAATATTCCCGTATAGGTATTTGAAAACATCCTTCGGTTTTTTGGTTAAAAATTAACTATTTTTATTGCGATTGTAGACAAGCCTCCTTGCTTATCGACAACCCTGACTTGACTGACACGGCAATACCTGTTTGGAAATGAACTCCTTTAAAAATCCCATAAAATTTTAACTATTTACTACCAAGGAGAGCATTGCATATTTAGCCCATTTTCATTTTTATTGTATATTTTACCTAAAAACTGGAGATGGTGCATATTTTATCTATATTTGCAATATTTCAGGATAGGCTATAGTTAATGAACGAATGACATTTTGAGCAACAATCCGGGCTTTAACCTTTATGTCATATTGATGGTTTTATTTAAAGACAGGTGAACGCCAGAACGCCATTTTCGACTGAAACAATAAGTGCTAACATAGGACCCAAATTCAAACACTGTCCAGTTACCTCAGTAGATGTGGGACGGTATTCTTCCACTTATAAAAATATTTTGAGTTATCAAAATTTTGAGTAACAATTTTATAGATAGAAAATCTAACAAAATCTTAAGCAAGCTTGAGAAAAAAAATATTCGGTTGTGGTACACCTAGTGGTTGCGGGACTCTACACTGAGTGTGGCCTGACATGCTCTTGGCCGGTTTTGGTTACCATGGAATGGCAATTTCTTTTGTTTTGGTCCACGTTCTAATTCTATTGAATTTCAAAGAAAGAAAGAAAGAAAATAGTTTTTTACTTAACAAATTTACATTCGTTCTTTTTCTTAAAAAGTTATCATTCGAAGCAGTAGGTAACTTGGTTTATCTACACACATATCATAAGTGCTCAATAACGCGTTCTACCAAAAACCATAGAAAATTACCAGCATTATTATAACCAATGTTATTATAAGAATTTTCTTGTCTGTGGTAGTAAGCAAATCTGTTCTTTATTGGGTAGTATCTCTTAGTAGTCTGTGTTTATTGGTGATCACATTACCGATATCTCGTGACGTTTTGAAGTCAAAATTCAAGTTGGTGTCTATTCTAGTATCCACAGATATTATAACAGTTATCGATACGAAACGTCAACTCAGTATGTTTTTTTAATTTAAACGCACGACATTTACATTTCGCACAAATAATAATGATATGAACTCTTACTTTTGTTTCTTTTAAATTCAAGTTTATAAAATTTCGTAATTTTATGTACCTTTATGGGCCAATTAACCTGAAATAAATCTTTTTTATTTTATTTATTAGTAAGTTTACTACCATTTTATTTTAACTTTCCGCGTTGTAACCTGCGATACGAGCAAGAAGCAGAGATACTGTCCAATCTGTACATTACTAGCAGCAAAACATGTGTAATTTTAATTAAGGTCAGTTTATTCGTTTATTACTGTCATTAACTAACCCTGTTAGCACTTTATAAGAACGCCACAAACTATGTGACTTTATGTTTTTCAATCTGTTGACACTAGTAAACAAATGCAAAAACAAACAACATGTTTAAAGTAAAATAATACAGTTGTTAAATGGAGATAAAGGCGGGACGGGGTCGGGGATGCAGGAACAGCCGGCAGTAAATCAGTTAACGATGATGGCTCGTTAATAGTTACGGTCATGGTTATTTATTTATGTTCGGGATTAGACGCGCGGGCGCTCGCGCCGCGGGGCGTCGCCTCTCGCGATTTGCTGTCACAACACTTTTTTCGTGCAAGCCGCGCGGGTACTTGGAACTACGAAAAACTACAAACACCACGATTTACAGCATTTTTACCACTATTACGATAAAATTTATTAGTTCCCGGGAGCGACAGAGATAACTCGCCCAATGCGTAACTTTAACGCACGATATCCCCAGAAACGTTTTAAGGAACATTTATTTTTTTGCAGTGTTTTCTGATAAAAGTTAAATACTTAATACTTTGTGTTATAATATACGTGATATTTTATACACCGCCTTTAAATTTCATTTGTTGAAAAAATTACTTTTCAGGTGGTTTTCGGTTATTGTGCAAATCTCATGCCGGGCAAAAAATAAACAAAACCAGTTGCTCCAAAACTACTTAATATTTTTTATATATTAATTGATTTACAGAGTATACCTGCCACGAAAAACTAGTTGTATGACAAGTTCACACGTGTATTAAAAAAATAACACTTAAATATCATCAGACAATACACAACTCTTGGAAATTGTAAACAATTAACAAAATAATTTCAAGCTTTGTTTTATTTCTCCGATTTTGTGTTTAAAGTAAATGTTATCCTGTGATCATCCGTGCCTATTAAACGACTTAAAAAAAATAGGAAATTAAATTCAAGTGTTTATGTATGCATAATTGCGATCAAGTACTTTCTTAATAGTTACATCTACATACAAAGTTATAGCAATTATTTAAGGAGTAAATGTTATAAAAGAGTAACTAAATAATCCTCGCCTTACCATCATTAACCACGCGATATTAGAGAAATATTAATGTTAAATAAATACTGGTAATGACTTTTTTCAAATCATTAGCAAAGCTGTGTTGGCTTAGTGGGTTGTTCATTCCGAAAGTGGATGCTTTAAACCCCAGTGGCACAACAATGTATTTTATAGTCAAGACAAATTGCTTTATCAAAACAACTTGTTTTTGATTTCAATATAAAAGTTAAATCTGACATAGAGTTATTATTTCTTCATTGCTGACATCACTTTTTCACTTCCATGCCTTAAACAAGTATTAATTCACACCTCTGCAAGTTTTTCAAATGTATTTGTAATGTAAATGTTATATTTTCGTACTACCCGACTTCTCATGGATAAAATTGTAGATAAAAACCTTCCGTAACAATCTCTATAAATGACAGCGAAAACCATATCAAATCCATTGCATGGTGTAGGAGGAGTAGTTAAGCGGCCGCTGATATGAGGACAGACAGATAAAAATATAGTTTTTCATAGACACGATAGATACAGAGAATTCACACGTAATGATTATCTAATTAATTTATCCTCTTCGTCACCATTACTTTTTAATTTACCTACTCTGTACGCCGTTATTTTTATACTCATAAAATCTCTCTCCTATTGGCCGCGTTATTATTAGCAACTAGCTGACCCGGCGAACTTCGTACCGCCTAATTATTGGAGGCATATTTGCTCACCGTTTAGACCTACCCTGGACTACGACAAACATTTTAAAACCAAAATCAGCTCAATCGGCCCAGCCATTCTCGAGTTTTAATCAGACTAACGAACAACAATTCATTTTTATTTATATAGATTTACAGCATTCGAATCTAAAATGTCCCGCAAGACTTGCATATCGTTGTAGTGAATAGCCCTTTTCAACCTTCCTTAGTCTTTAATATCTGCTTACTGTATCGATATTGGGTAAAATGCAGTACAAAAGTGAGAACTGTATTCATTTTACTAGTGTACTCTTCACCAAATGAGCATAATAAACCTTAAACTGCGTTAATTCTGGTTATTAAACTGATTTGAATAATCCCTTTTCGTACAAGCAAATATAACCAGTTAGACCCTTGAGTGAAACGCAAATTATGTGGTTACGAAAGTGACATTTTTGTTTCTATGAATCTTAGGTTTAGTATGTAATAGGTGTAGGTCGGGAGATGGTGTGCGATAAGACAGTTGGCGGAGCGCGCGCGCACGTGGTCGGTGGCGGCTTATCACCGCGCGCGCGTTGCCGATAGCGGCTGCTGGTGATCAGCTGATCCGCTCAACATCACTTACACGCCAGACACACAGTCTGCTAATATTTACTACGCTACTGATTATACTTCCTTCCTACCCGCTGAAGACGATAACACCTTCTACTTGAATTAAATTGACGTACCGTAACGCTTCGCACCGTGTGTGCCTTATTTAATTTGCATAAGATTACTTAGCTGTCATCAGAGAAAGTGAATGAGCTTATCAGAAAACTATTCGAGCTCATGCAAAGTTGAAATAGAACCAGTAATCGGATTGTAACCATTAAATTTTAAGTCAATTAAGTGCAGCGATTTGTACGTCAGTCAGTCAAGTACGGAATCCTTGTTTATAATGTGTCTGGAAAAGTTTTACTCTTCCTCCATTTAGCCTACCTATTGAGAATCACATGAAGACACTAAATATTTTAGTCATCAATATATGATGAGTTGAGAGTACATCAGCATGAAATTAGTGGTCAACAAAGGAACTAAATATCTTGACAACTACTTATGTGTATGACATATCCAATATATTTATCTGAATACATTATTTTGCAAAATAGGATTTTTAAAGCTCTAATATAAGTGGTAGGGAGGTACACTATCAAATTTAAACTTCCTACTGCCCTGCCTATAATTACAGCAACAGCACTCACTTTCCTTGTATTTTGCAATCTAAATTTGCTTAGTAACCACTTAAATTCTAAATCTAGGGGCACAGAAGTGTCCCCGCCGAGTCCAACCACAGTGTGCTTTGTGGGGCGCTAGGTTTCGCGTTTCGATACGTAGGTACTTAATTAATAATATAGTAATAGTAATATATAATAATAAAATATTAAATCAAATATCCATAGCCAACCAACTATAGAAAATAAATAGAACTATGTCTAAAAACTTCAATTATCTAATTTATACGGGATGTGCCGTGGGGCAAGTAGAGTACATTAACATTGCAATGAAACAAGTAACATCGGGAAATTTCTTGAGAGAAGTTTCTTGAATGGTTGTTATCTTCCTCCGCGATCTGGTCACAAATCTGTACCTATAAAGATACATATGTATTTAATAACAAATAGGTCAATTCGGGACGGTATCGAAACAACACTCGTACTTCGTTGATCTATTATGTATTCAATGAAAACTCGTCACTGGGGGCGGTCACATAACGCTTTAAATTTATGTTATGAAGCATGATCAATTACGACCCTCCCAAAAAAGCTAAGGCAGGAACCCTAAAAAGGAGTTGAGGAACTAATGGCCAATGAGCCCTGTCGTGGCGGGGATGTGCGCCCGCGGCCGGCGCTCGCCGGCGCCTGCGCACCGCGTCAGTCCACACTGCGCGGTAACGTTGAGCGCACGCCGCTTTATTTCGTCCTACGACCACGTACTGTGAGTACGTAAACAAAGCTGAGCATGCTGCACGAAGCGTGGCCCTGCGCGGCCGGCACCAACGCGCCCTGGCTAAAATCAGAAAACTTCGAACTAGAGGCTCTTATTGCTGAAGTCAACAACAACTGTCCTAAAGGTAAATTCTTACTTTGGTCTGACTTTAATAATTTTTGAAAGTTTAAGAATTATTCGTTTCAGTCTGATTTAATCGTCATTGTGGTCGTATGGTGAACTGCTAATTATTGAAGTTAACCAGTAGCTGCACCTACTGTAGTCGTTATATGCTCACAACGTAAAAAAGAACAAATGTGGTGTACAAACTAATTACCATCCAACATTTAACTAAATGAGCATTTATAATTAAATTGTTTGCTGAACTTTATCGTTGTTTAGATAATGATTACTATTCTAGTTTGGCAGAATAACTTCATTGAAAAGTTTTTTTAAATCAGTGTTTTAAAGGTCGCCTAAGCCTTAATAGGTAAGAGACACATTGAGATTCGCATTTATCATAGGTTTATCAGAGGCACCGTATTGCCCCTGCCAAGTATACTATAGGTACCAAGTGATTTATAACCGTCGAACATTTATTGTTATTTATTGTGTGGCCTTCATTAGAAGTCATCTCTATTTCAAAGTCACTAATGACCGTTCTCAATATTTACACCACGGATAGATTTGACTAGCAACAGTTAATTTCCGACAGATAAAGTAAATGTTTTAGAATTTACGTGTTTCTGGGTTTCTAATCAAATCTATCCGTGGTTTGAATAGGCAACGACCATTAAACACTGTCAGTAAAGAATGACTGTTGCAAATGAAATTATAAAAACTCTATGTGACAAATTAGGTCAAAGCCGGAATGTTATTTTATCACAGTGATACTAATCTATAAATGCAACCTTATTATACTAATAATATGCATCTCTGAAAGAAAACAAAGCGTTTTATAATTTCAAAGTAGGTTCACAGTTTATGGGTATCGATTAAGAGAATTAGAATTGCTTCGAGCACTACGAGTGACATATTATTGCCATAGTAACTTCGATGTAGGTACGTACGTACGTACGATATATTAGTGAACACATTACGATAGCACAAAAAATGTAGCTTATGCATTTTTGGGATACCTATGCTCCCATTGTTGATTCACAGGTATAATATGTAACTCTCAAAAACTTTCTAAGCCACACTAAACCTCTGATTGTTTCCTAAAAATGTTAAGTTACTATTATATTTAGTATACAATTTTCTAGCTCGGCATGTAATAGATACCTAAAGGTGCCTTCTTTCTTAACATTAATTACAAAACATGGTTTGCAGAGCCTTTTCAAATTTGACCTGATGATGGTGTGTTTCACATTTTTTCATAATTTTGAAGTTGTTTTCGCAAAACAAAAATACATGAAACTATTGAACATCAACATCTATCTTCTAATCCATACAAACAGTGCTGTTATTTCAAAAAAATATATAATAAGAAATCAGCTAGAACGTTCCTACACGTCTGTGCCACTTTTCAAACAATAACAATTTTGTTTCTTTTAAAATGCCTCCTAATTTTAAAAGGCATAGATTGGTACCCACACTCTTATAACAAAGAAAAATAAACAGTCTTAAAAAAAGTAAAATTTAGAATTCTTATCTATTTTTTGTATCAAAGTATTAATATGTTCCGTTGAATTAACTTGGCTTGATTCATTTATGCTTCCGACAATTTTTATGATGTTTTAATAATAATATAATGTAACAAGCAAGGACGTTTTCCGATTGCAAGGGACCACATACCAATCAATTGTATGGTGGGGTTGCTATCTACGCATAGCATCACAACACAAATAACGCAGAGGCAATCACCAATCGGTGTCTCTAGCGAAGCCCGTGTGTGCGATGTAGAGTCCAGTGGAATCACTATAGCATAATATCAAACATGTATGCGTGTGCGCAGAAGGCGAGGCAGAGTGCGGCGCGGAGGGAGCGGGCGGCGGGGAGGCAGAGAGCCCGCCCCCCCTGCCGGCGTTCGGCTACGCCCATCAGGGCGGCCTGTCGCCGTCCCACTCTCGCAGCTACCAGGAGCTACGGCCGGCGGCGGCACACGGCCGCGACATGCAGACCTATGCGCACCTCGAGGAGACGCTGTTCAAACCGCCGGCGGGCGCCGCGGGCTCCACCGACGGCGTGGTCTTCATCCGTAGCCGCAGCCCCGACCTCAGCCCCTCGCCCGAGCGCCCCGACGACTACCGCCCCATCCACTACGAGCCCTACGCGCCCGGACCCCCGCCCGCCTACGCCCACGGCCACCACCACCATGCTGACGGGTGAGTCCATGACTACACAAGCTTATAAATGAGTTTTTTTAATCATAATGTCATACATATGTTTAGCCATTTCACTTTTGTAAAAGTTAACATTGGAAGGTATATAAAACTTAAAGGGTGTTGTTAACCGTCTTTCGAATAAACGACATGATTAAACAACTTATTAATAATATGCATTTTATATCCTTCTGATTGATTTATGGGTTTCGTTAAAAAAAATACCAGTATGTAATTGTATTTCATCTGTGATACCTAGTATAAAAAGATATGTGTATCTCTATGTCCGATAGCATTTGTGGTCTGTTTGTTTAATAGACAATTTATTTCGATATTTTGCGGGTAATGCAATGTCTCGTTTTATTTTGCACTCAATATAGCTTTAACCGAACTCATAAATCATCATTTTCTAACTTTAAGTTTAATTTGACAAACGATTGAGCAATTTAATAATGGTAAGTGACTTACTTGCATAGATTTAGATCATATGTTTAGTATTAGGATTCCATCAGCTTTAATATCTTTAACCTCTTCAATTACACTTGGCAATCATTCAAAATATCTGGATTCTTGTTAAGGAAAGCTTTTGCCCATTTTGTCTAACATAGCAGTTTGCTGGTAAGTGAACATTATAAAGTTGAACTTGTATTATTGTATGTAGGGTAGAAAATGATAATGTGTGGCAAAATGTTCTGTTATAATAGAATTTAAGATATCAGGTTTCTTATTAATTCGACATATGTATGGATGTAGAGTCAACAATCAAAATGATGCTTAATTGATTTGCCGATGTTAGTTTACTTACTAGTAAAACATAGATAAAATATGGTTCCAACTGCTCCTACATTGAACCCAGTTTTAAATGTGAGAAGCAAGGCTAACACATAAGCTAATACAGTTTCCTGTAAGATGTGTATTTAGGTTATATATTTTATGATTCATCAACGTATTTTTGTTACATATATAATAAGGAAAATCAAGAGTTGCTCAGTAGCTAAGTCTGGCCTATTTATATCTTAAATATTACCTTCCTACCCACCACACCAACTACCTAAGACAACCACAACTTGAGTTACTTAACGCGATGACGAAAAACTTATTATTTAGTTGTCGAAGGGAACTTCACACTTATGTTATTTCAAGTCCACCATTAATATTGGTCGGAACATGATTTTATCCTGATCAGTAACAATCTAAATCAGCTATTCAATTATGTGTGATAGTATTGTGATGGTTGGAATAGACCAAACGGTGGTAAGTCACCGTCAGACAGCTCGCTGGCAGACCGGCTGATGGCGGCGGCGCCGGCCGCGTCGTCTGTCGACCTCTGGCTAACGACACTACGCATTAGTAACAACTCATTTACACGTTCAAATAATAATAGGATGAATCGTTTTTCTCAATCAGTCACAAAAATCTTCCACATTCGACCAAATTCTGGAATTGTACCAAGGACGATGCGCTTCAAGATATATACCATATAACCATAGCATAGTAAGCGTCCTTCGGAACACCATTTTATAAATGATACCTATGGGTCATATTTTTTTTATCCATCTTACCTCAAACTACCAGCAGTTGTTCGCTGTGCGAGTGGATTTAAAATAAGGTACCGGTCCCAGTCTTTGATAGTAACCCAATAGTTGACAAGAAGATACGGAAACATGCGAGTAAAAACTACTGGTGAAAACAATATCCTACGAGTGTCAAGCAATGGGACGGTTACCTTACTTGTTGCCTTATTAGTAAAGAATCGGTTTAGTTGTTCCAGATATATTCACTCTCCCAGTCCCTAGACATGCACATAAATTTTAATAAATACATTAGGTACACACAAAAGAAAAAACATTTTTAAACAATACATATTTCGACTTAAACTGTTAAACAATACATATTTCGACTTAAAACTAGTCATTATTATGCTAAAGAAATCACGTCAGAAAAATCGGGGTTTTCAAGATTTGAGCTTGGTTGTAAAACTATAAAAATTAAGCAGTATAAAAATTAAAAAAGAAGAATAATTTATGGTGTAATAACATTTAGCAGAGCGATTTAAGGTCAAATCTCGTAAGTTTTATGGAAAAAAGTGAAGGCATGCATCTTCTGTATTCAAATAAGTCTCTACCTATAAAACGCTTTACTGAATAAGTACTTAAGAGAAGGTATTTTGACGCCACAAGTAGACTATTTCTATCTCCTTATCATTATTTACATTACAATATTTTGCTCGCTCCTATTGGAGGTAGAGTCAGAAGTGGTCGCAGAAGCTTTCATATCACTCACATTTTACAACCTTCCGTTTGATTTGTTAACAGTGCATTATACCTATATTTTGAGTTGTGTCCATGTTATGAAAGTCTTTCAATGAGCAGTAGCTGTAGGTTGGCGGCGGACGGTCACGTGCGGCGGCGCGGCGTTACGTGCCGCGGCCCGCGCTCCCGGGGTGTTGTGACACATTCCAACGGAGATGGTTGCAACACGACACATAACGAAAACATTCCAACATTACATCTTTCAATGAGCACGTGACTGCCACCAACATTAGCTTAATACATTTTCTCGAGACGCGCCTCCGCAATTAGGTACGCAACTCCTCGCCATGAGTAAATACGCAAATGCACATGAAACAATGCGATCCGAACGAAAAAGAACTGTTAGAGTTTTATGCAAAATTTACGAAAAATAATCAGAATACTTAGTTTTTACAACTTGGAACGTCTTTACACAAAGAAAATAACATGTATCGAAATTCGTTGATCCTTTAAATGCTTCAAATGTCAATTCAATACGCCATAATAGAATTGAATACAGTAATGTCTAAAAAAAGTGCGTCGGTACGAATTTTGACCAGTATTGCCAGACGATGCTCATTCCACCACTCAATGGAAACACATAAAGGCTTTGCAGAAGTATCTGTTCGATCCGGTGTTGCACCGGAGCCCCCGGCCGCGGTTACTGACGCGACCAGCGGCCAAGAGTCTGCGGTCTGAGTTAATGGCTTCGTTAATTTGTCTATTAATTTAATTTATAATAACTCATTCGCAGTAAAGAGTTGGGCTAACGGTCTCTGACTAAAGGAATTCTTTTTTCAATTTTATCTGTTATGAGTTATGAGATGAGCGTGGCTTGGCGTTGTTATTTGTATATCTCATGGAAAATATATATGTACGCAAAAAACATAAAAGCACGTGGGCGATTTGATGGTTATATATGTAAGTATAACGAATGTTAATTGTCCTCTACCGTTATCAGCTCATTGTGCGATGCTCATTAAGAGCGTGTGTGTGTCATATGTGTATTTTTATGTAGTAAATGTGGGTGTGTGCGGGTAGCAGTGAGCGCAGCGGTTGCCTCGACTCTGTATTGCTTTGTACTCAACTCGACACAAACATATAAGGGAACACTGTTTAGGTACACCAGGCATCATTACAATAATAAGTTGTAGGTAGGTAACGCTGGCACCCCGGCTGTGAGTAATAATAACAGCTTCGCGTGGCTACGCCTGTTTACACAAAGTAAAATAATTCAACACTGTATAGGTTTGTCATTGAGAATTATCTCGGACTCTCGTGGTTTGCAAAAACAACTAATAGCGGGGCTACCTATTTTTTGTACAGGAAAATTTTTAGAGGTAAAATTAAACCTATTTTTTAATTACGAGTACTTAACAAGAACGCAGCGTCGTTACATTTTCTTTGGAAACTGTTGTTGTCTTAGAAATAAATCAATCTGCTGACATGGTGTCATTAAATTACATTACAAATTACTTCTAAATATGTAACTACTAGCTTTCATCTGAGTAAATTTTGAATAACATACTAACTTCCACTCGCCTTTAACCCCTTTCAGTCTATTGGTTGTATACCGAGCTCTCCATATAAACGGCGGTAACCATTTCCACCCTCTAAACCTTAAGGCTTAAGCTATAGTCATTATTTTCTAGTCCGTCGTGGTTGTTTTTTCTTAGAACTAAATTTATTCGTGAGTGAAATATTGTCACTTTTTTGTTGCCTATGAAACTCCGGATAAGCAAAAAGTAAAAACTATTGAGAATATTAAAAAAAATCAAAGCGTTCAAACCAAGTTCTAAGACATAAAAACAGAATACTGCCAAAATCATGAACTACAGGTTAAGGTTTAGTTAGAAGGTGTAAAACGTTACCCGCTTGCATGGATGGCGCTTTTGGAGACGTGTGCCACTCAATGGTGGACAAAACCCTTTCTTAGTGCACCTCTACCCCCCTAAGAAGCAAATGTTCCTTTCATTGTTCTACTTCCTTAGCGGTTTAGGCTGTGCGTCGTCTGCCAGTCACGAAAGTTTTTTATTTGTATAGATATGGAGGACCCAGAGAGTCAACCACTCCATGACTCCACGCTAATGGCATCTGCGATTAAGAAAGACGCTTTTATGTATTCTAGACATCAAAGACTTCAAATATAGTTTTTTCTGTAATTAGCTCACTTAATCAATGATGACCAATTGCATTCGGTTTTGGCGTTTCTAGTGACCAGATGTCAAAATCGACGGCTTAAATGCGTTTTTTTTTTACTTGACTGTACAGGTATTTTCTTATATTTGACTTCTGATTCCGTGTTGCTCTAAAGTTTAGTCTAAACGAAGAGGTTGTAGATCTGTTGCTAAATTTTTTGTTGTAGTACTTGCAAAAAAGACATACCAAGCTTGTTGACATTATTTATCATCTTTAAAAAACGAGGTACACAGCTAAAAGAGCGGCAGTTAGTCAATAGGTTAAAAAAATGCACTTTTGCTTTTCGTAGATTGGTTGTTTTGCACTCGATACTCGTACTAGATATTACCATCAACGTTACTAACGTTATAAATGAACTTTTTGTAACAAATTAAGATCTTAGTCACTCGGATCTTTATGCATTTGTTACTGTTAGTTAGCTGAAAATCTCATTTGTTAAATCGTAGCTAGATTGGGGGCAGCCCGGGTCTACACTGCTACATGATTTTGAAAAGTCAATCTGATGATTTTAGGGAAAAGAAGTGTCGTAGCTTTAACGAGAACAGCTGAATTGTTATTTATCTGTTTGATATTCAAATATTATAATAAAGACATATAGATAACATTGTTTCACAAAACTGATATGTCAGTTTGACTGTGGGATCCATGAGTCTCTTACATAAAAATAAAAACGGTTGTAATCTTGATGTTACTGAAACACTAAAAAGGAAAATTTTCTTGAGTAACCTTTTAAGTTTATAGTTTTTGCGCCCCTTTGTCATATCTGCTGACAAACTGTTAAGAATATAAAAAATATTAACTAAATGATGTTGGTAAAGCAAATCTCAGTTCCTACGAGATGTAGATACATTCTCCTCTATTGATAGCTAAAATAATCTTCTCGAACTAAGGAACCTTCACCGCCTTAAATACTAGCTAATATCTATTATTTAACCAATAACTCATAAATACATTAAAATGCATACATTCGGTAAATGGAATAATAACCATACATGTAATGACTAACTGCAAAAAATCACTCCTACGAAATTACATTCGGATGTGACGTCAGCTGGGCTGATCTAGCAACCCACCGTAAGCATATTCTTGTTGCCCCTGTGACACGCCAGCGATTCCTCGCCTTATAAATCCGACACAGTAAATTAAACAAGACATTCAATTATTAATATGAGTTGAAACGTTTAAGTCTTTCAAGAAATATTTGAAGCATTTTTGTTACTAAAATGATGCGACTGTTCCTTATCAGGACTCTTTTCAATAATATATAATGACATAGAAGCAGAATGATACCAGCTACATACCTAACTTGACTCTAATGCATTACGTGTAAAACTGTAAATACCGTATAGTATTTGTACTGCAAGGACATCATTTGGTTTTCATTTGGTCAGCGTTTCGGGGTTGCGCCCATTGTTCAGCCACTAAATGATTCTCTCCGGACTTGCGTTGCTAAGAGGTGCGTCACTATAGCCCGCTTGCGAGCTAGGCGCAAGCTATTTTTTTATTCATTGTACTGCTTAGGGATAACCGTCCTGCATACGCGATAACGTAGGCGATATATGCTTGGACAAAGTAAATCTAAAAAATGAGATTATGAAAATACCTACTAGTTTTTTTTTTGTAAGTTTTATAGGACAAATTTTTGTGCTGCTATGCGAATGTATCTTTTCTTAGATTGCTATTGCGATTGAAATGTTATCCATGTGCTTGTGCGATTAATACTGATTGAAGTAAGAACCCATGGGACGTTGCAGTTGGACTTTCCTCGAGTAAATAGTTATCAGACAATCAGAACTTATAAGCTTATAAAAAGTCACCTAAAATTAAACAATAAAAATAGGAAAAGAATATCGAAACTCAGTGGACCTCATAATATTATGTTATTTATGGCTTTAGTTTAAGAACGATATACTGAATTAACACCAAGTCAAAGTATTTAAAATGGAGTAATTATTTTATGTGTACGGTTGTGGTTTCTACGAAAATATAATAATGGCATCAACTTCCGGTGATGTGAGCCAGCGCTCAAGCGGCGATACCAACCGCCGCCTAACAAAGCGCTAACTCAACACATGAAACACAAGGCTCCAACTCAAACAAACTATTTGACGACCCATACGCTCACAATAATTTATGGCAAAGATCTAAAACTAAGAGCAAACGGGATCTTTAAATAGTGTCAATTGGTTGTGCAAATATTGTGTTGGTTCAGGCGTTGAGCCCGGGTTAGGCTAGGGGTGCTTTTTATTATTTGTCACAAACCGGGAACGCCAGCGGAAGAATGTAAAAACTTTGGGGTTGTTTGCATGACTAAGAGAAAGACTGTTGCTTCATAAAAAAATAAGCTCGCGAAAAATTTAAGTGCAAAGGGATACCTGTTCCATTATAGTCGAATGTCACTTAATTGGTATATGTGACAAGGCTTTCCACTTTATCATCAGGTATTTTTACCAACGACCTGGGTGTATGGCGGAGAAAATAATATCTCGTGTAGAGAGGCGTACAAAGGGCAGTGATAATAATTGTGCCATGTAACGTATAGTGGTGATGGAGCACATGACGTCAGGTCTGGGTGGGTGTCTGCGGCGGTCGGGTGGCGGTGTCCGGTGGCGCGCGTGGTCAGCGTCGCACGTGAGAACCAGACCTTTATTGAATGAAAGCTGCTACAACAGCACTATTTAATACCTGCATTCATTTCTGAGACACGGCGTGGTGAATGACCTGCCCACTAATAGGTGTCATTTGCGGATAGACTTAATACAAATTTAATTATGCAATATTTTCAACACTTGACTGTGTCTACTAAAATAACTAACACATTTTTTTATTTCTTAAATAAGTCTGCGTAACATCTCTTCGATTGCAATAATATTTAAAAATATATATACGCGTAAAGTTGTATGTTGTAAATCATATTTTTCCTTTTTGGTCTCTAATATTAACGATTTCAAGGCATGAACTACGTACATACTGGTACAGCCTAGAACTAAGATCACGTAAACGCACTTTTACAGATTTTAGGGGGAAAATACAGTCAACGAGAAAAAATACAGTCTTAGTGAATCCTTTCTTTATCGTTAAACGATCCCATTTCTATCAAAATCAGGAAATCTTAAAAGCTAACCACGGTTGTACTAGAAAATTTACTACTCCCTTCTGATTGTACGTGAAAACATTTATAGCATAATACTCTCCCTATGTAGCCTTTATAGTAAAAGGTAATTTAATTTTGTATCCTACAGTCTATCGTCCTTCAGAAAACCAAGTTTTGAACAAGCTAGTAATAATTAAACTCAAGAATATTGTAATAAGTTTTATTTTAATAGTAATGATTTATATTTTCCTTTCAAAGTTCTACCTATTTGTTTACAATTAAAATAAGGAAAATTCCGCTAAGTTTGTAACTTACTGAATAAACTTTTAAACTAAATGAAGAATAATACATAAATGCACGCCTTAACAAAATAAAATAGGTGCTTAACCGTGAAATAGCTGAATTTAGCGACAATAGTATATTTTTAAACTACTTACCAACTTGATTTTTTATTCGTTTTGAAAACGCAGATTTTAATAAGGTTACTCACAAACATAGTTGATTTGTAGTTTTAAATGTTTTAAAGTAGCAATTAGGTCTTAAGTTGTTAAAAAACAAAATTGAGTCGCAAGCACACCCTTTGCCCTCCCTTGTGTCAAGAGCTCGATAACACAAAATGCAAACAAGACAGCGCCTCATTTGAAACGACATATTCTCCCACCTACAGAGTGATTTGACACAATATTTGAAACAAAAACTGTTATTCAACGAATTTTGCATCTCGTGTCTTGCTTCTCCATTCGTCCCCGTGAGGCTCAAGTTCAAATCCTGTTCGCGCAACCGAAAAACTTTTACGGTCTAAATTTTATTTTCCGATCTTTACTTGGTGCAATTTAGGTACCTACTCGTACTTATTAAATAATTTTGGGAAAATCGAAATGCTAATTTGTATGTGAAACTCAGTCAGTTGAAACCCAGCGGGATCGGTGGGCGCGCGCGCACGAGCTGCGCCTGGGCCCACTCGCGCTCGCGCCGGCGCTCGTCTTGTTTGTTCGGGTCCCCGCGCCGCACCCTCCTTTTCTACACTTTTTCCTATATCCACACACTTTTTGTTCTCATCTGCCTTTATCGCGCCATTTTACACGTTTTAAGAGCCCTTGGATCGTTTCAAAATTTGTACTTTTTATTTTTTTGTCCGCGTCGAGTGACGGGTCGAGTGTCTCGAAATGATTTATTTGGATAGGCACTTAACGTTTCGGTGTGGATCCCCGACGATGATGCGCAAATAATGCTCGATTTACAAGATAAACTAGCTGGTTTTCAATCATAGGGAAAGGTAGGACTTTTGTTCGAAATCCGTCTAAGTCTCTAAGATAAGAATGTAACCTAGGCATTTACTTTTTAGTCGAAACAGCTCAATACTGTGAAACGCTTAATTACTTCGTTTCGGGGAGCAGTCTCCTGGGACGAGGAGTCAAATGTAACGGAAACAAGGGTAGTTCCGGGGAATTGGACCAGCCGGCGTTAGGTACCCGGGGTGCTGTGTAGGTCCGGCTTGTTATAGCTGATGTGGCCGTGCGGGCGCGATCAGCACGTGCGCGTGTCCTCTGCGGGCGACACTGTTCTGTACTGAGCAGGCTTGCGTTTTGAACACGAAACTCATTTAGCTCTGTTTCCGTGCCCCGATGCGGGCTGGAATGACTTCATGTGTTTTTTTAACTGGAGAATATCTAATTAATACAAAATTAAGAGTACATGATTATTATATACCGTAAACAAACAACAATTCGGCTTTTACGTGTGAAACTTTAATTCAAAACGGTACATTTTGAATACTTTCTAAATTAGGTGCTTACTTATTTTTAAGCGAGTACATCCAAAAACTCTTTTTAACAATTCTCAACACGAGACTAGGTGTTTAGTTACAATAAATAAATATCCGGGTCTCCATATTCTCGTTTCCTTACAAGGCGCACAGCGCCAGCCGTAATGGTTTATCTTTGCTGAATGGCCAGTAAGGCGGCATATCTGTCTACTGATGAATGATTCCAATGCAACGTGTTGGAATTGAACAGCCATATTTTAGGCAGTAATCGTAAAATAACTGCCTTAAATACACAAAAGAATGAAGTATATGTACCTAGATCATAAATTGGGAAAATTGAAACAATAACTACCTTTACCGCAATTGGTATAAGCACCGATTACATTGTTCTATTCTAGTAGGTGTAATGAGACTTTTCATGATTTGGAACCTCGTGGCTTAAAATGGACCCACATTTTAAGCCGCTAGAAATACTTCTGTTTTTTTAAATTCACTGCATGTGAAACACTATTGACCTTCTTTTTCCAGATCTATAGCCATCATTAACAAAAGACTTATTAATTGAATCGCTTGACTGATTGTTTACAAATTGATTAAGCACAAGAGCATAATGCATGAATATGTACAGGAAATCACGTTTTTAGCAGTAAATAAATGCTTTAAGCTATATAAAATTTTTGGGGGTGATTATCAAATGTAGACATTAGTTCAATGTGTATTCGTTATCAGCATCGGTACGGTACAAGGCCCCCTTGTGTTGGTGCAACGGTAGCGCGCCGTCACCATACGGTAATGAATGCAAACGGGTCGAGGGCGCGGGCGCCGGGAGGGGGGAGCGGGAGCGATAAGGCGCAGGCGCAACATAGGGCACTTCCGAGACGTTCCGAGCCATTAGCCTCACCGACTGCGTTCCACTTTACTACCTACTGGTACTTCAGACTAGTTTTACTCGACTTAACGCCAATTCCTTTACCGCATTTATTGGGGCAGCGAAAACTACTTAAGATTACACAGCAAACCTCGGTCTAAGAATATATATTGTCTGATTGGCACTTGATGAATGATATTTTATTTAGTTCTAATATTTAAGTTACTAGGTTTTATACACTAAATTATCTTGCTTTCTCTCGGCGCAGCCAGACAACGCCGTAGGGAGGGGTAAATTGAACTTAGGCGATCGTATTAACGCCGCAGTGTGACAAAGGCTATCTACAACTATACTCAAAAGGTGGATGAATATACAGTCTCATTTTTATACGAAGGTAGAAAGTAGAGCAGTATAATAAAAGTATTACTGCATGTCATCGTTTCTCAGAAGTAGGAGCTTCAGTATGTTTTTATACTTCTTAATAATATAATAATCAGGATGTATTAGTATGATCCTTAAATAAATTGACATGTTGGTACAGGGGCGGCGGCGGCGGCGCTGTCTACGCCCGGTGCCCGTACACCACCAGCTCGCCGTACTTTGGAAATGGAGCGGAGCTCTCGGCGCAGCCACAGATCTGGAGCTCAAGTGCAGGTGAGCATTTCATACTCTCGTACTATCATTTAAGAGCACAATGCGAGTTAGAAAAACGTGCGATGCTAATTTAAATTATATTTCTGCTAAGCGAATTTTTCATGCGCCGTTGTATTTAAAGGCTATGCGAATTATATTAAAAATGTTTAACTACAACAGAGCGTCAAGAAATGGTCGACAATTAAGAATGCTTATCGTATTTCATTCTGTATGTCGCCTGAACCTGGTGTTGTTTATAGGCGGTTCACCTAGCTACGGCGGCTCGAGTGGGAGCGCACCAGGCGTGGTGCTGTCTGAAGAGTACGGCGAGAGTCCCGGTGGAGGCTCCGGCGCGGCCGGTGGCTCTCCCGGCGCCGGTGGCGGCTCCCTGCCAGCCTTCAATACCCGCTTCGGAGGCCCCTACGCTTGCGCTACATCTCGAGCCTCCACTGTTTACGGGACCTCCGCGCTGCCCAGCAATGCCTATGTACACCAGGTAAATATAACCCTCTTAACCAAACTTCAAAATTGAGCTATTATTGAGATTTTTTTTAATTTAAATTTGGAAATCCCCCATATGTGTCCCACTGGGCACAGGGCTCTTTGTTAAAGTCTTTAGTATACTTACATGATTTCTAGGTATATGTCTTCGTCGAATCTTTCGTCGAAGCATAACAATCCATTGTATAACAAAGGAATATATGGGGTTTTCAGGAAGTGTGGCTGGACGGCAGCCGACGGCAGTTCTCCGCCGCCGCCAACCTCTCAGCAAGTAAGTACTAATCCTTGTAGCCGTAATAAAAGCTTTAATCTAAAGATTACATAAGTAGGTAGGTAAAAAAGTTATCAATACGTTAGTAATCCACTTTCCTAATACGTCAACAATATTAAAAGATACATACTACTTTTGTGAACATCATCATCAACCTGAATTCGCTGTTGAACACATGCCATTTCTTAAAGAGCGACACAACGAACGGCCGCTGATTTTGCGCATCCAACTAGTGACTTTGTCGAAGTCATCAGGTCATCAGTCCACCCTCTGAATTATGTATGCGTAGAACTAGAACAATGTCCTTTCTCATGCTTCAAAGAAAGAAAGAAATTTGCGTTGTTAGTCTTTTATTTAGTAAGTACGGACATACCTTCGCACATTGCTATAGTTTAAACAACAAAGCTCGTTTAGTAATGATTCATACACACGCACGACTCCCTTTAAGTTGCCTACTATTAGACAGACTAAGATAAATGTGTAAAAGTTTAAACAGACTTGACCTAATGCCTAAACTAAATAAAACAAATTAGTTAATGTTCTATTTGAACATTACTGTATAAATAGTAATTAATAAGTATAATTTTGTTCCTCCATCATTATAGTTGATGTTCAATTCTCACTTTCAGCAGTTCAACAAAAACGTTAGGGCATTGTTGTTTTAGAATTTAACGATGAATGATAAAATAGTCAGTCATATTTATGGTGGTCCCGGCAGGCAGGAAATACGAGATGGCCGAGTGTGTGTCGGGGTGCGCGTGCGCGTCGTACTTACACGGTACTAGACTTACAGAACATAATTTCATTAGTGTTAGTGTAATATTTTTTGCCGCGGGTGAGGCGGTTATCGCGATAACCCCGGCCCACTGTCAAAACTATAAAATACTCGTCTCTAAATAACAGCGGGGATGGATTGTCATTGTGATAAACAAAACTGCGATAAGGCCAGTGGCGAGGAATGTTTTTTCTTTCAAATATTTTTATGTCAGTAGTTTTATGAACATATACTCGTACAAGTGGCAAGTGGGAGTATTAGGTACCGTCATGAAAAATTTGATTGTGAGCGCGAGAACGAAATATTTAATTGAACGTTATTAAAAGTAGTAAAGTCGTGCGTCGCAATGGATTTGAAATCAGAGCGCCGCTGAAGTTTCACAATTTAGTAATAGATGTTTAAAATTCTATACACAGCTCTTAAACCCAGTCGCCCCAATTTTATGATCAGGAACACCAGTCACACTTGAAATTTTTTGTTCACATTAAACTTTTGACGAGTGCCACTTAAACCTTCTTCAATCTTCGAAAGTGATACTTTTACCAATTTTTATGTCACTTTTTTTAACCATAATAGGAATTTATAGCTTCTTTGAAGTTTGAACGTTACGCTTAATTAATACCAATACCTAGTAGTACTTTCAAGAAAATCATCAATGTAAAGCGTGCCTATATGTATAAGTCTTCATTGCGTTAAATGTATATCGACTTTAATATGGCTTTATAATTCAGTTGTGTCACCTCAATAACGACGTTGACAAAAACAAAAGCAAACCAATGTTAGTAAGTCGTACGTATCGGACAATTGACGGACGAGTCGTGTGTTTACGTAGGTCCCGACAAAAAACGATGTCTCCTTTTAAAATAAAGTCGTTCCCTTTTAAGCGCATTAAAATCGCATTCCGTAAATGGTATCGGATAAGGCACGTGCCGCGCGCAAACATTGTGTCGCGTCCGGCCGAGCGGGCGGCCGCTGTGTCGCTGTAAACAAAGCAGCCACGACAAAAACAAACTAGCACACGATACACTTCGTCTCTCCGCATATTTGCCTACCAACACCGAAATGTCACGAATGTTGTGTTGCACTTCTTATCAGTAGGTACCTAATGGGACGCGAGCTACTTCGGATTACTCATAATAACTTCTTTGGGATTTTCGGAAGGGAAGCTCCATTAATTGCGCTTAGTACATAGTTGGAGCATGACGCAAGGCGCACGCGCCTCGATCCGGCGAACGGTGCACTTCGCTTGTACCTACTCGCCGACACCTTTGTTCTACCTCACGTAGCTACACATGTAGAGTTAAGCACAACACGCGCGACATGCAGGAACCGTAGTAATTGTTATTTTATACATTGGGCATGGGTAAGCATATGTCTGAGTTCCTTACAGTGGTAAAAATATTATGCATAAATTTGATTCAAGGTTTTAATGACTTAACTTAAACAGTACTTTGATGATCTTTTGCTATCACCACACAAATAACCGGCCAAGTTCTATAGAATATCTACCGGTTCTCAACCTCCGTTGCCTATAGCTTGTTTTAGGAAACGCAAAGTTAAGTTTCGTTTATAACTTAAGAACTACAGAAATATAATAAACTTATAATCACATTATTTAAATCATTTTCGTCGATTGTGTGTTTCTAAAGCTCTACTACTTACCTTAGTTCTGTAGAGCTTTTCACGCAGTTTAAGTTTTAGAAGGAATTGGGACATGCTTTTAACAAAATAGCCAACTAATAGATAAATTAAAATAAAAAAATATTTGGAAACCCATAAATCATTTTTTAAAGACCTATCTGAGAATACTCCACCGCGCCGCCTATTATTGCCATTGCCACACTGAGTTTTTCATTCCTCAGTTACATGTATCTATGACGTGCTATATAGTCAGCAGCCAAAGCACAAAAGCACTCTCAACTGTGTAACAACATCTGCTGCTGATGATTGTACCGCCTTCATTTTAGCTTTTTTACGTTATTTCCCTACTCCATTACAGCTGTTCGCTGAAAACTGTCGATCCACCTTCCAAATTTCGTTCAGATAGTTCCTATACTCGTAGCTTCAAAATAAAATAGCTATGCCTAAGGGTATACAAAGGGTAAACAGATAAAGGGAGAGTTTGAACTTTACTATTATGAAAGTTACATTTTTACCATTCGTCAACGTAAGGCCTAAAAAGCACACTCACCATAGGTAGGTACTTGAGTAACGGCCCACCTACAAAATGGAGAATAAAGACTGGGATGTAATAATATGATGATCAGCAGGGCCAGCGAGCGTGCGCCGGCGTCGCGCACGCACATGGCCTCGGTTCCCGTTACAACACTCAAAAACATAATACACCTAATGACAACCACGTTTGTCCAACGCTCAACGGCCGACGTTATTATGAGTAATCGGAAACGCCAGAACCCATTCCAGTTAAAATCTCTGCGACCAGTGTTTGGTGCTCTGCACTCATGTAATTGAATCTCAGCCGTTTGCTATTAAAAGTATTCTGTTCGGAATAAACATCAAAATGTACGAGATTTTTTTCGGAGTCATGTGTGAATATTATTAAAACAGCGCATAGTTACTGCTCATTTTAAATCTATCATGTATTTTTTATAAATAGTCTTACAGCCACCAGTAACATCATTGCACTCTAAAATTTATAACATAATGTGTTATGTTGTAATGCATTCAGCAAAGGTTAACCTGATATTATGCATTAGTTGGAGTTTGTAAGAAGTAATATACCTATAAAAGGTTAACTTGAGATGTGAACAAAAACATAGAAATAAGAGTCACGCGCGCGCACGTTGAGGCAGGCGCGGCCTTGGCGCGACGTGCTCAGCGCGCGCGCCGCCGCCGCGCGTGGTCGAGCCGAACCGCCTGCGCCACTCAGCACTTTTGTGTCGATCAATGAATCAATGGTTGCAAACAAAGAGTCATTGTCAAGGACGTTGAAGTTCGACGCTCTTAGTATACCTACCTATTACAATTTATGGGTTACAACTCAAAACTTACACTTTGAAGTTCATTAACCTATTGGTAACTAATAATACCTACCTACCTAAAACATAGGATCATATCTTCATGATAGCCATTTATTTAACTAAATACTTTAAAATGTTGCAAAATGGACGCTCGGCTGATGTGGATAGCGCAAATAATCGAGTGAGGGAGATTGGTGTGTGGTGAGCTAACGTACGGTGTGTTGGCACAGTCGAGATGGCAGAGTTTTTCACGGAAGGGCGCGAGTGCGTGAACTGCGGCGCCATCGACACGCCGCTGTGGCGGCGAGACGGCACCGGCCACTACCTGTGCAACGCGTGCGGTCTCTACAACAAGATGAACGGCATGAACCGGCCGCTCAAGCAGCCCCGCCGGCTGGTACGTCAGCGGCACGCGGCGCACGCCATGCCCGCACCCGCCAACGACGTACGCAGACATTCCTCCGCTCGACACTGTTAACACTCGCCCCCCACGCCACCCCCACACCGCCACCGCTACCGCCCACGCCCGCGAGAAATCCGCGCCCCGTCGAGCGTCCACATCCCCAGCTCGTAGTGACAGTTGTGTTAGTTGCAGTGGCCGCGGAGGGGACCCCGCCGGGCGCGGATTTCTACAAAGGCTTCCTGTATAACGGCGTCGCGTCGCCGCATGCGCACACTATGCCCGCGCCCGCGCCGCTCTGTGCGTCGTCGCACGCCGTCTCCACCCCCTCTGACTACAAAACGAAGAAAGGGGTACGTCCGCCCCCGATCTCGATCCGTCCTCACACTTATCCGATCCCGCATCCGCATGCGCTTCTATTAACAATCATTGCTATCTCTTAACCAGTCACGCTTTAATCATATAATGCATGAACCAATCTAACAACATAATGACATTATTTTGTTTTAAAAGATACATTTAAAACCATATTCTGCATTAATAAGTAGTTCCAAAATCCTACATGTAGATCGATTAGAACAGTAATAGCATGCAGTTACGTGTGTACTCACAGATGGGCACGAAGCGGCCGGGCATGTCGTGCACCAACTGCCACACGAAGACGACGTCGCTGTGGCGGCGCAACGCGCACGGCGAGACCGTGTGCAACGCCTGCGGCCTGTACTACAAGCTGCACAACATCAACCGCCCCCTCGCCATGAAGAAAGACTCTATTCAGGTAACTTTGGAACGCCTTTAATTATAAAGCTGTATACTGTATTAAAAACTGAAATTAAAGAAATTTTGGTTCCTGTTCAAATAAAGATATTTATTATGTAAGCCGACATATTAATTAACCAATTTCTCATTATATGTTACAGTCAAGAAAACGAAAACCGAAGAATAGCCTCAAATCCGAGCGAAACTTGAAAAATTTGACTCATAACTCGCATTCTACAGCTGTCAAAATGGAAAACCTCTGTAAGCTTTAACACTTAATCGGTTTTTACATTTTCCAATAAAGGATTTATCAAATGCTAACACCTTCCTATTGTGCACACGCTGCACACACAGCCTACGCTTTTATAGATCGCAGCTGTTGTAGATCGGTTTGTGTGTGCTGAGCTCATCGCAGTGGGATATCGTCTTTATATATATATTATCGTTTATACAAGTGGTTAGTTGTCCAGCGGGGCAATTCTCGCGTCTGTAGAGATGAAATCACATTCAAGATATTTTAAAAAATATTTTTCAGGTTACATTGAAATCCCCCAATAAATCTCGAGTAACTTAATAATGGGGGGGGGGGGGGTTAGCAAATCAGCCACCAACGCACTCTCATTTACTTGCGCACTTTTTAAAACAACCGTGTTGTCTCAACAGTGGACGCGGGTGCGACGGCGGCGTCCAGCGTGGGCGAGACGCGGTCGTCGCTGGCGCTGGGCTACTACGTGCAGCAGCAGCTGAAGTTGGAGGAGCCGCCGCCGGCGCACGCGCACGCGGGCGCGCTGCACCACGCGCAGGCGCACCACCACCAGCTGTACGACGATGAGTACCGGCGCGCCGCCGCCGAGTCCGCCGACCGCCTCGACCGGCCCACAGTCGTCTCCATTGGCAGCTGAGCCGCGCGCGCCGCTGCCGCTCACCACCGATGCGTCCCTCGAGGCGACAGCTTGGAGAAACGACGTCCTCGACAACAAGACGTCGTGTCCGCTCGTATTCCGAAAGAAGTCACCGTCATTTTCCGTAGTTTCCAGTAGGACAACTTTCCCTACACAATAGTGTCGCGACAACACACTTAGCTCAAATTGGAGTTCACGAGTAGGTACTTTAAAAATGTCATAATATTTTTCTATTATTATACGTATAAGTAACGATTCGTTAATGTGTCGTAATTGTCACTCACTACGGCGGAACAAACTGATGTTAGCTGGATAAAGCGCCCAACTCTCTGCGTAAAGTAATATATTATATAAAACATTGAGAATAATAATGTAGAATCTCAGTTAGTTAGGTGATTTACTTTAATTCGTAAATAAGTTTAGATTAGAGAAGTGAGCGAGTTCGACCAAAGAGTCGTAGCTAGTTGACCAAATATCCAATGTGTACAGTCAGATATAATATTTTATATTGTAAATAATACGTTTTCCGCGTCCGCGAAATATCGACAGACACTATAATAAAATAAGAACACACTTAGAGAAATTAATTGTTTTACTAATGTTATTGATTTGCTAGAACGTTAAAAGTTTTAATAACCTTCCCGATTTCCTAAATAGATTTTTTAGGGTTCCTTTTTAAGCAAATTAGGAGCATAAATAACGATTCGACGTGTCGCTCCGGCTGGCAATAATGGTTTAACGGATTATAAAAGTGCAACTATTCTTAAGCATCAATATTTATTGTTCAAACAAAAGTCAGGTTAGCATTTTCACGCGCATGCAATTATGTAATATTTGCATACTAGGTTGAGCACACAAAGATGTAAATTTGAAGTTAGTGGAAATCCTCCATAGTATGCAAGCTATTACACTTTAAATCTGTTGAAATGGCAATAATCTTTTTCTTTTTCTCATGCCGAGTATTTTGCAAAATAAAAATTAAGTAAACCTACTGAGCGTCACATTTAGTTTTATTTCTTCGAATTTGTATTTATCACAAATGCGTATTTTATTGTTACCAAATATATATACCTAAAAACTATGAGACTGTGCCCAAAGCATTCCTAACATTATTATATTCCTTAGTAGTCTACGCGTTAGGTATTAGAGTTGAATTCCAGCCCGTGTCGTCGTAATAGCGAAGAGGCTGTAAGAAATCTATTCTTCCAATATTTCTTAATCGTTGGGTAACATTAAAGTAACGAATTAGTAAGTGTTTAGCTGTTTTTGTTAAGAATATTATAAACTCCATGACTTTGTTAATCATTCCAGAGTTGTATTTATTAAGATGTTGTAGAAGTATAAATTGTGACTAGTTTGAGTGGTATCAGAGTAACTGAAGGTGTCTGTGCCGTAAAATACAATATTATGTTTTTAATCTGGTTACCTATCACAAGGTCGAAATAACATTTGCCAAGTGTATCATTTGTCCTTATCATCATTCGATCTAAAGATTTTTTTCTTAAATAGTAAACTCCTCTGGATGTAAACGATGATTTTTACATCAGGAAAACTCATGATTCCATCAAATAAACTATTGCATCAAATAAATAAGCCGTTCGACTAGTGTAGTTTTGGACTTGTGGTAGCATGCCGTTTAATCTACATAAATATAACTGAAGTATGGTGCCCACGACATCTTAGAATAAATATTAAAGCTTGTAACATATACTACGAGCTGATGACTCGCCTGATGCTCAATAGATTTCATTCCTAATTGTCTAGTAGGAACCTAAGTGTTACAAAATAACTTATGCCTTAGTTGTAGTGTACCTATTGAAATGTAAACGAGGTTAATTTCATATGTTTTACTAAGTAGTAATTTAGTTTAGAAAAAACTGCATCTTCCGTTCGCCAAAGAACGTGAGGCAGGCACGGAACTAAGTTGTGACGAACCAGTTCGGTTACGTTTAATATTTGAGCATGCAAACCATTAGCCGTGCGTTATTCCTCAGTTTGCGATTTATTCAATCGGGACTGGTTGTCAGGGTAATTTCATTGGCACTGCAGGCCACTGTTAACAGATCTGATGCCTTTTTTGTAAACTCGAATCTTTACTGTTGCTGCACCTTACGCAACAGTTCCTATGTCGAAGATTATGTTACAATAATATTGTTAAGTATTTTATTCCTGTAAATCGACTGCATGTAAAACAAAAAATATTATAATATGCATACATATACTAGATAGATTATATATAGTTTTGATTTTACGTTAATGGTAACGTAGTGTTCACCGTTGGCAACTGCTGGCTTTTAAGGTATTCAGCCTCAAGTAGTTACTTATGTACAGCAGGCCGCGGCTTCATGAACGGCCGAGTGCCTTATTTTTTTCCAACAGGTGCCAGCGTAGACATATACTTTATTTTAAACTATGTAAATATTATGTTAGCAGTCAAAAGTACACTTTTAATAAAACTGATATACCTATTCAATTTGGTATTGTTTTTTATAAACTAATCCCATAAGTCTATCAGAGCCTATATAAATAGACATAGTAAAAATGCCCTTAACAGCTATGAACAAAATTTGGTTTGTTTTGGAAGTTTTTCAAATCAAATCAAATTTTGTTGCATTAGGTACCTACGCGTTAATACAATGATATTGAAGAAGTTTAACTAAACAGTAAGTATTGTTTACAGGAATAACATGTAGGTACATGTGAAAATTTGAAGTGTCACGACCACTGCGCGTGATTTTACCGTAGAACACAATACGTGTACGTGCTACATACTCATGCATCAGGCAAGGCTGGCAAGCAGGGGAGCGGCGCGGCGTGAGGGGCTGCTGAAACAATATGGCGCCGCCTTATCAGCGGCCATCGCGCGTCACGTGCGCCGCGCGCCCGCGCCCGCGCGTCCCGCAGCCGTCGACGTCGCCACGTTTTATTAGCTTTTCACGGAAAACATTCGACAAAAAAACAACTGATAAGATCGCGATGAGGTCGAGCGGCGCCCATCAATAATCCGTCGATGTGTCGAGCTATCAGATCCGCGCTAGGGATTAGGCGCGCGACGCCGCCGCCCGGTGACGCAAACGATCACTCCACTGCCACTCCGCACTAGACCACTGCACTAACACTGCTCGAGAGCGAACGCTGCAAGCACGCCACCCCTGACACGGCGAGCGAGACAATGCGCCGCTTCTACAACCACTGTTAGATTGGCCTGGACATAGATATGTTAACTTTTCTCCGATAGTTTATCTTAACAATGGGTGCGCGAGCGCCGTGTAGAGTGTAATGAGGCGGGCGGTACAGATACCAGTTTTCCTAATCAAATCTGTAGGCCTCTATCTGATAATTACTTCATATCGGGGATGCTATCGCGATACCTTGGGATACGGAGATATGGCGATGCGCCACCAGCTTTAGTCTAGATTCACTTAGATGCGCTTAGTTGTTGCATTGGCAGGCGCAAGTAAATAATGGTTAAAAGTGTTAGTAAGCAGGATCAATGGTCCTGATGTGAAGGGAAGTCGAGGGCATGACGAGGGAGGTGCAGGACGCGGCGGGGGCGACGGCCCCTACAAATATTTGCCGTTGGCGCTGTTTGCTCGCCTTATCACGTCACTCGCGAACACACCCAGCGCGAAGCGGCGCGGCCGCAGCGCTAAGACCCCTAGCTTGCACAACGCTCCATCATTACTTTATACGTTACCATCATACTAACCTATTTTCTCGTAGATGGTACAGAATATTAAAAACTCGTTCACTTATTAATATGATTATGTATTATTTTATTTTGGCTATCTAAATAGTACTTCGTGTAAAAAGAAAAGTGACTCACCAAATGTTATTAGGTGTGAGAGCATTAGGCGTCACGTGTTTTATGACACTTATTGTTCAGGGTTATCTACATATAGAAAATCGCCACAATTTTAACAAAAGGCGCATGCGGAAGGCCGCGGCGAGCTTGCGCGCGCTGCAGGTTACTACAGCTGTTCGACTAGGCTGTATATGTTAGATACGATTATCAAAAGTTTAAGATAACCGGTCTCACATTAGCACCTAGTTAAGATAAACGAGATAACGTTTTGCATATCTAAAGAAACCTGCGATAAATCTATTAGGGGTCATTGCACTATCCCCATGATGTAACTAACGATATGTGATAATACCCCATTGTTATCCGTGACCCATTTCCATTTTACATACTGTGAGGTGTAAGACATTATCAGGGACAAAATTATTGTGATCATGGCCAATAAAATTAAGCTAAATATATTTTCATCATTGCAAGCAATGCAAGGTTATATATATCGACCGATTTTTAGGATTTCGCAGTGAAGTTAGAAACTCTTATCCTTATATTTTCTTCATGTCCGTACGTCTGTCTGTGTTTATTTCACAGTCACTTTATCTTAAAAACAAACGAATTTTACACTACACAGTCAAGATGTTTTTAAGTATATGGATATCTAACGCGAGATAGTGTGCGGGCACATGGACTACAAAAAAAATTGAAATATTTAGCTTAAAATGGGTCCATTTCCTTAAACTCACGTGGTATGGCTTCATTGTTTTTTAAGCTCCACAAAATAAGAACTGGGTACATAAAAGCTCAATTTATACCTAATAAAAATTTCTTTCAATTTTTAATGTAGAACATTATTTTAAATCATTAAATGTAATGACGACATAAAGAAAAATCTCAGGTGTCATGCGCGTAACGACATGCTATAAGATAGAAATATTTTGAATGGGCTTTTGCGGTGTATGCGTTGTAACTGGACTATGATAGCGTAGCCCACAAAAGTCACCTATTGAGATGTGCCATGAATTTACGTAAATCTACATATTCTACATCTACATTATCTACATCTACACTTATCTACATTAATATTAACATAATAAAGAGGTAATCTTTGTTTGTTTGTGTGTAGGGGTAATCTTTGGATCTGCTGAACCGATTCCAAAAATTCTTCCATTCATAGGAAGCTGCACTATCCCTGACGAACATAAATAGGCTACTAATTTCACCCTAACGAAGTCGCGCCCGTCCGCTTGTATAGTTTATAGTTAATTACGTTACTAGCTTAGTGTGTGTCAGTCAGTACAATAATAAACGGTAGTAAACCTGACCAAGGTTCTAACTAAGGCATTCAGGAGTACCATCTGAAGGATGAGAGAAAGTGCCTTTGGCCAAGATTTCAGAGAAATGCACAAAGATAAAACATATTTATTACAAGTCATGTAGAATTTTTTCGTATAACCTAGATCTATGATAAATTAAGGGCTCATATAAAAATTCTACTACGTCAGAGCATTATGAATATTTTTATCAGCGTCCGACATACCTTAATAGCTACAAAATATGAATATTGACACCCTATGAGTAAGCACGTAAGGCTACATGATCGCGAGGGACCGGCGAGCCAAGCGCGGGGCGCGCACACCATGCGGCGATAACGCCGATAACAAATAAATATCTACACTCCGCTATCAGATCCTAGCTATTATTACAAAATTTCCACCAAAAAATACTTAACGATATAAATATTAACCTGATTCCATTCTCATAGCAGAGGTCTAGCGACAATACTTACAAAGATGTCCATAGTTGGAGATGTCAAATTCTTCCTTATGTCATCACGTTCCAGGGAAAGTGTCTTCTGTGCCCCATTTCTATATTTATTTATTTAAAATTTGCAACTTACAGCTAAGCCAATGAGTCATAAACTTAATTATAAACAACCTTTTTAAAAACTATTTTGATGTCAAAAAAATGAAAAAAAAATAATTAAACAATTTAAAAGCAAATATTATTTTAATCGAATAACCCGCCCCGTGCCAGTCCCGGCCCATAGGTGCCCATCACGCTTGCCGCAAAAAACAAAATACAGATTGATGACTTAGTGTACAATTTGAGAATGTGACCAATAGACAGAGAAGTTGATGCACGAGTGTGTATCAACAGCTCGTTATAGTTGTTTGTAGAAATCTCAATAAGGGATGTGTGGCTCCCGGGGACCTTCATAAAAAACGGAAATTTTGACTAACTTTCAACATCGATATTTTTTTTTAAAGTAGAGGGGGCAAACGAGCAGACGGGTCACCTGATGGTAAGCAATCACCGCCGCCCATAGACACCTGCAATATCAAGAGAATCGCAAGTGCGTTGCCAGCCTTTAAGAAAGGAATAGGCTCGTTTTATTACACTACTAACAGTCAGTCAGTCACTGTTATACTAACAGTCTAACATATATTTTTTGACTTAATAGATAATTGAGTTTAAACTGTGGCCTAGTGACTAGCGCGATGGAGTTCAATCCCCAGCTCTCGCCGTGTACCTAACAATGATTTTTTTTCTACCTTATGTATAAGTACGAGTAAATATAAAAAAATTAATATCCCTGCTAGTGCATTAGCAATACATACATACATATTGTGCTACTAGCTACTTATGTCCTCAAAATACGTTTTTAGAGGGTAGAGGTCTGTCTATGTTTCTTTGCAATTAGTTTAATATCTGAAGCTAAAGTAATGTAAGAAAATGTCACTGGTTATTAAGCTGTGTTATCAAGTGAGGTGAGATGAGAGCATCAAGTGTTCTGTCATCTCGCAGATATTGACATCTGGGGGTTGTCACGGTAAGTTCGTAAATTATTTACGCTTGGCCATTCACCGGCTATATCTAAAATGACTTTTATCATCTACAATATAAAGTCCAAAGGCATATTTATGTGTCTGAATATTTTCTTAGGTAAGTATTTGAGCTACTATCATACATTATTTGCTATCTGATATCAACCTCTCGTCGCTTCTCGTTTGACAGTGATGCTTCAAAATTTTATCCTCATGTGATTTCCCATGAAACAGAAATGTTCAAATGTCAAGAAAAAAGACTACACCTAGATCTGAAACTTATAATAAAATATTTCGAATATTGTAGCTTACAATAGGTCCAAGTTTCTTGTTCCATTATTAATCGATCTGATGGTAAAATCAGATTAAGATATGATGACACTTTCAGGGGGAGGAGCAGTGCCTACTTTGAGTACATAGTATTTTTAAATGAGTGTAAATTTTGGCGTCTCAAATTTATTTAAATACTCTAGACTTAAACAGATTCAGGTTCAGATTTCAAGCTAATTAAATTAACTCATTGAAGTATACGGTGCTGAAATGCTTGACCAATTTTAATTATCACTGCCTTCAGTACATGCTTCTCTTACGTCATTGATTACATAAAGCTGTACTGGTTGAGATATCCTTGTGTTAGACTCTATTACCGGGTGCGTTAAAGAAACGCAGAACAGGAATATTTTTATCCATCCCGTTTTATTTATGTTTCTTAGAAAGGTTTGTCTTGCTCGCTCTGTGAAACTTAATGATAACTATAAATTAAAAATTTGATAACAAAATCAGTAAATTAATTTTATGAATCACCACATGTGGCACTTGTATATGTATGTTAGAGGGATGGTGTAAGTAGAGGTATTCTGAAATATTTATCGCGAAGGCGTCAAGTGCGGCAAGATAAGACAAGCCGTGTTTGTGCACAAACTAGTGCTGGCGATCACTTGCTTGCTATGAAAACGTAACTTTTATTACCTATTCCTCCTCTGTTACTCGCCGTGCTTATGCTGAGACAACTTTGCTCCGGCTTTATAATTTTAGCTCTTTAGGATTTATGGCATAGTAATGCTGATTTCTAAAAGGCAATCATAAATTAAACTTTTGTCGAAACCTCCTGTTTTTTTGTCTGTGGGCGGTTATTTATATAGATACAGATTTTGTGCAGGGCCTAGAGTGAATTAAACCATTTTAGCCACGCCCTACGTTATTAATGCTTAGAGATCAAATAAAATATTTTATAAGACCCAAGAGTTTATCTACGTGATCGTTAGGTTATGCCGGAGTATGCAATACGGACGTACTTCACCTATTCGTTTTGTTCAGGAATTCCTACATAGAAATATGTGTCATATTTACGTTGAATATTACTGAAAGCTGTCAAATGACTCATGCTTCGTATGAACCGTGGCAAACTACGCCGGTACTACACCTACCTATATTTGGAGCTGTGATGTCAATCGCCATGAGCACTAAGATCAATATTGACATGTTGGAGACTCCTGTGACTGTGACTGCGGGACCTGTAAAGGACTCGAAACGTCGCAACAATGTCGTAAGAATCGTAAAGTATACTCATATAAAGCTTTTCGAGAATAATTCATGAATTAACATTATTTTAAAAATGGGTAAAACTGGATTATTTAGGCCATGGTCATGGGCAAGAAATCGTCACCTAATGATGATTTCTTTCTTTATAATTTGCTAGTTGCAAACGTAGGTCGCATAAGGGCGTGCAGGCGGAGAGACCATGGCCTAACGTTGTGACGATGTTTCTATTTATGCATTCTTAGTACAGATGCATGTTATGTACGTATCTGAGTTTATTAAACACGATCCTATCCATTCAAATGAGTTTTATTTTAATTTAAAATATTTGCAAAAGCATTTATTATTCATGATTTGATCTGCCTAGGTTATGTACTATCGTTATATTTTTAAACCTGTCTTTATTAAATTTCTGATTATGAAATAAATTTTAAAAGTTGGAGCCTATAATAAACTGGTGATACGTGTTATAAGCCAGTCTTACAATATAATACTTTGTAAGTCATTCCAGCCATTGGGCTGGAATGCTATTGAACAAAGAATAAACTTCTACGTAACAACTATGTCATCGGTTTTTTTAACGTCGAATGTTTTTCGATAATTTGGCGGGAATAAGCTGTATGAGATCGCTTTCCTGAAGTAATAAAACTGCCTATTGCTTGCCATTTGCAAATCATGTCTAAACCGCAACTTATCGGTATGTGTGTGTGCTTAACAAAAAGTTTATGTGATTTATTAATGAAAGGATATGTCCTTCTGCTTATAAGTTAATTGCCACTATTAGGAAAAGGGCTGATCTGAGGTAGAACGCATTTACCCAGAAAATGCCTATTTATTCATCTCTAAGGGTGCCTGGATTATGTCCGGAATTACTGAAGCAGTTCATTAAGAGTCACTTCAAAAGTTAACCTTAATAATCACCGTGCCTGTAGGGATTGATTCAGGGAGCATGGTTAGGCACAAAAGGCATCCACGATTAACATTATCGACAGTAGGTACGTAATTAGAGCGATGATCGATGTCTCAAGTAAGCCTCTAATTGATAAGATAACGGTTTCAGCGCATTACCAAGTCCGCTATCAACATTTTTTATTGTTAAGATACATATCGTAAAATTATTATTGTATATAATTGTTTGTAAAAATCCATCGATAAATAATTGAAATAGCCTACCCGCCGTAAATTTTGTAAGCCTAAAAGCAGGCCTTGATAATCCCAATTACAAGAAAGAAAACGTAAAGTATAACTTTAGGTTCAATTTGTTTAAAGGTTCTGGAGAAGTCGATTACTAATTCTACAGTAACTAGAACGCATTTATCTACACTTGGTAATAGGACGTAAGATACTAATGAAAGTTTTAATTGCTTTACATTATTAATATCACTCAACCATTAGGTAAACAAATACATACAACAACAGAAATATTTTACTTTCATATAAACCTGTAAACATTTCATTTTCGGATGTCCTCGAAACAGCACTTCTCCTTCAGTACTTCCACTGCTTTAAGACTGCCATTCCTTCAGTGCACTTACGCACCGCGTCCAATTAGAAATGCATTTTGGTTTATATAAACTGAAGTTTGACGTCAAGAGTAAAGTCAAATGTATTCTAATACACTATGCGTGCCTAGTAAGATTTTGTCAGTACAAAAGTCGGTGAATGACGATAACCTTTAAACGTACTTACTTGCAATTCCTCGTAGGTACTCATTACTTATTACACGTAGTGTTGGCAATCAGCATAAAGCCGATCCGTCATCGTCATGACAAATAACTTTTATAATATCGGAACCATCCAAGAAACATGAGTAAGTAGTCAGACACTCATGTTAAGAGTTTATTATACATAGAAAATAATTGAAAGCTGCAAGCTAGTCGAGAAAACTGACCAGGCAAGGTATATTAGACCCAGACACAAAAAAAAAATGCTTTGAGAAAATAAATTTCAATCACTTTCACTATTTGTTTTTTTTTAGAACGAACCTATCAAAATGTTTATAGCTGCTATAATACCTAATTTCTAAAATGACTACCTGCTATGAAACTCTTTTCTCCATCGGAATCGTGTAAAAATGTTATCTGAATCTACTTTAAAAACCTAATGCTTATATTATCATTATCACCCTCTTAGTTTAATTTATCAGTGTATTATTTAATTACAATGCAGCATAAAGGACTCTGCCTACCCAGTTTCAACGAGCATTATGACATGATACTTGTATCCGAGTCCCAAATTTCGGTTCCATCGCGTACTATAGCGATTGCTAGATTTCATTAATTACTCATCACATTAGATATTTCATTCATTTTCACGATAGTGATTGATCTCGTCAACACCGAGAATCGACCTACCGTGGCCCCAATATAACACAAGGATAACTTCAGTGCAGCTCTTTTTAACTACTGCCATAAAACAGATGCAATCATAAGAAGAAATTCAAAGTGTGATAGACCCACAGTTCTACATAAAGACGCGAAAGATAAATAAGCAAAAAACTTAAGAGATATTGTTATTTATGCATATTCGCAGTAATTTAATCATGTAGACTACTATCATTCTCTATAAACAACTTTACCACAAAATTATGTTACTCAGTAAAGCTAATTGGGAAAAAGGTTTAAGATTACTTAATTGACCCTTTTTGGGGATCAATGAAGGTAAAGAAAGATTTGACAACCATACAACCACCATACAACCCCGCCAGATTAACTAAAACCGCTCTTACGTGCCGCACCAATTTAAATTATCTCTCTGTACGCCCCTTTCTTACGACATTACTTGAACAGAGCAGCAAGCAGGGATAAATTGTACTAGACTGGTCATTCTAGGGTCACAGAGATAACAGCAATGAAAACTTTGTTGTGGTTGTGATCGGAACCCTTCGTGAGATGCTTGGTCACGTGGACGTGCTGCTGAATCCTCCCTGGCAAAAATGGAGTGTTGAGCGTCGTAGAAGTAGCAACTGCAAGGGGCTTGCTTCGTCTACCGGTAAACAACTGGTCAGGTTAGGTAAGGCACTGCTTGGCTAATGGCTAATTGAGGTACTTAGTTTGAGTAAGAGCTCAGTCAACACATATCTAACTTGCCTAAATCTATGCAAAATGCAAACGGAATACATTATTTTTTGGTGGTGAAATAAACTGTCTTTCTTCTCGTACTTAAATAAATGCTAATAGAATACTCGTACATATTTTTGGGTAATGGGATTAACTTCTTTCCTTCTCCTGGCGCTTTGTCCCCGTTTCTTATTCGAGGTACGCTCTGATAATGATCCCAGATTTAGCAGGTTTCTCATTTGATTTCCGCAACAGGGAAACCGAACCGATAAGATCATTGTTACACATTCATTTATATGAATTTGCAGGTTTCCTCACGATCTTTTCCCTCATCATAAGGTCGTTAGTTGCTACTTAAGTAACAAACATAACTGAGATATACTCATTGGTACATGGTCACCGCTAGGAATTGAGCTTCGGTCATGAGTCCCCCCCTAGCCAAAGGCTGCCAAGGCTCCCGACCTACCATGCCTTCCACCTTCGTGATAAAACAAAGTTCAAACTAGTATGATTACCAAATTTTAAGGACTTAGGCAAGTTTGATATGCGTCGCCACTTTTATTTTTTTCTATTATTTCTTGATGAAGTTGTCTTTTTGGTTTTATTCGATATTCTCGCAGTTTCTTTCGCCTGTCACTATGATTAATTTATAATGTTAGAGACAAATAATAAAAGTTCGTGTTGCTTAAAACAGTCCTCCCTCTTTATAGCACAAAATTCAAGAAATAAGTAGGTTTATTTTTACTAGTTACATAAAGTTTGCAAATTTTGCAATACCCTTTTTATTTGAATTAGTTTTCCGTACCGAATTCATCATTAACACTAAAAATGATACAAAGTCTTGTATAATCTCTTGTCTAATTTTTTGGCAATAGTAAGTTACGTATTCGAGAATAGCGAAAATAAATTATAAAGTAAATGGTGTTAAATCCATAACAATTACGCTATATGCATGAGTATGATTGTAGAGGTAATAGGTAGTTAATACAAAAACTCGCTATATCCTAACGTGAAATTTCATCACGCTATTTATATATTTATACACATAGCAAGCTAATTGAAGTGGGCGAATGCAGTAAAAATCTATAGCTACTTATAAAAAGCATTATGAAATCCTGTAACTAGCCCTACGCGCTACGTGCTGAAAAACGTTACGGTGACGTGAGGCGGGTGCGCTCGGCCAATCACGCGCACGCACCCACACCGACGCAGCGCGCGCTGCCCCCGCCCGCCCGCGCGCGCCACCGCGCCCCTCCGGCGCCTCATCACCTCGGAAAGCTCAGCACACCTGGAAAACTGACATAGATCAGAGCGCCCGAGACCAGAGCAACGCTCGCGCCGCGACCACTCGTCGACTATCTCTCGGATAATAGATTCGACGATTTCGTGAAGTGATAGTGATATCGGGAAGATGTACTAGTTCCAAAGTTGCACCAAAGATTTATTTAAGTTTGTAGACAATTATAAACTGCTGTTTCTCTAGATAAAGGTAAGTGTCACACCAACTTATTTACTTTATGCTGTTTTAGTAATGTTCAACAAACGTCTTATGATTTATGTCACCTTCGGGTACTCCACAGCTTTTTGCACTTACTAAGGTAAAGATAAATGACATACTTTTAGGGAAAGTTAATTAAACCACTGTTTTTTTCTACAAAACTGTTGGCTGCAACAATAGCTTACTTTAATAAAATTCCGATCCCAAAACAGCCGAGAGGTAAAAAGATTCAATTTTGAATGGAAAATAAAACTAAGTAGCTTTATAAATTATTTTATACAAAAAGTCTTACTCAAAATGCAGAAAATATAATTTAAGTTATCCGTAAAACACAAATAATATTTTCATTTTTTGTCATGCGTATTAAATATATTTGACTAGCAAACCACTACTCTTTTATTTTCATGCATATATATAATCTTATCATTTATTTTATTCAATTTCTATCTTTAAATAAATGTCCGTGTTACTCATAATTTTAAGCTGATGCGAATTTATGTTATTATACTTACGTCTTATTATGTACTAATATTTATCTTTTTAATCAAATTAAATAATACTTATTTCGTCACCACAGATTAGTTATAGAAGATGGAAGGCAGCTAGTACAGTGCTCCTATGACGCGCCAAAGGCGTGCGAACTTATGGTTAGGTAACCGGTACTTACATTGCTTGTACGTTAAAAGGCATATATTTCCAGGTAGTGATTTAATCTCATCTCATATTTTGATATAGATTTCGTAAACCAAACGGCTTGGCGGCAGTCCGTGACTGGTGAAATAAATCGAATCTTTGAAAAGAAGATCCCTTAAAAACATGACATGCCACTGAAGTCGTGAAAGCTTTGGGTTACCCGGGTATCCGAGGTTATTGCAACTAGTGCATTGATCATCCGTCTCGCAGCGTTTTGTGATACATGGCTACAATTTACGTGTGCTCTCTAGTTTCTCTGTCCGTTGAAAGACGTCACGTTCTACAAAAAATATGGCTACAAGGAAGATTAGTGCATTAGTCATAATAACCATATAGTTACAATAACCCCGGGTCACCTTGGCTAGTAAAACCTTTTTTTTCAGGAACTT
Organism: Ditula angustiorana; assembly: GCA_963691745.1. Classification (NCBI taxonomy): domain Eukaryota; kingdom Metazoa; phylum Arthropoda; class Insecta; order Lepidoptera; family Tortricidae; genus Ditula; species Ditula angustiorana. Next base: position 17,214,979 of record OY829472.1, read on the forward strand.
GAGATTGAATCGACACGTTTCATGCCTAATACAGGCATTTGTAACAGCACTTATAATAACAATTTTATCGCCATCTTGAATTTCCGTAGAACTTCTAGTGGCTCGACATCGTAAAAAAATGGTCTGCTTAAAATCAACGTGTTTAAATATCAGTTAGAGTAAAGACAAGGTGTCTTTCTTTAGAAAATATTTTGATTTTGTACTTACTGCGAATTTCCTTCAAATTATTTGTCATGCATATGCCACTTTCTGCTTTAGCGACCGTGACTCTATGCGAACTAGGCTATGCGTTCATACACCTGAGAATTAACTTGAACAGAAAATCGAGCCGAAAATTAGTGCGAATGTTACATTACAAAATCGAAATATTTTTATTCAGATTAGGCTTACAGGAAGCATTTATGAAGCACCAGTACAGCACAAGTACCAGTACAAGATGCCAGAATTTTTGAAACTCTCTGTGAACCTTTTTCCACAATATTTATCATGATCTTTGCAGGGACAATGGCATACCATTATGATTAACGATAATTATTGTGAAATGTTTTCACAAACGCTTTTAAAAACTCTGATCGGAGTGTTAATATGTTTGTAAAATTCAGCTCGATAAAATTTAAGAAAAGTGGCGAAAATTATGGTCTTCTCGAGTAACTGTACAGGTCTACCTTATGTTTTTTTTTAATTTAAATGGGCTTCTATTGCGTTTACTACTAACACTCGGTATGTTACTGACTACAGCTGACTGATAGAGTTGTATGTAACATAGTTAGCACACCTTAGTGAACAAATCTTTGAAAACGTTTAAAAACTTAATTTAATCGACATAGTACCTAAGTCACATTAGTTTCTGTCTCGAAATAAACATTCAGTATGACGTGAGTAGACGTGTCTACTGATAATCGCAATTCTTCAGGCATATTTTTTTTTTAAGTTAATTCGGTTATCTTATTTTTATCTGGTCCATTTTATTAAGTCGCATTTGGGCCGTTTACTAAATTTACTAATTAATTAGTAAGTTAATGGTTAATATGGTAATGTTTAATATATCTTGCTAAAAATATAACAGTTAATTATGAAATTAAAATACTAAATATTTTCAGTCTTCTTGTCTAGGGCGCATTGGTGTCCTTGAGAACGTTCATGGGTGTCATGGTGGACAGGCGGTGGACTCGTTATATTGAAGGAATGGAGTTCAATCTTCAGCCATCGACATGTACGGGAAATGTCCTAACTTACGTTCATTTCCAAGTTACCTATTATCGTAAACAACGTGCATATCGTGCATATCCATGTAACCATATGATTATAGATATGGGTTTCCATGTCACAGGGGTAGAGGTCAGATGGCCATCCCTCTGATGTAAATAACCTGCCAAATCCGGGATCATGGTCGAAAGCGTGCTCGATTCAAGAAACAGGAGAACGCGCCAGGAGTATGACGAAGTAATAAAATAAAGACTTAAGTTTAGATTGCGAAATAAAAAGGTAAAAAGGAACCTTGATGAGCTATTTCGCTTCCGCGTCTGTCCGTTCTTTCGTCAGTCTGTCAAATATTTCAGAAACTACTAGAGCTATTGACTTCAAATTTGGCACAATTACAGATATAAATAATATTTAAAACTGTGTTTCAAATGTGGATTGAAATTTTAAAACTGATCGATACTGTTAAGTGGCTTATCGCATAACAGGGCTTCGTTTATGCATTTTAAAACAATTATTACCCTACTTTAAAAAAATGACTTGTTACGAAAAACGACCACTCTCCCTTTCAAGCCAAAATAGTAAGGAATCTGTGACAGTCACGTTTTAGTAAAATATTCCAGAAAAAAAAACTAATTTTAGAAAAACTGGCCATGTTGCGAAGTGGAATCGCGCAGAAAGTTTTCCATTCAAAAACGCTGGGAAAAATCAAGTTTGTTATCATATAGTAATTTGCATATTTTTTTTCACTTATTTGTATTATATTCGCCAGCTATTACATAAACCCCTAGTGGGTTTTTAATAGTGGATCGTTGATGCCAACTTAATTTGTACCCTATTATTTAAATTAAACAATTAAAAAAAAATTAAAATTGTTTTTTTATCTTTTGTCATAAATGTGTAAACTAAATGCACACTCTTTGAAAATTTTAAATGCAGCTTCAGAGCATTGTTTCCGATTTTATACTGAATATGAGGGAATGCAGGCAATGATAGGAGAATGGGTATCTCCTCCTCCCTTATCCGAATACCTAACTGTGGGGAGTAAAAGCCTAAAAAACCGGGAAAAGCATCTCGAGAAAACATTTTTTAATTTGAATGCATGAAATTCGTTGAAGACATTGAAGTCGGGATATGTTCACGCCACCTTTTACTGGTTCAATCCATCAATCGGGATACCGACAACTAAAGCTTTGGGGTGTACATATCTGTGCATATGCTTAAAGGCGTTCATAACATTAGGCCTGGTAAGAAATATCATAGGCCGCGTGTAAGTCCGAGGACTCGTAAATTCAGGCACTGCTTCACACTGCAAAGTCACTGTTAAAACAAACGTTTCTCGTGTGATCAAAAATTAGGTTGCATACAAGTTTAAGTTTTTTTTAGACAGGCTCAAACTGACGCCGACACGATACCGGATGTAGACTTGACCAAAAAATATTGGCTTTTAAACCCTTCGTCGTCTACAAGAAAGACATTTGCGAACCTAATCCTGATTTGGATGGTAATACTTTGTATAGTGCGACTGGATCCTTTGAAATGGCGGTTAATGCTAGACTGAACGCAACGTTACTATACACACAGCAATTATTTTTTTTTTACTTCAGAACCTGTTTTTAACAATGATCAAAAGCCCAGAATCAAATAATAACTTTTCAAATTAAAAACCGACATCTTACATTGAGCTTCTGATTAACCTCGTATTTGCAGGACGATTTGTTCCTTAATTTTCAACCCTTCTCCAAATTTTAATGGGACCAACCTTGAGTATTTCTTTTTAATTAATCTTTTTGCGGTAATTTTTTTACTATTGCACTGTCAACGGAGCTACATTGATACACCAGATTTAGAAACCATCTGATCACTGGAATTAAATTGGCTTGCAAGATTTGACCTACGCATACTAGGTAACAAATAAAAGCTAAAGCTGAGACTAAATAAAGTAAAAAAAAGCTTGTAAAAAAACATTAAAATCGTTTCACAATTGGTGGAGATATCGCGTAACATATACACAAACAAAAAATCTTAAGAATTGAGAATCATTAACTTTTGAAACTAGAAAAAAAAAAACTTCTTAGCACACTCTTCATTATTGACTTGGGTAGTTAATATACTCGTCGTACCTTGGGTATATCTCTACTAAGTTTTTCCTAATGCCAGTTTTGTACTTCGCATAGCACGCTTGCGCCTTTTCATTGTCTCGCCAAAATAAATGACGGCAAGCATTGTCTTCTAACAAAACAGACGGCCTTTGCGAATTGGAAGCAGATTCTCAACACCATCATCGACTATCATCAGCCTGACGGTATCCACTGCTGGGTTAGGGCCTCTTTATGCGCACGTCAATCCACCCCTTCCACTTTATTCGAAGGTGAAGCACAAACGCGTCGTCAATAGTTAAGCGAAGGTTTGGTTAGGCGCGTTTCCCCCTATCCTAGCTGCTAAAAACTTATTTACTAATTTGCAGTAAAAATCTTTCTGCGACGTAAATGTTAATACTTGTTATTAACATCCTTTTATTAGCATTTTAGTATGACTTTTTCTACACATAACATATAATTATGCAAAATTTGCGTTACTCAAATATTATTTCGATTAAAATTAAGAATAACAAATGTGTATAAAAAATTACGAATAGTGTTATACGTGTTATTTAATACATATAGCTTAGTAACGACGCAACAGATTGTTACTATGATGAAGCGGTAATAAACAGTTGTTATCAGAAGATGTAAGTCCTGGTGTGGTTATCGCGTACCATCAGTGTGTCGAGCAAACAACGAGCTCGCCATAAACTGCTGCGCGGCGCAGGGTTCAACCGGGGCGGAAACACCGCGGCCGAATTTATCCAAAAATGTACCTTAACTCATCATATTTTACTTTAACTTAAAAACCCAAATTACTCCCGGTAAAAACAAAATTCATCTTAAACTAGAATGAATAGAGTAGATTTTGTCGTAAACGTTATTATATTTACTTGCGCTAAGCATACGGCGCCTGAACTTTCCGTCGTCGCTTCAAGCCTTACCCTAACTTGTATATGTTATATGCACGAAAAACTAACGTACCTACTTACACAAAAATCGAATACTATGGCTACCTCTTATCGTCATCCCAGTGACTCATTTCAAAGTTAAATGAGGAAATTTATTGAAAATAAAACGTTATGCCAATGCATACGAGAACAATGAACTCAAACAATATGTAAACAATATTAAATAAATTGGCCTCACGGATGTGTATAGTGCACTATTTCTATCAATAACAAATATCTAGTTTTCAACCAAGGATGTAGCTTTACTTAGGTCTGATACAGCTTAGCTTAGAGTCAGTGACACGCTGATGTCAACAAAGGCCCATAGACTGCGCCGGCGCCGCGTAGCCCCGTGCTGTTTGCATTTCCGCGCCGGCGGAATATCCGGCCCAAACGCCTTTAAAGAAATTTAAACACACACCTCCTTGTGTGACGTAAAACAGCTACAAATTTGGAATAACCAAAAAAATTCTTGCAGTACCAACATGGAAACCGAAGCGAATGCCGCGGGAGGAAACAACGATGACCAGCAAGAATTACAAGCTGCAGCCGAGGCTCTACAACTTGTCAAGCATGAGGAGAGGCTCGAGCAAGATCGCGCTGCGGATAAAAGCGCAGGCTCCGTGTCTGAACCGCCCGCTCCGAGCCAGCAGAATTCACCGCAGCCCCAGTCGCAGTCGGTGATCACTTCTCGGCGCGCCGTGCGCACTATCACCGCTGCTGGCCATATCACCACCGACGAAGCAGAGATGAATCCTGAAGACGGAGTTAAAGATGAACCGCCTGAACCACCACCACTGGAACATGAACAACATCAAATGCACCAATATGCACCCAAGCTGGAAGAAACCGAAGCACGAAACGCTGCTCAACAACATTACGATGAAGAAAGACTACGTTTAGTAGAAGCAGAAACAGCTCGATATCTAGCCTTTAAACAAGAACCATATAGGACACTACCATCTCCAGTAACAGACAAACGCATGCAAGTACAATACGCTCGTGCTCCACAACGACCCGCATACAGCAGACCTTTGTCTCTACGTTATGGGGCACCGCATCACGTCATTGTTGCGCAAGAAGGTGACCCAGACGAGCACGGCCACGATGCCTTCCTCGGAGGTAAAGACAAACCCGAGCAATTACAGTATGCTCAAAGCGATGACATTGGAGCGCCCGGAACGAGTGACGGCAGACAGTACGGAACAGTTCTAAGCGACCAAGTTTCGGCATCCTCTTCACTTGAAATGATTCAAACGACTTCTTTAAATAGCCAGCAAGCCGTTGGAGTTGCATACCAACAGGTCAAATATGAGACCAGAGGTGAAAGCGAATTAAGGCCCACGACGTATGCTAGTCTACAGCCGGTGACCTCAGTACACGGAGGGTACGCGTATGCAGGACAAAGTCCACAATACGGTGGGGCTGGAGGGTATGGCGCATATGGTGGGGGCGGTAAGGAACTGCTAACGCTGTATGGAGGTGCGCCTGGTGCTGCAACTTCAGGAACGAGGGGAGACGAGTCCCCTCCGAGCCAACTTCTCTATCGGAGTGATCCCACCCTTTCATCCTCGTCGCTAACGACGCGGGGAGCACATGTCGTATACGGATCTGTTGTACCGCAATCACAGACTGTCTACGAAGCGCCAGCGAGTCCCAATTCACAGCAGGTACTTTTGACATTACCTTTAATTTTTTTATTAAATAGTATACAATAAGTGTTAAATCGAAGAATATTATACATCAATTCAATTAACTTTCAGGTAACACTATATACGCATGGTAATGCTGTGCAATACAAAGTTGCCGGAGAGCACTACCTGGGCCAGGGCGGCGGCGTAGAGTACGTGCCGGTGTCAGGCTACGAGGGCAGCCTGTTGGTGGAGGGCTACGCGGCGCAGGCACAGCCGTGGCCCGCTCACAACATGCTTCCTATCGATGACGGTTTTGATCCCAGTAAATATTGTCTTATACACTACAATAAATTAACATATTACTAATGAAGGAAACGCATCCAAATACTCAAATATTTTTTAGGCATGGCTGGCATGGGTGAAGTCAAAGAATGCGTGAACTGCGCCGCGGCCACAACCCCGCTGTGGCGACGCGACGGTACCGGCCACTACCTGTGCAATGCTTGTGGGCTCTACACGCGCATAAACGGCGTCAACCGACCACCGCTCAAGGGTCAGAAAGCAAAACCGCAACAAGCCCTGGTATGTGAATACCACACTACCTTTTTTAATAGTTGTCTTCTTTAAATCTTTAAATGGGATCAACAATATTGTTCACTTTTCAGCCGACTAACGGTAATCGGCGCGTCGGTGTGACCTGCGCCAATTGCCGCACCTCCAACACCACGCTGTGGCGGCGCAACAACAACGGCGAGCCAGTCTGCAATGCTTGTGGGCTTTACTACAAACTGCACAACGTGAGTTATGACAACACAATTTTACTTTTTACTTTTGTTGCACCTTTGTGAAACAAAAAATTGCGGTTTTGACTTCGACCTTTAATTCTCTACGTTATTGTAAATTTTACACGAGCCTTATCGCAAAAAATATAATAGTAATACGGATTAGTAATTGGTTGGCGGCGACGGTGGTGGTGCGCGAGAGGCTCGCATCTATTGATTACGACGCGCGATTACGCGGACCGCTGAGCTGTGCGGCAGGTATCTAATCGGAGCCCAGTGCAGTCGCAGTTATCAGGGAACTCCTCGGCAAATATTGGGTCTGTATAAAAAAATCAAAACACAGGGTGTCATCTAATCTCGCGAGATAAAACGCGGCCGGGGCTACCGACTGATAGAGAATTATCATCGCACGACCACGAATATTCATAATGAGATAAATAATCTTTTATCAATTATCTCTTCGCATGTAGATACGCTTGTTTAAAGGATGATAGGACCGCGTGGCGGCAGATTACGAGGAGTTCCCCCGTCTGGGAATGACAGTTACACTGACGGCGTGGTGTGTATAACATTAACGCCAATGCCCTGTATTCTTTTTTTGGCAAATCTGCCAATAATTTTTATAGAGAACGTGTGGTTACAGGTGAATCGTCCACTAAGTATGAAGAAAGACGGCATCCAGACCCGAAAGCGCAAGCCGAAAAGTATGGGCGGCGGAGCGCACGGCGTGTCGCGGCCCGGCCCCGGCGCGCTCCCTGGTACGTGGCGCTAGTGTACGTACCGCGGCTGTGCGAGAGAGGTGTTCGGCCCTCGCGTGTTTTGTTTGTGGCTGGTATGGTAGACCTAAGCGCTTGCCGGACAGCAGGTGACGCCGTTCGGGGGACCACAGACGAGAGCTGTAATGTGAAAAAGCAATACGCTCCGAAGCCTTCGAGAACTGTGTCGCCTAGCCATGAACCATTACCTAAAATGTACAAATAATATATTGTGTATAAATGCGTCGCTTCAATTATTTGCAGTCAAACCTACTTTTTAGTCGTGTTTGTCGACCGTACGGTTTTTGTTAATCGGGCCATTTATATTATTTGTGCATGATCACATTATTTGTGCACGGTGATAGTAGTAAGGCTAACTGTGGTGTATGGTGGTCCGCAGTGGAGGCACACTCGCACAAGGTGCTGCCTCCGCTGTACGCGGCAGTGGAGGCGGGCGGCGCGCCCCTGCTGCTGCTGCCCGCGGCGCGCCACCAGCCCGAAATGTGAGTACCCGCCGCCTTGGCGACCCTCGCTGTAGCCCTCCCGCCACGTAGTCATCTCATACTCACTCGCTTGTTTGGAATTAGAACTCCCATCTTCTTTGGCATCGTGTGTGATGACAGCTTCAGTTAAATTTATATTTTATGGACTTGTATCTACTAACAAAAAATAGGTACGACATAAAATTTCTCGTAATTACAGCACTTGAAATCATTTGTTTTCAACCCAATTTGGTTATCTGACAAATCACACAGTATAATTTTAGTGCCTGTAATGCTTAAGATTAAGACATTGTTTTTGTTGATTTTGTTGATGTCGTTGTAATTGTGGCTTATTTATGGTGATTTTATGCATGTTGCTTCTCTATTAAACAATTAAGTAGAAAATTCAATGTGGCATTGTAGTTCTTAAGATTATATATAATCTACTTTATCGGCAAATCTATCCTGAACATCAATATTCATTGTTAGGATTAATATAGGTCCGAAATTTTGAGAGAACGAAACCCTCAAACTATCACTTTGTGTCCATATGACTATGTGTCTCCATCTATCCATGCTGCTGAAATTCAGCATAATTGTAGTCGCTAGAATCCGGCACAAGACAAATAAAACTTTTGAAGAAAATGAAAATAAGACCACAAACTAATACAAACATGATGGAAGTCCAAAAAATGTTTCTTGGCTAACCATCATGCGACATGCCACTAGAAAACTCTTAATTTTTGTAGCGTAAACGTATTTTTTACACATGTTAACATTAACTCCTTTATTCATAAAAACTTAACAATCTTTTTAAGCTAACAAACGTTTTGTCCCTTTCATTTGAGGGCAAATGTCACATTACATAAAAAATGTTAACTAAAACGTTTACGAAGCCTTAATGAATATAAGGGGGTAAATCTTTTAGGAGAAGTTTGCAAAACGGTACATACACCAGTTCTGCCCGAAGAAGGAGGAGGGGGTGGGGAAAGTGTGTGTGGGGGTTTCCTCACGATATCTTCCTTTGCTAAAGAGCTCATGATAAAATTCAAATTATATTTCGCGCTCCATAATTTTCGTAAAACTTAGAGGTACGTGCAGTAGTTGGAGCCCGCAGCGCTCTGCTTGGGGGGTCAAACCATTAAGCTGCTACGTCTATTAAAATACAAATTATTATATTAATTGATATATTAATGCACACAAAATGTCGTTGAAAACACCTTTTCTTGTAAGCATAGCACCAAAGTGTGTTTATTTTAGGCAACAATATTTAGTTATTATTTCACTTAACATTTTTCTTGTTGCGAATAACCATTGCAATGAATTTTAGAAGTTAAATATTGTTTACCCGTTTAACACGTATTCGTGCATTTCTTTGCAGTTGCTCCATAATAGGAAATCGTCAATATTAAAATCAAGGTGCTGATCGAGCATTCACTTGTAAGAGAATAGCGAGCATTCGCCACTTTTAACGCTCGCAGGCTGCGCGCTGTTTTTTCCTATTTATTTTGTGAGCTTTGTAACATTCTTTAGAATGCTCGATACAACTGAATACTCACTCTATCAGCACCTTTAGATGTGCACTTAGTAGATTTTATTCAAGTATCTTCAACATCAAGTAATAGAAACCAGTATTATTCGCGTATGACGACTGTATCTATTTGGTTATGTCTTACGTTATCTCAAGGTTTGTGGCTAGCTTATGATGCTGTATATATGTTTCACCATGTTTTTTTTTTCATTTCTTTGGCGTCGGTGTGTAATACGGTTAACTAGGTGAACTAACTTATTAGAAACTATTAAATCGTAGCCTTAATGTTTTTGTGGAAATAAAATGTTCCAATTTATGTTGTATAAGAATAATAATATAAATACTGTGTTCTTACAGGATACCACCGTTAGACCGTTCGGCCGCCGGCGCGCCGCACTACCGCCCGCCCTAACCACTCTACCACCGCGCTCGCAACACCCAAACATAACAAGCGCCTACGATAACTTTAGTTAAAAAGTTCCAAGATACGTTTCAACAAGTACTTACCTGCCTTTTTATTAAACTAAACAAACATTAAACAAAGATCGTAATAAACCAAATATTTCTACACTCAAAAGTCACCCGATAATTTCTAGTTCATTGGTCCCCTTAAACAGGCTCTATACAGATGTTGAATAATAATTCTAAGGTTGAGTGTTGAAATATTTGGTGTGGAAATATATTTTTATGTAATAATAACATTTTTAATAATTCAAATTCAGTATGTAGTAGACAAATCACCTTTAACTGGATAAGAGTTGAACCCTATTCAGCAAATAAGCCATAATATCTTACCAGATTACTCAGTACCAAAAAGCCGTAAAATTACTTTCATCACGTTCATTAATATTATTGCCACTAAGAAAACATTTCCATAAAACGTACTAAGGCAATTAAACAGGTATAACTAATATACAGCCCGGGATTACGACAAACTTGTAAACAATTTTAAATATGCAAGTAATACTTAATGTGTAATTAATTGTATAATAAGGAGATGAACGGTGTGTTTACGCTCGGGTACGTCGAGTGTGTGTACAAAGTTTCATCTCCTTATCACGCTGTTGGTACATTTTCAAAGCCAGTGTTGACTTTAGAACAATGTTACAACATTATGTTACCCAAGTTCATCGAAAAAATGGTATATCTTAATGCATGAAAAACGTCTTGAAAGAAACGAGTAGTCAGTAAGCCTACACAGTGTTATGTACTAGCACGAAACCTACCCCTTTATTAATAAAAGTTACTTAATCTCTTTTGCCTAAAATATATTGTGTTCCTTTTATTAGAAAGTACAAGACACAATGCCGTATAAAGACGACATATGTGTTAATTATTGTAGGCACCGTTTAGGTTTGTTGAGCGTCAATGGATAAGGGGATACTCTCTTGAGATGCGAGAGGAGCTAGAGGCGTTTCATTCTCCGCAATACCTTAGCCATTCGTGCGTTGCACCAGTAATAATATAGTTTATTATTACATAAATACTTGCCTTCTACGTTGTAGGAATTCTATTCTATTTTTATTTAGATACACTAGACTAGTCTTAAGTTAATATAAAACTGTGACGAATTTATCACTAGGGACTTTAATTAATTTAAGCATCAGAAATACTGCATATTTTATATATAAAAATATCTACATGGCCTATGTAACTTTTTATACATAGAGTGCTAGGCACATGGTGTGTGAATATTATTAAGGTGTACAGATATAACTATTTATATTATACAAGTAATGTTTTTGCACGTGGAATAAAGCCCTTTATTCGTTAGGTACGGTAAAATTTCCTAATGTAACCTAGGTAGAGGCATACCTACTTACAGAATACATTCTTACATAAAGACTTCGTTTTATTTCATTTTGTCAGTTACATCATAAATTACAACTTGAGTTTTAAGAACACAATTAGGAAATGTTAGTATTCCTTTAACACATACAAGAAATGCCGAGAAGTATCAGAAAAAAACTGTGTTGTTAAATGAGGTGTTTAACTAGAAATTCGGCACTGTCCTATTTCTGTTCATCATTTTTTTCTAGAGGTGAAAAACAAGTAATTTATCATGATAAGTTTTGATTAGTGGCCGATTTGCTCTAAAACCCCTCAATGTTAGAAAAACTTTTAAAACCATCTAAACCTGAGAAACATCGATTATGGATTGCAGCGCCATCTATGTCATTCATGTAGAACAAATAGTTCTTACATGCAAACATAGATGGCATTCGGCGTTCAAACTAGTTAAGAACAAACAAAGTAAAGCCTAATTGGGTCTGCCGTAATAGTTTATAAATAAGATGTCAGTGTGTCCAAATTCTCTGTCACTATAAAAGACACTTAAGTAAAACGAGATAAGGGTTTGGTATTTGCTTTAAAAGACGCTATTCGAACGAGGCAGCCTTAATAATTACCTACCTGCTTTGTTTTGTTTGGTTCTTTTTAGTTTCGTAAAGAAACGCTAGATGTCAATCGTGAGTCGTCAATGTACCGCTTTACTATGGACGACACATATTGAACGTTAATTATTGTAATAGTAGTAGTTTGTGGCACAGCGAAAGGTTGAAAAACAATGGCGGCAGTGAATGCGGTATGGTATTATGCCTTTTGCACATTTTTAAAGTCCATTTTATGTGAGATTTTTTATTTTATTTTTTAATATCCGTTGCAATTCACAGACACATATATTTAAAAAAATGCGTGAGCAGGATCGGCCATGCGCCATGTCCTCGTTTAATAACGGCATTAATTGGGCTGGTGTGACGTCTTTTCAACACAAATTGACGTTGCTACGTGCATTTTAATATACATAATATACTTAATGCCGTCACTCGTATCTTAGGTAACTAGGCATGCTGATGCCTGCAGTATTGTACAGTCAGGGAAATACATTCACATACCACCTTAGACCCTCAATTACCACCCTGTTGCAATGACGCGACGACGCGGTAAAACGCCACGCAATATCATACAAATGTCATACGTAAATATGTCTCTTGGATTAGGTTCCACGGTGATGGTGTATGCATTTCCTTGACTATACCTACTAGGTACTTGTCTCTACTGCGCGCTTCAAACTGGACATATTATGTATGTCTTTATATATATCTATTATTTTATTTATTTAATTAGCTATGAGCTCATCAAACTAAAAATAACGAAATATGCTTACAAATATTATAAATTATAATCACAGTTAGTGTACCTACAATCCTACATATCTACACTAGTATAATAAAGAAGTACACATTGTTCATTTGTTTTTTTGTGTGTAGTGTACACTAATATAATTACAATTTTACCTCAGAAACGGAAACCACACTGAATAGGTAGGTAGGTTAATTTTTTCCCTATTTTAATAACCTGATTTTATACCCCACGACACAGTCTTTTCAAATCCATATTGGCAGAATCAGTATTTTATATCCTAATCAAACTCAGGCTGACTGAGGTGCAATCAGTAGTACAATATCTACATACGACTGGGGAGTAAGAGTTTGTGTCTTTAGACGTTTTTGAGATCTTGGTCAGTGTCATAATATCCGCTACAAAGTGCACCTACAGTTAATTTACTTTCGATCCCTATTCTCGGCCATTTTAGAACCTTGTCTCAATGAGTCATCGCTGTGACATTGTTTTTTTGTGAAAAGTGAAGCTGAAATTTAGTGTGACAGCAGTTCTGTAGGGTTCCTGCAGTAATTAATTTGTTTGATTCTATGTACAATCGAAGACGCATATAACTCATATAAGTCACCATTAAAAACTGAACTGCTGAAAAGTGTTATTTTTAGAAAGGGATATAAGATGCACTATGAAGAAGCACTATCTATCCCTTTCGAGCATAGACAATTTCTCTCAGTCCCTTTTCAATCACATTCTTTAATTGTCGGCTAAGTTTGTTGCTGTTTGTATTATTAACTTTTTTTTTACGAAATTGTTTAAAGAAGTCCTAACTTTTGAATCATTACTAATAGGGCCGTCTTTGACGTTCTTAATTTGGGGGCCCTAGCCCCCAATTCGGGCGTTCATCGAGATTCATCTTACATTCGAAATGACAAAAAGTGACGCATTTGACAGGGATCTGACATCACTTTTTGACATCTCAAACGTGACTTCGTTTCTACTGACGCGAGAATTGAATTGCCTCGCTAGGGACTTTGATAATGGAGCCCCTATGGCCACGATATTTCAGGGGATTATTGCACCTTTTAACAAAAGGCAGGAGTAGGTTCGTGATCTAGCAGGGTTTAAGAGCCCCATTAATTGTGGAGCATCTGTACATTTGCTTTTTCATTGGCCAGTCTCGGCGGACTGGCCAACGGAAAATAAAGTCCTGATTACTAAAATAATCTTCTGCCATGTGATTAAAAACTTCAACCACTCTTTAAAAATCAAATGTACTATTGTCAATGTCTATAGTATTTGTATTAGATTATCTGATACTAAAAAAAAGCTACTTATGATTCGTATATACATATACGAGTACAGTTAAGGTCTTATTATAAATTACCAAGATGTGAAAAACATCTCCACATCTCTGTCATACTGAAAATAAGCATGGAAAGGAAGATATTTATTAACTTAACTGTACTTACTTCATCTGGAAGACGAATTATCTGCATAATATAATTATGTAAAGTGGACTAAACATTGTGTCCTTTTTGTAAACACATTTTAAGTTTACGCATTTTCTCTTTACGAATATTTGCTATTTCATCTTCATTTGATATGTCACCTGAAGTTTTTTTTTCAGTGGTTACTTTTATTTTTAGAAAATAGGCGTCTATTATTTTAGTAAATAAAGTATACTTTTAGTTCGTAAAATTATGATTAAATAATGCAGAAACGATAGTCAAAAGGTACATTGACTATGTGATATAAATTGATAAAATTTTAACGCATAAATTATGCAATACTATTTTACTAAAACGGCCACACGGCTTTTTGTGATAATCAAACTTATTATTTGCCATATCGCAATAACCCAAATATATAAATATTTGGGTTATTGCGATAAAATTACTAGTCAGTTATGACAGTTAGCTAAATAGATCATTTTTAATTTAGCTCTGGGATATTTCAGTGCCCTAACTGTACCATGTGCTCACTCTTACCTGTGACGCCTTATTATGTAAACCATGTTGGCAATAAATATGTATATAAATATGGATCTGAATAAGTAGTAAATTCTTATTTTGGTTTTTATTTTACTAAGAATCAATTTACTATTACAATTTATTAGTACCAGTGGCCCTAACATGACTGGCCAAGTTTATTTTATCGCTATCTGCGTCCCTTTCTTATGACACTAGTTAGACAGAGACACAGGGAGGGGTTAAACTAAACCTGGGCTGTCATATTAGGGCCGCAGCACCTAATGCTGATTTCACACTAGGAACAGTGAGGAAGTGGAGTGGACAACACAGTAGGTGCTAATACAAATTAGACGGCCTCGGCCGTTTCGGCGTGCGCGTTTTTTTCCTACAACATAGGAAGGCAAACAAGCAAGTGGGTCACCTGATATGATAACCACCCATAGACACCCGCAACACCAAAGGCACCTCTTGTGCCAGTAATTGCACCGGCTGTCTTGCTCTCCACGCCGGAACACAACAGTGCAAGCGGTGCTGCTTAGCGGCCGGATTAGCGAGCAAGACGGTGGTAGCGATCCAGACAGTCCTTGCACAAGGTCCTACCACCCGCTAGTTCAAATCGTATTAGGACTATGCTGTCCACTTTATTGCCTTACTGTTCTGCCCTAGTAAGAAATCAGCATAAGATGCAGTGCAAATGCACTTGGCGACAGTATCAAACCTTAAATCGAAGGGGTTAACTGAGACATAACTTTAAACTTGATCAGTTAATTTAGTACTTCAGGTTCGTACCTGGTTGTCCATTAGAAGAAATTTTTAACACCTTTTTTATCGATTTCGGACAGTGATTTGTATCATCTGTCGCCTTCTTTGATTGGGGGGTTGAACGCGAGCTACGCACAGTGTACGATTTTCCAAGTAAAATTTCGTGAATAAAACATGAAAAAGGTCGATTCAGGTCAATGGTCTAATTATTCAGACTAGTGATATGCCTGTTTTGCATTCAAACGCTGGATATTTTATTAGTTAGTAACCCAGACTATGAAGCTAGAGATTACGGGATCGATTCCCGTGAGAAGCAAACGTTAGTACTTGATTCTTGGATGTTCATTTGGCATGCATTTAAGTATGTATTTATGTACGTTGTCTATAGTAGTAGCTTTGCTTAGTTTGGCAGCTTTAGGACTAAGTCAACCGGTGTAGGTTGTCCCAAGATTTTTATTTTTATTGTTATTATTTCACAACAACTGAATAAAAGCTGTTTTATATAAAACTTAACACTACGTATGTATAGATTCATACGTATAAAGTTTGTATAGAAAAATAAAGTCATAATAATAATTTCACATAGAAATGATAAGTTGATGATTGCGCATTGTTATCGGACCTTAATAGGCGCACAAAAACCTGCGCTTGCGAGGTCCGACTGTTGCATCAAAATAATCTAAAGGATTATAAAAGACATCCATAAACTGCGTTAATATATTTAAAGGCTTGTATATTTATTTTACCTCTCAGTATTTTTTTTCTATAATTTGCAGTAGGAGTTTGTTGTTAAATAATGTGATTGGCAGCCGTAGCAGTTCTTGAAGCTTTATTTCCCAAAAATGAAAGGTTGAGGGAAAAAAGCGCTTGTGTCCGGAGATTCAGCGCTTGAAGCTCGCTTGGTCGTTCTGGATATCGATGGAGCTGCAACATCTTGGGATCTGTAACTAGCGTGAAAATTTGCAGGATCAAGTGCTATTTAAGCCAGGGGTCATTGTTAAGCCACAAGTGTCCCTGGTATTACCAAAATTGTCACTGGCTTAACCGCAAATTCATATTTCCAAAATTACAAGTTATTGTAAGTAAGGACATTGTTTTTGCCAGTAGTTGACATCATTGTCTCTCGTTTTTATTCGTATATTTCCGTATCTTCTCGTCAATTATTGTGTCACTGTCAAAGACTGGGACCGTTACCTTATAATGGGTTTAACTCACGTTGAATACCATCATGCACCATACATTAATTAGCGAAAACATATTTTTAATAATAAAAAGCTAAAATCGTTCTGAAAATATAACATTTCTAAACATATAATATTTACTTATTTACACAGTTTTATGCCTGGTTCAAAAGATTATTGTTTAAATTTTTATTTTGACAATCTAATAGCACGCAACACATCATCAACAATCACAACATCATCTTCAGTAACAGAACAAAATAGGTTTCATAAATGAATAATTGGTAGGCTATATCCTAAAAATATTCATTAGGATTACGAAGATAAGGCTATCAACCGATTCGGGCTTCGGTCGGCAGGGTCGGGAATGCGTCTCAGCGCGTCCTACTCAGACGCCATGAGCTGCAATTAATGGCACGAAATTCATTAGCAGACGCGACAGACGGACAGACGGACGGCAGCCGCAACAATTGATATATTACACGTACACACGTATCGGGTGAATTGTTCGATCGATAAGTGGGCGTCCGCCCGTTCCGCTAGTGACCGCTCGCGCACGAACTGATCTCGACCTTAGTTACTCTGAACCCCGTTGAAATTGGTTTAGAATAAGTTTTTGATAGGACCTTGTGCAGCAAAGTAACTTGAATATGTCTAAAACTGTAAGGTGAGATAATCCTTAACATTTTTGTGAAAATGGGCTTTACGCCACCCACGAGTTGAGTTCAAACTAGTTCGTGATGAAATGTTGATTATTCCGTTTCAGGTCGGGCGGGTGGTCCGCGAGGGGCTAATGTGTAAGTGTTGTCGTGGCGAGCGGCCACTAATGCGGCCGGCGCCGGCGCCGCCTAAAACAAAATCTACAACATTCCTGCGTTTAGGCTGCGAGTCTTTATTCCTTTTTTATCGGATCATGAAATAATAGAATAGGTACAAAGAGCCGCCGAACTGGCGAGACACCAGTCGATAGCGGACGCAGGCCTTGATACAGTTCGCTCAGTATTTATTCGTATCGGTTTGAATACAAACCTAAACCGTAACTATATTACGTACAAATATCTTTTTGCATTAACTTGACTTGTCGAATTGAATGAAATGAAAATGAATGATAAATGTTTAACTATAAAACTGTAGTTCAAAAACCTCAAGTCGCGGAATCAATAATCAATGAACAGGTTAATTTCCCCTCATCTCCTTTTTTGCGGGTGTTTAATTTCTCTCATTAACAGTGGGGGTAGCTTAGATTAAGGAAAAGTATGAGGGTAGTTTGTTATACATATTGATATATGGGGTTACGTTTGTTTTGTTTCTTACAATTTTGAGGGTACATTGAACGAGTTTTGTGTTTATAAAGGGTAATTGTGCAAAAATATTAGCGGTAGGCGGGATTTGAGTAACATGATTTAGTTTGTCAATACGCCATTCTTTCAAGTAGCGAACGGTCGTGCTGTTAGATCCCGATGATGCTTCTTACAGAGGCGAAATGCGCGTCGATCGTGTTGTTTTAGTGTTTAGTGGTGGTGGTGTGTAGTTGAGTCTGTGTGATATATGTTCTTTCGTGTGGAAGCGGAGGAGGGTGGGTCTTTGCATGAACATATATATGTCGCACAGACGCAGCTAACTTGCACGAGCACGGCAATGGTTTCGCGGAGTAGCAAGGTAATTTGTTCCAGTCTGTTGAAATTGACCTCCGCAAAGTAACGCCTGAATCTATTAATTGTATAAATTTTTGTATAATAATTTTAATGCCGAAAATGTAAATTTGTAAATTTTCAGGTAGTATTTAAACGTTAATTCATCCAAAAATCTCTAGTGAAACAAATGTGCCCTAAAGCGGGTACTAACCAGGCCAGTTTCCTCTTTCGTGTTTTGTTTTTCTAAACAGAGTCACTAAAAGTTTGTAATGCCGTCTGGCAACGTTGTAAGCAATTTCAGTTAAATCAACAGACTAATGGATTGTTTGAGAGTAATCTAAATCTCTGTAAACTTCTAAGTAATATTCTTAGGTAGGTACCTAACTAAAAGCCAGAACAAGAGTTAGAATTTAAAATAAATACACGGGTTAAATTAAATAACGGGAATAACCGTGTGATTAAATAATATTTCTTATTTCTTGTATGGAAAAATTAACGCTTCCGCATCCTTTACATACACTTAATAACAACAAATTCTTATTTGATGACACGCAATTTCTCTAATGAAGGCATACTGCTTAGGTAAGTACCACGATTTCGAATGGTCAATATGCCATGATTAATCGTTCAACATGGGGGTACGTTTTAAGTAAATATCGCGTTAGTTACGTTTTCTCTTGAAATGTATTTAGTCTTCTTAAATATGTTTGACTCAAACAGCATTGCTTATTCAATGACTTAAAATTAATACGTTTTTGTTTTCAGGTAGGAATTTAAAATATCTAATCGACCATCAATAAACGAATCTAGCAACTGAACTTAACGAATTTATCCTGCTATTTTATCAGTCTACTTAAATTAATTGTGTAACAAGCCTCAAAATTCGCTCTTCATACAATCTGCGTCGACGTTTTTACCCTCTAAACGTTTACTATAGCCATGACTTTTTTTTTTGTATGTTTATGCCTCAGAACTAGGTTAGTAGGTATGTTTTAATTTTCCAAATGTTCTTCATAGCTCCTTCAAATATTCTAAATCTGAATGTTTGTGTGTGACATAGGTTTTTGTTACTTCTTCCCGGTAAAATGGCTCAACGAATTTGGTTGACATTTGGAACGAGATAAAATTCTGGATTAACACATAAATAGGTTACTTTTATTTCGTGTAAATGCATAGTTGCCGCGGGATATTGATTAACGAATTAAAGGCGGATGAAGTCGCGGGGAACAACTAGTTTGATAACATTCGCACTTGTGGAGTTTCATACAAAACAAGCGTAATATTTGCAAATCTTTAAAGAAAATAAAAAACATATAAATCTTGTTCTAAGGATTAATAACATTATACTAAAATCTATGGTTCTATGTTAAGGTTAAGAGGGTGGAAAACGACGCCGCCGCGCACCGTTTGTACCGAAAGCGCTGGGTACACAATAGTCTTAAACCAAAAGGCAGAGCTGGTAGCATAAGCAAATATTAATAGATTAAGTTTCTCGTCTCAGGAAATTTTGTGGAGAGTCCATTGTTACTAATGCCCTCTACCTAATGGTTAAATAGGGAACAGAATATAGAAAGTCCTGCTCGCGAACTGGCTGGCTACATCCGTGCCGCCCGTTAGGATCCGGCCCTCCGCATCGCCTTCGCACCTTATTTATACAGGCACCTCTTTAAATATTAGGTACATCAGAAATTAGATTAAGTACATAATCCATCACTGGCTTAAGACTGACTAACTCACAATCCATTTCCTTAATCCCCTTATGATTTTGCTTGGATATCATGCATAAGGATGATGATCCGGTACTCCTATTTACAATTATTACTGTGTCGGAATTTTGGCACTTGATTGAAGTTTTAATTATGAATATCGCGAATTATATGAACCAGCAATGATTACCCAAACCCGGCTGGTGGGTATCCTTTAAGTTAGCTTGTTACTATATTACGCAAGTATGCGCTTATTGTACGTACCTACACATGATAATTTCATACTCATACTTCGCTGAAAGAATCCGCATTGCCATCGAACGTGGCAATGCGGCCAGCCTTCTGAGTACTCTCAATTTAACCTATAGATAAGTTTAGAATAATATTTTATTTTTGTGTTTTTAAAGTAAAAGTTCAATTAAAAATATAGCATCGCTTATTAAGGGTCGTTGTTTTAAACCAAACTCAAGTTCCAGTTTCTATCATGCTAGTATAAAACTTGAACTTCAGTCGTCCGGTTTAAAACTACGACCCTTAATGAATTCATGTAATAACAGAACCAATTCGCCTAAGTAATGATTTTTGAAATCTACGCAACGTTTATCGATCACCATGACTGTGCACCGTTTTATATATATGCAAAGTAACACGCTTCCATAAACAATTTGTTCAGCTCGGTCATTTATAAACTTGAGTACCTACTGTCAAAACATATTCAGTCTAATACTAAGTTCAGACGACAACAAAGAAAATGTACTAGTCATTTCCAGTATTCACCACAAAATACTTTTCACAAAAAACAATTCCTTACCCAAGAACAAAACGGAGCCATTGTTTTAAAATCCATGAGCAATTGCTAAAGTTCAAAAAAAAGTTAAGCATTCTCCGTAGAGCGGATTAACTTAAAAAGAGGTCAGTATCGGTAACAGTTACGCTTTCCTTGTAACTAAAATATATTTGGGTCTGAGGAGTCAACATATTCAGGGGTTTCTACTAATCCCTTTATTTCTTTGTTCGTGCCCATTGTGCTTTGTTACACGTAGTACCTACTTTGCGGTCTTTTGCGGCTTCAAACAAAGGGTCTTGAATGAGGAGTAATTGTCGAAGTCGTGTAGCGCTGATAACGATAACCCGGGAATGTTCCCAGCGAGCGCCAGTTGCGGGAACTAATTAGACACTTGTTCCACAGGTGATTGTTTGTAAGCGGGTGAATGTCGGTAGCCCGTATTATTAACGATACCTAAGTCATCACACCGAAACTTATTTTCCAATCACTGTTAGAGAATATAGAACTTGGCACGTGCTTGATACAAGTAAACTTTTTCTGCATTCAATTGACCACAGTCTTTTTTCTGTTACCTGCATTGGTCACCGTTGTCATCTTAACCATTACAAATCCCGTGACTTTTAAAGCTTGAACTGAATTTAGCTAGATAGAATTAATTCCCGCCTAAGTTCCTACCAAAAGTACCTATAGAATTTATTTTGAAAACATACCGAGACAAATTGCAAACAGCATCAGTATAAAACTCCGGAAGCTTTGGTGAAATTACGTTACTGCAATTTAAAATGAGTATAAATATAATATAAAAATGTACGAACTGTCCATTCTTTCAAACATTTAATTAAATAATATAATTGTATTAATTACTCAATTGGAGAACACTGTAGTGTTCTCTGACCACGACGCTAGTTTGCTGCCGCGTGGGTTTGCACTGATTGCTTTCATCCTTCAGTTACATGTCTTGAAATCCACACTTAAAAATGATTCCTATTTCAACTCCTACTTCATCTTTCCAATTTTCGGAAAAAGGCATGCGGGTCACGATGGAAAGTGACCACTACCGCTCAAAAGAACCAGCGGTCCCAAGGAAATCGCTGATCCGTGCCGCCCTATAAGTCTCCTCCTCCCCACGATCCTCCGGATCTCTCAGTCACCGTACGAAATGCAGTAAGAAGCTACTACTATACGCCGGTATTTTGTGAGAGTGTACTACTATCCCAGTCAATCCAGCCCATTCGTACTGCAGTCAGTAACTAGCTGCAGTGTGGCTCCATCACTATGAAATTATAGGTCTACCATTATTATTATTTCATTGTAGGTAGGTACAGCGGTTCACAGCTAGATTCTTTGGTATTTGGCTCCAAAACCCTAGAAAGTAGTTATACAGCATTCCTAGTTAGGTACTTTGATATCCCCGTTTGTTTCTATCAAACTGATCGTTATTTTATTTGTGTCATCTTTAAACCATTAGTATGTATTTACAGTCAACGAATTTGTAGACCACTGTAGAACCTTCTCTCAATAGCGAGGAGTGACTTTCCTGAAGTCAGTTGATAATACAAAAACTGAGACATGTGTTTATAAATATAAATATTTAGTATAAATTCGTATAATTTGACATGCAATGCAATTTATAATGTAACTTTACATTGACTGAATAAATTAAACTAAACTAAACTATTGAGCTCTTTACTTGATCCCAAACATAGTTATTGATTGTAAAAAAAATAATTAAATATCTTGGAAAATTCACATCAATTGACCTAGTTCCAAACTAAACAAAGGGACAGTCAGCCCCAGAAGTAGCTAAACACTTAAGAACCTTGTCGTAGTAACGTATATGGAATGGGGCTTGCTTCAATTTGTCACATTAGGTACTGACGGCTCACCGTACCTAAGATTACCTGCTATGGGATGGGTGGGTATTAGACAGTGGTACTAGACACTGAATATTCATTCATATATAGCTAAAGAAATATTAAGATACATATAAAATTCATGTCACCAGTACGGACATTTATTTATATTCTCATACGAATGTTTGGCGATCCCTGGCTCCAAAGATTGTACACCTGCTGGGTTAAATTGTTAAATTGTAAAATTTTTAAATATTTGAGATGTAAAATAACATTGTAATTTTGATTTATTTAAAAAATTACACCTCGTTGAGTTTCTTGCCGGTATCTTCTCATCAGAGGTTTTTCCGAACCGGTGGTAAATTTTTTGACATTCATAAGTGCTACCTGTAAGCCTAATCTGAATAAAATATTTTGACTTTTTGACTTTGACTTTTGCCCCTCGCAGAAATCGAACCCGAGCCCCTGGTTCGATAACAAAAACTAAATTAAATAAAAACTGTAAGAATATACGATAAGTTATTGCACCCCTTTAGATTGAAATAATTTTATATTTTTGAATGATTGTAACTATTCAAACATTCGACTACACTACACCTACTAACTAATAAATAAGTAGGTACTCTGTTCACAAAATAACTCTTGGTAGATAGATACAAGTTTATGAAGACGTCACAAATGGGGTCAATAAATTATGGAACCCTCGGTATTGTAGTCAAAGGCCGCGGTTCCTGCCTAATAGGTAATTATGTTATCGAGCTCGGGAATCATGGGCCTCACGAAAAACTACTGTCTTCAAGACAGACGCGAAACCGTTGGATTAATGTTAGTCGTCCATTATAGTCCGGATTGATTTAGAGCAATTGCGCTACTAATTAATTAGAAAACCAATACATCCGCCTCCGCTGCTGCGGCGGGGAGCGAGGATTAATTACAGCGCCGTGGCCGCGTGCCCATAAACAAAAAGCCAGCAATAATTCCATTAAGGCCTAAAACTAACCCTGCCATAATAAATCTGTGTGCGGCGCCCATTACTCGCGGGCGATAACGCGCCGCCCATCGCGCCGCGCGGCCCCACGCGCTCGTCACGTGACCACTTCTATTCTACTTTATACCGCCAAATTGGGACTTGCAATCCATGGAAATAACTTTTCCAATTTTCCTCGGGGTACCGTTACGACGGGGAGGTCGGCCAGCGCGCCAGGCCCCGCCTCGGGGCGGCGAGTGGGCGCCGCCGCGCGCCGGCCCACGCCTCTCCACCAGTGCTCCCGTACGCTCCGACCCAGACGCACGCGTTCGTTATCTCACCTGTGCCACTATCTCACCCATTCATCTCTCCCTATTTTTTGAGCATACTCCAGTGGCCTGCACGCGAGTGAAACAAGTGACTCCGTACTTATCATTGATTTGCTAGTAACGTCTATCAGCGGTTTGACTACTTACAAGCGGATCCGGAAACAATTAGGTGAGTGCCAACGTGATCGTTTTTATACATAATTAAAAATACAGGTATATGTCACGATCTGTCAATTCAGAATTGGGTATTACGATAAATGTATGGGCTTCGCGTAATATTTCATTGTCCTTTGAAGAAAACTCACTTGACACTTAACTCCTTGTTTAGGCCTAAAGTGCCAACGAATAATAGGCATAGAATCAACTACATATTTTCTTTCTTTCTACATATATTCTTGTATACTACCCTATTATTGGTTATCGTCAAAACTTAATAGACTGATTTAGACAAAGTGCTAAAGGCTATTGAGCTCCAATAAGGTAGGTAGATAGGTTGGTAGCTTTGCTAAATGATGGTTAGTATTGGTCACCATCGCTCTTCGTACAACAATACAGTTTTTTCTATTTGGCGTGTACTCTTACTTACTCATATAAGTTCTGTATTTTTGTCCTCGGTTTCTAAACGTCCCAATTCCGGTCTGCCCCAGGACCCACGCCTTTGTTCCTGAATCCGTCCCCATGACCAGGCCGCCGTGGAGCCGGTGCGAGGGGTCGGTGCGTGTCGTTAATGAAAAGCAGCCACTTTATTGCTCCACGCGTATAGTAATGATAGGTATTTTAAAATAATACGTTTGCAGTTCCGCCTAGTTACGGGCGGGTTCGGAGCAAAACCAACCGTTATCTTTTTTTAAGCTACAGATTAAGGAACGCCATATTCCGTTCAAGTACAATTCTCAACACAGGCAACTGCAATCAAGCTAAATGATCGTACCTAGATAAATAGAATATGCTTAATTTCCTAGGTACCTATGTTTTCTTTGCCATGCGTTGCGCCCTTCAATCTTAGACTAGGTTCAAAATTGATAATTTTACACTTTTAACATAGTGGTTAGACATGTTTATCATATATTAGTAAAGCGATATCTGTAAATAAATTGAAAATGCATTTTAGCATAAAGTCTGAATTCGTTTAGAATAAAAAAATAGTAAAATAAATAAATACTAATGTGTTCGTGCGAGGCGGAGCAAAGTGGCTGTAAATTATCGAATTAATTAATGGTTCCCCAACGCCTGGTGAAAAACTACTGTGTTCAATTAGACGCGCCTTGTCGCTTACCCCGAGCTAGTAGGTACGTATCTATGAACGTGCATTTTCACACCATTAAGGCATACAATTGAGAACACCCAGGCCTCAGTTTTTAAATCGGCAGCAATGGATCTTTTTTTCAGAAGCTTTTAATTAAAACGACTTAGTGACGAGTCATTGCACTGCTTCGCACGGGCAAGCACGCACGGGTACAAATCTGTGTGAATATTTGCCTTGACAACATTTATTTGAAACTTCCTTACAAAAATTGAGTGATGCAGGAGAAAAAATGGAGAGGTATGAAAGAGTGCGGAATGAAAACTTTATTTATTTTCTAATAGGTACTATATGACGACATACACCACAGCATACTTACAAGTCCTATCGGTTAAGTAGGTGCATATACATACTTAATTGTTTTGTTTATTTTTATTTCAACACTAACAATGTGCTTTGCCTGTCGAACGTTTCAGTTGACAAGTTCAATTTTCCGTTTATGTCTTGTTAGTGAGCCCAACCACCACACTAACCATTATTAACTCGTTACTTAATAAGTAACGCTTTGGACTAGCAAATCATCAGAGGAATAGTTAATACCAATTAAATGCCCCTGAGTGCTACTATTTTTTTTCTCTCATACTCGTATTATTAATAAATGGTGGGGCTTTCACACGACATCCATATTTATAATAGCCTTTGACATCAGAGTGTCCGACGCAAAGCCAAGAAGCGTGTTATAGAAGTTTAAAGCCTCATTTTTGTTTGGTAAAGAGAGCCAAACGAGCATGCGATCATCTGATGGGATGTGATCACCGAGGCCCATGGAAATCACCAGCGACAGTATTCGTCTGTGGCCTCTCGTACCTCTCTAGATTCGATGAACCGCTTTTAGAGGGTTTTCGTGTTTTGTGGCTGAATTGGCTAGATAGTTCTTGTGCTATTGTCTGCTTTGTGGCCCAGAATAGGGTTAGCATAGCAAGTTTTCGAGGTTTTTATACCGTTGAAAATATATCAGAGGAGACTAAAACCAAAGCGGCAATGGTCAAGCTTTTAATAGCACTTGATCACGCTAATAACACGTTGGTGCCTAGTAATGTTCTCCTATTTTACTATGTCATCACCATTTTCATCAACAGAAATAGTCTTTGACCCTTGAAAGCGCCATCTTAAATTATTAATTACGTTATACGACTCGAATATTTAAATTTATTGTGTTTACTGTAAATATTTACTTTTTCATATAATTTTACGTTATCAAACAATTTATAAGAGTTTGCACTGCTGCATGCACTTAAGTGAAACCTGCATCAGGTAAGAGCTATGTCGAAAGGCTCGAAAGTATCCGATGGCGGAATGGAGAAATCTTGAACTTAACGGAAACCGCAACGTGCATAGTAGTGCCGGCTCTCTCCAGCAATCAGCAAACAAGGCTCAATACTAAATTGATTCACTTAGATATTATACATATTTTTCGACTAATTTAAAATTCTGATTGCCTATGTGAAACCATCAATATTTAGCATATTATTGTAACCTACAAATAACATATTTATACTAGATAGTATTATATATTTAAGTTTGATTTCGTCGATCTATTTTGAGATCCAACTAGCATGCATAGGAATAGTTACAATGAAATTAAGTTACACGTAATGTTTATGAAATTTTCATCACTTTTGTTTGAGCGCTTTAAGAGAAGTGTGAACCCTGCGCTCTCCATACAAATGGCGATAACGTTTTCCACCCTCTAAACCTTAACCCATAGCCATGATTTTTTGATATGTTGTCATTATGCCTTAGAACTAGGTTTGTATGTTTTGATTTTTTTATTATTTTTAATAGTTTCAAATATATTGTCGATTTAATGTTTTGTATGAAAATCCTAAAATGCAAATACTGTGAAATCTATGAAGAATATTAAAAAAAAACAAAACATACGAACCTAGTTTCTAGGCATAATAACAACATACCAAAACATCATTGACATTGGTTAAGGTTTAGAGGGTGGAAAACGTTATCGTCGTTTGTATGGGGAGCGCTTTTTCGGGCTGGGTTCACACTCCTCTTAAATTTTTGCATTCGAAAATAGACAAGCTATCGGTTATGTAGGTACACTCAGGGACTAATAAACTGCGTCAACTTTTAACCTTTAAAATATGCAAGTTAATTTATTACTCTCTCGGTACAGATCAGTCGTTTTTGCTATAGCCGTTCGTCACTGTAAACGGTACTATGACATCTTATATAAAAAATCCGGCGCTGTCATCTTGCTTGGCTCAGTTTTATTTTCGTGCGGTGAGCCACAAACCTTTTTTTTGGTCATAAATGCAACCGGGTTGCTTTTGTACAAGTAAAAAACTTAGAAAAGTTACTTTTGTACTTAGAACCTAATACCTAATATATGTATGAGTTGTTTACCTGCAAATGTTCGTGCAGACTATTCGGTTTAGTAGAGATATTTGAAATTTATAAACGTTGTTATTAATCCCGTAAAAGTTCTCACGTTGCTATATAAAAGAAGTTAGGTATGCAGTATATGTAATCATGTTTGAATGAGGACTACTAGTCCTAGCCACTGCCGCCGGCCGGCCGGAGCGGCGGCGCGCGGGCGCAGGTCCGTTCCCGATACCTAACGTGTATTTGTTAGGTGGAGCGCATTACGCACATTAACACACATTCCATGTTGCAATTAAGCCACGCACATGCCTTTAAAGATATATACAATAACATATTTAATAATAATATTATAGCACTTTACTTCCGACATTGTCCATAAGGTTAGTTAGTTACAATAAAGACTTAAAAACTAATGTTAGTAGGTAGGTAAGGCAACAAATATTTAATAATAAATTACAGATCGCGGAGGACATGTAGCTGAGTCCACCGGAGCATCAGCGCGGTGTCCCAGCGGTCCGCGAACACACTAATATTTATTTTTCGTTAGCTTTGTTTAATATTTTTAATAAAACCTATTTAAAATTAACTCACAATTATGACAACTTGAATCTAGGAACATGGGTCATTAGAAATATTCATAACCGTGGCAACTAGAGTCCATAATCCACGCTGTAGATATTTTATTGAAAAACGTTTTACAATTACTGTTTCTTGCCCATGAGAAAAGTAACATATTTGTTTAATTCGGGCATATTCTTCGGCATGCTATGTAAAAATACAAAAAAGATTAGTTACGAGGCCCGTCTGGGCAGGCGCAGCGTCGGCCGCGCGCCGGTGACGCGGCGGGCGCGCCGGCGCCGCGCACCAGGTACTCGCGCCGCTCACAAATAACTTACACTTTTCACAAATGATTAGGACTAAACATTACTGAATGCTTTGTTTACACCACGAAGTTTTAAGCCAAAGCTGCACCGGCCTAAGCTGCAATAAAGCTCTGGGCAGTTAAAAAATCACGTCACAATCTACATGTGGATTGTAACACCATTTAGTTAAAATACTAGGATTTAAGGCTTGTCCTCCCTAAAATAGTTACTCTGTAATTAGGTAACTTCGATGATTTTTTTTACATTAACCATAGCACTATTTTATTTAAAAAAAACATGTATTGTATAATAATAGATGTGTCTGATATAATGTTTGATACGATGGATAAATATGAATGTTTGTAAGTACCTACCTAATTCATGGGTTCTATATGTGAATCTTTATAAGTTATCCATGTAGAAGTATTATATTGTGTACCCATTGTCTACTAAGTATAAATTATAACGCTAGTGACGCGCCCCGGCTTCGTACAAGTATAAAAATCTTCGGTAAAAAAATCTCTTAGTGACAGTGAAAACCGTATCAAAATCCGTTGTGAGGTTTAGAAGTAGTAAGTGGCCGAAGATACGATGGGGATAAACAGGAATGCGTAGCAACTTTGCTTTATACTATGTTAAGAGAGATAAACTGAAACTTAAACTTAAAATATTTATTTACAACAAACATATATATACAAAATGAAACATATTACGATACCAAGTAAGGGCACTGCAAAATATATATCATAAACTAAAGTAAAAATGAGCTTCAATAACTATAAAGAAGACATATACACGGTGATTTTGTATTAGTATACAAGAAACATTTTTTCTTACTAGCTAGACACTAATAAAGTTAACTACGTGTGTAGTGTAGTAATTACTTAATTCCTGAATCATTTAAATATTAAAAAAGTTAGTCAAATAGTACCAACTAACCTGATGGTAATCCTAAATTTCTTGAGGTGCATACGTCACTTAAATCAAAAACATAGTATACTTAGTAAACTAACAATAACTTTGGCTAAAACTTAAATTACGTATAAAAAAAGCTCTACAGAAATCATGATTGTTTCATTTAACTCAAATTTAAACGTAATTGCCGTCGAATACTGAGTAAGAAAATATGGGTCCTGGATACCAATTAATGTCAAATGTATTGACTTCTATCCATCTCGCTGCTCGTTGTAAGCTTTCAATCGGATTATTTTTTAAATTTGTAATCGTCTTTTCAGAATAGAATGATTTGGTTAATAACTTTTTGGAAAATCGTTAAAAATTCATGTAGGTACGAGTACTTATATTTAAAAAAGCAAGGTCAACAGCAATGAGTGGTCAAAGAAGGTATATCCTCCTCCAGGTTAGGTTGCGCATTGTCTGTCAAGCCATGAGTGTTAGGGATTTATTAGTTGAATATAAATGTATAATATTCTTTTATTATTGTTGACTATTTTCATCGCACAGACGTTAAAAGCTGCTTTATTTTAGTGTAAATTTTTAACCCTCGTTTAGGTATCAGCCTTAGGTGTTTTTTGTCAATTGAATTTTTTATTATTCTTAATAGCAAATAATATCGATGCTAAGCCTTCAACTTCAAAAATGCGGCACTTCTATACGAACTGCCACCCACTTTTTTTTTATCCCCGTAGCGATTTCCAAAAAACCCCTAATAATGAATACTTATTGCTTTTTGAGACATTTTGTGAAACGCATACTAGCTTTTACTTCGTCCGCATTGATATTTCATTATACACTTACACTTCTTCTACACCCCCCCCCCCCCCCATAAACAGAGAAGAAGAGAACGAAAGAAACACTTCTTCCAAGTCTCTATCGTCGGCTGTACGTTTTTGTCAGTCAGTCAGTAACGTAAAGTCTTTAATATGTGCGTACATGTTAATATAATAAAATACTTAGATTTAATTTATTTTCCAGATAATTAGCATGTAGTTTTGGTTGTTGGTGCTGGGAACACGTAACTTAACGAAAATTACGGATTTAGAATTCTATATTTTCTAAATGATAATCAAAAATGTACAATTATCATACAAATTACATTTTTTATAAAGAATCCAAGACATATCATTCGATGTTATAGGTTATAGTTATTAGCTTTAGAAACATGCCAAAACATTTTTTTCACTAATTTGATTCTTGATTGTAAAATGTCCGCGAGATAGTAGACATCTACTTATCTGTATATGTAGGTGTAAACATTTAGCTTCAGGACTTTTATGGTTTTAGAGAAATAGTGACCGTGACAGACAGATACATGGCGAAATTATAATACTTTCTTGCTAGTTTGACTATTGAACACAATAATGGATTGAAAGCGCCTGTATGACCTAACCTTTCCAGTATACCTCAACATAAACAGGTAATAATGGATAACATTATTGTTAAAATTGTTGTCGCTTTACATCGTTTTTATATTTTGTGTTTATTAAATTATAGATCAGGATTATGGTTTTAGAATGAAGGAAGAAGGAGCGGGGATTAGCACTTTAATCACTTAATAACCCCTTCAGATATACGTACTTTGCAATAGATTTAGGATGTGCATACCTGAAGAAGATTTCGAAATTCGATTAAGGCAATGTACCAGTACTTTTTACCATTAGTTGACATCATATTCTCTCGTTTTTACTCGTATGTTTTCGTATCTTCTCCTCAATTTTTGCGCCATGAAAAATGGTAGAATGAAAAATCTCCATTCAAAAACGTCTGAAAGACAAGTTAGGTAACCTAACATCTATTTGCTCTACAGAAGACAAAACAAGACTACTTCTGAATTGAGGATTCTTAGCAGAAATGCAAATCCCTAAAAATGGTATCCACCGCGTAAAGTAAGATATTGTGGTGCCGCCGAGACGGGCAAACTGTCATGCAGGGACGTTGTGATGTACGGTGTCAATTAGTCCACATTTTTGTAGATGTGCCTCATTAGAAAACAATAAATATCTATGGGAGATAAAATCTCAGGAAGCGAGAGGTCGGGTGACTCGAGGCGCCATCATCCCGACACGTACCCTGAATACTTTTAAAAGTTTTTGCTAAAAAACGCACAAACAAATTTACGAGCTAAACTAAGTTCCGGAACGACATTATCGGATCCCATATTTTTCACGTTAGAAGCATTCTGGTGTATACTATTCATTACCTTTGGGTTTCCCTATTTTCTTAATGTGTTATATTATTGAAGACTCCTGCAATTATAAGTAATGTATTAAGTAGTATTTAGATTTTATTTTATTTTGATAAAATACAGTACATTAAAAATAAATTAAAGATTTTTAAATTGCTAAATTTAATAGTTTCGTCATCCGAAAACTAAGGATCCTAGGAATCTACTTACTGGTGAATCCTGTTAAATTAATGGTAAATTTAAGAAAACTTTCCAATTTCATATTTGTTGAGACAAGGTTGAGACTGTCTTTGAGTTGTTAGACAAAGTATTAAAATTGTCTTTGGTGCTGTCCAATGGTCCACGAAAACTTTCACCGTTAAATATGTTAGTGGCAATTTAAGCCAATACCTAATTGGCGTTGTATAGCTATACTGTTTCAGAACTTTGTCTCCTTGTAATACGGTTGAATAGAGGTAATTTTTTGGCCGTTATACATTTCCGTATTTTTTGTACGGCTACAATCAAACAAACAAATTGAATGAATAAGAGGCATGCGTTGCATAATAGGCCCTTGTCTTAGACATATTTAAAAGTACACGAAGATAAATGTGTATGAAGTATGATAGATAAAGCATGCCCTGGATTAACGGTTAGAATACTTTTGCCACATAAAAATCGATAAACAAATTCTACGCATGCAAATTTACGAGCTCACACCTTTTAATACTATTACAAAATGAACTATGTGTATCAATGAATCTATACTAGCACTTTTTTGACCGCAAACCCACCGCAGGTTAGTACTTGATCAGATAACATTTGGCATTGTGATACTCGTAATTGGCTTACATACTCGTATTGAGGATTCTTCTATACGCATACGCATGCATAAAATGGAGTCAATATACGCTATACTGTAGTTGTAAAAGAGTATGTGCCTAAATCGTAATCTATTACTCGAATCCACAGTAGAATATTTTTAAATTCCTTAGCTATATGTCGGTACAGAAATATGTTTACCTCATGATGATTTAATCCCGTTAAGATGTTATGGGTTTAAAAAGCGCATTGTCATAGTGCTGCTATTACGCTACCTGAATGTTTGTGTATTAAATCGAGCAAAGCAACCGCCCCGCCCCGCCTGTGATCCCTGTAAGTAATCGATACATCACATCACGGCGACCCATTAACTTTTTTGTTCGATCCGTCATCATTCAGCTAAGTACTCGTAAAATCGCCACAAAAAATAAGGCGGAGAAGTTTTTGGAAATATTTCGCACTTAACGCAGGCCCGCGTGAGTCGCAGGCGCAAGCTACGACTCCGACGTCTTGATACATGGCTAATAAGTTTACAATACGCCTACACGCTGTTAGTTTATCATAATATTTGTTTGAGTTTTAGTAATATATATTATTGCAATTGCGTATTGTAAGGCGTTACACAAATGCTCAAGTGACTTAAATCTTACAAAAGTAATTTTGTACTATTAAAGCACTTGTAAGTCGCTATGTAATAATATCTGTATGTTTTTATTCTTATGTGAGTCCGTATTGGATTGAAAAAAAAAGTAGTAAGTAATGTGCAAATCAAAAACATTGAGTTGAATTACTAGGCATTATTGTTAGTGTTCGTAATAAATAATCGAAGTTATAGATGTAAATCAGGTAAAACTTCCTTAATAAATTTAGGTTGAAATTATTAAAAAAACAGTGCTAATTATCATTGTTAACAGTTTTGATGCTGCAGCGGAGCAATTACATTTTAACCTAACAATGTAACACTTATTTTCAATAGAGTACGTTCACTTCTGAAAAGCAGCTAAAATAAATATTTTTCTCGATCATAGAATTAGTATATTTAAAGGAATTTGACAATGATGTATGTATACGTACGTAGTTGAATGAAACTTCTGTTTTTATAAATACCAAGTAAACCGTATGGGGTTAGGTACGATACGTACCGCCGGCTTAGGGACGAAAAAGACACCTGACTGCCGCCAGAAGAGAGGGTTATTTACTGATTTCCATTATATGTACAGTCAAGAAATGTAGAGCCCAGTCACTTTTTCACACTATTGCAACGTAATAAATAACTAATAGTTTCAATCGTTACTTTACAAAATAAATCATTAAATGTAATTAAGTGCAAAAATAACGAAGACGCCTTTACATTCCTTGTCCGTACTTGAAGTTAATTCTATCTCATTTTTTCTGCAAAATAATTTCTCCTCAATTATTAGAAATAGATACCGACTGTCAACAAAGTAGCTCCTGTCTTTACTCGACTTTACCAAAGCAAAGAGGAGGGTCTTGATTTGGTCCGGTACCTAAGTGTATATGTTTTGTTTAATAAATTAGTTTGATAAATGGCCAGACAATGTGAGCCAGATGCAATAAATAGGAAATGAAAGCGTACGTGAGCAGGCAGTGAAGGCGCAATGGACATCAATATTTGGCATCTAGGCCATATTTTAACAAATCCTATAATACGTCGTTATACTCAGTTTATACATATTTTATATATACATACCATGATTTAGGTATCACAACTATAAAAGAAGAAATTGATGAAAAGACATGTATGGTGAGATACAAGAAAAGGATACAAAACCTCCCTAACAAGTTAGCAAATTTACTAATGAAGGAAGAAATAACTTTTAGCAGACTGAAGAGAAAAGCCCCCCAAGATCTATTAAAGTAACATAGATTGTGCACATACGGACGTGTCACTGGATGCGTGCCGTGCAAGACAATATATACCCTCTTGACTCCCTGATGAATGTCATGAAGTGACAGATTGCAGGATGAACATTATTAAAAAAAAAAAATATATATATATATAGAGACTTATTTTTCAGATGTATATATATATATACATCTGAAAAATAAGTCTTAAAGTGACGAAAATTTAAAATAAAACTTCAAAGTACCTATTAGCAAATTTTGGGTAAAAAAATGATATAGAGAAAATTTTAAACTAAAATGTTCAATCACTCCCATTACCCATATAGTCTAGTTTCTGTGTTTATGTTTAAATTAAACTAATGAATATTACCATGTTGCTATTTATGGTTAAGTAGGTACTAATTAACACTTCCCACTTTTACTTAAACCTCCATTAGTCCTTAAACCTGGTTTACACATACTTACTACTAAACTAGGTTTAAGCGCTAGTCGAGATTATAGTAAAAGTTGCAAATAGATCTTAACAGTGTAGGCAAGCCTAATATTATTCATTTAATAAAAATTAATTGTACTTACGTTATTTTTATTTCTATTCTACATTTCGGAAGCCGTTTAATTGGAATAAATGCATCATTACTTATTTAGCAAGTATCAAGACTGGGTTGGGACAATCGAGAACAAGGGTAAAAACGCGTGGCGCCTGCGCATTAGGAGCCTGGTTATTTATAGTGGGATTATTGGGGTTGCTTTTCGTCCCTGTCTGTCCTGGTACAGGTGAGTAGGGTGGTCCCGTTCCCCCAGACAATTAGTTGTCGGCCGGCCCCGCCCGTGCTGTCACGGATAGCTCAATATTTGTGCTGACGACAATGTGTCACTTTTTGCTGCGCTACATCCCTTGTGCAACACGATGCGTTGGCTCGTGCCTTCCGCCTTATTTATGGCATTCCATTGCACACATTTTTGTTTCAGGCCCTTAGTTGCGAATAGATATCTCTTCTCTTGTCGATGCTTATAATTTTATCAAAATTAGTATTTATGTACTTCCTAAATGTACGAAGCTGGGGCTCGTCGCTAGTATACATATGAAAGTAGGTTTACATATGTCACTAATCTTTTAATTAATTTATTAATTATTTTGCTCGCAGCCTACATTAGACAAGGCAATAGACATGCCCTAAGTGATATGGTAGATTGCTGAGCATGGCTTTAACTTTGCTAGTTCTATTAGAAACATTTTATTCCATCATGTGGCGCAAGTTGAAATTTTAATGTACTTATATGTGTTGTCGTACGATACTTGATACGTCGATATCCTGACTTGTCAACTAAACACTGCCACCAAAACTAAGTTGTAAACAAAAACAAAACCTCCAGTTTTTTGGAAGGATCAACTGGTAGTACCTACTATCTTCTCAGAATGGTACTTGCCCTGGCGTCCCGGATACCGTAATGGCTGGTGTCATGGGTAGCCATGAACAACAGATGCCACGATTTCCATATTTACATCTACATCTACACATCTACATCTATCTACACAACTATATAAAGAGGTAAACTTTGTTTGTTTGTATGTAGGGGGTAATCTCTGGAACTGAACCGATTTCAAAAATTCTTTCACAGAAAAAACCTACACTATCCCTGACGGACATAGGCCACACTAATTCCACGCGAACGAAGTCGCGGGCGTCCGCTAGTTTAATATACGTATATAGATCTAAATCTCATCGACATTTAGTGTTTGCATATAAATAAAACATATATGTCCTTGTTTTACTGGCAGCGAAGTCGTTATAAATCGCAGACTGAGAATTTAGTGTGACTATGCTCGTAAAATAAAAGCATCAAAATGTACATTTGCAAGGGACTTGGAATGGCTGTTCTTTATGCATAACGACAAGTGTATACCGAGTGGGCTGGCAGATAAACTCCAATAGAACTAAATAAATACAATTACTTTAAATATTTTTTAAATTATTTACACGACGGACGCCACTGCCTTAGTTGTGCGAAACGATTTCCGAGACACTATTCAAGGGACGAGATTATAGCATGTGCCATTTGTACCTATTGGGAGTGCCGGGGTCGGCCTGACGGCGAACGACCGGACGGTTTTATATTGGCTCTATGTTGGAGAGTACGCTGCCTTTTGCGGGATACTGGGTGAGAGAACTTTTGCTGCGTCCCTAAGGGGCTCCGCTAAGTCGCGCTGGTGCATGGAGCGGGTGCAAGGCCAACAAAAATTGTATGAGAGCTTCCGCTAACCCGTGCGGGTTCTTTTTTTATCGATGTAATGCAAAATAGATTTTTTATAATCTTACTGTCGATTACGATAAATAATAAAGGTAGATATCTACAAGAGCAGGAAAGTATTCGCTAACCCAGTGGGAAGGAGCCATCTGACGACGCCGCCGACACCTACAGGTGAAACCGTTACAGCAAAATCGGACCTACTTGCAGAAGCTGAGTCTTTCTAAGGCAGCCTATATGCTTCACACGCACCAAAGCTCAAACTCCACGACTGCTAAGCTAATCCGCCACTTCACCGATGAGCTTCCGGATGTTGATACGCCAGAGATTGAGATTGCTCTCGCGCAACTGAAAAGCAACAAGGCCCCTGATGACGACGGCATTACTTCCGAGCTTCTTAAAGCTGGTGGATATCTGTCCCGGAGCAGCTTCGGAAGTTGTTTAATGACGTCATCTGGACTGGTGCATCGCCAGATGCGTGGTCCTGGAGTTTGTTAACTTTATTCTTCAAAAAAGGTGATAAAACCCGACTCAAGAACTATAGGCCGATATCACTTCTATAAGCCACGTATATAATAAGCTTTTCTCAAGAGTTATCTTAAATCGGCTGGCCCGAAGATTTGACGTCTTTCAACCCCCGGCACAGACTGGGTTTCATTTACAGTATAGTGAACCACATTCATACTCTCAGGCAGATTGTGCCTGTTTGTGCGCTACAATGACCGTTCAAATCGAAGATATCCAGACAAGACCAATTCCATTGCAGCGTGGAGTAAGACAGGGAGACGTTATATCTCCGAAACTATTCTCAAATGCATTGGAAGACGTCTTCAAGACTGTGGACTGGAGTCGACGGGGCTTTAATCTAAATGGCGAGTTCATTTCACACCTCCGATTCGCAGACGACATAGTCATAATGGCAGAATCTCTGCAGGAACTGTCCAGGATGCTGCACAGCCTGAATTTTTCTTCCAGACGTGTGGGTCTAGAAATAAACTTGAATAAGACTAAGGTCGGAAATGTCAGAACCAACTTTGTTCAGGAGTACATCTACTTAGGACAGATTTTTCAACTTCATAGAAATAATTTGGACAAAGAAGAATACAGATGGGCTGGACAACATTTGGAAAATTGTTTCGAATTTTCGAGTCACCAATCCCCCAGTGACTTAAGACAAAGGTTTTCGATCAGTGTGTCTTGCCCGTTCTAAACTATGGGGCAGAAACGTGGACACCGATGAAAGGCCTCGTCCACCAATTCCAAGTCACTCAGCGAGCTATGGGGAGGGCTATGTTGGGAGTCTCCCTCAAGGGCAAGATCCGAAATGAGGAAATTCGAAAACGAACCAAGGTTCGAGACGTAGCCTAATGAACCTGAAGTGGCAGTAGGCGGGTCACATTTGTCGGAGAGCTGATGGCCGGTGGGGGTGGTGTGTACCTACTGGGGTGGAGACCGCACAATAAACGACCGCCCGCTCGGTGGACGGATGACCTGAAAAGGGTGGCTGGTAGCAGCTGGATGCGGAAAGCGGAGGATCGTCTTTGGAGGCGCTCTCTTAAAAAGCCCTATGTACAGCAATGGACGTGTGCAGGCTGAAAGTTGTACCTAATAACACACTGACCAATAAGTAATGGACTTCTAGTTTAATTATGGCCGCAACAAAAGTTGAACAAAAGTACAACAAATCGACAATCGCCCGCGCTGTGTAGCTACAGTGACCTAGGTAAAAAGACGTAATTAAACCAGCTATATTTACTTGTTACCTTATTTCTAGGCACAAAGGTTAGAGAGTGTAAATTCACATGTTTAAAAGAAATAAGTTTACGACATGGTTCCTTAGAACAGATTTAACAGTTTCCTATTTTTAATAGTTTGCATCTTCCTTACTGAACCATTTCCATTAGTCATCCTTTATGTCAAAACAATTTATGATATGACTCTTGATGCTTTTAAAATATAATTACTTACTAATGTAGGTCAAAAAACATAGGTACTTAGTCCAGTAGTCTGAAAACACATTAATTCAATGATCTCCTCCCGAACAGAACCTAACTATTTAGGCTAGTGATAAATACTCGTATAGAAAGTGTTGTCCATATTTACTTAATCAATCTCTGTAAAAAATTATTCACTGTTAATAAGTGCCTACTCAACTTCTTTGGAGTACAAACAAGGTTACTGTACTAGGTACCTATATGTATAGTGGAACAACCTATGCATAGTGAATTTAACTGTTTAAATTAGTATCACATAATGCTAAGAAAGAAGTTGTGATTATCTGGATTTTTACTCAATCTTTAAAGGGATTAAACTATAATTTAATTTTTTTTGTCCAACATCACTTCCAAGCGTTCTAAGTGTCTTGGCACCGATGGTGATCAAGTCTATGATGTCACCATTACGAAAGGCTTATTTTTTCGATAGTTTTGGCCATACTGGTCACAAAATACCTATATAATTATATACAATTTTAAATACGAGTCGTAGGGTATGAGACGTGACAATTGACTGACTTTAGTGCCATCGAGAGTGTACGTTATAACATTGTAGCCGCGGCTTCAGGCCGTATTCAGCAAAAATATAACTATTAAAAAAATATAATTAATGGTTCGTAACATTATAACCCAAATTTAAATTCCATGTTGCATAAGCTATCATTTCAATATAAATCCGTATCCTTATCATTGATTCATAGCATGCGAGCCTATTGTCTACGTTTTTGAAATCATTTTTAGTGAAACAGTAAGTACCTAATGATACTTTTTGGTGTATACGTATGTTACCATGACTGCATTTATTATTCAGAAACAATCAAATCGGACATAAATACTGATCTCCGGGGAGACGGCGGTTGTTCTTATAGGATTTATCAGTTAATTAGTCGGGACCTTTAAAACCCTAATGAAACCTTTATTATAACTTCTAAAGTTATGTGTATTAAAATTAACGTAAAAATTACATTAAAACTTTGTCCTATATTACTTTGCTAACAGCTATTTTACGACAGAGATGAAAAAGTAAGAAACTTTTAAGTATATCTAAGGTGGTCACCTTACGGGTCCGTCATTGACAAGATTTAATTTTTTTGAAACCTGAAAATTACTACAGGAATCGAAAGAGTTTTGCCTCCTGAACACGGAAAAACATTTATTATAATTTATTTCTTCATACTTAAAAAAATACAAGAAATTAAAATAATATACCTGAATTTACCAATACTATTACAGAATAGATATTTCCTTTGCCTTTTTCATCAGAAAAAAAGAGCT
The DNA here is from genome assembly GCA_963691745.1 of Ditula angustiorana. NCBI lineage: Eukaryota > Metazoa > Arthropoda > Insecta > Lepidoptera > Tortricidae > Ditula > Ditula angustiorana. The sequence goes on from OY829472.1 coordinate 17,254,540, forward strand.
GTCATAGTTTTAAATTTGACATTATTATTGACAATTGACAGATACATAAATAATCTACTTTTATTTTTGGTAATGCATGAACGAAGACGAACGACCTCATATTCGACCTCTCGTTAATTTGTAGTTGTATTCAATCAAATTCAAAAAATTGTTGTGCCATTTACCAACATACATTGGCAGTTGGAGAATTAACCGTGACTTACATACATTGATGCATGTTAGAATTTGTTTTCAACTAAATTAAAGTTGCGTCTTTCAATCCGACGAACTATCTAGTATGTTCATCTATACTTGTCTCACCATGTAAACAAAATTCTAATCTGAAATTTCACTTTTTAATAAATCGAGGCTATCATAAAAATTATAAATTATGTACCTATTTACATAGAAATAGGTGATATATAATTTATTGCTTTAAAAATATTAGAATCTTAAATTTAAATAATAAACAATGTGTATTTTAATGGCAAAAGCTGTATTTTAGGTTAAAATGTTCTTTACTACTGAAGACGCGAGACGTTAAGCTAGATCAATATTAAATAAAAAATATGAAAAATATGTACTGAACCCTTGGTGCACGGCTTGGTGAACCCTTGGTGTAAGGCTCGCACTTGTCCGGTTTTTCAGTATTTGTTAGAATGTCTGCCATCACGATTTAAGATATAGAGTCCTTTAAAGGTTAGACAGACGGTTGATGAGTAGCGTAGGCTTTAGTAATAGGTTAATTAGTAATAATGGCAACTTTAATACACAAAACCCTAAAAATCAAGGATGGGTTGGTGAGTCATAATAAATTCTGGACACTTTGTCCCGTGCAGTGCAAGTGCAGGTTTTTGTAAAATGCTCAGCTAGTTTAGGATCAACTGCACCTATGCAGTCTCACCGTGGCGGTGCCTCGTGCGCAGGCGCATCATTCAGCAGCGCTCGGCGACGCCGTACCCGCTTATCCGCTGAGATCAGCGCTATCTAATCTGGCCGCTTGTAAATCGCGCGTCGCATCTGTTTCGGCGTGGCCTTCTATTTTTAACACGGCAACATGACCTGTCAAATTAGAATACAAACTGTCTGCAAGTTTAACAAAAAAATACAAGCCAAAACCTTCCTTCTGTTTTCAATATTATTCTAAATTATACATATTGATATAAGATACGCATAATAGTATCCATAGTTTACCAAAATGCGCATAATGACTAAATAATTCCTCGCAAGCCGTTGTACTGGTGATATAATTATGTAATAATACTCTTAAGCCTTTTATCTTACAAGTAAGGCGTAAGTGTGAAGAGGTCTCGCTTCAAAATCTGTCATGAAAACGATAATGCATTAGAGCAATAAAATAGACTTTCCCATGCATTCAAAGAACTTGAACTTGCAAGTTAGTTAACGGGCAGAAATATAAGCATTTTTCAACGAACAAGTAAAGCCGTATTTCTTCATTCATTTTGCGCGACTTGTTTATAAATACTCTTAAATGCCTACATCACTCTTAATGTTAATAAGGATCATATCATAAAGTTGAACAAGGTCAAAAGTAGCAAATAATTTTCTAATTTTTGAGAGGTTGTAGATAAATACCTACTAATAGCGAAAGATAGGTTTTGCCTTTGCTCAAGCGAGATTTTTTTGTTTTCTATACAAAAATCAGCATATTTCAGGGATAAAGCCAACTACAAAGCAAATGCCGTTTTTTTAATCCATGGAGTTTTTCTGTACACCAAATTTTATCAAAATCAGTTCATTTGTTTCATCGCGAAAGCATAATATCAAACCAACAGGCAGACAGACTCTTTAACCTTCGAAATTAGCCACAGCATAGATATTAGTTTGGATTAATTATGAGTCAAAGAAGACCACAGTATTTATTTCACTTAGTAACGGAATACTATGACACGCTTAAAGTGTTTCGAGTGTCGATTATTAGACAAGCGTCGAACATTAAGCTGCGTATCAAATATTTGAAATGCATTGTGAATCAATGAATTCGGGGCGCCGGCGCTATCGGCCGGCGGGCTGGGCCGCGGCCACACTGGCCCTCAGTCCAGTAGGACTTCTTCTATACCATAGGCCAGTAGGCCTGACTTATATTATAGAACACGGGCCAACTAATGCCAATACCAGACATTTCCTGATTTTAGCGGCTGAGCTATACCTATTTAGGTTGTACTGTACAGTCAGCATCAAATACAGCGGAGCGGAAAAGGTGGTCAAAAATATCTGAATACGTCCGAACTTATTTGACAATAGAGTCGAATTCCGATATTTTTGGCCACGTTACTCGCTCCGATATATTTGATGCTGACTGTATACTATCATCTATCTGGATCTCAATTCGACATTGCCATATCGAAGTTGTTCTGCGTATATCTCTTAAATTGTCTTAGTCCGAGCTAGAACTACCCAAAGCTGAATATAATTACTAATTACTGTTTTTTTCTTTTATTAACTAACTATAACAGACTTGTATAGACTAATCATAAACTGATTTTACTATTTGATAACGTTATGTTTTTTGTCGGGCTCATAAACGAAATAAAAACTTTCGTGGCCGTTTATTTAAACGAAATGTGATAAAATATATTTATGTTATAATGTTGCCTTTTCAATTACCAGTTAAGCAAATAAAATATAACTGATTAATTGTATCGTCGGTTAGTAGGTAAACATAATGCTTCAGTTAAATGACGATCAAGTGGGAAAGGGCTTCAGTGTGTCTGACGCCTGCGCCTGAGCGGCGGCGGCGCGGGGCCTGTAAAGCGCCGCCGCGAAAGCCTTTCCGTGTCGCGCGCCCGCGCCCCGCGCCCCCGCCTCCCTCGCCTCGCGGCATTAGGCCTCCGCCGCCGCCACAATTAAAACGATCCAATGAATGTGGAAGTCGACTTACCGATATTTGTTGTATCTATTTAATTTGCTTTTAATTAGTTACGTAGTGCCTGGGCGTCCGAGCTTCGCTCAGGACAGTCTAAAAACAAGAGTGAAACGGGTTTTCCGAAAATTTAACCTAACTAGATAAATTTCCCGGCCCCGTAAACCGCCACGATTTAAATTTCATCGAGATCATTAAAACCGATTACAAGGATGCAACAAATAAATATACAATAAATATAAAAATATTGCTCGTACACAAGAATTTTGTCAAGTTCGCTAGTCCTACTATCATACACAACGAATATATTTTTTCCTTTGTTTGCACTTTTTGGATATTAACCTACGTAATAACCAGCCTACCCATGACCGGGACGACAAATACAAGGAAAACCAAACAATGTTTGCCTTGGTCTGGACAATGAGTGTTATTTTGTTGATTCCATTTATCAATTGCTTATTTAAAAATCCTAAATCTATTAAGGTCTTCAAGTGAGTTACGCACGTTAGAACACAACTATAGCATTGCAAAATATTGTACATATTAAAAAATAACAATTGACTAAAGACGTATTAGGGTAAACAGTATCAGTTTCAACTACATTTTCCTTATACAAAGTAAATCTTTTGTTCACTATTCAGTTCGAGGTAACTAGTCTGACGTGATTCAGATATTTAATTAGAATAACATCATACTTAAGTAAACATATTGACGTGGACGTGACCCATTTATCGAATCCGTTCTTAAAAAACAAACTCCTGAACTGGATGGATAAATTTCTTGTGAAATTCATACGAATCGAAAGAATGGAACGATTCTAATGCATTCAACTCGATTGAGTAATTTCATACTTTGCTAGTTCTATCGTATGTACAAATTGGTGTTTTATGATGACGAGGAGTAATTTAGACATTTTGCGATTTCGCGGTAGATACATCAGGGTAGTGTAGAGTTGCCCGACATCAGCTCAAACAGGTATTGAAACTTTCTAACTTTTTCTACATTAAAAAAATCTGTGACAATTTAAATAAATCAGAAACTTAACAGTGGTAGTGTTCGGTCATTCGCGATAAAAGGACTGTTGTGTACTGTGTCACAAGACCACAAATAAAAATGATGCTAAAGCTATTTACGTAACTGAAATTGACCATATCTAACAAAGGATAATGGTAATGTTTGCTCAAACACGATATGTATTATAAATACGAACACATAGGAGAAATTACCACTGCTTGATTACTTATTTATTACATACCTCCACTTACCCTTAAACTTGTACGATTAAAGCCATCGACGAAAAACATTTTTATCAGCATTACCGTATTTGTGATCCCTGCCCGAACGCCGAAAGCACGGCGGCGGTGTCGCGCGGTGGCGCCCGCTGCCTGCTACAAGTTACAAGCCCTACTAATTGATACCCTCCCTCCTCTTACCCCTCTGCGAGCTCCGACTCCGTCACCACATTTTTTCGTCTGAGACTCCCGACATACATCGGAAATACTTTTATTCTGGTGACAACGAACCTGTTAATGTGTTAATCCACTTCGATCGGCTTGTTTTTCTGTTATTAATAGCTGACAAACAAAGGCGGCCAGTCCCTGTCCCGACGGTTCTTCTCGGCGCTGGTGAAAAAAGGATCGCATTTTGATCGGTTCCGCATGAGCGCGATATAAAAATTAGGATTTTATTAATAAGTAGACAACGACAGGCCTCGCGGTAGCCGTCGCTTGCGTTCCGAAGCTCGTCTTAATGACTCGCCCTGCTGCCATTTAACGCTTTTATCAGCAAATCTTGATTTTTTGTGGTGACTCATTTGTAAAAGGATCGTTTAGCAATGGCTCAGCACCGTGAGCTCTCGGACAATAAAAGAACGCACGTAATAAAGTTTCAAAAAGCTTTGTGTCCAAACTCAACAAGTAAATTTTTTGCTCAAACTATGTTTTAGTCTGTTGAAGGCTTTACAAACATTTGAGTCATATTTGATGGGCATTTATATACGTTCTTCACATTATGTGAGGTATTTTCGCTATCTACCTAATATTTACTATCAATTACTATATGCTATTCCCAAAAAATCATGTTGTATTCCCAAAAATCAAAAGGGTTCTAATCTACTTATACAACTATAAGACGCCACCTTTATACTTATTTCTGGCTATAACAAACAGTAACAGTTTTCCCTTCTTAAATTTCGCGAAAAGTACTTATTGCGGAAGATATGTCACATTAGAAAACTTTCAGATTGAGTATCGTACCTGATTATATTGTATTCAGATTTTAATGTTAACGCGTATACAAACACATTCGCAAAGCAGTAATGCGAATGCCTTGACTTGCGGGTTCGACTCGTACTTGACCAGTGTTTTTAAGAGAATGCCTTTGCCCTCCAGTGGCACTGCAATTAACGTAAAAAACCGTAGGAAGCATTAGTCATAGGTATCATCATCAACGATATAACAAATTAATTAGCATTCGAGCTAACGCTGCAAACCTTTAATCGCGCGGAAAGACTACATGCGATCGCGAATCAGTCCGTATTTTTGTATTTTGAAGTCAAATGTCTGCTTTCTCACACAGGGTCCGCGGCCTCATTAATTACCTTCCACATCGAGAGCTGACAAAAAAAACTAAAAATTGTTGTCGCGGCTTAAGAGCGGCGGCGCCGGCGCCGGGTCGGGGGGAGGGGGCTGGGGCTGCGAGCCCACTAATGCAGGCGCCACGCGATAAGGCAACTCCCAGCTGACGTATGGGAAAGTGTCCCCACGAACCTCCAATATCTGAATCGGGCTCATCATTACCATAATAATTCGACCGGGCCTATTTCGTATAGGTACGAGCAGACGTATTTCTGTTTTTGGTCGATATCTAATAGCATATTTATCGATGGAGGTTTTGAATAATAAAATAAAGTTATCGCTGAGGTCGCTCTTCCCATCTTCCGAACACCTAAAAGCTAAAGTTACGTCACGATTAATGATATTATTTTATAACGTTTAATACTATTAAGCACCGGTTACGTAGGTATTATTAATTGGAACCGCGGTAATGCTTTTCTATTATAATTTAAGAAGATACTACACCAGGTCTACAGATAAGTGCATAAAAAATAAAATCAAGTGCATGATGTGGTTGTGCATTTATCTACGAGTAATATTATTTTCGTAAACACATACATTGGATGTAGATTGCAGTCGCAGTCGCTTATTCGTTAGTATAAGTAAGTTGCTATGTATACTTACATATTAACCAACGACAAACTTGTTATTTTTATCATCTTTTACATTATATTATAGACTTTTCGTTCTCATTTAAATACTGAATGAATATCTTTATAGGTATATGAATTCTTTTGGTTCAGACTTCAGAATCAGATCAATCGACTTATTTATTGGAGTATAGTTTACCTTAATATTGAGTTAGTAATTTTCTATCCACAATACACTTATATAATACCAATGTATCGTATATGCTTTAATAATTACTCTTATAATAACTCTTACATTACTACCGACCTCATAAACGAAGGAGGTTCTTAACCGGACTAAATTTATTTCGTCTGAATGACATTTGATGAAACTAAAAAAAAATCTAGCCTCGAATTAGTTTTATAAAATAACTTTTTAGTTTCGTTTTTTATTTCGTCATAAATATTTTTAATGATGATGACCATTTGGTTTACGAGTGTGTAACGAGGCCGCAATCCTCGTTTACAAATAACAATTGTTTTAGTTCCTAATTAAAAATTTCAAATCCTTCTTCTTCTTCTGGTTTTGACATTACTTCTGATCTCTCAGTATCGTTCTTCGTGCTTAGGAAACCAGACGTATCTATCCTGTCGAGGCAATTGCATCATCCTCCTGCTTCAACATTACCTTTACGTGAAAGCCCATTTTTGTAAGTTGTAAAACAAAAATGTAAACGTTTGTTTGTACATACATTTTATATTTATCAGTTTTCGTAATGTTTACTTTTTATAACCTTGTCTTGGTGCCTGACATCAATGCCCTCATGCTAGACGTCACAATTGTAATACTGTATTGCTTTCCTAAACCACAAGCCGAAAATCCATTCCGCCGTTCGACATTCTTATGATAGCGGTTCAGCAACGAAGTAAAAATAATTTTCACCTTTGTTCCTATCTGCCTGAAGAGGTGCAGAAATATCATTTTCATCTCTCATATTCGGAAAGTGGGGTGTAACATAACCGACAAGCCTGCGGGAAAGTAATACCAAGCCGCACAGGTGCGGAAAGTCATTAAAAAACTAAGCGTACCTATAGATGGCAATGGCGTACTACAGATTCAGCTATCTCAGCCTACTAAAAGTCCTTGGTAGCGTTACTTCAGCAACAAAAATTTAAATTTTCTTTTATTTTTATTTTAATCCATAATGGCGGATAATATTCTGAAATAGGTACAAATTTGATATGTTTGGATCCAAGATGGCAAATGTCATTTTGAAATTAAAAACTTGCATGGGTGTCAAATTCATGTTATTTAGCCGTGATAAATCTAAATCTAATGTTTTTTCTGGATCGAAGATGGCGGATAACATTCTGATAAAAATTAGTCAGTCATGGATGTCAATTTACGTAATTTTGCAGTGATAAACCCGAATGTGATATACTTACATTTCAACTTAAAAAATATCATTGTTGTCAGAATCCATGACTTAGTCACGAACCCGAATTTGACATTAAGTATTTAAGAATCCACTTACGTCGATTTTTTATCTCAAAAGATTGTGTCGTATATATTTTTTTTTTTAAATATTGGTGACATTTTCTGCTTTCCTCATGGTCCTAATGAAAAGCAAAGCATTTACAATGGGTGAAACACCAATTCCATCCCTCTTTGAACAATCTACTATTTCAAAATAGTTTTGCTGTCACTCACTGCCACGCACTCTATACGAGTATTTTTGGTATTATATGTATTGTATTTGTGGCGACGATATAAATGTATGTTAGTGTTAAAGTTTGTTTATTTTATGATTTATTGTGACTTAATATCTCATTCATTTAATAACAATTAGAAGGTTTTTATTTATTCCGATTTTACCAATGTACTCTGTTGACGTTGTGGGCTATGATTTACTACAGTAATATCGCTACCCTTAAGACACTGCTGGTATTGTCTCGCTCGTTCGCTCTTAAACCTCTGGGTATCTAATACGGATTCATTCTTCATCGTTGGCGTATCATTGAACTCAAGGATGTTACGGGACATGTTAAAATTACACTACAGATCGTGTAAATGAGCTGCACAAAACCGTATTCTTAATTCTTTTATTACATTACATTTACATCGTGATCGTTTCTTTCTTTATTTAAAGTAGGCCATGGGTCCAAAACAATGGATAAACATAATTATATACATAAATAGTGTCTATGGCTACTATATTGGTACTCGTATTCATCATACCCGATTGTAACTATGGGTGGTAGTTATGGACCGAGCTTAAGAACGAGCGGGTATTCGTCTAATTTATAAAGCCAATTTAAGATCAAGTTTATCAGCTTTTAGGGGCGTCGTTTTAAACCCAACTCAAGTTCCAGTTTCATACTATGCTAGTATGAAACTCAAATTTGAGTTCGGTTTAAAACTAAGACGCTTAGTCATATTCTTATAGAATTTCATTCGAACCAAATGAATTTAGTGCTAGATATCCCATTTTTGAAGAGAACAACGAATGCTGGTAACAACATACAACAGGCAAACAAACATAAACATGTAACTACTGAATGCCGGTAGAGGCAGAACGCCGCTATCGCCCCGCATCGATGTGCCGTGTCCGACGCATGCGGCATCTGCTTCCCAACACATTTGCATTTAAGGTAGCTGCGAGCATGACGCATGTCATGTCAGACTTCAATATGCGTTGCCATAAGGGCTTAGAACCTACCTAGAACTCTCAGAACAAAAAGCCTTAGGCTCACCTGCAACAGATATACAAAACCAGGCCAGAGTGTTAGAACCGCTACGAAGAGGACACTACTTTTACAATCTACTGACGAAGCCTGGTGCTGAGCTTCAGTTTTTGTATTCTTATTTAATGTATGTTTTTATTGAATAAAAGATTAATGCTTTATCATAGTAACAAGGCATGTCAACATTAACGTTTACAATGTTATTGTGTTAAAATAAATTAAAATTTATCTGATTTCATAAACTTTCAACATTTCACGATATTGCACATAATAGTTTTTATGATTACGTAATTTCATCGGCATTTTATCACAGTAATCCTAATTATTGCCACTTTAAATAATGACACTGATACACAACGTTCATAATCAACCGTCATAATAGTAAAGCGTAACTGTGGCCAGTATAAGAAATGAGTTTTGGAAAATTCTGCAACATGGCGAGGTTTTTAAACACTCTGGTCAGACGTTAAGTTGACAAAAATCCTATTAATCATGCAAATATTATAAACTCGTAAGATGTTTAGAATTTGGATGTTGATTCATCAATCTCGGATTAAGGGCTGGATGGGCTTAGATCATGCCCTGGATTAAAACGTAGGATACTTTTTGACCGACGAAAAAAAAACGGAGGAGGTTCTTAATTCAACCTGTATATTTGTTTTATTTATTTTTTATTTATGAATGACCACGCATAACTTTTTACAGACTGGTCCGAATTCGATTATAACGTAAAATGCGTAAAAAATAATACCACGCAAGTGAAGTTACCTGCAACTTCGCAAAGCTCGTTCTTTTAAATCTGACATGTTAGCGTCAATGTCGATAGCGACCGCGACGATTAAGAAATCAAGTATTTAACTTTTTGGTGTAAGTTAACCATTGTGTTCTGTAAAAAACAGATACTGAGTGGAACCTGTTCACAGAATGAATTTTAAATATCAACAATGTACGGGTCGAATTGGTTAATCGCTTAAAAAGAAGGAACGCCACGGTGCGGGGAGCACATAGGCAAAAGAGTACTTACTTAATAGGGTAAAGCTAGATAAGTCCTATTACCGAGCTTATTAAAATCTGCACATATTACTGTCGTATTTTTAAGTTTTGTTAAGCTGAAAAGAGTTTGCGCCAAAGCTGGGCATCAACCAAATAATAAGGGATATACCTAACAACGAAAGTTTTGTTTAGCCTGTTCACAAAGTGTATTTTGTATTTTAATAAAAAATTGTGCAAACATGCATTCAGTTGAATTAAAAATCTCCTCCTTTGTTTGAAGTCGATTAAAAAAGCCACGGCGGGGCATATAGTCAAACTTACTTACATTACTTGTGTTGTGAGGACATAATTAAAAAGGTTCTGTTTTTGAGTACATTGTGTAATAGGTAGAAAGTTCGGTGTAAGTAGCACATACCTTATTTAGTTTTTTAATGACGCCAAGTTTAATGCCCTAAAATGAAAAGTTCTTACAGTTTACGATATTTAATATATCCCCTTAACCTTCATTTATAAAACGTCAATCTACTTCAATTCGAGCGATGACTAAAAATCATTGATTCTGTTACCATTTACTGTTTAGAAACCAGTTAACTGTAAAGCTACAAAGTCTGCAAACCAGCTTAATACCGTTTTATGAGGAAATTTTACTAACTTGGCAACGAACTCTTAGGTAGGTACGGCACCTCCTAGAACTTGGTTTTCGTTCTCATGCGTTTAATTTAGCCATCATCAAAGCATTCCCAGTGTAGATTGTAGTTTTATGAGAATGAGTCGAAGTGGCAGTGGATCGAAGTGGAACGTGCGGGTCAGCGGAGGGGCCCGCGGCCGGGCGCGGACGGGGCGCGGGCGCGGGGCGCGGGCGCGGGCGCGGGCCGGGCGTGGCCGGGGCGGGCTGGGCAGGCTCCGCGGTCGCGCACGCACACCCGAAACTGCACCTTAACAACACCAACTTAAAACTTCGAACCAAATATACCATTCCAAATTGAATATTTCCACATCCTTTGTTAAAAATGTACAAGCCTTAAAACGATCCAGAAATATATCTTTAATTAATACAAATACTAACTTCAGAGAGCAGTAAATCAGCGACTCAAACGACATGTCATAAACAAATAATCTAGCAATTTAATTAACACTGTAACAGCCAAAGTATTCGTATACGTGTACGTTTGTTTTAATGTGCATTTTATTGGCGGCAGCGACCGCCCAATTAGGGGGCACTCATTGTTAAAGCTTCCGAAACTTTTATGCGAGGAAACTCGTATCTACTTACTCGATAAATAATTAGATGCTTAGTTATGACTGAGAGTTCATTTACGTACAGCCATCGCGAGTACAATAAAATGCTTTATGACTCGTGGTTTATGTGACTTGTCTGATTCCTTTCTTTTTAATTGCTTCAAATAGAAGGTAGTGGGTAATTAACCGAAAGATAAGCTGTCAGCTCAAGGTTTGGCTAATGGAGCCGGTGTGAACGGAAAAAACGGCAAGTTTGGGCGCCCGCATGCGCCGGCGCAGGGCGCGCGGTACCTAATTTAATTGGTGTCGGCGGCAATATTTCAGCGGTTATCTAATCGCGCGGGGCGCCCCGCGCAGCGCGGGCCCGGCGCACGCGCCACTCGGTTTTTGCACTAGCTGAAGGTAAACAATTATAACCCCTTTAATTACTTAATTATCTGGGCTACATGAAATCACAAATATAGGCAAGTTTCATCCTGAATAATTAATTTAAATCGATTCACTGGCGTTTATTTTATTCCTTTGTTAAAGCCCCTCAGTCCACTTAATTTATTTAACTAAAAGTGACATCTGAATATTATTTCTAAGGGCCCGTTGTTTGAACCGTAGTCAACTCAACTAGTAGGCGGTAACCACGGTAACCACGTAATCAATGGTGTCATCTCCATAGTATTTTTGACAAATGACAATTTTATAACTATTAGTTGGTTAACTCTACGAATCTAACAACCGACTACTCATGCCACTAACAGCTCAATTTTTGAACTTATATATTAGACTTGTAGGCAAAAATTATCTTTATGAGGCTACTGTTGTGTTATGATTATGTATGACTGTTATGAGAACCTATGAAAAATATAAACCCGTAACTAACGTAATATTTTTTTAATGTTTAAAGAGTTTTGTGTACTTTTATTCGAAACAACCTGAATAGTTTAAGTTTAACGGCCAACCTCGATTATACCTTCCTATATTAATTACCCTATATAAGACTTTTAGGAGGTACCCGTACTTAATAAATTAATCCTAAGACAATCTCATAAATCCTCAGTTTAGCGTCAAAACTACATTTGAGCTTGGCTCGAAACATCAGGAGCTAAAAACCGCTAATTATTCATACAAATAATCTACTGCTTCCATGGTAGTACTCGTCTCACTAGGTTTTTAGTGCCATAACAATTCTAAATATGAAAGATGAGCTTTCACCAGGAAAGGACTTTCACCGGACATGACCTATCTGTCAGCCTTTCATCTAATTCCGTCCAGCCGTCGATGCGTGACTGAGGAACAAACATCCAAACATTACTCGAACCATTACTTTCGCATTTACAATGTTAGTAGGACAATTCAAAATTGCCGTTATTGGCTTGCTCACTCTTAGCTAAATGATAATAGGTAATACCTACGTACTAGCTTCTGTAAAGTAGGTAGGCAAGTCAAGAAGGCCTTGACCTTAACTTATATTGGGTTTGACCTCGGCCGGTGTCAGTAATGCGGCGTCGGCAATTATATTGTTCCAAAATTGGATTGGCAAAAAATCTTTCCGTTAAAAAGGCGTATGAAGTGGTTCTGGAGGTCACATGGCTGCCGAGGTTGGAGTGGATGCACCTGCGGGCCACTTGACACCACATGCAGCCGCGCAGCACCGCTATAATGTGGGAACTGCCCGTCTTATGCTTTTTATGACCTTTGTTATGTTCCTCATAATCTTTCTATTAGCTAGTGTCAAAACTCATGACTGACAATGTCAACTAATTTCTATGTCATTAGGTGGAGTAGATGCTAGGTCCTATGATAATGCTGTGACTCTGTTTAAAGTTGATGCTAAGCGATTCGATATGAATCAAATTATAGCTTCTTGTAAATGGTTATCTAATTTAATTTAGAACAAGTACTTCGTTTTTCGCTTTGCCGAATATGAAAATAAATCTGGTTCAGCCAAAGCCCCAATATGACTGACATAATGGTACCTTATACCTCACTGCAGCTGTGTCTTACTAGTGCCATAGGAAAAGGATGCACTGTAGGATAATGTACCTGTGTCAGTCATGGTAGGGCCGCAGGACAATAACCCCGATCCTGTAGACTCCGAATTCAACGGCGCTAGACTCAGAGCGAGAGTCGACGTCTTGATTTAGACCTTATAACTAATCAAAAAAATCGACAAATAGCTATGTAAAAGTAAAGTAAATACTACAGCGTACTGTAGTAAATTAAACAAAGCCTAAAAGAATCAGATATACTTATAATGTACGAAACCAACCTATGTTAGCTTTATACCTTCAAGCGCTGATCCAGCGGGGTCAAGGGGGTCATGATCCGCCTTCCCTTCCTGGGCTGGGTCCAGGTCGACCGACTCTCGGTGTTCTAATCTCATTGATGACCCTGTCCTACTGAACTTCGACTACGCGACCCCCCCCCCCCCTCCTTCGAAGGCAGGATCCGCCCTTGGTTTCGTTATTCTGATTGTGAGCGATGAACGTAACTATATGTACCTCTGCAATCTACTGACTGATTGTCGATATAAGATATACCAGACACAGAATCACGTCACCTCTGCGCAGTTAGGGATGCAACAGCATAAACTGTGTAAAAACCAAAAAGTATTCAATTGTCATAGAACTCTATTAAAAATAAGCATATACCCAATGAAGAAGATATTTTATTAAAAAATCGATATTTTAGAAGTTATAGTGATATGTACATAGCTACAAAAATGACAAAGATAAAGGTCCTTTTTGAATTAAAAACATTATTTAAAAAAATGTATTATTATTGTATAGAAGCTGACTGCATTAAAATTAACGCGACTAAGTTTTGGTTCTATATTGTACATATATGAGTATATTTGCCATGCTAACGTCACTAGTTACGTTTTTGCGAGGCTTGTCCGCTATCATTTTACTACTCGTGACATTTCGAAAGATAGTGGTTGTAGAAAAATAACAAAAACACAGTTTTACTGCTTTTAACGAATTCATTCAATGTTGGAAACTATGGTTGGAAATAAAAAATCTTTGCTCATTAAAATACTGTATTAACAATGTCTAATTTCGTTGTTAACAAAACATTGAAAAACACATTGTTTCAACACTGACCTATTATAACATCATTGTGTTTCAAGTAAGATTTTTGCTGGCGGTAATTATTGCATTATCGTCGTATTAACACATGCTTACACTAGTAGAAAAACTACCCGTCAGAGTTTAATACGCACGCTTTTAAAAAAAATATAATAAATATGTGATGAGATGATTTGAGATGAGATTTTTCTTTACTTATTATTTAGATTCCTAGTTTTCTCCCACGTTAAGACCCCTATCCCAGGGAGAAATAATTTTTCATCATTATTTGAAAAATCTAAGAGAAAAATCTCAAAAACTCAAACTCTGTCTTCAGTTTTTTACCACGTCTACGTGTTTGCCGGGCATTGCGATAGTCCCAGGAGATTTGTGTCTTTGAACTATGTCAAGCAACTCGCTGGGCTCTTAGTGCTGAGCAAGCTAACTGTCACTACGTACTTGCCTTAAACCTGCTAGAATAATGGCATCCCCAAATACCGTCGATATCAGTAAATAATCAGTTTATATGGATACTGTATTTATTAGAGGCAGCCCTGACGAGCCGATAGTATTATTAGGAGTTGCATAGTGTCGGCTAAGTGGCGGCGCCTGGCGGTCGCAACAGACGCTGCGCAGAGATCTCAAGTGCGTCTAAAAGCGCCGCCGCCAGCACCCCGGCCGCCCCGCACGTTAGCCTAGGTCGGAGTGCCTGAACTGCTCTTATTTAGAAACGAGACTGCAGTACCTATATGAATTAAGTTATTTGTTAGTAAAAATAACTACAAAATATTGGCTGCGGGCCATTTATACTAGTATCGGTTGTTGCTTTGTACTAGGGACCTACTACTGAATTTGAAACTGAAACCGGAAACTTTAGTACAGGGAAAATCAAAAGTCGCCCCGTCAAGTGCATGCTGATTGTCGGCAGTCCAATTTGATGAAATATTTAAAATACAGTGATCTGTAAATTTTGTCTCATTTGTAAAAGTAGTAATTACACAAGTTAGGTAACATTACCTCTTCATAAAAAACTCATTGCAAGTTGCTAAATATCGGACTCGCTAGTCTGGCGATAATTCATGTATGGTACTTTAGCCTTTGTTTGTTGCTTATGTCCTTTCCCTCTTTAAATATTTTTTTTATTAACATAGTTATTTCAGTTAATTTTGAAGTATTTAGGCCGTGGGTAATCATACCATACCGGACAAAAGGCTATTGGCAGTATCTTAACCAACCCAGACAATCCTGACATCCATCCTTACCTAAAAATAGATTGAACTTGTATTTCGCTCTAAATTGCAGAGTGAAGGCTAACTTTAAGCTAACACCACCGATAAGTATTACGCTACGCGTAATAGTAGAGGGTGGATCCAGAAACTGGAATTGAAGTGTAGGTGGAGGTACACTTATATATTTTTTTATCAAACATCTGTATTATTTTTGTAATTCGTGTTTGTCAAAGTGTATTTGTATTGGATTTTACTACAATAACCTGGACTGGAGGCAATGGCGTGTCGTGCCGCGGTAATCCGAGCCATAACGTACTCTGGTACGTTAGCGCTGCTCAGTACCTAAGCTTTTCACTGTGACGCGCCGCAATGTTGACTTAAATTTACCAAGAATATAAAGTATCCTGTGTCTAACTAGACAAGCGGTTAAGTTAAGACCTTTATGCGTAATATAATTTGTCACATCACGCGTAAGAATTTGGAAGTTTTATTTTTTAATTTATGCGACAACCTATTTCATTGACCAAAAAGGCAATCGTCTGTCGGTAGCTCTCTTACCAACTCAGAAAGAATTTGCCGAAAATATTGAATTTGAGTCGCGGGCATTAATAAAACACGTTGAATCCATATTCACAGGTAATCGTTTCGTGTTCTTATTGAATAAAAGTAATAGAATTACGCTCGACCACAAGTGAGAATTGCAAAATAAAATGTAATGCATAATTTTTCAGTTCGCAGCCATAAATCGACGAGAGTGGTGTGCGCATGCGCCGCTCGCTAATGTATCGCATAAATCAGATACGTGCCACAGCGCCGGTTTGCAGTCAACCCCTCCATATTTCTGAACGCTAAGGCACAAGTTGTTTCGTTCTACCCGACGTATTTTCAGCTAATGGCATAGAGACGTAAGACTGACGTCCGCGTGGTACTGATTCGTAGATAGGACAAGACGATGTTCTTAATCCAATTGGATTATCGCATTTGTCGCTAATAAACCAAAGAAATAACTTTACGTGGAAAGGGTCTTTTCACACGCAACGACGCGAACTAATCGATAACAGCTCTACGTCTTTTGTGAACTGCTTATTCCAAAGTAAATAAATTGAATTAAACTCTGGCTTACTTAATTTTCATGGGTATCTATCCATCTATACTTTTTCAACATATTTACTGATTACATTTAGAGCCCTGAAAGAGAATGTCGTGTCGCATGAGTTTTTTGACTTAAATCATTAATCATCCAGAAAGAAACCGATCGTTCATTTAGACCCAAAATTGCCTTTCTTCATCGTACCCCGTCTATTATAAATCTTGTTCATTTTAGTGTCAAATAAGATACTCGTGTCACCTGGAGCGGTCGGAATGTCGTTAGAACTTCGGTAGGAAGGGTTCCAACATTTCAGCGGTGTACGGTGTCAACGCGCAGTGATTTACCAACTTTCTTGTCACGTGTTGTGCCATAAAACATTGAATTGTTATAACAGTGAGGGTTAGACCGAGTTTCATGAAATGCCTTTAACATCCATAGCTTCATATGTCATCATAATAGGTCATTACATTCTATATTTACTAGTAGCAACATATAACTGTTTTCATACTTAATAGGATGTGGAAGTAAAGTAACTTACGCTGAATTCAATCATCACATATGAGAGTGACAGAGAAAGCTAGAATCAAATCAAAATTTCTAATTTAACAAGGATTTATTCATTGAAGCCCATAAATGCTTTTCTGAGTGCCACACTTTTTTTTAAACGTCAAAAGCTGTTCATAATGTCCGTTCATGGCTCACGTGTGCCACCTGGTTTCTATCGACTGCAATAAGGCAAAAAGAGGGCTATTACACAACGAAATTATAATATGTAATCTGTTGACTTCACTGTCTGTCAACAGCACTAATACAACTCGCGATGATACAATCTGGCCAAACTAAATAGTACTCTTTCAGTTATAAATAGCTAGCAGTATAAATCACAGCGGAAGGCAAAATTATTTTGAACTTCATTCCAATGTATGTTATTAATTATGAGATCAAAAATAGTCCGCTATAAATACTGAAAAAAGAGAAAACGGTAAGGAAATTTCAAGAAAACGTTTTTGAGAACAATGTAAACTGGCACCTGATTTTAAGATATGAGCAATACGAGTGTGAAAACCGCATCCAATTTCGTGCAGTAGTGCGCATACTAACATAAAGAAAGATAGACAGACAAAAAATCTGAAAATAATTGTTTTGGCTTCTATTGCTTTTTAAAGACCCCTAATAGTCGTTTTTTGTAAAAAATCTCCAACGCACAGTCATCGGCCGTTACAATTTTATTATTATGTAAAGACTAGCTACTCAAATAAGATAAGTTGCTACTTACCTTATATGTATCACATGCACCACATGCTTAATTTTATTATTTTCCGTGTCTTTGATGCCAAATGGTTGCCTGGAAGAGATATCTCTTAGTGGAAAATGTTCCAATTGGTTACATTGTAAGGTATTTTAAGTGGATTTTTTGTAAACTATTTTCTGTGTGGTGTTCAATAAAGAGCATTTGTCTCGTTTTGAATTGTCTTGTCTTGTAGATATCATTTCTATGTCTCCAGCTGCAAGATAAAAATCATCAATAGATACAGGAAGAGATACAACTCATATAACAGCAATTATATAGGTAACTGAAGGCATCGATATGATACAATGTAATCGTCCGACATCTGATAAAGATCCGTAACAAGCTTTTTGCATAAACATAAGCAGACAAAATATGAGCTCTTTATACATGTGATCGCAAGTGGGTCGGTGTATATGTGTTACTAGCTATACCTAATCAGAATAAATATCATATTATCATGGAGGGGACCCTCCAGAACACAAGAAGTGCATTCAAATGTATACTTGTTAGGTCAATAAATTGCGAACCTTATTCTGTTCATAAGTAACGTTTCAAAATTAATTAAATTGTAAAGGTGTGCTGAAAATGAATTTATGTACGACGGTGTTTTTAACATGCCCCGTCCGTGCCTCTTGTCAAAGACCCAGTAGACGAAATAGCACATACTTAATCTTTTACTCGCTATAATACTTGCCTAAGTGTTTCGTATAAAAAGGAAATTATGATCAGGTTGTTCGTATACAAAGATAGTGTTACCAATGTTTTGATATTAGGTAATGGAGTCACTGTGGCAAGCTATTTACAAAGATACATTTGCTGCTCATTTGAAAAATCATAGCAACTTGAACTTTATGACGAATGCCTTACACAACCTGGGTCGAACGTGTCTGTTAGAGGTGTACAAGTAGCCATGCCGACAAGTGCGTGCTATATCAACAGTTGCCCACACGCCGGGCGTATCTGTGCGTTGCATACCGTATGTACGATACGTGCACTTGTTATTGCCAAGCATATCAAATGCTCTGATTTACTAAGCGCTGCCACTGTTCACTTCGCTATCGCGACTGCATTACGTTATCAGCTCAACCCAAAGTTTAACCAAGAGACATGATCCAGACTTAATCGGGACAAACAGCGTGACAGTACTTTAAATTGTGTTTTTAATTATAAAAGTATTTTTTTATAATCCCAGGCCTGTTTCCGTAAATTGCTAATAACATGCGTGTTTTTAATTTATTTTTGATATATATTTCCCATATCACCATCTCAAACTATGCCTGGCGCCCACACAGATGTAGGTTAAGTCAACATCTGAAATAAAACAGCCTTAATTGGAAATAATAAAGAATGCCTTTTTACTAACATAACTTATTAACCATTCTTTCACAACAAAGGCCAAAGAAAAATGAAATAGGTATGTGGCAAAAGTGTAAGTCTAATAAACTAAATAATATTCATCTTCCTTTCCAAAGTCAACAGATCTTAAGAAACGACCAAACCCATAGAAAGGCGTAGCCGTAACATAACCGCCCAAGTTTATTTATCTCTCTGTGCGTCCCTTTCTTGACACCAACGCATCTAGCTGCTAGATTTTAGCACGAATCTTCTCGATACGCGTTAACTCGCAACGTAACTCAGTACGTCACTCGCTTACTGAGTTAGTTAGAAAGAGATGCACTAAGTTACGTAGCAAGTTAACAAGTATCGAGAAGATTCGTGTTTGGTACATAGTTAGACAGAGCCACAGAGAGGGTGAATTGCACTTGGGCGGTCATGTTAGGGCGCCGGTTTAAATGTAAGTTTACACACGCAAATAATTAATTCTGTATTTTTGAATGCCAATAGTGCAAGTTTGATTCGTGCTTTAGTAATTTCAGTACCCGTGCTTTATTAGCACACAATGAAATATTTTAGATAGGTTAGAAATACCCAATTTTTCAAGTTTATTCATGTGTGATTCAAATAGACTTGCACGAAATTTATTCTGCTTTGGTCTTCTTTTAACAATGTCTATCTCAATACACCTGACCACCTGTGTTCGTACCCCTTTAATACTTGTACAGAATATTTCAAAATTTTAACGACGAGCTATTTAATAATTATGGCAATAATCACTTGTACGTACGCACGTACTATCTCGAACTGAAATAAAAATAAGTGAACGCAATCGACCACGTTTTAGTAACGCCCTTAGTTAATTGGATATTATTACATAGGTACAGTTTATATGTGCTTATACATACCTAACTGCTTGAAATGGAAAAGGAAAACACATTCGAATTAAAATTTTAAACGTTTACAAAAATGTAGGAACGAGAAGCCCGTCATTGTTCTGTCCCTTTCGTGAATCGCAGCGACAGATTAAGACATATCATATTCGAACTAAACTATGCTTAAGCGAGTGTTTATGCATACGATAGTAGGTAATTGTTTGCGTTTGTTTCAGGAGTGCGTGTCATAAAAGGATGGTTATAGTTTGATTGGCTGGAGCGTCTGAGAGAATGTTCGGCGCGAACGGCGGCGGGTACGCAGGCAGCGGCGACTGCGCCGAGGGCTACGGCCTGGGCTACGTGGCGGGCAGCGGGCGGCTGCAGCAGTACGCGCACTTCGCGCCGCACCAGAACGTGTGGCACCACCACCACACGCCGCACCACGACTCCTACGGTGCGTGTCATCACGCGAAACACTCACCCGCTTCGCTCTAACTAACCACTACATCATTCTATTATGCTGGTATTGATTGATATAGCAAAGTAATCTTCATGAGAGTTTCTATTCGACATTGATCTTAGTTAAGTACATGTAGTGAGGTATGTAAGGAGACTAGATATTGAAAGTAAAACTAGTTTTGTACCTAATAATATTTTTTTCTATCAACAAGACTGTGTCGAATAGGCCTCCTGCACAGCTAGCACGAGTGTTTATTTTCTCGCTTGTCGCTCAATGTGGCTCTCTCCGGCTGGACTAGATAGGAAGAGACGCACGGAGCAACAAAGTGTGTTGCGTTATCGTGCTGGCGATCCTGAATACCATTTCGCGAATTTGATAATTTGTGCGATTGCTATTGCGATTTTATGTGAATACTTCCTGTTTTGCATGTTCTACAGGTACGGGATGTTTACTAACGAAACTTAAGGAGGCAATCTTACAGGATTATCCTGCATTCGTATTACGCATGCGTAGCGGGTAATTTCTTAATGTTAGAAGAACAGGAACAGTCATAGGAAAACCTCAGAGATTCGTAATTAAAACTAGACAATTGCAGTTTCTTGCTTCATCTTGTTTTTCTTATCACAATTATAAAAACTTCAAGAAGTCGTTGAAAAGAACGTTTTGTATATTACATATTTTCGTTAATGAGTATTACATTATGATATTCACATGTTTATTTTGGTGTCAGTTGATTAATTAAGGGAACTTTAAGTCTGCAATTGCGCTATACCTATAGTTAAGTGTGTGTGTGTGTCTTTTTGTGCCTACTTTTAAAGAGTATTAATGAACAACATGGGATTTACCCGCATGAAGACCCCGCGGGTACTGTAAACTCGGTGTAGTTTTACTGTAATAGTAACCGCAGTACCTACCTGAATGAATAGATGAATCAACAATCAAGTGGAAATTAACATTAATCTTCAAGAATGAAATTAAGCAAGGTGTTTAAGGATGGTAAAAAAATTAAAGCAGCCCATTGTAATAAGTAGGTACTTTACCTAATACGTTTCTTTTATGACGTTAACTGGGCAAATAGAAAAAAAATAACGGCGGTGCCTGCCTGCCTGCCAACTTTTAGGTTTGTATCTATTTGAAGTACCTCAATCTATAATCTGATATAAAGGTTTCGGAAGATCTCCAGCTTCGAACTGATAAAAGCCTGATGAATTAAATGCTAATAAGAATAATAAGCAGCCAGTAGCTGATTTGTCGCGAGGCGTGAATCAGAAGCGATAAGCGAGGCGTCGCGCGGCGGTCATACCGTGGCAGATGTCAGTTCGCGCCCTGACCTCTGGCCGCGGAGTCGCGCTATCGGTGACTTCAGTCAGGGTTCAATCTTTCCTGCATACCTAATTTGCTCGCTAATCCGCAATGAATCCCGTAATGGAGTCGATTCCACTATTGCACTCGAGTTGGTTAAATAATATTATAATAGCAGGTTAGTGATACAGTTAGATTACGGTGTGATATTTTATCTAACCCAGATAATACTGATTTGTTTACAAAAGAAAATAAAGGTAAATATGTTCGGTGGTGTTGTCTGCAGGTAGTGGCGGCGTGGGCGGCGTGGCCGGCGTGGGCGGCATGGCCGGCGGCCTCTACGGCCAAAACATGGTGATGGGCTCGTGGTGCGCGCCCTACGACGCGCTGCAACGCCCGCCCGCCTACGGTAACACATCAACTTGCTTTACAAATTTTGAATTAGTTATTCTAGAGAGGTACGATACAAATTAACTTATTTTCATGTTCTTTTTTTTTAAAGACTATCTTAAAGGCAAGTTTTTTAAATTGTTTTCGATAATACGGGTCAATAAATAAAAGTTAAACTAAAAACTTTATGATTTGAATCATATTTCTTTGTTAGTACGCGTACCTACCTAGGCTATCGTGTCTCACCAGAAAAAAGGATTAGTGTTAGCCGGCATCCCTAGTGCATGACTGACGCGGGTTTAATTTATCCGTCAGTGCATTCTTATCTTGTGACCCTAGTTATAGAGCTACGCTCGGGATTTACTTGTCGTTGTTTCAGTCAAGTTAGAGTCGCTGATCTTAATATCAAACTCTGCACTGTATGATCTTTAAAATTCGTTTTATATTAATAAACTTAGGTACGGTTCGACTTTAAATTATTCAACTTTAAGCTCCTGCAGTTAAAATAAATTTTGTTTTAATTTCCTGATCTGGATTTTTCACACATGAACAAACAGTATAGGCTTGATGTGAATTTTGAAATGTAAACACAACACCCTCCTAGTAAATAATTTAAGTTGTACCTACTAAGTTCTGCGGGGAATTACACAATGCGCATTAATATCTTATTGTGGCCAGGAGCATAGCTGTACTGAATCATTTTACGGTTTTCCCGTTACAATTTTTCAGATACTTATTTATCTCACTGTTCGTTATCGTCCCTTTAACTAATTTTAACAATCTTTCGTAATAAAATTCACAATATATTTTTTTTCCTAAATAATATTCTTCACATTACAAGTTGATGTGGGTTTAATCCATCGTCATTTTAGCACCAATTTATTTAGTCCGACCTAGGTACCTTCAAGCACATGTAATTTATTTATTATCATTAAGCCAAGTACCTATTAGTACCTAGAACAAGATAACGATTTAGATAAGAAAATGTAACCTACCTCACAATGATTTATATGTCAAAACATTGATTGCATTTGTTCGTTTATCTTGTATGATATAGCTTTATCCTTTTATACCCGACTGCGGCTAAAGTGAAAAATGAGGGTTAAGTTTGCCCTGTATGCTGTATGTAAGTCTCGCTTAGTCGTTGTTCCCTCGTAAACACTTAAACTGATGGACGAATTTTTAGTAACTGTCGTATCATTGGATTCGTATTAGTGGCGCGGTTGCATATCACTCGATACTTGAATGTAAAAATAAACAAAATGGCGAATTTTAGACACTACAATTGTGAGACAAAAAAAATACTACACTCAATCCAATTGAGAAAGGAAATATAATACTCAATAATAAATTTAAAATAGAAAATAATTTATTCATATTACTTACATTAATAATAATTAAAAAACATTATCGAGTGAGGCATTTAAATTAAGAGCCGGTTTGAAAATATGTTGTTTAATTATTTTTTTACTTGAACTTTGTATTCAAAATAATAAGAATGTTTTTACCATACTCAGGCTTTTACCTAGCCGGGAATACAACATACTCGTACTTGGCATTTTCGTGAATCCACACTCCACGCCGAATAAAAGATAAGATTTGACGACCAGATAGCCGGCAGTAGTTAGTAACTCTGACTATGAAGCTAGGGGTTCCGGTTTCGATTCCCGTGAGGAGTAAATGTTCGTATGATGAATGTGAATGTTTAACCGTGATAAACCCGAAATTGACACAGATCTTTGAAATACAAAGTCGACTTGGGGATCCAAAAATAATGTTAGATTTGGGTTTCCGTGGCTCAAGTACGACTTGAGCAGTGGCTCAAATTTTACTTGTCATAAGTAGTGACTTATGACAATATTTAAGTAAAATTTTCATTCGCTGTTTGGAATCTGAAAAACAATACCGACCAGAATCATAGTTAGACACCCATGATAATTATTGTAATCGAAATTAATTATTTCTAAATTTTTTCGATTTTTTTTTTTACATTCAAATTAAATTTAAAATGCTATATAATGAAATGACAACACAAAGAAAAATTAAGGTAATGGCAGGATCAGCATTCCGTGCCTTGCGTATTCCAGTTTCCGCCACATTACCGCTGCTATACCCTACCGTACCGTGCCGTACCCTGCTGGGGTTCATATCCTGCCATTACCCTAATTTTTCTTTGTGTTGTCATTTCATTATATAGCATTTTAAATTTACCCATGATAATGTTTTATTTAAAAAAAAACGATTTGAGTACCTCCTCTTTTTTTTAAGTAGGTTAAAAATAGCATCCAGCCCGCCGTCTAGAATAACAAACTAATGGTAAATGCGGGTTTATCAATAACAATTTTTAACAAAATATCATTGACATAATGTCAAATTTAGGATAATTCAGAATAGCACTAATTTAACACTCCTATCAACTTGCTTTCATACGTAGTGAAAACTAAAATAAAACAATAAAAATAAATACCGGAAAAGTGCAAGTCGGGGGACAGAGCCACACCTCTGGCTTGCCTTAACCGGCCGGTCAGAGTGGAGTCGCAAGAGTAGATATGCTCGAGGGTAGATGTAAACGCAAGTGGCGAGGTGGCACTAAGTGTAGTGTCCAGTAGCACCTCTCTACCCTACGCCTTCCGCTTGCCTCTGAACCAATTTATATATCGGCTTTAAAACGGGCCCATCTAGCGGAGGGAGAGTCACAATAGCAAGCCCAATAGTCAGTCCATCGTTTTCCTCCCCATATTCTTTTATGGTTTAGGATCCATCTATTCACAATAGTTAACACCTGGTGGGGCTGCTGGTGTCCCTGTGTCACGGACAGGGCAGCATCCGACCGGAGTACCCATCATACTTCCTTAACTTATCTAAATGGCCTCAACGTGTTGGCTTCAGCTCAGCTGCGCACGCCTCCCAAAAATCCGGGACACTCATGTCCTGTGAATAGGAATGATAATAAATAATAATACCTAATTAATTGTCATAAGTCCTGTGTATAAAATCACTGATGATGAATCAGTTACTTATCAGTGTTGGAGTGACATCAACTTCAATTATAGGTTAATATTATTCATTTCAAATTTTATGTGCAATGAATCATGCATAATCATGGAGAATTATATTTAGTGAAAACTTCACCACTATTCAAAACAATAAATACCAAAGACCCTAGAAATTTAACAGCCTAAACATTAAAAATGCTTAACAAATTAATCAACGGAGTATGAACTGAATCAGAACACTTATACGAACTTTTCTCTGGGTACAAGATAGACTGACCTACAAAAAAACACAATCCAAGGCATATCAAAATACATTTTCAACACGCAATAGCTAAGTTTTTACTCCTTCTTATAGGTCGATTCATAAGAGCTGGCACCGATTTTCTATAAAATTATACGAGTACCTACTTTTAATTAGATTCCTCCGATGCACGAAAACAAATTTGCTACCAACTTTACTAATAAAATTAATGAAATCTATTGTTGTTTCCTTAATTACTGGAATCTGTGCTTCCCCAACCGCATACACTAATAATCTTCAGAGCTAAATTCTGTAATCAAAAATTAACTTTGCTTGCAATAACAAGGAAACAAATTACTGAAACAAATAGGTATCATAATGTGTGTGGGGTTTCGTTATTTCAGCATAAAGCTCGTATTTTTAAAGGCTCGTTTACCTAATAATAATACAATTGTTTGATTTTTGTCAAATTTGGATCTTAGTGTAATAAGAGCCAGCTTAATCAATTCCAGCTGATCAAAATTAAATTAGCAGAAGAAATTAGCACTAAGATTTTCTTAAAGATGGTAACAAAAGGCTCTGCCTCAATTTAAGGTCACTTTATCATACCAATCAGTCATTATCCTTCTTTTTGTTCCCCTTACTTTTTGTTACCCATTGGATCACCACGATTCAGCAGGTTAGGTTCTTATATTGGAGCTACTAACATCTAACCTCTGGACCCCTGTGACAGGGTAACCAAACTGATACAATCAGGACTACACTTACATATACTTGAAAGTGCAGGTTTCGTCTAAGTAATTAACAAAAGTTAGAAAAACTCATTGATGCATGACGACGGCTGGGGATTGATCTCGATACCCCAGGATCACGAGTCCACCCCAACTCATCATACCAAGCAGTTGTACAGGCGCTGAAACTAACTTAGTCTATTATATACCAATTGGCGAACAGATGGCGGGCTGGATGCGTACGAAGAGGGACGCGAATGCGTTAACTGCGGCGCCAATAACACTCCGTTGTGGCGGAGGGACTCGACCGGGCACTACCTCTGCAACGCTTGCGGCCTGTACCACAAGATCAACGGCGTCAACCGGCCGCTCGTCAAGCCCAGCAAGCGGCTGGTAAGTGCATCGAACATGTTGTAGTAACGCGCTCTGTTTTGAAACAGGTGCAGATGCGGAGCTACTGACGCGCTTCTATAAGGACGGCTCCGTGCAGAGATGGATGAGTGTGGAGGGCATGGCCAGGGGCATGAAGAAGGTGAGTCGGTGGCGTGTAGACTAGTGCATGTTCCCTCTCCGTATACCCTCGACGACACCCAGTCACTCTCGCACGCACGCGCTATCTATCCTCTGTCCATTTTAAAATTATTTTGGCTTTAGCGAGTGATAGGAAACTACACGCTACCGCTCTCCCTTCCGATAGCCATAGTCGCGCTAGGATCTCGTAGGTGTATCTGTAAATAAACTATTAAAAATACCTTGGTCTGCAGTAGGGTTCGCAGGTTTTACTTTAGCCATTAAAACGAAGCACTCGTTTTGTTTACAATGATACCTCACATTTAATTATAAAATCTATAAATAATTACTAGAATGAAACTTGAGAAATGTTCAAACCATCAAGGCACGCTCCACAGCGCCCACGGGCTCGGCACGGCTGATAGCAAAGTGCTTCGTTTTGCACTCTCGCGATCATAAACATAAACATCACAGTTCAACACGTGCCAAGATAATCTGCCTAACGCTGTCCCTTTAGTCTAGGGTTCCTTGTGAACACAGCGTGAAAAATAAAATGTATCTAAAGACCATATTTGCGATAAAACCTCATTTTATGTGTCTACTCTAAGTGCTTCACTGTTCATATAGGTAGAAAACTATAGTATCTACTTGAAATTATTTAATTAGGCACCAAAAACTGATGACATTTTTAATTTAAACCTTTTAATTTGAACCTTTTTTATTGGCATATTCTAAGTACAACATTTAATTCACAAACCCTAGAATAGTTCTATCGAGTAACTAAATTCTTTGCAAATTGCACTAGGTTGTAAATATACCGGCGCTGGCAAAGCGGGTCCAGCCAGGAGTCGTAACTTATCATTACATTAACCCACACCTAATCACAACTGGACGAATGCGATTATTGTGACGGGCAAAGATAGCGGCGACGATAACGCGGCTGAGGCATACGCTGGGAGCACTTTACCAGGAGACACATTTGCCGATTACTGGACATATCAGCATTGGATATTGAACCTTGACTAGTAACTGTCGATGAGTTATCTCGGTGTAAACGACGCACACAATGCGACGCTGAGATAGCTGCGGTTCGCACACTCTGAGGATATAATCAGGTAGCGTCGCCCAATCGCGAGCGGCTCCGCCCGCGCGGCGTCGTGAGTGCGCGGTAGCTGCATGCAGAACCATTACCGGAACCGGCACGCGCCGGAAAATTGCTTGCGTAGGCGCACCTCTTTCAGGCATCACTGTGTTCCCTAAATAAAAGTGAACTTAATGTATTTGGTGATGTAGTGGGGATGGTTAAGGTTAACACATTTACGTGTTGTATTGTTACTAAAGTCATTATTATGTACAAATAGTTCTTTGTTTCTGACATATATATGCATATAGAGCGAAGTTTAATAATAAGTAGGTACGCACTGGTAATGATCACTATCATAATTCACGCCCCAACTAAAGGGTAAAGAAACAGAAACCAATTTTTTACTAACCACTGGTGTTTGGGTCTACTTTATTTCGATTCGTTAACCCAACAATAAGTGTGCTCTGAACAAATTAAGGTTTTAATTGTTTGGTATCCAAAGGTTCATAAAATAAATAAGAAGAATACACATTATAATATCCGCTTACTTTTAGTAATAGGTCAACATAAAGAATGCGGTAAGTACCTAAGTGCGTTTAGTGTCACGTATGGTTGCGCATTGCAGTCGGCGGCGCGGCGCCACGGCCAGTGCTGCACCAACTGCGGCTCGCGCAACACCACTCTCTGGCGGCGAAACAACGATGGCGAGCCTGTCTGCAACGCCTGCGGGCTCTATTACAAGCTGCACGGAATCAACCGGTACTAATCCATTAAAAACATGCCCGTTTTCGCACTCTTTAGACACAGGGGCGACTCTACCAATGGTGCAAGGGTTCCATTTAATTCGCGCGCTTTGGCCATTTTAAACTTTATGTTATATTTAATAAAAATGAAGCGCACGAAGCCCTATGCGTAAATTTAAGTCCTGACTTCCTAAATCGACTGAACCACCAATTAGAGCTCACACCTCAGCACCGAAATTAAACAATAGCCGGGACTGTTTACACCTAAGTTAAACCAATATGTGTAAAATACCTGATACATCCACAAGTTCCAAAGTACCCAACTATCAAATGTGAAGTTTTCGATTACTATTTAGCTTGGCATTACTAAGTATTCTTCCTTGATGTTCACAGGCCACTAGCAATGAGAAAAGACGGAATACAAACTAGAAAACGGAAACCGAAGAAGTCTGCCAATGGTGCTAAATCCACGCAAGAAGGTTCAAAGAAAGACGGACAATGTTCTCCTGGAGTAGATGGTAAGCTTCAGTTGATAGCAAATGCAAACTTTAAACAGATATGCCGTGACCCGTGACAGTAGGCGAGAGTGCACCTTTACTTTTGACAACAAATATTTGTCCACCAAAATTAATTTTACAATATCGCCATCAATAATGAACACTAAAATAGTTAAGAAACCAAATAACGAAACCCTAAAGAGTACAATGGTCTAAGCAGTTTATTACTGATGTCTGGTGCTGAAAACTGTACCTATCTGTTACACAAAAGTGAGTACCTAAATGATCGATCACCAAATCTTAGCACCCGCTATGGCTACCCAAATAAACCACTATGCCTGGCATAAAATATAGGCATATTATATTACCAAAAGAAGTATAATGGTGCGGAATTTAATATAAGTTGGAAGACGCGATGTCATAATGTTACCTATTTTACAAAGTAACATTAGATACACAAAAATTTCTGCGAGTATGTATATGTTTGCGGGTGGTAGGACCTTGTGCAAGGTCCGTCCGGATCGCTACCACCATCTTGCTCGCTAATCACTGTTGTGTTCCGGCGTGGAGAGCAAGACAGCCGGTGTAATTACTGGCACAAGAGGTATTCCATCTTAGCCCTCTGGGTTGGCAACGCATCTGCACTCTCTTTGTTGTTGCAGGTGTCTATAGGCGGTGGTGATCACTTACCATCAGGTGAACCACTTGCTTGTTTGCCTTCTTATGTTGTATTAAAAAAAATGTTTTTTTTAATCAGTCGAATTGAGAACCTCCTCCTTTTCGTCGGTTAAAAAGGAAAACCTTTTTTGTGAGCTATTTAAGTATCTGACTGAACATATAATATAATAAATACGCCGATAATAATCACAATAAGCTTGGAAGCATTAAGACAAAATCAAAATTGTCACCTTAACATTTTATACTGGCTGTAACTACAAAATAAATATTTAGTGTTGTATTGTATTTGCGGTCAAAAAGTCGGTGTTAATTTTGCTATATTTGAGTAAAAAGTGCTTTATTTGGAGTGATACATGATACATTAATAGGAGAACATAATATAAAATAATTAGACTACCTGCGGCCCTAACATGACAGCCCAGGTTTAATTTAACCCCTCCCTGTGTCTCTGTCTAACTAGTGTCATAAGAAAGGGACGCAGATAGAGATAAACTAAACTTGGCCAGCCATGTTAAGGCCACAGCATGATTAATTCTGTGCCTCCTGTGATAAGTGATGTAACTCGACTTGTACCCTTTTGTGTTTTTTTATTTAGAAATAATCAGAAAAAAATTACGAATTTTTTGGTCTATGTCACGTACTTCTAGGAGCTATCTGTGCCTCCTGTGATAAGTGATGTAACTCGACTTGTACCCTTTTGTGTTTTTTTATTTAGAAATAATCAGAAAAAAATTGCGAATTTTTTGGTCTATGTCACGTACTTCTAGGAGCTATAGTTTCGGAGATAATTTTGTGAAAAGTGATACAAGTAACGGTATTTCGGCAAAAAAATGGTGCAGATTGATATATATCAAGTTGTAACCCCCTTTATGTGACTGCTCTTAAGGCTATTTTCGTGCTTTGTGGTATAAGTGAAATTGAATTTATTTTCACATTTTATTTTTCGGTATTTTTTTCAGAAAAATTGATATATCTACAGTTATATCACTTTTGACCAACTTTTCTAAAACCAGACCAGGGTACAACTCAACATGTACCTACCAATGCGAGACCAATTTGATACATTTTTTTGTGATAAGTGATACATCTCGTCATGAATCACTTTGCACAAATAAATTTTTAAGTGTAAAGGAATACAAATTGAATTATATCTAAAAGTCAAACTATTCCGGTAAAATATTTATGCAATAGCAGTTGTGTTAAGTAATACAAGTGCGAGCATAAAGAGTGTGGTGGGAGTGCGCGGGGGCGAGGTGACGCGGGAGCGGGGATGCGCGGTACCTAGGTGTGACAAGGTGTGGTTACGTCGGAATTCACTATGGATCGACGCGTAAGTTAATAGTTGTATCATTTTACACGAATTTTCATATATTTTAATTTTTCGTCTAAGTATTGAAATATATCAATTGACACGAAATAATGTTATGTAAACAGTACAGTCACAGCCAAGGTAGCTCGTTTTTCTTTTTGTATTTTGCTTAATGTACTTATTTGATCATAAGTGTCAATCTAACTTTTCAGAGATACTTGGATACTGTGTGCGTGCTATGATTGTTCTGATTACTATCTACCTATACCTATGCTGGCACAAATTCCTTTTAAATCTATTAGCTAATAAAAATAAATAAGCCTATTACGATTTTATCAGACTAATACTATCAACCTTTGCTATTAATTGTGCTACTTACTGTTAAGTAGGTACTACTTAAACTACTTTATTATCTACTCCTTATTACAAACTACTTTCTTAAATAACTATAAATACTAAATTGCATCATGTACTTATCAAAACACATCAAACGGTTTTTTATTCCAGGTGTCATTTCCTCATCCTCGCGTTGCTTTAGCTAGCTACTTTCAATATGGCAAAAACGACGTCTCAAAGCAATATTGAAGCGGGAATTGCAGAAACAGAAGAAAATGCATGTGATGATGACGCTGGATCCAATGTGAGAGAACTAACAGAAGAATCGCTGCCAGAAAAGCATAACGAATGTCCGGTCACTCCTCGTAACGTACAGCAGAGTACTGGAGAGTACCTTCTTATGAAATACTACACTTTTGCGGGAAGGGATTTCGTCTGAATGTTTTGCAGCATTTGGAAATAGGTACAACAACGCGGGGTTCATTATCAATGAACAGGTTAATTTTCCTTCATCTCCTTTATTGCGGGTGTGTTTAAATTCTATCATTAACATTGTCATAATGGATAAAAAGGATTGTCATTGGGGGGTAGTTTAGATTGAGAAAAAGTATGTGGGTAGTTTGTGAGACATAATAATGTATGGGGGTACTTTTGTTTTGTTTTTCAATTTTGGGGGTACATTAAACGAGTTTTGTGTTTTTAAAGGGTATTTGTGCAAAAATGTTGGCGGTCGGTGAGATTAAAGAAAAATGTTTTAGTTTGTCAGTACGTGATTCGTTCAAGTAGCGAACGGTCGTACTATTTGATCCGGATGATGCCTCGTACAGAGGTGAAACGCGCGTCGATCGTGTTGTTTTAGTATTAAGTGGTGGTGGTGTATAGTTGAGTCTGTGTAATATATGACTGTTGTTTCGTGTAGAGGCGTAGGAGGATGGGTTTTGCCATGAAGATACATATGTTGCACAGACGCAACTATCTTGCACGAGCACGGCAGTGGTTTTGCGGAGTAGCAAAGTACTTTTAATTTGTTCTAGTTTGTTATTTGTGAAGTATGTTAGTTTTTCTAGATTTTTATGAGTCTGACAATGATTATGATACTTTTTTTGTATTTAATAACTTTAACACGTCTAATCATAATACTTACTTGTAAGATTGAACCAAGCCATTTGTTAGTTTTTAAGAAACCTACTTAAATTTTCATCCAAGTTTTTTGAAACTTATAAGTTCCTATAGAGGCAGAAGTCAGCTTTATCCTTGTCCCAATTTACCAAAAAATATGATTATAAGATCTCAACTTACCTTTGTTAAGAATTGTGATGAATATGTGCCTTAAATGTAAGTTAATTATTCATTTTGGTAAAGTTTAATAAACGTTGATTATGTTTCTAAATACTTATATTTATTTACACAATAAATATGAATGTTGACGAGGGGTATAACTTGACTTGTATCTTTTAACACCTTTTTTCACATGCCTATAATTTTGGCAAACTGATATAAGTTAGGTAAATTTTATTTGTAACGGGGTACAAAGTCAAAAAATCTATTTTCCAATGTTTTATGTTTTACTTTAGTTCAAGCAACATTGAGCTGGGAACATTATAACGCGAGTTATAGGATTTTACAAGTTCATGTATATCAGTTTACACCAAGAGATATTATGGGAGCTCCAGGGATGCACCATGATATAACTCAACTTGTATCATCTAACACATATTATTTACACATATTAGACATTTCAATAGGTACAACTCACAGGTTTTTCGCGATTTTCTTCGAAATTACAATTTTTACCGAAAAACACTAAATGCTAGTTTATAGAGTATATTTTTATCTAAAAAAAAAAGTGTTTCGGTAAATGCTAGCCCTCCTGGCTCACGAACCAGAATTTTTTTAATCTTATTTTTGCTCTCCTGTAAAATGACGATTTTACACTTGTATCACTTATCACAGGAGGCACAGCTATAGTTTCGGAGATAATTTTGTGAAAAGTGATACAAGTAACGGCATTTCGGCAAAAAAATGGTGCAGATTGATATATATCAAGTTGTAACCCCCTTTATGTGACTGCTCTTAAGGCTATTTTCGTGCTTTGTGGTATAAGTGAAATTGAATTTATTTTCACATTTTATTTTTCGGTATTTTTTTCAGAAAAATTGATATATCTACAGTTATATCACTTTTGACCAACTTTTCTAAAACCAGACCAGGGTACAACTCAACATGTACCTACCAATGCGAGACCAATTTCATACATTTTTTTGTGATAAGTGATACATCTCGTCATGAATCACTTTTCACAAATAAATTTTTAAGTGTAAAGGAATACAAATTGAATTATATCTAAAAGTCAAATTATTCCCGTAAAATATTTATGCAATAGCAGTTGTGTTCAGTAATACAAGTGCGAGCATAAAGAGTGTGGTGGGAGTGCGCGGGGGCGAGGTGACGCGGGAGCGGGGGTGCGCGGGACCTAGGTGTGACAAGGTGTGGTTACGTCGGAATTTACTATGGATCGACGCGTAAGTTAATAGTTGTATCATTTTACACGAATTTTCATATATTTTAATTTTTCGTCTAAGTATTGAAATATATCAATTGACACGAAATAATGTTATGTAAACAGTACAGTCACAGCCAAGGTAGCTCTTTTTTCTTTTTTGTATTTTGCTTAATGTACTTATTTGATCATAAGTGTCAATCTAACTTTTCAGAGATACTTGGATACGGTGTCCGTGCTATGATTGTTTTTATTACTATCTACCTATACATATGCTGGCACAAATTCCTTTTAGCTCTATTAGCTAATAAAAAAAATAAGCCAATTACGATCTTATCAGAATAATACTATCAACCTTTGCTATTAATTATGCTACTTACTATTAGGTAGGTACTACTTAAACTACTTTATTATCTACTCCTTATTACAAACTACTTTCTTAAACCACTATAAATACTAAATTGGATCATGTACTTATCAAAACACATCAAACGGTTTTTTATTCCAGGTGTCATTTCCCCATTCTCGCGTTGCTTTAGCTAGCTACTTTCAATAAGGCAAAAACGACGTCTCAAAGCAATATTGAAGCGAGAATTGCAGAAACAGAAGAAAATGCATGTGATGATGACGCTGAATCCAATGTGAGAGAACTAATAGAAGAATCGCTGCCAGAAAAGCATAACGAATGTCCGGTCACTCCTCGCAACGTACAGCAGAGTACTACTGGAGAGTGCCTTCTTATGAAATACTACACTTTTGCGGGAAGGGATTTCGTCTGAATGTTTTGCAGCATTTGGAAATAGGTACAACAACGCGGGGTTCATTATCAATGAACAGGTTAATTTTCCTTCATCTCCTTTAATTGCGGGTGTGTTTAAATTCTATCATTAACATTGTTATAATGGATAAATAAAAAGGATTGTCATGGGGGGTAGTTTAGATTGAGAAAAAGTATGTGGGTAGTTTGTGAGACATAATAATATATGGGGGGGTCTTTTAATTTGTTTTTCAATTTTGGGGGAACATTAAACGAGTTTTGTGTTTTTAAAGGGTATTTGTGCAAAAATGTTGGCGGTAGGCGAGATTAAAGAGAAATGGTTTAGTTTGTCAGTACGTGATTCGTTCAAGTAGCGAACGGTCGTACTATTTGATCCGGATGATGCCTCGTACAGAGGTGAAACGCGCGTCGATCGTGTTGTTTTAGTATTAAGTGGTGGTGGTGTATAGTTGAGTCTGTGTGATATATGACTGTTGTTTCGTGTAGAGGCGTAGGAGGATGGGTTTTGTCATGAAGATATATATGTTGCACAGACGCAGCTATCTTGCACGAGCACGGCAGTGGTTTTGCGGAGTAGCAAAGTACTCTTAATTTGTTCCAGTTTGTTATTTGTGAAGTATGTTAGTTTTTCTAGATTTTTATGAGACTGACAATGATTATGATACTTTTTGTATTTAATAACTTCAACACGTCTAATCATAATACTTACTTGTAAGATTGAACCAAGCCATTTCTTAGTTTTTAAGAAACCTACTTAAATTTTCATCCAAGTATTTTGAAACTTATAAGTTCCTATAGAGGCTGAAGTCAGCTTTATCCTTGTCCCAATTTACCAAAAAATATGATTATAAGATCTCAACTTACCTTTGTTAAGAATTGTGATGAATATATGCCTTAAATGTAAGTTAATTATTCATTTTGGTTACGTTTAATAAACGTTGATTATGTTTCTAAATACTTATATTTATTTACACGATAAATATGAATGTTGGCGAGGGGTATAACTTGACTTGTATCTTTTAACACTTTTTTCACAGGGCTATAATTTTGGCAAACTGATATAAGTTAGGTAAATTTTGTTTGTAACGGGGTACAAAGTTAAAAAATCTATTTTCCAAGGTTTTATGTTTTACTTTAGTTCAAGCAACATTGAGCTGGGAACATTATAACGCGAGTTATAGGGTTTTACAAGTTCATGTATATCAGTTTACACCACGAGATATTATGGGTGCTCCAGGGGTGCACCATGATATAACTCAACTTGTATCATCTAACACATATTATTTACTCATATTAGACATTTCAATAGGTACAACTCGCGGATTTTTCGCGATTTTCTTCGAAATTACAATTTTTACCGAAAAACATTAAATGCTAATTTATAGAATATATTTTTATCTATAAAAAAAAGTGCTTCGGTAAATGCTAGCCCCCCTGGCTCACGAACCAGAATTTTTTTAATCTTATTTTTGCTCTCCTGTAAAATGACGATTTTACACTTGTATCACTTATCACAGGAGGCACAGAATTAAATGATGGTTTCAAATATTGGTTATCATTTATTAGGAGTTATTTGCTATAATAGGTTTTAGCGAGATGTTTTTTTTTTTTTTATACAACATAGGAAGGCAAACAAGCAGGTGGGTGGATGTGCAACCATATAGGCAAACATTAGGTACATATTGTGTTTGTTAATCGTTTTCACACAATAGAGGGTCACAATGGAGTTGAACCTTTTAGTAAACTCAGGTGGTATTTTTTTTAATCCTGGGTTTTCATTTTTATCAGTTAAATTAACCCTCAGCAGGAAGGTGCACTATCTAGGTACGGTACAAACTTTCATAAACAAATCGTCGAACTTTACGGTTTACACGTTCAAGTTCTATTTTAATATTTCGTTAATTTTCATGTATAAATAGTAGATACTATACAATTTTCAGAGAGCGAGCCGAGCGTGTCAGAAGTGCCACTTCCCTTAACAGCATCGATGTCTAGTCACGGAACGGTGCCCAAGCCGCGCACGGAAGCGCATGCGTCGGAGACGTCCCCGCACGCGCACGCGCATGGCCAGAGCCACTCGCATGCGCAGTACCCGCTGGGGCTGCCGGCCACACCCGGTTTCCTCTCCAACCCTTCACTCTTCAACATCAAGAGCGAACCGAATGCACCTAACGGCTACGACGGATATGCAGCCCACACCGGGGGGCATTATCACTCGCAGCAACATTATTTGCATGCGCTACAGGTAAAATTCCGTTTCCTTCTACGATTTATTTCTGTTCTATTGTTGCCTATAGCTGTCTTGTACAGTCAGCTGCAAAAATATATATATGTATACAGCCAGAGCTTCAAAATATGTGTAGGTACCTCGACCTTGTTTAGTGGCATAAAGGTGTATAGATATTTTTGACGTCTTGGTAACGTATATATATTTATGATGCTGACCGTACAGTCGATAACTGCAACCTTTACAGACCAAAAATGACGAAACTGAAAGAAATTGTCCGTGCTCGAAAAAGATAGACATACCAGCTTCATAGTTACACACTGTATACCTCCCATTCGAAAAGTGTAATTTTCTCCCAGTCCGTCTTTAAATGGTCACTTATGTGTGTTTTTGACTATACTGCCAATAA
The DNA here is from genome assembly GCA_963691745.1 of Ditula angustiorana. Lineage (NCBI taxonomy): Eukaryota > Metazoa > Arthropoda > Insecta > Lepidoptera > Tortricidae > Ditula > Ditula angustiorana. Next base: position 17,291,637 of record OY829472.1, read on the forward strand.
AGAACTTTTATTAAAAACGAAGTTTACAATACATTTCCATTTGTGTTTTAATAGTACGGCCTGGGCAATGGCGAAGAAGAAGAAGGCAGCGGGTTCCTGCACCAGCGCAACGTGACCGCGCACGCCAAGCTGATGGCCTCCACGTAGCGCGCCGCCTGCCCCGCCCCCGCGCCGGCGCACCCTTACTCCGACCCGAAATAGCATTTGCATACAAAGTAATTTAGGTATGTCAATATCAACAACAACTCTAAGCGAATAAATATAGTTCTATACTCGGTAGGTTCAAAAGTTTCTGGCCTTTCTTCTCGTTTCTCGCTGTTCAGTGGTTTGCTTCCTTGCTGGTCTCGGTAAACCGGAAAACGACATAGTAACTCTTGTAGGTATAGAAGCCTTACACGGAAACTTTAGGACCCACTTTCGCACTGAAAAAACCTTGTAATCTTCGTATTGCTATATCGCTTGCAACACATATTTGTTAGATATACGAGTATTTAACTCGTTCGTTTACATTTCTTTGACGTTAATTGATTTGATATTAATTCCATCATTGGTGAATTAGAGTATGTTTTCATCTTAAAGGGCTGACACGAACAAAATAAACGTTACATAGGTATACCGACAGATTAATGTTAAGTTAGTCGCTGCGATTTCCGAACACCGCAATGTCAAAAACACGTTTTGCTTGTACGTCTGCAGAATAAAATATCAACGACACACCCGAAGATGCCCTTAAAACAGTATCTCTGTTGTTTATAAAATTATGTATTTTAATTTATGTTCTTATTTTATTCACAAAAAACTTTGGTGTACTATTTTATAACGTTAGTAAAAAGATGTAAAACAACAGTGGCATGAGAGTTTACATAGGTACAAACTGCAACAAACTTATCTGACCATTAAAGAGGGAACTGAGAGAAATTTTCTATGCTCGTAAAAGATAAATCAACTTCATAGTGAATATTCTATTAATATGTGACAATAGGTCTCCCTTTCGAAATATGACAACTTCTTTTAGTTCCTACTTTAATTATCACTGATATGTGTCTTTGACCAAGCTCAAAATCTCTCACATCTTGCCTTTTTTCTATATATATTAGTGCAGAGGGAAAGAAACAGCGCAAGCAACGATTTATCAAAGTATTTGACTCTTGTTAGCGCATAAACATAGTATTGTTAGCGCCTTCAAATGAAAACGTATGCCTAGACAAGGAGGGAAACTATCAAGTCCAAGACAGTTAAGAAATATTTAGGTGCCTACAAAATGCATACTAATGAAGCAATATAATACATTTGTAATACTATTTTTTACCTTCAGTTTTATTGGGGACCTGTAAAAATGAGAAATAAATTAAGGTTCAAATCTGAATAAAAGAGTGGAAGAGTTGATCAAGAACGCTTAAACATTATCCAGCAACTCCAACACGACCGTTCAAGTTTAGTTAATTCCTCCGTGCGTCTCTGACTAGTCTAATTAGAAAGAGTGGTACTGAGACATAAATGCACCTTGGATGGTCATGTGAGGACCACAGGATGAGACTCTGGCAGTTGAACTGTATTCATATCTATATTAAACCTAAATAAATTTTCAACATAATCTTGTCTACTCTTGTACAATATGTGATGCAAACTTCACTTACTAATTTGACGAGGTAGTATATTATTTTAACCATTTCTTTATTCATTAACTATACATGTATGTTTAATAATAATAGACACTTGTAGAAAACATTTGTTTTAAAATATTAGAATAAAACTAAATTAAGTAAGTAAGCTTAGATAGTAGTTTCGTATTGAGAATCTCTCAGTTAAGTTAATGTCTTAATTTACAGTGTAAATTACATTAAGTGCCTAGTAAATACAATTAAAAATAAACATGTATTTTTAATAGGTATCAGTTTGTTTACTCGAAAATTAGAACAGTAATAAGTATTATAACAGTGCGCACCTACGAGTCGTATGAAAGGCAGAAAAGGATACAGTGCCGATATTGATCGAAGAAAAATTTTATGTAGGTACAAACAGCAACAAACTTAGCCGACCATTAGAGAGGGAACTGAGCGAAATTGTCAATACCTACTCGGAAGGGATCAATTTATCAACTTAATAGTGCATACGCTAGGCTGTATGCTTCCCTTTCGAACAATGACACTTTCTCGAAGTTCCGTCTTTAATGGTGACTTATATGTGTCTTCGATTGTACACAAAATTGCTCTATGATAAGAATCGGCAAGGTCAAGTAGGTACTTGTACTATTATTAAATCTGTGGTAAGACATTAAAAATATGTATGCTGATAAGTTTGAAAAACCAGATCTCCTTTTTGGGGTTGTTTGCATTCTGAAACTAGTTCCCATTAAGTATAGTGTTGTCTGTCACACTTTATTTAGTGTGAAAATAAATAGTTAAGTATAGATATACTGAAATTTACTTAAAATTATTGGTCATAACACCTTCAAGTAAATTTTATCATTAGACGAGTCTCATCAGTCTCATAACTTTCGTGACTTAATGTAAGTAGGTACCTATAATTATTACATTTTATTTACTGTTTGTTAAAGAGTACTTCCATCAATGCTCTTCATTAGTCAAGAACAATATGACCAAACACGTTCATTTACTAACATCATCATGAGATCATGGCAGCCATTTTGAATCTATGCAATGTGATATTAGCTTTTTGACTGCATTGATCAAACAGCGGTTCTAACATTACCGATACCAGATTAATGTATTCCCCAGTGTAATCATATCTTATGACACTAGATAGATTGAGCGGCACAGCGGCACTGAGGGTAAGTTATGTTTAAGTCGGTCAATCATGTTGGGGCTGTTAACTGTTTAAATTATTGGTAACAAGCGCTGTACATTGTAAGCAGATGTTAGGTCTACTTTCAAGTAGCAAATAGTAGACTATCATAAAGTTTGCTTAATAATTACTAATATCTGTAGTAGACTTACAAAGTTACATGATTGAAAATAATGAAATTAAATAACAGCCACGTTGTCAGGATAAACACTGACTGACATGCACGAAACTATTGAGTAATAAGTATAAACGATTTACTCGGAGTTTTCATGGTTGGGGCTTTTCTAAAAAAAAAACTTTATTCTTCGCTCATAAACAGTAAGAAAATAAATATACACACAAAAAAAGTTTTACGCCTGTCGACTACAAACAGCCTACTTGGAAGCAAAAATATGGCCCAGCCTTCCTATAATCTGTTAATAAATTGAGCCATTTTTTGCCGCCGAGTAATAAAATCAAATTAATTACGAAAACTCATTGCCATAGGTACTGAAATGTGCATTTAACCTATTTAACGTGGAGAGCAACTTGACGTGACTTGAGCACTTGGATGGGAGCGGAACCTGTGCTATTAAATACTCTTTAAGCAAAGCGAATTTATATTAGACCATGTCCATTGTTATACTATTCTGCTTTGCGACTGTAACATGTAGTAGCTTTAATTAACCTAACGAATACTAGGCTGTACACCAGCCCCCTATACCACAAAACTTACAGGTGCTACAGTTTAACATAGGTATTTGTCACATTTTTGTATGAAAAACTTTACAATAATGTCAAATTATAGCATTTGTAATTTTTGTGATACATGGGCCAGAGGTCCCCAAGTCTTCGTCTTGTAGTTTGGAGACCCCTGCTGAAAATTAAATGAGGTAATTGTTACTGCCTAGTACCCATAAAGAACCATAATAATAGTATACTAGTGTGCACAAGCGAAAGTGAATGGTAAAAATAAATATAAAAAGTTATTTTTGATCTAAAGGTAATCCTTATGAAAGTGGACGTTGCGCCGACTGACAGAGGTTACGAAGCAGCGTGAGGCTGTCGAACCACCCACGAGCCAGTAACAACAAATAAGTAATACCTAGCAACTTTTAAGATCTCCACTTTTGCACTGAAATAAGACGACACATATCCTTATCAAATTAATCACACGATACTGTGATTGTTACAGAACATGCGAGACCATATAACCATGAAAAAGCAAATACTTGTAAAATCATATCATACTCTTGTATTAGCTGTAATCGGGTAAGAAAATACCCCACCTTTGCATTCCAGATTGGTAATGGAGTAATTAAATGCCAAGGAAACTTTCTTAGCTCTAGATTTAAAGTAAATGTATATAAATAGTATTATTTAAAAATGCTGTTGCATCGCTATGACCTACCTTGTATGTGCTAAAGGGAAGCATGTCACGAACACAATGTTGTAGATGTATATTATACATAATAATGTAGTCTATTTCATCACACTTAGGGGCCAATTCGACCGAACTGGTATTAGCTTTATTAAATGACAAAAAGCCATAGTTGTTTAGTTATTTAATCTCAGAATAAAGCTTTAACCACTTTCTACAATTTGGTCCTTACTAAATCAAATCACTGACTGGATTCATTTCACAATCAGTAAAGAATGTAAAAACTGATTTTAGACCATAGTTAGACGGTCTATGCATGTATATATAAATCATGAAGGTTATATTCGTAAGTTATAGACAATGTAAAGATAGATTATACTTGACTGACTAGACTACTTTTTATTATATTTGAGTCAAATGAAATATTTCAAGAAATTAAATACTTACTTGTATTCTTTCAATTTTATTTTAAATATAAACGAGTATGAATCAGTATACAGTTAGTGACATTAAAAATGTGAAGCATCTCAAACTCTTAGCCAACAAGGGTAATTATTGTGAATTAACAATCTAGTATTATTTTATAGACTGTAAGTAAAGTAAATTGCATTTATTATTAGCTGTATATACACTGTTAATCTATGTTACTAGTTTTAACTAGATTTTATGAAATCTACATTTCAGTAACAAATAACAAATGGGATTTATCACAGCATTGGCGTATATAAACATAAGTTAACTCCGGAACAAAATTGTATGTGCAAAATATGTTCTGTTGTAAGTCATATAACATTATAAAATATACCCTATGTTGGAGCACACTGAGTCTTTCATTCTCACCCCATGCTAAGGCTGCTTTGCTGCTTTGTGCAGCGCGTCTCCAGTGAGGCGGTAGTAGCACCACTGTTCTAACTGGGTCAGGTTGACAGCTCCTTTGCCATCATAAAATGACCTTGCGTCATTCCATTCCAAAACATGAAAGTCTAACCGCGAACACTTGCTTGAAGTTGCCTCCTGAAATATAATTATAAAAACTTTATTGCACTACAAAAAAAACTTTGGGTTTACCATTACCAGCTTTACCATCTCTGGGTTGAAATCGTTTTTCAAATGACAGCTTTTATGATACTTCTAATAGATGATACACTTAAATCCTTTATTCAATAACAATATACAATCAAATAAAATAAAAATACAAAAACTAAAGCTCAGCACCAGGTTTCGTCAGTAGATTATCACAAAAAATATAAATTGGGATCCACAACAAGTTGTGTCTGAAATTAACCTAACTTATAGATTATTATCAACTTCAAGTGCTTCAATAATACACATAACAGAACAGTTAGCCAAAGATAACAATGAGTGAAAAATTAAGCAGTTTAAAGTCATAATAACATTTAGAGTATATAGCTCAAAAAAAGTAATTAAACACTTTTGCCTGATTTTATTTTTGAATTTTAAAATGCCTCGTGTCATATTAATTTTTACTGTGCAGGAGAACATAATATTTAAAAACGTTAAACATGTTTACCTTCGCAACTGCCTTAAAAAGCTTATCACCTATACCGCGACGTCTATAGCTCTCTTTCACACACAAGTCCTCCAGCATCATAGACCGACCCTCCCAAGTGGAGTATGTTGGGAAGTATATGGCATAGCCCACAATAACATCTGTGTTTGTATCACCTTCTATGACGGCTACTAAGCACTTGAATACAGGTGGATCAGATTCAAATCCATCTTTTTGTAAATCTAAAAACAAAAAAATTATATAAATATTCTTATAATCTAGTAACATAGGTAAGAAACTTGCAAAATCATGAATTAAATTCAAACCAGTAACTGATAATTTAGGCCCCTCCGGCATTTTTTCAAACTCTGCCAATTCCTGGAAAACAAATTCAGAATATAAAATTCTATTAATCAGATACTCATCTAAGATCAGATATTTAGCCATAATGAAACCAAATAAAAGAGAGTATGTATTAAGTAAAAATTCATACTTGAATTAAACTGGCAACAGCTTTCATGTCTTCTTTTTTGGCCGGCCGGATTTCAATGTTCTTGTCTCCATACTTAACACTCATTTTATTATATTTTCTTAAGAACGATTTCGTATCGTAATTAAAATCGAAATCGAAACCTTACTGCAACCCAACCGTTCACGAGTTTCTGAAGTTCTTTGTTTCAGAGTTATAAAAACTATTTATTTGGTTATTTGCTCGTTATTTGGCATTGACCATGACATGACACCATTGACACTAACAGACTGAAACTTCTCTTAAATTTTTCCGTAGTGTTCCTCCGAGGAAGGCAAAGATATTTATGTCTATACAATCGTGGTTGTCTTCAGTATTTGATGGTTGATATTGATGATACTTATAGCAAAATAATATATTTCGTAATTCTTGTCTTTATCTTTACATAGTATAAAACAAAACCGCGCAACAGGAGGCCTAGCACGCTAGCTTTTATCGACGACATATAACATTTATCCCGTTCAAACCTCTGTGCGCGATAAACGCTAGTGTGCTACTACTATAGCTGATTTCTATACGTTTTCACTGTCATTTAGATTGTTTTTTTTACAGGGTTTTATATACATTACATCCTAGTTGTACCCGTGCGAAGCCGGGGAGGGTCGCTAGTTTCCAATATTTCAAGTCTTGAGTAGTTTACAGTTTTTGAAAAATTAAATTAGTACCTATCTCAATAACTATACGAGTGTTACTCATGATACGAATAAGCGAACGTCTAGTTTAATTATTTTGTAAAGTCGGGGACTCATGATTAAGGACCACGGACTGGACCCCAATTCTCGGTTCATGCGAGATACATCTCACGTGCAAGATCCGTCAAAAGGTGACAGATTTTCAAAGGAATTGACAGTTGTTTTCGTGCGAGATGCATTTCGCATAAACCGAGAAGAGCCATGGTCCGAAACATGTCAGGCATTTCTCGACTTTTGTTTATTTGTTAAAATTTAGTCTTAAGGCTTATGACTTGTATTGTATGGCTATGGAACTTGTTCTGTAATAAATAATCAGAGACATTTTTGTTGTTTTATTAGCTAACACTGAAGCGTTCGTAACCCCCCTTGAATTGCTTCGAAGGGAAGGGGGGGGGCTCAAAAAAAACTGGACTAGGCTATGTTGAATAAACAACGAACTTTCAATGTTACATTAAAATACCAAAGATGATTACTGTTTATTCATAATTAATATAGTATGATACAAGATTAACTTAGTTTTTTTTATATATCATAGGTATCTGATAATAAAACCACTAACATAAAAAGAGAACTCGAGCAGCTAATGTCCAGACTCGAGCATGAGGTACTATCACGGAAGTACTTAACATGTTAGTAACGCGTTAATACATAATTATTGTAAGGGTCATTAAAGGGTTAAATAATCCTTAAAAATATACCTTTCGGATCCCAAAACATAGCAACGTGTGGGTGTAATCAGATCATGAATCAATAGGCCAAAGAAAGCTAATAGGTACGTAGTCAGAATGACTTCTAAAAACAAGCTGGTAAAGTCTCCGCCACTTGGGATTAGAAAGAACATTCTTAAGAAAATATTTAATTGATTATAATCATATTATTAACAGGCAAAATAATATAGTTATTACATTTACAAAGAAATGTACATATTGCTCTATGATATAAAATAAGAACTAATCTTTAACTTTAACCAACCAAAACACCATACAGCTTCCATAGGTATTTAGTACATTTTTCGAAAGAAATCACTGTACCAACACTACAAAAACCAACGCGTGCAAAATCTCTATTTCATTGCAAGATTCGAATCAGTCTAAAACCTCTGCATTGCTACACTCTGCAGCAGATACATCTACACAGCCGACGATGTCAAAGGCTCTACTCACGACTATTGTCAAGAGAATAAGAACTTGTGTGGTTCGACCCTTTTCTGTATTCAGCTACTTCTGTCAGGTACCGACTGTACGAGTAGAACAGTTATCGCCAGCATGAAGCATTCATCCCTTTCAGACACGAATTGTGATTAGAAAAGGCTATGTACTTTATGTCCGGGAAAAAACGAGTGCTAAATTCTCCGCGTACGGGCTAGTATTTGCGGCAATTTTTAGCCATAACTGTTGATGAAGAAATGAAAACAAAACTAGCCCATATGCCAGCTTTTATTGCCAACACGTAAAAATATTGCTTGTAAATTACCTAGTGATGCTATAAGTAATAATTTGCATATATTATATACACTTACAGTTAATATAACCATATTGTATTGATACTGCGACAAGTGATGAATGTTGGTGTTTATAAACTCTATCTGTTCCTAGCATTGCAAGACCGATATTTACTTTACACAAAGTACGCAGGTCCGCACTCTAGCATGTACGAGTCGAGCAGGATCTCTGCAGCCACACTTCATTACGAGAGCGGCTGCGTGACCGACGTCGCCAATTTATTAACATAATGAAAATACTTCTACAGGAAAACCCAAATCCAAAGAAGTATTAAAGTAAAAAAAGGAAATGAATTTACTGCACTTATTATAACAACGTAGTGCCATTTAATAACAGTATAAAAATATAATTTCAATTAACGTACATTACAGTGAACTAGAATAATTTTAAACTAGACATAAAACCATTATCAATATCCACATTTTACAATCAACTAAAGGCTCAGTATTTTCATAGCCATCATATCTTTTCTCTATCTTGCGTATTTACATTATTTCATCTAATATTAAATATTTTCTCTAGGCAACTTGTGCATTGAATTTATAGTAGTCGGTAAAATGTTGCTTTACTGTTTATTCAAGGTCAGTTTCCAACTGTACATAGCGACAGAATGCGACATCACTTCTTCACTGGCAGCAAATCTGTGCCTAAATGCGATAAAAGTGAACTAAATACATTGGTACTGGAACTCTTGAAAATTTATTGAAGATCCGATCACGTCAACATAGACAAATCTGGGGTATAAAGAATCCCTAGGACACATATTGCGATTCGATAAAATTCTACAAATGATATCTCTTACATAAGCAACAACGAGTGACCCGGCTCTAGTGTAGCGGGCAGAGTGACCAACTCTGCCCGCTCACAGAGCAGCAAAAGTCAATGTTGGTACTCCGGTCTTAGCCCGAACTCCTGGACGTAGGCATTGGTCCACGCGTTGCTCGAGGATGGGAGTTTTTCGGTAGAGTCAGTGGTGGGTTCTTCTTTAGTGGTGGTTTCGTTGGAGCGTGTGGGAGACCGCCTAGCCTGGGCTTGCGCTTTGAGCATTTTGCTCATGGTGTTGCGTGGCGTGGGAGGCGGCCGTTCGAGCGTGCGGCCGTGCACGACTGACACGTGCCGCTCAAGCATGTAGCGCCGTTCAAAGCGCTCCTGGCAGAAGTTGCAGCGGAACAGCCGGCGGCGCGGCGGCGGTGGCGTCGCGGGCGTCGCCGGTGCGCTCGGCGGTGCGCCCTCCGACGAGTGGGACTTGCTGTGCGCCACCAGGTTATACCTGCAAATTGTTACCATAACTCTAACTCGAGCGATAAATCGCAGCATTGCCATCGACACAGGAAACAAACCACCGCCGGGGCAAAACAGTACCCAACTGAAGGGTATTAAACTAGAGTACCCGCAGAACACTCAGCGAGGCAATGTTTTCTAAACTCTATACATTAAGCATGTGCACCTTTACAAAAACATGAATAATAAAAAACATCATTTTCATGAGGAGTTTATAATGTGCAAGATAGGTTATACTTTGCGTTCGCGATAGTCTCCAATCGGAGCATTAAATAACAAGTGTTTATTAAAATTAAACATATAATATAAAAATTTTCTCACATGATGCGTTATTCTCACGAGCTGCAAGCGTACAATGACATTATAATTTTATTGTTTAACGCACAGCAACTGTAACTGTAGAACCGTTGATTCATAGACCACATACATGTATGTACATAGAATTTGAATCTTTGGGTCGTAGCTACAGACCGAACTCAAGTTGCAGTTCCATATTGGTATGGAACTGGAAGTTGAGTCCGGCTTATAACTACGACATTCAGTAACTCGTACTCGTAATAGTATGATACAAATTTACATGTAATATAATAATTCTCCGATGCGTTGCAAACATGAACCTGTATTTCAAATTTACGTAGCATATCTGTATAGATGGGGCCTGTTGAAGGGTAAAGTAATCGTCAATCAAAGCAGCAAAACTTTTTTTATCCTGCCTATTTTTTTCTATTCCATTTTTAGAGTTCCGTACTTAATGCTATGCTCGTCTGTTTGCCTGTATGTCACGCTCACTTTTTCTCAATAACTATCTAGACACGCGGCAGCCTGTCAAGCCAAGTTCAATTAAAGTTACAGGTACCTCCCATACGTGTAAGCAGGGTTTTTTTTACCATGTAACATCAAGGAAAGAACTATCAATAATAAATAGTGCACGACAAGTTCAAATGAAGATGACAATGACGGCACCATCTACCCAACAGTAACACGCACCGCACGTTCTAGATCTAAAAGCGTTGCCAGACGTCTCGCAATTCCGGGACGTTCCACACTTCAGGCATACATTTTAAGATCTCACTGGGACAGACTCTGACCCGCATTTCAACCTTATTGGATTTGTTAAGAGGAGTGTGAACCGAGCCCCAAAAAGCGCACCCCATACAAACGGCAATAACGTTTTCCACCCTTTAAGCCTTAACCTATGGCAATGATTTTTTGGTATGTTGTCATTATGACTTAGAACTAGGTTTGTATGTTTTGAGTTTTTAAATATTCTTCATAGGTTTGACAATATTTGCATTTAAGGAGTTTCATACGAAACACAAAAACGTCAATATTTTTGAAACTATTAAGAATGTAAAAAAAAAAACATACAAACTTAGTTCTAGGGCATAATGATAACATACAAAAAAATCATGGCTGTAGGTAAACGTTTAGAGGGTGGAAAACGTTATCGCCTTTGGAGAGCGCTGGGTTCACACTCCTCTTAAGCAAAGACGTTAGTTCGTGCTTTAATTCCGAGGAATCTGGTTTTAAACAGGCCCCCAATTCTGACGCTCATCGAGATTCATGTGACGTTCGAGATGTGTCAAAATATGACAGACTTGGAAGGGATTTGACAGCCCTTTTTGGCTTATGTCGAGTGTGACTTCTTCTCTACTGACGCGAAAATTGCCCCGCAGGTGTACGTCGCACCCGCGCACTCCTTCAACATAGTACGCGTGTTGGTTTTGATAAAAACACACATGTCGTATCAAATAGCACAGAAATTAAATTAAATTTTCTAAGTGCGGGTGGTAGGACCTTGTGCAAGGTCCGTCCGGATCGCTACCACCATCTTGCTCGCTAATCCTGCCGCTAAGCAGCAGTGCTTGCACTTAGTGCTTGCTCTGCACGCCGGAACACAACAGTGTTCCGGCGTGGAGAGCAAGACAGCCGGTGTAATTACTGGCACAGGAGGTATTCCATCTTAGCCCTCTGGGTTGGCAGCGCATCTGCACCCTCTTTGTTGTTGCAGGTGTCTATAGGCGGTAGTGATCACTTACCATCAGGTGACCCACTTGCTTGTTTTCCTTCCTATGTTGTATAAAAAAAAAATCAAGCGATTCCTTGAACTGCGGACTGTATCAGCATAAAATAGCGGAGCATACGTATTTGTCAATAGAGTCGAGTTCAGATATTTTTGACCACTGACTGTACAGTATATTTCAGCATGTTTAATATATCTACTTATTATACTAGAGATTTAAGCTAAAAACTTTTGGATTGGCTTTTTTAACTAATGTAGCAGAAGCTGATATACTCTATATTGATCGATTGCTTAAGTTGTTTTGCACAAGCTGTTTCATTATAAATGCTTTTGAGCATTAAATAAGTATTTTAATATTATAAAGATTGATATATTTCGCCACATGCCTTAATTAAACAAACAGTGGTAGCGGTAAGTAAATTAAAACTAACAAAATAATGACACAATAATTTAAAAAAATTCGCAGTAAGCTAACAACTCATACAGATTATTTAGTTACCCTGTTACCTTAAGAAAGACATTAATGAAATCACGTCATATAAATGTCAACCTCTAACCATATTCGAACCGGCAGGCTCAAGTTTCATAGTTAGGGTCGCTGACTACAAGGCCTTTAATCTCAAGATCTTCAATATAATTTACTATCTTGACAATGTCTTATTACATTTAAGATATGTAAAAAAAAAAGTTTTGTCTATTCGCTTGGCTAACAAATCGACTCTATATATCAAGTATCACCTTCAATCATATTACTTTGTTCGATTTCTACATGGTACCAGGTACCAGCTTCCACACCACACCAACCTGGGCTGATCGATCAAGCTTTGATTTTAAATGACTTTTTTCCATTTGGTATCAACAAAATGCTTTACAGCTACTTATTCCTGTTTATGCTTTACAACTGCCATAACACTTTCTAACTTGCACACGTTGAACGTTTCGTATATTCTAAGCCTAAGCCATGTTTAATTATTTTGAGATGTAATTCTATTTCACTGGTACAAATAAAAAGAGTAAAAATTCGCTGAGCGAGATAGACAATTTCACAAAATTTTTCTTTGGCAAATTTTCAAATATTGGTGTCCTATGGCACCGACAAACTATTGGGAGATTGTATCGATGCGCAGTGCTATTGTCGGATTGGACCTACATATGGGCACAGAATAAATAATAGTACTAAACGTACAGAAACTTCTCTTTTACGACCGCGATTAAACGAATTCCAACTTTATTAACACGCACAAAAAGTTCGTATTACTTCATACACCATGCACGAGGCGGCGCAAGTCAAAAGGAACGCACCGCCCGCGCCCGCATTCTCCCTGCTACTCCCGGCGGCACGTTAGGGTTGCACGACATTCGTTTTCAATTACACTAACACGGCGGGGACGAGCGAGCGGCAAGCCGACGGCCTACTGCGATTTGCCTATGCCATAGTTGCCTATGGCGGTCGAGCGTACCGACAGTGCGGAGTGGAACCCCCCTGGTATGGGTAATTGGGAACTTTCGCCATTTTCATAGAGTATACCTCGAACATCAGACATCAGCATGTCACAAGTGGGCAGTAAAGTGGACAGCACAGTACTGTTCTGCCCCGTGCAAAATCAGCATTACGCGACTAATCGCCGCTGACACTGACAGCGGGAACATATAATCAAACTGCGATAAAATAGCATTGGAGAGTAACGTCAGCACACTGTCATTTCAAAGATATAGGAATGAAGCTTGACGCAAGTCTATGTAATGACAGTGTGTTGACGTGACTCTCCAATGCTATTCTAATTGCGGTTTGATAATACAATTGAATTTTGTCATATGCATCGGCTACACGAATCACGATGGAAGGCCACTCAATACACTACGTCGATTGATACTTGATTAGACCACAGAAACACATAAAAACACATTCCACCTTAACTCTACATGGAGAATATTGTTTTTAAAATAGACCAAACCACGTTTTCTTTTCTTGTTTTATTTTTGGCTGTGGACGATCGTTTTTGAGTAGATACTATCAGAGGAATGCACGTTTAGCCAAATTAGCACATATTCCTTCGTGGTGTAAAACATAGCCCATGTTCACAATATCGCACCATGAGATCATTCACCTGCAGAGCTGTTCAATGATGTTCGCGAAGTTCTCAACCCGCACTGGGACCTCCTCTCGCTAAGCCTGTGTCCACCAGCGGGACGTGTAAGGACGGATATTACGTGATGAGTATGGGCAGTTATTGAATGCGGTAGTTACCTCTCCGAGAACCGTTTCCCGCAGATGGGGCACTCGTGCCGTTTCTCCCCGCTGTGCACGCGCTTGTGCCGCTTGAGGTGCGAGCGCGTCATAAGCGCGAGCCCGCAGACGTCGCACGCGTGCGGCTTCACGCCCGAGTGCGACAGCTTGTGCATCTTGAACGATGACGTGTGGATGAACGACTTCCCGCACAGGTCGCACTGGAACACATCAAACACTTTGCATGAAACTTGTATTACAAAAAAAAAAGGTAAATAAATTGCTTTCAATTAACGGTTTATTCTTGATGGTAGTTTAATATTGCACTGACATCGGACCTACATACACGTGCTAAATAACGAGCCAACCCCACTATTGGACTTGCTAGATTTTTCTAAGTAACTGTCAAACTATAGGAACCCTATTTTAATATGGCGTTTGCGAATCAATAGGAAAGGGGAGCAATATTTTAATTTTTATTACCTACTACAATATGGTTAAGAAATATTTATGTAAATAAAATCAGTAAATTATTACTCCGCCGACAAGAGCGAAGCTCTTAAATTATACGTATTGTAAATCTATCCAAGTTATAAAAAAACCGATTGCGTAAAAAAAATTACCCTAAAAGTGAAAACCATGTCCAAAATTCTATGTAGCTATGTCACTGACCTATAAGTAATATGGACCTCTAGTCAGTGTTCAAAAAATGGCATATCAAAGGAGGCTAAAAAGAAGACTAAATTGATAATCGCTCGCGCTGTCAGTCTGTCGGACCGACGGCGCTGCTGTCAATACTATTATTTTGTAAAAAAAACCTATTTGCAACGAAACTCAATAAATTATTATTTAATGCAGTTAGACCTAAAGTTGTAAATGCAATGACTATAAATGGTAAACTAATACTTTGCATTTGTAACATTGGCGTCAACCTGTATTCTCATGTCGGGCCGTTTTTCTGCTGTCATTTAGTATGAAACTGTACATCCATGCATTATAATATCATTGAGCTATGTATAAGGTATTACTGGCCAAAACATACTTTAACACCAGCAAACATATTTTAATTATTCGTTTGTCAAAATCAAAACCGATATAAGTATTAGGTACCTGATAATTGGGCTTTCCTGTGTGAATATTGTTATGTCTATGCAGAGCACCTTTTGATGGAAACAGTTTGTTGCACTCTTCACATTTCCAGTCGCTAATGCCTAAAATAAAGTTTTTATTAACATTGGCCGTCGCGAATCTTATATGTGTTGCTAACAATATTGAGACATCTCAAAGAGTGGCTTTTGTTGAAATAGTAGTAGATATTTGAACCGAGCAGAAGAAGCGAAGTTCATAATCTGTTTATCTTTAAATTTTTTAATTTACAATAAAAATCAAGTCATAAAAATAAAAAAATATGTAATTTAGAAGACAAAATGTGATCTTAAAATTCATAATAAAAAGTTAAAAAAATTGACAAGCTTCTTTGTTTATTGTAGTTTAGTATTGCATTGTCATCCAGTCTTCATACATATGCCAAATTTCATGCCATTCGGATCACAAAGAGTCAAAATCGACTTCCTAGGTTTGTTAACATAGTTGAATGTTAGGTTGAATAAAAGTAAACTTAACTGAAATGTCTTAAAACTTCTTAGTAACCGATACAAATAAAAAAAAAACCATCACTACTTTATTGCTTTAAATTAGATTTAGAGTCTGAAGAAATACAGTTCAACTTTGTACTGAATGTACTTGCAATATAGATGAAATTATTGCGCATTTAGAAGGAAAACAAATTTAAATAGAGCTTTTCCAGCCTCTTCAGTCAGATAGATGTCGAACTGCATCTATGTTGAGGAAATTAAATCAACTGCGCCGCGACACAGTAATTTTTACGACCCTCATTCGTAAGGAATAAGAAGACATATAGTAAAATGTTGCATATGTTTAAAAATATTGGAATATGAAACCTTTGTGAAGCGCGACGTGGATGTCGCAGGCACGTTTGTGCTTGTAGTGCGCGCCGCACACCTCGCAGATATAGGGAGGCTTGGAGTCGTCATGCTTTCGCTTGTGCTGTTGCAACCGTACTGAAAAATAAACAATTAACTTTAAAAAAATAGTATATTTCGTAACGAGCATATAATGAGGCTAATCTTACTTACACTTGATGCAATACTATTTTGCCTTAACATTGAAAACTTCATTTTGATTGTAAGAATCAGCTCGTGGCCATAGGTAACGAGGTATAACGCGTTAGCTATTGGCTTTTAAGTAGTAATAACTTTATCCAATATCCTGTATCCAGGCAAAATAAACCAGTAAGTTATAATAGATTCAGTGCCACGAACCCGCTAAATGGGTTTTCTATTCATAGAGAATTTTCACTAGCAGTCGGAAAACAGTGCGATGAACCTCGAGTGTAGCACAAAGCGATACGTGGCAGTGAATGTGTGAATGTGCAGATATTGCGCTTTAAGGTTAGATCATTAACAAAGTTAACAATATATTATAACACATCAGATAATGTGAGAATATAACATACCCAATGAAGAGTATTTCACATCACACTGGTCACACTGATGCATAACTTTGTCTTCTCGTCGTTTCCTTTTTTTTGATGAGAGAATTCTTGATCGTTTACGCGTTACTTCACTGGTGCTTAAGTCATCTGGTATATAGTTGTCACTATCATCGTCATCGTCAAAATCGCCCATCTCAATCTTGAATAAACTATCACTGGCTGTGTCAAAGCCATTGCTGTAATCGGGACTTTGCGTCCTGCAATTTTGAACAAAAATGTAAATAAAATTCAACATAACTTACAACCATCCTTTAGCCTTTTATTACCCGTTTCTTAATATATAAATGTGTACCCTTTTAAGCATGACCCTAGATTTAATAGATCAGGTTTTGGAGCGACTGCTACAATAAGTTCCCTTTGGCCCTTGGGCCAGCCAGGAACACCACATGGATAGAACCAGGGTTACACATTCAGTTACATGTATTTATAGGTTTGCGCAGGATATTTTACTTAAACAAGTGTTGGTTCCCATAATACTAAAAACTGATAAGTACAAGGAGACTGCTGGGGATAAAACTTCATTTGAATATAACATGCACTAGGATTTGTTGAACGGAGTGCACCATAACATTTTTTTCCATAATCTTGTAACTACTTGAGTAGTGCTCAGTTTTTAAAAAGTATCATACAGAAAGGCTTTGTTTTGTACTAGAAAAAAATGCATAAACCTTGTCCTACTACAAACAAGTCTTGTACCCGCCAACTTAATTATACAAAAAAACATGCTACAAAATACTACATTAATAAAGAAACAGGAAAAATTGCTAGGAGGATGGTGACAAAATCTTTTACCTTAACAACACCTAAATTAAAAAAACTGAGACCCTGCAAGGATCCATAAACACTAAAAGAGTAGAGCATAAAAAAATTTAGAACAGTTTTACCCATCAGTAGAGTCTTCGGTCTTTACATTTTGCAGAGCAGGGGCTGCCACCATAGTGTGAACGGTCAGCTTATGGGCTGCCTCTGCAACAGTCCCACCAGAGTCTCCCTGCTTGCCACATACATTACACTGCCAACTGAAAATAGTTCTCAGTTCAGTAGTCATTTTCACATCAGATAAGGACCTATATTATAAACAGCTAAGAATTTCTATTGTTCTACCTATCACAGTAGGCAGTGAAACATACACCTAGGTGTGATATCTTTGTAACATGCCCTGTAGAGTACTATGAGAGGAGAAAAGAGGCTCGGCAAGTTAAGAAGAGTGAGTTGACAGGGAAAACAAAAGTTACAGTAATTCTTACCAGGATTCCTTTTGTAATCACAAATCTTGACTTGTATCATCAGAGAAAAATAGAAACGTGGAACAAATTCATTGCTAACCTTGCCCCCAAGGGATCAGGAATGTAGATCAAACGGTGGCAAGATGAAACGAAAAAGCCAATGTCAGATCCAACTGGGGGCAAGCAGCCTGGGACAGAGGCCTTAGCCAGAAGGCACTCTGGAGATAGAGATATTTTACATTTTTCAAGATAGTCGGCGGTGAGTTCAAACCAAGAAACACACAGCCAGAACATGTGTAAAAGCATTCTTTTAATTTATGTGTAAACAACATTGTTTGTCTCTCATTTACAGTTTACACCACAAGAGTCTGTGAAGAGCGGAAACAAAAACAATAAAATAAGAATTCCTGCTAGGATTTAGGCTGAAAGACTAATCTAGGTAATCAAAGTGAGTCTGACTGAAGTGAGCGACTGGCGTTTTTTGATCGGCAGCTTGGCATCGGCAGTACCACTATGTCTGACAGTGACAAAAATATTTTTATTACAAATACAATATTTTTATTAGAATATAAACACTTATTAAAAAAGAAAAGATTAAGTTGCAATTTAGTGCCAAGCATCCTGTATGTGTAGAGTATACTTATTTTCATTTTGGATCCCACCAACATCAGAAAATTTGGTAAGTATCTATCCGTCATAAATAATTTAATTAGTTCATTCCATAGTTATCACATTAAGACCTTCAAGAACCAGAACAAATGCTAGAGCACATTAAAGAGACAGCCTTAAGGAGTGGCCATGTTAAACATTTTTTAGATTACTGGCAAGCAACAACAGAACGCCCTAGACAATTATTTTCTCCATTTACACCAAAACAGCTTAATAGATCATGCATTCTTTTGGTCTAAACCCATCTAAAACCAAGTGATTAGTTGATTTAGTATGATATATTAAAGTAACTGGGCTAGAAAATTAAAATAATTATAAATAACTCCCAACACATACCTGTCATTACTTCCAGTGGTTCTTGGCTTACGTTTAGGTGCAGATTTAGTGTCAGATTTCTTCTTAGCTTTTACTGGTTTGCGGTGCCGCTTCTTTTTTGTGATAGCAAGTGGTTCATCTTCAGAGTCACCTCCATTGTCTCTGGTTCTAGAGCTGTAAATCTCATCATAAACTTCGGTTTTCACTGAGCTCAGCTCTATGGGTGGACGTAATTGTTCAAATAAAGGATTTCTGCTAATTATGTCCTCAAAAGTTTGCTTAAGCTTGATATACTCTTGTTCAGCTGCTTCTAAGACATTGATGAGTTCGAAACAAGTTTTACACATATATTTAGGACAGTTCTCGGCTGAGGAGATATCTACCCGTGTGAACTTGTATAGGAAATCGTGTAATGAGGCGCCGGAAGCCGTGCTAGTGTTGTAGATATCGTGGCCGTCGCGGCCCCTGTTGGAGCACGTCAAACACTCCTGCGGCTCCGGCTTGATCCGAACCTCAATTTCTTTTTTTATATTTAATTCCACATCGATCTTCGCTATAAATTCAATCGAGTCGACCCGAACATCGGGGTTCAATGATTCCAGCTCTGCCATCACGTTTAGTTTTTCTACAGATTGATAAAGGAAGTTTTGGTATTTCTTACCACACTTACTGACTACCCAAACCAGCAATGAGAAAATAGCTTCATGTTCCCAGGCAAGACTTCTAAACTGCACCCATTCACAAATAAAAAAACAAGAAACAACCACCAAGCGAAGTTGAAAATTAATCAGTGAAGTGACATGTTAACGATGGGGTTGCCCTAACGATACACAAAGATTATTTAGAGTGGCAAGTCTTGTATAAAATCCATTGAAACACCAGATTGGAACGATTTTATGGTGGATGCACAATGCAAAGTGACTGCGGACCGCTGAGATTTTCAGGTTTATATCGTTATCTCTATGTTACTCGTATGTATATCTCTGAATGACCCAAGCGCGTCGCGCGTTATTGCTGGTTATGTCGCACTGTAAATGCACTAAGATCCACCAAAAGGCAAATGCTAAGCTAAGTGATAAAATATTATTGCGAACTAACCGCGCAAGAAACAGTTCTGTATTGCCGCAAAAATTCATATCATTTAGCCACAATAAATTTAATTACCGTTACAAATAAAGCTATCCCTAGTGGAAAACCTTGCAACATCTAGCAAACCGCGGGAAGTTTAAATTATTATTGTGAATTACGAGTACGACGCCACAGGCAGACTCTCGTCAAAATGATAACACCCCTTTTTTCAGCGGGGCTAAAAATTAAGTTTAATATACAAATAATGATCCATTTTACATATTTTCTGGGTTTACCTCTTCGCTATGAGTTATCTATTGACTATGAAAAGTCATCAAGACATTTATTGTGAAAAGGTTCTGACAGTGGTCCAGCATTTAGGTTGGTTGACTTACTATTTTATACTTTATAGCTGCTTTATAGGGGACTTTATTTGTACCTATGTGCCTTAGAGTTACAATGTGCTCTTATCCTTTATCTATCACAATAAAAACCTTCATTTATACATGTGTTATGTAGATAGATCAAAGATTTCATAAATGTGGTAGACACAACGGATATCAAATTCAAAAAGGAATATTATTTTAGTCAGATTTTATAGTCGAAACAATGCGTTTATACCATGTTTATACTCGTACATGATTTATACAAGTAATGAAACCCGTGCTTACATACAAGGAATCCAAGAATATCAAATATAACCTTTATAAAACAGACTGGCTATTTCGAGATTGATTTACTCTTTCTTGACTTTGTTTAGCAGGGGTAGTAGTGCCATGGGAGTGGTTGAGTGCTTGCAGTTGCAAGCGCGGACATCGGCCCGTCGCGACCCCACCCTCGCAAAGCTCGCCCTCGCCACCACACAGCCTGTAAGCCTTCAGAGGTCAGTCTCGCGTCACACCGGGCCGCTCCCGACGTACCGGCGTCACACGAACCGCGCGAAACGCACCACGATTTCCCGCGCCGTAAATTTAAACTAACGAACTTTTTGTGAACGATACACATATTTTGTTCGGATTGGTAGAAATACCTGTAGGGTATTTGTGACACAATTTGTACGATTCAGCGCTGAAGTGTAACATATTTAAGTATAAAAGATAAATATCTAGTAAGTACCTTTATTTAACTTTTTTGTAACTAAGTAATTATGTTTACTGAACTAAGTTAAGAGTTTCTTGAGACTTATTTAAATAAGAAATAAAGTAAGTTTTTAGCGTTTTTTAAGACTCGTGTCTACTTTTCTAGACCTCCAGTCATGCAACAGCGAATTTAAAATTATCTACTAACAAGAAAAACGTGTCGTTTATAGAATAATATTTTGGTAGTATTGTATTGATATTTGCCCTAAACGATTGTTTTCTGGCGTCAGCTCAGCATCCAGAGACCCTACCACATTAGCTTTTGTCATGGACATAAAAAAATACTATTATTTCTTATTAACCACTTTTTAACCGGTACATATATGTGTGTAAAAAAGATTCAGCTTTACGTCCGTGATAAACGCTTACAACGACAGAGATCTGAAATACGTAGGAGTAAAATAAAAACAGAAGCATTTAATTTATGCTTACTTTCGTTAATTATGAAGAGCTCATCATATGCTTAGTGCCATGGTCGTGGGCCCGTAGCATAGCGTAGTAAAAAGTTGCTGCACCATGACGAGCCAACGGGTAGACCCAGTTAGGCACGCGCCAATACATGCCTAATGAATGCGAATGGGGAACGCTCTTGTCTCTCAATTTAACATTGTAATGACAGCCATCTTCACAATAGCAAAATTCTATTAACTATACATACCTTCATAGACACAAACAAGCCTTCAGATACTTAAAGGTATGCAGAAATGCAGTTGCAAAATTTTATGGAATTTAATTCAATTTGTGTATGAAAGCGTCCGAATCTCTTTGTTATTCGGTAACTCTATAACATAATTAGTGTGATTTCAGATGTAATTAAGTATTTCCTGGCCTGTTGAAAAACACTATTTATACGGCAACGTGTGAAAGTCAGGCGGCTAAGGCTTATTTATGCCTAAATTCAATCCATAATTGAGCGTACCTGTTACACTACCCAATTTCGATCTTTCGGTCCAATGGCTAAGCCTAAGTGAGGACGCTACCCACATGCACATTATTTTAGCAGATATCCATGAATAGGGGTATTGTAAGGCTTACAGTTTCGTATAGAAACAGTATTCCTGAAGTTGCTGTGCAGGTACGTATGCATGAAGCATCAATTTAAGTAACAGTTGTTCCGAGCGCCGAGCGGCGCCGACCACGACCGGCGGTGCGAGACCCGCAATGTGCCAGTGCCTCTGCTCGTAACAGTGCTTGAGCTTCAAAGTCTCTTTCTAGGTACTGACTATCCAAAACGGATACGTGATTAGAGCTTGAAAGTCAAATTCATTAACATAAAATAGACACTTTTGTCTGTGTCAAGAAACAATATATCCCTAAATTTTAACCGAAATTTCTTCCGAATTTTATTTTTAAATGTTTAAAATCCAAATTATTAAATTAAAATGCTATGTAATGACAACAAAAAGAAAAATTACAGACCATCACATAGAAATAATAATAAGTTAATTAATTAATTATGTCCTGCCATTACCCTATTTTTTCTTTGTGTTGTCATTACATAGCATTTTAATATATACCAGCTATAAAAAATGTAAGTAACTAAGTTCAATTCCTCATTCAAAAGTATCAGATACCATTTAAAGTTCGGTATAGGCAGGTTCGTGTATCTATTTACATAGTTGAAAACTTAGCATCCGTGACGCCCCTCGACGTTACCTGATCGCGGTCTACACATCCAGTCATGTGCGACAAATTGTAAGGGCAGGTTTTATTTCCTTTGTTCGCTGCCCACTAAAATACGTACCAGGTTTCGACTAATTTCTTCTCGGTAACACTCATGATAGTCATGATAAGTGGTCATCGTTAGTATAGATTGTCTTCTTTCTCCCTCAGCCTCGTGGCCGCCGCTCTCGTAATTTTTCTCCGTTCATTTCCGACTGCAGCCAGAACAGAGTTTTATGTTCATTTTATTGAATGTATTTATATTTCTCTACACATATTTTTGTCGCATTTGGGGAGCATTCGGTTATGAGCGAGCCGGATTTTGTGAGATTAAGCCAACTTTATGGGGATTGTCCATTGCTTTTTATTCAATTGGGTAAATTGAAAATCTATTAAAACTATCGATGAGTGATGACATTATTTTTAGGGTTCTGTAACCAAAGGGTGTCAACGGGGTTTTATTCCTAAGTTATATGCCGTCCGTCCGTAACACACAAAATAATATAAAATAATCCTGAGTCCTACTCGCGCTTGGCCAGTTTTTAAAAAAAGCGCGACACCGGACCAACAGTTTATTAAACTACTTTAAACTTAGAACTTTTCAGGCCAAAGTTTACAGATCTGAGCATTTGTTTTATGCATTACATACCGGTTAAGACCGGTTGCACTCCGCGGTGTACAGTAGGGGAAATACATTTACGTACCTACCACCTTAGAACCCTGTCGCAATGGCGTTACGCGTTAAACGCCACGCTATGTCATACAAATGTCATGCGTATGTCTCGTCGACTAGGTTCTACGGTGGTACGTGTTTGGATATCCTTGACTGTACGTTCACGGACACGTATAACGTAGAGCCCAAATTCACACATGCAGTTTATACCGACACGAATCTTAAGTCTATTAGTAAGACCACAAGTAAGACCTTATAAAACTATAGTCTTTCTGTTTGTTGTTAATAATAAAAAACGGAACGAATATCCTTGTACAGATATTTCTCGGCTTCAGTGACCTCAACAAGACAGACGAAGTTTAAGTTATCCTGCAGTGCATTCTTTTCTTATGACTTATGTATGACATTAGTTATGTAGATAGAGCAGCACTTCACTAAATAAAAGTTAGGTAGAGCCGCAAGTAAATGTAGGCAGTCTGATCTGGCTTTATATTGTGGACAATTTAGTTTCCAGCAACGGTTCGGTAAAAGTGTATCAATTATGGAAGTCCAATCATGTCGATTACCCGCTCTCGATGGCGGTAACGTAACGAACATTCGGAAACAATGCTGCTTCTAATGGTTTAATACATGTAAATGAATCGCGATTCGCAGCGCAAGAAAGCGAAATCAGCCTGCGATGGTTGCAGCGATTTTGATGTTTTTTTCCGCTTTCTAAATACAGCCCGGTGCTGTACACCTCTATATGACTTAGACCAGCGGAATGCGGCGCGGCTCTATGAACATCCACAATTACTTCAGTGCCTACCTATTACCTATTTAAAAACACTGATTTGGCTTAGCCTCGGTTTCTTGATCCGTGGGTAACTGAATTATACTTAAAATTCTATGTGATGGCAGCAAAACACTGTGAAGGTGACACCATTGGTTACGTGGTGCAGTGGTTCCTACCAACGAGGTTGAGGTATTCAAATCAAATACTGTTTTTAATTAAGAACTGACTTCATGCTTTATACATATTTTTATTCACGGATTACTCGTATACCTATGGCTTGGCCGTTTTAAACAGATCTTTTTTAACCGATATCTTTATACCCTTTTTAATCATAATCAAGACAGGATTTGGTGGTGGAGTTCATGAGAAATCAGCGGAACTCAACAAACGTTGCGAGAAAACATATATTATAGTGATTTGGCAATTATCTAAGTACCTATTTATATTGAGGTATTTCCGCTATGGTAGCATTGTTTTATTAGGCTACTTTAAGCACAAGAAGGGTTGAGATGTTTTTTGATTCTTTGCAGCTTTTGGGATTTGGAGGTGTGCGGATACAGTCAACTTCCTTTTATTGAAAAGAAGAAATTTTAAATTTGTAGCTAGTCTTTGCAGGAAATAAGCTTCAACAAGCCCATTATGGAAGTGTGCCGACAATAGGAGTTGCTATAGCTACCCCTACCTTCTACCCTATTTGGTCTTGGTCCAGTGTGGCTTGACAGACGTTTGACATTGCAAGAATTAGATTGAATAAAGCTGTAGGGATTTTATACCTTACGTAAAAAATAATGTTTGTTTAGCTGTGGGTTCGGATATCACGAAAGTTGACAAAGCGCCTTATTAACGTGGTCGGAGCATATGTCTGCACTGTGCTAAAAACACTGAACTACCTACTGAACTTATTTAATATGTACCAACCAAAGACTTCTGTGTATACACTACATAGATACGCTGTATGGAATAAAAACATTATCACACTGAATAACGTTACATGACCGCAACACAACAGGGCATTTGCGGACAGCCGCTTTCCTTTGAACCCGAAGTTGTTGTTGATGAATTTTCGCATATTTGGTTAGGTGTTATTTACGCGTAGGTGTTATTTAGTTTTACGCGTGTGCATATGAGATGCGGCCATGTACCGTAACTCAGTGAGTAAATGTTTCTGTTCCGTTCAGCGTGCCTAGTGTGTACCATACAGAAAGTCTTTGGGTACCAACTCTGTTTTATGTTGATTGCACACACGAACTCACAGTAATAATACTGCGAGCAATTTATTTGATTTTCATTTCGGCCCGATGTCCGGCAGTCGCGTATCATACATCACGCGAACTCTTCCTATTACCGTTGGTGTTCAAAATTACCGCTGATCCCGTGACCTCGCATGCATCAAAATGCCTATTCTCACGCCATCTTTGTTAATCTTCCAATTTTGCCCAATAATTCACGCTCTCCATGTCAGTGAAATGTACCAAGATCTATTGTAGAAAAAAAAGAATCGTGCGTAATTACTTTTGCATGTGCGATGCCGATGGGTATCTGACAGTTTTCACCGGAGTGTGAAAAACTGCGCTCGACGTGAAGCATTTATTACCTGCAGGTACATTATGTACAAACAATTAGATAACAATTGTGACAGTTAGATTTCAATCGAGTAAATAAATTGTCCTTATTCTTATCAGACCGTAGCAAAAAAACTACTTAGGTACATATCGTACGTGCCAGGTAGTTATTACGGCTGAGAGAAAATATTGCGGACGACTTAATACTTATAGCCGATAAGTATATTTTATACTCTCTTCTTCAGTAGGTATGGGCACGCACTCATTTAATGATTTGGTTGCAGCTCCAGCGCCCACGACTGCGTAGATCTTCGGCATGCGGCTGAAGCGGTAGCGGCAGCATGGCCGCCTTAGCATTGCCCCTGGCGCTGCTGGTACTGGCCGCGCCCTCAACAACATACGCCCAGGGTAATCTTTTGAAACACAATTACTTGCATTCATTGACTATTTTATTAATTCATTTCATTTCATTTCAAAAAATATGTTTCATTTCATTTCAATTTGCGAGTGGTAGGACCGTTTGCAAGCTCCGTCCGGATCGCTACCACTATCCGCTAAGCAGCAGTGCTTGCATTGTTGTGTTCCGGAGTGGAGAGCAAGACAACTGGTAAAATTACTGGCACAAGATGTATTCCATCCCAGCCCTCTGGATTGGCAAAGCATCTGCAATTTCCTTGGTGTTTCGAGTTTCTTTAGGCGATAGTATCCAATATGATCTGGTGACCTATGTGCTCGTTTCCTTCCTATTTTATATATAAAAAATAAACTTAAGACCACTGTATAATATAATAACTCAGTACAGTATGATTTAACATAATATAATATCTCAAATAACTGCACGCTTATTATTAAATTGGATCAGGTCAATGCAAGTGCCATTGTGTAAAATCGTGTCGTGTAAAATCTAAATGGTTGTTGTTAATAGATACTTTCAAAATAGAGCGCGTAATTGAATGTTCGATTTACTGTGTTACATTAATCGATAGCATTTCTTCGCGTGCTAAAGTTTACTACACGTAAGGCTTTAGCATGCTGTCGAGAGTGTCGAGCGCTGGCCCAACGGTCAAAGCTGGCGACACGCAAACGGTCGTGGAAGGGCTTCAGCTGCTGAAGTGATTATGACAGACGGTAACTTGATTTTCAAAGAGTAGACTAAGTATCACATTGCTTACACACTTGCGATCCGGTTTCGTTCCGTCATTTTACCGTGTGAATTTAATGGACTAACAGCCGAATCCAAGTGTAGTTGCGAGAATTTATGCGTAGCATCTAATGTAGTAATCGTTTATTTTTATAGAGCATACACTCTAAGTTTTCACATAATAGACTCTGGTTTTAAAGAGTAAAAAGTAGGAATTGCTACTACGTTACGTTCTAACCAAGTAAGTATAATATCAAACGGCCATAAGGCATAATTTTGTCTCTACCGTTAACCTCGCCTCACGTTTGTACTTGAAAATAATATTTATTCAAAAAAATGAATTAAAATAATGTACATAAATGTACTGATTAAATGTATGAGGTAAGGTGGGTCATTTCTACACAGCTTTATTTAATCCTTTCAGAATGCAAAAGCCAGTGAACAATTATCGTGTTGGGTCAATAACCTACATTGCACGGCATGTTGTGCAGTACCGAGCCCGCAGTGGATTCATTAATGACCGCTGGGGCGGTGGGCAGTGCAGAATGGCTCTAGTTCGCCACACGCCACTGTCATTTGCATAGCGCACCGGCGTGGCTGCAATATCGCATATAGATCCCACTAACTAACTCCATCGTAACATACTATTACTTAAAGTCTTTTATTAAAACATACGACTTTAGAAATAGTTTTTGCTACAGTTGAACCACAATAATTAAAACTTGGATATAAGCATAATTAATTACCAATTTTTATATTGCAAAAGCTATTTTCTCTACATAATTTGTTTAAGCATTTCATTGGTTTAGTTTAGATCTCTAAATGTTCTTTTATCTAATTTACGAGTCTGACGTTTTTAGTTTTAAAAAGTCTCAAATCAATGAAGGATTTAAAAAAATAAAAATTTTTGATTGTTACCATTTTTATTTACACAAAAAAAGTACTCTTTGAACTCTACGTAGAGCATATCTGCTAAAGTGATGTCAGTATTTTGCTTGAGACAACAAACCATTCAAGGCTGATCGATAAATTGCAAGAAAGCAGCCTTTCTCAACCTGTTTAAACCATTTTAGATTTTAGATTTTTAGAATTTTCTAGTGAATAAATGAATGACAGAGCCTCACAAAATTTCATTACCGATGCTATCATATATTTGACGATTCTGAAGTTGTAAGTAAAAAGTGTTCATATTTTAATGAAATTTCATGGAAGTATGTATACACATGATGTGAGATATGACTGATTCGTCGAACTTATTCCGTTATGAGCTTATTGTGTGCCCAGAGACCTGCGAATGCTCCACATAACTTTCATTTTCCGCAATTAAATACATTTGCGTAAGTTTACCCTTAGATAAAAAATCATAGGACCTCCATGTGTTCAGTACAGTGCAGACGAAACGTAATTGTGTGAGGATCATTGTGCTAATGCTAACAGAAGTAAGAACGTACCGGTAGCCGTATAGCCGCTCCATCTGTTGCATTGCCCATTGTTGCGGACACCGGCAGGGTCGCCACTTCCTTCCATTTAAATTGGTACTCCACAGTTAACGCTGAACGCAATAACATCAAAATAACTGTTTACAACCGTGCAAAGTATTGACAACCGAAGAATTTCTAATGGGGAATTTGTTACAACCGGAACGTGTAGCAACTGCCTAACTATATATCTAGTCATGGGTGTTTCATAGTTGTTACCTTGAAAGATTTTAATATCCAAAAACTTGTACTACACAATTCAACTTCAAGTGGATGGTGTCGGGCGCAGGTGTGGCGGGGATATTGGAAATAGGAGATACGATCTGCATACGACACAATACCGCACCGACAGACAAAGATATAAAAGGGTATGAATGTTTGCGGTAGTCAGCTACACGTTACTATATCTAGCTCCCTTATTTATGACGGTTTACAAGCCAAAAACATTGTGTTTTGTTCTTTTCTTTCGAAGGTAAATATCACAAAGACATTATAAACAAAACCTAAGTTAACTAAAATTGGTTTACTTAGCATTTCTGAAAAAAGGGGTAGACCTCTAGTTTCACGCAATTATAATCGGCGCACATTTAATCCATGCGCTGCTAGATGGGCTAGAAGGCTTGTGACTTTGCATGCTAGGTTTGGCAGCGAAGTACATCGCCACCAGGCCGACGTGGCCTTTCAAGTCGAATTTATCCCTATGTAATAATATGTGCCTTCTTCTTATGATATTAGTAAGACAAAGCCGCCGGAACGGATAAATTTTACTTAGACGGTCGTGTTAAGGCAGCTGCGTTCTCAGTTCTGATCATACATACAGATACCTAATACTTTCTAAAAAAAATGCCTACTCGCAATTACGTACATGACAATTTGCGTAGATTTAAGTTTCCCTTCAGGTACATCGCCGTATCGCATCAGTACATACAGTGTGTGTTTAATTATAATGTCGGAAATACATTGTTCGCTAAATGGTTAGTTATAAATTTTCCTCTAAGTGCGTTTTCTGACACTTCCTTTTATTATTTGACTTTACCTTCGACTTTAAGCGTAAAATAGTCTTGATATCCTTGTACTTAAGTGTATGCTATAATAAAAAAAATATATATATTAAATATCATTTTTTTTCTGGCCTATACGTTTAAGTAGACTCTTGACATTATCATTTTTCTTTACTTCACACATTTATGCTAAAATAACACCTATCTTTTTATCCAAATAGTCGGATGACATCGACATGAGATACACTACACTAAGGCTGAAATCCCAATATTCCCAATTCTCGCGTTTATTCGAATTCATCTAGTATCCGAGATATGTCAGACATGAAGTAGCTTAGATATGACAGTTCTTTTTGACATGATATATCGGGTGTGATTTCGTTCTTCAGGCTTCCAATTCTGGTGTTCATCGAGATACATCTCACATTTGAGATATATCAAAAAACTACAGATTTTGTAGCAATCTCACAGCTCTTTTTGACATATCTCGAATGTGATTTCGTCTCCACTGGCGAATTACCCCGCTGTCCTTTGCCAGTTACAAATCTCTCAATCGGATTGGTAGACGTTGACGGATACGTATTGCAGACATTTTCGCATCGCTCATTCGTAGCGTTTAAGTAAGGCAGGCCTAAAGCAATTGCTTGGGAAATAACATGGTTTCAGATTGAATGGAAACTATTAAAATTTTGTATTCATTGACGCAATCGTATCGAATTTTGCGGACATTTAGATTATCTATGATGAGGTCGAATTAATTATTAGCAAGACCGTCGGTCACACTCTCTCTCTGAAGATGCTACGGTTCGAGGCAATTTAATGCGGAAAGTGTTATTAAAGACAGGCCGGCTCCATAGCTAAGTCACGGCTCATTGTTGACACTAATTGCTCTCCGGGTATATAGAGCAGAAATATTTTGTAATACAATAGGTAATACAATAGCTGACGCGTTGTCTTTATACAACTCTTCTTCACATAATCTTTTTAGGTAGGTGTTTGTTTCCAATTGATATGCATACATATACTCAGAGAGATTTTTATCGTATTACCAACCGAGACTTGGTGCTGACGAAAGCGAAAGGGTCTACCACCTATACATACAACCACGCCCCGAGTCTGTCATGTCAATTTACGGATTTATTATTAGTGACGTCGAAGCGATCGAGGCGATTAGGTACAAGTATTACAACCGGAAATTATGTATGCGCGCTCTATAATGAGCCAGAGGAAGTTTTAATTTTAATTATAATTACCTATCAATAATCGATTTGTATTTCTTTAAATTAACTTTGTGGTGAGATGTCAAAGTCAACTTTTTCCCGGTAAAAGCCGATTTCGAATTAAGCAGTTACAATATTTTCTAATAGCTCTCAAATTTGATTTTCGGGGCAATTATGGCATCAGTAGAGATGAAGTCACATTCGAAATTATGTCAAAAGGAGCTGTCAGATCTCCTCAATATCTGTAATTTTTTTGACATATCATATATTCTGGTGAAAGCCGAAATTGGGGGCCTGTACAAAATTAATATGGGCACCTTGGGAGTAAGTACATATCTTTTTTTAAATAAAAAATAAAAGAAATAAAAAGACATTTATTGCCACAACAAAGACATCAGGTATTTGGAAAAACAAATACTAACAATTACAAATATAAAAGAAGGTGAAAAAGAAATAATGTAGCTGCTCATCTCAGCATGTGCTAGCTGAAAATACAGATTTTTAAAATCATATTTGCTTAAAGACCAAAAAACTATCGCTAAACGTTACATAAACAAAAATCTAATTTGCCTCGGTAATTTGTCACTTTGTATGATCATTTTGTGAAATCATGCAAGTGAATTTTGATCCACTCTCAGTGGAATTTGATATGAGCACGGTCAGCAAAAAAAAAAATTAAGTAAATGATAATTGTGACATGTATTCTCTCGTAGTGGCTACTCTGATGTTCACAAGGTACAAGCACGTGGATCATGGCCACTCAGTCAAACGCGACACCTGTTTTACCTGACGGCAGCGAAGCCAAAAAAGATGGGGTTGTGCGTTTGCCGTGTTTGAGTATTCCATCTAAGTCGCATCTTAGTAGTTGGATAAATGAAAAATATGGGGATATTAGACGACATACGTAACTCGCGGTGCTACCATATAAAACCGGCTCAGTGCGAGTCGGACTGGCGCATCGAGGGTTCCGTACAAACCCACTGACTGGAAATAGCACCGCACTGATTGTGAAATTTCCTATGTTTCTTCAAATATCATAGGCTTCTTATAGTTTTTATAGTTAAGAACTATTTTCTGTGCTTTTTTTATTTTAAACTCAGTAGTTTCGGAGACAATATTTTCTTAAATACGTAGCTATTTATCTTAAAATTATAAAAGTATTTATTTGCAATTCTCACAACGAGCCTTTTTTTGATACATATGTCACACAACACAATACATAATATATATTTTACAAACATTTATATTTTATTTATTCTTAAAGAGGCCCCAATATTTAACATTCAGTTATTTCCGTTACACATCAGTCTTTGGGTCACCGACTTACAAAATGTTCCAAATTTCAGTTTAATCGATGCAATAGTTTCGGATAAAATTAGCTGTTTCAGACGGACATGGACATACAGACAGACGAGTGATCGTTTAAGGGTTCCGTTTTTTCCTTTTGAGGTACGGAACCTTAAAAAGTGTCAACTGACAATCCTATCGAGTGGGGTATTAAAATAAAGGACAAGCCATTGAATACACAGAATCAAAAATATATGCAACTATCATAAACTTTAAATAAATTACGAAAACCTCAAAATTAAAAATATAATTTTAATAACACAACATCTGTTTAGAAGTCGTGTCAATCCAAATCTTTTACCGCAGTGGAGTTTTTAAAAACTACTTTGTATCACTTGTTATAGATGTGCATGTTATTTAAAAACGGTCGGGTCTTGGATGGATAGATTGAGCGACGCGGGCGCCTCCCGCGAAGCGAGGTGGGGCGGCGGCTGTCGCCGGAAGCACGCATGGCGGCCTGCGATCTGACTTGCCTGCGACCCGCGAACCCCGTCGCTCGGCCAGCACTTGCCACTTCTTACCTCACACTTCAAACAATAAACTTAATACGCTTACTCATATTCTGATTCATTCATCACAATATTACGAAACGCGATTTCAATGCTTCGTTTACGTTGACGTTTCGACAGGTCCCAAAAATACAAGCAGTACCCCCGCAGTAATTTTGATATACGAGTACTGTACTCTGTGAATTATCGTAATAAGATGATATAATAAAATGTGATATTATTCTTTATATACATACATACATATCATAATATATTATTCTTGTGCCTGACAGTTTCAACAAGGTGCTTAACTTTCCACGTGTTTTTTTACCAGTTTATATTTCTTATTCCTTGGGCACGGGAAGAAATTTGTGTACGAAATTTCAGCTTCGTAACTTTGGTCAACGAGTACGAAATTTGCTGTGGATATTATGAAGATACGTACTGTCTTATTCAGGTCAGAGGCGTACCTACTAGAAGTGCACTTAACTTTAAAAAAATGAACACTGATAAGCAACCAACTTTCAGTGGAAAAAAAACATGAGTAGTTTGGGGAGAATAGACAAAAAAATAACCCTCTCTTCTGACAGCAATCCGCCAAAAACAAATATTATGCGTCGAATAGAAAACTTCGTCCGGTTTATTTGAAGTCAGTTAAAAATTGCTTTTTATTTACTGCTGCTTACTACTGACTAGAAATTTTGGTTACGAGTGTCACTTTACGAGTATATTAAATTGGCTTCCATTTATGACTTACCACCTGGGTACGATATATACATTGTTGTTTTAACCGGA
Organism: Ditula angustiorana; assembly: GCA_963691745.1. Taxonomy (NCBI): domain Eukaryota; kingdom Metazoa; phylum Arthropoda; class Insecta; order Lepidoptera; family Tortricidae; genus Ditula; species Ditula angustiorana. The sequence goes on from OY829472.1 coordinate 17,324,700, forward strand.
ATCACGTATCGCTATAACAAATATGAAAAAAAAATTACATTAGTGAGAACTGAGGACACTGTAATGGACGGCATTTGTTCATATTTGATTTCATCAGAGTACTTTATACTTCTTTTACTTCTGTACTCGCATGGAAAGCGACGTTCGATAAATACTATAGAGGTAGTTTTAGTAGAAACATACTGACATTAATAACACCAATATGTTCTGTCGTGTAAATGAAAGTTACTATAATTACGTTACATTGTTTAATGCTCATAAATTAGATCGGAAATGATTGCCAAGTGATGTATAATTTCCTTGTAAAGTGCTTAATACTTATCGAGAGGTAATGGGACCTAGTACCCACAAACGAGATTGTGATCAAGCGACAAATTACATTAGGCGCTCACTGTGGTGCTCATTCAAGTATCTACTGAAAATGTAGATTGTTGGTTATGTATGCAATCCACATTAGGCGTTTCAAATAAAGATAATATTGGAGGCCCAACATAGCCCCGGTAAACTTCCCGTCACGAATACTGGCTCAATTTGCAGAAAGTCAAACTTTCACTGACCTGCGTCCATCTTCAAGATATTTAAGTGTCAGTTACATTATGGTATAAAACTTGGTGCATAATAAAATGTTATTATCGTTTTAGTCATTACTCGCTACGAAACCATGTTTTATATTTTAGTTACTTATCAAAGTTGATTACATAGAGTTGCTGTTCTTAAGATTGATTTGGTCCGTCTAGTGCGTTCCCACAGAGCGACAAAGCAAGTCGCGGTGTGCCATACTAGCCATTTCGTCGGTGACGAGGAGGATTGGTCAATAAATATGGTTTTAGGATGAAAAGTTTAGTACGGTTGAAAATGAAAGTTTTTCTAGTGCTAACGGAGTGCCCGCCCCACATCACTGAATACGAAGCCGACGCCATATTGAATTTCAAATGCGCCGGAAGTGGTGAGGGGGATTTATTGCGAGTCCGCCTTCCGGTGTTCCACTTGTCTCTGCGCACCTGCCGTAAAAATCTATAGAAACTAAAATATTGGAAATGTCCTACTTCGACTTAAACGTGTCTTGAAGTCCAAATATTTGAACTATGCCTTACAATAAACCAGGAATAAAAATGTTTATTGAGCACGGATTCAAAGCTTAGATTGCATTGGCTTTACCGGGGCTCTCATTATACAAGCTGAACTATATACAAATACATAGTCTACACAAACAGAATAAAGTTGTAGGAATTCATTTGTGAGAACTTGGATAATTGTCATTTAAGTAACTCGACAATAGCGAGCAGCTGTAAGCATAAGTTTGTATTCTAGTTAGGCAGAAGGTACGACCTGTTCGCCACTAGCTACGGCGCGACCTCTACCTAAGTACACCCACATGATATACCTACATACAGGAGTCGGGTGGATTCATGCATACGCTTAGAACTTGGAGTGCTCCTTGTCCAAGCGCGCAGGTGCAATATCCTCTTGCATTATAAGCAACGCCAAGGGGGAGCAGGGAAAATCAGCTACACCTTCCCCCCCTCTCCTAGAGCTTCAAAAAAGTGTGTCTCTAGTCTACTAGTCCACTTTCATCAGTTGTTCCAAAATGTACGAACATTGTCCATGGTATAGTCGCCCCTGATGGAAGGACTTATGGTTTTGTGGTGTCCAGAGAGCGTCGCTCGCGCGGAGTCCGTGCCGGTTACCCCGGCGCGGCCGGCCACCGTTGCAGCTATAGCGCTCTCAATCAAGTCGCGGGGTGAGTTTACCCCTTCTAATAACTTCCTGTGTAGTTATTGGGCGATTGCATGTTTAATTATTAAAATAAATCAACATAATTATTCTCCTTAACTTTGTTTTTAATTTTAGCTAGCATCATTTAAAAATAATAGTGACAAACTAATTTAGTAGTAGGTGTAGTTTAAAAAGGTTAGATGCTATAAAGCCACTATTTTTCGGTACCTACCTAAATAAGTGACTGACGTGTAACTTAATACTCATTTAAATGTTTATAATTTATTCTTTTAGATATTTAAACAAAATCTTTACTAAATACCGACAGTTTCTAATTTTATCTGACTATATCGACCTTTTTATCTGTTAATCTGAGTCCACAGATGCGGATTTTCAATACCTAAAAGAATAAAGCTTAAGCCTTATTTTGCTCATATTTGGAAATCTTGTAATAAAAACGCTTTATCTTCAAGTAGATACTTGAATTGCACTCCACCGTATCACCACATAGTGATTAGAATTCACTCAATATTTCTGCACATTCGATCGTAGCCTTTGCTATGAAATTACCTATTAGTATGGTGAATTACTAACCATTGCATGGATGAGCATAGCATTCCATGGTTCGTCAGTAGCATTGTTCCTACCTACGCTGACCGTGTAATTTATGGTTATTTTAATCTTGTTCAGCTATAGGTACGTAGATTAGAACGCAAATTATAGAAAGTGTAATCAGCGAAGCGGAGACTTAATGGGTCATCTTATTACAATTTGACCACAACAAAATTAGATAATGTACTTTAAGTAAGTTACCTATCTAAAATAAAAAGATTACCTGAGACTGCCGTGCTATGGTTCGTCCATACGCCTTAACCATAAGTCTTAGGTTTAAAATGGCGTTTACCATTTAATAATTACATAAATATTGTAATAATACTGAAGGTAAGTAATTAAATAAACTGCAGACTAAACATCGGCAGGAAAAAAAATTGTTATCCTAAAAAATGAGCGCGTGTCGTGATAAAGTATCATAAAGAAAATACAACGCAAACTTAACAAGAAATCTCCGCCACCATTTTCAACTCCGCCCATCGAGTGAAAAAACAAAAACTCGGTCCCAAACAAAGCGGAAAATGTTTCATTTCCCGTGTCAAGCGGCGGAGGAAATGACCCCAGCACCCCGCGCCCTGGATAGATAAGTGCCGGACTTATACTAATAGCAGGCCCGCGACCTCTTTACCACGCCATTAAACATATTGATGACATCGAACTTCCTACCTGCCTGAAGCTTCATTCCAAATGGGTATTCCAATTTTTGTGTCAGTCGTGTCATGCATGAGTCATGTGGTCATAGTTAACAATTAGATTAAAGTCTACTGTTCGTTTCCTTTATCTATAGACAACATATGTATCTAGATTGAATAGACTAACAATAATTTTATGAAAATCGTGCTCCTAGCACCCGTGTTCGAGGATCATGCTTAACCCAGAAATTAGATGACGCAGTTAAGTAGCCCACGGGGTAGTTTTCAACAATAAGTAATAGCAAATATGGCGTTGATAGGACTTCTGTATGGCTTTATTTGTTATTGAAATGACCAACTTTGATTTTCTAAAGGCCGTAATCCAAATAAATATTATCAAGAGATAACGCTGCCCTTTTGGACCACACATTTATGTACGGGGTCTGCTAATCGATCCAAAACATTCTCATTGATTTTATGTAGGTATGTTTACCTAGATTTTATATCAAATTAATGATATCTGCTTTATTTTTGGAATTCTTTCAGTTTCAGTAATTATTTTATTTAACAATAATGGACCGGCTGGATAGGTAGCACTAGCACCACAATCTCTCGCAGAATACCGGCGTGAGTGGTAACTTGTTACTACATTTCGTATGATGAGCGGGAGATCCGGTGGGCCACTTACCTAAAGACTGGCAACCAACGGATCAGCGATTCTTGTGGAATCGGTGTCGCATGGGCGGCGGTGATCACTCCCATGAAGTGACCCATGACCTGCATGATCATTTTCTCAAACGTGCTCGTAATAAATGTTCGATTTACTTTTTAAAATACCGGCCAAGTGTGAGTCGGACTCGCGCACCGAGGGTTCCGTATAATCGTAAAGCAATGAACAATACTCTAACGAAAAGATAAACTGAATTGAGGGACAAACTTAACTTTGCCACTGTTGTCCCTATACATCGATTTAGATGGCGGTCAGTTTACCAATGACAAATATAAATTTGTTATCGTAAATTAATATTTTATTTGTGATCTACAAATTAATCCTTTGGTTCAACTTTAAATCTATTCGTTAGTAAATAAGGTGTAAGCAACTAGCATTGACACTCGCGTCGGATAGCAGAACTAAAAACATGACAGACCCATAAAGTCCGCGTCTATAAGTGTCGTCTAGTGACGGATAGCGGCATTTTTGCTTTGTAAGAGCAAATCTTTTTTTGCGCGTTCTGACTACATATTTACGGTTCTCGGATCTATTGTTTTATTTATGCTATGAGTCCTTGCTTCTTGCCAAATTTCATAGTTCTAGGTCAACGGGAAGTACCCCATAGGTTTTTAAGTGAAACATGCAGCGTAAACGGCCGTATCTTTTAATTGCGTTGACTTAGAAGTTTGATTTTTTCACAGCCGTAAGGGACCACAGATTTGAGTATTTGGTATTCATTTCAACTCGAAAAAGGTTCTTGACAGACAGACAGACTGACGGACAACGAAGTGATCCTATAAGGGTTCCGTTTTTCCTTTTGAGGTATGGAACCCTAAAACCCAAGACACCAAGTTTGACATTTACAGCCGACGCCGTTTCTTGCTTGGCGGAGTTGGCCAGTGATGTGAGTATTGAAATCTGTGATAGAAATCTCATTGGGTGTAGGTGCGTGTGGCTGCCATTAATTGTTAGGCCACCACAGAACTCTGTCATAATGACTAAGCCAATCTGTAGCCAAGTGTTAGTAAACAATCCAAAGCAATGTCATCATAACAAAGTTCCATACAGGCCTAACCTAAGGCCTAACGATTAAAGTCCGTTACACTTGACATGTACCTACTGAGGCTATATCCATGCTTTAGTTCTTCATCCAAGATAAATCCATTCCTGACTTAGACAATTTAACCAATACTCAAAGATTCCTGACCGCTGCGTCATTAAATTTAAGTCTAACGTGACACGAAATGTGTAAATAAAATATTTATCTACTCATATATCATAAATGCTCTATAATGCGTTCAGAAACCGTAGGCAATGACCAGCATTATAACAACCAATATTTTTATGAGAATTTTTCTAATTTGTTTCTATATTTGTTTAAATTCATTTTTTATTACATTATTTTAATGTGTACAGTCTATAGATACTTAATAGTTACCTAGCACTAGTAGATAGTAGCAATGCAGGTTATTGCCCTATGGCTTCTGAACCCATCATAGAGTACTTATGATATGTGTGTAGATAAAGTAATGTATGCAACTGTACAAAATTAGGTCTTAAAACACTCGTGTGATCCTATTATGAAACTCGCTGACGCTCGTTTCATAAAACCGCACTCGTGTTTTAAGACCCCTCCTTATGCAACAGTTGCATAAAATACTATTTTACCCTTTGATTGAAATAAAATTTTAATCAAAGTTTTTCGCACCTCTAAACGCTAGCATGCTACTATAGTTGGTTTTTGACCTTACTTCTTATTAAATCTATGTTTTTAACGCAAACCAATACCTGTGGCCCGTTTCACTAAGTTACAAGTTACAATTTTACAAGTCTAAACCGGCAACATTGGTCAATAATGACCAATGGCAATGGGCATAATGACCAATGTTGCTAGTTTAGACTTGTAAAATTGTAACTTGTAGCTTCGTGAAACGGGCCACTGAAATATTTAATAATGATGGACAGACATGCAGGGGGTCTAGCACGCTAGCTTTTATCATTGACATAAAGCATTTATCCCGTTTTAACCAATATGCGTGTGCGAGAGAAACTAACGCGTTTAGGGCTAGCGCGCGCGAGCAGCTAAGTAGCAAGGCAATTTATTTGTCTGTGTCGCCGTCCCTTGCGTCGATTTGAAAGATGCGCAAACGAGAGCGACAGCAACACAACATTCTTTAAAATTTTACGCAGTCATCAACATGAATTCAAGAGAGGGTTATGGTCTGTCTGTGCACTTGTCTTTAGAAACCGAAGACGACAGCGAAAAAAGCAATATTGGGTGAATCCAATATGAAGTGATAGGCTGACACTTAGGAATATTTCATACAATGTTTATAAAATTGAGAGAATACGGCATATTAAAAAAAAAATCTGCTACTTCAGAATGAGTGTTGAAAGTTTCGATGAACTATGCAGAATTTTACGACCTGAATATTACGGCGTAAATACTGGCACCGTTTATGAAGATACAAATATGAGATCAGCTGTCTTACCAGAAGAAAGTTTGGAAGACTTCTTTCCACTGGCAACTTATTTGTCGCCGTGCGCGCACTTGCATTGAAACCAATAGAGAAGGCGACACAGAAGGCGACAATTGCGTCGCGGGCTCGTGTCCCAACCCGCGGACAAATAAGTCTCTCGGGAGTCGCGTCGCTACATGCGCGCACTTACATACTAACCTTATACTAACCCGTAGACTTGATGTAAGAGACAAAATAGTTGCGGAAACAAAAGTTGCTCGCGCGCGCTCGCCCTTATGTGTGCAATAAACGCTAGCGTGTTACTATTATAGCAGGGGGCCTAGCACGCTAGCTTTTATCGATGACATAAAGCATTTATCCCGTTCTAGCCAGTATGCGTGTGCGAAAGGGGCGAATGCTTTATGTCAGCGATAAACGCTAGTGTGCTAGAGGGGCTGGTTGCCGCAAAGAAATGGCTGGATTGATGCAGATTCCTTTGCCTTCCAAAATAAACTCAAATAATCAAACTAAAAAAAACTAACCAAAACAAAACAAACAATTTCCCACAGGTCAAATCAATTTGATCTGAAAGTATCAAAGTATTGTTAGCTAAGTGAGTTAAGATTATGAATATTTTATGGAAGCCGTTTGGTCACATGTGGAGTTATTTTTGCAGCTATTCAAGACAGTCGTTGCTACTTAATGAATGGTGGTGCTGTGGAGAGTTTCTTCATCAGCGAAGATACGCCGGTTGGCAGCGTTATAGGTATGCAAAATGATGACGTTCATCGTTATTAATTATACTATACGAACTGCTACTGCCTTTTGTAGATTTGTTAATAATAATCTCAATATAAGAGTATGCAACTGCCTAGCTTAACTTTAAATATGAGATCTTAACAGATTTTGTAAATTGTAGGTACTCTTAGTGTTAATGGAGATCCAAGTGAAGAGGATGGAAATATATCACTCAAATTGCAAGAAAAGGATGCAGCATTGGGTATTGCTCCAGGCACCAAAAACTTGACTTTATTGAGAGCTCTAGATCGGGAAGAGAGGAAAGGCCCCTCAAACGTTTATGTTAATGTACGATGCGACCGTCGCCGAACGACAGATCCTGTGAGTTTTATCTTGTTTTTGTAGCAAAGGACGTTGAACAGACACCCAAGTGATTGGCTTGGAAGTGATGACCCGCAATGGGAACCAAAAGTCCCAAAAGAGTTGTTGATCCTTCGCCGGTATTTACCTCCAGATCTTATCATTGTATCCAACAAAGTATCAAGCTGGTTCTTCATGCCTGTGTTCCATCCCAGTAGACAATAGCAATGGGCTACAGGATGGCTCTACCAGTGTTTCCCAACCTGGGGTCTGAGGGTCTATGAGCTTTTTCCAGGGGTCCGCAGACAAAGTCTAAATTAAAACTATGATGCATAATATTAATAAAATGGATTACACACGTATTTTAACGTCAAGAAATGCTTGATATGTACATTAATATGTCCAAGTCTCACGCTAGTTTTAGATGCATAATGGTACCACCAAGCTTTTGATGGGGTCCGTGGATCATGGTAAGATGCCAAGTTACTAGAGGTCGACCCTTTAAAAAGGTTGGAAAATCCTACTCTACCACTGTAATTTATTTACACCAACCATACCCTTGTAAGTTGTAAACATGTGAAAAAACTAAATTTTTGAAACTTTGTTTTCAGAGTTTTATTATACCAGTATCTGTGCGTGTTTGGGATGTCAATGATAATGCACCAGTGTGGGTGGGCTCACCATACAGAGTGAGACTTTCTGAGTTGACAGCAGTGGGCTCCCGAGTGCTGCCTGCTCTGAGGGCCACGGATGCCGACCAAGCTGGACCTCATGCCACTATACATTATTCTGTGATGCCTGGACCTAACTCTGTTGGTATTTTTCAACTATTATACTTATTTCTATTTCTCAGTACTGTAAGAAATGGCTTTGAAAAATGAAGCTTCTTTGATCATTTAAAATTGTTATGAAATCTGTATGCGACGACAGTAATAAACGACTTGACACCCTTTAAACATGGATTGAAAAAATATAAGTATGGTGAGAAATAGTTGTTGTTTTTTGTTGAGTCTTGAACCTCGTTGAGTTTCTTGCCGGTATCTTCTCATCAGAGGTTATTCTGAACCGGTGGTAAATTTTCTGACATTCATAAGTGCTACCTGTAAGCCTAATCTGAAATAAAAATATTTTGACTTTGACTTAGACTTAGTTAAACTACTTTTAAAATTACGTTTAGTTATGTTTACGTTTAAGTTGCCCCTGCAATTCTAAGTCACTTTGTTTACCTATATTGTGTTTCTTGATTAATACAGTGGGCGGGGATTGATAAAATTATCAAAAATTCGGTGATAGCCGTTCCAAATATTGTATCATAAAAAACACCCTGTGTGGGTTTACAATAGATTCCAAATTAAATCATTTTGTGTTTTGCTTAATTATGTTAATGCTGAAGCAATATGTGGGCCCTTGTTTTTATTTGATTGTGCTGTCCTATCATATTGTTTATGTATGTACTTTATAACCGACTTCAAAAAAGGAGGAGATTCTCAATTTGACTGAATGTTTATGCCATGCCATGAATTTGTTATGAATCACTTGCGCAAGCGAAGATATTTCATATTAACTTGATGCTGTTCTTCTTGAGCGAATGTTTTGCATTATGGTTTCGAAATGTTGTTTTATAGATTTGAATAAATTTGAATTAAAATATTTTACTCTTTATGTGACTTGTGATTTTCTTCCACAGGAGTACTTTGGCTTTGCAAATGAACTTGACAGCATACTAGTGGTTACACAACCCTTAGACTATGAGACCCTCGGCAACTTTACAGTGACCTTGAGGGCCCAGGACCAGGGTCGGCCTCCCTTGCACAATGACACCACTCTCTATGTACAAGTGCTGGATGCTGATGACCAAAACCCAAAGTTTACTCACGATCATTATACCGCGCTCTTGCCCGATGATGCTGTTGAGGTAAAGCTACTCCACCCCAATTAGTGTCAAATAAAGAAGAATTGGTACAATAACTGTAAATTTTTACACTTATTATTTCAGGGGACAATCCTTGACACAGCACCTGGTCCGATTGCAGCTATGGATCAAGATATAGGTATCAATGCACCCTTGTACTACACAGTCACTGGCGATAAACGGGAAATGGTGATTGTCGACAGAGAAACAGGCAGAGTTGTTGCCACTAAACAGTTACTGCAAGCCAATGCTCCTGTTACTGTTGTTATAAGAGTAAGGATAACAGATAATACTTCTTATTTTATTATTAACAATAGACGCTATAAATCCTAATTTGTTAATTTCTGTTCTCTTATTTGTCATTTATGTTCCAATCAAATTTTATTCAATTAAAATGTCACTTTGCTATGGCCGTTTCCCATTAAAATTTTAGAACCAGCGATAAGTTTTCGAGCTTCTTTTATTTAGATGTCAAGTAACCCTAATTTTACGACTTCGTCTTTTGAAATGAATATTAAATATGTTAATCAAATTAATATTGATGAAATTAATAAAACCTTTGAATACAGATCAGATGGATGAGTTTCTAATTTCATTCAATGAGATCTTGCTTAAGTATTTTTACCAGTCGAATAGACAAATACTCTTACCTCTCCAAGTAACTTTTGTATTGTTCGTCTAAGGCTACCCAAGTGGACAATGCGGATCGCTACGCGCTTGCGACCCTGTCGATCAGCAAGCGGTCGGGAGCGCTGAGCTGGCGCGCGGTCCGGTTCACGCGGCGCGCGTTCGCCACGCGCATTCCCGAGCACGCGCCGCCCGGCACCGTGCTCATCACTCTCAGCACGGAACCCCACGCCACGCGAGATGCCGTAAGCAACACTAACTTTCCTTTCTAAAACTAAGATACCTTTTCCCCGCGGCTTCGCATGCGTGACTTTTATTCAGGATTTAAGGTAGCCTGTGTGTTATTTCCGGGTATAAGGTATCTCCTTTAAAAATTTTCATCCTAGTCCGTCGAGCCGTTAGCGTGAATAAGTAACAAAATACTATGTCACACAAACTTTCAGCTTTATAATATTACTGTGAAGTATGATTGCTATGAGCCTATAGTGTCCCACTGCTGGGCAATGGCTTCGCCTCCCCCCCTCGCTCCCACGGCTTCCGGTTCGTGCAATAAGCGCATTTTTAACACATATTTGCTAATCACTTTTATGCAAAAATTTTTGGTATCGATGTTTTATTATTGCATTGTCATTGGAAGTGAGTCATAATTCGCGCAAAATTTCACCCGAGTCTCTCTCTTGTAAGTAAACATGCCAACACCGAGTTGTAATATAAAGAGCTATCGTTCTTTTTAATCAGTACATACCTGCTTAAATGGATACTTCAATTTAAAAGTTGTCTGAAAGAGATCGCATTGCAGCGAACAGACCGCATATTATTTACCATGTTTTTTATCTGTAATGATTTTTTTTGTGTGTGATGTGAAATAAAAAGTATTTGTGTTGTTTTATTACATGGGTCTGCCAGCGAAATTATGATTTTCCCTTTTGTTAAGATCCGTATTATACATAAGTATTGTAAGTGTCACATATGATGTGATATAACGCAAACTCAAAAGTATAAGAATTCATTCATGCATTCGTAAAAGGTTCAATTTACAAAAAAAGCTTGGCGTGTGAATAACGAATTTTGTATTTGACGTGGCGTTGAAAAGGTTAATGGTTGTTATACTTTAGCATTACAGTCACATCAAGATTAAAAATGATGCATTTTTTTACAGCCTCCACTTCAGTTCTACGTGTCCGACCGCAGTTTCTTGGATAAGTTTGCCATCAACAGCGCGGGCGAGGTGTTACTCCGACGAGCGCTGGACTACGAGGCTACCCCGGAATACCATTACCAAGTTATGGTCACAGATGGTATCGATGTAAGTATTATAAATTACTAGCTGTAGCCCGCGACTTCGTTTATCACTATCCCGCGAGAACTTTGCATTTTACGGTATCAAAGTTTCCTATGAGTTAATCCAAGGATTAAACTATCTTATCTTCGTTCTAAATTCATCCATATCCGTCAAGCTGTTTGACCGTGAAGAAGTAACAACGATTTATTATTGCATTCTTGATTAGACACACAAACTTTCATCTTTATAAATATAAGTGTGAATAAATCCTTATCATTTCGGCGCTTGAAGTGCTGGTCTACTAAGTTCAAATTTATTATTCCGTGGAATTCTGACGTTTCTTGGTATTACCAGGCAAAAAAATATTTTTTGAAACTGTGGTGAGAAATACAAAGAAAAATAAATGCAAAACATAAATGTTGTAATTGAAATACATAACTTTACAATCACTTCAACTTATAATTAATTAAAACAAACTTGATTAAATTTTAAATTGCACGACTGAGACATAACAAAATATTTAATTATATTCTGAGGAAAAAATAAATTGTTGTGGGTATCATTCTGATATTATCACATATTACAAACCTTCAGTTTAAGATTATATTTAAATATTTTATGCACACACTTTTATTTATTTAAAATCTTACAAACATAGACCGCAAAACGTCAGCTATCAACTGTTATTTTCGCATCAAACTATACAAAATTATTGTATGCTATGTCATTCGGATTCTTATTTTAATTCTAGAATAAGCTTGGACTTCTTTGTCCGTGATATTTTCGCAGTTTTCGTTGATTTTATTGCTGCTAGTCCGTTGGTTTGGTTTTTGTTACGTTTCTGTTTTCTACCAATAAGTTGTACAGTCTACTGTACAAATTATTGGCTAAATGTTTCTCATCCCTGAAACGTCTTATAATGACAGGTGCCAGAATTCCAGGGAATTAAAAAAGCGAGGTTAGAAGACTAGGCTTGCATATGTACATACAAACATTGGAAACCTCAATAATTTCTTGCAAACTTGTTGTGTTAGATTGAAACTATTTTAACGTTAAATTATAATCTCACATCACCTTCTAAATCAAAGCCAAAATACCTTTTTAATCAGGTTAGGCTTAGGTCAGAAAATTACCAATGGTTTGGAAAAACCTCTTGATCTCGGAGAATCCTCCTTGTCCAACTTCATGACCCTTATGGCATGTAAGTAGCACTTGCAATGCTCTTCCTCTACTTCTTTCTGTGTTCAATTTCAGAACGACACTGCTTCAATAAACATAACGGTGCTGAATGTGAACGAGTGGGAACCGCGCTTCAAATACCCGCAGTACGAGTTCCGAGTGGAGGCGGAAGGCGAGAGCGGGGGCCGGAGCGGCAGCGGGGGGCTGCTGCCGGTCGGCCGGCTCGAGGTGTTCGACGGCGACGCCGGGGACAACGTCTCCCTCACGCTGAGGGGGTCTGACGCCAGGTGAGCGCAGCTTTTGATTGTGCTGAAGATGTCCAGTTGGTGATTGGGCGGAAAGCCCGCGGGGAATGAGGACGCGGGTGAAATCCGCAATTTAAATGTTGTGCCACGAGAGAATCACTGATCCGTTGCCACTCGCCCCCGTGGGCCTCCGGATCCCCCATTCGCCGTACGAAACGCAGTATCATGCTACTACATCACGCCGATATCCGACAATGTGTTTTCGAAACCAAATTTTGTACTTTAGTAGATAAAGAGATAATTAATTAAATAAGAAGAAATAAAGTACTTATACTACGTAATACCTACGCAATAAGTTTGCTTTTGCCTTGATCCAGCGGTCCGGTCGTATTCCAATTATGCCTGGGTTCCATAGCCTCCTGCGAGTGAAACCTCTAGCAAACGCTCGTAATAAACATGTTTTATTGTCCTCCGTAGCATGTTCTACATAAACGACGCTGGGGAGATGTTTATGCGGCAGAACGCTCTCTCGGCGCTCAACTCATCCGTGCTGCACGTGGTGGCAACCGCCGTCGACTCAGGCTCCCCTCCGAGACAGGTGACCTTTATAGTTTATTTCCTAATTAAAATTATTAGCACAAAGTACATAATACTATACTAGTAGTATTAGTTACGTATGTAAGTTAACTGGTGCGCAAACGGGAAAGAAAACTTGTCAAAAGGTGTTTGAGTTCATACTTTAAAAAAGGCGAAGGTGAAAACCTCCGCGTCATCGCACGTTTTTAAACCGATTTAAAAAAAAGGTTCTCAATTCGCTTAATCGTATGTTTCTTTATGATGTTTGTTACTTTAGAACTTTGTCGCCTATTAACCGACTAGAAATGCTTCTTTAAATGCTAGGATCAACCCAGTTTGGTCCCATTTACGGCAAAGTCAAGGTCTAAATATAGGTTCTAGAAGAAACTGACAAAACTCAAATATTGTAAGAACTCACTTAGCGATTAGACTGTTTTGCACAATAACCGAGGTATTTACTCTTCGGCAGCATGATTTGGCAAAGCGGAACCAAAGACGTAGACTAAGATTGGCAACTCGTCAACGGTTTATAGTACAATGGTATAAGCGTTGGTACAAACTTGTGAGTATGTTGAATACACCTATATTTTCACTCAACTGTGCCGGTACAATAAGACTTGTTGGAAAATATGACTTTCGATGTTTATTTGAATATAATAATTTGGTGACGAGGGATTGAAGGTTTAGTAAAACTCCTTAACAGATAACAGCACTTAATTTAATTTCTTAACAGGATTTGGATAATTTGACGAAATAAAATAATTTGTTACGTCGTTTCAAGGCACATTTCGAAATCTATTATAATGTTACTGGTCACTATAATAGTTCAAGAAAGAATATCTTGAATGTTTTCGTTATGGCCCAGACCGGGTATTTAAGCGCAAGATGGCGGCAGATGAAAACATTAAAAAAACGAGGCTGCCGATTGCAAAATAATGATACTTACATCGTTACAAAGCTGATAACGAACCATATATTTCATCCATACGTCACTTTATGCTATTTTACAAAAAAGTAATACTCCGCCATCAAAAATGTACGTTAAGTATTTTAATTTATGAAATCCATACGGAACGGAAGCTTCGTGTTCGAGTTATTTTTATTGTGCTTCAATATTTTTTGTATGTACTCAATCAAATACTCTCATCCATTTTAAGGTTAACTGGAACCGATCCCTTTATGGTATAAGTCTGTCGTTGTACATTATTGTCATTCTGTTTGAGATTTTCCTTTGTTGTTATTCTTTTACTATATTTTACTATAACAAAAGCAACGGCATATTTTTTTATAAAATATACCTAAGTAAATCCTTATTAGGTACACAATTAAAAACCTCGTCATTACAAAATATTGCATTAGACAATTTAGACACTATAAATACACTAGGTGCACAACGTGTCAAAAATATCTACTGATTTTCATTTTATTTGACTTCAGTATAAAAACTAAATAATGCGACTTTCTTAACTTAGTTACAAAGAACATCCCTAAATATGTGCACTTATCAAAAAAATTCCCAGCAAATAGACTAAACAAAAACGAAGAATTCATGCGAGCGAGAGATCATTTTTAATTTTGACAGCTTCATCTAGAGTTCTTTGTTGACAGACGTCAGTGCCGGTGATCGTGCACGTGAGCTCGCGGCTGCTGGCGGCGCGGGGACCGCGCGCCGGCGGCGTGCTCGTGTTCGCGGGCGCGCTCGCGCTGGTCGCGCTCGTCGTGCTCGCGCTGCTGGCTATGGCGCTCGCCTACATGTACCGCACGTGAGTGTCTGGGAGCACCGCCAGAGCTGCAACTAAGGGGCCATTTACATGGAGCTAGTTGTATGCGATTTGCATTACATTGTACGTTCGATCTATCACATCATACCTCGATAGCAAGCAATGTAATGCAACGCACATGCTAGAACTCGTACCATATAAATGGCTCTTAATGATGCATATGTGATTGCACATCACAAACCCATTGAGAGTGTGTGCGTCATAGGAAAGCGCTCGCAGGCTACTGAATATTTCCCACAAACAACGCAACGACGTGGTTACGACCTACAACCAATAGCCACACGCGCTGGTTTGTTGTAATTATAAAAATAAATTCCTTTATTCCGTAATAATATAAGTACTGCAATTATCGAGTATACAATGCATGTACGTCTTGCTTGGTCATAGGTTTTTTGTCAACAAGCGAAACCCGGCCGGGTGGGGTTTACGCCCAACACGTTTAATTGCTTCACTGACATGTGTGGTTTACCGTACCCAATACCATGATTGTTAAACTTGGACTGTAAATTATGTATTGTATATAAAAAGAGTATCCGGATCGATGCTTGTGTAGACGTAGAGTATCGAATTCTAATATTATTGCTCCGACCGTACTGGCGTGCTCACTATACTACATGTCCATTATCTGGTGCAATGTTAGCACTTCATGTGAGAACTCTTGTTTACAAAACCCTGTAGTGACTTACTAATTTGATTGATTATATTAGAAGACGTTCCAAATCGTCACCTGTCGCGGCCCCCACGAAGTGCACGCTGCCGCCGGAGAAGCCGGGCGCGACGCTCGGCGCGGCCAGCTCGGGCTCACTGCTCAGCGTGAGCGCCGGCGCCAGCACCATCCTCGCCAACTCCACCAGCAGCCTGGACCTGCGCGACGCGCACACCGCGCCCGTGCGAAGTCAGTACTACACCGGACTAACGCCCTTATTCATAAGAAGTTAACACTCTTTTTAAGCTAACAAATGTTTTGTCCCTTTCATTTGAGGGCAAACGTCACAATGACAGATAAAGACAAAACGTGTTAACTAACAAACGTTTACGAAGCGTTTATGAATAAGGAGGTTATTCGTTACTGTAACACGCCGGTGGTTCAGGGAGCTTTATGGCGTCAGTCCATCCACGTTACATTGACTAAATGTAGGGAGATACTGCCGTCGTCCACACCTGACACTAGTTGCTGCTCGTTGTGAACCTGGAATAGTTGCGTGATACTTGTCTCAATCCAAGACGGACGCTGATACACGTCAGAGTTTCTACAATAAAGCAACTAAAGTGAAAATGCATCACTCTTTGTTGGACAAGCCACGTTAGCGTTAGTGGCGGAGTAGCGAGATAATAAACAAGTATGTAGAGGGCGCTACCAAAATATAACGCAGTCAAGCAAATAAGTGTCTTATATCCACACCAAAGCAAAACACTTTACTGTCGAAATTTGCCGCGCTAATTCTAGTTGCGTTATAATGCGATGGTATCTCTAGCGACAGAAATTGACAATAAAATTCCTAAATTATTCGTTTATCTTAATTCTGTAACAAACTCAATATTCACCAAAGCTTAATTGCTCTCTTTTGCCTACTTATAAACTTGTGGTGCGTAGGCGCAACGGTGGGGCGGCAGTCGCAGCGCCTGGCGAAGGGTAAGGTAGCCCCGGCGCCGCCCGAGCCGCCGGGCGCGGCGCTGATGAGCGACCACCTACAGCGCGCCGGCGGCCGCTCCGGCGTGGCCTGGCCCAGCGCCACCATCCCGGCGCGCGTCAAGAAACTCAGCTGGGACGACGGCGACCAGGTATTGTGTACTATTTAGAGGAGGCTACGTGGCGGTCCATTCCGCTAAGCCGAGGCGATAACTTTCAACTCGTTGTATTACAACGGAATGGCTTTGAATTTGCTTATGGTTTGAAGATACTCGTGATTTAAAAAATGACAATGATGCACAGGCCTAACGGAACGGCTCGCCAATGGCTAAATACATACATTAGGGCTTTTTATTTTATAATTATGCTTTATGTGTAATGCGAGTTCATGCATCTGCTGAGAGTACAATCAAAGCCCTTACACCAAAAACACATACGGTGTGGCTTTTGGCTGTGATTTGTGCATACAATCGTCGTTAATACATACCGCTCGCACGCGACTATAAGCTGTGGAACTGACAGCGGGCCCATAAATGAATATGAGCGTTTGCTCACATGCATTGGTTACACAAATTACGAAGGGAGGCCATATGGCCTCCCTCCGTAATTTGTATCCGGGTATATACCCGGTATATCCGGATCGAACCGATCATAATTACCAAAACAATCCCCTGTCAATTTGGCAGCGCTCTTTGAAATGTTGGCGAGTATACTGACTGTCGATACCTAATCTGATACCTTGTTGCCAAATCTACCTGCGTCATTTAAATGGAAATGAATGTATATGTTGCTTTTAGTGGAAAATTAAATAGGTGACGTAGTAAAGTTCCGCTTTGTCGTCTTGCTGCTAACCTAGAAATTGAGCGATCTTTCACTCTGAATGTACCGAAAAGTCGGTGAAATCGCATCTAACGAACGTATTTATTTACTAACGGGTCAGTTCCGGCCAAATCCGTGCTCTTAATCCTTGAAGGCTTTATTGTTTTAAAACCATCATAATACCGGCAGCGATTGAATACGTGAATACGGCACGTCATACAAGTTTCCGCTTTGTTTCGTTGCTAGCCATTAATTCTCCAATATCTCTTAACAGGGAAGCGGCGAAGGTGAGGTCAACGAAGCGACGAATCCAACCGTGGCAGAACATATGAATCTCACCGTCTACTTCTGACCGGCTCGCCATTTTTACCAGCTGCTATATTCTTTCTTACGCACTTATAAAAACAATATGTGACTCCTTTTTTGTACATTAATGACATTGGAATGTTGTTTCCTAAATTGTAATACAAGCAGCGTCCGACACCTGTTTTCGTTTCAAACAAAATCGTAACAAACGTTGTGTATAATGCTGTCTTCCATGTCACACGTTTTGCAGCCTGAACCAACGAACGATTACTAACAATATAGGACCGTACAATTTCATCATAGTCTAAGAATTAAAGAAATCTGAAAGTGTCTGTTAGGGTTGTGCGTTATACATATATACATAAAAGTAAGGAGTAATAAAATAATAAGTTCTACCATTTTAAATAAGCATTTGAAGATGATTTGTCATAATAACTCAACCCAAAGGGGTTCCACAAAGTATTTTAGAAATAAGTAAGCTTTTTGGCTTGTAATTGATCAATCCAGAATCTGACTGGAGTATGGATTACCTTTAACCAAAACATAACATAAGATTCAATTGCTTAATAGTATGTATAGTCGACCATGAAATTGCTTGACCACTTTTCGACCGTATTACAAAGTGATAAGGTTCAAAAGTGATCAAGCAATTACTTGGTCGACTATACAATTGTATAAAAGTGGTTTTAGCAACAGTGGCAGATACCATTAATGTAATTATTTATGTTGTTCGCGTAGTGAACTTATAAGTAATAACAATAACTATTAGTTCTTAAATAAAAAAATGTTATAGTTGCACACTCAGTAGCAGATTCCGCCGAAGAAGCCAAAAATATCTACAAATTACTCTATTAAGTAAGATGCTGTTTAGATTTGACTTCTTCGATTGTTCAGTTACTGCAGCCGCTGACAATACTGACAGAGCTTAGATTTTTGAATGTTACTTAATTTCTAAGGTGATATTATTATGCCTAAATTTTATAAATGTTTTGCTACTTAAACTGTCCCAAGGGGACGAGAGCAGTACATAATGTGCTGCCAAATACTTAAAGCGCTTTCGCCGTTTACTTCATAAAACAAAATTCACTAAACTAATTGCCACTTCCTTTTGCTCTATCAGTCGTTTTTGACTACGGTATGATTATTTCCCAGTAGGAATATAGTTATTAAAAGAATATACCGTAGCTATTTGATTAAAACATGATTCGTTTTTCTGGTTAATTTAGGTGATTACTCCTATATGCTTTAAAAAAATTAAACAAAAACATCGATTGTTAAGACTGTTTATTATTTTTATCTAAGATTTTATGGATTACATCGTTATGTCGATCAATTATAGGTACATAGACACGCCCTTCTACGAGTGAGACCGATGTAGCTAACCAAGTATGGTGTTAGATAAAAAACTGGTAGTTGCTGTAGGTTTTTAAATAGATGTATCGAATTCGAATACTTTGATGTCATTTTATTGATGTATTTCTTTAGTTTAACAATCGTTGCATTCATAGTGGACTTATCAAATCATTATATTGTAGTAAGTATATTTAAGTTGTGCATAAATAATTATTAAATGGATAAGTATGTTTGTAATTGTTATTAAAAATGTTTCGTTAAACAAATTCGCTTTTCTATTATCTAAGTACATTTAAGTGGGAGGGGATAAAAAACGAAAATTCGAAATGCGTTTACAGCTCTATTATTTTTGGAGTGCAGTTTAGTATTCCCAAACACTTCATGCTCTCAAATTTATCTGAAGGTGCTATTGCTAAACTGCTAATTTTAATCCCCATATTGTGAAAATCCCCATTCCTTGTGTAAATGTTCCACAGTGGCTTACGAGTCAATTTGGTTGACTGTACGGTCATCGGAAATCAGGAATCTACACAGTCGAAGAGTGTAAAAAATCTACATACGACTACTATTGTTAAGGAATTAACAAACTCGCTCTTTTTGACCGCTTCAGTGTTCAGCTATTTCTGCCGATGACCGTACAGCAAATTATGTTTGAGTAATTCTAAATCTTATTCAACGATTGAAAAATCGTCCTCAAATATTATTAAAAAACTTTCTTTTTACATTCGGTGGCCCTAACGTGATCCGCCCAGCGGATTTAATTAATTTATTCCTCCCTGCGTCTCTGTCAAACTAGTGTAATTACGACATTAGAAAGCGACGCAAATAGAGATAAATTAAACTTGAAACGTCATATTAAGGCCACAGCAACAGATACATCTATCTACACAGTCTAAAAGGTCTGCACACGACTCTATCATCCAGATAATAAGAGCTTGTATAGGTCTTTTAACTTCGTCGACTGTAGAAGTGTCTTCTGCTAACTGTACACGTTTAGTAGGAGCGTATGTATGTTTGTCAAGAGATATTATAAGGGCGAAACGCCACTGCAACGCACGCTACGCACGTTGTGCATACAAATTACAAACTGATCCACGCCAGCTATGTTGTTGTGTGAATCATGTGTAGCGTTCGCCGCACTAGGGTTTCGGCCTAATGATCTCTAAGCTGGTGCTGACTACATTCTACAGCGTTACGTAGAGACAGTAGTAATTTGGTATTGTTATGTCTTTATATTTTATTTGAAAAGAAAACAAGAAATGGTTGAGAAAGTGATTTTTATCAGCGATAGTTTCCTTTTTGAAGTACTTACCTATCACAAGTAATAAAATTGAAATGACAGTGGGCAAGGCTCGCGAGATGCTCAGTCCCGCACCCCGTACATTATTAGTGACGTCACCATTGGTACGGAGCGCATCAGTAAACCGCATTTATTTTAATACTTTGAGCTATTATAAGAATTGCTCAGATAATAAAATTTTCTGAGTCTTAAATAAGCATGAGCATATTTTAAATAAACAAAAAGGGTGGAGCCCTGACACAACTGACTCACACGATGACAACTTATTCCTCTATCGAGCTTTAAGCGTAGTGTCAAAAGAAAGGGATGCACTGAGGGATAACTTAAATTTGGTCAATACGTACGCATGTATTATGGGGAGAGAATTCCAGGAATTATTTATACTTCTCACCTCGTGGACTGACATTCAACTTTCAAAACATTTCTTTGTTAATATGTGGTAGCCCCCACCTCGAGCAATGCCAGGGCCCCACGCTATGATATGTCTTCAGATATAACGAGAGAGTGGTGCGACTGCCAGCCACGGTACCCACGTGTTGTAAACATTTCTCCGATTCACAGTAAAAGTGGCCTGTGATCGCACGCTCGTCTGTGGTCTGAGGAGAGATCCGTTTATTGGAATAAATTATAGGTAAGTGAATACTTTCTAATTTAAGATTTGGTTACAATAACTCTGATTCAGCGCCTTCTAGTTTCAATACAATTGTAAGTGCGATTCGAATAACGCCCAGACTACGAATTTTCATTGTAATTAATGACAAACAAATAATTTACTTCTTAACTAAACTCTTCTAACATTTCTTATTAAAAGCACTCAAATTTAGGGGTCTAGTATTTTCTCATAAATCCTTCTTGTAGTTGTTTAAGGTCTAATGAGTATTTCTATACTTAATCTTTAAAAAAAAATTAAGACAGCCAAAGGAGAGGTGTAGGTTATTCAGGGTTCTTTGATTTTAATAATATAAATACTTTATTCCCAAGGCTAGCTTTAGGCTTATTTTTTATTGTATATTTACATTGTTTATTTTAATTAGCTTTCTTGCCTTTAAGAGTTGAATTTAATATATTGCACATATACGAAAAAAAATTATATGCTCTTAAAATACCATTTTTTTGTTAGTTAAGTTTATACCATACAACTACTAGTATTATGTACTTTGTGATACAACTAAGAATACAATAGGTTGACGTTCTGCGCGCAAGTGAGAAAGTAATTTATCATGGTAACTGCAGAAGTTAGAAACAGGAAACAAAAACATTTCGGTAGCCCCAAGTAAGCCTGCCTTAGAGCCTTTAGAACTGTCGTAACTAGCCTTTTCTGGGCCCAGTACAAGCTTCTATAAGCGCCTTTGAAAACTACCACTACCATTCATGACCCAAACTTGGCCCCGGTCTATTTGGCGCCCCTCCAGGGCCTGCTCTTTCTGCCTGGGTACCGCTGGCTTCGCCTCATGCAGTGTTCCTATGTTCAACCAACGGATCGTCTTGCCTACCAACGGTTAAATTTTGACACATTTTCTATGGGATATCTGTCAAAGTTTAACGGCAATGGCCCTAATAATATCCGGCTCTGGTTTACTTTATCCCTCTCTGCGTCATTGTTAAACTAGCGTCATAAGAAATGGACACATAGATATAAACTCAAATAAACTAAACTTGGCCGGTCATGTTAGGGCCACTGGTAGTTAAAACGATTCGTTATTTGAATATACGCAGCTTTAGTCACGACACTGCGCTTTTGTATGACCTTTCGCATTATTTTGAACAATATAGCATAATTTGACAAATCAAACTGGTTATACGACGAGCTCATAGTTCGTCCATATGCATAAGTAAGTTTATGGTGAATGCCATCCATCGTCATCATGGCTGCCTATACCATGGGTTGCTCTACCGTAGTTGCCTTCACGTTGGTCAGTTTAGGATGATCCCATTGCATCCCTAATGGAACTAGATAGCGCCGTATTGTGGAATAATAAGTATATAACAGCTGTTGTAAAACGAAACAGATAAAAAAATGTAAAAAAAGATATTAAGCTACAGTGGCATTCATTATCTCTCCGTTTGGTTCCTTCTAACTATACCTCTAGCATGATCGTGACCTCCTAAGTAAAGTTTATCTCTGTGTAAAGGGACGCCTTTACTCCCTTTATTTTGACACTACACGTTACGCGGACGGAGAGATAAATTAAACGTGGTCGGTTATATTAGAGTCGCTGGTAGTGTCAAAGAAGAGACGCACTAAAAGATAATATGTTTATTTTGTAATTAAAATTGTGCACAAAATTTACTAAAAAGCAATAAAGCGCTTTTTAAACATAGGATCTCCATAGGTTTTACAAGTCGACTCGACGACTCGGAGTGGGTGTAAACCCATTTGCATAATTTGAACCAGAAAAACTATGGCTTTTACATTACTGACACAAGCACTGACTACATAACTAGAGTAGTTGTCATATAAAAAGGATGTATAACTGACACTTGGTCAATCAGGGCTAAAATGACCGCCCATGTTTAAATTATCCCCCAAAGCGTCTCTTATTATGACACTGCTATTTAAAAAGTGTCAAGGAGGATAAATCAAACTTAGACAGGCATGTTAGAGCCGCTGGCAAACATAAATCGAAGAATTTAAAGAAACTCACAGAACAAAAATATTCAACAAACATGCGTGACTTCAAGCTTCCTGCGTTATTAATTTACCGCTTACCCAATGTCCCACTAGCTAGGGAAACACCAGTAAGTAACACGGATTACCACGAAACGGATATCGTGAAACCGCTACAATCCTTGTTTACACCGGCGCTGGCGGATGCCGCCCGGCCACTTTCACCACGCGCTGAGCGTTACATAACATTGCGCCACGCGGACGTGACCGGCCGCCGTGACCCCGACGTGACGCTACCGAACTAATAATGAGGCAACAATAGTAGATTAATGCCTAGGCATGCCGCGGTCCAGCATTTTGTTTTTATCGTAAGCACCAACGACGCCCCTTGTGGTTTGTTCCCTCCTATACAATGGTCAATACCGACGTTTCGAACAATGTTCGAGATAAACAATAGGTCAACGCACAAGCGCGGATTCACCATTGTGAGACTTTGTGGGCACGTTGGGCATAACCAAAATCCTAATTCAGAAAACTTGTAGGAAGGCAACGTAATCGTCAGCGAATTCGTAGTTTGACTCGCACTTGACCGATTTTCGAGTAGCCGGACCACAATGTTTTTCAGGATAGGATCTGCTCCTGTCAATGCGTCACTCATTCATAATGAACAACAAAGAAAAAATTTACACAAAATCAAACAACTCGGTTTTTGTTTGTTTAGGTAAGTACGTCCGTGTGCTCATTTTCTTGCTTGCTTGTCATTGGCAATGAGTCACTTCGTCTTACTTATACTACAGGCTAGTCAGGAGTTGCATTGAAGAACAAAGCGAGCGGTGGTGTTTCGTGCAAGTCATATGTGGCCATAACACGGCAGACCAAGTTGAATTTATGACCCGACTGCCGCCAGAAGGGAGGGTTATCTTTCTTACGTAGGTTCTACATGTATCTTCTCGTACATAGGGGAAAGTTAAACTGGGGCTATATCTTGATTGCACCAACACAGTTTAATTTATAAGTACACAGTCAGGTTATTTATTTATACCAATGCAATAAGTTAACAAGAGTGTTGTTGGTAGAATAAATACATGTTTTTACCGTTAAAATAACAAAAAGTACAAAAATAAATGCAGTAAAAACAGACTAAAGCCAGTCCAGTCTACAAAACTGAATTCTGCCGACCCCTATCATGAGTATGTCGGTGCGTCGGTTTCTTTATGTTATGACACTCCTCATGTTAGCGCTCTGGGTCGATATACAACTTTGCCACAATGAGTAAGAAGTGTATTACTTATGACGTTTACTATAACAATTCATTATGACATTTAGTGAGAAAAGGTTCCAGAGTGGCCTGAATTTAGATTGGTTCACTGTACAGACTCGTAATGGGTCTCTATTAGGGGACTCTACATACTCGTAAGTAAGTGTGGATTTTTAAATCTGGAATCCAAAACCACTCCTCCCCTTTCGTGAGATGCGTGGAGAAACCGCCTATACACTATTATATTATATGATTGCAACATTACGCTGAAAAGAAGCCCCCTTATGATGGGTGGCGCGGTGGTCACAATATAAGCATGATGAATGTATGGCCTCCTTATGAAAGCAAAATGTTGATAACAGTGATAGCAAAAATAAACCACCTTTTCTCTTTACAGATAAAATGAAATTCCTTACGTCAGTAATTGTTACTGCATTCCTATTAAACTACGTGAACTCATCGAACTCAACTGACTCGACCGACACCTGCGATGTTAACGAATCAGGGCCATGGAGCATGCTGTTACAGGATTGGGCGACCTCTGCCAGCATGGAGCGCTCCGGAAGACAAGGTAATTACTTACGATTATACATATAGACTGGTCAATCAGCTGTATGTACCTTCTTCACAGCCCGAGTAATTATGTGGCTGCTGGTACAGAACTTAATGAGTGTTTAATGTCATCATCTTCAGCCTATACCTATACCTACATCCCTCTGGTTGGGCACAAAGGCGTACAAACTCATGGATCGCCGAACCTCTGCTTGTGACGCTTTAAGTCAAACCATTAGGCTATGCCGACTTTTGTGTTTAGTGTATTTTTACACGACTGCCCAAAAAAGAAGTGCCAAGTATTTGATAAAGTAAGTCTCTCGAGCATTTCGGCGACAATACCCAATCAAATTTATCACGTGCAGCTGAAAGGAGCTACTATATTTACGCATTATGAATGGTACTTTTGTTAAATAGGGAGAATAATGGCGCTTCCTCCGTCGTCCGGGTATTATATCACGGATCGCATCGACGGCCCGCTGATGCCGCCGCCGCTGCCGCCCGCGCAGCCGCGGCCCTACGAGGAGTGGGCAGCCGCGCCGCCGGTACCGCCCGGCCCCGGAAAGATAGTCAATCGACCTCCAAACCCTTACAAGGATAAGTTCAAACCTAGTTATGTAAGTAAGACGACCTGCGAATGCTGACATCTTTAACAATTAAGGCCCTGTTTGACCAAATTTCAGTGACTTAGTATTTCTTTGACTTACCAACAATTTATCTAATGGACGATATCTACTTAAACCCCCACCTAAGTAATACATATTTACAGATTCGTTTCATTAAATGTTTTCTGCCGTCCGGTCAAAGCGGTCACAGCAAGTATTATGTGTGTGAACACCACATGCCTTTTCTTTAAGCATATTTTGTAAAACATGTAGTGCAGGGTGATGGTGGTGTGGACGGAACGAAGAAAACGCACCTTGCCTGGCGAGCCGGCCACACATACTTAATGCGGGCTGCGTCCGCAGTGACCAGGCCGTACCTCGTTCGCCTTAACATACCTGACGCAATAATAATTTATTCCTCAGTGCATATCGATGCAACATCGACATCGGTCTAACTGGTGTCATAGGAAAGGGATACACATCACATACAACTTGTGTCAGCCATGGTAGGGGCGTGGGTCAGTATTTGGCTACTTGGGATCAAGGGATCACATTAAATTCCTTTCAACAGCCGCCACCTCAGCAAAACAAACCGGTGCCACCCTATCCACAACAACCGCAGCGACCTAATTCAATAGACAGGGTAGACGACCCTCCGCGCAAGCAGGTCACTGAGACCGATTTATACTTGCTATCAGCGATTGAAAAACTAGTATATCGCGCTGATCTAATGGAAAAACGGTTACGAAAACTAGAAGAGTCCATGCACTTATTGGTTGCAGGAACCAGTCATCAAGCAGGTAAACATTTGATTTTCTTGCTTATTTCATCGTACATTCATTACTGAGGCGTCGTGTTCGGCTTCTAACTTCTATAGCATTGAATGTAGATACTAACTTGTTAAAATTATAGCTCGTATTAATTTCTTCCAATGTAGGGCGTAGTTAACTACAAGTAGTTTTGATTACATGTAACCTAGGTAACTAGAATAATCAAGTTACATAAAGTAGGTAGTCGTTAATCTGATTGCTGCAATCGAGTAATTACAAGTACCTACTGATTAGTTTAGTTCTAAAAATATCTGGTTTTGTAACTAAATATATGTACACAATGTATGTACCAAGCAGGGGGGTTTCATTTCGCACTGTAGGTACACCTTGCCTTCAGTGCGTAGGCTGTCGGCTTGCCGCGCGACCGCTTCGCTGTGTCAATGTAATTGAAAGAAAACGAATGCGCCGCAACCCTAGTCACAAAATAAATAATAGTACTAACGTTCCGAAACTTCTCTATTACGAACACGATTAAAAGAATTCCAACTTTATTGACACGAACAAAAAGTGCCACTGACACAGCGAGGACTAGCGAGCAGGCGCTCGCCGAGCCGACAACCTACTGCGATTTGCCTACGCTATAGTCAGGCAGCCGAGCGTACCTACAGTGCGGAGTGAAACCCCCCCTGGCGCGAGTAATAATTAATAGGCGCGCGCTCGCATGAAACGAAGTATAGGTAGATAGTTATAAAGAGCAATCATGTAATCGTGATTGCAACTCCAATTAGTAGTCAGTGATTGAAATTTTTAACTACTTTTTACGATTATTTCATGAAATCTATTATTGTAACTACTAACTAAATACAAAATGTACTTGTAGTCAGTAATCCGTAGTTAGATTATATTTTGCCTTTTGAATACTAATTTCTACAATATCAACTTGTAACTTTGTATTCACATGGGCAGAGCCTTGCGTGGCGAACTTCAGCCGCGTGGGCGACACGTGCTACCACTTCTCGCCGGACCCCGCGGACTGGAAGACTGCCAACCTGGCCTGCCGCCGCCTGCGCGCCAACCTGATCGAGCTCGAGGCAGAACAAGAGCGCCGCAAAGTGCTCGCACACTTGCTCTCTGACAAGAAGCTAAAAGGTACCTTTTTAAATAAAAATATTTTTTAAATATAAAATACGAAGGCAAACAAGTAGGTGCGTCACCACCTGATGGCATGTGATCACCACCGCCTATAGACACTCGCCAGAGATTGCAGATGCGTTGCCAACCTAGACGTATTGCATCGGCTGTCTTGCTCTCTACGCCGGAACACAACAGTGCAAGCACTGCTGCTTAGCGGCAGGATTAACGAGCAAGATGGTGGTTGCTATCCGGATGGACCTTGCACAAAGCCTACCACCCACAAACCTAATAAAACTATTGTAAAACTGTCCGTTTATGGCATATGTCGTAAAGCTCTAACCGTTATAAATCAAATAACTAGTATTGTAGTACATAATCACTCACGAAAAGCCCAAAGATGACGTACATAGATAAATCTGCTGCTTTGCCATCACATCGTATAAGAAACTTTGAATATTGGCAACAGCGCTGGACTGGTGGACCGGCGGCCTCAATCCCGGGCTGCTCTGGATCTGGTCCAACTCGGCGCGGCCGGTGGCCGGCAACGCCACGGCCGCGGCCGGCACCGCCACGGGCACCGCCATCACCATCGTCGGCGAGGGCCGCTGCCTCGCGCTCATCTACGATCCTGCCGCGCGCGCCTACGTCTACAGGGGGCAGGACTGCGGCCTTAAGCACAGATACGTCTGCGAAAAAGGAGAGGATAAAGCCAAACTGAGCAACGAAATAGAGAGGGTCGCAAAAAAACTGAGAAATGGAAATTCGTCCATCAGCAAATATCTAACTTCTCCGTAATATCGCACAAATACCTGTGATTCATAAATATTTGCAACTTCGCTTGAAAAGACTGAATTAAATTAAATATTGTAACGAAGAATACATACTAATTCCATGTGTATCGTTTTATTACTATAAATAAATATGATAAATAATAAAAAACAAATATTGTATCGTAATGACTTCTTATTCTAGAATATTTACAAAGATACAAGAATCACAACAAAATAACTTATGTAAAATAAATTATTACTGTTAATAATTGTTAGAACCGCATCCTATTATCACCTGCCCGGACACATCATATTATTTGGCTGTGCGGGTGGCAAGACATTCTCACATTATTTTAGGAAAAGTCTTAAAATATTCATATGAAAAATTTACAGCTACACCTCACATATGTTGAATCCAGGAAAGGAATTCCTCATACCATGCGGCCCTAACGTCCGGCTAGACTCGCAGTCACTACATCTATCAGAATGGAGCAAGCTTTATTTTCTTACTACATCAAGTAAGGCTAAACTAGCACAAACAATTCTGATGAATGTACACCTGGCTGGTTAAAACTAAGAGATCTTAAAAGTTTCTCATGTCAACGATGAGCTGAGTCTTTCGGAAATGTACCTAAAAAGTATAAAACACGCTGGATGAATTTAAATAGCGGAACATTTTAGTCTTTTTATTTGATATTTCATACACCAGGCGCTAGCTGACTATGACATTTATAATTAAGGCATTGTAAAAAGACATCTTATACTTAAACATATTGATTTATTGCTGTTATCGTTTTCATAACTAGTTGTATACTTGTAAATAACTGGTATTTATACTTCTAGAGCTGGTTTCAAATGCGTTTTTGTACTTTATAAAATGAAATCAGCGTGTTATCATACAATACAATAAATCTTGTTATAAAAATTCGAACATCGTTACTACACAATTAATTATAGGGCCTCTATAGAGCCGGACAATTTTTTTTTATATAATAAAATACAACACTAACGCCCTGTACAAATCAAACTGTAACAATTTGACTACATTCCGTTCGTTTCACCTGCGACTTACAGATAACCAATCACCATACATCGCTACAGGGCATGCGACAAGGGGACGTATCAAAGGTTCATATAGAATCGCCGTCCGTTAAAATAAAAGCGAAATGCTGTAATACGACGTTTCAAAATGTACTTTATTCTACAAAAGGGTGGGGATTTTTTTACCTTACCGAAATAACCGCCGATCGGCCTAAAAGCGATGTATGTTCCTAGCAAACGAAAATGTAGAACCGTTTATAAAATGTAGCATTATAAGTATAATGTCTGTATTCTGCTGAGCGGCGAATTTTTTTTGTAAAATTGATATGCCATTCTTTGTCACGCCCGCTTGCCGCCCGCACGATAGCGAAGTATGATTACCACGTAGTCGCTTTATTCTTACAATGTTGTGTTTCAAAAGCAATAAATAAGTCACCCGACGGCCAGTTTTCGCAAAACAAGCGTAAGACAAACAATTCAAAGGTACGAAAAAATAATAAATTAAATTAGAGGACCTAGCCTTAAACGGCTGCCAGGGTCTAATTTCATAAACGCGACAGGCGACACGTGACAGTGACCGTTCGCCGTACATTACTGTGTCGACAAGTAACGCTACATACTTACAAACTTAACATCCCAGGGTTAGGTTCGTAAGGACTAGATTGCATAACGACTATATAAGCAAAACGTCTTAGTTTCATAAGATCTTGATAGCTAAATGTCTATTGTGCAAACGTCTTAATAGTAGAATGCCTGGGTTTAAGATTGGACTTAGTTCTATAACGTTTTGTTTGTATAACGCCCAAATATCAAAATGTCCCAGTAGCAAACCGGCAACGTATTCAGAACGTACTGATAGTAAAACGACTATGTAGGCATATCGTCAAAGATTAATAACGTCCAAGTGGCATAACGACTACTAGTCGTTAGGTCCTAGACCATAACTACTCGTTCCTACATAAATAAAATTTATCTAATATTACCTAGTCGTTATGCAATCATGACGTTTTGCTACCAAGACCATATGCTATCCAGACACTTTGCCTTATGCGGCATTTTACAACCAAGACTTTATATATTTTGGTCGTAAAGTCTATTAGTCATTTTGCAACTTCGGCGTTATGCCATAGTTGTCGATCATACAACTAAGACATTCTACTCACTAGAGCATTCTGCAAAAAAGGCATTGTGCTTACTAAGGCACTATGGAATTACGACGTTTTGTTTACATAGTCTATATGCAATCTAGTCCTTACGAACCTAACCCACATCATAGTGGGCTAGCAACGTATACCGAATTGTCACTGTCATCTGTCGCGTTTATAAAATTGGGCCCAGCTATTATATTATGCTTAAAAACAATATAAGCGCCACGTTAGAGTACTAAAATCGTATTTATGGGAGTAAATTTATTTGTCTCGTTTTAATGAAATAACGAGCGTGCCTTTTATATTGTAACTTGGGTTGGGAATCTTGCATCAGTAATTCATTATACGAAGGACTAGTTTTGCTGAAGTAGCTTACTGCATTTTAAATCAACAATTCAATTCTAACTGCCGATTTTACGCAACATGAGACTACAGTTGTTTAATAATGGCGATATTTACCAGCTCATGCCTCGGTAAACGGCTATTGGACATGGCTGGCACGTATGGTTGCCACGATATGGAAGGTAGTCGATTAAACTAGTCTAATACCCAGAATCGCATACACGCGTGTAACAACACGCATAGCCGTAAGCGATCGATAAGTTTCATAACTAACCGCGTTGTAAAATTGTACTAGAAAAAAAGCATAAGACGCGTAGCTTAGAAGTTACAAGGAAAAAAAAGAACCGAGTGCGCCCTCGAAATCTTGAATACTTAATAGTACTTCAGTCATGTCGTGCTATACTTTACTTACTAACTACGTACGTAGGTACTTTTAAATTTGCACCCAGTTCGTAAGTGATTGTTATTCGGATTTGGTCCATGTAACTTGTAAGTCCTGTCTTTGCAATAATAACGCGTAGAACGGCAGTTCCGAGCCGTAGTATCAGTCAGTTAAAGAGCGAAGCGCAAAATCTCTGTGACAAACGTAATGAGCATTGACAAGTCGTAAACGAAGCCGTTACTAGATAGGGTACTCGATGGCTTCACTCGACTGGTGGGTACTGGATTTCCAGGCGTTATTACATGGTAGTATAACGGATATGTTAGTTGAAGTGGAACTTGAACTGGAAGGGCGAGCCGCCCTGCTGGAAGTGGTGGAAGGCATTGTTGAAGGGGCCGCCGCCGCCGCCGCGCTGCGCCTCAGGGTCGAGCGGGTCCACGCCCGCGTCGAACTGCGCTCGCTTCTCAGGGTCCGTCAGCACCTGCACACCAATACAGTACAGTACAGCCCGAGCTCTTACAAAACTCTTCGGGTTCGGGTTATATCGATTCGCGTCGTATGGTAGAAACGAGGATGAAGCACTGACAATAACACGACAATTAACGTAAGTAATGCAGAATTACGTGTAATACAAGGGGGTAAGGTTTATTATGGATTGATTGTTTTTTTTAAATACATAACTACCAAAGCTTTGGTCTTATTTAAACAAAGTACCGCATGATTCTTAAATCTGAAAGCTTTTACATTGATCATGAACCGTACAAATATTTTGACTAAAACCGATGACACTTCTTCAAATAATTGTACTGTACTGTATGCAGCTCTAAATAACAACAGGGTGTCAACTTATTTTAATGAACAGCAGTGACGTGACAGACGTGACGTTACAGACAGATTCGAAATCGAAGCTTAAAGTCAATTAATTGTTGATTAACTTCAATGATTTCGCACAGATTTCTAATTAGTCATATCATGATTTTGGCATACTGAATTGTATTAAAAAGTAATATTTGTTTTGTACTAGTTAAATTATGAATGTGATAATGTAATCTACGCTTAAATCTAAATAAGTATTAGACACGGTACCTCTTTGGCCGCAGCAATGTCTATAAATTTCTTCTCTGCGACCTTCTTTTCGTCACCTTGATAGTTGTCAGGATGCCATTTCTGCGCCGCCTTTCGGTACGCCTTGGTAATCTCCTGCTTATTAGCAGTCCTGTGTCACAAATGATTGGGGGTTTAGGTTACGTCCAAAAATCAAGCAAATGTAGGATTTTGAGAGGATTTTGAGGAACTTTGAGACTGGGAGCATAACTCACCTCTTAACCCCTAAAATCTTATAGTAATCCCTTTGTTCTGATTGTTTCTGCAGTTTTTGCGCGCGACTGAGTCCATCTTTAGCTCTTTGGAAGCTTTCATCTAATTCTAAAGCATCTTTGTACATATGTATGGCTGAAATGAAAACATGTAATTAGCATGTGAGCAGTAAGTATCAGATATGTTTTATTATATGTAATATTCATTATTTAGATATGGTGGCAAAGATTAAAGTCAATAGTCAAAGCAATTCGATGTAGTTTTCTTAGATTTCAGGGACCATTTAAAAGAAAGACTACATCTTACCCATGGCTTGGGTTTAAAACAGATTAAAGAGCGTGGTAAAAGATCAATGCTTACCATCGTCGAACATGTCGAGTCCGACCAGAGCGTCGGCGCGGTCGCACAGGACCCCCGCGTCGGGTTTTATGGCCAGTGCGCCGGCGCAGTGGCCTAGCGCCTCAGTGTATTGCTCATCCTAAGGAAAAAGTACGCCTTTTTATATACGTTGTAAAACAATTGATAGTTATTCAGCAATAATCTATAGATACACGACGAATATTGTGATAATGTAGTAGTAGTGCATGGGTAGGTACATAAAAACAAAATACAAGTAAAAATGGCGTTCGCTGTATTTGTAACCTGTTACAAAGATAAAAAAAAGTTTCAATTCGTCTGTAGTTTCTTGTTGATCTAAATCTTATTATACTCAAGCAAGATCTAATGCGTCGAAACAAACAATAAACGTAAATGCAAGTAAAATAGAGACCATATTTGCGAGTTTGTACGTCTTAAAACCAATGCTCACCTTAGTTGCACAGCTGCAAAGCCATCGTTTTGCTTCAAACACAACCAAAGAAACCTCATCTTCAATTTTAAGGACCTTCTCCGCACTGCTCATGCATTTAGCGTAGTCTCTGGCTTCACTTTGCTCCTCACAGTCTAGCAGTAACTTGTCAACTTTCTTAATTTTCTTATAAAAAGGGAAACACTTCTTGTGTTCAGGGTCTAGTTTAAGGCACTCGCGGACTTCCTGTTATGTTAAAAAAAAGAGATCATAGAATGACTTACCAAAAATAATACTTAAATCTCATAAAGAAAAGTACGAACGTAAGGTTTACCTTGAGAGCATCGCTGACGTGGCCCAGCTGATACAATAAAGTGGCTAGTCTAAAGTAGCCATCGGTTGAGTCTTGCTGAAGACGATTCACAGATCGGATATCAGAAACCGCTGAGAAGAGATCATTCTAAAAAAACAACATTTTGTTTTAAATTGAACCAATTATCAGTTAAAGACATCATACTCGTATATTTTGCTTGGCAATGGAGAAAGATTGTTCTTATTACCTTGAGGGCTCAAAATTGTACTCGATACTGTTTATAATTCTGTATAATAATCAAAAACAAAACATACGCCAACACGAAGAAGGAAGATAACGACGATGTAAATAAAAAAATGTTGTAATTAACAATATATCTAAGCCACAGGTCGTGTCACGTTCGAGTCAATGCAATAAAGTACTACACAGGTACTTGTAGCTGAACGCTTTACCATCAAATGCGATGAGTGTGAAGTAAGTAGGTGTATCCATCAAAGATGTATAACTAGAAAAAACATTACCCTTGTAGTTTCGGACCTAGTATATTACATACTCTAGTAACGCGACGCCAATTTACTACACCTACTCCCATTTACTGGTCATATTTAAGTTCGTTTCTCTTTAAGCTCATGCTTTATTACCGACGATCTTGTTGACACATGAACAAAAATCTCAACGTATTTTGACAGGGATGCCTGTGATATGTATCTGGCATTACCGTGAAATCGTGTTTCAAAAAAGATTGTTACTGTTTATTGGAATAAACTCTTATAGAATTACATGTAAAAATATAAACTACTAATGAAATTAGAGATAAACTGCTGTAACTGTTTTCAAAATGGGGCGGCCAGATTGGTGTGGGTATGAATGTTGGTTGGCCCTTATGATGGGACTTAAACAGTCGGACTATCAAATCAGAGTTGCGTGGTATTCGTACCATTGCAATGTAGCACTCTGCTCGCAGCTGTCGCAACTGCGCGGACCAGGGCGAGACCTCGAGCAGGCGCGTGGCGAGCTCGGCGGCCGCGCGGTGGTCGCCGCCGCGGTAGTATGCCTCCACCAGCCGCATCTCCTCCATATATTCGTCAATCTTGTGGTACT
Organism: Ditula angustiorana; assembly: GCA_963691745.1. Lineage (NCBI taxonomy): Eukaryota > Metazoa > Arthropoda > Insecta > Lepidoptera > Tortricidae > Ditula > Ditula angustiorana. The sequence continues at coordinate 17,359,067 of OY829472.1, forward strand.
GCGCTATTGCCTCTTCGTTGTAGGGATCCGCATGCGTCTGTTGTAAGTCACAATACACATGTAAAGTAGGCTGCTTCACAAGGGCGCAGCGAGATACGGGCAGGGTAGGGCTGCTGCCCTCCAACAAGAAGACGCAGCTGATTATTTGCAGCAGGTATTTTAGGTAGGTGAAATTTATCTTGAACATAATCCTGACCACGCCTTTGCTGTTCTACAGTATTAAACCTGAATACTTTAAAAATTATTTAGCGAGTAACGGAATAGGCATTCTTCGGAGTGAATAGGGTTAAAGTCAGTTTGGAACTACTGCTACAGCTGTGGAACTAGGTTTGTAGGTTGTAAAGTTTTAGTAGTCTTCATATAATTAGAAGTTCCATATAAATTAAAAAAAGTGTCAACATATTTAAGTCTATAAAGGATATTAGATGGTCAAAGCCTTCAAACCTTATCCCAAGGCATGCTAAAAATATAGGTACTAGACAAACATAGTTAAACTAGTAAACCTTCAGGTTTAAATAGTGGGGGTGGGGGTGGTCATCCCAATCCTTACCAACATCGCTTTAATTTTATGGTAGCGGTTACCGAAATGACCGATTCATCACGTATGCGCGTAGGGGCCTAACATAAAACTCAAAATGCATAAAGATTTTTTAATAAGTCTTAATAAAAGCATTGCGACTCAATTCCATTTATTTGGTTAGCCTTAGTCGAATAGACGTCCGTATTATGATCATGATATCACGATTATAAAGGATGGTCTTCACAACAAGTAGTTTATTTAGATCTTGCTAAAAAATGCAGTGGGATCTTATAAATGTTTTTTTAGACATATTAAAGTGTTTTTTTAAAGCTCGCCATGGAAAACCGAACAAATAAACTGGATTTTTTTTCACAAACCTTTCCTAAATCAAATGTCAAAAATTGCACTTAGATATTGAGATTTGATCTTATGGGCTTTCATGGAACCTGGCCTAAATATACTGCTTTACGCATACTGTTGCATTGCGTAGCTAACGATGTCGTAGCACGTAATTGAACAATCATATCATGTTAAGAAATATTCATGCTTTATCAGTGTGAAATTATTTCAGCATTGCACGATTGATTTTTATTTTTTAATAAGTATTTGCTTATGGTAAGAAACAAAAGAACAATGCATAAATTTCATTATTATAGGTCATATATTATAAATATTATTACAGAGGGATTCTTTTCATTTTACCTTAGAATGTTTTGGAGATCTACTCTGAAAAATGTATGGTTTCGTTTAGATAATATTCAGTCCAAAATAATTCACTCCATATTCATGCCATTCACTTGGGAAAGGGATTAGGTTAGGTGCAGCATGATAAGCTTGTTTTTAAAATAAACCTAATTTAATGTCAACATTGTGTGTGTTGACATTAGGGCATTACCAGCAATGTGTTACGCAAGAAAGAATTTCACTTTTGTAACAATTAAACAAAACAGGTTTGAGTACTTTGAGTAGTTTTTTTTAAATAAAGCATAGCATAATGTTTTCAATATTTGCTTTCATGGAAAATTCTGTTAGGAAAATTCAGATTACAAATATAGTTCAAAAGGTTCATACACAAGTATTTCTAAATATTAGCTATATTTTATTAATAAATAAATATAATTCAATTTAATTATTAATAAATGTAGAGGTTAGGGCCTGGATCCACCGAGAGCATTCGCGCGTAATTTTGCAAATTGTTACTCAATAGTCATGTATGTCCAAACATAATCTGTATATGAACTATGTTATTGTAATCCATTCCAAAGTGTGAGAAAAACACTTTTTTCTCTTTCGTTGCATTTCAGTGAGTATTAAACAAAACGAGACTGTGAACTCATTATTTCGATAATCTTGAAAAACAATCATGTATTGTTTTCATAATATTCACTGCTGTCATTAATTAAATATGCACAAAAAAAAAACTTGCATGCAGGCGGCAGGAAAAACTATGAAGCACGTTAATCTGATTGAAGCTATAACCAAACTTCTTACTTAAAGTTCATTAAAGAACTGTATGTCATTGTACCAATTTCAACTTCGTCATAAGACTCATAAGAAAGGATATCACATGTTACAAAGACACATTACAAAAAATCATTGTCTTTATAAAACTTTAAAATGCACACCGAGGCTTCCTTGTCACAACACAATAATATTTGTTACTAGCTGACCCGGCGAACTTCGTACCGCCTAATTATTGGAGGCATATTTGCTCACCGTTTAGACCTACCCTGGACTACGACAAACATTTTAAAACCAAAATCAGCTCAATCGGCCCAGCCGTTCTCGAGTTTTAATCAGACTAACGAACAACAATTCATTTTTATTTATATAGATAGATAGATAGAAGATAATATTCATTTTTTACTTTTCAAACGTGGAGTATAAAAGAACAGTATTTTTTCTGGACATATTACTTGAAAACTATATGGAATTAGAACAATAAAGAACTGTTTTCAATTCTGCAATTCTAATTAAAGGGCTTCTTTTAAAGAAGAGTATTAAAATAGTGGGGTTAAAAAGTTCAATCATATTAGCTATAAAATTAAAATATTTTAGTGTAAATGATCTTTAAAACCATTCCAAATTTCAAAGCAATAGCCCTGTGAACAGACTGTCACATAATTTTAACTTTTTTGAACTGGAACCCCAAAAACTATTTAAGAAATTAACATAGAAACAGGGATTTCACTCATTCTACAGTAAATGATGAATTATCTAACTTTTGTTATTACGATACTATTTTATTTTATTAACAATGCTAAAGCAGGGTTTGTTTACAGGTTCATCTACATACAAGCAACTCTATGTTCCATATGTGTTTAGATGACACTTTTACTTGAAGGGAAATATGTAATATAATAACAAGAGAAATCATTTTTAGTATTTCGCGCTAATACCAATATCATTCAGATTATTATAATTTCAATCGCAAAATTCTGGTCAATAACACTTTAAAGTAAATAATGTGGAAATTATACTCACAACTCGCAAAAAGTCTTCTTTAGCCTCTCTGTATTGAGCTAGTTTGAGGTATACATTGGCGCGTTGCAGCTGCGCTGATGTGAAATCGGACTTCAAGTCTAGTACCTAATAAAACATAATAATTTACAGTTGTCAGGACAACATGAGACAGATCAATTTGAACTATCAGATAAATTCGTATTCAAAGTCAAATCTTCAGTTAACTAGCATATGGTTTTGTTTGCATATTTTTAAAATTTGCTTTGGTTGACAGTATGGGCATTTTTTTTAAATTTTTTACATTAAATATATCTCTGATAGTTTAAAAGACTGAATTGAACAAACAGATACATAGTTGTGAAACGAGCCGAAAGGTCCCTCTGTTGTCGTCGTCGCAATTTCGTGCACCATATTATGTTTAATTTTATTTTGGGACAGGGGGCTTCTACTCATTCCTCTACTATATTTAGCCTTGTTGTTATTGCTCTAAGCTCAAAGCTCTAAGTTCAAATATTTATAATGCAGAAAGCATGGCTGCATCATCACACTCCTATGCAAACATGATTATTTTACTACTAACTGTTGCTACAATATGTGCAATTCCATGACTAGTATGAATAATAACAGTGTTTTTCAAATTTGTTTGAATTGCAAACCCGTAATGACTCAAAAATGTATCAAAACCTTTGAATGACTTGAGATAACTTTTGTGACCCCCAATCTTCTAAATTTGGTTTGATTAATGAGACTTCGACATGCAATGGTCATTTATTGCAATAGCTAGAGAAAAAAATTACTTAATCGGCAAAATCAACAACCTGAAACTAAGGCTTTTCAGAATCCCCTTGAACTGCAGTGGGAACAGGGAAGTTACAGCTTACTATTTGAAACATATAATATTATACAACCAACTTAAAATAATGTAGCAAAATGCTGGTCATACCTTGGTAAAGTCTTGCAGCGCAAATTTTGCTTTCCCAAGTGCATAGTAGACAGTACCACGCTTGAAATATGTGAGGTAGTTATGTGGGTCCCCCTCTAGCAAACAAAAAAAAAGGTTATCATAACATTTTCCAGTGGACCTAACTTAACCATCCAAGTATAATTTACCACTTTAACCATTATTTCTTAACAATACTAATTAGAAAGCCACAAGGAGGGATAAATTTAACTTGTGCAGTTTTGTTATGGCCGCTGCGACAAATTAGACAGAATAACTAAAGGTGGTAAAGTTTGAAGTTGAAATAACAAGGAGCCTTCATATGAGGCAGTTTTGACAAGTTAGAATATTGGGGTATTTTTTTTGGTAAATAAGATAAAAGTGAAGTAATTGTGCATGAATTATAAGGTATGTTATCAACTTTCTGACAATGCGCAATGTGTGATATTTTGCAACTTAGTTTTTGTGCAAGTCTACTTTTTACTATTTACACAAATTTATATTAAGTAAATATATTATTTATTATTACTTTTGCTGGGTGGTTCAGTACTGATCCGTAGATCAATATTGTAGAACATTTTATTTAAAAAGTAGAAGTCTGTAAAAAATATATACTTACAAAATCTAATAAACCAGCTAAGCAGTTCGTATCTATTGTAATCTAAAGGTAGAAGCGAGTACAGTGCAGGCCACCTACCAACTGCAGCATGGTAGTGTGTGAGCGCGTCTGAGAGCTGCCCGCGGGCCAGGAAGTCTCGTCCCAGCTCCAGGTGTTTATTGACCTCCGTCGGTGTAGCACAATCTGAAACTATTTCGCATCCAACAATTAACAAACTATACAGCAGTATCTGCAGCAAAATCAGGCCAATAGCGGTCAGTGGTAAACTCACATTCTAACACTATTTCTAGGACTAATAAAACAAGGCAAGGTGTTATTTTGTTCCAGTTGATATTCACTAGGTAGTCCATTATTAATTAATTTTTTAATGTCGCTGATATTATAGTGAATTACATGTAATTTCAATACAAACTAATTAGTTGACAGAGCCACAATCCATCTTTCCTTCGGCACTTTTCGTGGTCTGTCCTGATTGGTCCAAATCAGACATTTCCAAATTTATACACGGTAGAAATCTGGCCAAGTATTTAAAGTTTGTCAAAAAAGGCCACAATACCAGGAAGAATAAAAAAAAAGGTAAAGAAAGAACAATAACATTTCAATTTAAAATGTTTGTAGCACTCTTTGAGTATTTAGCCAAAGGAGATGACAAGCCGTATTATTCTATCACCTAACAATTTTTATCTGCCAATTTTAGCGGGGAGCGACGAGTCTACTGTTGCCAGATAGCAACACTGAACGACAGAAATTCGGGATTGTCTTGGAATTACGTGTCTTGTCCCGTGTCCAAGAATTACCCTTTATAGTCCCGGACTTCGAGTATTACTATATTTTCAGAATTCCTTACCTCAAAAGGAAAAATCCAAAAACCGTAAACAGTATCGCAACTTTTCAGATGAGAAATCCGAATAAATCACAACATGCTGTCGGCAACACTGCCAGGAATGCCATGATGTCAAATTTTGAAATGTTTACGTTATATCTGTCAAAAAGCTTATTTATTTAAAATGTTTTTGGTGTTGAAAATAATAAATAAATTGTAAAGAAAATTACTTAGGTGTGATAAAAAAATCCGTCATTAGTGAAATCTGATAGCCGTTTGAAGGTAAATACGGCACGATTAACCATTTTTGCAGAGATCGCTTTTGCGATACGGACTAAAGCAAAATGACACACGATATCGCGGCGAACTGGTTTTTATAAACCGTTATGACCAAAACTCACGGTTTTGGTCATATGCATTGGCAGAGGGTAATGCGTGCGCTTGCCAGGTCCCTTGGTTAAATTGTCTAAGATATTAGCTTATCATTTACAATATTATATTCAAAATAATAATGTTACATACTTGCCTCATTTTTTACATACTTACAATTGAAATGCTATTCGAGTCGAGGTAGCCATATAAAAAAAAAACTTAAAAAAACTAGCGACCCGCCATGGTTTTGCACGCACAAATAAAAACCTTCAGTAAAGAATCTCTAAATTACTACCTACTAAATCAATTACAGAGAAAAGTACGAAAAGTATGTCTAAACCGTTGCGTAGATTAAAAGAAGTGAACGGTCGAAGTTAAGATGAGGACAGACAGGAACGGATAGCGACTTTATCTTGCACTATGCACATACTGTTATGTAAAGAAGATTCGAATTTCAATTGAAAAGGAGGAAATATTATTATATAAAGACCGGCGGATAATAAAAAATCCTATTTTAACCACACACATCATCACAAATATGGCGAAGTTTTTTATATTCAGTCGGGATTTCCTTACATCTTTCAAATACCTAATAATACTGTCATGATCAGTGAATTGTTCATGATGGTGTTATATTCTACAATTTATTAAAATTCAGTGTAAAGAACTCGTGCCATTTATTGTATATGTGCTCGAATTGAAAGGACTTGAAAGCGTTCTATGCTTGAAAGCTTGAAACCCTGATACATAAACAAGCTTGGAATGATCTTTTTTAACTTCTTATGATAGTTTAAAGTCGTATTTTTAATTAGCTGGAGTAAACTGACGTTTGCTGGCGGATATCGCACGTGTTTACTCCATTAAAATTGAAATACAGTAGGTACTTTTCATGCATAAAAGTTACCCTAATATCACCAGTTACATAATTCTCATGTATACTTTTATAAAATAATGTTTAAAATACGAAATATTCACATTAACGGCTGTCAATCTACTCCAGCTAATAAAAAATACTAGTTTAATTGGGATCAAGTCCTTCTAGCCGGGGCAACAGCATGGCCACGGTACGGCTTGGGATCGAGCCTTTCTAGCCGGCCAAATCAAAATAAGTGTGGCCTGAGGTAAATATTGTTGCAACAATGGGGAAATATTTTTACAATTTGTAGTCGAGGTTCGAGATCTCGGAATCGTTAATTTGCGTTTCAGTTTTACTTATTAAATATTCCCTGAGCCTCATTGAAGTCTAATGTAATATTAAAGTACGTAATGTCATTGATAACCGATTAAATTTTGACGTTTAAGTTTAATAGTATTTTATGCGACTGCTATATAATGAGAGGCCTTAAAACACGAGTGTGGTTTTATGAAACGAGCGTCAGCGAGTTTCATAATAGGATCACACGAGTGTTTTAAGGCCTAATTATATACAGTTGCATACATTAATTTATCTACACACATATCATAACTGCAAAAAACCGTAACAGCAAAAAACCAACAAACAAGTATGGCGGCAATTCGATCTATCCGTCAAGACGAACGTTTTTTTTAAATCATAGACAAAAGAATGAAGTCCCTATTGTCATGTCACTCGAGATCAAATGTCGTGCGTTTAAATTAAAAAATCACACTGAATTGACGTTTCGTATCGATAACAGTTTTAATATCTGTGGATACTAGAATAGAGACCAACTTGAATTTTGACAGCTGTTCCAAATTTAAATTCATAACGTCACGAGATATCGGTAATGTAATCACCAATAAACACAGACTACTAAGAGATACTACTCAATAAAGAAAGATTTATCTACACATATATCATAAATGCTCTATAATGCGTTCAGAAACCGTAGGCAATGACCAGCATTATAACAACCAATATTATTATGACATTTTTTCTAATTTGTTCCTATATTAGTTCAAATTTGTTTTTTATTACATTAATTTGATGTGTACAGTCTATAGATATTTAATAGGTACCTAGCACTAGTAGCTAGTAGCAATGCAGGTCATTGCCCTACGGCTTCTGAACCCATCATAGAGTACTTATGATATGTGTGTAGATAAAGTAATGTATGCAACTGTACATAATTAGGCCTTAAAACACTCGTGTGATCCTATTATGAAACTCGCTGACGCTCGTTTCATAAAACCACACTCGTGTTTTAAGACCCCTCATTATGCAACAGTTGCATAAAATACTATTACCTACTACCACAGACAAGAAAATTCTTAAAATAACATTGGTTGTAATAATGCTGGTCATTTTCTATGGTTTTTGAACGCGTTATTGAGAAATTATGATACGTGTGTAGATAAAATACATAGTAGTACACTACATTAGACAAAAAAAGGTATGCATGTTATTTGAAAGAAATTAACCTTTATTGTATTTACTTACAGGAGTAAAGTGTTTTTTTCAGATGAATTTTAAAGTTACCTTTTAAAATCCAAACTCTAAAAGTCAATAATTTCGCCAAAAACAGGGAAATAAATTGAATTAGCTTATCTGTAAGCGTTTGGTGTATCTTGGCAACACCGGCTCTCGTTCTTTCCACAAATAATTTCCGGTTAGTGTGCCATTATTTCTAAGTTATTTTAACTAAAATAAGGTGTGGATACGAAATAAATTATTTTTTCTGAATTCAAACTAATCTTCAACCGTGTAGTATAATTGGTTACATTGGATTACTAATTTTGATTGAGATATTTTGTGATTATTTTCGACTTGAATGTCAACATAACCCCTGGCGTACCGTAACTTGTGAGCAGAAGTGTGGTAGTATCGTGAGTAACAATAGACTGGTGTTCTAGGAATGGCTGACACGCCGGCACCCGCGCCGAAGGCGAAAGCGCCTAAAACGAAGGTTCCCAAGGAGAAGGTTGTCAAGGCAGCCCCTGCGGCACCTGCTGAACCCCCAAAGGCGATCCGCAAAGTGTCGTCGAAAGCGCGACATGGCAGGCTTTACGCTAAGGCCGTGTTCACCGGCTACAAGCGTGGTCTGAGAAACCAACACGAAAACACAGCATTGCTAAGGGTACGTTAACCATTTATTCTTGTGCTGAAGCGAGTTTCATAAACTAGGTTAGCAATTGTTTTAGTGTAGTCTAATTTTTAGCTCAGTATACTATACTTAAAGACTCGTGGTCAGTATGTATTAAATAAAAGATTTAAGTAGTTTAATTGTTTGCTAATTGAATTTATAGCACAGCGAATGTGGTTTAATGTTTGAACTTAAAGCTTAGTACTTTTCTAATTTTCACCAAGCATTGGGATCATTGCTCATTTACAGTAATCACAGTAGTTCCGATATCTAAATGATGCCTTCAGACATTTGAAACCTGAACCAAACCATGTGGTTTTACTAAAACTGATAAACATCTTTGTTTATGAAATTCGTTGAGTACAGTAGCATTGTTATTGATGCTGTTCAATGCTTTCAGATTGAGGGTGCTCGTGGTCGCGAAGATGCTAACTTCTATGCTGGCAAACGTTGTGTGTACGTGTACCGGGCCAAGAAGCGAACCCCCATTGCTGGTGGTCCTCGTGGTAAGAAGACCAAGCTGCGTGCGATCTGGGGCAAGGTGACCCGTCCCCATGGCAACTCTGGTGGAGTGCGCGCGCGCTTCAAGTCTAACCTCCCAGCCCATGCCATGGGACATAGGATAAGAGTGGTAAGCATATTATTGTTGCATACCATTGCATACACTCAGTATCTTTCTATTATTTGAGCAATATTTTTAAATATACTTGTTTGTTGTCACATTCTCAAAGGCAGCTTCAGCTATTTTAATGATATTTTTATATAAGGGTTGACAGGACGAAACAGATATTTTTTCTAATAATTAGTCTTGAGCAGGGTTTGGTGCTCAAGTAGTATTTATAATAACTTTACTTACTGGTAGGATGGCACAAGACTTTTAGGCCAAATTAGCAGGGGCATAGCTACCGCTGTATTAGACTACATACATTGATATCAATAGTACAGGGGCCCTGACTTGTAGAACCATAAAATCACTACCCTCCATTTAGGCTTCGCCGCAATCAGGTTTAAGGGACCTTAACAAATCTTTATCAAACTGCATAGGATGTCTTTAGGGTTTCCCAATCAAAATAGCAAAAATTGAACCCATTTGTTTCACCAAGGCTGTCCATCCTTGTCTGTAGGTTGTGATCATTTTTCTCTCAGAATATAGGAGTTAGAATTTCAGTATATCTACAACAGTGAGAAAACCTATTGGCCGCCAACTGATCAGTGATCTATTAGGGGTTGCTTGTTCCCTTGGAATGCAGTGATTACTTGCCAGCAGTTGCGCCGCATGGCCTCGTGGTATTCCACCTCTTGTCCTTTAACCTGTGGAGCGCCCTATGATCACAAGTGTGATCATAACTTTTGTTGGTCTTCTGCGACTAGTACCATAAACAAAACTAAACTATTGTCAAATGCATTACAATTGTTACTGGTTAAAAAATTGAGATTTCACCAATAACAATGTTCACTATACTTTTTTTTTAAGATGAGAAAAGTTGTAAACAAATATGGTAAGTGTTTTTTTGCAAACATTTGACATTAAAATAAATAAATAGCCATTTTCAAATAGATTATGATGAAGTAACGTAATTTGTTTGTATTGTCTGTGTTAGCAGCTCTTATTTATTTTAACATAGCACTAACAAAAGAAAACTTTACCAGGATTATTTACAACATTTTTCATCTTAATAATAACAAAGTATAGACATAGTACGCGAATGTTTTACAAAGTCAGTCTTTGAATGCAGACTGAATTGACAGGTAACTTATATCAGAAATGGAAAATTGAAAAAATTATGATGAAATTAACATTCTCACTGCAATCCTTTTTTTTTGTGGTTTAACGGCCCTGGATTATTGTCCTTTTGAGCCAGTCTAAAAATTAAATGTTCTTTTTAAAAGTTTCACGAAATCACTTCACTATACTATTTATATATTCCCAATGGAGTTAACAATGAGATTGTATATGTTACGGTAAAATTTAAATTCAGCTAATAAACTTTGTAGCTCCTGTGGCACAGAGTCGTCATTGACAAGTTCATTCACTGCAATCCTTTATTCAAACAATGAATCATTTTAAATAGCAGAAGTTAAATTTTTGACAGATTTGCCTAGGAAATGTCAAAATTGTTTTTCTGGTTTAAAATGAAAATCTTTTAAATTGATTTTGAACCACTTCCCTGTCATCAGATTGACTTAAAATTCGATTTGTTAATGCAGTTCCGATGACAATGTAAACATAAGGTATATGTATATAACAAAAAGCTATATAAAAATAGTATAACGATTTTTTTTTCTATAGTTTTGTAACAAAACAATTTTCTTTCTTTCAGATGCTGTATCCTTCCAGGATCTAAGAACCTCCTGTTATTGTAAGCGTAATAAAATCCAAAAAAAGTCTTTCCTTGTTTTAATTCCAGACACGAGTTACAATATGATTATTATTCCTTCCATGTTCCAAATTCCTTTCTCTATAGCTTTTTTGTAAATAATTTAATTAAACTTAAAACTTATGCAATAGCAATACAATTTGAGGTCATAAATGCAACGGCATTTTCATAAAAACTTATTGACTAGCGTTAAATTTGCATTCTATGGAACTAAAGTAGTGATGGGAAAACTTATATTACTGTCTCTTGAGCGCTCACTGATGTTTATCGTTTCAGTAAATACCTGTAGAAAGAGACAAACAATAGGAGGGTGGCCGAGGAAGTTAGACTCTGGAAATGTATTTTCACCTTTTAATCGCCTTTGTTTGAATCTAAAATCAAGTAATGTACCTAAATACGATATTCTACGTAAAAATTTGTATTTTTAGGCTAGGCATCCTACAATATGTATATGGAACGTACGTACCTTAAGATTGGTATAATTATAAAAGGAAAATTTTACATGGGTAGGTATTGGGTAAACCAGCCGTATTCAACCTTTTTTTTATAGGGCGACAAACACGTTTCAGTCATGGTGTCGTCGACACCATGGCGGACGTGTTTGTGGCCCCTATAAAAAAAGGTTGATTATGGCTGGTTTAGCCAATACCTGCCTGTGTCGAGGGCCGCAAGCAACAATTATTTATGGGTGCCAAAATTAAATGGTTGTAACTTCAGGTGGGCCAATAACAAAGGCCTGCCCTCCTGCGGCCCTAACATAACAGCCCAGGTTTAGTTTAACCCCTCCCTGTGTCTCTGTCTAACTAGTGTCATAGAAAAGGGACGCAGATAGAGATAAACTAAACTTGGCCAGTCATGTTAGGGCCACTGTACCACGAAAATTACAAGTGCTACAATTTGACATAATTGATTTTTTCATACAAAAATGTGACCAATATGTTAAATTGTAGAATTTGTAGCTGGGCTAAACGGTCTATTGACCTTGCATCCTCAACTGTCTATTTTTATTGTAAATTGCCCGCTGTTCTCGGCATTTTATAAAATAATAGACAACATATGAAATTAATTACCTATAGATATTTCATATAATCTGGACGTTTAAGGCATTCTACAGAATATAGGACTTCATACGTCGCCGCTGTTGCTGGAAACATCTTTTCTTTATCTTTATCTTTCTTTACATTGGTTTTATAAAGTCGTTAGTAGATCCTATCTGTCCTATCATATCTTCGGTCGCTTACTCCTTCTAAACCACGCAACGGATTTTGCTACGGTTTTTACTGTCCTTTAGAGATTTTTTTACGGAAGGGGTTTATGTACATTACATCCAAATTGTACCCGTGCGAAGCCGGGACGGGTCGCTATAGTTTAGATATATTTATGAACTCTAAACTTGACTACGTTATATGTAAGTCGTTAAGTGAAGGAAATACTTATTAGCTTTGCATGGATTTATTCTTCCCACAATCGATGCTTCCCACAGATTCTTCTGAAAATTATATAGTAGGTAGGTTTTTTTGTATGCTTGGATCATGCATCTTTATTTGGGTTATTGGGTGACGTAGTACGCCGGCGATTGCGTCCGGCCACGCCACGGCATTCCGTCCGCAGGCAGCAGCCCGGAACCGGCCGCGTTTGGCCAACGCAAGAACGCAACGCTTGATAAGGGTGACCATCATTCTTTGTCAAGTAGAAGATGCCAGTATTTTCTCGTTATATTAAGTACTTAGCATTGTATTCTTTATTAGGTATGTATTCTGCTCTAGGAATATTTAGTTAGGTACGGTTATTTTAGTGTGATTGGAGTTCACGAAAAATAATTGCTGTCCGTTTTGGTAAAGAAGTAGGTAGATAAAGTTATTATGCTTCAGTAAATGAATCAGGAACATTTAAAATTGGTATGGGATTATTTTTGGCCGCTAGAAACACTTTCATGTTTTTTTTAAGTTCATTGTGCACAGTACAATTATTTTAAGAAGTGAAGTGAAAGATAGATAGATCATTTATTTATATTAGATAAGCATCAATTGTTATTTTCTGATTAATAAACATTCACGTTGCATTGAGATATAAAAAAATGCAAACATAGTCCAAAAAAAATATGTTTAAGGCAGTCGATTTAAATAATAATTACATGTCAGTCAGATACAAATTCCATATTACTGAATTTTCATTGAGTTGATTAGGTACATTACATTATTACTTTCATTGTTCCATTACATTTTCGTTACCTATTAAATTAGGTTTAATATTAAGGAATAATAGTATTTCGACATATTCACTGTCTTATATAGAAATTCCTTGACGGAGTAATTGGTAAACGTTCAGTTTCTAGATATCGGCTTTTATTGGAGTCGCGAGACGTTCAGAAATCCATACTAAAAAAAAAATCTGCCATTTAAAGTATCAAGTGCTAAGTACATGTGTGGCCACACTTTAGGTGCAGCAATTGTATGCACGCAGAATCAACGTAATTTCGTACAATCTTCACCGAGTTTCGCCAAAGAGGTGGAGCGACCGTTGGTCGGAATGGTTGTGATCGGAATTCGTGTTGATTCGTTTTTGTGTATATGTACCCACTATGTGCACTTTACTTGTATTAACATGGCCTTGCCTGGTTTTGTGTAAATTGCAATTTTAGTGACGTAATACTCAGTTCGATTGAATGATGTGCTGCCTTTAAAAAGGGTAAGTACCTAAATATTAGAGACCACCTTAGTTAATCTACTTGAAAGTATTAAGTTACATACAGAATAATACGTAGGTACGCTTGCGTACGTTATTCAAGTAACATATGCGACTGGTATCTGGGGTGCAATTTTTGAATCTCACCAGGTGACTAGAGACCTTTGAAAAACGGCTATTTTGCTTCGCTTTAGTCACCTAGTGAGATTAATTAAAAAATTGCATTTGAATCTCACCGAGTAACTAAAGTTCACCAAAATAGCCGTATTTCATAGAGATTCGGCCATTTTGGTGAGCTTTAGTCACCTGGTGAGATTCAAAAATTGCACCCCAGTGGCCCTAACATGTCAGCCCAGGTTTAGTTTAACCCCTCCCTGTGTCTCTGTCTTACTAGTGTCATAAGGAAGAGACGCAGATAGAGATAAACTAACCTTGGCCAGTCATGTTAGGGCCACTGGAGTGCGATTTTTGAATCTCACCGGGTGACTAAAGCTCATCAAAATGGTCGAATCACTACGAAAAACGGCAATTTCGGTGAGCTCTAGTCACCCGGTGAGATTCAAATGCTATTTTTAAATCTCACCAACTAAAGCTCACCATAATGGCCGCATTTCTATGAAACACGGTCACTTTAGCAGCTTTAGTCACCCGGTGAGATTCAAAAATTGCACCCCTGGAACTTAATTTACTCAGTGGCGAGTGAGTTAATTTTAAAAATTCCAAGATTATCATCGCTTCTTAAGTTTTCTTGTAAGTCTATTAAAGTTTGATCTCAATATAAGAAAATAATTTGTTCGATATAGTAATATTGTATTCGAGAATATTTATAAGTAGGTAATTAGTTGTTAAGGTAGATAGGCAGGTAGCTGTGCTAATTGCGCAATCGGCGAATTTAACTTGAGTGTGCACTGAGAACAAATTATCATCTATTCAGCATCATCTGAGGGACACTATTGAAATATAATAATAATAATCTATACCAATTTCTTAAGTTAACGCTACAAGAGCGTGTCTAACCAAAATGTATATATATATATTATGCGCATGTTCTGCAACCCTACGTGGATTTTGCGCAGAACTTCATGGCAGGCGTTTTTTATCCCCCGACGCATCTTCAGCTCATTCCCCAACTATAAATAAACTAAGTAGAAACATATCAGTAATATGAAACCGTTACTGTGGTGAGTGGCATTATTAACGATTCTTTAAAGTAAAAGAGTACCTACGAGATAAGACATCACTAATAAATAACATAAACGTGCTGTGGTATCCTCCAGTTCTAACTCCACGGACGCAACGTCATTAGGCGCGTTTTCTATCAGGCCTCCAATTCTGGCGCTCATCGAGATTCATCTGAAGTTCGAGATGTGTCAAAATATGGCAGATTTTGAAAGGATTTGACAGCTCTTTTTGGCTTATCTCGAGTGTGACTTCATCTCTACTGACGCGAGAATTGCCCCGCAGTTTTCCAACTTTATCTTTCTGATTTGTGGACGCGTTACGCGACTGTTAAGAATATAGTTTACTAGCTGACCCGGCGAACTTTGTTCCGCCTTAGACGCCATAAATGAGCAGATTTTTGATTTTTTCTTTCATAAGAACCTTCTCCTGATAATAACGAACAGAACAAAAAAGAATTATCGAAATCGGTCCAGCCGTTCAGGCGTGATGTCGTGACCAAGGGAAATAGGGATTCATTTTTATATATATAGATTTACTACTGAGATAAGTAGGACTCTTATTTGGTAGGTAGGTACAAATATTTTTCTAACCAGCTCAAGGCTTTAAGCCGATTCGCATGAATAAATGTGGTGACGTAGAAATATTTTTTCGACTCAGTGTGATGATGTTTCTAGTTTAGCACGATTTCGTTTATAACCTGCAAGTATCTACTTACCTTCATTCATACTCTTATCTACACCATTTTCGGTAAAACTACTTTACTGGATAAAGTAGTAATACTTAGTATTTTCTTATGTTTTCGCGACTTGTAGACATTAAATTAAAATAATTTAAACGGTTAATATCGCGTGTATTGTAACGAATACTTAATTACGGTTAGTAATACATACTTATTTATTTTATTGGTGTTTATCTTAAAAGGCCCGTTATTCTCTAATCGCTTCAGCGTCGAGGTCAAAGTCAAGACATCGCTCTGTCTCGCTCACTCAAGGTAGTTCGCTAGAACAAGACAGGGTGCTGCCCAGGCGTCCAAACCGATGCTGTTGCGCTTAGAGAACCACCTCCAAGTAACTAAGTACTTACGTACGGGGTAAAAAATGTATCGGTTTCCAGTTTCCACCGCTGCCGGTTGGATAAGTCCATTATTTAATTCACCGCCACGTTTTCTTTGGAAATGCATAAGCTAAATTACTTACCTACCTTCTCACTTTTAATCGATAATATACTAGATTCAGCTTCTTAAAACACAGTATGTTTAAAAATTTACTGAAAAGGTTTACTAAGCGGCAAAATCAAAAACATTGTACCGTTGGTATAATAGTAATTATCACTTTCACAATTATTTATATAAGTTTAGTACTGAAATAATTACTAAATTGATAGCAATTATTTTACTGACGGTAGGTAAGGACAACGTTTTTCATTATGATCGTTACCCCTACAGTTTTTATTTAACCTCCAAAGTTAAAATTATATATATATAGAATATAATATATAAAATTGCCGGGAATTTATATATTAAATTTATATTTTAAATTTAATATATAAATTGGTATAGAATTGCCGGGTCCATTTAGGCATCAGGTAATTTTGATTCTTTTTATTCTTATTCCTTTACCTAGGTTTTCTTGACAATGCTTAGCCATTCTGTATTATGATTCACATATTCCTGCTGGTAGAAATACACGATTTCTAGGGTCTCGTAGTCAAACTAGGAATCCTTATAGTTTCGATTCGATATGTCCGACTGTCTGTATTATGTCACGCTCACTTTTTGTCGACTAGTATAAGAGTTACAAAATTTAAATGCATACCAGTATTGGGATCCTATGAAGAGCTTTAAAGGAAAACTATAACGACGACACAGCTTCATTGGAAGTGGAGTTATAGGCGACTGAAATGTTTATACCTATTGGAAACACCGGACCAAACTGCAGGTAGTAAAAAAAAACTTTGAAAAGAAGAATTTTGAAAAAGAATACGAAAATAGTTTTATACCTACACTGAGCATGGCCCGACATGCAGTTGCCCAGTTGTCTTCCATATTTTTATCTACTGGTGGGGATAGGTGGAACTTTTTTGTTATTATGATACTACTTTAAGCCAGGAAAGGTACAAACGTTGTAAAGCTTTTATTTTTCTCCAAACTTTGTATGTAATCTCCATTGATCCCAGCTTCTTTATGTACTCGTACATGTTCGCTCTACGCTGCTGGGATAATCCTGTGGACTTCATTAAAACATTTTAATTAAAAATTTCTGCTTCATCAGCTGGCGATATAAAGCTTTCCACTGGGAAATCTGCTTCGCGAATCTAAAACTCTTATTAACGTGAGAATAACTATGAAGAAAAACAAATGGAGAGCCAATTATTAATATCACATTTATGATTTCTTTATTCGCATGCCATAATAACGCTGAAGGCAAATTGTGCTTGTAATTGGAATATTTCTGAGAAATATAAGTATGAAGAGCGATATTAAATTAATCTCAGAAATTTTCTAATAAAGTGTGTGTGTAAATCTTAGTATAAGTCTATAGGTACGTTTTTGTTGTATTTAAGTTTGATGAAAATATAATAGCTGTTCTTTTTATATAATATTTTTTTATGGTGTTGTGTGTCTATGCCATTAGAGAAAACATTCTCCCTGACTTTGTCATTGTCACTTGAAATAAATAAATATGCAATACAACAGCGTATTACTAATTTAGAATAGATATACAATATTGGCGACGATGGAGGCAGAACTGCTGCGCCTTATTCGCTTACGCGCGTCAATACGCGGCCAACTTACAAAGTTACAACAACAACTGGCGCAATTACATTCGCCTTCGGACTTCGAGGTAAGTCAACGGCTAACAAACCTCGAAATTTACGATAGAAAATTTGACACTATCCAGAGCGAAATTGAAACGCATACGGCGGACCTTGAGGCTGAAATTGAACAGCGACATACAACGGAAGAAACTATTTTACAACTGAAATTGACGTTACACGGCTTACGCCCGAGTCCAGTCGATCCGCCCTCCACTTACGTCACGGGGTCCCAACATGCCCAGAGCTATGAAGGTACACCAGAAAGTACGCCCATGGCTGTGCGTATACCTAAGTTACATTTTCAACCGCTACAAGATCGTGAAAGTTTTACAAACTTTGTCAAGAGATTGGAGACCTACATGAAACTAAGTAACTATCACGATTCACAAACCCAAACTTTATTGCTTCTGAGTTCATTACCTCCAGAATTACACCAAAAAGCTTATGATCTATGCTCACCGGGCGATCCTTGTGAACAAGAGTATAATAGTCTGGTCAAAATATTAAAGGACTATATAGACCCAAAACCGAGCATTTGGGCGTGTCAACACAAATTTATTACGCGAATTCAAGGAGTTGACGAGTCAGTCATGACTTACACGTCGGAGCTAAAACGTTTGTCCCAAGATTGCGGGTTTACGTGTAATAAATGCAAGTCCTCAATATGTGATAATTTTCTGACGTTACAGTTTATAAGAGGACTATATGATAATGATATTCGCACAAAAATTCTACAAGATACAAAAATAACAAATTTCCCAGAATTAATAAGGACCGCAACCGTAATTGAAATATCAAAATCTGACAGTAGCTATATGTCACCGGCGCACTGCTCTAACCAACAGCCGCATTTGAGAACTAATAAAGTGGATTCTAAACAATTCAGATTTAGATCAGAAGGCAGGACGCTAACGATTAAAGATTTAAAAGGCAAATGTTTTCGTTGCGGAAGCCAGGAACATCAAGCACATGCATGTAGAAGTATCAAGGACACCTGCAATAAATGTAAACGATTAGGCCACCTAGCACGAGTATGTCTACGCCCGACCCAGGGAAACCACCAAGTAGAACCTGAGCACGTGGAGGTGCATAACGAGGATAACTCGTCTGACACAGTGGACGTTAGTACTCCTTGGGATATGAATCTGATACGGTCCAACAATACCGACAAATTTATGATAAATGTTGACATCAATAACAGAAACATGAAAATGGAAGTAGACACGGGCGCCGCTTTGTCATCTATTTCGCATAAAGATTTTAAAAGACTCAATACAGGATACAACATACACGTCACTATGAGAACATACACGGGAGAGATATTTGCACCCCTGGGAGTGGCTTATGTCTCATGCAAATACAACAATCAAAAGTTTGATGGGAAGTTGTACATCATTAAACAAGACGTGGACGCCATTTTCGGTAGAGAGTGGATTCGATCCATTAACCTAGATTTGGCCAACATCCACCTAGTGAACACCATGGTGCACCCGAGGCTTGATAAACTTTTTACTGAATTTTCTGACGTGTTCGACGGTACTCTTGGTTGCATTCCCAACTACAAAGGTCACTTAACTCTGTTTGATGATGTGACACCGATTTTTGTAAAGCCTAGACGCATCCCATATGCACTGAAGGAAAAAGTGGATGATGAAATAGAGCGCTTATGTAATCAAGGAGTAATTACTAAGGTCGATAACTCGGAATGGGGCACTCCTGTTGTCCCGATTATGAAACCAAACGGCAGTATACGCTTATGCGCCGATTATAAGGTCACTTTGAATAAGGTCATCAGGGACGAACAATACCCAATCCCGATTATAGAAGATATTCTGGTAGAGATGAACGGGGGTGAACTGTTTTGCACATTAGACATCAGTCAAGCATACTTACACATGTTGATGGATGAGGAAAGCGCCATGAGGCAGACACTTAGTACACACAAAGGAACATTCAAGGTGAACAGGCTAATGTTCGGCGTTAAAGTTGCTCCCAACTTATGGCAAAAATTCATGGATAGATTACTTCAAGGGATCACGGGAGTGAAATGTTTCTTTGATGACATAATAATTCAAGAATCTTCAGAAGATCAACTTATGACTAGATTACGTCTCGTTTTACAAAAACTACAAGAAAATAATCTCAAATTGAACAAAGACAAGTGCCATTTCATGCAGAAGAGCATTGAGTATTTGGGCCATATCATTGATAAAAACGGACTACATAAGAACGCAAGTAAAATCAAGGCAATTCTAGACACTAAGCGCCCAGACAATGTAAACGAATTGCGTACATTTTTAGGAATGGCGAATTATTATAACAAATTCATACCAAATTTAGCTTCAATATCATGTCCTTTGAATCATTTACTAAAAAAGGGCATCAAATTTACATGGACTCAACTGTGTGATGAAAGTGTCCGTAAAATCAAAGAGGAGGTTTTAAGTGACAGAGTTTTGATGCATTTCGATCCTGGTAAACCCCTTGTCCTCGCGACAGATGCTTCACCAACTGGACTTGGGGCCGTCCTCAGTCATCGACTACCTGACGGGTCAGATAGGCCCATAGCCTTTGCGTCACGCTCATTGACTAGTAGTGAAAAAAAATACAGTCAAATAGACAAGGAAGCAACATCCCTTTTTTGGGGACTAAAAAAGTTTTTTCACTACTGTTACGGCAGAAAATTTATACTTGTGACAGATCATAAACCACTTACAACCATTTTCCATCCTCATAAAACGTTGCCAGCCATGAGTACGATGAGGCTTTTCCACTATGCACATTTCCTTTCCGGATTCGACTATACTATTGAGTACAGGACATCGATCGAAAATAGTAATGCGGATTATCTATCAAGGTTCCCTGTAGACAAAATAGCATCTAATTCAATTGACGTCCATAGTGCATTCCAACTAAATCAAATGAATACTATTTCCATAAATCGTACGAAAATCGCTGAAGAAACTTTAAAAGATGTGGAATATAACAATTTACTACAAGCCTTGATGACAGGTAAGACATTAAGAAGGTATGGCTATAATGACAACGAACTTACTATCCAAGACGGATGCCTAATAAAGGGTACTAGAGTAATGATTCCAGGAGACTTACAAAAGCAGGTGTTAGAAGATTTACACACGGGTCACCTTGGTATGGTAAAAATGAAGCTGCTAGCACGTGGATATGTTTACTGGAAAAATATTGACAAGGACATAGAAGATATAGTTCGCAGTTGTCGAGCATGTCGATTACAACTGAATCAACCTGCACCCGTAGCACTACATCACTGGGAGACACCGACTGGCCCGTGGCAGAGAATCCATGTCGATTTCGCAGGTCCCCTGAAGGGTCATTCCCTATTTATAATCGTAGATGCTTTTACCAAGTGGGTAGAGATTATACCAACCACAACAACGACAAGTGCTTGGTGCATCAAACAGTTAAAGGAACTCTTCGTAACATTCGGTTTTCCATATACCTTGGTTTCAGATAACGGGAGGCAGTTTGTTTCAAACGAATTTGAATCATATCTTAAGCTAAATGGAGTAGCGCATAAAACTTCAGCTCCCTACCATCCAGCGACTAATGGACAGGCAGAAAGATATGTACAGACTATTAAGAAAGCTCTTCATAGTATCAGTTCTGAGACAGGCAGCCTGCAGGACAAACTTTTAGCCATAAAAGAACAATTGCGCAGAACTCCAAGCACTAGCACGGGCAGAAGTCCCTACGAACTAATGTTTGGAAGAGACATAAGAAACACCTTAAACGTTAAATTCAAGACGAGTATTCAAACGAGACACGAAACGAGTACAAATGAACCTCCCATTCGAACATTTAGCGTCGGGCAGAGAGTCCAAATACGAAGTTATACAAATAGACATATCAAATGGGAGTTTGGAACTGTGTCAAAGATTTTAGGGAGACTACATTATGAGATCTTGACCGATTCAGGTGAGGTTTGCAAACGACATCTGGATCAAATGTTATGCACAACAATTGCGGGGAGGATTCATGAGAGACCAGTGGCTGAAGCCCTATCTTCATGATTTACGGCGGAGGTGTTGTGTGTCTATGCCATTAGAGAAAACATTCTCCCTGACTTTGTCATTGTCACTTGAAATAAATAAATATGCAATACAACAGCGTATTACTAATTTAGAATAGATATACAATATATGGCAATGGACTTTTTGTAATGACTGACTCGTTCTGACGATTGTGCTTATGTGAAAGTAACGAAACAAACTTGCTGGTTGAACCATGTTACCTATTACTTGTCATACAGGGCATTTGGTGTTGGTACAGGGAAACTTACATATTTACATTGTGTGATGACAGACGAAATATTTTCTTTAAGAATTTGTAAAATAGTACAGTTTTTGATTGTTTTTGTTACTTTGAAAATCACATTATATCTAGGTGACTTTTATTTTACCATAATATTTTAACAATAAAATAGTCTTTCACAAATCTTTAATTAAGTATTTATTCCTGTTCTGTTTTCTCTATGATAATTATCATTCGATATTTGTTATTTATTAAGTACCTATTTATTCACATTTTGGTAAAAGTATAAAAATCACTTACATGTATGGGAGGCACTTTACATTTTTTTTATAAAATTTTATTTCCAAATTAATTTGGTATTTGTTGTAGGTATTTACATACAATCAAGCAAAATTTGAGCTTTTTAGCATTGCCTATGATATACAGACGAACGGACGGACTGTCATGGCGAACCTTAAAGGGTTTCTATTATATTACGGAACCCTAGAAATGGCACTTCGAGTCTATTTATAAAATGCTGCGTAATCAATAAAACGACAAACATCAAATGTAAATACGTGCTCAATATTTTCCACCTATTAACACTTTACTTACATTTGATAGTTTTTACGTGTTTGCAGAAAACTTTAAAAACACTTCGGCGTAAATAGATATTAGATACCTATTAAATTGTACTATCCATACTAATTATTATTTTCCTCAATATTAATGTCAGTGGACTTGAAATATTTTAGATTCCAAATAGATCCGTGGATTATGCGATGCTGGCGGGATGCATCTAATAGACAAAATGTTGAAAAAGCTTTTCCTAACAACTGCCCGGTAACATAATCATAGTTAAAAGAGCTAACTGCTCAACAGTCAACCAAATTAATTCTAGGCTACTGTAGAACCATGTGGTAATGAGTAATCGCGGTAATATTAAGACTATCACTACATAGTATAAAGCAAAGAAGGTATTCTTTCCTATCTGTCCCAAATCCTTATAGCGTATGTTCGGCCGCCTTCTCCTACTAAACCACGCAACGGATTTAGGTACGGTTTTCACTGTAATTTAGAATTTTTTTAGGGAAGGTTTTTAATTATATTACATCCAGTACAAGTACGAAACTATAAAAACAAATCGTAACGATATTTGGTTGAACTAGTTCTACTGTACCCCAGAATTCAATTTGGTTGACTGCACTGTATTACCGGCATAAAACATCACACTTTGCTTTGTACTGGGGACCTTCAGCTCGTTACCTATACATTAAGTAGGTCCATGTAATCGGGCCGCAGCGATTCGATCGGAATTGTTTAGGTATCACAAATACCAGTAAGTATAACCAATGCTTCGTTCTGTGTCACCGTTGTGTGAAATGGGACAACAGCCGTGACATGGATACCCAGTTCTATTCACTTCGATTGGGAATCAATGGTTATCATTTATTTGTGGACACAGCTATGTTCCACCTTATACTATAAAGACATCAAACGATTAGATTTATATTTCAGTTCATAAACAAAGACACTTACGCCAGAATGAGTGAGTTTGGTATAATGAGTATGCTTAGCTATATCAAAGTTTAATGTTATTAGCTCAAGTTTTCGCGATTGTAATTCGAATATTCTGTGTGCAATAAGGAACTCGCAACTTAGCATAATACTAGTTTTTTTTATAACTACCTACGATGCGAGCGGGTTTTGCCCGCGGCTTAGTACATGTGGGTATTGGTAGTAGGAATTCCACTTCTAGGCCGCGTATCAAGATAAAATATGAACCCCATTTTAAGTTAGACTGCCAGTAATACAACTATGACCCGCATCGAATTTCGTGCAGGTACAAATTATAAAGATAATTATTTTGGCTTCTATTGCTCTTATAAAGACACCTCATATAATGTTCTTTTTTAAATATCTCTGTACAGCCACCACCAAATATAGCAAGCAAAGACAAAGTGCTCAAAAAGATCTGAACACGACTTTATTGCCAAATGCGTTCGGTCCTGTTAAGATATTTTTAAAAACAATAATAGCACCTGCTCCAATATATTTGATGGCGACTGTACAGACATCGGCCAGTTACATTTATATTATATGTATAGATTATGCAACAAAAACTGCTTCCCATACAGTATATGGTTCTAAGTTTTACTGTCTCAGCGTGGCGATTACAGCCTGGCTCCCAAGCATAGAGCACGCTTCGGTAGGTTCGGATTCGCTCTATTTATTGCACTTTCGCACCAAAGTCTGCCACAAAACAAAACACATTTATTTACATTGCCACTCATAAGCTACAAAATTATATATGGATCATGGAGCGACGTTATTTCAAAGTTTACAAAACGTTTTGCGAAGTAGCAAGGTAATTTGTTCTAATTTGTTGATATGGACCCCAGCAAAGTAACGCCTGAGTTAATTAATAATTTACTTAGTGTATTTAAAATTTGCACTATTAGCAAAACTAGCTTGCTTTTATGTTTATAATATTTTCATCCAATCAGATAGTTTCATTTAACATTTGAAACTCGATAAAGAAGTAGTTGATTGCAGATGTACACCCTTTCCCACTGTATCAAAAACGATAAAAAACATTACCCTCGCGTCTGGCGGCAGTCGGGAAAAGTAATAATTATAAAGAAATGCTTTTTACAAATAATCAGAGTAAATAATTACGACCCTTTTACTTATTTAGGTACCACATTAAAAAACATGAGTGTTACCAAATAATAAGTATAAGAGAAATAGTTCGTATCAGATAAATCATGCTTGATGAAATAAATATTTCCTTAATATCTTACACGTAGCTCTGCCTAATAGTTTTTTCTAGCGTTAATAAACGAGTTTATAATATGAAAAATTAACTTAGAAATTGTATTTAGGCAAATGATGTTTTTTTCTTGTCATTTGTAAAATAAAAAGTTGTATATGCAACGGTACTCGTATATACCTAGCCATTAAATCATTCGTGTGATCGCTTTATAAAACTCTGTTTGCTGCGCTTAATAACAAACAATTGTGAATTTATGACCTTGATTTAATTCTGTGCAGTTCAAATAAAATAAATATTGAGAACTAATTAATCCGATTTCATATTTAATTCTTGGATTTAAGAAAACAGTCTCTTTTATTTTTATTTGCCATTGTACCATCGAGATTGATGTTGAAATTACGAAATGTTGATTGTCTAATTGATCCTAGCTTTTGATTGGCTTAGGGCTCTTCCTAGTCATTTATTAGCAGCCAATCACGAGGCAGAAGTAAGTTCTAGGACGCTTAATTATCAATAGCGAACACAGTTCTTTTTTAGGATTTCGCGGTAAACCATAAAAAATAACTAATAAGGACATGTTTGTCCGGCCTTCGTTCGTCTGCATGTTACATGCATTTTACTTGCAGACTAAGAATGCTAGAAACTGTAAATTTTGCATGACTGCAAACATTTTATAATGCTTTAAAATTCCTAGGCTTTAAAGTAATAAAATAAAGTTTTTTAGGGTGCCTCCTCTGCATGCAAGGAATGTGAGGGTGATTTTTGCGAACTAATATTTGGGTTGCATTATAAGATGGTCATTTACATAATTATATTTATTAGTCGATTCACCAAAACTCTACCTTCCTGTGTACGCGTACGCAATATTTTATTTTTGTTACACTAAGTATGGCCTGAAATGTTTTTGCCCAGATTCAAATTCGGTAAATTACTAATTTTAGCATGTCTTTGTTATCGCATACTGTTATTACAAGCAATATTTTTATATTGATTTTGATTGTATGACATATCCCGTACCGGGCGAAAAATCGATCTAGCTTAGGTCTAATTTATCTGTAAAAAGTTGTTTTCCACGTGTTCTTTTACATATGTCTTGAGCAGACCTCGGTTATCGATGTACAAGTAGGTACTGTTTTATTAATCTAAGTACCACAAATATGCCAGTGGTTTACTTGGGATGTCGTTAAGCCGAGGGGCTTACAAACTCAAACAAGTTATTACCTAACTCTGGGGTCATTTGTCACGTTCACTAGACATCTTTACCTTTGTGTTTCATTGCATTTTTTATAGTTAAACCTTTTAAACAAACTAAGTATATTGTATGAAAAGACATCAACTCTGAAACTTGATAGTCATCTAGATGATATACGACCCAAGCTTGCCACATGCAAGGTCGCAAAATAAGTGGTTATGCTGCAATTTTGTCACTTATTATGGGTATTTTATTTACAACAATAGGTAATCACAAGCTTTTACCACTTGTTATTTGTGTAAAACATTTCTATCGACTCGTGTAGGTTGCGTGTCAGTTGTTTTGTAGAAAAACTCCCCCTATAATCTTAGTAACATGATAATAACGGCACACTACTGAAAGTTACTGCAAAGGTGCTAAAGAAAAGGATATACACACGACTCTATTGTCAAGAGAGTAAGTGCTTCTGTAGATCTTTTCTACTTCTTCAAGTGTTTCAGCTACATTTGCTGCGGCCACCAGGGCGAAGCTTAGTCACTGGTCAAAACCATGATTCAAGATTTATATTCCAAAAAGGGATTATTTATTTAACTATTTTTATGATGTATTGTGTGGAATGTCTTAATAAGAGTCTTATCCATTATCATTTCTCAATAAGGTAATTTTTTTTTAAAGATTTCGATTTATTAGATTGTCCCAGGATTTTTTTTTTAGCATAACAGGGAATGACAATTGATTTAGTGATTGAGTAGAAACAGAAGCCGAAAGCTACGAGTACGTCTACATGCTGCTATTCGGTTTAAAACAGCCATATTTAACCTTTTTTTTATAAGGGCCACAAACACGTTTCAGTCATGGTGTCGAGGGCCGTAAGCAAAAATGATTTATAGGCGCGATATTTAGAATGACGCGAAAATTAAAATGGTTTAAAATTTTGTAACTTCAGGTGGGCCGTGGTATTGCTTATCATCAGCTGAGCCACATGCAAGTTTTCCATGAAAATATATGAATACTAACGCGCCACTTGTCCGGTGTGACGAGGATGGGGTGAATTAACTGGTAGGTTGGAATACCTATACACACGGTGAAGGTTTCACAATGTTATACAAGTTACATACAGTGTGTTATTGTGGAACTGAAGAGCTGTCAGGCTGAGAGCAGAACAACGCTGCGCTGCGTAATAAACACAGGAAGCGCTTTGTCGCTCAAACCCGTACCCGTCAACGCAGCATATCGGGCCCCTCGCTCCAGAAATGTAACTACCAATTAGCTATATACAGTGGAATAAACGGACCGTACCTGGACAGAGTACGCTAAATATTAACTATTGTTTCAAGGAAACATTCCTTTACGTTTAGAAATAAGAATAATCATTCACTGATTTTGGAATTGAAAGATTAAAATCCAAAAAATATACAAATACTTTTGTGGCACCAACCGATACGTTAAATTGTAGCGTTTAAATCTTTCTGACAACATTCCATTTTAAAAAGAAAGCCCACGAAATGTATCAATAATGATTTTAGGCAAATTATTAGATGAGTATACCTAATTTGTTTTCCGTTTTTCCTTTAATAATAAAAGAAGTAGTTACTTATCTTCTTTTTAGTGCCTACAATAAAGTACGTAAAAATTTGTTGTTTTTTT
The DNA here is from genome assembly GCA_963691745.1 of Ditula angustiorana. NCBI lineage: Eukaryota > Metazoa > Arthropoda > Insecta > Lepidoptera > Tortricidae > Ditula > Ditula angustiorana. The sequence goes on from OY829472.1 coordinate 17,386,791, forward strand.
ATATACTTGGTTTGATTACCCGCTCAGGGTATGTTAAAAAAGCCGGGAAAGCCGGTATTCGCAATTAAAAAGAGATGATATGTCACTTGAATCAAATTTGCTCTCATCAATATGTAGGATAATACCTCATTAAGATGACGATCACAATTGTTTATGTAGGTTAGGTGTGAATTGACACACTGGGATATAACTTTTAATGGTTTTCTTCTATAGGTGATTGGAATATTCGATCTCCAAGTAGTCGATCAAATTAAATTCGCGAGTCATAAGCGGCTTTTTTGTCTGGTGGAGAAGAAATATTGGATAATGGCGTGTGTCAGCGGGTTACCAAGAATATCTGCGCAGGCGCGCGCCCAATTGCAGAGTTCCTGTGCCGGTGGCTGGGTACTTGGATATGATTGTGGTACCTATACTATAATGTTCTATTTTCGGCATGCGTAGGACTGGATAAATGGACAATTGAACATTCTATATCTGGGTCGAATACTATTATACTATTATGATGGTTGATGTTAACGAGGTTCGTCTTTTTGTTACAATGTTAATTCTCATAAAGTCACTGGCAATAAAAAAATAACATAGTCGATTTTGGTCATAGTAATGTTGATTGTTGTTTGCTTAGGTTTGTTTCTGTTAAACATTTTAGACATAATTATGGCTGCCATGATAGTAACCATTTCTAATTGAGCGTTTGTACTAAATGATTTTTTCTTATACATATATGAAGTCATAAACACGGTTGCAATAATTGTTAAGAACCCTAATTTTGATTGTTATAAACATATTTGAACTAAAACTCGAAAACGTTTAATTTGTTACTTGTTAAACACCCTTTTGTTTGGCACCTTAAACAGTTCGCTTGAAAGTTATGTAGATTAGAGCATAAGGTTATTTAGGCGGGCTTCCTTACTAGCCTGGCATGCTTGCTTGAATATATGTTTTCATTCGTGCAAGTAATACAGTAATAAATAAATGTCTCGGGACACGATACACACATACTTATATTCATAAATACATACTTAAATACAAATACCATTAAAAACTCAGGTACGAGTAAATAATAGGCTGCAATCGACGATGCAGTCGACGGTGGATCACGCTTGCCCAGTAAGTACCCATTCACTCATGATTTAGATAACCAGGTTGTAGGACTCAGGAAGACAGACGCAGGGAAGGTGTTCTACTCCCGAGTTATCCGTATAATGACGAATTCTTTTTATACGAAAAAGGCCAAATATTTTATTATGACTAACAGCATTTGGGGTTTTAACATTAGGTTGACTAATCTAATGTTATGGACTATTATGACTTTTATGACTAAAAACTTTATGAAAAATCACCTAACTCATTGACAACGATGTAGAAAATACTTAAAAGGTATTAAAAATAAGTATTAAAAAAGGGTAATAATTCTGTAAATAATAACAAATCAAAATAATAAATGTAGATGTGCATTTATTATTTTTGAGGTTTGATGCAATGAATTCATGATTTTAATTATTTCCCTACTTTTGAAAATGAGGTTAAATAATGGATTAGACGGAAGGTATTAATTCTTTTATTTTGTTCTTTATAGTATGTTTTTCATTCTATTTCTACTTGTATTTTTTCTGTGTTTTTTTACTCAATACGATACTGTTTTTAATGTATGTACTTAGTCATGTAATAATTTCGCTTGCCCATCCGTCTACACTCAAAGAGCGCCACAGCTGGAAATCAGCGCTGTGACTCGCGTTACAGCATATGCTGAGCTGCGGCCTTCGTGCCGTTGGCCAATAACCATTTAAAAAACATTTTACTTCTTTTGTTATTAAGTTTATGTGATGTTGTGGTCCTTATGCGTTACATAAATGTATTTTCTTTCTTATTAAATACATCAAGTAGCTAAGTCAATATATGTATACTTGTAGAAAATGTTGGTTTGAAAAAGAAATACCTCGTGGATTAATTTCTGGAAATCTAAGGAAGTCAGGCAAGTCGGTCGGCACGCTTTACTCATTTTTTTGCTTCCGCTTTAGAACAGTTTATAGAAATAGGAAGTAACCTTTAATAATAAAATTAAGAGCAAATATAAAATATTTGTAAAGGCAGTTGCAGTTTAGGTACCTACACTGTAGAACGTATTTTTGGTTATGTTTTATCTTAGTTACTTTTCACAGAACTTACATTATAGTCACTATAAAATGGAAAGCAAAGTCGATTTTGACGCAGAACTCGGTAACTGTGTGAAATTCAGAGAGGCTTAGTGAATTTTGCCTTTTCATGGACTAAGTGTAGAGTAAGCACTTACACAAGCATATGCGGTAAAAATTCATAACGGAGTGTTTGTTTGCTTTATTTCTAGTCATCTACTTGTTGACTGATAGCCGTGAAACTTCTCGTTATCCGCTGGGTGGTAACTTTTTAACTTGAAAAAGAAATCGGGGATCAAAATCTACCTAAGTCATTTCGTCGCTATCGGCTGTCAATTTGTAACAAATTTTAACCTTTTGATTGTTTGTAGATGAGTAAATAAATAGCTTCAGTTGACTGTATCTGTATGAGACCTGCAGCGGGATGTAGCTGCCAATTTGCTCGCCCTGTGTGTCGTAGGAGCAAATTAGTGTACTTACTTGATTAAATGACTGTGTTCCTCGGATGAGTGCTATGACGCGATTTCCGGCCCGCATCTGTTCTAACGTTGTTCAGTTTAGGTTTCTTTGTGCTACACGTAGACATCGTAATCGTTTTAAATCAAGGAGTAAAAGTTTCCAAAACCGATAGACTCGGCTATGGGGCAAAACTTAAATTTTACTTCGCAGGGCATGATCGTAGTTCTCTTAAAAGTGTTATGGAAGTCACGTGGGCCCATATGAGTCACACAACGTACCTACCTACACGTGATGCGGAGTTAGATATTGTGTATCAGGCAGGAGGCGTTGCGGTCTTAATCCACGTGACATAAACACACGCTTGCTAAGTATACTCTCATGATTGTGCAGACTGGTGTGTAATCTATGAGAAACAGCACAATAATTATACATGGAGTTAGAGGCAACTAGGTTGTATCTAAGCTGGCAGCTGTCGACACCAAAGTCATCAGGAACGCGTGCTTGCATTGCAGTTTTATGTAAATAGTTTTTTCACAGGCAAAGGTAACTTTAGTTAATGATGGCGAACTTCAAATATCTCTCGTTAAGTATACGGTCGACACAGTCTTGGGAAAATCTTAATCTAATGTTTTTTGTTCTTAACTAAATCGGCCAGTAGGTAGGCACGAAAGAGAAACTGTACTGTAATACACCTAGAGTCATAACTAGGGTTTAATTATTCAATCATAATATTACGAACAAGTATATATCAGTATGATCAAACTATAATCAATTTATGTTTTAATTCACATGCACTTTTAATCTAGTTTTCAGTTTACATCAACTCTGAACCAACCAGCAAAAAACTCATATAAGCAATATGGAGATTAGCTATGCTATAATTATGACATTGTATTTCAAAACCAATTTCTATTATATTCTGTAGATTTTGATGGTCAGATCAATGTTCAAAATTATAACAAGTTTAACTTGTCGTAGTAAATTTATGTAGTGTAGGTACCTATGTTTTTTAACACCCCACTTTTCGAATATGAGAGACGAAAACAATTTAAGGAGGTGTGTTAACTTACATTAAGCTATGTCTAATTGTATGAGGAGGTCTGTGCCCAGTAGCGGGAGGTATGTAGGCTGAACTATCTTTTTAATGAAATCTACACTCATTTGTTTGTATGTAGGGGGTAATCTGTGGAACTACAGAACCGATTTGAAAAATTCTTTCTCAGGTAGAAAGCTACACTACCGCTGACGGACATATGCTACTAATTCCACTCGAATGAAGTTGCGGGCGTCTGCTATTATTATATAAATAAAAGTAATTTAGTGCAGCGATGGCAAATCTATGGCACTCATGATAGCCATGACGCAGGTGGTACGCAAAGTGTTCAATGCTACTTTACTTTCAAATGAATTGTGAAAAAGTTGGTAAAAGCACTATGTCATGGAAGAATTGGCACATACGCCAAAAGACGCCACCCCCGATTAGAGTATAATTGGCATCGCTTAGTCCGATTAGCTGCGAATAAGCGCCACTGTAAAATCGTTGAGTGTCTATTGACTACTTAGTGCTTGTGCTGTGATATATACACTATGTAAGTATGCGCTCCGCGTCGCGTGGTGAAAGCTGCCTTAAGTTTCAGTCGGAAAAGGGACGGCGCCGCGCCCGCCCGCCCCGGCAGGACTTAACCGGTTAATCCACTAAGTATTCTGAACTCCGACCGAAACAAATTAGTTACTCGATATTTTTCAGTAAGTATAATCACTTATAAGTCACTTTAAATATTTTTTTATTAGTTTTAATCAGTTAACACACTTATAATCAGTTTTATTAGAATTAATTAAAACCACAACAATAAAAAAAAGCGTTTTTTAAAATGAATTTGTTTATTGTATTTTCTTGTTTTCGCGACTTGTAGACATTGAAACAAAACAATTTATACGGTTTATATCGCGTCGGGAATTAGATTCGTTACAATACACGCAATATAAACCGTATAAATTGTTTTATTTTAATTTGAATATTGATTATTAAGTGTATTATTGTTAGAATTCAAATTTTAATTTATAAGTTGAAAAGTACTGACTAAGCTAATCAATCGTCAGTTTGTTTGGAATTGTAATGACCATACAACAATACTATACTCTTCATAGTATACCGAGCAGTATTATTTTCTACGTGATAAAACAAAGTACTATTAAGGCAATCCACATGCAGCGCGGCAGAAGAAAAGGTGGGATTTCATTAGCACTTGTTTCATTGAATAAAGTCAAAAATAGACGTACAAAAAAGTTACATTTAGTTGTATATTGCGTATAACCCTGAAATGACATTACCTAAGTATTCAAGCTATAGTTTAATTAGCATCTTTTTTGTGGGCGTTTGTTTTAAAAAAACTTGTCCATAACAACGATGGACTCAGTGTTTTTATAAGTTAAGGAAAACTGAGTAAGTGTTTTTTTACTATAGAAGTATATATGTAAGACCCGTCATTTGACACATGACAACACCCATATAACGTTAATGTGCATTATCCATTGAAATTATAAATAAAATATTCAACAACTTTTGAGCTTCATAGATACCTAAAAGCTATGTATTTGCTCTTTTGAGGTCCAACTAAGTGGTTATTACATTTATTTCTATCGTAATAATAAACTATTTCATACTAACAACTCAACACGTAAACAGTTACATATGAAGTCTTTTTTTTCTTAAACTTAGTGTAGTGACCAAGTTCTTCGTTTCGATTCAGATAACATTTTCGTAAATTTGTTGAAATCGATTAATTTATTACAAAATCAATAAGATATCAAAACATTAAGTCAAACATTAAAATGAACCAAAAAATCCCCATGACTAAGAACGCACCCTTTTTAACCGACTTCAAAAAAAGGAGGAGTATGTTCCGCGATTACTCAAAGACGGCTGGACCGATTTGAAAAATTCTTGTTTTGTTTGAAAGGGTATACTTTCAAGTTGGTTCCATTGTCATCAGGTCACCATCTGATAGTGGGATCCTGGAGAAATCGAGAATCTTAAAAAATATATGCACACCTGTAGCGATTTGGATATTTTTTTATAGTAACTTGTACTTTTGCTATCGGAAAACTGGAACTGATGGTGAATACAGGCGGCCTCCGGACCCACTCAATAATAAGTATTCCACGGGTGGCGATCCGCGCGGTTATTTTAATATAGTTGCTAAGGCAATTTGTGCTCATTGCAATGAATTTGGTTAAATGAGGCTGATGGTGAAGAGGTGCCATTTTTGAATCTTACCAGGTGACTAAAGCTCACAAAAATGACCGAATCTCTATGAAAAACGGCCAGTTTGGTGAGCTTTAGTAACCCGGTGAGATTCAAAAATCACACTCCAGGAGAACTCCTCAAGAATTAACGTCCCTTGGGAAAACCAATATTTTGTAAAGGGTGGTGAGCAATTGCCAATAGGCGTGTAACTTAGATAAACAACCAGAATCACTAAAAAGCGAATTTTGAATTTTCAAAACATAGATTTCTGACCGAAACAATATCAGATTATGGTACTAATCCGGGCGGAACCTGCACGAGGTTCATCGTCGTAACTCAGATAAAAATATTTTTTTAAATCGTCACTATAATCGATTGCAATAACCTGCCACCCTTAGTCGATAATCGGTAGATACGTAAATCAACACGCCTTAGCCTCGTCACTACAAACGTCAATAGACAAGTGCCAAATATCGTTTGTTAGATCTCAGCGATAATAAAGTACGAACGTCGCCAAACTTTGACACTCGCGCAAATACAATATTGCGGTTTATCTATACTGCCATATTGTACTAGTGCAGTTGTTAATATAATTGTTAAACCAATTGTATACAAAACGTCCGAAATGAGGCACTCACACTAACAACTTTTCCGATTTTTCAAATACATATTAACATTTTTTGTAATCGAGATTTTTACGATTTTTTTGTATTTTAATTTTTATATATATGAATTAAATTTAAAATGCTATACAATGACAACAAAATAAAAATAAGGGTAATGGCAGGACATAATAATATCTCGTTTTCCGCGACTTAGATATACATATAACGCGGTAGAAACCGTTTAAATAGTATAATTTATATGTCTTCAACGCAACTAAGTAACAGTAGAAAAGAAACATCACTTCTAATTGCGTTCCTATTGATTTCGAAAAGCTTTTAATGAAAAATCGAGCATTAGCCATAATATTATGTCCAGCCCACGTGTGTCCCACGACTGGGCACAGGCGTCCTCTCACAATTTTTATTTTTTAGATTTTAGTCTCTAAATGGGTCAAGAGTGGAACTTTGCACACACCACCAAATTGTTTTGCAGGTACGTATGTACAGATTTCCTTACAATATTTTCCATCACCGCAAAGCTCACGGTTTACAAATTAAATTTCGCATATTCCGATTAAATAAAATGTAACTACGTAAAAAAATCAGTGCTGTTCAAAATGCTTGTGATGTAGTGTGGCGTAGGACTATAAAGTGACAAATTGCATTATTTCCAACATGCATATAGGATGCTGAGCCATGAAGGACGTTCGCTCTGGCGCACAATGTCAATGCTGAAGGTTAACACTCTTAGGTCGCGTCCATTATGATCACTACAATATAATAGTTTCTTTTCCAAATGTTATCGTATGCGCTGCGTGGCATCATTTAGCGACGCATTCACAATATTTAAGATTTATAAGAAAAAAGCCTCAGCTGTACATCTCGAGTAAAAAATTGCGTTGCATCTTTTATTATTACCGCAGTTTATAATAAAATATTCACAATATACGCAGAAATTTAAGAAACATGTCGCTAGCCTATCGCGGCACGTAACCAACTCGTAGTAGCTTGATTTGTACATTCTACAAAACCTCACACTCGTGTACATTTAAATCCTTAATTTCACAGAAAATAATCAAATTATAAGTATTCAATGCGAGCCTTCTTGTTGGATGTTTGTGTCTTAAAAAAATACAGCATAAAAAAGGTTACCGTTAAAATAAATATGTAAACATCATCAAACTAAAGGTGATTAGAAAAAGGACAAACGAAGAATCAGTGATCGATTGCAAACTTTATGCAAAAACGAACATTGCGGTAATATATAGAAATAGTATTAGAAAGAGTAATAAAATTGAAAGCGATAATAGCGATATTTTATTATCTGATCTCTTTACTTGAAATGGCAACACCATGTGCCAAAAAGAATCCAAAGGTAACCATTTTGACAGTTTTGGGTGTGTACGCTTGACATGTACTGAGGCTATATCCATGCTTTGGTTCTTCATCCAAAATGTAATACTTTCTCAGATACATATTTATAACATTATCGGGACTTTAGCGCGATAAAAATATATTGTTGATTTACCTCGACGTTTCGGCCATGTTTCAATGGCCGTGGTCACGAGTAGACGTCGAAACGTGGACGTGGAAACGTCGAGGTAAATCAACAATATATTTTTATCGCGCTAAAGCCCCGATAATGTTATAAATATGTGTGAAAATCGCGAAAGTTTAAAACAATTTCTCAGATACAATTTTAAAAGTCACCTTGTTTTAAGTCACCTTTGCACTTGGCAGCTGTCACAAACTTTTTATTTTGTCGTACTCGTATTCTGCCACCATAAACACTCCCTTACTTTGAAACCCCTGGATCTTGCGGAACCAGGGATTATGAAACATTATAATGTATCTTTTTTTTATTCAATTATTTACTTAAAAAACCAAATTATAGAATTTGACTTTTTAATGACGATAAAAAAACGAAAAAGAAATAATTGCACGTCTTGAATTCGAATAAAAAGCCCTGAAATGCATCAATATATATATACCAAGAAAGTCTTATAAACTTTCAGATCGATAGACCCGATCACTTAAATATGAAACACTTTTAACAGTTCTAGACATTACATATTTGATATTTATTAGAAAAGCACATACTTTTTCTGTGACGATTATCTAACAATACTTTTGAGCCAGTTTGTAGTTTAGGTTAGGTATCAATGGAACAATTTCAAGTAAGATCTTCAACTTTACAAATAGCTTCATCTTTTTAACATCTTATCAAATTATTAGAGGCGAAAAAGAACCTATAATAAAAGTAGTTTATTGTTTGCCAATACACGTCATGTTATTGTTTGCCAAAGTTTTAGGCGTCATGTTCTTGTTTGCCATAATATTCTGTTACAACGATGTTAACTTCGTGTGATATAACGTTTTAATGTCCATAGCAGTTTGTATAGATTTTTCGTAAATTTATTAAGATTTTTAATTCGGTACATGCATGATAGATGACCTCGTTAACCAAATAGCATAAACCAGGGTTTAAAATGTAGATTGATAGTAGATTAGTGCATTTAGGAAGTAGGAAGTCGGAGGCCTCGCTTTTTAGAAGTAAAAAGCCAGCAATGGTCATTCCAGCAGGTATGGTGCTTTTCGCGAGTATTGAGAGAAAATTAAATGAGTTTTGTATTATTTTTTTATTTAGCCACGGTAATTTTGCTTTCGCTTTTATATAATTCCTAAACCCCGTGCACACTTGATGTCCTCACCTGAAACCCATTAATTTCATTATATTTAACTGTCACTAATAATTAACAAATCTAAACTTTTTAAGGTACTTGTTTATGCGTACCCGCGTAGTTTTCATTGTTGATTGAACTGGTGGTGGTGACTGTGTTTCTTAAGACCTTTTAATAAGACCAAGTTTTGGACTTGATACATGACTGAACAAATTCTAAATCATTAGATTTTCGTGGATTCTTCCATTAATTATCTGGTATGTCCAAAATGATGGCTCCCTTTTGCTGATGCTATGGCAACATACCATAGCATTTCTAAGAAACTATTTATTAACTGATCTTTTAAGTTTCATTCTTTGGTAAGACAGTTTAAAAGTCAATTTCACGCTTCATTTTGTATAGTCGACCAAGTAATTGCTTAACCACTTGTACACCTTATCCCTTTGTAATACAGTCGAAAAGTGGCTAAGCAATTTCTTGGTCGACTATACATAAAGGAATTACTGTTCAAATACTATCTGGATGGAATAAACACTTCCTTTATGTGGGCATCTTCAGTTTCAGGCTTTAAAGCCTTGAAAATACCCGAACACTAAAGACGTGGCCTAAGGTCTCTGTAACTACGCCATAAAATATAACCATAACAATAATTGAGAAATAGTCGTTAAAACCTTCTTTTTTTTGCCCCTTTTCAAGGCCATTTTGGCTGAAAAAATCTTCATTCATTTAAGCAGTATCAACAGCACTATGGAATCAAACGTCTACCCAAATTGGAATTCTCTGCACGCTCGGTGTACTCGCCTGAAAATGTATTCGGATTTTCGACAGACAACCGTATGTAATTAATTTCCTTTGTACCGATATAATATACTGAAATATATAAATAGAGTTCATATACCTGGTTAATTCCGGTGTACACGTGTGTTGTGTAGGTTATTGGCTTATAGGGAGGTTTAGTTTAAGTACAAAAGACCTGTATCCCCATCCCCCTCCTTACTAATATGGAGAACAATACAATAAACGCAAAAGTGTGATTGTTAGTTTGTCTTGCTTTCATGCAGAGTCAGAGGAACGTGTTGATGTGTTTTTTTACATAGAGATAATTCAAGGCCTGAAGAGTGACATTATTTTACACGGAAAATGCACGATTCCTGTCGGATACCGATTAACCAATTCTATGTAAATGAAGTCGCGGGCAACAGCGAATATTGATGAATGAGGCAAGGAGATAGCTTGCGGAAAATTGAGGATAGAGATGACAACTTTTTTTTGCCAAAATGCTTACTAGTTTGCTTGCTTGCATACTTTCTCCTTGCTTGCATGCTTTCTTCGTGCTTGCTTGCATGTTTGCTTACATGTTTTCTTGCGCATGAAACTATACATATAAGCAAGCATTACATGTTTGCTTGGGTGCATATTATTTGCTTGCACCTAACGCAATAAAATAATTTCGTGTGGACGAAACCGCTGGTAAAAGCTGGTTATGTTATACATGTATTATTTAACGGTACAAGGACGATATCTACTTTACATGTATTAATTCAGTTCTGGGTACTTACCAATGATATAAATAACCATTGGCGACGCTATCCGTGCAAATGCAATTATTACAAAGATTAGTATGATACCGGTTAGAAGTTGATGAAAATGAGAAATATTGTGGCCAGCATTTAAGCATAGGCTACGGTGAGGATGCCTTTACGTTCCGTGCATCTAGCATGAACCTGCTCGACTTGCGTTAACTGGCTCCGTAACTCAGTAAGTCTCGCTTTAACTAGCCTAGTAGGAGAGCGACGCACTGAGTTACGTAGGGAGTTAACGCGTATCGAAAAGGTTCGTACTAGTTGCTCTGGTTTCATGTCCGTGGCCACGTCAGTCAGAAGTAACACAATAGGACGTACGTTGTGCAGCTGCGTATATACACCGGCGACCGCGACCGGCAACCCACCGCCAGGGTCACTGCCAAGTGACAAACTATGGAACATTTTTCTAAGTAAAATAGTATATAATACCTAGAGTTAGAAATTACCTGTTATCCCTAACAATGACAGACACAAGAAGGAAATGCTAACTGGTAACTGTATCAGTGCTTGATACGTGTAGGGCAGTAGGGAAAGAATTTTGACATTTATATCCCTATAAGGTATATAATCGTTTACAAACATTTGGTTGTTTTTGTTTTGGTATATTTGTTTTACTATTTACCGCAAAAAGTCAGCAACATATAGTTTCTACAATTTCCACTCTTCTCACCCATATGAATTAAGTTTGTTAATATAGCGTCGGTGTTCTGTGGGACAGGCTGGGTCCTATCAATCATACGTATTTGTGACATGTCAGTTCGGAACGCGTAGTTCTACCTTATTACATGTATTATAATGTTACGCACCAGATAGACATATTGATATACAGACTATAGACGTAATATTTTCTAAAACAAAAGATTGTGAGACGTAATTGACCTTACAAACTACGTTTTTTAAATAATTACTGAAATATGGCCTCGTCAATTCAAACACCAAAATAATACGGATGTTATGATGGCGATAAAGAAGTTAAGGTTTAAGTTAATAATAATAAAGTAAAATTATAAAATATTTCGTCTGAGTCAAGTAAAATATTTTTATTTCTATATGTCACGTTCTAGATTAAACGCCAAGACTAAATGCATTGTTTACAATTATTAGGATTACCACGTCATTTTCCTAAATTCATTTACGGAATAAAATGAAGCATCTAAGAGAAAGACTTTCAGTCAGCGGCCAAATGTGTTTACTTTTTAGGTGGGAAGGTAGATGTTCATAGTATTTCGGGCAGATAACGCGTGGGTTTTTTCGCATGCGCCGTTCTTTGAGGTAACGTCCATTAGAGGCCTGTGCTACAGTAATTTTACCGTCTACGCCCAACCAACTGCAACTAGAAATGTTTGTATGTGTGCACATCACAAATTGAAACAAATAGTAAGTGGGTGTAAGAAGTGTGTAAATATTAATACCTATTTTTATGTAAATTACTCTTCGCTCTGACCTTGCACTCTCAATTGTGTAGTTGGAATAAATAATCTCAACAGTAATTGCATTAAGGTTAATGTGCACCAAGGGAAACCTTTTGGCCTTAAGAACTTTTCCACGTGCGCTCATCGATCTAGTTTTAATGGTTTCAAAAGAATCTTACTTTATTGTGTGATATGTCTCTCAATGGCAACAATAACCAACCGGCATGGCTTGCTGTTAGATGTCACAGCTCTGTTGCTTATGTACGAATTTAACCTATTTTTAACCGAAGCAGCACATTAGGCTCGTAGACCCGTAACCGATGTACCGATTTAAACGCCGTTCTTTTGTTTAACAGCTGAATTCAGCTAACGAGTGAAAAGTTTTACAGATATTAAAGGTTAATTGAAAGCTTTTTCTTTGATAGTTATTACGAAATACAAATAAAAATATTTATAACATTTCCTTTAGCAGTGAACATCTAAAGCCTCTAACAGATAGACAAACACACTGTGATTTTGCTACAATAGGGTTCCGCTTGAGTAAAATAACAAGTACTTTAAAGTGAAATAGTACTGTCTTTTACTTCGCAGCTGTTGCTATGGAATCATAAAAGTTATTTGTTATGCTAATGTGAAAAGGAGGTGGGGGTTTTCCCAAAGATACTGATACTGAATCTGCGAGCACGACCCGGAGGCGAATGGTAATATTTAGATGACTTTGGAATTACCGATTCGGACGTAAAGTCAGCCTCAGAAGTAGCTAAATAGTTAAGAACCTTGTCATAGTAACGTACGAAATGACAGTTGCTCGGATTTTTCACATTACTGGCAGGGACAAGGTACTAAAACGTTCAGCTACTTCTGAGCCTGACTGTACACGGAACGAAGTTTTTCATAAAGTACATACATAATAAACAAAATTTCAATTCCCAACAGTACAAAGTTGTTCAAAATGGTTGGGTTAAGTTTTACTCATAATTGAAGGACGAGGACGATGAAGATTGTAACGCGTACGTAACCAGATCTCGACGCAGTTTTATAAACTTTGAGGTAATGACGTAAAACTTCCCTAATTTTGTGTTACGGAAATAAAAAAAAATAGAAAAAATAACCAGCCTTTGTTGACGAAATGATGTGTAAGTACTCGTATTAGCCAATCATGCCCCAGGACAGATTTCCCTAATTTTTTTGTACGGAACTCTAAAAATAGGGAAATCTGATATTGTACTATGACACGTTCCAGTGTTTCTACTTGTTGTGAACTGGCACGGCAGGGTCGAGTCATGATATAAACGGCGTAAATTTGCGGAATAATAATACCTAGTTACCAACTTGACGTAAGAAATATTATAATCATAAGATGATTTGCATTGTTGTCCTGCATAAGTCATACAAAGCGAATACGCCAAAAAACACGCTTCTTTTACGGGGATTCCTTTTAATTTTTATTTTTTGTTAATAGCGGCGCCGTGGTAAAACAATCCGTGACATTTCAAGTGTCTTCCTATTATGGTTCAAAAGATACAGCCCTGTAACAATCGGCGAACAGAAAGACGGACGAGCGGACAGACAGCGGAGGCTTAGTAAAAGGATCCCATTGGCACCCATTAGGTCCGAAATCCTAAATTATACTGGAACGTTTTGCAGACGAAATGTAAGACAAGCTTTGTGATGAACAGCCAAGTCCTTATTGAACGCTGAAAGTTTATTAGAATTGCCAACTATCCATATAACCTAACGTTTTTTTCATTTATTGGTTCTATTCATGCAGCATCGTATTGTTTTCCGCTCGAATAGGTCAAGTTAATCTCAGAGCACTGAACCTAGCACGCATCGTCTCGATACGCGTTAACTCGCTACGTAACGTAGTGCGTCTCTCTTCTACGGGGTTAGTTAGAAAGAGACGCACTGAGTTGCATAGCGAGTTAAGGCGTGTCGAGAAGATTCGTGCTAGGTGCTCTGGTATTGTTGTAGAAAATTTCAGTTTCTGTTATGTGATCTGAACTGTATTGCCAGTATTGCAGATGTTCTATAATTCCGATGCATGTAATGGTAACAATAATTTCATTTATTTGTTCTACAAATCGTATTCTAGTTTTCTACGTTTTCTTATTAATAACAGCGATCGCATAACTTTTTAAGAGTAAAGGAGTCGTAAGGCTAGCAACATTTTTTACATAGTTGGTATAATATTAAAGATTAACACGAACATTTTCAGAAATAATAGGTATCGTGATGCTAACTCGCAAAATTTCCTATGTATACATTTTTTGTAGCTGATGGCAAGGAAAAGCCTCCAATAAAAATTTCTATTTCGCCGAGATCCGACTAGCAGATTAGATTTGTGGTCCCCTCCCCGGCTGCGCTCAGCCTTGCATCAGGTGCTGCTCTTTACTAAAATTGCACTTTGCTTCTGTGTTGGAATAGTAATTCAGAGACGATTTAAATAACTCTAATGCCAAGAGGATGGCACTTTAAATCTAAAACTTCATCATTAATTATCAGATTATGGTGCCAAGAGGATGGCACTTTAAATCTAAAACTTCATCATTAATTATCAGATTATGGTTTAGGATTGAGATAGACAAATTTGGGAGTATACTTTAAAGGCCGTAGTAGGAAAAGGAAAGGAATAAGCCCTTGCCTTTGATTGAGCGCCAAAACTTGTTTCCCAACACTATACGTATATCTATATACATACCATCTCCGTAAATAAGGACAGTAGAAAAAATAAGCTCGCCTTAATACAAACTCTTATACGTTTGTAAGTACAAGGTTAACCTTAGGTACCTATCTAATGTTTACATTTTGAAATAAATTTGTAAAATTAGAAGTACGAGTATCTGTATGCAAACTTGGTTTTACTGCTATACTTATACTTTATCTAAAGCTTTGAGAATTCCACTGAAAAGAGAATCAAAATTCTAGGTTTTCTAGGTAGTTCAGCTTAGTGCCTCCTTATGGAGGGAAAACAGCACAGCGTGCGATTACACAGTCGATTGCGCTTATAAACTGTACGTTGTGGAACACTCACGTGTCGCGCCCTCTTTTGTGGAAAAATTGGAAAACAGCTTTCCTTTTCACGGTTCCGTAGTCGAACTAAGGAACTCTCGTAATGTAGAATGTTCCTATAATTAAAGAAACGGCCAAGTGCTAGTCGGATTCGTGCGCCGAGCGTTCTGTATAGGTACCATCTTTAAATATAATTTGTGTTAAACGAGTATAAGTATTTACCAAAATAAGACGCTACAGAAAAAAGTTTTATGGCACTATGGTCACTATGGGCCATATAAGAAAGCTCAACGAAACGCAACGAGCTATGGAGAGGGCTATGCTTGGAGTTTCTTTGCGTGATCGAATCAGAAATTAGGAGATCCGCAGACGAACGAAGTAACAGATGTAGCCCAGCGGATTAGCAAGTTGAAGTGGCAGTGGGCACGGAGAACTGATAGCCGATGGGGTCGAAAAGTTCTCGAATGGTGTATTTTCAAAAAAAGAAAATATTGGGAGAGTGTAGCTTTTTTGGGGTGTTTACAGGTACGCTAGAAAGAGTACATGTTGAGATAAAACTGCACTTGTTGTTCGTTAAAAAGAGTTTGTTTTGGAAATGTGAATTTCAAGAATGAGGTAATTTTGAAAAAAATACCGTTTTTTTAAAGTTTAAGCTAACTTCAAACTTATCTCCTACATAACAAAAAATTAAACCTAAACACGTAACACACAATGATACAACTACCGTTCTAGATCACAATGGTTACCAAATTAATAAGTATGCACGTCGCGCGAATAACTACGTTAGCATGAATAGCACCAGTGACAAATACTTGTTTACTTTGTTGCTATTTTTAACTTTTTCTAACAAGAAAAACTATTGAATATTATAAGGTTTTTGTAATCAAAGAGATCAACTTAGCGACGGATATTTTAGAATGACGCCTCTCCCACCCCCAACCCCATCTCATGTTCCAAATACTAACCAAGATAACATGTAATTTTTCTATAGAACAAAGAAAAATCATGTTCCTGCCATAATATGACCAAGATTTTTCTTTGTATTGTCGTTGCGTTTATTATTTTATTGTTTAAAGAAATGTCGAGGTAACAATGGATGGACCACTTTTGAACCTTATCCCGAACAGCCTTATCGTCGAAAAGTGGTCAAGCAATTTCTTGGTCGACTATACCTTCCACGTTCTATCCCGAATTGGAAATTTTATGTTATTTCCAAATTCGAACTATATTCAGAACCATGTATTCAGAACAACCAAAGAGAACAAGAGTCCCATTTTATCCCATGCCACTTCCGTTATGTTAGCATTAGTATGGACGACGGTTGCCAATACCGATATTTTTAGTATGCACAATACCGGGATCCTGAGATTGTCATACCACCAATATCGGTATTGGAAGCCTGATTGGGCGTAACCAATGGAAAATATGTGATATGAAAGATTTGAAACACATTTCCTCTCGTTTTGATATGAAGCACTCGTGAGTCTGGTTATGTATTTCCTAGATCCGATTTGATTCAATCTGATTACACTGCAACTGTACATTCTAAGAATGTCATGGATCTCTAAAATGATATAAATTGTGATTGTTAATAAATCTTTTGGCAAATGAAAGTTCGGGTTTACAAAAAAAAATCAGTATAAAGTTAAACACGGTCTATCATGTACAGTCAGAACCAGAAGTAAATGAACACTTGAAGAGGTCAAAAATATCTACTCAAGACATTTTTAGTCTCTTGACAATAAGTCGTGTTTAAGTATATAGTTTGACCTATTTAACTGTGCAGATATATCTTGACTTGTAGACATTGAAATAAAACAAAACAGTGCTCGAAACGCCATGAATGCGATTTGTTACAATTTATGCGATATGAACCGTTCGAATTGTTTTACTGCAATTATGTTCATTTTCTATATCCTTTTAACAACTAGGGACTGAAAGAATTGGTTAATTTTAACACAACTGAAAGGCGAGTGTGACTGATAACTAACAGTGATACGAAGTAGAACAAGGAATGAGCAGAGGAGCTGACCCATAGAACATAAAACTGTGTTCGAGAATTCACGTTTATTGTATCACCCTCAAAGCGATTAAATACTCGGGTGTATTCATGCCTCGTTGCACATTACTGCACTTTGTGCATTATGTGTGCTGCGCTGAACCTGGGGTGAGTGAGTTAAGTTTACTTATACTTGCATACGTACTACTACTACTATCTTTCGATATAAAAAAAATCTTTTCATTATATTAAAAGAAAAAAAGAAATAAATTCATTTTATTGTGCATTTTTAGGTTTACATTTTATTTCGGAGAGAAATCTATCTATCTAGCTCACTTAGGAGAGTGGCGAACTGACTGACCAGTAAGAAAATAGGCTCAGAACAGTCAGTGATTCTAAGTGAAAAGTAATGTAGCAAGTGATTTTACCGAATTATATTAAATTATTAGATAAACACACATTGCCTCGCACATTTAGACATTGGTTACACTCGTAAAAAACTATCATAACAAAGGCTTACTAA
The DNA here is from genome assembly GCA_963691745.1 of Ditula angustiorana. Taxonomy (NCBI): domain Eukaryota; kingdom Metazoa; phylum Arthropoda; class Insecta; order Lepidoptera; family Tortricidae; genus Ditula; species Ditula angustiorana. Next base: position 17,404,444 of record OY829472.1, read on the forward strand.
ATAGTTTGTGGGTGGGTAGTTTTACACCATGATTTTAATTAGGACTAGCTAATATACGATCCGAGCTCCCAAATGCCGCGAGCGGGCGAGGTCCGAATCAAAATTCGACGAACAAGTACACTGGCGCTTTCCGGTTTCGATACAGCTACAATGCAGAACTGTGTATAAACGATTAAGTAATTGCCATCCCGTTTTTGAACCTAATCGCTTTGTAATACAGACGACAGTTGGCAAAGTACTTTCATAGCCAACAAAAGCGGAACCCATATAGACGGTGGTAACATTTTCCACCCTCAGAACCTTAAACCTTAAACTAAGGCATGCCACGATTTTTTTTGTCGGCTTATGTTATGTCTTGTAACTAGGTTTAATTTTGTTCATACATGAGAAAAAGCGTCAATAATTTATCTATATCAAAATGAATCCCTATTGCCCTTGGTCACGCCATAACTTGAGAACTAAGTACTTTACCAATTTCAAACATCTTTTTTTTATTTTTTTTAATACTTTGTAGGTGGTTCTTAGGGAAAGAAAAAAAATTGGAGTAGCGACGAACGAATACTACGCGGATGAAGTCGCGGGCTACAGCTAGTTTCAGATATATAAAATATCATGACTAACAAAGTAACAATTGTCAGGCGTACCAACATAATATTGGAAAATAATGGCTACACGTTAAGATTTAGTTTAGAGGGTTGAAAACGTTAGCGCTGCTGGTATGGAACCTGCTTGGTATTGACAATCTTCTCATGGCCGGGTAACCACAGCAAGCATTTGTGCGTAAAGCTCAGATTTGAGCATTGCAGCGCTGACTACGTTGAATAGTCCAATCCGGGCACAATAAAGTACAAAACTTGTTACTATACATGCAGTGAAACAATTTGTTAGATTGCCTCACTTGACCACTTGCGGTGGATACCCGGCTTAATGCATCTGATCGAGAATTCCTGATCGGTCTCTATGGCTTCTCCGTAAAAGCCTTTGTTTCGACATTGTATGTGAGGACTATTAGAATGCTGGTCTTCATGTACATTGTTTTGTTGAGTGAAACAAGACACTATAGAGTCAAGGTCATAAATATGTATAGGTACGCTTTTAGGATTCCGTAAGTCAAATAAAAAACATGAAACCCTTATATCTAATTACGTCCTGTACGACTGCCCGTCGGTCTGTCTGTCTGTCCGTATGTTATTACCATTTTACTTGGAGGCTATTGAAACTATTTGAATGATATTTGGAAGGTAGGTGTCTAATGTGGGCTGCTATACAAAATTGTAGTAAAATTACAAAAAGTTTTAAAATTACATGTAACTGAGGAATAAAAAATACTTTGCTACCAAAAGGTGTGGACGTATCGAATCGCCCTAGGCTGCGCATCCACCAAAGCTGTTATAAGCGTTCGAGGTAGCCAAGGGGTGCGTGAGAAAAAAATCCACCAATATAGGATTATGTACTTCATTTGCCTATACTCGCTCAGCACAGCTCTTGTGAAATGGCCTTAGCGGAGCGAGGTTTTTTTATATAAAACGAGCGTGACATGTGTGCGAAGGATGCAAACGGGGAATGTGTACGATGAATGTGTGCGAAAAGTATCTGAAAAGAACCCGCAACGCATCTTCACACCGTTTATTTGCACACAGTTTCACAGCTTCACTTCGCTACACATTCTCGCTCTACTCTGGTAGAATCGCTCACACCGTTTCACAGCTTCGCTACGCATCCTCGCATCGCTCCGCTATGTACCTCGCACAGCTCTGGTGGATACTCAGCCTTAACCTTTGTAATTTAAACGTTTGTTTGTCGGCATTTGATGCAGAATTCACAGATAATTTTCATCCTTGCTTGCTGGTCTCTTTATTGATATTGACAGTGCTCATTCTACTTATTTCATAGGTACATTATCTAAGTTATGTATAAAACAACCGTATGTCTCGGCAAGACTTTTGCGGTGGTATGAATAATAATAAATTAGTAATCTCTGGAGTAGCGGCAAGGTCCACGTGCGTGATTCAAATTTCGATGACCAGCGAGCGGAGTCGACGCAATTGCAAAACTCATGCGGTCATGTCTATTACTGGTATACGCAAATATTAGACTGCAAATATTTTTGTGTCGTACAAGATCGCTATTGGCATCATAATGTTTGTTCACAGTTGACGATAAATCATTGAAATAAAATTAAACATGCTCAAGAGCCAGTGTCGCACTCTTGCTGGATGGTTTTCGAAAATAGGTATTTTAAAAGCAAGTAGATGAGAGGAAAGTTGTAAATGTGTAAAAAAGGGATTAAAAACACATGTGCGGCTCATTACTGTTTATGACAAAGGTTAGTAAGTTAATTTTAAGGGTTCCGTTCTAAACATGGAACCCTTAGAGTTTTGACATGTCCATCCGTCCGTCTGTATGGCACAGGCATTTTACTCGCAGCCTACAAGTGTTAGACAACTTAAATTTGGTATGTCTGTAGTTATTTACAACGATAACAAAGTGATGAATTAAAATTTTGTGAAGTATTTGTTTTTTTTTATTAGCGTGCCCTTGCGTGGGCAATATTTTTTTTTTATATCCTGGCGACATTCGTTCTAAACCAATTTTTCAGTATAGGAAGCGAACTTTGTTGAAAATTTTATGCTTGAAGGAGATACTCGCATTATTGTTAGAGTTACATAAATATTTTTCTCTGAAATCTTAACCGCTTTATTTTGATGCCTAATTTATTCCTAAAATAATAGTTAATACAACAAATAAAAAAGAAAAAAACATCACGGCGAATAACGCTTAACTATTTTTAACTCGTTTTTGTTACAGGTTAAATAAGTACATATAAATAATATTTGTTGTAGGTAGCTACTAAGCTTTACTTTGTTTTTTATACTTAATGGCTATGGAACCCTGTACTAAGCCTGCACTTGCCTGGTTTTTATAAACGAATGCAAGTCAGAGTTTCCCCAACGTTACGAGTTTGCAAAAATCTTACCACCATAGGAACGTTTTTTAATACTTTTGTAAGGAAATAGGTAAATTAAATGACCTATTTAGTAAGTTTTATTTGGATATTTATGTTGATGAGCGATTTTAATTTTTACTTCGATTAAATACCATCAAGTTAACCGAGGCACAAGCTCGTACGGGTATTTCCCATATTACTCAACACAATATTTAAAATGCACGGTTGCTGTTGTTCTTAAACAAAGTGTACGTTTTATCCTGTTTTGTTTGCAAATGGCTGAACCTAATTGAATGTGGAAGTGTCTGCGTTCGGCCTGGATCTAAATTACATAAAATTACTTACATATTTTTATAAGACAGGTATATAATGTTAGATAAACTGCACATCATAAGATCTTACGATTAAGTAATAATTAAATTATTATAAAAACATATTAATCATTATCGGTAGGTGCCATATTAATATTGTTTACTTTGATTTGCTGCAGGTCGCTGCCGCTGACACCGCGCGGCAGTAACTTAAGTTGGATAAAATACAATCGCAGCTAGAGCCGCGAGGCGAAGTGCTGCGCCCGCGCCTCGCCGTCCTCCCGCGCCGGGCCGCATTCCGCCGCTGTCAGCCGCGCGAGACCCACGCGCCGCGAACTGCACGACTACTCTTAGCGGACAAAACAATTCATAGTGACTTCCCAACAGTGCTGCAAAAATAATCACCTGTTCGCAATCTGTTTTCGTAATATAAGCAAATTATTGGATTTTTAGACGTTAGACTTGTTATCATTTTCTTCAGCGAACAGACAAGTGCATTGAGTAAGTGTGGAAAGGGCTGCATTCCAAACCGGTGTCGTTCTTTAGCAGCCGAGGTTGAATACTCTGCGTGTGTTATGTTATGAAGTTATTGAAGGACACGTAGCGTCGCTGACGATCTTTGAAAAGAACACGGAAGCCTCTCCTGTGAACTGAGTCGTGTGAAACTTAAGCATATGAGGTCTTCATTCAGAATGTAATACAATATTGCAAACGGGAAGTCTATTCAAGAAGAAAAATGGCTGGTGGAGCACTTAGTGAAAACGAGCGCCATTGCCTAGAAACTGAAGCAAAAAGCGAACATGAGCGCTTGCAAGAGATAGAAAAACAAGGAGAATGTAAGCCTAATGTATTGCGAGTCCGTTTCTTGGACGAAGAGGGAAAGACGGAGAGGACAGTCAGCGCTGACGAAACAGATGCCGTTGTCTCGCGAGTAAAAAAAATACATATTCTTAAAAACAGGAGTTCGAGTGAGACTAGTATTCTTTTAAGAAACCCGTCGCTCATGAAACGTCGCTCTAGTGCTGAAAGACGCCTCAGCGATGGACAGCCTGGAAATTTGAATAATAATTCTCTGTCTGAAAACTTTAACGGCCGGACGAAGGCTAACAACAAAGAGATCGAAAAAATTGATAAGACTGAGCAGGGAGCAAATCAAACCAAAGATAGAAATGGCCAGACCTTTAAGAAAAACAGCAACGTCTACAGTGTAAACCAAGCAAAAACCTTGACCCCGGAGAGAAAAAAATCTTTGCCACAGTTAATACCCAAGTTGAAGGGCCATAAGTCACAAGATAACTCTCAGGAGAAATCTACTCTGCCAGCTGAAGTATCACTCGCTGAAACAAATTTGACTAAAGATTTTACATCCCGCACGATCGATCGCATTTCTAAAGGCATCGGGCGACTCCTGCGCCGCACGAACAGCGTCCGCATCAGCGAGCCCGACCCGACCTACAAGGTGGCCTACCTCGGCAACGTCCTCACCGGCTGGGCTAGAGGTAAGCCTCATTCTTGTTTCCTTATTAGAACTCTATTGCAATATTGATTACGATATCTTCGCTCGGTCCGACTTACTTAATGTTATGTAGGAGTTGGAGCTTTTAGTTTTTAGATCGGTGTGTTATTTAACCTTGGTTAAAAAATGCTAAGGCGTTACTAACCATTATTTGAACAATAACTTTATCCTTACCTTCTAAAAGAAAAACATATTTATCTAAAACTGACTTAAAACGTTTACGCCGATCAGTAACCGTCTGAACGGTGCACTATATATTGGTGCCACACAACCTATTTAGTCTTGTAGCATGTGGTTGGGTAAGTAAGGTAAGCTAAAAAGTTATGGAATTACGAGGCATAAACAGAATTGCCTAAACGTCGGAGTTTGCCTATGCGCGAATATTATTAGTTGATTCTTTTGTAACATATAAAAACCTTTGGACTGGAAATGAAATTTATGCCTTTGTAAGTACGAGTATGTTATCATAAGAATTTAAACGGTCAATCCTCTAAATGTTAACTACCCTGCACAATTTGAAGTATCTTACAGTCTTTATATTATTTAGTATCGTAGTACAAAAATATGCTTTAGAAAAAGTCATGCCTGCATATTAATTACATTGATGTACAATTACTAAATACCGCGCGGAGGTAAATTGCAACTTTAGTTTTTACAGGACGTGACAAGTCATATAACTATAGTTGTAGTTATTTCATTTCATAATTACTGATTGATTTTCATGAAATACTAAGTGAATGGATCACATTAAATATGCCGATTCCGATTCAGATAGTTTTTTACAATGTCCCTCCTTTTCCTATAACGTAACGACGTCGGTGATGTAAATTCATTTTGGTACGCTCGGGCCGGCACCATGCCTGGGTGAAGTTAAGAAATTTGGCCTTAAAATTTTGGGTTATTTAAAACTTTCGGGTACAAAAGGGACATGATGAGTAAATTTAGTTATAATGAATATGTGGGACCTGAAAAGCAGTCATTTTATTTATACCTATTACAAATCGAGTGTTCCCTTGGCAACACCTTTTGTACCTTGGTACGTGCTTGTTATGTGAGTACGTAAATAAATCCATAAACACAGCACTTCACGCGCAATTTATAAAAATAATTGAGAGCTGGAAATCCTCTAATGATGAGTTTTAATGACTTGATAACAATCACTGTCAAAGATCAAAGTCAGGTCGCCTATTAAGATTAGTAGGTATTATCTACATACACTAGCTCACCATTTCACTAAAGATATTTAAGCAGTATGGGTATTAAGAATATTAAGATAATAAGGCAGTTTGCTCTCAATTGGTGTCAAGACTTGAGGTCAACCGTGCGTCGTTTTCGTGAAGGTGAAAGTCTATTTTCCTACCGTGAAGGAATCCTGATGGACTTTTACTTGTATTCAAAAAATATTCAGTATGAATAGCTGTGCACAAACGATTTATGAAATTAAAGTGCTGCTCTATACCTACAATCGTTACGTGTGTAATTATAGACACAGATTCTTAAATTTGGTAGCAGGTATATGCGAAGCGTGGGTGCGAAAATCAAGTTCTGCACAATAAGTTCGACAAAATGATGTCCACAGATTTGAAATGAAATGATTTGTTAATCGCGTTAAGCAGATTGTCATCGTGACAGATTAGTACAAATCATCAGTTAGGCATAACATAAAACTCTTATCTCGATTAAAATATGACATGGATTATGTTCTTTTAGATAATAATATGTATTATGTGCGCAGAACTTGAAGATCAAGGATAAATCTGGTGATGTAAGAGATAATTTATGATTCATGATACATTTTAAGATGCAGCATCTTAATCCTCCAACGTAGTTGAAAATGTCTCACTGAGGTTTATCTACTTCTGAATTGTTGCTGCATTCTCCATACATAGTTGTTAACTTGCGGGTTGCGGGCGACGTGGCTTCCGAGGTTATCTGTTAAGTGCTGTAGACGTAGGTTGCGCTCGTGTTCGGGATCGCCGCAATCGGTGGACTCTAGTTCCCGTGCTCGTCAGAGCGGAAGCGCGCCTGCTGTACGAGATGTTTCCCTCTCTGTTTACTCCCTCTTCTCCCTCACACATTTTTTGTATCGCATTCCAAGCATCATTGTTCGGCTCGCTCCCACAGACACGCTTGGCGGCAACTACGAGTCTACTAGCGCCCACTGGCTTCCGATTTGCGCAACGTCCACACTTTATTACAAGTGATAAAAGTTCAAAATTCTGCGTCTATGTTCTTCAGAGTAAACATTTGTTTCAAGTCTGCTGGTTCTGGTTTAGTGTTTGTCATCACTATTTAAGAATACGTAAAACTAAACATATTTAACTACTTTCATGCGCTTCGCGTATACAGGACCTAAAATGTATTACAATTATAAAAGTAGATACGTATAGTAAATAATGTTAATTAAGCTTACTTGTGCCGCGAGGCTAGGGTAATACCGCGTGATTAGCTATATCGTCAACGTGTATAATGCTTGGCGAACTGGCCTACTGTATAGTGTACTTATTAGCAGAAGACAACATTTTACAAATCACGTTTACAATATGCCAATCATTCTGACTCCAGTTAAAGAGGACAGTAAAGCATCTCTACTATTATTTTCAAAATGGCATAAAACTGCCAACACACCTGTTTTAATCATTCGACGCACAACGATAATATAAGCTAGCGAGCCTTTTTGCCATAAACGTTAACTGACCTGGAATTTTTGAATACGTATATGTATGCGGCAAAGAAGCGTTCCTAGTGAGGTTTTATAATTAGTATAAAACGATTTTTCTAACTTTATTTAAAATCATTTGGGTAAAAGTGTTGTCAGTTTTAGGTGAACGGTCACTCGTGAAAGTGGTTGATTGTGATGGATCTACTTACAATAAACATATGTTGTTATGGAATGTAATACAGAACTCTAAGTGCATCGGAGCCGAGATATTTACAATACATATTTTCATAGGTCAACTTGTAGGTTACAAAATCTGAAACTAATTGATAAGATATTTGATTGTTGTAGATTAGTGGAAGAAAATAATTGAATCAGCTGCGTGACTATGTGACCGAAAATAACTGAAACCGCAGAAGAGAAAAGCTGATTTTCATTAAGTAAATAGACTATTGTTTCAGGGATGGAAAATTTCCAATTTTAAGTGCAGATGATTTATTTATTCGTGCACTGGGGACATATCCATTCCAACAGGCACCTACTTACTATGCGAAATATGCCAAAAACGGAACTTATTTAATGGAAATATATCAGGACCCAAATGATTTCGGATACCGGTACGTGGTTGTATTAATCCGTGGATATTAAGAAGAAGAATGTATTATGTACATATGTATATTAAAAGAAAGGTGCAATTAGAACAAAAGCCATTATTGGCCACTATTGTTCATGCATTGTGGGAAAAACAACATTGGGATGCTGTTTCTACGTAATGGTGTATGGTACTTAGGATGGGGAAGAAACCATGAAAATCTTGCTCCCCCGGTAGTTCTCTTGAACACTGTAATAAACTCTTATTGGACTCTTATTAGACAATGATAGTAATATAATATGATGAACTGGAACAATGAATGAATTCGTATATTGATAAATCGGGGTATTAAAAAAAAAGTTAAAACCTATAATATCTCGGTTTTGATATTATTAAACGCCTTAAATTATATATTTCTATCTACATTTAGAGGTCCTATCTTAAAGGACCTTTATAAAACAGTCATCCGTGGCCGCTGAAAAATTCCCTTTTTTCTTTCATACTTAACCGCATGCCTTTTAGTAGAGCCATATGATAAAAAAAATAAAAAGGACCCGATGAATTGAGAACCCCCTTTTTTTAAGTCGGTTAATAATACGCAAACGCGCTAGTGGCGAACGTAGGATCCAACCTATGTTTACGACATGAAAAACATCATCTGCTCGCCTACAATTAGAGTTAAACAGAGATGGAGACACTTATTATTAGTATTATTACTTCCAAACAACACATTTCATGCAAAAAATATATCCAAGTCACACGACTTTTTTGCGCTGAACTACATGTGAAGGTGCAAGGAAAGAACATGTCTAGTCACTTTATTTTATAAATGTGATTTTAATCTCATAACGTTAGAGTTCGCAACGAACTACATTTGAGGTAAAAATCTCAGTTACAAAGAAAACTGTTTGGACATGTTCCTTTCGAGGTAGTCTTTATGTAGTTTCAAGCCCTCATTCAAGTTTTGTTATGGATATGAATAAGATTAATGTAACGATAAACATAATTAGGAACAGGAAACTGCCGAGCTGCAAATTGCCAAGTTAGATTTGGGAACTTAAAATGAAAGAGATGACCCGGCTCCTATGTACGTTATCAGAACTCGTTACAGTAAAATGGATGTTATTTGAATATAGATATATGTATAATCTTTTTGTAAACATTAACAACTCATTGCTAAATATTCAATTCTCCAGTATTGTATAGCTAGTACTATAGCTAGCACATATGTTGTTCTGATCACAATAAGATATTGAAGTTCAATCAGCAACAAGCCTGACTTAGTTTCTTTTTAACCGACTTCAAAAAAAAGAGGAGGTTCTCAATTCCCCTGTTTATCTTAAACTATTTTTGTATTGATATTGGCCCTTCTTTTACCCAGCAAAAATTGCATAATTTCAAGATTACTTATACTCGTAGCTAATTTTATACAGGTCACTATCAGTAAAGTTCGCAAGATATCTTTGTATTGTGTAATGTACCGATTAAATGAGAAGGCAGCTAGTGCCCGGATCGGTTGAACGATTTTGTTGCACTGCTGCGATAACCACGCGGCTAGCGGTCATCCGTACGCGGGTTGTTAACCCACATGCATACTCGTCGCAGGTACTTCTTGGTAGGTTCACGTGGCAGTCAGTTATTGCCGGTTGTAGTACGATTGGGGTAGAACCTTTCAACTCACTGCTACTGCGTCTCGCAAGGTGACTGAGAGATTCAGAGGTCTACAAGGGGGGCTGGGGCTAAAGGTCAGCAACGGCTCGGTAATTCCCTTGGTGTCGCTGGGTTCCGTGAGGGCCGGTGATGACTTACCCATTCGGTGGCCCACATACTATTCTCCATGCTCCCATTTTCCATTAAAATAGCTCTTGCGTAATACTAAATTTATCCATTCCGATGTAAGTTCCACTTTGAGTGAAATTAGTAACAAACTAACAGTGACCAAAATTTAAGTGGATTTCGGCTCCTCTTTTGATAAAATTAAAATTGTTTTCCTGTGATTAGATGACAATTCCAAAAGTGAAGATATATTTTTGGACGTTTTACAAATTTCTTATTACTTTCGTTAAATAAAGCCAAACCTTAGTAAATTACATCAAAAATCTTATACTGCAACCGGGCATTCATCATTATCAAAGGAACATGTTCGTCAATGATTTGCATTATTAGAATCATCGCATTTTTGATATAAGTGAAGGTAGGTATGTATATATAAAAAGTGTTTGCTTTAGTGAATTGGTGTCTGACCATTAGATGTACGATTGCGGTCAAATACAGATTTCGCTTTCTAAAATTATTATGATAGTTTTATTTTCACAGCAATACGGCAGCAGCAGTAAGACGTGTTGTATTCTTGTACAAGATTTAAACAATTTAATTCACATGCTCTTGCGTTATCTCTTATACATTATTGATATGAAGCTTTGGCGATTGTGTTTTTGTATTGTCTGATTGTTTACTTATAGCCAACTTGCGAATTTCAACCTGATTAAGGCAAAGAGTCTCGCGAAAGGACCTCGAATTCAGCATTAACGAGTACTGTGAAGACGGCGTTAAAGCTATGCTTATGCGAAATTAACTTGTTTCCTTTACAGAAAATTGTTTTTGATACTGTATGCAATAAAACAGGCTTTCAATATCAACTGGACTAAATACTTTAGCTAATAAGTATAAGTTAAAACTAACTATTATTTCACTATTGTAAAAGTTAAATATCTATGTACATTGATAAGTTTCATTAAAGGTAAATATTTATACTATTTAAATAGTCCCTCTTTTGAGACTAAGTAAAATTCGAACGGAGGTTTTGAATACTTCGGATGAATACCCTAAACATTTGCGTATAGCAAATCACGTCAAAGGAAGTCTTGGTAGTTAGGATATGTAAAAAGGCTTAAATTTGCCAAACTGTTTGTACGGATAATTTTCTTAGGTGTCAAAAAGAAAACTTAATCAATCGAATAAAAGTTAAATGTGTAACGATACAAACCGGATAGGCTATACCTTACTGCTACTTATTTTATATTAACGAAACTGCTTAAACTTCATGAAATAACAGCTACAAACATTCTAAACATATCCATAACGCTGCATTTAATTTGGTTCCCCTTGCATGGTCTGTACATGCGCACAGACACAGTACAGTCTCTACTAAATAACCATGCGCCATCTTTAAATGAATTGTCCTTGTAATCTGCTGCTGCGGTTCTTGCGCCGCTTCTTTTCAGCAGAATCTTCCATTTTCTGAAAAGCTGGTAGACTCAGACATTTAAAAAATCCTATGTGGCTTGCTATTTTTCGTTTTTAATTGTACAAATCTATGAAAATAAATTGAATTCGTCTTGCAAATCTCTCTTGGCATGACCTAAGTAAATATTATTGTGTTTTAAAACCACATTTAACTTACTGTTTATAGTAAAACAGGAAAACGATCACTCTGAGCGTGTAATTATGTTTGTTTTTATTATTATTCCTGTTTGTAATTTTATGTCACATTTATTATTACAATAGAATAGAATAGAACCACTTATTTCAGGCTGCATAAGCCCATAGAAAAAATAACTTAAAGACTAACATTCACATTACAATAAGTTTATTATTTAGCCAGTGCCGAGAAAGGAATGTTTGACAGGCTTATACTAAATTAAGTTACCATTAATAGTTTAAAATACAGAAGATGGTCACATGGTTTTATTTTTTAGTTTAACTCTAACTTTTTACAAACCTTTTATTTAATAATGAGTCGTTCCAAACAGGCGCAAAAACGATAAATGCGCCTCGTTGAGTATTTACCTAAGTTTACTTTTCATAATGCAAAAGATCAAGTGAAGGAAATTATGCACCAAGATAAGAATAAATAATATGTAATCGGTTCGTTACATAAATTAACTGCTAAACGACTGACGTTAGACTTGGTGTGGCTCAAGGCAGTAAACTCTTTGAGTAGGTTTTAAGTTTTATTCAATTGTTCCTCGTATACATAATTTACACTTACAATAAAATAAAGCAAAGCGTTTTTGTGGTGTGTATTTTTGAGGCAATACCTACGGGTTTTGACTTTAGTGATGTGTTATAAAATCAGATGTTTCTAGTTTTACAAAATAAAATCGTCGAAGCCCAATCTGCCTTACACCGACAGTTCCGGACAAATAATGAAAAGATAGTATAGAACAACAAGTTTAATGAAAAAAAAGGAAATCGTTAAAAAAAAAGGTTTCTTCTAGAGTATTAATAAGAGTATTTCTCTCGTGAAGTATAAAAAGCGACTTTTTAATTTTTGATTTTATGGAGGATATATGATAAAAATCTAAATCTTGGGGGATGCATATGGTTGAAATCTCAAACATTTCCAAAACCCACATCTCTAGTGCCGAATTTCAGGGACGAAAACAACACAGAACTCGATTGTACGGAAAATTTGCCGGTTCCGTTACTTCTTAAATTTTAATTAAATACCTACGCAAAAAACGAAAAAAAATAGTTTTGTTTGAATAAAGTAGGTGATTGCAGTTTTTTTTTGCCATGTAGGTAGTCTACCGGCACTCCCTGTGTATATTATAGCTCCAACGACATTAAAAATGCAAAAATCAAAGGTTAATTATACAAAACTATGCTTCGTGAACCGTCTGTTCACAGGTTGAACTTGCTTTTGATTGGTCGTGTTCATTATAGGTAGAATTATAAGTATTTAGATTAAAACAGACTTGAAGTTCCAGTTATTTCGCATGGATTCCATTACCAGAATTTAGCACGTTGGCCGTTTCTTAGGCGCTCATCTCTTTTTACGAAATCGTTCTGTCGAGATCTTTGTGCTTACCCTAATTGGTGAAGGAGTTCTATTTTGCAGTCGTAAACTTCTTCATCAGTGCCGCGAAGTATACTTCAATAATATGCTCTGCAGCTTTTGTAAATAAATTTCATTGCCATCCCTATCCTGACATGTTTAAGAAGTTCTATCATCATCATTAGTTTCCATTATGAGCGCTGCCAAACTACGACACCAGAATATAAATATCCCGGTAGCTTTGTAAGACATTAAATAAAACACGATGTGGATGTTCGGTTCTAGCATAGACCTATTGTTCAATCACGCCAATTTATTTGCTCCATTCCGAAATAATAGCTTTTCCAACAACACAAATTTAATCAAAATCAGTCCTACTGACAAGATGTTATGCATGAAAGAACATTAAAAAATCTACGGGAAGAATAGACAACCTCTTTTTTTTTAGTGTGGGCCAAAATTGACATAAATGACAGTGAAAAGTTATAAGAGTTATAAAAGAGTTCTTATTAAATACTTATGAAAGGTTTAATGCCTAGTTTTTTACGGAGTATTATTCTGAGCCGACGGTGGAGGTAATGCCAGTCTTATTGCGGGAATTAAAACGATTTCATAATCCAAATTTTCTTTCAGAATTGGGTACTTTAATTTTTTTATTGTATCATTAGTCTGCCCATGAATAAAAGGGAAAGACATAAAAAGGGCGCAAAACATCGAGAATCAGATTCGTTGCATCATATGCGATATAAACCGTTCGCTTTGCAATTCGTATTTCGTATTCGTATCGTAGAAAAATGTAGACATTTTTCTACGATTTTATTTTAAAAAACTTTACTGCTTTTTCAACTATAGAACAAAACATAATACACAATGAAAACAAAATTAATTAGGAAGGAAATGTATTATTTAACATGAAACACTTTAACTCAGAAACTAAGTGCATAATGCTTTATGTAAGCCGTCTTAAGCAAGGCGACGTAATGCAGGCGGTAGCTGAGACGATGGCAACTTGATGAGATAACCGTCAGTAATCCACACTTACTATGCTAGAGAATTAAGTACAAATGATTACATAGAGATGACTGCAGCAGCTCATTGCGTTCACATACGGAAAAAAAGCATCGCGCTTTAGGACATTTTCTGGCATTAAAATTTAAGGGCGAAAAAGAACCCATGTGACTTCAGCATTTCGCTAATTAATTATTCTTCTATGGACTTATAATTGAAGTAAATGTGTTTAACTAGGTACCTACTATACGAAAAAAACAATAGTACTTTAGAGTTGTAATGTCATCACATAAAACAATCCAGCAGAGTATGTAAACATTTTCTTTTAACATAGAAGATATTTCACCACAACAATAACACCACATGCAGAAAGACAAATATCTGAGCAGTCGCTTAACGGTATACCACTGAGACCATGACGTCAGCGTTGAATAAATTATACAAAACGTCTTTTATTTGTAGGGAGGAAACAAACAGGTTTTCAATTCAGTTTGCTTAATATAGCCTTGCTAATCTGTTGAAATTATGAATATTTTGCAAAGAACGATTTCCTCCTTTAAACGAGATTATTTGATCCTGTGGCCGGCCCGGCCCTATCAGGACTGGCCAAGTTTAGTTTTTTTCTATCTGCGTCCCTTTCTTATGACATTTGTTAGACAGAGATACAGGGAGAGGTTAAACTAAACCTGGGCTGTCATGTTAGGGCCGCTGTAGGTACTGTGGCTTCTTATACAATATAAGACTTAGGAGGACATATATAGGTGGCTTATTAGTAAAAATATTTTACTTTAGATTAAATAAAGATTCTTAACGTGAAATATGTTAAGTACTTACTTATTTAAAATAATTATGACAAAAAGCGAAAGCATTTACATTGAAAAAATCACCGGAGCGTTAATATTTTACCCGGACTATGCCAGTGTGACTCGCACAGAAATGTAGATGGTTGCTACAGTTTATGAACTGTTAGTTACCTAACCCTTAAAGACAAACACATTGTCTCGTAAGTCATTTTGCATTCGCCAATTTGATCCTTTGATAAAGGAAACCGCAGTTGGACCCAGAGATTATTCGTGCTACGAGCTTCACGTTCTCCCACTGTTTTTACTGGTAACGCATTATCCTTTACCAGCAACATGTTTTGATATTTGTTTGTAATCGTGTTCTTGGAAACAGCTTTAATGATTTCGATGAAATCTTTTATGCGGGTAGATCCGTAAGGGAGAGAAAATTTGATCTAGTGAAATAATCGTTTTCTACGTGTTTTAACATCTGTCTTAGTCCTGTCCAGAGCTAGGTCGCCAGAGTAGTTACTATACCTATACTTGTCATAAAAATAATGTTTTTTAAGCATTGTCTATGAGTTATTTGTTTCCAACTTAATTATCATGGACTATGAAATGCTAAGAATAAAAAAGTTTTGCGTCAGCATTTACAAAAACTAAGAGATATAAAATTGCAACTAAAACATAAATTTAGTCAAAATTCAAATAACAGTTAAGGTATCATTACATGTCATAAAAATATTATTTTTTGCTCAATTATTTTATTAAATAAAGTTAAATCCAAGATAATTTTTTTAAACAGAGGTTTTACTACGATCACTGGTATGTAGGATGTGGCTAGGGCGTATTATTTATTAAATAGTACCTAAGTAAAGTCAGTATGCAGGCTTGCCTAGTCGCGTCGCAGGCTCGCACCGACCGGGTGGGCGTCCTTGCTTTGGTGACTCCACTGGTCCACATGCCGCGCGGCAATCGACCCGAGCCACAATATTGCGATGATCGAACTCTTGCTCTACACATGATTTTAATCACATGTATTCCAAATGTAACACCACCAACTATACGAAACAAAGGAACATGATAAATAGTCTTATCCTCTGTGTTTTCTAGTTACTCAAACATCGAGGTTATTTCGCTTAATCGAACAAAATTATATAATTGCTAGTATTTATCCGGTTTACATGATTGATTTTATACATTTTTGTTTAACACCAATGGTTTTCAATAGCTTGGATCTCTCGTGGCGAATATCGACAACGATTACCACAGTTAAATAAATTGAAATGATGATGTACAATAAGGAACCGGTTTTTTCTATCTTGAGTTTCTCGCGTTACCACGTTCAATGAAAAGAACCCGATGGGTTCACTAGCAGCTATAAAATAAAATAAATATCTTGGGACGATTTACTCTAATTGACCTAGTTCCAAACTAAGCAAAGCTTGTCCTACTTATCAAAGTAAACTAAAGTATAATAAATAAAAAATATATGTAACATGAAAGACTTAGGTAAAGACATAATTTTCATCATAAAGACAAATTGTCTATCGCGGGAATCGAAACTGTAACGTTTAGTTTCGTAGTTAGACTCATCAACCACTAAGCTGAATAGTCAGATCCCCGGATGGTAAGCTGACTGAAACATACTTACCTTCCTGCCAAAGACCTCACCAGGTTAGATCATGTAGGTAGAATATTATTAAAATTGTCATAAACTGCAACGACATTTCATGATTATTAAAGGTGGGTGAAATTCAGCTGAAAATATCTATTGGGACTGATACTTTCTCGTCACATGGAAACATACATAGACTTACATTTTACATCGTGAACTAATAATGATACAATTAGCCGTGACTTTACTGTCATATCTTTATAATTCACGTGTTATCTCTTCCTAATCATTTTAAAGTATTATTTGCGCTAACTTTTTTACAAACTGTTCTTGTTGAAAGTGATCTTAACTAATCGTCATAAGTGTCATAACATAAAGTAAATAGTTCATATTTATATTAATTGCAACTTCGCTGGTGAATGTGTTAGATTAGTTTATGATGCTTGTAAAACAGCTGTAAGTATAGTCGACCAAGTAATTGCTTGACCACTTTTGAACCTTACCGCTTTGTAATACGGTCGAAAAGTGGTCAAGCAATTTCTTGGTCGACTATACTGTTTGGCACAAATAAATATTAAAGCAAGGCTTATAATATACATATTATTATAAATATTTTTAAAGTCGATGTTTTTAATATTCAAACTTTATAAAGTATAATAATATTGAAGGAAAATCCGCGACACGAATTGTACGGATGATGGTTATAAAGCTGTGTTGTCGTTATGTCATAGTCATAACTAATTAATATTGATAAAGGGTTTATTGTATTCTAATCGATGGCATCCAATCGATCATTAATTATAACTTGGTATACAATTTTATCTTTACGTAAAGGGATTAGAATTTAGTTTTACAAATTTGACGTGGAGTAAATATGCGTGCTTATATGACTCTTATCTCGGAACCGCTGTAGCTGTATTGGCATATAAAATAGTTGTAAAACATGCTCGTGGCAAAATATGCGTCCAAATAATTATGATTGTTTCACTATGACCTACGTTCATGACGTGACCAGTATTATTTTACGAACTTTTATTAGACTTACTTTGTTAGTTTTGTGTATTAATTAAAAAGTTACTGTATTAAATAATTTATTTTTTATAATGTCCTTTTAAATACACAGTAAGATCAGAGCTAGGCGTAGCTATAAATTAGTATTGGCCTGGAAGCAGCCGGTTTCCCAGCCAGGAATTCGATCCCGTTACCCTAACGGCAAGGGAGCGCACGCTCGCCATTAACCACTTAATCGGCGTCCATTCTGTGCTTTCAGGGGATTGTCAGAGTTTTGCAATGACCTTTAGACGTGAAAGAATGCTTTTAAGGCAGATATATCAACGAATAGATATGTCCAAGGCAAAGACAACGTATTGGATAGACTGACACTCGCTTATGTCAATCGTGCTCAGGCTACAAGTTAACCCAGTGAAACTGGACATCGCTGTGGAGTAGCCCGCAAGTTAGGTACTTTTCAGTAAAAAGAAGCCGTTTTAAACAGAAATAGCAAATTAGTGTTAACGGGTTTCGTTAAACATTATCATATAAACTTTATTTTATTAAATAGGAAGATAACGAGCAGGTGGGTCACTTGGCGGTAAGTGATTAACTCCGCCTATAGACACCCACAACAAAAATCAGATTGCAGATGCGTTGCCTAACAACTAGCTAAACCAAGTTTGCGGAAGGAGCCGTAGCGGTAATACTGCGTTACGCTTGGACGTCAGTCTATCCAATACATTGTCTTTGGTCCAAGGCTAAAAATGTGATCCATAAAAATCCTAGTGATATTCATAAATTGAAGAATAATTATCAATTAGTACAGGTTAGTTCCTAAATAATAGTTTTTTTAAAGTACGTGTAATTAAATGTCAGCGCAAGTTTTAGTACATAACTCATAGTTTTTACATTCCTTTCTGAAATTTGGTCTAACGGAACTTTAACTTTGCCCAGCATTAGTTTGCTGATCGGTGAAACCATACTATTATGACTTAGAGGCTAAATAGGTTCAAAATGCTTTTCGTAGTATACATATTGCTGTTTGGACTATGACTCCAGCAGTAGGTATTACGTTGATAATGGACAAAAGCATAGCGAAAAAGCCGTGTAATCTCTAGCTCTGAAATGTTAATGCATTTTCGCAATGTTATTGTTGAGTTACGAGGAATTTGCTTGCAACGGACGTCATTTACGAGGTTGTAGTAAATGATGCGGCACATGAATCAACTACCTCGGCAGAAACAGAAATCTCTTGAAAATTTTCACATCAACATGAAAACTTTGAGCGTGGTCGCATAGGTCAAAATAAATATCTTTATAAATGTTTGAAATGTTAGTTTTCATAGTCCATTGTTGTACGAATGTTGATAGTGCCTATTGTGCATTCATCGTTTTAGTTTATATTGTTAATGCTTTATCTAATGCAGAATGCGTTTAAGTCGATATTGATAAATATAAATAAATAAATACCTTAAGACAATTTACATAAATTATCCAAGTCTAAAACTAAGCAAAGATTGGGCTAGGCCAATAGTTGCCTTGAGCCGCTAGGGGCAACTAAACAACAAATGAACCGCACAAACCTTCACCTGTGAATTATTACCATATGATCTATCCTTGATAATAATGGGACTTTTGCGGGTGGTAGGACCTTGTGCAAGGTCCGTCCGGATCGCTACTACCATCTTGCTCGCTAATCCCGCCGCTAAGCAGCAGTGCTTATATTGTTGTGTTCTAGCGTGGAAAGCAAGACAGCCGGTGAAATTACTGACACAAGGGGTATTCCATCTTAGCCCTCTCGGTTGGCAACGCATCTGCAATCTCCTTGGTTTTGCGTGTGTTTATAGGCGGTGGTGATCACTTACCATCAGGTGACCCACTTGCTTGTTTGCTTCCATAATTCATAAAAGAAAAAAAAATATATAACATAAACTGTGTTCTTTAATTTTCAATATTTTGTGTAAGCAAATGGTCGCGTTGTATGGTCTGCGTCGGTAACCTTGGCGGGCGTCTTTATAAATGCCCGTTGCCTAGGCGCCAAGCAAATCGAAGACATCCGAAATTGAAATACTGCCAAGAGCTCGCAAACATCTGGCTCGTGTTTGCGTCCAGTGCTTATTGCAGCCCGGCGCTATACTCCGCACCCCACGTAGGCAGCGTCAGACATAATGCTAAAGGTTGTCTGTTAAACTTATTTAATTTACACATTTTGAATAATCAAAATGCAATAAATGTAAATCTGTTTATGAACAAAATACACTATTTATCTTTGCTAAATTGTTCTTGAACAAGTTCGGAAAAAAGGGTGACACATTTACCCCGTGGTACATAAAGGGGTTTGCAAAGGAATTTACTATTTTGTTTGAGTAACATACTTAAATTTTGATTGTCATTTGCCTAATATTGCATAGCCCTAATAAAAATGACAATCTAAGACTATTTAAAACAAAACAATAAATTACTTTACCTTATCCTAAAAATACAGTACATACATATAATACTATACTATGTATATATTACAAACAAAAAATTTGCTATTAAAACTACAACACTACAATATAAGGTAATTATGAAACTAAACTTTTTATTTAAGTATAGTTGACCAAGGAATTGCTTAAGAGGAGTGTGAACCTAGCCCGATAAAGCGCTACCCATACAAACGGCGATAATGTTTTCCACCATCTAAACCTTAACCTATGGCAATGATTTTTTGGTATGTTGTCGTTATATCTAGGAACTAGGTTTGTAAGTTTTGATTTTTTTAATTTTCTGCATAGATTTGACAATATTTTCATTTTAGGAGATTCATACAGCGTCAATATTTTTGAAACTATTAAGAATATTTGAAAAATCAAAACATACAAACCTAATTCTGGCGCATAATGACAACATACCAAAAAATCATGGCAATAGGTTAAGGTTTAGGGGGTGGAAAACGTTATCGTCGTTTGTATGGAGAGCGCTGGGTTCACACTCCTCTTAACCACTTTTAGACCATATTACAAAGGTATAAGCTTCAAAAGTGATCAAGCAATTACTTGGTCGACTATACCTATGCTACCTAGCCTTTGTTTTTAATGTACTTTTTTTTTAACCTTGATGTTATGTGATTGTAAATTTATGATTATGACATGGAAATAAAACTAAACTGAATATAATTCACCACCAACTATGAATAAAAAATGATACTTAAATCGCTGCCGCTGCCGAGTGCCCAACAGGCCGGCAGTGTTGCCTGGAGACCTACACTCAGCCGCTGCCCGCACTATTATCCGCTGGAAACTTTAGCCCGTGTATATCTTGCTTACGTTTCCAACCCATATTGCTAGTCATTTTAAAAGTTAAATTAATGATAAAACTCCCACATAAGCTCATAAAAACTAGCCATATAGGTACGTTAAATCGAGGCATCATCTTTTAATATTTACTTATATCTGTTTCCCTGGACGATATTGTAAGTGACCATTTAAGATATCACACTAATATTATTACTAATCAGGTCTAATGGCATTCGAGTTTTTAGGTAAATTATTTGATACAGCCAGATAAACGTGTTTTTTATCTAGTTTTATTAGATTTGAATAACAGATATATATATGTATACTAAAATGCTCTCACGTTTTAGTATTAGTGAGTGAGTAAGTTACTTTTAAAAGATATATGAATTTAAATAATAAATAATAAACACTTTGCGGTCTATTTCAGTGTTAATTTAAATGAAAACAGTAAAATTAGAACTCAAATGAATGTAAATACAGACATACTTATATGAACACTGGAAACGTAATCGTACGATTCTTTATTGGATAGTCTTAAAGAACTCCAACGCTATCTCATGAAATTTAGTGTCTCCAGTAAAAAAGGGGATATGTAGGAAACAATGGAAGATCAAAATACGATAATATTTTGTCATAAATTAACTGCAGACATGCTATCGTGCTTGAGTTTTTCTTTTATTTAAGTGTCACAATCCTCTTAAACTAAGCCCCAAAAAGTGCTGTCCATGTTAACTGCGGTAACGTTTTCCACTCTCTTAATCTTAACTTGTAGTTGTTTTTGTATGCTGTTGATGTTGTTATGCATCATTATGATTAGGTTTAGTTTTGCATATTTACGAACCAAAAAGTGCAATATTTACAAACCTATTAACAATATTTCAAAATCGAAACTTAAAACCTAGATCTAAGCCATAATGAGAACATACTGAAAAATCACGGCTACAGTTTATGGCTGTGTAAGAGGGTGGAAACATTGCTGCCGTTTGTATGGGCATCTATAAATCTCTATCAAAATAATAAAGATGTAACTTTGTATGTTTGTTTGTTTGTATGTAGGAGTAATCTCTGTACCTACTAAACCGATTCCAAAAATTCTTTCACTATTGAAAGCTACACTATCCCTGACCGACAGGCTACCTTTTCCACGCGAACGAAATCCGCGGGCGGTTGCGTTTAAACGAATAACTAAACTATTCTCCCTTATCATAAACCAGGACCAACTAACTAGTCGATTAGTAACTAAGGGCAGATTCGAACAAAATTCGTTCTTATCTGTGGATCCAAAAATCGACTCTCAAGTTTGTATATGAATATTTTGTGAAACGACAAAATAGATTAATCTTCACATGCTCCAAGCATAGTAATCGTGAAGTAGTTATCACGACTCGGCTGTGCTCGGAAGTAGGTCCGTCGGCATTTTAAGCACACGTGACTTCCGCCAGTGTAGGTGAGCGGACAACCAGTGTGACCACTCAACTTGTCGCGCTGGTGAGCCGCAACAACACAACACGTCTGTCAATAACAATGCTCAGTGTAAGCACAATACACACCCACGTCACTTATGTAAATACAATCGACTTAAAATGTCTGACGCTACGTTCATTTTAGCTGATTAAATGATTGTGCTTTGCTAACTCTTCTTTCTTATGTTTATGATCATCTGGTGTATAGGGCAAGTAACTTGTGCTGAAAAGGCGTTCCTTTTTCATGAGTTTATCTATTCTATAGTATTAACGCTTCAGGTACCGTAGATCTATCAATAACGGTGCTACTCGTATCTTTGTCCTCAAACTTCAAAACCTGAGCTCTTAGCTCTCTACTTTTCTATGACACACTTTTATACAAAAACCTCGAAATTATTAAGTAATGATAAGTCATAAGTAATATCGTAACGAGTAAATGGAATAGCGTGAGAGAAGTTGGCCACGGTAGAAAGTCGCCGCGCACGCCCAAACGAGGCCACGTGACCGGCGCAAGAGTAGAACTGCCGCGTGCCGCTCGACAGCACCCAGACTGTTGCCAATTATACGGTAAGATTACATAAAAACCGAAAATAATAACAATCAATTTAACATGTTTAACTCATGCTAGCTATTTATTTCTAGTACTCGCTGCCAAATCAGAACTCCTTAGGCCCTCGTTGTCCTCGGATTGAGTAGTTTTCAAACTGTTACTGTTAATTATGTGGCAGCATTGCGCGCCTAGGGGGTTGATCGCCTAAAATAGTAACTAAGCCACGTCTCTGACTTGTAGTATATCTATACCAAATAGGCACATAGCCTATCTATCTAGTTATGTACCCCCTGTTAAACAAAGCTTTACTCTCTCTGTCTTACCCTAATTGTCGCAACGCGCTCGTGTTTGTGTGATCAGCAGCTACTTCCTCGAGAAGAAGTCCAAATTCATTCCGTTATCGCCGCATACCGTCTGTCGGTCGACTAAATATTTTCTTTTTCTTAACAAGACAACGCTGCCTGTTAAAGTAATGGGAATCCAGCTTAGTTTGCGTATTTGTTTTATTTAGTTTTAATGAAAAAATATTTGCAATGTTGTTATTTGTTGTATAAATGATATATTATAACTTTTGATTTAAGTACCATGTTTGTATTTAGATTACCGTAACCACCATTTACTATACTTGACGACAGAACCTTTTTTTTAAGATTACCCCTTATTGTTTTATAGTCGATACTACAAGTACAACTTATAGTTTTATAGTTTCGCCGTGTCATTGTATCTATGTTACAGTGTTTTTTGACGAAAACTATCGAAGTTACAAAGCTGACATTTTGTACATCTATAGGTAAACCCACGCACAGCGAACATGTTTTTTTTACTTTACCCTCCTTACCGTCGGTACGTGAAAAGCAAGAGTGATGTACATATTTTATTCTACTACTAAATATTTACCTCCAAAAGTGTAAAATTCGCAAGCGTCCTCACTCCTTCTGCCCATACTACAAATACCTAAAATTTACAAAATATATAGTTAAAAGGAAAGCTATCACGACGAGGCTTAAAGGCGGCAAATCATTGAAAAAAAGCTGCAAAAATGTTTAAGATGGTTTACATACTTGGCAGGTTTTTAGAATATAATTGAAAAGCACTGTTCAACTAAATAAAAAAAAAAACTGTCTTGATGCTAAATCATCTATGTATAGTGAGCATAATCACAGCATTAATGTCTGTTGGGCTAAATTAATTCGTCATCGACTCTAGCCTAGCAGTGAGCAATTTGCAGAATACTCTCAAAATTTTGAAATGATCTAAAGAAATTATTGAGAATATTTGAGAGATGTAGATAAATGTTCTTAGAAGTTACCGAGAACGTCTCACATTATGAAAGTTTCGCAATTTGAGAAGTTACCTCTCGGCACAACGCTACTCAGGTTATATCAATAGTAATATTATTTACAGAAATATGCTTGTTGTAAGGAAGCGAGTAATTTGTAAAAATTGACTATTGTTTTTTCAAGTTCATGAGAATTGGACAGGAACCAATTGGTTGATGAGTTCAGTAAAATCTCATCCAAATGAAGTAGAAAAACCTAACTTATCTTTGAGTTGACCTATCAATAGCTTCTAATGTTCTAATCGACGCTTTTTAAACAACTCACGTGTTGCTTTTGCGCAGCAGTCACGGCGAACACCATTCATCATTCACTGCGCACCATTATTTACCATTCGGTACTTTACATTAAAACGTGAATTTACTTCTCGATATGCCACGGTTCAAAAACAACAAACACACAATTACTACATTGAACACGTCACTTATGTTGACAGATTTACCGAATTCTAGGAACTGACTTACGAAAAGCAATACATATACTTATGAGACACCGTGTTCAGTGTGTATATCAAAACAATGAAAAAAATTGGACATGTGACATTCCTGTAATTATTAGAAACGCATTTCATTACTGCGGCTCAGTAAGTTAGCGCAATACCATGAACAAAGCCAAACAGCCAGTCCACAATGCGTTAGTACAAGCGGCGCGGCGCCTCAGCTGACCAACTTTTTTGCAGTATCAAACTAATCCAAGTTTTGTAACGCTAAGCCGTACCATATGAATTTTTACCTTGTAGAATTAATTTCGATTGACCTTTTAACTCATTTAAGTGGCCTTGTGGAATTCGCGGTTAATTAGTCGCAAGTGCTTATAACCGGAGCATGGGGGTCAAGTGATTCATCTGCACATTACAGGAACCGATATACGGGCCTGTCTGTGGTTGCCAACTTCTAGCAATAAAGTGATAAAACAGTAGCGACGAGTATTGTTTGCCTCGGTACGAATAATTTGCTAGAAGTAACTTGTGTTTAATAAATATTAGGTAAGTATTGGTTACGAAACCTGTTCCGACTGCTAAGATTTTGGTTGATTTAAAATGTGCAAATCATATCAAATGATACCTAAAAAGACATTGTAGCCGTATAATACTAGAGAATATACTATATAAGCGGGATATAATAAAGGAATCACGTCGTGCGTGAGTAGGACAGTGACGAGGCTTTGACATCGAAATCAAGTTTTTCTTGTATAAATCGGAATCCAGGTCATATTTCAAAAAACTCTCCGGCACGTCACTAGGCTCGGCCAAGTTACATTTTAATATATAAGTTTGAGAGCTAACGATCTTCAAATAAAAGTTCAAAATAGTAGCAACTTTGGGATCGAATTCTATCTACAAAAATTTTAGCTGTTTGTTTACTCTTGCTGTTATTTATGTCATTATTTTTAGGTACAATAAATGAAATAATAGTAAGAAAAATATTTAACCAAGTATTTCGTCTAGCATCACACGACCCTTTAAACAGGTATGTACTTAAAGGTGAAAGTTAAATATTATCTTTCTTCCGGTTCATTTCTTAAAGCATCTAAAGTAAATACATTTTTAATAATTTAACCCAATATTGCAATTAAAAAAATGTAGCGGCTACCATAGAAGACACTTAGTTCTGTTGCTGAATCTCTCGCTCGCGAAATTATTGCTTGAAGTGATTAAAAATTATAATCTACAAATAAAGGAAAGCAAGTGTTAACATAAAGTTCGCCATGAGTCGCGGCCACGATGCACAAACAGCTGTTTAATGAACCATTGTTCCCATAATAACTGATCATTTCATTGTTCAATGTGTAATTAGAAACTCGATATCACTTGATGCTCGTTTGTGCCAATATGTACCAATTGTACCATTAATGCCTATTTTCACTCACATTAGATAACTTTCCTAAAAGCCTTTAAATATTAACGAGTTAGTGAACTATTTTTGTTTTATAATTTTTAGGGCTTCGCGCCGAAAACTTATAGCCGGGCAAAGCACGTCGGTCATGCTTAATTTAGGGTTTCGCAGTCATTATAAAAATACACTAAAAGTCAGTAAATAAACTGAAACATAAAACTATATTACCCACAGCAAAAATAAGCTTCTATTTCATAGTATTCCTTTAAAAAACCCTATTAATAACAAAGCTATTTATGCGCGTGCGTGGTTTAACACAAAATATCGTGTACCCAAAAATACACACCACACGAAAAGAAAAAAAGAGTGCAAATGAATATTAATAGAAATAATCATTTTCATATGTTTTGATGATTAAATAAAAATATTCGAAAAATGTCATCATGTATTGTGTGATACATCCACGTATATCCACGTATGTATTTATTTATAATACTCGTATGTTTGTGTATGCGTTGCTTAGTATCCTTAGTATTTATAGTAGGTAAAAGCAAGCAAATAGTAGCCAGTTTGAGACTATTTACATTGTAAGAAGAGATTTATTTATAAAAAAACACTATAAAAATAGCAGTCACCTTAAAACATTTTCGGTAAAACTGGTTAACATCATGGTTACCTATGCCTAAAAGATAACTTGGAAATAAAAAAAAGTATGCTCAGAGCATTGATAAGCGCCAGCAAAATACACTTGAGGAACTTTGGAAGCCTTATTATCCGCAGTTGCACTTCACTGCTGAGATAGAGCACGAAAATAATTTAGTTTTCCAAGTATTTATATGCAGCCGTAAACGTATGCAACGGTTTGTATTGCAATGGAGCTCTACTATTAATCTATGCACATCCTGTTGCACGGAGCCGCGATTTGCAAGGAGCTGCATGCTAGGCGAATACGCTAACCTTCTCAGCCAGCCAATAAATCATTCGGCACCTTTGTTGAATCCGTATTTCAAATTTGGCAATGAATCTAAAATTATGGTTAATAAATAAGCTACTATTTTATTTACATTTATTTAATCCCTGCCTTTAACATCGTTACCCTTCACTTACCATCACGAGTATCTCGATTTCATCTAACTATTCACTTTAATACCATGGTATTAAAGTGGAACGTAAACTAGATCCTGTATCTCACTCTTATGTAATATGCATTATGGCCCGGTTTTCCGTATTTATATCTGTCAAAATAGTTATTTATGTTACATGGGCGATAGAAATAAACAGAAGGATATTCAAAACTCGAGTCGTAGGCGAGGATTATTAAATTACTTAAATGTTTGTAATTGCCGTTTTTATCTTTTTTGCGATCGGCAGCCCAGTTTTTTATCATTTCATTACGCGCACACAGACACACGCATCAATTCAATACACATCAGTATTTGCTTTCCTTTTAAGTTGATATATCCCTCTTTATTAAAGAAATATTTTCCGCTTTTGTTGTAGGTTATATTACTACTTATTACTTTAGAGCAAGTGTGATGCAAAAACATTTGATTAACTATAAGAGCCGAACGACAACTGGGATAAAAACTGCCAATAAGTGACGAGGCGGAAGGCTAACTTATTCCTTAGTAATTACAAAGCGTCTGTATATTGTCTAATCTAGTCATATGTAGTTCCACTTATGGAGTGGCTGGTGTCATTGACATTCCGTCATCGACGCGCACGACCATAGTTAACTCCCACTCAACTTTATTACAACTACTATAATTGTATACTTATCCTAGAACCAGAGCGTGTAAGAGTAATTATCAGGATTAACATTGTTTTTAAATCTTATTTTAGAATAGTGATAGCACTATTCTATAAAAACCTATCGTAAATAACTTTTTAAATTAAGAAATTCAATTAAATCGTATTTAAAGGCATTGCATTTATTGTAATAATTATAATTATACTCGTTTTCACTTACGTCAACATGTTTATATTTGCAATTTGCCTGTTTCATCATTGCATCAGTATCCTTCTGAATCGTAACTACTTAATTTTTATGTCATTTGCATTTTCCTAAAAACATTCAGAAAAAGATCGCAGGCTGATATGTATTTAGCAGGTTCCTATATGACATGTTTTAAGCATTAGACAAACGTAAGTAAACAAGTCATTCCCCTCTTCAGCCGCTTCGCAGCGAACAACTAAGGGAAAGCCGCTTACATTGTCTTCGTAGGCTCAGCCTACTTGTCTCATGTAGGCAAGTAGGACCCGAGGACCATAGGACTTGTAAAATTAAATATACTAAAACTAGTGTTTTCGCATAGTAGCAAGGTTAACTGTTTTAATAAGTAAATAAAGTAGAGATTTTATTAGACAAAGTGTGCTGAAACCCGTTTTACTACATAAGTATCTGAAAATCATTTAAGATATTAGACATTAGATATATTTTAACAGACTACAAAAACCGTCGGAGGAAGTTTTCGATTCGACAGGTATACATATTTGATTTTTTATTTGTATGTTCACCAATTACTCAGTGGTGGCTTGACTGTTATGGATATTTTTAATCGATAGGGTACCAAATTGGTCCAAATTTATTCATAATCAAGATTTGATGGTAGGATCCATGTGAAATCAACGGAAATTTTTAAATATTATAAGCAAACATATAGCAATCTGCCAAAATTTTCTAAGCCAACTGCGGTATTTGGTATGTTATTAACATTATTAGCCTAAGAGCATGAAGTCACTTTTAAATCCAAAAAGTTATATTAATAATAAAATAACACATTGGTTACCAGATAAAAAATCTATTGTGATACTCGACTGAATTTGTACATACATTATGGAGACTCAGTTAGCAGTCAGATGAGCTCAGATATTCTTAAACGATTTTTTTCACATACTGTCTAATTGAATTATTGTCATAAAGCTTTCACGTCAACTATATTACAGTCGGTTGTAGAAATAGCTGAACACTCGCAAAGGCTGAAAAGATCTAGACAAGCTCTTTCTTTCTTGATAATAAAATAGAGTCGTGTGTGATTTCTGACCCTTTGTAGAGCTGTAGACATATCTGCTGCTAAAAGTATAATTTAAATTTGTGTTAAAAGGAGGCGAACATAATCTATAACGTCTATTGGGGGCTTAACGAGATATTAACATTGTTAATTTCCCTCGACGTTTCACCCGTATTGCAATGACCGCGGTCAGAGTAGACTGACACAAGCAAGCTAACGTTCGAGCAAAGCGCTCTGAAAGAATTATCTAGAAATAGCTAAAACAGGTCGTGTTTCATTTTTTATTTTTAGGGTTCCGAAAAAGGAATCCTTTTAGGATCACTTCGTTCGTGGTAAACCGACAGACAGACAGACCATTGACTTTGTATGTATACAGTCAATTAAGCGTTGAAATGCTTTGGTTAAACCAAGACATGTCAGTCGGTGCGTATAACTTTCCTGATATCGAGTCATATTTTATGATTTCGCCTTGTTGAAGCACTTACTAGAATTTCGTTTAGTAGATATTTTTGCCTACCAACAAAAAAAAGTTATAATAATAACATGCGTTTATTTATTAAGAATAATGTAGTGATACTGCAGTAAATTGAAACTGGCGACTGTAATTTTAGCCGCTGTCATACGTTTTCCGTGTACTTGGGAGATCTATTTGAAAACTTTGATCCCGTTGTGCTGATCATTTATCAATGGACATCAAAATGGATAATTAGATATGACAATTATTTCTGCGTCTTCCATTTTTTGCTTACTATATGATGTTTTAATGATTGTAGCAATAAAAATCAGCATTTTTATATTGCTATAACAAAGCGAAGAATCGTTGCAGAATTCTATTTTGAACAAAAACTAACCGTAGACGACAGCGAAAAACAATATTTTGCTTTAAGTATTTGTTTGTAACCTTGACACTTTAGACATAAGTGGCTTTTGCCATCGTTCTCGTTTTTGTTGGAACACGTAAGAAGTGCTAAAATTAGTATACTAATAGTCGTTTTCCATTTTTAGGGTGCCGTACCAAAAACAAGTAAAAAAGGAATCTTTATGGAACGTTTCCATTCGTCCACCTCACCTATACGTCCACCTGTCTGTCACATATCCCAGTAATTACTATAGCTATCAATTTATGATTTGGAACTGTTTTAAATACAACTTATCTACTCAATCTTATTGCAAAAAAACTTGAAAAACTTTTGTATTCTTTGCAATAAGGAACGAAGAAAAGGCGGGTCAAAACTTCGAAATGAGGCTACAAGCACAGGTGAGGTATGATATAAAAAACCTAATTTACAAATTGTAAAATAAGTTTATATTTTATTGAAAGCCTCGTAGTTTTAATCTCCTGATGGAAATTTAAAAAAAGGTTCTTTTCATCCTTATCTAAAAAAATGGTTTTTCCAAGTGTCATAGTTTTACTCGTTCGCGAGTTATTTTACTAGGTACATAATACCTATATAGTGGAACATAACAATACATAATTATATTATGTGGTAGTACTGAACGCACAGTGCGCGAGATCCACTCGTAATTCCCCGGATTTTTAAGCATATTAATATGCTAAACTGAATACCTACGTATTTTAACGCAAAAAAGCAGCGTTCATAATTAAGATACATTTTTTTATTTATGTTAATTATTAATTTAAATATTTCATTTGCGGACGTTGAATGTTGTAGTCACTGTAGGACAGACACGGACACAGGACATCATCATAATCATCATCGCTGCATTCATCGTTATTTAACACCGATTTCATGATTTATGTGTAGTATCAAAATATACAAATTCATAGTCAAATATTTGTCGAACTGGTATCAAAAGTTGGCTTACGTTCTAACGATATTGTTGCCTTTGCATCACATTAGTGAAGCTAGCGGGAAAAGGACAGTTGCACCTCAAGCGATATTAAACAGTTCAAATGTTTATTTTGAAGTTATATTCATTCTTCATAACTCAAACAATTTCGATGCCTCCAAGAAATACAGAAAGGCAAGAAAAATGGCTATCAAATGTCCCTACAGCAGACTCCATTTTTTGAATATTTTGTGTGCAGTTATTCAATCATACATAATATAAATAAATGGAAACCTAGCACATGTAATAAACATCTCCAACGTTTTCAAAACCATTTCTCTAGAGTCACAAATTTGGAAGAAAAACGGGGACTACATTAGAATGGATAATAAATCTCTTCCATAAGCTACTAAACCAGAATTTAATCCATCTTTGAGTAATTCTCACTTTTTTTTTATATACAACTGGAAGGCAAACAAGGACAAGCTCTTGTGCCAGTAATTACACCGGCTGTCTTGCTCTCCACGCCGGAACACAACAGTGCAAGCACTGCTGCTTAACGGCAGGATTAGCGAGCAAGATGGTGGTAGCGATCCGGACGGACCTTGCACAAGGTCCTACAACCCGCAAAACTATTAATAATGTGAATATATAGTTGACTGCCAACTTCTGGGGCACCCTTTGCAGTATGTAGTGCGATCCCTTCGTCCGCTTCTCTGCACGCTCGGCAGCAGTTAGCTGCAGTGTCTGCGGGCAGCTTTCACTCTCACCGCACTGTATCGATAGTTCAATGACTTTAAGACCTAGTCGTCTGTTTGTAGCAATTCCAAATGATCCTCAGTTCACAAACGTTGCGTACAAAGCAAATATGGTATCTATGGATGGTATTGTAAATATTGTGTGTTATCAAATCGAAACACTAATGTAACATGTTTAAAAGTGCAGACACGGCACTGCAGGACATGTGGAACATAAAGCCGATGTTACACAACTGTCCGAGTTGCGACGGCCGCGGCCGGTGTGTTGCGGGCATTACACGCGAGTGAGGTAATCCTCCGTCGATTACACAATACTTGGAGCACACCTAAATAAAGGCAACAAGAGGGCGCCTTTATATTTTTCAGACCTAAAAATGTTTGCTGTCTAGTCTAGTAAGACAGAGCGAAACCGTTCAATCGTTCAAAATTATATAGAGTTCTGTTTTGCCAAATTTGTCACGAAACACTAAAACAACTTCATACTGATTGATAGACCTTAACATAGTTCATAAGATTGCTGCAAAGCTAATTAAAATCAAAATATAGTGTTTTCTAATTTGAGGATATAGATGTCTGAATAAAATAATTATCATTAGAATTAACGCGGTAGAAACGAATTAAAAATGATGTTTAAAAACCGTTTTGGTATTTTGCATATTTCGGTCACTTCCGTTGCTGTGCTGTTTTATAGCTACGCATTTTCTACCTTGCTTTCATACATACCTACCTTCAGTAGGTATGTGAACAGATATGTAAGCTATGACCACGAAGCCACCGTCAGTGCAGAGGAGACACGTTTGTATGCAAAAGAAAGATGTGGTTAAAAATGGAATTAACCATTTTTAACCACATCTTTCTTTTTAACCCACTTCATTAGACGTACAAGACAAGTCAAATACTCTTTATTGAAAACCACACGGAAAATATTTAACAATTTAACAAACACCCATAAAAAACAATTTACAAAGTAAACAATTGGCGGTCTTATCGCTTAGGAGCGATCTCTTCCAGGCAACCATTTTGCATGGGAGACACGAAAAATTTACAAGTTACTTACATATATATCACTGAAATCAAATTATGTAAAAGATTCGTTGTCTGTCTTGTGTGTACTTACCCATACAGTTACCTAATTTGAGACTAGGTCAAATTATGTAAAATTGTCGATTTTTACTATTACTTATTTTTTTATATTTGTAAGCGCTAGGTGGATCGATAAGAATTTATATTTTCTATGCAATCTTATTGTTATTGTACTGTGGTAGGTAGGTACCGTACAGTCAGCTTCAAATATGTCGGAGCGAATAACGTGCTCAAAAATATCTGAACTCTCTTTATTATCAAATACGTTCGGGCGTGTTCAGATGACCACCTTGCCCGCTCCGATATATTTGAAGGTACCAAAAGACAGGAAGTGTAAACAATGGTGAAGCACCTGTTCAGTGGACAGGCAAAATTGTACCGTCGACTGGAAAACGACATGTGAAGGTAGCACGGGCTGGGGGACTTTACTCGCATTCATAACCATGGACCATATTTCATGAATATGATTTATTCAAGAATAATAAAAACGAAACGAAATTCTTCGTGATAAAAACAAACATGCATTTATATAACTTATTAATCTAAAGCTAAACGGGTGACGCCTGAATTCGTTGCGTGTATTTAGTAATATTAAATGTCAAAACCTCAAACACGAGTGTAATCTAGTTAAAGTATACCTATTTAGTTACTACTTAATTTCCCTAGAGGCCTAAAGTAATGTGATTCTCTAACGTAACATCCTTGCGTTCAACGAATCCGTACACGGAGATTGGAGCGCCAGCGTGTGCGACAGTTGACAGCGATGTTGCGTTAAAGAATCCTATCACCAAGCCTTCGAACGTCCGTAAACATTAACATCACATCACCTTTAAACTAAGGATGTCTTGATTACAGCTCAATTAGGCAAGACGATACCGTTTTGCTTATGATTAATTATCTCACTCCATTTTAGCATGTGTATCTTACACACATACATTACATTACATTTTAGCTATTAATTTTTGCTCGGCGGCCTCTACAAAATCCTTGTGGTCGGCTTATTTCTTTATCATTCACAATGTTACAAAATCCAATAAACATCTACGTCCGGAACTATTATATTTATTTTCGTAAAATCACATTTACAAAATTTTATCAGTAGATAATATTGGCAGGTAATCATCATGAGTGTAATTACTTATCTACCTAGTGATTTGTTTGAAGTTGGCATTGTTTATAACATATAACCTCAGTTCTTTTTTGTTCGATTGAGTATTGTTTTTTTAGTAACAATGTGTAATATAACAGAGTCCCGTCCCATTACTAACTGAATAAAATAAATAAATAAATAAATATCTTAGGACAGTTAACACCAATTGACTTAGTCCCAAAGTAAGCATCTAAAGCTGCTTGTGTTATGGGTACTAGACAACAGATATACATACTTATATAGATGGATATATACTTAAATACATATAACATCCACGACTCGGGCACAAACATTCGTATTCATCATACAAACATTTGCCCCTACCGGGAATCGAACCCGGTACCTCAAGCTTCATAGTCAGGGTCACTAACCACTAGGCTATCCGACCGTCAAAATAATGACGTAACTGAATAATTAAATGATAGATATCGCACAGCCTACATCCCCGTCTTCGGGGATAGAAACATGAAATTTAGAACATGTACACAAGCTCCAGTTCCATACCATGTTACTATAAAACTTGAACTTGAGTTCGGTTTAAAACTACGACCGTAAAAATCGGTTTTTTGGAAATTCCACCATTAGCTAGACTAAAACGCAGGTGGAAGTAAGTATGTAATCCAAAATGTATTCAGACGAAGTCGCAGACAGGGCAAATTACTAGCCGAACTGATGGCCGATAGACCAAGCGGATCTAGAGTAGCGACCGCATACTGGAGGACTCAGGGTGGGCAGATCCTCTACAAGATAGACAGACGACCTGCTTGCGTTGCTGCTGCTCGCATCCAGCGGGTGGATGAGAGTAGAACCAGTCGTTGTAGCGATCTTTGGGGGAGGCCTATGTCCAGAAGTGGACGTCTTTCGGCTGATATGATAAAGTCACATTTTACAACATTCCCGTCGTAATTAACCTTATAATATGTTATGCAATTCCAAGATGATATAAAATGAATTACGTCAATGATACGCTACGTATGTAACTAAAGAAATTCGAGTGGTATATATAGTAGGCAGCACACGGCAATTAGCATGAACTCGCATAAAAATGTCGCATGACGTCAGTATGTGTGAGTTCGCTATTGTTCCTAAACAAAAGATTTACTAGGTAGGTACTTGTTAATTGAGCCGGCATGATTTTGGTATCCGGATTTGTTATGATTTTATAGGCAAATAGTAAACGAC
The DNA here is from genome assembly GCA_963691745.1 of Ditula angustiorana. NCBI lineage: Eukaryota > Metazoa > Arthropoda > Insecta > Lepidoptera > Tortricidae > Ditula > Ditula angustiorana. The sequence goes on from OY829472.1 coordinate 17,439,088, forward strand.
GAGGCGTCCACCCTGACAAACGGAACGAAAATAAGCTGTTACGTTTCTGGTATATATTATTAAGTAAGACGTATATGGAAACAAACGAATTACTCACGTGTTCAAAGTAGAGTTATCGCCCGATATGTTTCAGATAATTATGTAAGTTGCAGAAAACATTTGAGAGGTATGGGAATGTTCTCTTTTTATACAAATCTACATCTACATCTACACTAATATAATAAAGAGGTAAACTTTGTTTGTTTGTATGTAGGGGGTAATCTCTGGAACTACTGAACCGATTTCAAAAATTCTTTCACAGATATAATGGTACACTATTCCCAACGAACATAGGCTACTAATTTTACGTGAACGAAGTCGCGCGCGTCCGCTGGTAAAGAATATTTTTAGAAGTTACCTCTCACAGGAAAGTTTCGTAATTTGAAAAGGTTTCAGTCAGTACATTGCTAGTTTCGAACTAGTCAGTGGTCCTTATCCAGACAATAACTCTACTTTAAATACTTATGCGAGTGATCCGTTTATTTCATTACGTCTGAATCTCACGTTACTTTTCTGTTTAAGACCAGTTTTTAATCTTTAATGAAAGATTTCAAAAGTCGATCTTGTCACGTTTACCTTCTGATACTTAGTTTATCCAACTGTATTTAGTTCGAATTACGGTTCGGATTTTTCAAACGGTGCGACTTTGCTCAACCTTTGTCCTAAAAAAACAATAGTAAGGTGGGACACGCGCGCAAAGCCCCTGACAAGGGCTCTAATTGCTGCACAATACGTTTGACTTTTCCTCAACGTTATAATGTTATTGTACGTGTATGTTATTTTATCTTTTGCTTATTGATTCAATTTTAAAAACTGTCTTGAAAAAAAAATACGATCAATGTATGATTTTTAAGCTAGTTTATGTGTGAAGTTTCACTGCGTTTGTTAATAAGTTCCACTTATTTGTAATAGTTAAATATGTATAGTAAGGCTTTTGCGTTACAATGCGTACAGAAACATCATAATTTCCAACCAGTGAACCGAGACTAAATATGGCTTAAATATATAAAGCCGTCGTTTTGTTGTTGTTATGGTACCTTTAGTAATATTCATGATCTTGGACGAAAATAAGCAAGCTCCCAACCAAACTTTAACTCTTTATTGCAATTACTTATTCAATCCCTTATTTTGCATACCTTGTACAGTTTTTACTGGATGAATTTAATTTTACCATCTAAATTTTTGGTAGATTTATTTATATTTATAGAGTTATTTTTTCATTACAGGAGAAAGCTGCATTGAGAAGCCGTTAGCGACGTTGTGGCGGAACTACCAGCAATCCTCAAAACCTGACGTCGTCATGAAATTATCCGTTTCTAATTCCGGCCTGAAGGGTGCAACCAAAGAGCATGGCCTCACTGAATACTGGTCCCACCGAATAACTTATTGTGCCAGCCCTCCACACTACCCAAAACTGTTTTGCTGGGTTTACCGCCATGAAGGAAAAAAACTTAAGCATGAGCTGCGTTGCCACGCCGTTCTCTGCGCCAAAGAAATAGTGTCAAAGAAGATTACTGAAGAACTAAAAATTAAAGTGAGACAAGCACTACTTGAATTTAAAAAAGATCGCATCTCTAAACAAAATGCAAGATTAAGCCTTGCCAACAGTGTGTACGACAACCCAAGTATGCCCCGCAGGAAAATCCTCCTCAGTGTCGGAGCAATGAATTATCGACCACCGTTAGAGAGATCCAAATCCGCTCCAAAGCTTGGAGCCATTGAAGAACTCTGTTCCGAAGAGGACGAAGAAGAAGCCGAGATGAATGCGAAGCAAAAAATGTGTAGTACCTGGGCCAGAAATTCTTTAACAGAAAGCTCTGTTGAAAACTTTTATTCTTCACCAATGCTTCAGCGGCTCAAGTCACCACGCAAGCTTTCATGCCCAAATGTCATAAACAGGGTTCGTTCAAACTCGGATAGCGGGCCCGTCTCAGACGAATTGATTGATCTCCTCGTTCAGGAGAGCAACCAAAAAAGGGGAGAATCACCCAGCGATAACGAAGCTAGTCAAAGCGAAGCAAAAAAGCTGGAATCCCGAATACATACTTTAGAATCGATCGCCGAATCAAGCGAATTGGCTGACAATCCGACTTGCATGGCCGAAAGAAAAAAAATGCAATTATTATCTCAAAGTAACTTCCTCGTCACGGACAGCGACGATGGTTCTGTTTCTTCGGGCTGCGAGACCGCCAGCACGGTTAACTCTGACGCCGAGCCTTCCTCGCTTCCCTCGCATTATGCTCCAGAGGATCACAAGGATTCCACAGAAGCCGAGGAAAAGAAGATATCTGTCACAGAAAGAATACAAAATTTTGAATGTATTGCTATCAGAGACAGTGTAGGGAGCTCCTCAACCGCCGTCGATCCACACGATGAAGTAAACCTTATACCCATTGGCGAAAAAAGCTCGTTTCGTCGACGGTCTACCTATCCACCATTGCGGTTAGATACCATGTTTAATGAGTTTGAAGGAAAATTTGAGTCTCTCATTGATAATGTCACAGATGTTGACAGTTTAAACTCTAGTTCAGAAATAGAAGTTTTTAAAAACTCTGGAGACAATGACAGTGCTTGCTCGGATGAGTCAGGCTATTCTGAATTACTCGAAAACGGCAAGGAAAGTGTCATCGGTAATACAATTATGGTTTAACTTGTAGAATCAAATATATTTGTTAGTTGGCTTTACCAATCGGTAAATGGGTTATAAACTCATATTTTATATGGATAGGACACAAAATTGCACCTTTATGTAGTGTAGGCCTAGTTCATTTCGTCATTTCATACAGTGATTGAATAATCAGTACTAGGATTTGGTGTCCAGAAATATTCTACAGTCTTAATTATTCTGAGTGTAACAGGGTGCGTAAAGTACTTGATCCAGTTTACGGTAGTCCTATAATAAATATAATGTATATATTGTAGCTCTAGTTTTAAAATCTCAAATATTTAATTTTAAGTTAACTAAAGAGTTATTTCTTTATAGTAAAATTTGTAACTATAAGTTTACTACAGTGCTATGGATGGCCAAAATAGGTATTTATTTTTCTTTACACTAAATATTATACCTATCTGACAAACGCACCGATTGTAGTGTTGCAAAAGACTTGAATTTTGGAGTATTTTTTTTTATTCGACTTTCTATACGAATTATGAGACTTGATTTAAAACTTTTCATCATGTAAGTTTCGCGAACAAAGCGAGCGTGGCATTAGAACTCTGACTATTTTATTTGTGTTCGACTCCTTTTGTTGTAAAGAGTCGTACTTGAGCTGGTTTAGTCTTTGAGCCCACCTTTTCTCAACGATGAAACTTACTAACACGTAATTGTTATTAACGCCTACGACTTGGGCATCGGCAGTACCTACCACCCCACAGTCAGTCATATATATATTCATACAGTCACGTCTATTTTTCGCAGGGGTATGCAGAGACCCCGGACTTTTTTTACCTGTGTACTTGCTACGATCCTATCCTAAAATACAACCTTTTCTTCATTTACTCTTCATAAAATTCTTCATGCATGTTCGTGGTTTAAAATACATCTGACATGACCTTTCTCCAGAATATCCCCGAGTCGATCGGAGTGCGTTCGCCGAGGTGTTGTCATAAATAAGGTGCTTAAATTTCTATTGTTTTCGTTGTCGCAAACTGTATGTAAATAATACTGTGGACATACGAAAATAGTTACGGCTACTAATTTGAAATTGAGAACAAAACTCTTTCATTTTGACTTTAGTCTCTTTACGAGCCTAACTGAGTCTTATTTTGAAACTAAAGATGATAGCGTAATACTCCAGCTTGTTCGAAGACTTGGAACTACTTAAAAGATTCGTGTAATGGCACAATTGAGTCACGTTCAGCTCGACTCGAAACGCAAATTTTTCGAGCCCACGGAATCCCGCATTATTCGAGTCGAATCTATAAAATTAGGACTCCTCTAGTCGAGTCTTTACAACACTACTTGTTAGCTGTACCATGTTGTACAAAGTTCCGCGTGGCATTCTAACATGAGTTCCAGATAAAATTAATTTAAATTTATTGTTTAATTTTTATATGGTACTTATACATTCCAAATAAAAAACTGTAATATCAGGTCATTCATTGTTATCTGCAGTAGGACATACAATCAAAGAAAATAAAGATGTGAGTAGAGACACGAAATTTTACTTATACCTTTTGTTAATGATCCAGTGCAATATTCGTAGGCGAGATAGGTAAATGTTCGTATGGCGATTGCCATTTTAATAAAGACTGGACTTCATCTACCCTCGTAAACATGGGGCGTGGTGTGGTGCCACAATAACGCGTGGGTGGATTTAAAGTAATTGGGCAGTGGTGTGTGGACCTGCACTTCGTTTTTATTCAGATTAGAATAATAATTAGTCAACCTAGGACCTATTTGTCGAATGTTCTAGCCTAGTATTACTACTGCTGTGTTTGTATGAGGACACTAGTAATACTAGACCGGTTTCGTTTTGGCAAACTTTTTTAAGTGGAATGAAGATCAAATTGGAAATATGACAACTCCTGTATTTCAAACGTATTCACTACAGTAAACAGTTTTTATTACATACTGCCAGCTTTATCTTCAATTTACCGAAACAGTTACATGGTTGACCGTTATTATTTTATTGAGCCTAGTGGTTAGTGACCCTGACTACGAAGCTTGAGGTACCGGGTTCGATTCCCGGGAGGGGCAAATGTTTTTACGATGAATACGAATGTTTGTGCCCGAGTCGTGGATGTTATATGTATTTAAGTATTTATTTATCTATATAAGTATGTATATCCGTTGTCTAGTACCCATAACACAAGTAGCTTTAGTTGCTTACTTTGAGACTAAGTCAATTGGTATTAACTGTCCTAAGATATTAAGATATTATTATTATTTTATGGGAAAATCGAAATAAATACTTAAGGAATCGAAATTCCATCAATGTAATTGGGTTCAAATTGACTCTCATGATTTTTCTAACAAACTACGGGGAAAGGGTGAAGTTAAACCAAAGCTTGTAAAAAAAACAGCTATAATAGACGACTCGGACTTGGAGATGCGTGCGGGGATATAAGTTTTCTGTGACTCATTATGGAACCCCAACCAATACATTTCATAAATACAAGTATCTTCATCGAATTAGTTCATCAGGTTTTAAGAATAACAGTGTGCAATGTGCACAGAATGTTTATTTTGAACCGCAAATACAAAACAGAGTTCACGAAGTAGTTTATTGAGACTGGCAAAGATCTGTTGTGTATCAATCGGCTGATACTAAAATGCTCTCCGCTCCCTACTTTGTAAAAATATATATACTGCCATTTTTATGGACACAGTAAGTACCTAGGTACGTAAGTATTAGCTTTTGAGCAAACACTTTCAAATAAACAGCGGCATTTTCCAACGCTGTTTTACAACCATGCATCTTCTATTTTCGCATCACAGAGTACTTTGTAATAAACACTGTGTCATAATACATTGCCAAGGTTAATATTATACAAATAAAGAGTGTTTCGTTTACCGACTCAAAAACTAACAAAAAGGGAGTGTAGAAAAGTAGTAGCTAATATTCACGTGAAAAATTAACTCGAAGAATTTGCTAAAAGACTCCTACTCTATTACTCGTAATTAATTAAGTATAACGAGACCAAAGACAATGCTAACTACTCAGTTGCTAACGTAGACCGGGTTTTGTCGTTTATTACTACAGGTAAAATAACCGAAATTACATCTGTTCATAATATACATATAACCCATTGGGTAGGGTTTCAGCCTAATTATGTAGATATTTATCGGAGGGTCACAGCTCTGACGTGACCCTCGCGGTGCGGTTACACGCGGCCAGCCGATGCGTCCGCCCGAATGTATATCAACACTATCTATAACACAAGTATACAGTATACACGTAGGAACGGTCATCATCACGTCAAATGATTGGTTATTTCATATTTTAAGAGCAGCCAGTTACAACGGTTAGAACCTCTTATGGAACCCTGGTTTTATTTACATAACACATTGGCTATGCCCATCTGGAATAACGGTTAACGATTTTATCTACACACATATCATAAATGCTCTATAATGCGTTCAGAAACCGTAGGCAATGACCAGCATTATAACAACCAATATTATTATGAGAATATTTCTAATTTGTTTCTATATTTGTTCAAATTCATTTTTTATTACATTATTTTAATGTGTACAGTCTATAGATATTTAATAGGTACCTAGCACTAGTAGCTAGTAGCAATGCAGGTTATTGCCCTATGGCTTCTGAACCCATCATAGAGTACTTATGATATGTGTGTAGATAAAGTAATGTACGCAACTGTACATAATTAGGTCTTAAAACACTCGTGTGATCCTATTATGAAACTCCCTGACGCTCGTTTCATAAAACCACACTCGTATTTTAAGACCCCTCATTATGCAACAGTTGCATAAAATACTATTAATAAATCGCTTCGTAAACTGAGTTTTAGTTTACTTCTTACAAGAATGCATATGTTTCGTATCATACTAAAACTAAGAAAGAATAGTAAAATCCAAACATAAGATTTAAAAAAATGTGAATATATTAATGTCACGGTTATGTTGTACTCGTGCATTTTATGTGACCTTAGCTCTGCCGTTGACAAAGTCAATATGACTTAAGAGTTGCCATTGTTCAATAGCCTATTTGACAATATATTTTGTTGATTGGGAATAGTATTATGTATGATTAACGTCTTGCCCCTTTGCCCGGTTTTTTAAATGAGCAATTAGGTATAGATGACACCTAAACCTTGAAATTATAAAATTGTTGTACATCGTCATTTTTAGGGTTCCGTACCCAAAGGGTAAAACGGAACCCTATTACTAAGACTCCGCTGTTCGTCCATCAATCCGTCAGTCACCAGGCTATATCTCATGAACCGTGCTACATAGACAGTAAAAATTTCACAGATGATGTATTTCTGTTGCCGCTATAACAACAAATACTAAAAAGACAATAAAATAAATATTTAAGGGGGCTCCCATACAACAGACATGATTTTTTTACCATTTTTTTCAGATAATGGTACAGAACCCTTTGTGCGCGAGTCCGACTCTATTTAATGGGGACTATACTGATTTAAAATTACGAAGCTTAAAAAAGAAAAAAAGAATTGCGTTTCATAATACATAATATTTGATAAAAACAAGAACCTTGATAAAAAATGCAACAATTTTTATTATGGGGTAACATTTAAACGCTCCTATTATTCTTATAAACATGATTTAGTTTCACACTCCATATATTTACAGCAGGTCCCCCAGGTAAGTCCCCCCTCCCCGAGGGCCTCCAGATTTCTTAGTCACCGAAACACATTAGCAAGCTACGACTTATTATTCTATGCAAGTGGTCGAGCCATCCCATTCGCACTGCAACCAACAGTTGCTAGCTACAGTATGGGGCTACCCTCATCATCATCTTATCAGCCATAAGACGCCCACTGCTGGGCATAGGTCTTCCTTAAGAATCTCCACGACGGTCGGTCTTGTTCTGCTTGCCACCATCAGTGTCCTTCGGTTATCACCAGATCGGCGGTCCACCTCGTGGGAGGCCTACCAACATTTCGTCTTCAGGTACGCAGTCTCCACTCGAGAACCAATCCGCCCCAACGGTTATCGGTTAAACGATCAATGTGCGCTGCCCATTAAGGTAATTGGAAGAGCTATGTCTGTGACTTTGGTGTTTGTGCGGATCTCCTCATTCCTAATTCGATCTCAGAGAGAAACTTCGAGCATAGCGCTTTCCGTTGCCCTTTTGGTGACTTTGAGTCTTCTTTGAGCTCTACCACTAGTATAAAAGTACTTATGTTAGACTCCGATTTATTATTATAACTACTACATCCACATGGAGTCGAGAGGGCCCACTTATGATGTACCGGGAGATTTATTTGATTTTAATCAATCTTATTTTAATTGGCATAAATTATAGTATTTTTTATGCAACTGTTGCATAATGAAGGGACTTAAAACACGAGTGTGGTGTTATGAAACGAGCGTCAGCGAGTTTCATAATAGGATCACACGAGTGTTTTAAGACCTAATTATGTACAGTTGCATACATTACTTTATCTACAGACATATCATAAGTACTCTATGATGGGTTCAGAAGCCATAGGGCATGACCTGCATTGCTACTAGCTACTAGTGCTAGGTACTTATTAAATATCTATAGACTGTACACATTAAAATAATGTAATAAAAAATGAATTTGAACAAATATAGAAACCAATTAGAAAAATTCTCATAATAATATTGGTTTGTTATAATGCTGGTCATTGCCTACGGTTTCTGAACGCATTATAGAGCATTTATGATATTTGTGTAGATAAATAATTGTACTTTATTATTATTCCAATGCAGATAATGGGCATTAAGAATATGCTGTCCTGCTTCTTGTGTGGCGCAGAAAAAGGGCAATGGAGTCTGAGTTTTTTTTTAATTTTTTTGTTCGTTATGCAGCATTTGAAAATAAGCATAAACGTCGGCATTTTGTCTTTGCCCCAAACTGAGGTCGAAGAGGTCGTCGGCCTACTTATGATCATTCAACAATAGTGGTATATTATGATTTATATTTACCTACTACCTATACTTGCTCATTAGTCTCGTACCTTTGCATTGATGTGGTGTTTGAGGCTTAATTAACCAGTAGCTAATTAATTATGCGCTGCGTTGTACATTCCGCTGTAATTTCGTTAGAGATCAGTGCGTACTAGTTGAATTTACAATATACAGGGTGTCCCAAAACCCTTCAAAAAAACATATACAGCGTGATAGAGTGAGTGATTGCGAACAACCCTGTGTTTTTCTTTTTTGATTATTTTAATTTTTGACGACGTAGGATCAAAAAAACGAAAGTATTAAAACACGTTTGCTCCCGGTACCTCCCAGCTTTACAATTGATTCCCTCTGACGTCATTTTTACAGTTCTTAGATATCGGTCACAATTTTAGGCCATCAACTCTCAACACTAATCATTATTGCAATAGGATTCTAAAATGAATGTCATTAAATCTAAATCATTCGTTCCGTAGATTCGTTCATTCAAACGACAGTAACCAGAAACAACAACAATCAACTAAAACTTCTTGTTGCCAAACTCTTGTCTGCATGACTAGCACACGTAATTAATATACAATAAGTTTGCATCTCTTTCTGATTAGACCAATATGAAAGAGGGCATAAACGATGACGGCGGAGAAATTTTAAGGTGCATGCTTGCCTTTCTGATTCAGATAACTATTTTGTTATCCCTCTCTAACTTTAATGTGTCCTTTTCCATCGGCTAGGTAATATAAACAGTAAAAGGAGTCTTATGAGCGAAGCAACTTAAAAAAGGAGCCATTAAAACATATTGAGTACAAACGTAATTGGACAAAAAGTACCTATCCATTTCGCAAACGTAAACTGGTTAGAAAAGCGGATATAAAGATATACGCTATCTGTTCACGAAGTGCTTTTTAACGCGTACAGCCACGTAGTCACCGGATATATTCCCGCGTATTGTAACAGCTCGGATTCGAGCAGTGCACCTAGCACGACTCTTCTCGATACGCGTTAACTCCCTACGTAACTCAGTGCGTCTCTCTCCTACTAGACTGGTTAGAATGAGACGCACTGAGTTACGTAGCGAGTTAACGCGTGTCGAGAAGATTCGTGCTAGATGCACAGGTTACAAGCCGCGCAAATGCTAGAGGTGATTACGTGGCTTGCCTACCCCAAACACAAATGTGCGTTTTAGGCGCTGCCCGAGGTGTGATTAAAAAGTTGAGTCAACAAACGGGCACGCCTCCAAAGCAATAACCAATTGCACTTATGTGTTTGAGGCCGTGAATGCGTTTATCAGAAATAACAAACAAAAACATTTTTGAAACTGTTTATTCCTATTCTCAAAAAGTAGTCCCATAGTGCGCTAGTTAGTATTTTAATGATTGTGGTTGTATGAAATTGGTTTATTTAACAAGCGTATCAATTTTTACTTCAAAACAACAATACATGTTTTGACGTACTTTCGCACTGTGCGGTTACATAAGGTAATTTGTTGAAAAAGTACATTGCAGCGCATGTAAAACCCTCTATAGGATGAGCAGGGCTTCGACGACATCGGTACTGTTGCTGCATCTGTGGGCGCAGAACTGGGATGCTCGGTTTTTTGCGGTGTTGACCGCGTAGTAAGCGTTGCAGCTCGTTGCAGAGATGCGAGTTATTACAGACGGCACAAACCTACCCACAACGTACCTTCACAGGCAAATGGCCAAGGGTGTAGCCAGGATTCTGTTATGGGAAGGCAGGCGAAGAAAAATTTACCTCCCTAAAATACCTGGTTTAAGGTTCGTGAGCATTTCTGCTAATTAACTGCATCTTCTAGGGGGGCGCGTGTATCCTGCCCGTACCTCGCTACGCCCCTGCAAATACCGTGCGCACATGCACTAAGATGGCTTCGGCGGATGGCAGTTACAGACGAGATTCAAACGGCATCGCCACATATGACGACGATAAACTATAACAAAGTAGCCTAGAACTCTCTTCCGTGATGAATATGAGCACAGTGGTGCCCGACAGCCCTATTGGTTTGTGGTTTAAGTATGTCGCGTGACTGCGTGACAGAAAGTGAGGACCACAAGGTGGCGCAAGAGTCTGCACCACCGCTGCACGAGTTCTTAACACAGCGGGGTCGGTGACGAACGCGACGACGACGCGATGGTAGTCGTCGTCGCGTTCGTTCGCCTAGCACTATGTCCAGGAATGCTAACGTGATACGCACCTTCTCGACCGACACTGTTGACCTGTACATTAGGATGCGGGTGTCGAGTTGCGTGATCCATGTCGCCAGCGTAGGAGATGATGCTAACGGTAGTAAGGCAGCGACTAAGACAGGTTGGCCTAACAGCGAGCGTGGGCTACAATTGTGTCTCGCAGCTATCCTAGCCATCGCTCGCAAGATGGCACGAGCATAGCCGCTTGACGAGGTACTATACAACCTTATGCGAGCTATACACGATCACTATTAACTGACAGTCAAAACTGATTCTGTGCAACATAAGATTTTCCTACTTTCACTGTCAGTTAAAACTGAACTAACACTGAACAGTGAAAACTGACGGTTAAAAGTTTTTTTAGTTAGTTAATAAAGGAATCCCAAACAAAGTCATTACACATCGGCATTTGCGAGTAGCGTGACGTTCGCCGGTCGCTGCAGTCTTAAAGCAGAAGTGGTGACTAGTAGCGGTGCGGCGATGGTTGTGTGCTGCATACGGAGACAAGTACTATGTGCACTAAATAAACGATAACATTGTGATGCTAGGTTTAGGTTTTGCAGGTGGTTGGATCTTGTGCAAGGTCCGTCTGGATGACCACCATCATTTTGCTTGCTAATCCAGCTGCTAAGCAGCAGTGCTTGCAGTGTTGAGTTCTGGCGTGGAGAGCAAGAAAGCCGGTGAAAATACTGGCACAAGAGGTATTCCATCTTCGATGTTAGCCTTCCTGTATTAAAAAAAAAATCATTAACTTCACCACCATACCATAATATGTAGTGGATTTGTGTCGGAGAATTAAGAGAACCCTTTATTGTCTAGTATGTGCGTTTTATTAATGTAACACAATGTCTTATTAATAGCAAAACTTTGGTAATGGCGTAGGGTAATGGAATTTTGTAAATTAGTTCAGGACTTTAGACAGATTGATAGACAGACAAACAAACGGACGGACGGACGGACAGAAGTGCAATCGAACGGCGGCTATTAGGTCAGTAAAACAGACGGATGGACGAACGAATTGGTAGGCGGACGGACTGACGCCAGATGGACGCATGAACGGACGCGCGGACAGGCCATTACGACGGTCGGTCTCTCGAGCGGGCGGACGGATAAATGGGCAGCGGGTGTGACGACAGACGGGCTCGGACTGGCCGGCTGGCAGGTTACCAGTCGGTCGGTCGGACGATCGGACGGACGGACGGACGGACGGCAGCCGGATGGGCGGACGAATGGACGGGTGGACGGACTGACGGAAGGACGAATGGATAGGCGGACGGACTGACAGACAGACGGACGGATGAACGGATGAGTGGGGCCTGAGGACGGACGGCCGTACAGACGGACAGACTGACAGAAGTGCAATCGGACGGCGGCCATTAGGTTAGTCGGTCTGTCGGACAGACGTGCGGAAGGACGGACGAACGAATGGGTGGGCGGATGGGCTAACGCCAGATGGTCGGATGGGCGGACACGCCATTATGACGGTCGGTCTGTCGAGCGAGCGGAGGGATGGATGGGCAGCGGGTGTATCGACAGACGGGCTCGGTTGGCCGGCGGCCGGTGGACCCGTCAGTCGGCCGGTCGATCGGACGGACGGACGGACGGATAGCAGCCGGATGGGCGGACGGACGGACGGACGAATGGATAGGTGGACGGACTGACGGACAGACGGACGGACGAACGGATGATCGGCGGTCTGCGGACGGACGGACGGACAGACGGACGGACGTACGGACGGAAGAACGGACGGAATGACTACCAGACGGACGTACGGACGGACAAAACAGGGATGAACATGGTCGCTTTTTTAATTATGTTCTTTAATGCATTCGCATATGCATAAAAAATGCCAAAATAAACATAAACACGAGTTTAATTTATGACTCTTATAAATTATAATAATATTTGGCACTATGGATGATTATCCATAGTGCCAATTATTATTTACAATTTATTAACTTTTTAATTATTTACAATTATGGCCTAAAATCTTTATGAATAGGTATCGATTACTTTGAACATAAACAACATGAGATAAGTTCGCCTTTGTACATCTGTTTTGTCCTGTTATCTGTTATTTTATGTGTTTAGTACAATAAAGAGTCGTACATACATACATACATACATACATACATACCTGAGTTTCAATGTCTCACTTTGAATAATATGTAAAATAAGTTATGGTAATGAAAGGGATGTCCTTTTTTAGATGCTTGATCTTATCCTGCAGGATGCAGCAAAAGGACAAGAGCATATCTTTATCTTTCCATCCAGTTCCATCTTAGTTCCTGTTTGAGCTCATATCACCGGCTTCTTACTTCTTCTAAACCACGCAACGGTATGGATACGGTTTTGACTGTCACTTAGGCAATTTTGTACAGAGAGTTTTTATGTACGATACATTTTAATTAAGTTTTCGGTGGTAAATTACATCCGTGCTAAGTCAGGGGGGGTCGCTAGTAGACTAGTAAGATTGGGTCTAAGTTTGAATTTACTAAAATTCTTTTTTAATCCCTTCCCGGGGGTTAGAATGTGCAAGGAAGGATTCGAACCTCAACCAGCCGCCATGACTAATAAGTTTTTCTAACTTTTGTTATTGCTGTAGTAACGAACGCTTTTATGGTGAGGGAAAGTGTCGTAAGGAAATATGCACATTCATGATAATGAATATGCAACTATCATCCTGTCGGTACGTTTTGCTGCAACAGGGGTTATGGTGGTTAGTTGCATAGAGGTATTGCTAGAATACTTACCACATCAGTTCTGATATTCCTAAGCGCATCAGCGTTGAGCTCGACGTCATAAAGAATTAACGTTAACAAGGTCGGTTCAGTACTCCAATCATGTAAAAGAAACGAAACAGTCATAAAATGATATTTTGACCAATCAACTATAAAGTAAAGTTATCTGAAGATGTCATTAAAGTATTGATCGGTTTCTTTAAATAGAGTTTAAACTAAAATAAAAATTATACTATTATAAACAATCTTCTTCGTTTTGCATTAGCCCATTTGCTTACTCTGATTGACGTACAATAAAAAGTGTAACTGTCATTCTGTCATGGCCAGGTACAAGTTCCTTGTCGATCGACCAAAGAAGATAGTGACATAAAAGAGGATTTATTTAAAATGTTCCAACTTTTCCATCCATTCACCACATAGTGGTATTAGGCCGACCCATGGGCCGACCAAAGTATGAAAAACCCCCTGTGAAACTTTTTACAGTATTCATCATCCCATTAAAACGATAAATATGTTAATAAAAAGATCCACCATTCTTATTTAAGTCGATTAATGGTGGTGATAAATATAACCTTGCTAGGCAGTGCACCTGCACTGCACCACCTGGTTGAAGACCGGGTGCAGCGACTTTGATTAGCACACAGTTTCGGACGTGGATGACGATTAAGGCCAGTGCATGGGTGTGGGGGCACGCAAAAGAAGTGTAAACGATTGCGAGGCTTGGCCAACCTGTGTTCAGCAACGGACACGCGACCCCCTGGGTCGTGCGGTTGTTAAGTGCGGTGGCAAAAGGCCCGCGTGCATCGATGGGGCTAAGGTGGCGCAGGGGCTTGCACCACCGCCGCTATGTTAGTAAAAGATAACTACTATACAATTCTAGTCAAAAATCCTGTTTTTACCACTAAAGCTGTGGCAAATTATTGCCATTGCACCTTATTGATGAAGTCATTGAAAATGAGCATGAAAAGAACAGTTACACCTTAAGCGGTAAATTATGTTTATTAAATGGTGCAGATCGAGGTTTCAGTGTTTCGTTTTGCCTCCTCTAAAACTTAAACAGTTTTGATCATTCTTTCTGAAATAAAAATACAAGGAAAGGATCAGTGTTCGTGTGTTTTAATGTTTTATAAAATATACGCAGATTTTACTCAGTAAATGTATTTTCCGGAGAAAGAAAGATATGATATTTAGTATTTTGGAGAGTTGTAATTAATAAATCATATAAATTATTCTCTCAATTAACAAACATAGCATTTGATAAACATCTCTAACATAGGTAACTACCTAAATCTCATTGCACCAGTGACAAAATGCTGGGAGAATTAAGGCAATTTTTAAAGATAGATCACATAATATTCTCTTATGTATCTTCAGATATTGTAGTTATTAAACTTTGTTAGTATGTTATAAGCTAGCGTTAACATAAAATAACAGCATTAAAATTTACTAATTTCATTGGGCCTTGCGAAGCTACTCTCAACGGCAGACTAACAAATACACAGTAAACGGGTCTTTTTCTTACGACACTCGTCGTCAATTGTCTGCTAATTATTTGCGAATAAAACTGAAACGTAGACTTTATTCATTTAATTAAATGCGAATATAACTTTCATCTGAAACTAGTAGAACTGTTAAGATATTTCCTGATAATGACTTTTTTCTACCCATCTTCCCATAGTGGCATCAGTCCTGCCCAGGAACAAGTTGCTCGAGGCTTCCCCCATGCACCCTTTCTTCACTCCCTAGAATGTTCATTTCTATCCCTTCCAACTGTATCTGCAGGTATGATCACGCGATTTTAGTTTTGGTTTCTGTGTAGTCGCTATCGAAAGCAAACGCGACCTTTTCTTGCCACTGACTAAAGCAGGATGGACTTATCCTCTCATCTTCGTTTTAAAACAGTCCTGAACAAGACACATCTAGATCGCCAGGTGTCTCTTGCCAGCACAGGTAAAATCTGTGGTGTTCGCACTTCTAAATGGTTTCCTTATCAGCATAAATATATGATACTAAAGCCCATGTCTGAGACATCAAGAGGGTATTTTCTAGTGCGCGCTTGTAGATAGATACAATAACGCTGATTATCATAGGGCCGCAACAAAGGTCAGAATCGCCACGCACGTTCAACATAACACGAATATTATACTTATAATAAGGCCTTGGATAAAAGCCTACTGATGAGACATCTTATTAACACCCGCGCTCGCTTTCTCGCCACTTAATGGTAACCCATCGAGTTCCACCGAAGTCAGCAATTCGTAAATCAGTAAAATTCACGCAATATCCAACTCAACAATAATAGAAAAACATTTTGATGTTGATCCGCTTGACAGAGGCTTGACAAGAAACGACAAGACTCGGTCTTGGTTATCATTCGTTCGCTCTATGTTTAAAACATTTTGTTCTGAATGACTGTATGATGACATTTTACATGCATCTTTTATATTGAGTTGGAGAGGCACTAGGCGCAAGTAAAATGTTTTATTTTTTATTAAAATTTTCAAACACAACCAAATTAAAAAAAAATACATAGGGGTGTTCGCAATCACTTACACTACCCCCCTGTATATGTTTTTTTGAAGGGTTTTGGGACACCCTGTATTCACAACTTTAATAATAATTATGATTTTAATTTAAAGTTTATGTTTTCAAATTATTTTATCTTTAAATAATAAGCATTTTATTATAGATTCTATCCAAGGTTGTCAGACCCTAGAGCTGGTAGACAGGGAGTTTATCTGGCTGGGTCTATGCTATGTGATACAAAAAGCTCGGTCGAGTCAGAGCCGAATTCACGCACATCGAGGGCTCAGTAGCACTACACAGTATATTTTACTATAATTAATAACAAAAGTAATACATATACTGTAATGACTAACAAATGTATTGCATGATAAATTAATTTACTGAATTATAAAACGTTTTCCCAATAGACAAAAAAATTACACGTATTTATTACTTAGGTACTGTTCAAATTCAGACCCCGTAAACTCTTTTAAGGTAGTAGTAGTAAGTATTAGGTTCGGTAGACAAGACGGACGGACAGACAGATAGCGAAGGCTTAGCAATAGGGTGCCGTTGGTTGGTAACCTTTGGGCAACTCTAAAAACGAGATAAAATCAAACATTGATATGGATGGATACCGCTAGTTTTAGCCCGGGTTTGCTGGGTTCGCACGGAGGTATGGGATGTGTAGATATTCCTTATTGGCACTAGGTTAACCCTGGTGCAACCGCGTCTTTGTGTTGGAACCTGTCGTCATAGCTACGACCCGATTCGGCATGTGGCGAAGGGGAAACCTCGATCTCGAGTTATTGACCGGCAAGTTACCTGCTGCTGACACTAAAATATTTATTATGAAGCTCCACTCAGACGGAGCAAATACGTTGTTTGGATTTGATTTCATTGTTTTAGTTTCTTGATGGTTATTGTATGGCACACATCAAATAAAGTTTAAATCAAAACTAAATATTTAAAAATTAGCACCAAACCTGCTGCTTAGTCCTATCCTGCTAATATTATAAACGCATTTTTTTTTAAATCTTTATTTATGAAGTTATTAATGTCTCGACGTTTGTTTCTCCATCACACGTTAACTGATGGATAGATTTAGATGAAAGGCGGACAGACAAATAATGTCCTGGATACATGATCATGATACTTTTTACCCTGTAAAATCTTTCTATCTCGCGAAGCCGCGGGTAAAAACTAATATATACTTAATGTATGTTGAGTCGTACATGAGAAAATGTTTTAAATTGATAAACTAAAATAAGGCGTAGCATTCAGCATAGCAAAAATAAGGCAAGACATTCCCCTGCCTCTGCAAATGGAAATATCTTCAGCATATAGCCTATATAGCTTTAGACGACCAGATAGCCTAGTGGTTAGTGACCCTGACTATGAAGCTAGAGGGTCCGGGTTCGATTCCCGGAAGGGGCAAATGTTCGTATGATGAATACGAATGTTTGTACCCGATTCTTGGATGTTATATGTATTTAAGTATATATTTATCTATATAAGTATGTTTATCCGTTGTCTAGTACCCATAGTACAAGCTTTGCTTAGTTTGGGACTAGGTCAATTGGTGTGAATTGTCCTGAGATATTTATTTATTTATATTAAAACTAAAAAATAACGGAAATTTCGCATAATATCATGCCAAATATATGCCCTTTTTTCTCCACGAATTTAGGTATAGTCGACCAAGAAATTGCTTGACCACTTTTCGACCGTATTACAAAAGGATAAGGTTCAAAAGTGGTAAAGCAATTACTTGGTCGACTATACTTTCTTTAAAAATACTTGCTTATTTTTGTCTGCAAGTTTGGCGTTAAATTATTACTATTCTAACTTACGTGTATGTTTTTTCTTATCTTTAATTAGAAACAAAACCATTCGTCAATACTTACATGTTTAACGTAAGTTAGGTAAAAGTAACATAAAATAGTTAAATGCCAGCCTCTCTACCAACGGTAGAGTATCTCTATAAAATATTTTTCAAATCTAGTTGGGTTCAATATTAGCTGTATCGTATTCTCATGACGTCCATCATATCAAATGTCGCCCAGGCTTGTAGCGCCTCCCCCTAAGGCTAAGGCGTGTCTGCACCCGGTGACTTCGTTCGACCTTTACGCGCCCACGTTATTAGATTAGAGGGTATATTGACCATTAAAATTGATTTATTTTATTATGAATAAAATCAA
Organism: Ditula angustiorana; assembly: GCA_963691745.1. Taxonomy (NCBI): domain Eukaryota; kingdom Metazoa; phylum Arthropoda; class Insecta; order Lepidoptera; family Tortricidae; genus Ditula; species Ditula angustiorana. The sequence continues at coordinate 17,457,356 of OY829472.1, forward strand.
AACAAACAAAATTACATTGATTATGTATATATTTAAAAATAAACTATGTGGTGTAAGTAGTTGGTAGAGCATTTACTGTTTTATACATTACTTCGTTTTTTTAAGATGAGAAATGTTGTAAACAATGTTGGTAAGCCTTTTTTTGTAAAAGTGTTATTTTTAAATAAATAAGAGCTGCTAACAAAGATATTACAAATAAATCAAATAACTTCAGTATAATCTATTTGCAAAAGGCTATTTATGAAAGGCTATTGACGAAATATGAATATTTTATTTTCAACCATCAGCCTAAATAGGCACCAATTCTCATGTTTTTAACTTCAAAAATGCTCATATAAAATTTCAACCACCCTTGTCTCCTTGATGATCCAATTTCTTGTATGTACGGACGCCGACGGTCCATGATTTCGGACGACGGTCTGTAACTATAGATTAAGTAGTTTGGATTGGAGCTAATAGGATTTCTATATAGCTTAAGTGCATAGTTTATAATAGATGCAAAGGTTTGTAGCAACTTGAAGTAAAATTGCTTATATTTAACTCGTAACTCCGCGAAAACCGTTTTAGGTATTTATTAACTCAATGCGTCTACTAAAACAAAAAATGACGATTCAAAAAGTCCTGAACCATACAAAGCAGATTTATTTTTAGCATTTACTGCGGAACTACGGTTTAGGTTTTCATTGTGTTACATCGGTAGATAGATATGAATTATTTCCACCAGGAAATGGATTGAGGCAGGTATGTGACGTTATGTGATGTTATTATTCATTTTATTCAGAAGATATTACGAGCTCAGGGATGCACTACGAATGCAAATCAAGACGTAAGTAATTAATTATATTATAATTAGCACGAATTATTTATTTTCATACAATGCTATGGGTACGCATGGTAGCAAGGTGCAAAATCGCAGTGCGTAATTAATTAAAAACTGCTATAAAACAAGTTAAGCGTAGAGCTGACTTGACTCATGTATGAAACTTACTAACAGGCAACAGCAATCCCAAAGTAATGTACTTAATAATATCTGGAGAACACATACACGATAGGCAGACAAAGTTAAGGGCAGAGGTATTTAAAACTTAAAACGTAACCAATCTGAACAGAGAAAATAATTCAAAACAGATGCCAAGAACGCAAAAGGTACCCGAATATCCGCTCTAATCCCCTATCGCGTGAAACATAAAAAAATATTAAAGGCTAAATTAAATACGGTCTATTAAAAATATTCAAGGTAAGCGATAATTTGCTGCAACCAAAGTTGTTTTCTCTGTGCTAACAATAACAAGATTAATGGGCATGTTGTGAGTTTGTGTGGCAATATTTGGTACAACACCCGTAACGACTCTAAACAAAACCTAAGTGCAATAAGCACTATAATATTGTTCAATATTCACATTGCCAAACGCCTACCTAAGCTTATGGGAATGGTTTGGTTTTAGTTTTATACTTTTGTTTGTTAACTAAATTTTGGTCATCGGTATTCAGATAAGATCAAAGTAGTGCCATCTATGTTGAACAATGTAAAACGTTTTACAGCGCCATCTTTTATCGATTCAACCAACCACGCAGTCGTTTAAAAGACTCAGAAAATATTGACACCAACGGTTTTCATTTACGATTTCAACTCGACGCAGTACTTTTCAACTTCTATAATAGATGGCGAATTGGTCTTGAGATTGAAGTCTAATAGTATAAACATAGGATTTACTAGCGTATATCCTAAGTTTTAGGAGTAGTAGAGGTAATAATGAAACCCCGTCTTTGATCGGGTCACCGAAAGCAAAGTAATAAACGTTGTACTACTAAAATATATAATTCTATTAAAAGATGTATCTGGAGTAAAATGTAATTCTGCGTGCTAATCCACGAAGTGGTTTATCTATTGTATCGTACTGTCAATCAACCTCGAACAGCCGTGTGACTTATGCATGCGTGCATGCTTGCCTGATTGTACATTTAGCAAACATCCATACTTTTACAATTATATTATATTATAATAACAGTAGGTAAAAATGTTTAATAGGTAATTATTTCTAGACATGTATGTAGTTTAGTTACTTCTTCCGAGTAGGTTGGTTACACACACACAAGTTCTGGGATCTAAATTTGCGAAATAATAAATCAGTCGCATTTATTACGACCACCATAAATAATCTAATAGGTACCTACAGTCAACCAATTTGGTTGTAGACCTTTGTAGACTGTAGAACCTTTTCACAATAAATGTCATACTGACTTCTGAATAAATGTTATAATATCCTGTCGATGACACATTGCGACAACGTTCTTCGACAGTGGCCTATGAATCAAATTGAACATAAACTAGAAAGATAAAGTAACGCATAAAATTTGTTTCTTTTTGGCTCTACAGACACATAATAAATAATATTTAAACATACGACCACCATTGAAACCACGACTCAGGTACATTCAAAGAAACATTTGCTCCGTGTGGGAATCGAACCCACTACAACTAGGCAGGGTCACTAACCCTGGCGTGGGGCGGCCTAGGGGTTATATGGGACTCTCCCCCTCAAATGACCCCTGTCATATCCGAAATATTAACCCAGGTGACGCCAGGCTTTACCCCCAACGTGTAAGGCTTTGCCTACGGCGACAAGGGAGAACCAATCCACTACACGCAAGCCTCACCGAGAAACTAAGCGAGCGAAATTATCTCTGCTGGTTCCCCGTCGTCTACGCTAACCCAACTACTGGGCAATACAGTCGCCATATAAACGTCGCCACATACACATAAGGCCCCGTATGAACAAAACTCTTTTTTTTTAAGTACAGTTGGGTTGGAGAACGGAGGTCCCTTGCGGGAGGCTTGAATCTCGCCAGTTATCCCGCTTGGCGGCGCCACTCTCAATGGAAGACGATAGAAATGGTGTTATTATTATCACCTGGGATAAGTTTACGGTACTTCTTCAAGAGCATTGATCAGACTTGGAGGAGCTCCCTTTTGCTTGGGAACAATTTGAGAGTCTAAATTAAGCTTGTTGATTCTGGGTATCTATTTTTTTGAGCTTGTGAAAAGCTTTCGTAAAACATGTTTACTTAAATATATTCCTGTATTTTTGAGGTGTATGAACTGTCCGAAAACCCAAAATGAACTGATTTATTTTCTCACTTTATTCCATGACAAGTGCATGACAGGGTAAAAATTATAAACAACAAAAGGGACAAAACCAGTAGCAGTTCCATTGTAAAGCGACATTTGTTCAACATTCCAGGAAGCTCCAAGGTGTTCACGAATTAACTTTTTGTTCTAATTGTTCCAAATTGTACAAGACTATGGCTCTTCCCAAAATTAAAAGCAGTCATAAATAATGTCGACTACCTTTGTATAAGTGGATACGCTTGACAAAGTCGACAAAAGGCCAGCACGTAATGAAAGGTAACACTGGTTGAGCAGTAGCTCGTAAAGGTAAATATTTTGGTCAGCGATTGTGTTCTAAAATAATGGAAGCAGCAGGTTGCTTTGTTCAGGAATTTGGTGACGTTCATGCACCTTCTTAATAAGAATAGGGTTCAGCTGGTCTATGACCAAACGGTTCTTCCGTCAGATTCCGTCGGCCACCGAAACCAGGTTAAAACCAGGTTTCGGTGGCCGAGACATGCATCATCTAACATAAGATGCGTTTTTGAATTAAATGAACTTGTGTATTATCCAATTCCATCAGTAGTAACTCCTCTATCAGATTAACACGTCAATAAAGCAAACAACCAGTTATTAAGCCACATTGTGAATACATACAGACAGTGAGGCTCATTTCGTTTTCCAAACCCTGAATTTTATTTAGGCTATTGAAAGTACTCAAAAAGTAAAGGGGTTTTTTATTTTAATTCATCTATACTATCGAGAACTGTAGGTATTTGAGAAAAAAAGTCTCTCCTAATAGTTTTACGTTATGTACTCAAGTTAACATGCAGCTATCAGCCACTGTAATTTAAAGTTTTTTTCCGGAGACGTTTGGTTCGGACATGGATCTCAGGTGTATCCAATCGCTCGCCTCCCATGATTCCTTTGTACGAGTATTACACAAAAAAGCGTTCACATAAAATTTTCTAGACGGTAAGTAGAACAAATAGTATTCATAAAAAGCTCCGTGTTCTGTGTTACTGCGCAGATTTGGACACTTTTTGTGTTTTAAAGTAAAGGTACTTAATAAAAAAACTGAGTTTTGGTCCGTACTCAGCTTAGGGTTCTGAAGGCGTTTTCAAAGTTTCTAAGTTATTAGGGGTCAGCTTCAATGATTTTCAGCAAGTATTTACATATTAGTAGTACTATTAGTCCTCCTTACCATTGATAACAATCAATGTTAGTGTTCTTCTAAAACGCTTTCTAAATATTTTGCACTTATTTAGTTTTGGCTGTAAGTGGAGGGGAGGGGTGCGGAGGGTTAGGGGTTGAGAAGTGCCACAGTACTTTAAACTTATCGCCAACGCGCCAGTTACTTTTCCACATTTACCCCCAAGCATTCATTAAGTCAATTAATTAATAATAATTATTAAATTTATTTGTTTTAGGAAGGGTGTAAGATAGGAAGTAGGGCGAGGGCGGTCTACGCGAATAATGGATGCCGCGCTCTGCTTTGTCGTCGCGGCCAATCGGCCCGCTCTCGTTTTCGGCGGAGCTAGCGCAGGCCCGGGGCACACCTGGGGCAGGGAATGGTTACACTTTGTTACTGATATTTGAAATATTCTCGTATATATTTGCAAAATGTTACAAATCTCTATAAACTTGACACTCTTGAGAGGTTTTTTGCTTAATCACTACGTATGGTTATACGTAGTGATCAAAATAGCGTACTTATCAAAATAAAATGAAACAGGCAAAGTACAAGTTGGATTGCGCGTCAAAGCACCACACAATATTATTTGCTCTTGTACGTACTTATTTACAAACTTCCAACAGTGTATTTGTGTAGTATACCTATTTAACAAAATAATAAAAAAAGTTTGTTTGTTTTAGTCAAAGATCACTTTGATTTTACATCATGATCACTACGAGTATTCTCAGTATTTTCAGTACCTACCTTTTTATTTATAATTTAATACAAAAAATTCCAAGTTCCTAACAGTTTATTATTTGGGGTAGATTCCGTAACAAGAATAATGTAAAAGCTGCATTATTGAACCCCTCCCATTTCTTTATTTTTGAAGATATGATAAAATAACAAGATCGCGTACTAGAAGACTGCGGGGGCAGGGGAGAGACGGCGTGGAAGTCGGTTAACGAGCTAGAGATCTTTGACATACTGACAGATGGACAGAAGAGAGTCAGTGATAGGGCTTCGTTTTGCCTTCTGAGTAGGGAACCCTAAAGAGATTAGAAAACGTAAAAACTAATTCGTAATAATGAGGGGTTGTAGTTTGATTTTAATTTGAATTGCGTGGACATTAAAAAAACATGAACACTATTGTTGCTTTTGTTTATATTCTGTAGGTATAAAATGATAGAGCGTTGTTTATACCCGTTCGTTGTTTACTGTACGAGTACACTAACTAGTTGTTCACGAAAAAGGAAAATAAACGTATTAGTGTAAATTGTATACTTAATACTACTTAAATCTCATTAGATTTATACATTTTTGTATTTAAATCATTGTAGAACACATCATTTCGAATCGTAAAACGTATGTATCATTTATCTGTAGTATCGGAGCAAATGCCTTGATCACGAGTGGACTGAACTTATCGTGACCTTGTGTTATCACTATATTTATTCCTATAAATGACTTCCATTACTGACTGACTGACTCACATACAACGCAGAGCCTAAACCCCTGAAGATAGAAACATGGAATTTCGAACATTAAAGAGTGAAGAGGTAACTATTTAATTTAATTCAATTTATTCATTATGGAGAACCAACAGCTTTCATACAAAATTTACAAACTAACAGTTGTTTAATACAATAAACCAATTACAGAATATCGCCAAAAATATTTATTGGAAATTTCACCACTAAAGGGCGGGTGAGAATATGGAATCTAAAATTTACGCGGATGAAGTCGCGGGCAAAAGCTTTTTATCTATAGTTATGAAATTTGAAGTTAAAACCTTTCCCAGTGCGCCCCCGGCGCCGGCGCAGTGATTCCGAATTGTCGGAAACTGTGTCGCGCGCTCCACTTCCATTTTGGGTTAACTTCCTCCGCCGATTACCGCGCTGCGGGCCAACTGAGCCTTCTTATAACCAATAATTACTTGACTTTTACTTGAGAGTTATACCAAACTAATGAGGTGATAGCCGTGTTCCAGGTACAAACAAAGTATTTATTGTGATCTACCGATTAATGTTGAACGATATCAACTGACTTAGTATCGACATGGTGATATAACTAATAATGCGATTATAAATCATTATTTGGTTGTAGGCGTGTTTCACCGTTGCCCTACAGATTATCTAGGTGGCTTGTTTTCCTAAGTATTAAGTTAACATTTTTGGTCCTCTCACTTACTTTGTGCCAAGTTAAACAGCAATATATTATGTATATTGAAAACAATTACAAAACAGTTTGTTTGTTAAAACCAAATCGAAAGTCTTTCTTTTCTACACATGTTTCCGTTTATGACTATTTAGTAAAGTAATCATTTCTTATACTTTTTGTAAAGGAATACAATTGCGTTGTTTGACCATGTTTTGTTTCTTCGATTTTAAGACAGATGTGCGATTTGTTGCGCTTTTAAGTCCATTTTAAATTTGGAAACAATGGCTCAATATATGTATTATTATTTGTAACAGACACCATTTACCGGAATAGGGGGATTTGATGCAGCTCGCGTTAATTTCAATTTAGTTATTTTAATAAATAATTACTTAATGTACATATGTACTTTATTGTAAATTACTAATTGTCGATCTGATTACTAAAATATAGTAAAAAAAACAAGATACAGGCAAGAAACTCAACGATGCATTACTTATAACAGCGTCACACAGTTTTTCAATTGTTAGTTGTCGTATCTTAGGTATTTTAAAGTGTTTATACGCTATTTGGAGCCAGGAATCGCCAATGCAAGTCGAGACCATTTCCCAACATAAAGACTCATTTACTTTCAAACATAATGGCAATAATTTGTTAACGATATATTGGTTACAATTCATTGACTTCTCTGGTCACATACTCCATCGTGATATGCTTCGTAATCGTTGCAGTTATGCAACCATCTGGAACGACAAACCTTCAATTAAAAAACCGTTTTATATGTATACAAAATCTTAATGATTAGATCCTAAAGTGTTTTGGGTAAAAAAAACATATAATTAGAATGTTGTTTGAATAAGTCGACAAACAGACAGACAGAGACATTGACACGGCTAAGTGCAAGCTAGAGCCCTAAACAGTACTATTTTACAATGCTTAGTAGCTATTGTTAGGTTCTCACCTAATGGACCTAAAATATTATGGATTATAAATACAGCAAACGCAAATTTTGACAAATAATAATTTATTTTAATTAAAATCCGACTTTATACTTTAAGTTTCTGATAATTCTCGTATTATAAACCTTTACATACGGCGAACCACATGCGTGTTGCCACTAACGTACTATAATCATCCCTTAATTTTCCACCCTTACAGGTAGAATATTTACTCCAAACTTAGATGGAACCTCGTGTATAAAAATTCAATGAAAAAAAGAATCATTGAAATCGATTTACAGTTGGCGGAGATATCGTGTAGCTTACAGTAACAAACAGTCGGGTTGAGAACCTCCTCCTCCTTTTGAAGTCGGTTAAAAAAGTAAACTGTAATGTAATTCAATATTTTGAATGCAAATTTTTGAGAAATCTTTTTGTAAGTAATCCGATTACGGTTAAGACTTGAAAAAAAACTTGCTTTGTTTAATGTAACTGGTTCTACTTATAAACACAAAGCGCCAACTATTTGTTGTATAGTCCTCACAATTATCACTGTTCATGTTCAATGTGTAAATATTCAAACCAAATGATTGTCAAAAACGCAGATTGTTTACAGTTATTTGCTCATATGATTAACTCCTTTTGTTGGATAGAAGTGTGTCAATTGTCGCGAGCCTTACCGCCATTCCGCGCGCGCGCCGGAGCGCGTCGGCGAGATGCTGCGATCTGCGCGAGCACATGCACGCTGGGACAGCAAATATGCACAAACTACCACCGCTGAGAATAACTGAAACTACCAGCTATCACAAGTGGCTGGGAGTCGGTTTGTTGTATTTAAGCTAGTAAGAGAGCAGAGCAACAAGCAGGACCAATGAATGCGTGTCAGCCTTGCTGTTTTTGGATGGTTTTAGTGAACTACAGGGTTGAATTTTTTCATTAGTCACTGAGTGCTTTGTTTTGGAACCCCGGACTGGTCAAGAAAAAGATGTGATTGGCGGCTCTTAGGCCTAGCCGTGCAAGATGCTATTGGTAGTATAGCACATTATTTGCTATTGGTAGCTTCGTTCTTGTCTGTAAGGGTTTCGTAACCAAAAGTTAAAAAAGGAACACCCACGGTTTTACTTAGCTTTTGCAGTTGTTGCTTAAAACTTTAAATAAGCATTGTAAACTTCATGACCTCTCAGCAAAATTCATTGCAAACGCACCTATGCAGTGAACGCACTTCTAATGCTTTATAATCGCTAATATAGGTAATATTAATAGTTATACGGTACTCAATCTAGACTTATACCTATATGTATGTAGTTACTACCATGACAGGGAAGAAAGCAATCAGTCAGGTAGAAAGAAGTATTTTACAATCGGCGTACGAATCTTACAACACCCACTATATGCGAGAAAATACTACTGTTATAAAAGTTTTGTTCGAAATATGGAAACGTTTATAAATAACAATTTAAAGCGGGTTTCTTTGCTTAAGCTGAAGCTTTTTTAAATTGGTTAAAAACTAGATTTAGAACTATGAAACTAACTATGAAGAAACACCGGACCCACAATTAACACCGATACAACGTTAAATTATGGATTCTAAATTGATACATAAGCAGGTAGACACTAAATCAATTTTGTAATGAAGACAGTACCTTAAAATGGCTCCCGCAACCCCGCAATGTTAAGGAACTCACTTTGTCGGCAATCATTAGCAAAGTTATGTTTGCTTATGGCACAATTCTATTTTATGGAATTTTGTCTAAAGCTACATAGAATGGTTGTTGTAGCTTTGTTTGTTGGAGATATCTTTACGGTTAACTGTTGATTGTCCGCTCCGTCACGGTACTACTAAATTGCAGGTGCTATAAACAAATAAACAAGCCCATCCGACCGCTATTTGTGTATCGGCGAAAGGTAAAGGCCGGTGGTCAGTTTTCTTTACTTCTTTCTGTAAATAGTCGGTCTATTGTCCTTAGCGAACCGCTTTGAAGAAAGTTGTAAAACATGCGTTTATTGCGTTTCGCTTACAACTACGGCCCCGCTACGGTATTTCAACACGGATCAGGTAACGTGGTAAAAAACACTCTTTATAACTTACTCTTGCAGAAAAATATTTATACATGCATTGAATGTTCTTCAAAACCATACTGTGCATTGGTTTAAAAGTGGAGCTGTCGCGCGTTGAAGTCTTTTTACGTTGTTAAACCCGTGAACCGAATTAATTTCTTGCGCCTGCGTAAGAAGACAACCTTCTTATACGCACTGCTATTTTTTAGATATGATTAAATGCAAGAATACTTTTAAAACTGATAGAAATAAAAATAAATAACTTTATGATTAATTATAAAGTTTGGATACCCTAATATTGATTCCATCTATATTTTCATAAAAGAGGAAATGTCAAGTCAGATGGGTCTACTTTAGTTCTAACCAGTGCCCCGGCATTCCAGCAGTCGCCGCAATAAATTTGGTATTCGCAAAAACAGTTCCGCGCGCGGCCGCGGGCCCGCGCGATCACCGTTACCGGCCGAATTCGGCCGCGGCGCGCGCGCAGTAGCACAACTGTCCCTTGCCGCCCCCGCGTCGCTCCCCGCACACGGTAACTACATTACATGAAAATGAACTAATACTGTGTCACCATAAGTACCGATAGAGAATTGTAGTTGTAAAATTTAAACATTCCTTCTGCTTCGAGGAACGATGTACCTACTGATTTCAGCCTGAATTTGTGTTTTGGGTTGCAATTTTATTGGTCGAACGTATAAAGTATTAACACGTTAAATTTATCTAAATTATATCCTTCCTCAATCGATTAGCCTTTTTTGTGGTCAAACATTACCCGCTTGCACTAGGCATTATTTTTGCCTGCTCTAACATTATTTTGGAAACAGAAGAGACATCTCTATTAATCAAGATACGGTAACAATAATATTTTTTTTGTGTATTTACTGCGCTTTTATCGATTATGCTGAAATAACCATGGAATTAAATAAGTGTGTTCTATAATAAAAGTTCGAGAACCGTGCCCCACTTGGGCTGTCTATACTGCGCCCGCGAGCTGCGCCGGCGCTGTTCGGGGCTGGGGCGGGATGACGGCACGTTGTGCAATCGTGACCAGCGACCCGTCGTCAAGTGCCATTAAGACGAATACAGTTATGATACTTTGATGCGAATTTTAAAGACACACGTCACGGTTCAGCGAATTGTTAAATAAGATTTTCGTTTGGTAGCGAAAGAGGATAAGATGCATTTTGTTCCTGACTCCAGTGTCTGTAACCAATTGTTTAGGAGGATATATACTATATTTTTTATATTTTTATTTCTATTTCCTTCCAGAATTTTAAATCTAGTAAAATGTTTGTGTATGGATACTTTTGTAACAGATTTGTTCCTTTAAACCGTGGGTATTCATATAGTAAATTATTAGATATGTTAAAGCCAAAAATATTTCCCGAATATTTTGACATAGTTATTTTGGTTTGCTTTTTGATTTTATACTAACCTAAGAAACATAGCTTAACTTTTGCAAATTATCGTATCATTAATCGTTATTAGATTACAATTTGAAATTTAATTATATAAAAAAACGAAAAACCAATCGACAAGCAACCAAATGAGTAACTTATTACAACGTAAAAGTACTTATATTTGAAACATTTAGACGGGCGTGCGAACAATGTCGAGTGAGACAACGATGCAAAGAAATAAATCAAAATAAAGTGACGAGTATAAGAAGCGGGTCAGTGGGCCGCTTTGTGGGCCATTAGTTAGCGATGCCGACTTGGCCGGCGGCGCGGGCGGTGCTCACTAGTGCCGAGCGGAGCTTGCGGCGCGGCGCGGGCGCGGCTGCGGACGCGGCAGCGGATCCTAACGCCGACGCGATCACTGCGACAACGCTTGTTCTACCGTTGGCTTCAGTACCTGTCAACGATTTATTGAACAAAGACTCGTTAGTCATAAAAAATTACTTACCTACCTTTTTTTGTTCCTTAGGCTTTCGACAATTATGGGCTGTTAAATCTGTATTTTGGTTTCATATGAATCCCCATGCAAGACACGTATGTACAAAAAATGGTGTAAAACATTCAAAGTCCATAACACAATGTTCTGAGACAGAGAGGAACATAATTGACTAATAGTTAAATTTATCTCTTTATTACTTACTAGCGGACGCGCGCGACTTCGTTCGTGTAAAATTAGTGGCCCATGTCCATCAAGGATAGTGTTGCATTCTACTACTGAAATAATTTTTGTAATCGGTTCAGCAATTCCGGAGATTATCCCCTACATATCACTACTTTATATAATTACTGGTCTTCTAACTTGCTATAGTGTCAGTTTCAAAAACAATATTTTTAGTAAATACGCATTCTAAAAAACTATTTAGTAGCCCAGACTACTTATCTTATGAAAATGACTAGATGGATTAAATAATAAATGCTTAGATGTTTGGTTCCTAAGGATTCAGGCCAGAGTATTAAAATAAAATGGAGTCTAACGTGTGGAAAACCAACACACTCAGTATTTTTGTAAAAAAATTACATGTTAAATTGATCTAAAAAAGGCCTCTCATTGTAAGGGATCGGCCATTAATCATGTGAGTCTCGAAAGGGGGAGGAAAGGGTTCGCCAAAAATTATGAAATATCACAAGGGGCGAGGAGGCTGTAGTGAGATATTATCACATGTATTTTTTTTCGTATTACTAGGAAGGAGGGAGGGGGGTTGGTTGGTTGGTTTGGTTGGTTGGTTAAAAAATGCTCAAAACCATCTCATGCTTAATGAACGACATATGGGAGGTAACTACGTCGGGCCGCTTCCTATATCATTTAATCCATAAGATCATAATTATTTAGTTTAAAGGACAGTGTATTAAAGCTTGATAACACATGAAATACATTTCTGAATAGGTCAACATGTCTAATATATCATATATTTGTAGTGAGAGCTCATATTTTTATAACAAACGACAGTAGCCTCTAGCTACCAATAAGTAATTCATTCTTAAACATATTAGCAGGTTTAACTAATACCTAATGATCACACACATCGACCTAGTATCTTGATCTAAAATTCCAAAATAATTGTTACTTTCTTTTAAATTTCGTTCTGCACTTATAGAGTAGTTCAATACTAAAAAACAAAAATAATAATTCTTAATTCAAAAATATTTTGTGCACATAAGTAAACACACTGTGCAAAAGTAATATCAGATAGATCTTTAGTTCCATTAGTGTAGAAACCCCAACTGTGAACGTATTGACTGCACCGTGAAGAAAAAAGTAACTCATCAAAGCAATTTTTAAATTACTTGAGTTCCCATTATCAAACGCTATTGATTCGAGTTCCGAGTATCGTTAACCATCAAAAAGTTTTTTAATTTTTTCACTGACTAAGTAGAGAATATAACTCAAGTAATCCCGTGAATAATTCTTCGAACTGAAAATTAGCTCATTTATGATTACATATAGAACGAAAGCATTTGTTTACAAGACAGACAATAGGCTGTATTACCGCTTTCACACAAACTTTGAGGTACAGATACTAATAAATACAGATTGAAAACGGCGATGCAAACATAGTGAGAAAAAATAAAACGCAAACACACAAACATTTTGACTATACACTCACACACATGATCTATAGTATTATTCTTGTGTAATGATAAGGCTCAATAATTGTTTTGATCACATGTTTCAATGAGTATCCAATTAGGCATGCATCGAATCAGGTCTGTGTACTCAAAGTGGTCCAAATGGAAGAAAAAAACGGAAATATGATAGACTAGTATGAGTTTGACCACAATTAGCACTTCAGCAATTAAGACCAGCATTAGCATAACTTGCCGCTGGCTCCAAAACAGTAATCAGCATATGATTCCATTTATATGAGTTTGAGATAGCCAAGCAACGTTATTTGACCATCTATTTTTTTCTTAATAAATCAACCCATTGAGCAAGCTGCTGCGATGAGCAGTACCAACTAAGGCATAAACTTAGTGTTTACTGACGTACAGAGATGTCATTTGATGTGTGTTTTTACCGTAAAGTATGCTACAAGGATCCAAGTAATACAAACGTTCATACCGAGGCGTGCTTACTTGGGCTGGAATACGCAAGGCACGGAATGCTGATGTTGCAGGTTCGAACCCTGCCATTACCCAAATTTTTCTTTGTGTTGTCATTCATTATATAACATTTAAAATTTAATTTGAATGTAAAAAAAAATACCAAAAAGAAAAATCGAAAAAATAAAATTCGATTACAACTATTTTTTTGTTAAATGATGTTTTTGAAATCTGACAAGTGGACGTGATTCAGGAATACCTACCTATTCCTCCAGATGGTTTTCGAATTAACAAGCATTGTAAAAAAAAGATCTATTGGTTAGTAACGTTGTACAAAACAATAATTTAAATTTATGCATAATTTTAATATAACCATTTAAACTACTACCCTCGTACTCATAAGCGCCCACTGGGTCTGTTTAGGTTGTAAGTAATATGTTTTCGTCTTTGTCCGTCATTATTACGTTTGAATTCGTAATAAAAAGGACAAAGTGATTTGGCAAGGATGGGTCCGTGGGTTGTTATTGTGAATTAGGGGTTACTCTGTACAAATTAGCGCTCACGGGCGTAATAGATATGAAGGCATGATAACTTTAGTCTCATTTAGTGAATTGTAATATTTCTTTTGAGATAATAAATTTCTTTAACCCGAGATTTGAAAATTAGCTAAAAATATGAATAAGACAAATTAATGTGGGGTTCCCTGGAGAAAACCTTGTGTCAGCAGTGGACGTTTACGGCTGTTATGGTGGTCTAAACAATCACTATTTTTATTTCTGAAGAAGTCACCAACTTCACGATTCAAAAGCCGCTAGAAGTCGCTAAATTATTTTTTGTCGCTAACTCATGAATTTTTGCCGCTAACTACTCATGAAATCCGCTAGAACTAGCGACAAAGTCGCCAGAACGGCAACACTGAAACAGACGACAAAGAGTGTTTTCTCGTTCTTGCTTTTACAATTGCCATAATACACTACTTTCTCACTCGCACACGCAGGACGTTTAGTATGCGAGTATACTCGTAATTCAAAAAGATGTTTGGCAACGGCGGAACTTTTAGATAGTGTTCAAATGTGAATTACGTTAAACTGGACTGGACTGACCACCACTCGTATGTAGACAATAGTTTTCCCAGAACGGTTAGTACGCGAGCTCATTTTCTCGCATATCAGATTCAGTGCATCTCTCTCCATCGTGGATGATCGGGGCTAGTTAGAACAAGATACACTGAGCGACAAAGCGAGCCGCGGTGTGTCATGCTAGCCATCCTAGCTTAACTTTTTTACCAATTATTAAAGAAAACAGACACTACTAGTTCATTTTCGACTTTCAAGCTGGTTTTGCTCATTATAAGTTACTAGCGAAAAATTAATTACAATGATTTTAAAAACCGTCTGTATTTTTTACTTAATTAAATTGAAAATTGTATTAAATTCTGTTTTGTGGTTTAGAAGGAGTAAGCAGCCAAAGATATGAGCACAAACAGAGGCGTATAGCAACTTCGTTTTATACTATGTTAAGGTTCATGATCGTCCCTTCTTGCATGTTCTTAAAATTTAAGGAGAAATATATGAAAAGTTACATATAAAGGCTTGAAAATGTTAATATGGTAACTGTCAATCTTTAACATTAGAACAGCATTATAACTTAGTTCATTAACATGGTCATTATAAAAATATTTTCTATTAAAATTTGCTCACACTAGACACCTGTCTTACATATTTAGCACTCGTTCAAGCCAATTTGAAGCCTGCACTCTGCAAAATTTTATATGCTCGTAATGTTGTTCTAGTCAAAATAATTTTTCACTAGCGGCGTTGGAAAATAAAAAAATTAAAACTAATTTTATTCAATTTAAATAAAATCAGTAAAAAATATAAAATTACAAAGTTGCAACGAGTACATTGTTGCAGAAAACTGGTGTTATATATCGGTTTCAAGAACTGAGTAAATGCTGTATCGTAACGTTGACTGACTTATCTCCCGCTAAGTACTCGAATAAACTAAGACCTTAGGAGGGCTACTGAAGGGCCAATAAAGAAAATCATTCGATGTTCCACTTACCATCTGCGTGCAAATCTGCAAAACCATTATTACAAGCAAAAATAACGTCTAAATGGATAGTGTTAACGGTTAGTCGGAGTGAAAGCATCGTTTGTAGGTCTGTAGGCCTGTCAACTGCTGGAAGTAGGCGTCGCAGTGTGCGCGCGCGCGAGTGTGCGGGTACGCAACGGAGATAGCTGGCCGCAGGGGCTCCCAACTTAAAGAGAAATGCGCCGCTCTACCTAATTTTCCATTTATTGTTACTACTTACCTTAAAAGTACCTATCGATGTTCATATGTTCATGTACTGAAGAAAAGCATATAGAGTACTAGTAAAACTTATTAAGTGGCTCAAGCCTGACTTTGGCTACCAAATTAACATTTTTGAAAAAGTACATACCAGGATATCTTTAAATAATAAACAACTTAAAAGAAGGTTGCTAACAAAAAAGTGAAACAAGTCGAGAGTACTAGTTATGTGACGTGATTATCTACAGAGCATAAGGCAGCCGGGCGATAGTCGGTGGGCGCGGGCGTGATGTACGGCGGCAAGGCGCGCTAGCGCCGAGCGGGCCGCGCGTGCGCCGCCCTGGCTACTCGGTGGTGGTACACAATTTTGGTGGGAAGTGAGTAGGGTGCGCCCGCGCCACAGTCAGTCGGTGCTACGCGCGGTACGCGCTCGCCTTTTACTTAGTGCAGTGCGGTGTACGTACGGACAAAATTGGACCACAAACTATAATATAGTGCCACTACAGCGACTTTTAAACTAGTGTACGTTAAAATATGAAACACGTTTTTGTTCCATTTTTGAAAATTACATTAACAATTTTGTGAAAAATGGAGCAAATTGCGGGTGTTTTGGGAAATGTTTGTAATTGGCATTTATAAAGTGACGTGACAGTGCCGCGGATTGTTGGAGTACACAGTGGATAAGCACTCTGGACGCCAGTTTTACTTTTTCTAATATTTTCCTGTCTTCTTTGTAAATATTCGAGGGAAATTTAACTATTTAGTTATATTTCATTTTTTTATTTATGCCAATCACACTTTTCCTTTTTCTTTTTATTCTTATTAACTATCGAACTATTTGATTCCTTTAATTAACAGCATGTATTTACTAATTATATTAATATAAATAAATAAATTTAGATTTTTTTAGTTACTTAATTTCAGCGGAAAATTTGTGTCGAGTTTTCTCTTGTATGGCCGGGTGGGCAGAGTTCAGTTTTCGGCTGATATTCGGGTTAGCCGGGGTCGGACGACTGGTTTTTTAACAGTTCTAACGGGCGCGCGCGCCGGTCCGCAGCGACACAAATTTTTACGCGTTTCTTTGTTAAAATTTATTCTACTTAATTATTACTGATGCCCAGTTAATATAACTGAATGTAAATTATTAACCCCAATGTAAGCCATAAGTCCAAACATTTTCGTAAATATCAAAGCTAATCACACGTAGCAAATGTAACTTAAACGCGGAGTATTACTTTATTAAGTCTTATAGGTGCTTTTCGAACTAGTAATGCATGTCATAAATACTTATGTATTGATCAGTCGTAGTATAATTGCTTTCAATAAAGGTACTCGTAGTTGTTACTTAAGACCATTCCTTCGTAGGCACCTGTTGACAACAACGTTACTCGCCCTACTAAGCGCTGAAGTCTGTCATTCTTGTTTTCTAGTTTCCACCCCGATCCTGTGCTTGTTGCCCCACTTTCGACCCTGGGTTCTCCCCTGTACGCTGTTGAAGGCACTTAAGTGATTCCCGTGACATTTGACAAGTGACGCGCCTATTTCGAGCTCGAGGAACTGTTGTACAAGTGGACTATTTATGATGTTGCCGCGGATCTGATAGGAGAACACCGCACTCTACTTTCGATCTCGCCACAGCATATCCAGGTGAGTTCTCGACCTCTCAACGCCAACGAGCATCGTACAGCCTGCCGTACATTGACACGTAGCCATATAGCATTGCACATTTTTTTTTGCTTTTATTTACATGGTCCATATAGGGAGTTCATACAACCCAATGCATCGCCTAGTCTTCGTATCAATGCATGGTTGACTCGAATTATTAATTTTGTAGGTATTACGATTTTTATTTCGAAATAACCACACCATTACAATAATTTTATACACTTTTGTATAATTTTCCCTGTCATTTTCGTCTTTGCGAATGTTATTTATTATTGTTAATTTAATTTATTAATGACAAACTCATAATACTATGTACTATTATGTGAATTTTGACGTGCATGCATGATAACGTCGTACATTTGTTACATCAAAGTCAATGTCAAGTTTAAATTGTATTCTAGCACTTGAACGGCAATATACAACAATAATTTCGATTCGATCGTAAAGTAGCCTCCTTAAATCAAATTCCACGACGTGACTTCAAACCGAAATAAGGCCGAACGATTCCGACGAGGGTTGATTACGTTAGTCAAAATTAAGTGTTTTGAAACTTATTACTTAGTTCCGCACAACCAGGTCAGCGCAGTGTTTCTTAAGTCTAGACAAAACCTAAATGCGCAGCAGGTGCTTTATACCTAATCGTCTTGCTGCGTTCGCTGGACACTTATCTATTTATTTTCATAAAGTAATTAAACGCTTAGATGCAATAATTAAGAGAACTGTTCGAGCGGAAAGAATTATTGTCAGTTGATGAAATATTAAAAAAATTACGGTACAACGTTTTCATTTAGGGTTACATCGTTTTGCACTGGGAATGCGACCTAGAATTACAGGACAACAGTTGTTCGGTGCCTAGCGCCCACGAGCTACATTGCTTCACAGTGAGTTTGGTGACTCATTAGGTTCCGTCGGCTCGGAGGCGAAGGTTGCATGTATCATCCACGACCTCTACAATGTTAGTAATTAAAACTTTTAGGTGACACATTACAGAATAAAAAAAACTACTTATAAATCTATAAGCCAAGTATTTTAACGACGTCTTCGGTTGTAAATGGCATTACGTCCGCCCGCCCTAGTAATCGTAACCATTCAATCGTGGTTTCAAACTGTTCCTTCAGAAACAGCGTCTGATTGTTTGAAATAAGGGTTCTGTACAGCTATTGTAAATTATATTATAATCAGGATCACGATACTGTACTTACTAGGCATGTATTAATACGTAAGTCTTTTCAAGATCGTCGAACTATTTTCAAATAATCTGTATAGATATTCGAATCCAGCTAAACGTATACAATATTTTATTAAATTTCGTTCCATTTGGTCTGAAGAATTAAATATTACATTTCGCCCGCCTTTAATGCCTTTGCAGTAGCAATACGGTTGCATCAATTCAGTCAGTTCCGTTTCAAAGCGGGGCATACCTATGACTACTGGGTCTTCGCCCAGTTCGGTTGACCTTAGTGAGCCCGTATTCAAGAACTGCCGCCTGCGCAACAAGTCGGTGTGCCCAAGGTCATTTTCGTGCAGCAGCAAGGACAAAGGCCAATGAAAATATAATAAATATTCTTCATTACTTCAAAAGGCTAGGTTCATACTTATCTTATCTTAAAAACATTCACTGTTATGAGTGCTTTAAATATAATTAATTACTCTTAAATTTCTTTATTTAAATAAATTTTGTTGAAGATAAAAAATATTTTATCTTTTTCACTGACGGAATTTTGCCATCTACATACATATACCAAATGTCAAATCAAACCGACCTCAGGAAGTCAGTCATAATTCACTTACTTTACAATCGAACGGATAAATTGTAAAATTTACACTTTCAACGTTTAAACTTTGCAGCGCAAACAAAAAATATCGGCAAATAAAAGCTTGTAAGAAAAATATAGCCGTCCTATATTTCTGATAAAAAAACTCTCCAAATAGTGGCCACTGGGCATGGGCGAATATTAGTATTGTTCTGAATACATTGACAAGTGTATTTGCTCAATCTGGTTTGCTGCCATTAACAACATACAATGTACTCGTTCATGCACTTATGTAGTATTAGATTGTTTATTCATAAATGCAAAGAGAACAAAAGTTTATTAAATAATCTAAAACAATGTAATAATAAAATAACTAAGTTTATTTTTTAATGACATTATCGCACATGTATAATAATTGTATGTCTGGATAAGTTATTGCGGACTGTCCATAAAAGTACCTAAGCACTAACATATTTTGTTTCTGTTTGATTGCACTTGTGATAACACAAGCCGAATAGGGTGCATGTGCAACAACCCGATCCAATGGAAAGCTGTTATTAGTGAGTCGTCAATTGCATTTAACATTGGCAAGCGCTAAGGTCTACGTCTACCAGTGACACATATACCGCGGGGCCGCGGCGCGGGCGCGGGGCTGTGCGCAACTTTCACTCGCGCGCCGGAGATGTGCGCCGCTCCGCGCGGTGGATCCGCGGCAATGACCACGCGAACTGGCAACAAGGCGACATGTCAAGTGCAACAAGAGAGTAGCACACATGCGCTTTACTCGCATCAGGATTAGACCGACACCATACTGTATAGTCACGTGCAGGCCAATCTCAGTCGGGTAGTTAGGATTTAGTTCAGGAACTTAGCTCCAAGCCAAACAAGGAATCTGACGCAAAGCGTAAACAATCTGGCATAGAGAGCACCATAATTCTAGGGTACACTGTATTTTTATATATCTGACTATGATGACTTTAAATACAATTATTTTGAGAACGTTGGTTGTGATCAGCTGATCCCAGAAGCCGCGCCTGCGCAGCGCTTTCACCACGATGGCCAATGGCCGCTCGATCGTTGTTATTGATTCTAGCGACGTCGCGTGCGCGATTTATATGTACTTACCTACCCAGTTTTATTTCATATCAAATGATAAAGCAGAGTAATGATAAAATTACAAATATAAAACAATCTTCGCTCATTTACAGACGGCTACAAAGCAATTTTTTTTGCGAAGACATTGTATGCTCTATTAAACCTTTCTCAAGGAGCAGACAGATGCATACCAGGACTTCAGATTTAAGCAATAACTTTCTGAGGAGCTTGCCTTCGCTTGGTATCTGATATGGGGTCTCCAATCCATAACTTTCTTATCACAACATTCGTTAGATTTGTTAGAGATTCATCTTGCGCTTTGGCATTTACACTTGGTACTTTGGTTCTTTTGCGGATCTTGTTATTACTTATTGCGTTTTGATTCGATCCTGAAAAAAGGCACTTAAGTATCTCCGTCGTTTAATAGATAATTTATAAAATAAATAAATACATAATTATTACATCTCCGTGTTGTACCCACATCATCATTGATATGTTAGATAGTATACTCGCCATTCAAAGATATTCCATTGAAACTGCGTTATTGGTAAAAAACAGCATAATGTCCCAAACACTAATCAGGTCCTGTACCACAAAACTTATAAGTCTACAATTTGACATAATTGTAAACTTTTTATACAAAAACATATGTTAAATTGTAGCCCGTGTAGGTTTTGCGGTATAGACCCCTGCCCACCGAATATTAGCCTAGAGCTTAGTGAACAACTGTGATTATAAATACACCAAACTAGTATGAAAACGCTTGGTTAATAATATATACATTTGTATTATTGTGTAAGTATGTATTTATTTGTATAGGTCTGTACTAAAACCGAATGGATTCTACGAGTATCGTTGTAGTATAACGATCAGTGTGTGCTGTGCAGTTTGCATCGCAAAAGGCGGAGCGCGCAAGGAGAAAGCTACTCATCTCGGCGAACCGGTCGCACGAGCCGCCGGCTAGACCTAATTCTTAGACCTAGACCGACACACTCCTCTGACCTAAAAACATAATGGCTTCTTGTTTCTTACTTGAGGAAAAAAATAGCTTTTCTTTGATAACTAAACACGTTTTTTCTTTGTTAACGTCTGACTTTGTTAGGGAAAGGCTAACTCGTTGAAGTCTATTACAAGCGATTGTGTTCGGCTGTGTATACCAACATCGTTACACATTAAAAAAAATTAAGAAGCAAAATTTATCTTTTATATAATATACACAATGAACAATGCTTTTATTAAATAAAAAGCAATAAGTACCTTATACAATGCAGAATACCATTCAAATTTTAGGAAACCATAAAGACACATGTTACGACGAACAGGACAATACAGTTCTTGAACACATGTTGCCCAAAATACATGTCAGTAAAGGCTTTCCCATCGCGTGAGGCTTTCTCCGGGTGTAAGATAAAGGGCTGCGACAGATGTACCACGAACCCTTCAATCAGTCAATATTTGAATTCAAATTTGGAACGGCAGGTAGAAAAAAAAGAACATGTGCATGTACAGTGTGGGAACATACATTGTCGGGACTGCGTCAGCCAGTCACCAATTTAAGTATTTATTTTTGTATTTGAACAGGTACAAATGTGACGTAAGTTAGGCTATACTCGCGCGTGATGTTTACGCTAAATGTATGGATTCGAATTTGACCAGTCGAGCAGTCCTTTAATAATTAAGCCATGGGTTGTTTATTTGTGTAGATAATACGTGCATAAGTGAAATAACTATTAGGTAATTTCTAATGATGTCTAAACAGTACACCGTTTTTTTGTGGAAAAGGGAGGAAAACGAGCATACGGTTCACCTAATGGAAAGTGACCAGCGCCACCCATGGGAACCAGCGACCTCAGGAGAATGATTGATGGTGGTTCTTACCGTACGAAATGTAGTGGCAAGCTATTAGTTTACTCCGGTATTCTATGAGAGTGTAGTACCTACTATCCCGTTCGAGCCGGCCATTTGTACTGCAAACTGCAACTGGCTGCACTGTGGCTCTACCACGTTATCAGCATACCCCCGTCAGGGTATTGCTCACTAATTATTATTATTATCGGTCACTCATTTGTGAAAACCTTTGGTAAATTATCAATAGCTACTGGAAGTATCTACGTTATCTCACCAAAAATATTCTAAACTTTGTAGATATTGTAAAATTTGCCTTTGTCAATCCGCGTGTCCGTCTGTTTTATGTTAGTACGCATTTATTGATTTGTTAGCTTTTAATCGTTAGCTACTTGTTTGCCAAGTTGCTTTGATAGGAATCAAAATCGTTTTATTTAATTAATTTCCAAGATATTTACTATTACTTTAGATATAGATAAATAGAGATAGATATATTAGATAATTTAAAGTAAAATTAAAATTGTAATGACAACACAAAGAAAAATTAGGGCAATCCATTGCCCTAATTTTTCTTTGTGTTGTCATTACAATTTTAATTTAATAATTTGAATGTTAAAAACATTTAAAAAATAAAAATCGAAAGAAATTTCGGCTACAAAAAAAAAATTAATTTAAAGTAGTCTACATACGTATTATAAATGCAAAAATATAAATACATCTAACGGCCTGTCTGTCTTTTTAGTTGTTAGATGCACTTCACTGCTAACCACTAAACGGATTTTAATAAAATTTGATGTGTATCAAATCACATGCCATCTGTGTAGACGGCTGGATTCTCCAAAAAGTGTAAAGGTTCCTTTTATCTTAAAAGTAATTAAAAAATATCAATGCTATCGAAAAAAACTGGTCCTAAACATTTAGTTTAAACATAGGCGACAACTCGCTCAATCCTTAAGTTTTGTGCACCTCGCAGAGCATTGCCAAAGCGAAATAAATGGTTTTTGAATGATTGTATTACCTACTGGGACAATAATAATGCGCCGGAGCACCTGACAAAAGGTGTCATCCCTTAATGGGTTATTGGGCTGGAGACGTGTCGAGTTACTCCCGCGCACATGATCTAACATCCGGCTTTTATTAAAACGATATCCGGTTCGTTCCGGATTTAAGGGCGATATAAATAAGGGGGTGAACACAATAGGCCGCCTCTAATGACGGGGTAGGAGCTTTAAGATCACTACAAAAGCGTTATCTAAACGACCATAAACAAATTACAGTGGGATTTAGACAATAGAAAGAAGTATGTGATGAAATTTGAATTTCTCATTATTATTTTTTATTTCAACTGTATTTCATAGAGCAAGTACTTGCGAATTGGAATTGTATTTTTGCACATTTCACATATTTCAAGCTATTTTTGGGTTTTTAAATGAAGATAGCAGACGTTTAATCTTCGATCTCTCACTACAATTTTATAAGAAATATATTATATATATATATATTTTTTTAAGTATTTGTTACAGATGTTCAATAACTTACGATATCTCGATTAACGATCTTGTTAAACAGTCATGAAAAAGAAACATTTATGGTAAAACATTTATTTATACTTAAAAACAAAATGCCATCGTCAACAAAACTTACATATTTTCACATACGAGTACAAACAAAACATAATCATAAAGTGATTGAAAATGCATTCTAATCAATAACTTTAAAAATATAGCTTAGTAGCTTAGCAATTCCCCTAAGTATTTTAATATTTCCTTTCTACGAATCTTCATTTCGGCTCCAATGTATGCAATGCGTAACAGCATGAGTCCTTAACATAATATAACGTTATCATCGCTCCTTTTCTAACTCGTGAAAATTCAATCAATCCAATAATGATCAACACTGGTCATTAAATTTCCTAGCCTATTTAATATACCTATTTTCCATCTTTTGTTATCTTTTTAGTTTTTACCCATCAGCCCTTAACCATGCCATGTCGATCTCTAACTAGAAATTTAAAAACAACTAGCTCCATGTAAATGGTCCCTTAGACTGTATCTGCCCCACTTCTAGACATTAAATCAACATTATTATCGCTGAGATCTAACAAACGATATTTGGCACTTGTCTATTGACGTTTGTAGTGACGAGGCTAAGGCGTGTTGATTTACGTATCTAACGATTATCGACTAAGGGTGGCAGGTTATTGCAATCGATTATAGTGACGATTTTAAAAAATATTTTTATTTGAGTTACACCAACTATCTATCTATCTGAGTTTACAACTTGAAAGTATACCCTTTCAAACAAAACAGTAATTTTTCAAATCGGTCCAGCCGTCTTCGAGTAATCGCGGAACATACTCCTCCTTTTTTTGAAGTCGGTTAAAAAGGGCGCTTTCTAAGTCATGGGGATTTTTTTGGTTCATTTTAATGTTTGACTTAATGTTTTGATATCTTATTGATTTTGTAATAAATTAATCGATTTCAACAAATTTACGAAAATGTTATCTGAATCGAAACGAAGAACTTGGTCACTACACTAAGTTTAAGAAAAAAAAGACTTAATATGTAACTGTTTACGTGTTGAGTTGTTAGTATGAAATAGTGTATTATTACGATAGAAATAAATGTAATAACCACTTAGTTGCACCTCAAAAGAGCATATACATAGCTTTTAGGTATCTGTGAAGCTCAAAAGTTGTTGAATATTTTATTTATAATTTCAATGGATAATGCACATTTACGTTATATGGGTGTTGTCATGTGTCAAATGATGGGTCTTACATATATACTTCTATAAATAGATGTTTATTAATGGTATTCTGTAACAAATCCCTTGTCAGTATTATTGTATAGACATTAACTATTGTCTTATGTTTTCGCGACTTGTACACATTGAAATATTTTGTATAGATATTCCTAATTAGATATTTTTAATGTTTACTCCGCAACACCACAATCTTCGCCGTTTCCTTTCCTCGACACAATAAACTGTTTATATGATATTGGTAGCTAAGTAAGCGCGCAGGCTCTGCGAGTGAGGTGGGGCTTGTGCGAGCGAGACAGCGCACGGGCAATGTCCTGATTTGTCAATAAACTTGACCCACATTTCATTGAGAACGAGTTGGGCAGGAATCTTTGTAAAACCGTGTCCATATTTTTCTAATTTATATATACTTTATTTTATAAACGTGCAAATTAAGGTTTTATATTATTTTACTTCATTTCAGACTCTAGTCTTAACTCTATGAAATTGTTGGTGATATAATTAAAATTATATTTTAGTAACTATGAGCAACACAATAAAGAAATCCTTCTTCACATGCAATATTAGCGGTCTGTATCGACTGTATCCGATGTTAGCAAAAATCCGGTGCCTCACCATGACACGGTCGAGCTTACTCAATGCTTTATCTGTAACCCGCGACGTAGTCTGGTTAGAACAGTTTGATTGATTTTCCGCGGGACGTATGTATTTTCGAGAATTAAAAAATAACTCATTATTATTTTCAATATGCAAACTAGCGCTTTGCCAAATTTCGTCATGATCTGGTTGTGTCGTGAAGAGGTAACAAACAAAGAGACCTCTATTCTTTTGCATTTATTATGTAACACAAAGTAGTATGAATAACTCCCTGGAGGCCGGTGGGGCAGTCTTTATAAAATGCAATCAGTTTGCTTTCGAGTATAAAAGAGAATAAACTGTTAAGTATTTATGTATGTGATAAATTAGTCAATAACACGTATAAGTTAGTTAGTAGTTTTTGTAGTTTGATTGTTTTATTATATTTAGTATTGTAATAGTCCACCTGTTGTCCACTTTTAGTTAGTTAGAAAGCGTTATTAGCGTAAGTTGCATAGTACGAAAAGCAGCAAAAATATATTATTAATTGTAATTCAGATGTCTGCATCATTTTAAAAGGATACCTAGATTAAATATTTACAGTATGTTATTATTTTGTGTTGCTATCTATAACGTGAACATTTTACCGTAAGCGTGCGTAAATAAATAATCTTAAGAATTTTACTAGGAAAATTATTTTATTTTTACTTATCTAACTTTACTTTGAATACTCGTAGCTCGAAGACTCAGGAAGTCTTATAAAAAAACAAAAGTAGATATCACATTGAAGTATCTAAATTAACAAAAAAAAGCTTTAGTGAAAAAAAAACAGTAGTTCCAAATAAAAGAGGAATGTGTAAAAGGTTTAGTATGTGCGCAGGCTTAGCGTGAGGTCCTCGTCCGGTGTAACGGTCCTGAGAGGGCAGCATTTCGAGCGAGCGCGGCGCATGCGCGCGCCGCTGTTGCTACGCCGCGCCGAATACTCTGTCTACTGCCCAAAAGAAGAGGAACGTCTTCCCTACTATACTACTGTGACTAGCTTTATAACCAAGCTTAGAGTAGTGCAGCTAAGCTCTAACTTCTTATTGTACAAATACTTCACCAAACCTTGGTGTAATATCAAGTAAATTAAATTCATTTAAAGTACTTAATTATCTGGAACAAATTATTCCTAATTGCACCCCATTTTAGTTACTTCAAAAACCAAGAGTTGATAGTGACTACAGCGACCAAAACGCAATACTTAAGCAACGCTGCTATTTGACGAACGGATAGCCACTAGGCTATAGTCGTTAGTGACCCTGATAATGAAGCGAGAGGTTCCGGGTTCGAATCCCGGGAGGAGCAATTGTTTGTATGATGAATATGAATGTTTGTACCCGAGTCTTGGATATTATATGTATAAGTATGTATTTATTTATCTTTGCAAGTACATATGAATATCCGTTGTCTAGTACCCATAACCGACCACGTCCAACCGGTCACTCTGGAAAGCCATGGAGGAGGCCTATGTCCAACAGTGGACTTCTTGTGGCTGAGATGATGATGATGATGAGTAGGTACCCATAATACAAGCTTTGCTTAGTTTGGGTCTAGGTCAATTGATTTTAATTGTCCCAAGATATGAATTATTCAATCAGAGTTTAAAAGTATATACGGGTGGGTAAATACAGAGTTGGCACTTTGATCAGCTTACTTCTGTTTGCTAAACTGATCCGTTTAATTGAATTAAACGTATAACTAAACAAGCAAACTAACGAGTGAGCGGGTCTTCAGGCGCGGCTAAAGACCCGCTTCTTAAATACGGTATCTGTGACTTCGACACTTTGACAACTAAAGTGGCCATTTCAGTGTACGAGTGCAGTAATGATATAGCATTGTGTGAAATACTACACATTAAATGTGGTCGCTTTTCCATACTTAGTTCCAAAACGAATGGAACCCGACAAAAGTGAAATTATTTATTATGTTGAATGCGAGTTATTTTCAACAGTTGCCTCTCTTATACTAAATACACAGTTTTTGCGCACAATAGAAGGACACTAAACCGGCCAACTGTCTTGTACTTTGCGGGATGTCCCGTTTTTCAGCTATCATTTTGGCCGTGTCCTGTATATTAAGAAGAAAAATACAGGACCATATCAAAAACAACTTGGTCCCATATTTTCCATGAATCCAAAATTTTAGATCATGTCCTGTAAAATGACCACTCAGGATTGGTCTAATCACACTACAAGTTTTTTTTCTGTACTAAATAACTCTGAGCTCGAATAGCCAACATTTTACATTTGGGAGTAAAGTATAAGGTATTTAGTTAAGAGGTAGATACGGTTAACAATAAATGTTACTTGTTAAAATGTGTTCAAAGCAGTTTTCCTGCACTGATGGTCTGAACGGGTGAGCGATCATCTTAATTACTTGCCGGTCTTCTAAAACAACAGCCTAACTATTTTTTTGATTTATCAAACAGTCGTCTTTTATTCTAATTAGATTTATGTAAAGATTGAATAAAAACTTTATAATAATAACTCAGAAAAGCTTAATTTATATTAACTGAAAAAAAAACTCAAATAACATCAAACTAGAGAGCAATGCCAAAATAATAAAATAAAATGGTATGCACAGTACGAAATTTTCTTAGTGACATTGAACTAAAATGATTAAACTACACTTATATATTTAATAATTCAATAAATACAAAAGTTCAAATTATCTTTAATAAAATGTACTCGTACTATAAAATTAAGATCAAATCGAATATATTTTTATTATTATCTCTCTGTATAAGTTAACATATTTAATCTTAGTCTAAGCTTGAAAGTCATTGTTACCTAATGTGAGTTTGACATACTTCAGTTAATTCATTTTTAGTTTTATAATTATGTTAGTGTTGCATTTTCTATCCTCAAGTAATATTTGTTATACATTATCATAGTACATTATCGTCATCTATTCTACATATAAAATTGCAGCGCCCATCAGGGTTTCATGTAACAACCAACTTTTAACCACTAACTGCTTTTGTAGTCAATATACTAGCAATAATATACATAATATAAAATATTCATGGAAAAAGAACACCGATGGAGTCGGTAGGTAGGACATTGTTAACATTGTTAACGGCCTCTGCCCGTTGGCCGACGAGATAACCGTTAATTATAGAACTTTACTTTGAGAGGGTTCATACAAACATTATCACAAACTTTTTATGTATGACATACTAACTAAAGTAACTGTTTCTGACTGTATAAGTCACTATTATTATTTATATGTCTAAGTATATCTGTACTGTACTTACCTGTCTTCATTTTAGTAAAAAAACTGATTCGTTTACGTGCCAGCAACGCGCGTCGCTTTACATGATTCGATTATGTAAATCCTATTCGAGTCCCGAAGAGCGAACGGTTCCTTAGCACGTGGTGTGAGCAGGGGGGCGGCGAACGGCCTTGTTGGCGGCGGAGCGTGCGCGCAGTTAGCTACGTCACGCGGGCCTGCTAACGGGACCCGCACGTGGTCGCGCGCGCAGACCACTACTTGATGATAATTAGCAATAGTGTTGGGAACCTGCCCACATATGTTTGCTGTCTACAATTTGCTTGCTCGAGAAATGAATTCGTTAGGGGCTACGGTGACATTGTAAGTCATACTTAGCTTTATCACTAGAGGTTGTTATGGTAGGTTTGTTGTTATATTTCAATAAAAACTCAAGAAGAATATCAAATACAATGTTATAGGTATTATTAGTCCGTAATGAATGAGTTCAAAACGAAAATATCGTAAGCGAAATTAAGACGAATGTACCTATCTGAAATCCTTCATTCATACCTTGTTAGATACAACAACATATGAATCTATCTTTGGATTTACACCAGTTGACTTAGTAGGCGCCAAATTAAGTTGTGCTATTAGTACCAGACAACAAAAATACGTAGTTAAATTCGAGTACCTACATACATATAACATCCAAGATTTCAGAACAAACATTCATATTTATCATTCAAACAGCACATCAGTGGAATCGACCCCTTAAGCAGCCCCCGTAGCTTCGTAGTAGGGCCATCAACCATCTATCCGGTCGTTATACGACGAGTCCTTGTAACTACTACCGGAGTACTTTCCGTACGCCGTATAGCGGACATAATACGTCTGATTGAAAAGCGATATTTTTTTTATATCCGCGACAACAGCTAGCATGCTTGGGTGTCGCTCGACCCTCGAACCGAGCAGCGTATAAATCTCGCGCGCTAGAAGAAACTAGCGCTGCGCCGGCGCAGGCCGGGGAAAGGTCTCGCCCGTCACGTAGGCTGTACTTGACTTTGAAACGAGGTTTCGCGGACACGGCGGGCGGCGGTGCGGGGGACGCGTCTCAAAAAGTGAAACGTCCATAACAGTACTCGAGTGATTCACAGATTGGATCCCCGCGCTTATTGCAGTGAATTTGTGTGTAACACCAAAATCATGACTCTCATTAGACTTTCTGTCTAGCTCGCTGTTAGCTTGTCGAAATGTATAAAGGTTATTATTATACTCGTACTAAGGTTATGGGGTCTATATCGAACTGAGAATAGTGGCCAAACCGTAGTAAATGTATATTAACTGGTTTCAACAAATTTCGTTGTGATGTGCGCGCCGTAGTATCCGGTTATTTAAAGACGGATTCGCGTGACTTTCTTCTCATGAATATCTCGTAAATGGCGTCACATGACCCATTGATCTGTGGCCAACGTGATCAAACAGGATGCTTTTAAATTTTTTACTAAAATTAGGTCGCGCAACAACCTGTTGCGGCAAAACCTGCATGGTGCACTGACAAACAAACCCTTAGCCAACTTTATTATTTGCGTAGTTGAGCTTTTTCCTTAAGACGTGGAATAAATTTGACGGCGAAATTAAGCCATATTTAAAAAAAAATCGGAGTATTATTTCTTGTGAGTATGTATAGTTTCTTTGTGATATTTTGGTAAAACGAATGAAGTTTAGTAAGTAAAATACGTTGCCGAAATTTACCATCTGGTATTCTACGCAGTCTTAAGACTATGTGTTAAAAACAACTAACAATAATATGGGTCATCTGGCCTGAAATAAAGGATTTTTATTTATATTTATTTTATTTAAACGTTTACGTTGATTTGGACTGTTTTTACCTGCCTCCGCTATCATTAAAATCTCATTTAACACCTGAAAGCGGAACAAAGTAACAAACGTTTTTTTTATTTCTAATAAGTCCTTGTAATCAGGCCCGTGGATAAAAAAAAAATATTTTCCTTGGCTCGAAACTAGGAGCGACCGACGGAAACACAAGCAGTGTACAACTGTACATTATATGGATAAAAAAACCGTTGTACTAAATAAGTAGATGTATCAAAGGTAACACGTGATTTCTAAGCGAAATATAAAGTTGTGAATTGGATCCAATTTGTATTCTTCTTCTTTAATTACTTATTATGGGCGAATAAGTATAACATCACGAAACCCGTACGCAGCTTACGTCTGCGTCTGGACAATAGAAGTAGCAACATACTAGAATGCATACTTATTCAACTGATTCATTTAAAGTCTGTTTGTTCAAAATTAAATTTTTGAATCATATGAAAATCATTTACGGCCAAAATAAAACAAAATAGCCTGTAAATAGAATAGGTGATTTTAATTTACCCATACTTTGTTGCTTTAGAATGTTTTATTTAATCATTAAACAATGTTTTGGTGGCAGAAACTTACATTTTCGGTAAAAATTTTGTTTACTACTTGAGACGAGAAAGAATGAATATGGTTTAGAAACGGTTACCTTTCAAAAGTCTGCCTTAACTCTCTATACTTAGTATAGGCGGTCAAATTGTAATATTGAATAAATTCAGTAAAGTCCTATTGTAAGCGTACTTATGGAATGGGATGTAGCCGGTTTTCCAAAAAGCTGTTATTGAGGTCACGTTGGT
The DNA here is from genome assembly GCA_963691745.1 of Ditula angustiorana. Lineage (NCBI taxonomy): Eukaryota > Metazoa > Arthropoda > Insecta > Lepidoptera > Tortricidae > Ditula > Ditula angustiorana. Next base: position 17,488,716 of record OY829472.1, read on the forward strand.
TCCGTTAGTTCGGGACGAACCTGTTCGCCGTCGCCGTTTTGGCAGGACTTGGTGACTTCAAGAAGACACACCATTCCTTATAACTGTAATAAAAAAATAATTATTCCAATACCATGAGGCATCATAGAAGCGTTTTGATTATAATTCTATTTTATTTTAGCCAAACGTAAAACCAATAAATCGAGGTCCAACTGTCAAATCAAACTTGAACCAGACATAAACGGAAACTTTAAAGTTTTGACAATTATTTCGATGTGTAAATATTGTAATTTGTGTATTTGAGAATTTATTAAATACAATTCAACTCGTCCAAGCTTCTGGTCTTCCCATCAGGGGAAAACGCATAAAAGATATCAAAAATTTGAAACTTTTCAGGAGAACTAACTGTCCTCCAATTAGTTAAATTCAAATGGCGTCATTAGGCCAATGACGCTGTAAACACGTACCGACTGGCGATCTAACGGGATGGGGCTATATAGTTGGAAACAGAAATAATGAACTACTATCGTTCTATAGAGCTGTCATTTCGCGTTGATACCGTTAAATAGTTGAAGTTTTTGACGTCTCTAATTATTGCCCTGATTCTGCGTTTGCTGCGTGCCAGGGTTCCCACGCTAGGTGCGCGACGCTTTACGACTTGATTTCCTTTCTTTCTAAAATTTTGCATTCCTGGCCAAGCTACGTATGATATCTAATAACTTAGAAATAAATATCGTAGTAAATAATTGAAATTGTGCCCAGGTAAATTAAAATATCTGAATATTTTATGGTTGTCATCATCTTAGCTTTTGAGTCTTCTTGTCTTTGGAAATGGGTCTTCTTCAATGTCATCCGATGTCTCTCCCATGCCACTATCATCCAGTAGAAACCGGCATGTCATTGGATGTTGTTAAAGGAATTGCTTACATCCTCTTACAAGAAAAATAGTTTTCGAAATGAGGGAAAATGACATCATGCTACTGATGTCAGGGACAAACATTTGGTTATGTCCACAAATGCGAAAAAAAATGAGCAGTGACCGTTACATAAGTATTTCTGTCTACATTTCTAAAGAAAGAAACCATAACGAGGCTAGCGATTGTTATAATGTTCGTTAATCATGTAGAGTTTTTGTATGTCATCATACGACTTCTACTCATTTAATTGCCGTATGGCACTACAAACTTACCTAAATTAAAGTGTGTTTCGTTTTTATTTCTCATTGTGGTATTTGCCTTCTAAAAAAGGGAACAACACATAATTTAAAATAAACAGGTTGGTAAACTTCTATTAATAAAGGGGTTAGGTTATAATAGGTTATATCCCTAACATCACTGTCATCACCACATACTATAAAGTAGCTATACGTTCTGAAGACTGACAGGAGACTGTTCTCATATCTTCAGCTGCCTTACTGCTTCTAAACCACGCAATGGATTTTGATGCGGTTTTCACTGTCATTTAGAGATATTTTAACGGAAAGTTTTTATTTATATTTCATCCTAATTGTACCCGTGCGAAGCCGGGGCGGGTCAGGCTAGTAAGGCAACAAATTAATTAGAAAAAAACATAATTGAATAAAAGTACATTTTTTTCGGGTAATTAGTTACTCCATTTAACAATTAAACATTTCATTTATTGATTGTCAAGTCATGTACATTATAAATATGGATGTTACATTGTCAGCCCATGATGCCCTGTAAGGGCACACAATAATATTTAATAACGAAATCTAGGATTACATAATATTATTATGATGTCCAAAATATGATAAGAAACATTTGTTAGTAAAAAACTCGATACTTATAATACTAGTACTTAATTGTGCTTTCATTTTTTAAATACCTAGTTCTTTCGATTTCCTTTTTTTTTAAATTATTTATGTTGTTTACGCTTTGATTACTAAAATTTTTTTTTAAACAGAATTGATGCCACTGATATATACTTTACAGCTGATAAAATCCAGAAAAACTGCCGGTATAGTTTTGGTAAACAAACTTTTTAACCTATGCGTATCCTTTGAAACGGTATTTAAATCGATTTATTTGTTACAAAGTGATTGTTAATTTTTTCTGTTATAAATATAATTTACAACAAAAAAGTAAATGTGAGTAATTTATTTTTTATTATTTTATAAAACTTAATACAAGAACAGCGGCGTAAATTAGCGTGAGTAGCAAAAAAATGTATGTTGTTAAAATGTTATATTTATGATTTTCGAGTTAGTGAATGACTAAAGATTTGAATTGCCGCTAGAGGGTGGGTAGCGTGCGCCGAGACGCCGCCATGCTGCGATCACACAAAGTTCCGCTGCGCTCGCGCATAGCAGTGGGTCAGTGTGCCGCGCGTTGATGTCTTTTCCACGGTTTGACTTCGATATCCTTAACTCCGTGTTTAAAACATAGTTACGGATTAACCTCACTTAAGCGTTCAATGGTGTAAATAGAATCATACCAGAAATATAAGTGACAGTGAATTTTACTGTTTTTTAAACAACAAAATGCCGCGAAGCCACCCTTGATGCGACCATGATAATAGCTGTTGGTATATTTTGGTAAGCGGCGTACATTTACTCCTTTAAAGTTATTCCATTATACCTTTGTTCGGAACAGTCAGCAACAGATATTACTACACTGTCGAGAGTGTCAAAAAGATACAAACACAACTCTATTACCAAGAATGTAAGAGCTTGTGTAGTTTTGATCTCTTCGAGTATGTAGCTGGTTCTGCTCTTGACTGTACATGAATTAGTAATCTACAGAAAACCATTAATTATGGCCCTCGTATTATTCTGTGAAATGTAAAAGTAACGAATTTGACAATCTAGCGATAAGTGATTGTATAAATAAATATTCTAATAGGTAAACTAAACAGACTAAGAAGTGAACTTTACGGGCTTTAAAATAAAGTGTTAATTTTAGACATTTAGAAAGTAAAAGTTCGGTAAATAATATGGTGGACGGAACTAATACGTGTTAATCATCCTGTCGAAAAATATTACATAAAATATTGTTGTAAATATAAAATATTGTTTCGAGACATGAATGGCATTGGTAATCCGTAGTAAGTACATCTATATAGTTATACTTTGTTCTTACAATGAGCTGAGCTGATAAATAAGAAAGTATTAGTTTAGTAAAGCTCAGTTCAAATTAAATATGAGATTCAAATGTTAATTAACATCACATGATTTATTTTGGAACAACAAGAACAATGTTACAGCTTTATTAACTTAATTGAAGTAGCTCTTGTTATAATATAAGTTCAACATATTAAAAAAATATATAATGATGAGTGTTGTAACCTACCAAAAATAAAGCCGATAAAAGCGTCAAAAAACTTTTAACAGTAAAGTCTTTTTGATTTTGAAAAATATATCAAAAATGATTTAGATGAAAGAGGAATTTAAAGAATACAAACTTAAATGTATTTACCAAAAATAACAGAATCATTTATTCAGGTAGCTTCACTGATCGGATGTGACGGCAACAATTGATATGGCAACCAACGTTTATCGGTACTTTATCTTCCTATATGATATCCTATTTTTGATGTGATATCCCACCCCTTCCAGAAAACTATCACCTGCTTGAACGGGATATAAAAAATTACAGTTCATGTTTAGGGTGTTTGACCTCGCGCCTAGACCGAACCCGAACCTGTTGACCGAAGAAATAAGCCACACCGGCCAGAGGGGGCCTGACAGGCGGCCACTTATTAACCAAATAATACCCGATAAAATCTTAAACATTGTTTTTGAACAGGAAAAATTCGTAGTTCTCATTTTTAATTAAAGTTACTTCATCGAAGAAAATATTTTTTTCAGTAATAGCTGCACACCTGAAGATTTAATTGACATTAACTAACTTTTCCTCAGCAATGGCTATCTACGAATCACTATCTAGTGATTCCTCTTAGTGCGGCAGTAGGAGTAAACTGGTAATAACTCTGAGGCTAATTTGCTCCAAAAAGTTATATATGTTTAAGGCGCTAATTTGATAGTGCGCACGAGTATCATGCATGCATGTGTAATTTAAGAAAACTTAAACATTTTCTACGGTCTTAATAGTAAGGTATGCCGCTTTGCGATATTTTACTGCTATATGCGAATTGTATATCCTGATGATTATAATTTGGTTTTCTATTTCATGCCTTTGCACTGCTGATAAACGATAGTAGCATGCGAACAAGTGTGTTTAATGCGAGTTGTAAATTGCAGAGCAAAAAATACTCCGTATCCATTGAAAATTCGTCAGTGATGCGAAAGCTCACTTCATGTTTAGCGTTTAGCACTGCGACCCTTAATTACCCCCTTTAAAAAGGAGGAAGTTCTTGATTGCTTTGTATATTTATATTTTGATGTACCTACTCTTTATTATATAAACCATTTTTTTCTTATTTCTAGGGATATTTTTACAAGATCGGATAGTGGGACTAATGCCAAAGTACCTACTAGAACTTCTAAATTTTAACTCGGATTTCATTCGGAACGATATATTAATGAGTGTAATGAATAAATCATTCATTGCACTCCATTACAAGGCACTTAATTATTAACCTATTAATAAAGTTTTCAAAATGTTTCGAAGTAAATAAAGTTTTTAAATGTAACTCTTTATGTTTAAATATATTAAACACATTATACATATTTTATTGCGCATTCTAAATGATTATCAACTGGACGAAAATTAAATAACGAGGAACCGGTTTTTGTCATTTTAATAAGTCAACCACGTTCAAAATATCCGTACATTAAGAGAGATGTCGACAATGCGTTGCAAATAAAAGATAAGTCGGATTACAAAAGCACAATACAGAAATGGTATGTTCCGGAGAAGCCCCAAGGCCAGGCAGGCTCATTAGGTCGATCCCCCTCCCACGTGGGCGACGACCCCGGCCCGGGACTCCGATAACTGTAAACGCGGTGTAAATAGTTTCTTCCCCAGGCAATCCCAGAAAAAATATAGGCCGTTGACCGCGGGAAACGGACAGCGTTCTTTTTTGAAGTCGGAAGTATTCTGAGTTTATCTGTTTAAGGTTCTGCCTAAAGCTTATGGATTAGAAGTTAAAATAAATTTTATTTAGTTGCATTTAGAACATTGTTGATCATTTTTATTTTGTACGGTCAAGAGTGGCAATATTTTATTAGTGAATTTTTGTGTTGGTATTATAATTTATGATATTCAGTATAGATTAGATTCTACGTACCCATGTCAAGTCTGTCCATCTGTCTGTTTGTTATATACAGGACTACTTTATCTTTTAGACCAGATACTTACTACATAAATAATATGCATAGACATACCTGTCACTTAAGTTCATTGTTATAGGAACTGTATACGTATATTTCTTACCCTTGCTGTGTAGAAATAAGTACTTCAAACATAATTTTAAAAAGTCAGAAATTTACCCAAAAGGTCTCTATTACTAAGACTCGTCTGTCTGTCCGTCTGTCACAGGACTCTATCTTTTAAGACTTGAAAATTTTACAAGACTGACTTCGTAAAAAATTAAAGTCTTATGGTCAATATGGCTACTATAAGAATAAATAATAACAAAAAAAGTAAGGAAATAAAGGGAGATCTCATACAAGACACATGTATTTTTTTCGGATCCCTGTGTGTCGGAATCCGACTTACACATTGGCCGGTTTTTGTACCCAAGTGTCACGTGCTCTTTTTAAACTTATCTTATATCTATACGTATGTATAATTAGCACTAAAACCAACTAACCATTGTAAATACAGCCACAGATTACATAGTACTATGGATAATAAAGCACCTACGAAGGTACAAGGAAAAAGGGTACAATAGCATAGAAATCTTTCCGTCGAAGCTAGTTTCCGCCTGAACATCGGTTTTAATCCTTTAGGTTTTTCTAAAACAGACTACAAAATTATCGTGCAGTAAATTAGCTCGCGAGCCGAGGGTACTCTTACCGTTTGATCAGTAACAAATGGTTTTTCATCACTCAAACTCAAACTCAAAATCTGTATCGTCGTTTTATGGTTTTTGTAATTTAGGTTTTTTGTACATTAAAGAATTTACATACAGACATACATACATATTTTTAATCTAACCTGCTTTAAAGGCGCGCTATAGTCTTAATAGAGAGATTTTTTGTTATTATTAAGTATATTTCGACGCAATCTAGTCAACGCCATGAAACCTATACAAATAAAATGCAATAGCGTATTGTTTTTGTGCATACACAACTATCCAGTATGGAACCACCTGGTTTTTAAACATCTTGTGTTGGTATTTTTTTGTACTTTTCGTAAATGTGAACAAAAAGATTTTTGCAGTACGCAAAAACGCACGTACGTACGTTTTTGCAGTATACGTTTTATGTTAAATAAATACATAACTCTCGCGTAAATAATAATATGTAAACAGAAAAAGGGCCTTGCATTTCTAATCTTTACCATAATCAGCTATATTTTCTTAGGTTTAAACTCAATAGCTTCAGCAGCTGCTGACAAAAGTGATTTGACATAAAAACAGAAGCCAAACTCTAAGCTGGTACAGCGCTCTAAAAATTACTACAATATTAATAAATATACACATATATATAAGTAGGCACGAGTATTTATTATATTTCATTTATTTCTGTTATCTCCCACTAATCTATAACATCAAAAAAGGTGCATTTTCGCATCCATTATAGAGAGGTCATGCGTAAAACACTAATACAAGAATTTATTAATATTTTCTTTTTCCTTTACACACAAATAATCAATATGTTCTTTAAATTAAACAACGACTTTTAATTATGGAGTCCCAGTCCTGTCGCACGAATTTAATTGTCTGATCTTGCCATGTAGGCTATTTATTTGGCGCCACCCTAAAAAAAAATTCTGCCAAAGTAAATTTTCGTAGTCAAAATGGTTGAAAAGTTTTATTATCCAGTAGTGAACTTCATCAATTCCGCATGCCCGAGTATAACTTCGATAAATATTAATTCCTCATTAGCTTTCGCAAGTACATGTTACTGTCATCCCTGTACCACAGTATAGATATAACCAGTAAGGAATCTACGTACAAACGCTCGGAACCGACGCACGCACACAGACGCACGCTCAACACGGCCGCTAAGGCTGCTAACGCGACTGACGGCCGCCTTAGCAGCCTTAGCGGCCGTGTTGAGCGTGCGTCTGTGTGCGTGCGTCGGTTCCGAGCGTTTGTACGTAGATTCCTTACTGGTTATATCTATACTGTGCCTGTACTGCTCACGCTCTGCTGTAATTATCATCATTTCCATCATGACTTTGGCATATTTTAATGCGTAACCAGAATATAAATCTCCAGGCACCCTTAATTTTTTAGGTCATTAAAACGCATGTGCATGTTTCCATTGAGGAATTTCTTCTGTTCTACCATAGATTCAATCATCAGATCACACAAAATTATCTATGCCATCATTCCGGAAGTATGAACTACCCAACAAAAAAAAACCATCAAAATACGGCTCGAATAGATGAGCTCCATCTTTTCACAATTTATACGTTTTTAAGTAGGGTTAAAATTAATTAATTATGTCGTACCTGTTTCTGATTGCTAAGAACTTTTCAGTAGCGCTTTTAGGTTGAGCCTTTTTATTCTTTATCTATTTATTCAAATACATGCAAAAGATATCTTATAAAATAATGACAGTGACTGAAAATCGGGAGCGATTTATGTGCCACTGTTGATCGCACACTTTCAATGCGTTACAACAATTCGTTATACGAACTTTTGTAATGTAATATATATTATACTTAATTTATTAATTATTTGATGACAACATCGATTTGCACTTGTGTGGGTTGCTAGCTAGGCCCTCGCATACGCTGTCAGTATTAGGCCATTCGTTAAGTATACAAGGCACCAGATATTTCCAGGTGCGTTTACCATACATGTTTGTATATGGTGGCAATAGCACGAATTTTGGCAGGTAGGATACTTTTCGCAGATTTTGTGATCTAGTTCTATGTTGTAGGGAGGGTATATTTTTTTATTTCATCACATGCTATTATCATTAATTATGTATGTCAAGCATAGTTTTGGACTTTAGGTATGTAATTTACAATATCCACGTAGTTACGGCGGCCGTTCGGCCGTATAAATATTCTGTGCTTATAATTTAAATAATATAACCTAAAAAAAACTGTTCTTCATGCTTATTGTGCTCCAAACAAATAAAATGGATGGGACTTCAAATTATTGAGGACTCCAAGGCACACCAAACCATTATTTTTGTTTAAATTTATTGTAGACCAATAATATCGCCCCTTTCCTTTATTTCCGGGTGTGTTTCACTCGCCCTCTGAAATACTCATCATACACATATATACCAGTAATGAGTAAATCCGTTGCTCATCATTTTTTTAGTACAGACTCACAATCTAAAGTTATGTATCATCGTCTAGCCTATATGCATACGTCCCCAGGCTCTTCTCTCACAATGCGGCGACTTAGGCTGCAGTTCCCACGCGAGGCTAGAGCAGATTGGAAACTTCACACACACATACTTAATAAGAATAAGTGACTTCTGCAAGAGAGGCAGTAGGTGAAGATCAAACACATAAATAAGACTTCTCAACTTCGACCCCGTATTGTTTAATATTGAACCATATTAGGTACGTCAACTATAGGTACACGTTGATTACTAATATTTTACTATTTAATCCATTGGTTGCTTATTTGCTACGTGACAAAATGTTAAAAACTCCGTTTGGACCATAAACATGGAAAGTAGAATAACGGCAATCTATACACTTTTTAAACTGCAGCAGAAGTCTGAATATTGAATATATCTACTAAAAAAAAACACGAGAAGTCTCCATAATTTTATAAATATGGGTTATGCAAATGTTTCATTAGCCATCACCCTTTTTTTGCAAAAGCCATAAAGCTTTCAGGATTGTTTGAAACATTACCGAAATCTCACAGAACCATTGCATTTCATTAAGTTAAGATTGTTTTATGGTATCTCTGAAAAGATCACAGTTTCAGCAAAAAAGAGACGTATAAAGTAATGGAAACATTTGACAACATCTTTTACCGGCTGTAGAACAGTGTCGAAGTAATATTAATATGCGCAAAGTTTTACTCTTTTTACAATAGAGTCATGTGTAGATTTTTGAGCCCTTCGACTGGGAAGCCATATCTCTTGTTGACTATTCCCCTCCTGTTCAGACTCTAATAGTGTATTATGTCTTACTTAAAGCAGATAAATGCGAGTCTATTGCCTACATTTGTTAAGTAGGCAAATGTTACTTTTACAAGTGCGGTCGGTTATTTCAAGCCAGTGCATTTATATAAAAAAAGTTAGGCCAGTAAAAATCCTCTACAGGATTTTATTCGTGATCGTTTGTACCGCTGCTTGCTGTAAGTAGGTAATAAGAGTTAAAGGTCCGCTGGCACTGCGCGAGGCTGCGCGGGCGCCCGCGTCCACTCCCAAAAACCCGTTGTGGGCCTGTAACGGTACGCGCCGCCGCCGAGCCTTGACAAACCGACGGACAAACACTTTATATTAGGCAATTAGGATGCGAGGATTCTCAAACGCGCCGACTCTTTGTGTTTGTGCTGTCCAGGGCTTAATTGCTTAATGTCTCTGTCGCTACCTCGAGACAGACCAGGACAATATCACATACTTACTCATTGCTACGTTCGGGTATCTTGCCCTGTTACTATTATTTATATTTAAATTAAAATGTTGAATGTAAAAGTGGAAAATTTGTCTATTTTTCTATCAATAACATATGCCTAATTACTATACTCTGCTGTACCTTCTGTTGGACTTATTTTAAACTGTCAAATTCCGCTTGACATTTACGTATTGTTCAAAGAAAAATTACTTATAACCTATAAAGGTTCGTATCGGACGTAGGTTTCTATCTTTACCGTTTAGACTTTTATGATTACTACGAATAACCTCGATTTCTAAAGCAAACATGATCCCTGCGAGGTGCGAAATACGAAAAAATTATATTTTTAAGGAAAATATTTGTTTATATCTCCCTTCGTACCCCCTTCATTGAATGAATTCAGAAAAAATCGTATCACGATACTAATTTTTAGGCCAACCCACACACTGTGCCCGCATCGAAAATTTGTCGCGCAACAAGCGAGATGGGAGATACCACCTGAACGAGAGTGAAAGAGAAGGGTACAAGAAAAACAGGGCCGGCTAACGGTACACACACGGAAGTGTGTCAGTAGCGTAAAGCGTGCTTCCAAAGCGATAGGTAGTAAGCGACAGCGCGCTCGCAATAGAATAGCAACCTTGACCTCGTCTAGTAGATTCGGAAGTTATACGACAAGCAGTCAGGTTTTCGATTTTCACGGTGCTGATTCACTACAATAGAGCGTTCTCCGTTTCTATTTAATGCCTACATAGACAGCCCAATTTGGAGCCTACCTCAAGGGTAGTCAAACATTACGCCTAGAAAACATTATTTCATAATATCTTATTTTAAGAGGTTACCTATTCAACCAAATTTAGCTTATTTTTTATGTGCATTCCTAATATTGCTTTTTATATAGAGTAGATATTAAATTTAGGCATTGGAATAAGTGTGATTGAGCGTTGGTGTGGTGGCCTAGTGGCAAAGGAAGTGGGCTCGCAACCGTGAGGTACCGAGCTCGATCCCCAGCGGTCGCTCTGTACTAATGAGTTTTTCTAACTCATTGGTACATTTACATCAAATAAGTCACAGCTGTAACTAAGTACTGTAGTAACCAATGCTCTTACGGCGAGGGAAAACATCGTGAGGAAGCCTGCAAATTCATTCATGTCGGCCCGGTTTCACTGTAAAATGGATTACGATGGACAGCCGGCAGTCGCTCCAACGAAATAAATACCCTGACCTACCGATCTTGGATCATGTTTAAAGCGTACCTCGAATTAAAAAACAGGAGAAAGTGCAAAAGGAATCTGTAGGAAACAAGTAGGCATATTAAAGTCAAAGTCAAAATATCTTTATTCAGATTAGGGTTACAGAAAGCTATGAATGTCATGAAATTGACCATACTGTACCATGTCGCACCCTTAGAATTAAAGCGACTCAATTCTGAATATGATATTTCCTAAAATTAAACCCTATGTCTTTTAATTAAGGTGATATTTTGGGACGTGTATTATTCAGAAATGGGTCACTTTAATTCTAAGCGTGCGATGTGTTATCGACAATACGAGCAGCTTATTTTTAGAAGCAAAATTGTTTTTCACACAGGTAGTGGTAGGTGGGTTCCACAATCTGAATGAATATGGTACCACTGACCAACTTCATAAGAAAAAAGTTACTCGAGCATTATTGTTTTCCTATGTAATCTCTATAATTATGCATTCGCGCGACGTTTGAAACTATCATTTGCAACACCAGCAAGCACTTTGTAACAAAAACATTTTATATAGGCACATAAAAACCATGTATAACAAAAATAGACACAGAATACATTTTCATTGGTATAACCAATAAATTTATTTTAGTTTGCAATTTTTTTTAAACCACCATGTAACGTAAATATAAATGATAAATACAGTCAAGTACGGTCAGCCTCAGAATTAGCTGAACATTTTAGTACCTTGTCGCTGTCAGTAGTGTGACAAATTCTAGCAACTCTCATTTCATACGTTACTACGACAAGGTTCTTAAGTGTTTAGCTACTTTTGAGGATGACTGTACAGAGACAATACAAATGAAAAATCACGGGCCGGCAGGGCTCGATCCTGCGTCCTTGGTATTCCGGTCCGGTTTGCTTGAACCGTTTGCTTTACAGGTGTTCCGTGCTTACGTTTGCGTAGTTTTACGTTAAAAAAAAACATTTCGATTATTTCAGTTCTTTTCATTTAAAATGTTATAAATTAAAAGCTAAATTTGTGGCCGCCATCTTAAAAAAATGTCTTCCTAAAGACCTGCAGTTCTAAGTTATTGTAAGGATCATACCAATATGTTGCGAACTTTACCTCGAGTACTTTAATCTTGAAAAGAACTCCATCCACGTCCCTTTGGGTCACAAACAATAATTAAACGGCTGTTAGTTAATTTCTAACAACAACAATAACAACAGGGACAAAGCATATCGACCCATTCCCTCCTTCTTTCTTAGCCATTACCAATTATTCTACTAACTTGGAATTTTCCGCGATTTGTTTTGGACATCAGCAATCCAATAAAATAGCTGATTCTAATAGAAACTCATAGGTTGTCGCCTATTAAGTATGTACTAATAAAGATACCTAGTTAACTGCGATAAATTTGGAGTGGATAAAAAATTCCATCGATCGATAGCCTGGTTTATATAATACTGTTTTTAACATGTATGTTTACTTATTTAATATTTATGTAAGTATACTGTATTATGTCTTTTGTGTATTCGTTTCAACTAGTTTGTGCACTTTACAATTTCTGCCTTATCCAAAAGTTGACGGGTAAAACTGGCAAATGCTTTTATTCGTTTAATCCGACTTATAACGTTTACTTACTTTGCGCAACAAGCCAATAATTTTATTTAAATCTTTGTTAATTTTAATAAACACTTAACAAAAAAAAAAAATTTAGTTTTGGGTGGTGGGACACATAACTTATTAATATTGCACGTCTTTACGGTCATACCATTTCTATTGTGCCAACAACGCTTCGCATACTCGTAGAAGCGAAACACGTGCCAATTGGTGTAAAGTGGTAGTGGTTAACAGTTGATTCTTTGATACGTTTGTTGTTTTATGTGGAAGCGGAGGAAAGGTGGTTACTTCTTGAAAATACATGCTTATGTCGTACAGACGCAGTTGTTTTGCACGAGTGTTAGACATGTGTAAACAAGAGAGTGCCGCGTCGTGCTCCATCTTGTTTGGTATGTAAAGTCGTCATTATACCTCCAACTTTGATACCCGCAATAGATTCTGTTCAGGTTCTTCTCTAATTTTATAAAGATCGGACTAACGATACTCAATATCGTCGGATAAATCCACTTACAAAGTCCTTTCGCCTAACTAAATCGAATGTAAGTCCTTAGGTGTTTGTTGTAAGGTAGGTCCAAGTCACTGACAAGTCACGGACAAGTCGCAAAAACAGGATAAATTATTACAGTTTTCTGCTGCAAATTGTAATTGAAAAGGAACTAAATTTATGGAAATTAATTTCTAATATACGGATATTTGTGGAAGGTAACGGTCCATTGACAGTGACCCAGTTGACGAAAAGATACGGAAACATACGAGTAAAAAGGAGAGCAAATGATGTCCACCACTGGTAAAAACAATACTCTACGCATGTCTGGCACTGGTACGTTGACATTACCTATTATGCTTACAAATAAAGTGCTTAGAATTGTTATTTTTGAAATTTGAAAAGAGAGACACTTTAATAAAATTAAGTATATTCAATTGCTTATCCATACTTAGGTAATCATATCACCACTGCATATCACTCATATTTTTGACAAAAGCAAAACAATAAGTAACAGGTTTAAATACAATCATTTAGTTACCAAAAAAAGAAACGCCTCGTTGGGCATCACAATCGCAATAGGCTATTCTATTCCTCGAATAAGTTAAGTAGACCAGGTACCAAGACCAGGTAAAAGTCGGTACATGTCTAAGTACCTATGTATCTTTTGACGGTAAGATATAGATATAGTTGTCATAACCACTTTCACTATGACGGACCATCGAAGCGAATAATAACATAACAGTGACTTTTTGTAGAGAATTTGGACGAAGAAATGCCAATTTTGGCATCGCGACAATTTGTAAACCGTGAGGTGAAACTAATCACATCTGTAATTGTGAATCGGAAAGTTCCTGTATTCAATCTACTTAGTTATAATACATTTTTTAATAACATCAGCTGCAACGTCACGGACTAAACTTCACACAACGTGAGGTATACAGTGCCAATAACCTCTTTTATCACGTAACTGTAAGTAATAATATCCAACGTAGCCGGTATAGCATTAAAAACGTGGTTTAACTTGAAAAACACGCGACCGGGAGGGATGGCAAAATCACAGTTAATTCTGAGATGATTCTTAATTGAATGCCAGTTTGAAAATAGACTACCTGTCTGGTTACTATACAATTACCGTGTCATTGAGCCTAGCTTTTATTTGGTCAATTTATTTCGTCAAAATATTAAAAATTAACAAAGAGCGCATACAAAAGCGACTTTTTCTGTCGCCGCCCAAGTCACGTTTCGTGCCGAGGTTCGGAACGCAATCGGTAGTCTTGTAATTCAGTTTTTTTACAACGATGTATTGCGGCAAGTGGCCGCCACGGGCCGTTGACCCGTGCAATCGGGCTTTATTCACACTCGGACATTTTGCGAAAAATCCACTCAAGGCCGCGTTCAGAGCTGCCGAAACAAATCTATATTTTAATAGCATTTTTTTGGTCCGATATTGCAAATTGCGTGCCGCAGTTACCTTGTTGGCCAACTAATTGCGTGATGCCATGAATATTGTGAAGTGATTTTTTTGCCATATCTTATCTATGTCGTAGAGAAATTTTGTATTGGTAAGAAAAAGAACCTCGTACTTACGAGTTTGATACCTACATAATGCACTAATGGTCCCCGTACAAACGGTACAAACGTTTTCCAATCTCTAAACCTTAACCTATAACATCCATGATTTTGGAGCACGTTGTTTGCTATGTAGGTTTTTTGAAGTTATGTTTGTAGCTTTGGATTTTTTTTTAAATTATTAACAGATTTAAAGGTACCTAGCTGTCCTTTCTTAGAGTTCCGTGTCTCAATTGGTAAAAACGGAACCTTCTAGGATCACTTTGTTGGCCGTCTATCTGTTAAAAAAGATTGTCTGTAGTTCCCGGTGACTTAGGAACATGAAATTTGACAAGAAACAAGGTCCTTACAGTACAAATAAAGGAAAAATTCTGAAAAATGTTAATTTGTAGTTGTAATGTGCTATTCCAAAACTTAAATTTACAGTTGGAGAGATGAATGATCGTTACTTTTATTGATGTGTGGGCGAACGTTTTTTCAACTACTAAGGTAGTTTGTCTTTTAATCCGACGAACTATCTACAAATAAATTTGTACGGAACCCTCGGTATGCGAATCAGACTTGCACTTATCCGGGTTTTTTGTTTGTGACCAACATGTGTTATACTAAAGTATGAGTAGACAACTAGACATGCTTAGAAAACCAGGCTAGAGCAGATCAGTCCATGCTCAGTGTAACGTTCCGAACCATGACTACAAACGATAAAAAAGATTTTCTCAAGCTTGTTCAAGGTTTAGCTGGTTTCAAAGCAAGAGCATTGGTTTGTAAAACTAAACTGAAATTAAAAAGCGCAGCAAAAAAATAAATAAACAGGACACTTTTTGAAAAATGATGGCTTCACCATTGAGTCTCTTCCGTAAACTAGGTACATTTAACATTCAAAATACAAACACCTATTACAAAATGAACCTAAGTATCCTTTACGTTTATAATGCTGATGATGTGTTACCCGCCTTCAAATTTACCTCTATCTATCCTTACTAATAGCAAATTCATAAGCACGCTTATTATCCGCATCCTGATTTCGTTACGGTTGGCAGTAGATTGTTACAGAGAACACGGTCAGCTAACTCGAATAACTCGGTTAATTGTGCATGCATGCTAAGTGGCTCGCCGGCAGCAATCAGCCGGCATCTACGTTCATCGGCGGATTCCTTCATGGCGCTCCAACACGGGGGAAATAGCTAATCTTATGAATAGTAAATAAATAAACTATCCATTTATTTCAAATTATGGACAGTTCTTGGATCCCCATTAACTTAAGTCAATTTTGCATATTTAATCGCCAAAAACGCAAAGAGTGGTGAAACACATTTGAAGCCTGTCTGTCTGCCTGTCTGTGACCTCTTAGCTCCGTATCCAAAATCGATTCCAACGGGTTTATAAGATCGATAGCTGAATTCGTGAAATAGGCGAGATAGCTTTATGTTACTTTAAAAAAAGGAGTGAGTGACTTTCGATAAATTAAACTTTTAAAAAGTGTGAGATAAGTTTCATATTTCAATTTGTGTGTCTATGTAACGTGGTAACTGTACCAGTGCTTGACACGCCTAGGATATTGTTTTTACCAGCGGTGGACATCATTTGCTCTCGTTTTTACTCGTATGTTTCCGTTTCTTTTCGTCAACTGGGTCACTGTCAATGGACCGTTACCTTACACAAATATCCGTATATTAAAAAATAATTTCCATAAACTTGGTTCCTTGGTGACTGTTTGTAGCAGAAGCCTATAATAATTTATCTTGTTTTTGCGACTTGTTTATTTTGAAATACGGCAACTGAAAAGGTTTTTATGGCGAGTATTGCAACGAATGTAGTTTTTCCCGACGACGTTTCAAACCTGTTAAAGGCCTCGTGTTCACGAGTAGAAAACTATTAAATTTTTGAGATACGAAAATGTTTTTTCTTGGGAAATTAAAGGGAACCTATTTGTGAGTAATATATGTATACATGAATAGTTAATAGTCTACCAGGAACTGAGCAGACCGGTCAAAGAGTGCACTAGTGCTGAAGTTCATAGTATTATAGCATCACCCTCTGAACAAGATCATGCATGACACTCTGTTGGACGCGACACTTTACTAGATAGCACTGACGTCTTGTATCTACTCATCTAAAACTTTCTCTTCCATATCACCAATATTTCTTGTTAACAAGATGAATAAGTAAATATCTTGGGCCACGCCTATATCTACTAACATGACTAGATATCCAATATACATAAATAGATAAATATAACTTAAATACAGGTAAAATCTATAACTCTGGTGACAAATATTAATATTCATCATACGAATGTTTGCCCCTAGCGGGGTTCGAATTAGCAAACACTGAAAACAGGTTAAAATCATCTTGAAAGTCTAAAAAACTGAAACACTAATCGGTGAAAAATATGTTAAAGCTAGAGAAGTGATAAAGTGGTTGACGAGGTACTTCTTAAGTTTTGTTTTGTAAATAAAGTTTTAAGTGAAATTGTATGCTAAGTTTTGGTTTCACGAAGATTGAAAACAAATAGTATAAGTAGATGTTTGTTTATAAAGTTTAGCCGTAAACGAATTCATGCATATTCCATATACCTAGTACGTCGATGGAAATGTACCGACAGCCTACTTTGACTGCTAAATATGGAAATAAAACCTTACTGGTGAGTGATAGGGACCAACGTTGCCGACATACGTACGGCGCTTAAGTCATGTTTTCGAACAAAGCACAGAGGCTCTTTAAGTCACTGAACTGAAAATTACTATACGCAAAGACACTCAAAATCAGAATGCAATAATCAAAATTTTGCAAGCAAAAATATGATTCGGCGTGGAAATAGGTTGAGAACCCATAAATAGTAATGAGACTTATCAAGTTGACTGTTCTCGAAGCTCTTTGTTCCAGCCATTTTGTACAAGTATGTGTTTATATTTTGTTTGAATCAAAAAAAACTTTTATAATATGATAAAATAAGTACTAAATGAATGATGTGTGCAATGCAATTATATTTTAAGAAGAGACTTCGGCTGTCATTGGAAATCCCGTAAAAAAGCGAAATACCTTGCGAAGTACATAAAACAATAAGTAAAAAAACAGTCTCGGTCAATTAAACCGTAATATAATTAAAGTAATCGTACTGTATAAGTAAATTCTGTATTATACAAAAGACAAACAGAGATACAATAATGTACAAAAGCAAACTTATTCCTTTAAGAGCAGTAAAGAAATGCGGGAGTGACACTTATGCATCACTGTTTTCAAACTTTAACGCCTTAACTGATCTTGTGATATTAGTCAGACAAATAGTTTATACCATTGAGAAAACCACGAAATAGTTAGATCTATCAAGTTTTCTAATTTATGCTAAGGGTACCTAAATAAAAACAACGGAAACCTGCAAAAAGCACTTTAGACTTAACGAATGGCGCGCAGTGTGCCTTGTACAAATTTTCTCGACACGCGTTACAATGCTACGAAGCTCAGTGCGTCTCTCTCGTACTAGGCTAGTTAGAGCTAGTGTTTACATTTTACTGGCTTTGTGATAAACCCAAACTTGTGGTAGGTATAGAAGACACATTTGTGTATATGTATGAGTTTCATAAAACTGAACACTCTTATGAAACTCGTATTCTCGTACTCATATGAACGCAGCAGGGACTTCCATGCGTCGCGGTCCTGTCCGCGTCCGCTTGAGGAGAATCCGTCTCCGTGTTCAGGGGCCTGTACCTACTACAAAAATTACAAGTGCTAAAATTTAAGATGTTTGTTATATTTTGTACGATAAACTTTATAATTACGTCAAATCCTCGCACTTGTAAGTTATGTGATATAGAGGAAAGATCGTGCGAGTTACATTACATGTAAAAAATATTAAGAGACACTCATTACAATATTATTTCTTATTATCACCCGATGCCATCCGAAGGGTGGGACTTTCTTGTTTTTTCAAGATGAAAGGCCTGAAAAAAGAAATGAAAATGCGTAAAAGACAAAACTTTTTTTTCTTAGTTGCGTTTATTT
Organism: Ditula angustiorana; assembly: GCA_963691745.1. Classification (NCBI taxonomy): domain Eukaryota; kingdom Metazoa; phylum Arthropoda; class Insecta; order Lepidoptera; family Tortricidae; genus Ditula; species Ditula angustiorana. The sequence continues at coordinate 17,507,201 of OY829472.1, forward strand.
TTTTTAATTTCACGAGTAGTAAAATGGTAGTAGGCAAATATTGGGAAAGGCTTCATCGCGCTCTATACACTACTGATGTCACTATTGTAATAATGCACACAGTGCACCACTAAATAGAAAAAAAAAAGATTTTTTCTTTAAGAAAATATTTTAGTATGTACATTTATTTTCATACTGTCAGCTTTTATATACTTTTATAACAAAACTTTCTAAATGTTTTTTTCTAAATTCTGAAATATGGATTTAGAACAAAAAAAAGAACTATGAAAGATATAATTTTTTTCTCCTTCTTCCGACATAAATATTATTATTTTTAATGATGATATACAACAACTTTATACTTTTATGCCCATTTCCACTAAATCCCCAACGTATCAGCCTTGTTAGATATTGTCTAACGAGCTCGACTTTGAGACATTGCACTGTCTCGCTCACTCGTGCTAACGCGCTAAAGCAAGACAGAACGCTGGTTTGACACCGAGCTCGTCGCTGTTCTGCTTAGTAGGCCTCCACGGCTCAATGCTGGAACGAAACGTTGCCATTATTTGGTACACAAATATGTAGTGCGCGACACGAGTCAGATAATGGGGGATTTATATTTTACTCACAATTCCTGTGGGAGAGTGCTCATTTATTGCGTAAGATGTTATTTATACAAATACATGTGTCATGCTTGTTTATGATACCTATACTGATACTTGAAGCAAAAGCAAGTTAAAAACTGACTACGGTAAAGGTATTTTTCATTTTGAAAATAAAATAACGTTTAATCATGTCATGTCATGTTTTTTTCTTTAATTTTAGTGTCTTCTCTTTAATATAAATCCAACGATACCTCACTTACTGAAGTCGATCTATCCGTTAAGTGTTATCGATTCATACATATAGTTGGATAAAAAGGGGATACCAGGGAATGAAAGTCTATGTGATAATTTTTAATAAGCCGACTGGAAAGCTACAACATTGATAGCAAAATGTGCTCTTGGACTATGTTTAATTTATTTACATAAAAGAAGAGTTTCTGAAGATAACGTTATTTATCAGACGTGGTGAGCAATGTTACCTAGTTCTTTGCGATCTAATAAATAACAATCTAATGGCTAGAACCTACGTGTATGCAAGGTCGTTTTAGTGACAAGATATTTAATATTATAATTACTGAAACAAAAATACGTTTGTAATTGCTATCGACAGCCAAAGCAACAACACCGATAACTACCGAAGCGAGGCGACTAAATGGGAGCGATTATATTGCACCTACATATTGATTGCGTACGCGCCGCGAACCTACACTTAGAATCCAAATTAATTGTTTATTCATTTTCATCGATATCTCTCTATGCGTTTTATAATATCTGATAATAAATTGATCAAATTATACAGGAGCTTTTTCAGGTGCCGATTTGTTAAACCACGTATTTTGTCTATATTTCAAGCCCGGTTATACCTTCAATAAGAGTCCTCCATCCTCATAAGCCGATTGGGTAGGGCGTAGAACGAAATAAAATGAAATGAGGTTAATGTAATGTTTTAAAACCTATACTAAATTGGTTCACTATAAACTTTTTAGGTACAAGACGAGAAGTGTGTCACGGAACAAACGGCTACTTAATATTTTGAATAATTGTTGCAGATAGTACGGCAGGGTGGCGGCGTCTAAGTATGGCAGTGGCGGGATCTCGCTGGGCTCTGGAGTCGCGGTGAGACGCGGTATGAAGTGTGCGGGGGTCGCCGGCGGTGGGGGCGGTGACGAACTGCTGCTCGGCGCGTGCTGGCTCGACCCCAAGCTGGATGCTGCTTCGCCCCCTCCGACATGCCATGAACTACTGGATTCTTTACTAGCCCCACCTCCACTGGCAGAACTAAAACCTCTACCTCCGTTTACTGGCTACACTGGTCACCTTTCTATCAATGGAATTTCTGGCCACCATTACCATGCCATCGCTCAACGTCTTCCAGAAGAGAACAATAACTACCCCACGCAAAGCGGATACGGTGCTGATCATGATGTTGTATCATCATCAACGTGTGCCGCTGACAATGAGCCACCTGATCTTGAAGATGTTAAACCTTTTCCTTTAGATGCTGATACAAAACCATTTTCAGCAGATAATTCAGCTCCTGGTGCTCCCGATTCTTGCGCAACATCTTGCTCGCCATCTGCTAAACTTTTTGATGATGGTCATAAGCAAGACATGTATGATGATATAAGCTCGATTGAAGACATAGCGGCCATAATTGGTTCTGCAATAGCTGACACGACAGTTCCGTCTCAGCCAGAAGATCCTGAAAGAAATGATTCAAGGGATAGTTGGATGGACATTGATGCTTGGATTGCTGGAGCCTGCAGCCAGCATAGCGACAAAATAGTACCACAAGACCTAGCGGAGTTTTTGCCGAGCTCGCCACCTCCATCACTTCCAAACTCCCATCATTCTGGTTTGGATTTTCCTTGTAAGCCAGGTCAGGAATTTTCCAAGAGTCAAGAATTCCTCCACAAAAACCTTGGTCAAGCTGGATCAACACTTCAAACTCTTCTTACTCATGGGTACATGCCACTTCTACAAAATCGACTACAAAATGGCCCACCGGTAAAACAGGAAGCCCCCAGTTCGACTAGTTTTGGGATGGATGTAATATCGACTTCATCTCCTCCGGGCAATGCTGTATCAACAACAGACGGCGTGGGTGGTCTTCTTAATGGTCGGTATCCACCTCATTACGCCCTTGGTCTCAAGCCTGATGGACTCTGCAGTCCAGATCGGCTATTGGGTTATCCTCACGCTCATACTACGACTTCTACTCCTTCAAGTAAAAGCAAAAGAAGCAGAGCAAAAGCGAAACAATCCAACAACGGAGGAAATATGCACGGGAGCTCCTTGGCTTTTCCTTCTGCCACAGCAGCTGAATTGAGTGGTCTACTTGGAAAAGAAAAGCCCGTTCATCGCTGTGGTATATGTAATAGAGGCTTTTTGAACAAATCTAACATAAAGGTGCACCTCCGAACTCACACCGGAGAGAAGCCGTTCAGGTGCGACGTATGCGCCAAGGCGTTTCGTCAAAAAGCGCACCTTATCAAACACCAGCAAATCCATAAGCGGATTGGAAGGGACTAATACTAAAGCAAACGCTATTGGAAGGGACCAATGATAGACCAATCCCGACACTAGCTCAAAATAAAGCATTTTAATAGATAGTAGGTGTGTGCGTGATTGTCGTATGTGGACGAAAGTGTCAATGTGTGCTGCTGGTACCTCAACTTGAGCGGAATCTCATTTTAGGCTATTGTACATGAGTACTTCAACATTGACCTATGTATGTTTATGTCATTGTCTTCTAACTGGGTTATGAACGATGCTCTTGATAGTTTAATATTAACCCCTATAGCTTAACACTCCTCCTAAGGACAAGTGCAATGTTAACTAGTTTTAAGATATCTCCGGAGTTATTTTGGTGTAGATAATATTATTTATGTTAATTTTAGCGGAGATTCATTGAACTTTAATTTTCGACTACAGTTAATTAGTATTTTTTCTTTGTTATAAACTTTATCTCATTAGATAGGAATTTATTTTGAATTTGGAAAAATAGTAATGATTTCGGTAATGTTTTGATGTCTTTGATTTGTATTTAACATAAATTCGTTCCATAAATCGACCTCAAAACGTAATTGAAATATTTTTGGTTAATTTAATAGAATATGTTTATGCCTTTTAAATATTTGTGAAAGGTTACTCCGATTACCTATATACTTATAGTCAATTCTAACGAATATATTGTATGTATAGTTAGAATGTATGGATCGCTTGTTTTATTAGTTCCGTGTTAAAACAAATAAAGACAAACCTAACGAGGCTAACGCATATTATAACTAATAAAATCAAGATTATTTAAGTATAACTATTTTTGATTAACTCATTCTTCCGGAATATATTATTTTAGATACTTAGATACATAACTACACCTTTTCGCGTATTTGAAATAGTACTTAATTTAAAATAAAAATAAATGAGTGTTATCTGTCTAATACAAACAAATGAATGTGAGAAATAATAATGATAGAACGCTGTAAATGAAGTAGTTCGGCGTCGCAAGTACGATCGATTCCTTCGCGCTGCGCCGGCGCACGCGAGTCGCCGGAACTCGCCGCGTCCGGGAAGCGGATGGGAAAAAAAATTAAAAATATTGTTCCAATAATACCTATACGATGTTGCGCAACCCAGTAATTAGCTAATGTTAGAAGTAAATTAACTTATCAGACATCGTGAATAGGACGCGGCATCTAAGCAGCGACTAACAGATTTTAATTGCATCGATTCATTTGTCTTATGTTATTATGTTGGTAAAAATATTTGTTTACATGCGAATTTTACTGCATATGTATTATATATTTAAATACTAATTAAGTTACAATTTGTCGATAATTGCATCGCTTCTTGGCTTATGCTCAGCACCTACGATAACTTTACGTTCCGCCTCCATCAGGTATTCTCTCCATGGTCGAGATACGTTTCTTAAGGTATGCTACTTAATTTAAGTAGCTAAGACATATTTTTATGACGGTACCCTATCACAAAACTACATGTATTAAACGTATCTTTTGCGGAACGTTTCATTTGACCTAATTTGTACATTGTTCAAACCGTAAAATATTCGCCTTCGTAAAAGTACCTACTTAAGATTATATCAAATGATGATTAAGGTCAACAATACATTTGGTAAAAATGAAATTTCTGCCTTGTGATACCTTTTGTGACATAATTCTTCAAATTTGTTATTTACGTTTTTTTTTTACCACCCATGACATTTAATAATTTCTCTTATCTTTGATTACTTCTTGTTCTACCAAATATTACATTCTATATTTTGAATTTATTGTATAATTACTATGTTAAACTATAATTTTAAAAGGACTGTTTGGCATAACTTGCACGTTTTTATATATGTATTACATAAAGCAGAATAGATCGCCAGGAGGGCGAAGCTTTACTTGTTGCGGGTGGCGCGTGCGCGCTCGACCGGCCCGACTGCTCCGCACCACGGTCCTACTTCCAATCAATGTACTTAATACAAAACACGATACCTCATACCAGGTCATTTCACATTTTTACACGTCTACAAATTTTATTGAGATGTGGTAATAGTACCTTTGTGGTATTCGGACAAGCCTACGTCTTGTAAATCTTTCAAAATAACTGTTAATATTATACTAATTATATGACTCTTAATTTGATAATGTTAGTGATGCAAAGTGATTTGAAAAGTGACGACCTAGCAAGACAATGCCAAAATGATAGGAATGATGTTTAAGCATCAGGACTCTAAAGTCCTTGAACTGATCTGTACCGACATTGCATTTGCCTGTTTAAATCCATTCCTTGTCGCTAGTTGCCCAGCTTCAAAACAAACATACCTGCAAGCTGTATAGAGTGGTTACCCTTTTTTTAAATTTGTATATTCAGAATACTAATTATACTACCAAAGCCACCTCAAAATGTAATATTACTATAACAGTTTACAATTCTGCAGCAAATTTCCAGCTTGTATAGAGTCATATGTTTATAAAGTACCTTTTACTTAGTAACTAAGTGATTAATTGTTAAGTAATTTATTGGTAACTATAGTTTTGTAATTATTTTTCATTGTAAATCCTTACAAAATCGGTAATACATTACCGATACCTTCTGTGTAGTAATAAGTTTTTGTAGTATTTTGTAAGAAACAATGTTATATTTTTCGAGAGGTTTTCCAATCACATTTAAGTAAATTGTAAATTAATGTAAAATGAATGAAGATTTTTCGTTAACTAAAACCCATGTTTTTGTCCTACCAGCCGCTCCTTCGTCGTAGACTCAGTTCACACTGAATACTTATTGTAATCAGAAAAGTTTTCCATCTCAGCTAGGTACTAACGAAACTAGGTCACGTAAGACACCAATGTCGCAAACAAAGGTGTGAAACAGACAAAGTGAAAGATTCCACTAAAAGTTCACACAACACACGTAATGTACCCGTGCGTCGGAAGAAAGTCGGATGTGAAAATTGTCATAATGCACACACTGGCAACCAATTGCTTTTTGCGACCACGGCGCAAGCGCAGGGCACACGAGAGAAAACGAGCACTCACACATGCAGGCAGTACACGCGAATACTTACAAGCGTCACTGCGACGGCGCACACTAGCGCAGTTTAGTACAGATAGCAAAGTAAAATAAATTTAATTTCGAAAAATTGAAAATCTCTTGAGTTGCTAATATAAATTTTAATGTAAAATATTTACAAGCTTAAGACAAAATCGCCTTTACAAGTTTTTTAAAGTTAAATGTCAAAAATAAAATTAAGTTTTAGTTATACCGTTACTAAAAAGGTAAGTTTTAAGATAGATAATTTTTGCAATAGTAAATTAAAAATAAAACATATCGGTGCCCTAATGGGTTCGGGTTTCAATTTATAAGTAAGACAATGAGGTGTGACCTCTTATGCAAAATATGATGATGACGACATAGCTTCCAAAAGAAAAATTGACCAATAAACAACCGCCGATTTAAATTTTTTTTGTTTGCTGGTATTATTCTATTTAATTACTTTTGGCTTGGTAATTTAAGTATGTTTATAGGACCTAAAAATAAAATAAAACATTAACTTGGGTGAAGAACTATGGTTTAGTTGGTTCAATAATGTCCATCCGGGTTGATGGACTTTGTAATTTTATTATTTTTTTATTGATATAGAGATCACCAAGGCTTTTAATAATTTTATTTGTGTTCGATCTCTGTATGTATTTGAAAACTTATCCGACTCCATAGTTTTTTTCTTAACGCATCAGTGTAAATTCGGTTAGAAACACCAATCAAAGCAATTTTTTTTATCTAGTTTCTATGATAGCTGTAATACGCAAAAACAGTTGAATCGTTAGTTGTCAGGCGTGCGCTTGCTGACGCTACGGGCGCCGGCGCACGGCGCGCGGAGAGATTCTTTCACCAACCCACTTACATACAGAGGTTTGATTTCACCGCGGCCTCCACAACCGCGCCGCACGTACGCGCTACTACAAAAACTATTGACTTTACACTTGCCTTACACTCTAAACTCTTATGGCAAACATTAATCTATAAATAAACTTAAATTTCTAATCGAAGCATGAGTACTTATTATAAACTCATATAAATTTGCAAATTACCATTTTCCAAGATAAATCTTTAATTATCAAGACGTATAAAAGGTACATATGAAAACATTAATTTATTTGTTCATTTTTTTTTAAAATGTTTTAACATATTTCATTGCAATCACAAATGATATATGTATAAACGAACCTCGTTTTATGTTCGGAGTCGGACCCTTGGCATTGCATAATGACAATGATTGTATAGTTATGTTAATAAATACCTAAATGGTTTGTTTTTGTTTCCTTGCTGCCGACTGAATTGCAAGTGATTAAAAACTAAAATTATTTGTAAACGTCAAGTAAACAGCTGACATCCAATCTAAATATTATTATAATACATGTAACAACTAATCGTAACAGAATAACTATTGAAATTAAAATAATTTAAGGGAATTTGATTTGTCAGTTAAAAACATAAGTCAAGTTGTTATACAAATACCTTTTTTAATTTGTATGTGAATGGTATAGTGTGCTAGAAGCTAAAAACACATGATAGTGACATCGTCGTCTATGCAAAACTGACACGCTAACATGCAAACATTTAAATGAAATTTTATACTATGCCTTTTCCATCTCCTTGTGTGTCGCGTAGCTACGTTTTTACAAAGTTTTACTTACACCAATAATAAATACCCTTATAAAATGTAGAAAGGTAATGTTTGGAAGTAATCAAATAACAAATTAGCCTTTGATGCACTTGTGTGTACATTTTATGACATTTAGCTGTAGCGCATGTCATAAAGTCACACTCGTGCGTGAATGGCTCCCATCGTGCTGCAATTGCATAAAAGTTATTATCTACACACATATCATAAATGCTCAATAACGCGTTCAAAAACCATAGAAAATGACCAGGATTATTACAACCAATGTTATTATAAGAATTTTCTTGTCTGTGGTAGTAGGTAAATCTGTTCTTTATTGGGTAGTATCTCTTAGTAGTCTGTGTTTATTGGTCATCACATTACCGATATCTCTGACGTTCTGAATTTTAATTTGGAACAGCTGTCAAAATTCAAGTAGGTCTCTATTCTAGTATCCATAGATATTAAATCAGTTATCGATAAGAAACGTCAACTCAGTATGATTTTTTAATTTAAACGCACGCCATTCGATCTCGCGTGACATGACAATAGGGACTTCATTCGTTTGTCTATGATTTTAAAAAACGTTCGTCTTGACGGATGGATCGAATTGCCGCTATTACTTGTTGTTTCTCATTTGTTGGCTTTTTGCTGTTACGATTTTTTGCAGTTATGATATGTGTGTAGATAAAGTAATGTATGCAACTGTATATAATTAGGCCTTAAGACACTCGTGTGATCCTATTATGAAACTCGCTGACGGTCGTTTCATAAAACCACACTCGTGTTTTAAGGCCTCTCAATATATAGCAATTGCATAAAATATTAGAACACCACAAAACAATACAGGTAAATTATAGCTCACCCAGTAAACCGGTGATTTCAGGGCGACTTTCAGCCATTCAGGATAAAGCAAGTAAAAAAGAAAATTAAATTTGAATAATAAAAAGGCACTTTTCATTAAAGAGAAAACTTAATTTTGAATTGTATTTCGCGAGCTGACGTCAATAATGAATGATCAGGTTCAAAACACTAAGGTGAACCTAAGTTATACAGTTTCGAATTTAGCTTGGCCCCCAGGTTGACTCACAGGTTAGCTTATGTGGGAATTGACATAATAATATAAGTTAATGATTTATCTGAGATTAGTTCGAAAACTCGAAAGATAAATACAAAAAATGTTCGATGCGACGACCGCAGTTAGAGTGGTCGCAGTACTTGTAAATGCTGTATTAGGTATTAGCTGCGCGAACGCGAGAAAACTTCGTCGTGGTGGTTTGCTGATTGTTGTTGAATTTGGTAAGATCCTGCGTAAGTATACTTAGGGTACAAACACAAAGATATGACAACGTTATTGTAAAGTCGCTGAAGGAATTGCTTTATTACCCAGTGCCATATAAAAAAGACTACTTAATTGTCACCTCATCTGACCCTACGCTATGTAACGACGCGTGCAGGGGATCACGCCTGTGTATTATTCTTTATTCATATAACTAAGGTTAAATACCATTTTTATGCAATAAAACCTCAAGATCTACTTTTAACCGACTTCTAAAAAGGAGGTTCTCAATTGTTCTCAATTATCTTCTAAGTATGTGACATTAAACGTTATTGAGATTTTCATGGAATAACGATTGTTGTCAAAACTGGCAAAGCATTTTTTTGATGACTATTCATTCCGTAAGTACTGTAAAAACTAAATATTGAAATTGAATCGGTTCCGTAACACGGATGAAAAGGCCAAAATCAGTCAACATAGTTAAAACAGCTGATTGCTTGCTAGTTAATCGATCCACGCTATAGAAAAGACATTGAAATAAAAAATAAATAAATAAATAATAAGACGTAGAAATGCTTCGAAGGAGAGTTGCTCTATTTCTACTTGCAATAAGCAGCAGAAGTAGCTGAACTCTTGAAGAGGTCAAATACCAACACAAGTTACTCACTTGTTAATAGAATAGTAAAAAAAACCTCTTCAGCTGTATCTATTGACGACTGTACCTAATTCGTCTACGAAAAAGAAACAGTACGTGTGTGTATCACTTGTACGTAAATACTTATAATGTCTACTAAATAGTATAGTTAGGGGGTATAGTATTTCAGATTAAAATGCCTCTGCACTTAGCACGAAACTTTTAGATAAGTCGCTTCGTTAATCAGTGCATCTCTTTCTAACTAGCGCAATAGAAGAGAGACGCACTGAGTTACGTTGCGAGATACGCCACGTAGAAAACTTTCGTGCTAGGTGCGCTGATCAATTGGCTTGTACTTAGTGTAATTCTCTAATTAATACTAGTACTATAGTATTGTTGCGTTCAACGATACGCCAACAACTAAGACTGAATCCGAAGGGAGAGATTCGATTTGTTTAGCGAACGAGCGAGACAGAGATCCGGCGCCGCGTCGAGTGTAAGTATCGATATGACCATATAATTATCATATATCTAACCATATATCCTTAATAGCTTATCTGAGAACATCCGACTCAAACAAAATATACGCATATTTAAGACAAAAATAAAAAGGATTTATTGATTCACCCTGGCCTGCTATAAGGAAACAACATTGATTCATATTAATATCGAACTGTATTTTATAAATACCTAACGAATTATTATTATTATATTATAAAGTCCTCCCGCAGACAGAAAGAAAGAAAACAATTTATTCACAAACACGTTACGTTACAAACTGTCTACACAGTTTTGCGGGGCTTTTGTATCAGTTGCAAGATTTGTTGGTGAATCACCCTACACTGATCTAATTACCGAAAGGGTAGTTTCGAAAAGTGGTTGACACCAATCGATCCAATTTAGATACGAATGGCGCATTAAAAATCACAAAATCTGTATTTTTATTCGCTAACTGTCTTTTTTTATACGTTAAATGAGATAATTAGAAACAATGAAAAGTTGTAATGGCCATGTTAGATCATTTTAGAACTTTCTACCCTGTATTTTCCAAGATGGCGACAATTCTTGAAGGTTCTGTAGGCTTATATTCTGGGAAGTGGAAAGCCGGCCCTAAATACCAATGTTTACCGATTTTAAAAAAGACCTGCGGGGCAATTCTCGCTTCAGTAGAGGTAAAGTCACTCTCGAGATAAGCCAAAAAGAGCTGTCAAATCCCTTCAAAATCTGTCATATTTTGACACATCTCGAACGTCTGATGAATCTCGATGAGTGCCAGAATTGGGGGCCTGTTCTATTATAAATGTATGATAGGTAAGTATGAGATACATGCAAATAATGGGACATATAGCTAGCAATAAGCAAGTTGCATAACATTTCAAAAAATTTGGGTATCTTCTCACGAAATTACTATGAATATTCTCGAAAACATTAGAGAGAATGGAGAATGTTCTTTTCCATTCAATATATAAGAAAATTCTTTAAAGTTCCCGAAAACTTCTTACAAGAAGGTTTTGCAAATTGAGAAAGAAGGTAGAGTTAGTTAGACAATCACGGTTGTCTATATTGTCTATCAAATAATATTTAGACGCAAAATTAAGTCATCTTTCTGTACGACGATTCCTGTTAGCTACCATGATACTTTCATAAAACTATATAGTAGGTATTCCCATTCGTAGCGGCAGAAGACATACACCTAAATAAGTAAAGAAAAGGTCAATGTAACCTTTAGAGCATGCTCAAAGATCAGGTGAAATGCTTGCCGATAATAAGCATGCGCTCGCGCCGCGCCTTGCCCTTCATACTTGAACTTGCGCCGTGACCTTCCGACGAGGCGCGAGGCATGAGCGACGGCGCATTAAATCACAATTCCTTGATTATCAATAGCCGGATACTGACTTAGCGACGTTGTATAGCTTAAAGTTCATAATCGCACTTAAAACGGTTCCAACCTAAGGCACTTCAGGCGCCTTTTTCAGTCAGTACCTACCAGGCTAATGATGCAATTTTGGGACTACACCGTAAATGGTATGTCGCTATAACTTCAGTGAGTCATCAAATTATATCTTAAATGAGTAATTACGCGAAATTATTAAAGGAATTAACGCGACGAGGTTAAATTGTGCAGACATTTAATGATCCTGGCTGTACGTACTCGTTAATAAAAGGAAGACGAGTAAAAGCAAGTCGCGTTATTCGAAAGCCTTAAGACTCGTGTACCCAGCGCTCTCCATACAAACGGCGATAACGGTTTCCACCCTCTGAACCTTAAATGAAATGAAATAAAATGGTTATTTATTCGCAGAATATAGTACTTAAACACAAGATGTAAATACATTATATCAGAAAGTACTCTCCTATTCGTTCTAGATGACTTTTGGTGGTGGTTCGAACTACCGACCGGAGTCGTCGCACAAGCCGATGGACCCTTCGATCTTCATTATAACCCTTATGATCCATTAATTCATTTAAATCTTAGTCGCGGGCGTACCTACCTCTCGCGAGGACTACGATTTAAATCATTTAGGCCGCAAAAAAAGTACTCTCATATTCAAACGGAGTTCCGGTTTGAAAATCGACCCATTATTTATTTTGAAATATTAGTTCTAATAAAAAAGTGTTAGTGTTACGACTGAGAGCTGAGCTACTTAATAACTTTAAGATTAAATCACATATTGTTACTATAAAGAGCAGAGTCAGATGATGGTCGGTTGTTTTTTAATTTTTGAAAACAATTAAATTACACCAAAAGTGTATTTAATCGTAAGTATTTCTACTAAGTGTTCTACGCTGTCACTAGAGACTTGCACAACGCGACCTTTCAAATGTAAACTGAATTTAAGTTGTATAAAAATACGTATACATATGTATAGGTATAATACAAATTTATTCGATACATATATTAGCTTTAAATCAAGTTTGCAGAACGCTTAAAAAATATTTGGTCATTCGTTTCTGTTGAAGACATTTTCAGGGAGCTACGTTTTATAAATATATGAGACATATAATATTATATTTTATTTTAGACTTACATATAACATGAAATAGGGCTCTGGAATTTTACTACAAAAACTGTTTTATTTGATAATCTTCATTTATGTTTAAATATATAAATGAAAGTGACTGTCTAAGAAAAGACTACCGAAGATTTATTCATGTTAATGTAAAACTGATCTAATAGTAAGTAAGTAAGTATATGTAAGAATTAATTTCGTGTGCAAGCTTTTCAAAAAACCCATCAAACAAAGCCTATCGTTTAGTAGTTACCTTAGTACCGCGGCACTAACATAACCGCTCGCAAGTTTAGTTTGTTTCTCCCTACAGCTCTGTCTAACTAGTGCCAATAAGAAAGCGAGGCACATAAAGATAAACTAAAATTAGTCGGGCATCTTAGGGCCACTGGTGTTATCAAACACCGAGAATGATAAAACCATAGAAACATATAAAAAATACCATAAGTCTTCAGTTGCGGGTGGTAGGACCTTGTGCAAGGTCCATCCGGATCGCTACCACCATCTTGCTCGCTAATCCTGCCACTAAGCAACAGTGCTTGCACTGTTGTGTTCCGGCATGGAGAGCAAGACAGCCGGTACAATTACTGGCAGAAGAGATATTCCATCTTAGCCTTCTGGGTTGGCAACGCATCTGCAATCCCTTTGGTGTTGCGGGTGTCTATAGGCGGTGGTGATCACTTACCATCAGGTGACCCACTTGCTAGTTTTCCTTCCTATGTTGTATAAAAAAAGTGGAACCTGTATGCTAGGTAAGTACGAAATTTTATCTACAGGTCTTGCACATCTTACTGCCACTGCGAAGCTTCCATTTGTACCAAATTACGTGAAATCTGAACGTTTTATCTTAGGCGTAAACACTAACCCATAACCTTGACCATAACCGACCATAAATGGAACTTCCGTTTGCGCGGGGAAGCTGCTCCGGCGCCGCGGCACTGCGTGCGAGGGGGACGGCGCTACTGGAAAGTGTGCTAGTGACACCGTTTAAGTTCCGACGCTCGCTGAGTGGGTACCGCATCCGTAAACATGCTCTTGACAGCTTGGGAACTAGATTGCTTCTTTTTTTCAGTAAGTATATAGGTAAAAGCATCATATTATAATTTCCTTACGAGTATCCATCTGTACTGTACCACACCTCTCGATTTTTTGACAAAGTCAACCGATTACTTAATTAATTTCCTACAAAACTACATCATTGTTTATCAATGAGTTAAGGTTCTACTTTTATGAAAGAGTAGCCAATAAATAAACCTGACCGCAGATAATAGTTTCATATCGTAAAAGTTATGTACAACAGTAGATAAAGTATGTAGTCTATACAGGTATATTATTATAAATAAGTAGTTTATCTGGAGAACGTAGACCGAAGGGTTATATGTAGTTGAACCTATCTTACTATCTGTAGATATTATGCCTATTTATTTGTATAAAAACGACAGTTATCCACTACATAAAATATATCTATCACTTGTTACCTTCACCTCTGCAAGTGTAGAGACACAGATTATGTAGGTAGAGACCAGTCCTTCTTGTCAAAAGGGGTGAAAGACGAAGAGGAGCGTATTTTATTCTAAAAATCTTTGCAAAAACAATAGTTCAAACTACCATCACATTGCTCTATAGCTCAGAGCACTGACCACGCTAAGGGACGTGTCGAGCGAGTGAAACACAAAAGTAAAAGTCATGGCGGAGTCTAACTGTACTAACCCGCGTTCGCTCTCGACGCGCTGCGCCCGCGCAACCAACTTATACTTACTAATGAATCGTGCTAATCATAATATAAACTGCAATTTTACGTTTTTGGAGGAGAACCAGTGACAGTCTGAGGAGTTAAGTCACATATAATTGTAGCCGTTTTAAAACTTACGAGTATCAATTACTAGGTGTGACCAGGTGGAGTAAACAGCACACCTCACCATGATGCACATTTTAACTCTCCGTTAGTTAATTATTAAAAAATTTCCCCGCCTGCAATACCTTATAATATTTAAGATAATGTTTAAAAAGGCTTTGAAGGTGTTACTTTTCTGGATAGGGCTTGTTTTCCACTTTTCAGTTAAAAAAATACGCAGAAGCGTGTTTGTGTTTTTAACAATTTAGTTTGTTTAAATTTTATAGTCTTAGCACAAACTTCGTTACTAAAAGTAGTAGTTTTAGTAACAAGCAAGTCTGATGGTTCGTCACGTAAAAGCTAGTTTTTGTCGTTTGTGCGAAAATGGTAGCATAAAGGCTGTATACTCGTAATCTATAAAAAATAAAAATTTGGCGTTACTTTGTTGAGGTCTTTCATGAATTCGTTATTTAATGAATTTTGTTATTAATAGTCAATTTAAAATGATTGTGGCTACGTAAGACCAACTCAAATTAATTAAGAAGAGACAAATATACAGTGATCCTAACACAATCAGCCAAGTTTAATTTAGCTGATTGTATGTCTGTGTTCGTCACTTGTTAATGACACTAGTTTGCCAGAGATGCAGGGAGAGATAACGCCAGATCTAACCACCTCACGATTCATTTTAGGAGAGAAACCAAACGCTTGTTTACCTATTTGTAAAGAAAGGGCGATTTTTTTATCCTACAACGTTGAATAAGGCATAGTAAAAAAAAGGGGTCAATATTTCGCTACCTACTTAAGATTTTGTTTTGAAGTATTATGGACATGGACATATCGTAGAGATAGAAAGTGTTTGTTAAATTATTAGGGTTCCTAGTTTCACTACAGAACTCTAAAAAAAGGGTAAATTAGGTAAACTAACATTGTTCTTTGTTAGTTAGCTAGAGTTTGTGTCGTAAAGTAAATACCTGCATATTATTATAAAGGTTTTTGAATTATAAATATGATACAAAATATTTACTAATGTTCATTCGTTGGTTTTGACTTGAGAGATGATCTGTAAACCTAGCTAGTACCACACTGAAAAAAGGGACAACCGAACTAGTTTGGTTACTCGTGATTTTGGTTAATGGTAATCAAAGTTCGTTTAAATTAGCAAAACTATTTACTACTGATAAATATTTGATGAGTTATTTACAAATCAAAAGTAAGGTAAGGTGTATCAGATAGTTCGGTAGTCACTTTTTTATCTAATATGGGTACAAAACTTTGGTTACGTGAAACAAAACTGTTTTTTTTCAGTGCATTTATTTTTATTCGATCTTCTATGCGTATTCGGAAATTTTTGCACTTAATTAAGTTTTCAAATGAAAAAGTTACGTCCTAACCAATGCTCCATACATTAACTTGTCTGTGTAAGTACCTATTTGATTGGTTTCCGTGTGTGCGTGGCGCGCGGCCGCGACGTCGTCAGTGGGTCAAGAAACAAGGTCACGCCATTTCTCTCTGCGCCGGCGCACCTCGGTGGGGGGAAGGAGGGCAAAGGCTGTACGTAGGCGCAGATTTAGATTGAGTGTTTCTGATTGCTAAGCTCTATGGAGCCTTAAGCCTACGATACAGGCTTTTGAGAACCTTACCACCAGTAATCCATTGTCGTTAGCATCAATGAGAAACAACCCCCGAGAGAAGAAACATGGATGGTTTATAAGCTTCTGATTGCCAGCATAACAAGAATTGACCACCCCTTAGTTGAAAAGTTAGAATAGGAGACTCATTATTTATAAGTCTTTAAAAGAGTAAACCTCGCTATCTATTGACTTAAATAAAAAGGTATTCAGAAAATTTTGTATTGAAGTTAAAGAAAAGACCAGTAAAATGACAACAAAAAGATATCTCACACGCTTTAGTACACTGAATTTATTTTTCATCACTCAGTTGCATATCTGGTATTTTTTGCCATTTCACTACTCTACTATATCGAGTACCTATAGTAGAATTCTAAATTTCATCCATATAGCCATAACAGTTATCGAGTAAAATTACATCCATACAATCAGATGACCAATGCGGACGAAAACACATGGATCCCGTTTTTGCCATTTGGCTCCGGAACCCTAAAGGTGACAGTTGCGGAATCAACAAATTTTTCCATACGAAAGTCCTCGTTTACTCTATCTGATCCTAACATGACAGGCCAAGTTCAATTTATCTGAGTTTATCTCTATGTGCGAGCCTTTCTTATGATTACGAATGACACTAGTTTGACAGAGACGCAAACAGGGATTAATTAAAACTTGGTCGGTCAAGTTAGGGCCACTGAATGTTGATCTCGGTACCTACTAGAGAGATAGATAGGTTTAGAGTATGATGGTCACAGACTGCGATGGAAATTTCCATTATTTAATATGGTTTAATATATCATTCAATCTACACTTTTGGTCTGTGGGGTCCTGGTGAACTAGACTTCTTCAAAGAGATCTCGAAGACGCTAGCCAACGCCACGCTACAAGAGTTGCCAGCTCGTAGAGCGTATAAGCTTAGCTATACAGAAATATGTAATGCTGCCAGTACCTTTCTTCGGTACCGAAGTCAAAGTCGAAATATGTTTATTCAGATTTGGCTTACAGAAAACACTTATGAATATCAGAAAATGTACTACCTCGGAATAAACCTCTGATGTGAAGATACTGGCAAGATACTCAAGGTGTACATTTTTACAGCCATTTACTTACACATTTATTTTATTTTTTTAACAGACTTCAAAAAATAATAATGATATCTTTTAGTGATAATCTAGTAAGTATTAATGTTTCGTTTTTATGTTGATTATTATAATTGACTTCTTTGAATATCTATAGAAAGTCATCCGTTCCTGACTGACATACAACGCACAGAACTGCCAAACAATAAACATGAAATTTCGAACATTTGTTCCTTAGGGTGGTAGTTATAGACAGTACCTACCTACTCAAGTTCCAGTTTGATTTGATATTGGACCCCACCAACCTTACAAGGATGTAGTAGAGGTCCATTAAAAAAGGATTTTTTGGAAGTTCTTCCAAAAACGGGGTTTAAAGCGGGTTAAAGTTTGCATGTAATCCAAAATTTACTGCATCATGTGTATACAAAATGATGGTAACGTTTTTCACCCTCTGCCATTTAAAAAAAAATATGTTGTTGTTATGTCTTAGAATTAGGTTTGTGGACTTGATTTTATAAATATTCTTTACAGTTTTGAAAATATTGAGACTTTTTGTTTTGTATAAATCTCCTACAGTGCAAATAGTATGATATCTATGAGGAACATTTTAAAAGTTTAATAACAAAATACGAGAGTTGATACCTATAACTACATATTTTAGATTGTAGGCCTTCCACAGGTGGATCGACAGTCTGATCAGGATCGCTGGACACCGATGGTTGCGAGGAGCACAACACCGACCGTCGTGGAAGACCTATGCCCAGCAGTGGGTGTTTTACGACGAATATAGTTATGACCATATGTCTACACCCAACTGTACTATGAAAAAGTGGAAAATACTTTAGGAAGAAACCAATAATGTAGAAACGAAACAGCGCACGTTCTAGACTAATTCTTGTCATCAGACAAGATTAAGTGCCATTAGGCAGCACTGCATTTCACTATTCGTGTTCGGATGTTAGCCTATTACGTACAGTGCCTCTATTACTGATTCTAAAGGAGGCAGGTATCAAAATTGGACCCCTTCTACAGCTGATTGTTTCACTGATCGACACCACCAGTATCGTCTTCTGTTAAACCTCTTAAGTTACAAGACAAAGTTAGAGTCAGCTGCAAAAGCTTTTGATAAGCTTAACACCGAAATAGAGTAGGTGCTTCAAGTTGGCAACATGTAAATGTGCCACATATTAGCATTATGTAGATATAAATGTAAATGGATGCAAACGAACACTTAATTATATTTTTATCTCGCAGTGGGTGTAATTAAAATATTGACCCAAAAATTAATATCACTACGTCATAGCGGATCAGCTTAAATGCGCCGAGTAATACAGGGTATGGCAAAAAGTTCCACAGAACGGACTTTTCCATGTTTGTTTTCATCAGGATTATAATATTGAGTGGAAACTGGATGGGGCAATTTGGAAGAGCAAAAGAACGAAATGTGTATAGGGTAAACACACTTCTTTAGCACTAAAAGCACCTAGGTAGTTTTTTGTCACCTTTGCCTTGAAATAAGATTGAACGATAATAGAGTGTTTAGGTTATAATTATTACCCAAATTAGCTGGAGTAGATTGGCGAGTGAGCAGATTTATAATGGTGTTCGGTGTATAGATACGTGCGTACTTCTTAGGAATATACCTACTCGTATATGTACCACATGGTACTACAGATTCATGGGATTTCGGATTAGTAACAAGCCTAATACGGAAGAATAAGATAATCAGGAAAACGTAATCATCTGTAGAATGCATAGATTTATAAAAGGATAGTAACTAGGCATTTAAAACGAACAACAACAAAAAACCCGAGACAAAAAAATACTGAACACCTAAGTATCAATCAATACAAAGTAATAAAAAGCGAATTTGGATGTGCATTTATTATTTTTTCGTCTCTCATATTCGGAAAGAAAGGCGTTACATAGCTGACAAGCCAGCAGAAAGTAATACATGGCGGCACATGTGCAGAAAGTAAATTTAAAAAACTTAGCCCATAGATGGCAATGGTCACTACGTATTCAGCCAGTTCAACCTACATAACTGCTTGATAGCATTGTTTCAGTACCCAAAAAGTTTTTTTTTATTCATGCTGGCGGATATTTTTTTTAAAATAAATTTGACACATATGGGTCCAAGATGGCGGATGACATTAAGAAATGAAAAATCGACATAGGCGTCAAATTCACGAAATTTAGCAATCATAAACCTGAATGTGATATTATTATTCAGATTGAAGATTGCGGATGTAATTTCAACATAAAAATATCAAAAATGTTAAATTCATGAATTTTAGTCACAATTAATCCGAATTTGACATTATTTTTTAATCCAATAACGTTGCTTTTGTATGTCAAAAAATAATACCGTACTACTTAAATTAAAAGACCTTTTTTTATTATCCACGACATTTTCTGCTTTTCTCTTGGTCGATATGAAAAGCAGAGTGTTTAACTTGGGTGAAACACCAATTCCACTCTCGAATTATTCACTAATCACCTCGTGTGTAATAGGCGTCTTTCATCCCTCGTTGAACAATCTACTATTGTGATTTGCAAAGAAATGTTTTAGAACATTTCTTATAAAACAAAAATAAATTAGAATACAGAAATTAATGTTTTCATATGTATTTTTTATCCGTCTTGAAAATTAAAGATTTATCTTTGAAAACATCTCGTGTGTAATAGGTGTATTTCATCCCTCGTTGAACAATCTACTATTGATGTGCCAATTCATAGTTTGTTTAGTGCGGAAAAGATTAATTGCCTTTGCAAATTAAAGTAAGGTTAAGAAATGAAAAGTTACTTATACATGAATAGTGCTTACCATTTTTTTCATAACTCAAGGGAAAACATAATTTCGAGCTAATTCAAGGATTACATTTTGATACCACTTTTTTAAGCATGCTACCTATATTATCTTCTTCTTTATCTTTACATTAAATATGAAAAAGTACAGTCGCTATTCGTTCCTGTCTGTCCTAAATCTTTATAGTGAATGTTCGGCCGCCTTTGCCTTCTACACCACGCAACGGATTTTGACACGGTTTTCACTGATATTTAGAGATATTTTTACGAAAGGTTTTTACGTACATTACATCCCGACTGTACGCGTGCGAAGCCGGGGCAGATCGCTAGTTATCTATAAAGCTACTACATTTTGTTTAATTTGAGGGGAAAAGTTTGTCGTCACAGTTCCTACGCGTACGTACTTTTCAGAAAATTGCTATGCATGTTTATACATGTAAATATGCACAAGCGGAAGTGTAGTGAGGAGCGAGGTTGTAATTGGGACAGGAGAGCCTCTTTACCGACACACCGACCAATACCAACCAAATATGCGAAAATCCATGCACTTAAACAATCACCTTCATCTTAATGCTTGAACATTTTCTTTATTAAGCCCATAACTCGTATAATGATAATGACACAAGTTCTCATTCGGCCTGCATAATCTTAACGAAGCCCCCCGCCCCCTTTCACCTGCCTCCCCCCGCGCTGTTCCACTTCCGCGACACACATTCTCAATCAACCGGATTGGGTTCTACATATTTTGGAGCTTACTTTGATAAGCAAATACCAACTCTGGAAAGCACGACAGTAAGCTTGGTATCGATTGACGGTATCCTAGCAACCTAAAATATCACATGCCAGTGTAATTTTAAAGTCTGTTTTGCAATGACGGCGCAAGCAACCCGATGAATTAAAACGGTATGCAGAGTTGAGGTGCGTGAGTTTAATTTTGGACGATTTTTAAAAGGCTTCTTTTAAGTAATACAATGGAATTTGAACTATGTTCTAAAGGCTTTAAGGTTCGACATTGCGCTATAAACCTTGCAGATTCTTAAGTAAATAGGTATGTCACAGTGAGCTTTGCATACTGAAATATTCGACTTGTGCGACTTTTTGATGTTGGTCTGTTCGCGAGAGCTGCGAGAGACTAATAGTCTTGCTTGACACAGTTATGTACATTAACTTTTACTATCTTTCGGTTATGTTTTGGTGCTACTTAATTGCTTACTTGTTTATGAATAATATGTTAATAGACTAGGGTATAAGTATATACGAAAATGTATGTCTAATCTAAACTGCTTTGGACGTTAGAACAATTTGGTATTCAGAAGTTTAGGTACTTAAATAAAATAAATGACAGAAGATTAAAAACATAATGGCCTATTTGTGACGCATAAAAATTAGAAGTGCTCAATCCTAAGAAGTGGGTATAAAAATAAGGCAAAATAATAAAATAATTTGTGCTTAATAAAACCTTGTTAGATCATTAAGTTTTAAAAACCTAATAAAACTACCGTAAAATAATGTTTCTTGTTTAAATAATAAATAATACAACACAAAGAAAAATGAATGTCATCTGACAGGGTTCACACTTAAAAACTCTACATTCCATGCCTTTATTTTAATTAATAATTTTAATTAAGCCACAGGTGACCCTAACAGGCAGTGCGAATTTGTCAATATAATTCGTTTATTTTTTATACAGTCATTGAATTCTTTGTTTTATGACAACTCAAATTTTTCAAGTTAGCTCATTTAGCTGGGTAGATAGGCCAAAATACTTTTTAGTGCCTAAAATAAAGATGAAAATGTAAAAACACTTTCACAAAATCATAGATATCTAGAGATATTTTCCTAGTAGTGTTACGTTACTTCTTCCCCACCATCCTGGGATTTTATAATAAAAAAAGTCTCATTTGGTACTCAAATCATCAGTCTCCATGACCCCTCAAAAATAATGTCCACGGCGTTACCAATCAATAGTGTTTTTTATTCTGAGCCTAAATATTTCTATAAAAGTCATTATTCGGGTTCGCGTTTACCATTCTGAATTTCAAAATAATATGTTTTTGAAGAATATCCTAACAAATAAAAAAATATGCGTTAAAATGTAAAAGGGACGTTTGATAGGCGTCAAAAAGTATTGACCCATGTAGCACCTATTCTAAGGCACTGCACTGCATCAAGTCCTGCCAAATGAGCAAGATTTTTCTTGTGTCATCGTTGTTTTAAATATTCATTACCTACATAAAAGTAAAATCGAATGAAATTTCCATTACATTTTTTTCATGTATATAACTGTTAGTATGAAATAGTTTATTATTACGATAGAAATAAATGTAATAACCACTTAGTTGCACCTCAAAAGAGCATATACATAGTTTTTAGGTATCTGTGAGGCTCAAAAGTTGTTGAATATTTTATTTATAATTTCAATGGATAATGCACATTTACGTTATATGGGTGTTGTCATGTGTCAAATGACGGGTCTTACATATACTTCTATAGTCACACGGCAAAACTCGTACATAGCAGTACCGGAAGGGTAAAGTCAATGATATTATAATATTTATAATACTTACATGGATGTACAGTGTCATTAATACTAAATGACACCAGAAAAACGGACCGACATAAAAATACAGGTTGACGCCAATGTTACAAATGCAAATTATTAGTTTATCATTTATAGTCATTGGATTTACAACTTTACGTCTAACTGCATAAAATAATAATTTTGTAAGATTCGTTGCAAATAGGTTTTTTTGCAAAATAATAGTATTGACAGCAGCGCCGTCGGTCCGACAGACTGACAACGCGAGCGATTGTCGATTTATTGTACTTTTGTTCGACTTCTGATGCGGCCATATTTTAAACGCTGACTAGAAGTCCATTACTTATAGGTCAGTGGGTAAAGTAGTGAAATTCAACGTTTAAATCTCTAATGCCTGTTTTTAAATCTTAGTCGAATTGAATTCGTATTTTTGATAACAGCGCCATCTATGAACACAAGATCTCCTTACATTGCCAAATAGTAAACAGTTAGAAAGAGTCATCTAGCGAAATGTTGAAGCACTTCGAAGCTAGCCAGAGAACAAAGATTTACAGTTTTGGTTTTGCTAACAGCGCCATCTATGAGAACAAGGTGTTTTTAAATCGCCAAAAACCTACTAAACTGTAAGATAGAGCCATCTAGTGCAATTTTATGACACTGGTAAGCTAGCCATAGAAGAGAGATTCACAATTTGATAACAGCACCATCTATGAACACAAGATGGCTTTAAATCGCCAAATACTAAATGTAATAAAAAGCTATCTAGCGTAATGTTGAGACAATTGTAAGCTAGCCGGAGATGAAAGATTCACAGTTTTGATAACAGCACCATCTATAAACACTAGACGTGGTGACATTCCTGAAAAATAAAATTTAAGAAAGATCCATCTAGCGGAATGTTAAGACAAATGCAGACTAGGCGGAGAAGAAAAATTCCCAATTTTGATAACAGCACCATCTATGAACACTAGACGTGGTTATATTACCGAAAAGTAAAATTTAAGAAAGAGCCATCTAGCGAAATGTTGAGCTAATTGTAAGCTAGCCGGAAGAGAAAGATTGGCAGTTTTGACAACAGCACCATCTATGAATACAAGATGTCCTTACATCGCCAAATACTAAACTGTAAGAAAGAGGCATTGCACGGGATGTTAAGACTCTTGTAAGCTAATCGGAAGAGAAAGATTCGCAGTTTTGACAACAGCACCATCTATGAACTCAAGACGTAGTTATCTCACCTTAAACTAAACTTCAACAAAGAGTCATCTTACGCAATGTTGAGGCACTTGTAAGCTAGCCGGGGATGAACGATTCACGATTTTGATAACAGCACCATCTATGAACACAAGGTGTCCTTACATCGCCAAATACTAAACTGTAAGATAGAGCCATCTAGCGGAATGTTGAGCCAATTGTAAGCTAGCCGGAGATGAAAGATTCACGGTTTTGATAACAGCACCATCTATGAACACAAGACGTGATAATAACCCCGACAACTAAAATTTCAGAAAGGGCCATCTAGCGGAATGTTAAGACACTTGCAGGCTAGGCAGAGAAGAAAATTCCCAATTTTGATAACAATACCATCTGTGAACACAAGACGTGGTTATAACACCTCAAATTAAACTTTAACAAAGAGTCATCTTACGAAATGAAAAGACACTTATAAGCCAGCCATAGAAGAAAAATTTAGTTTTAGTTTTGATAACAGCGCCATCTATGGACACAAGGTGTCCTTACATCCCCAAATACTAAACTGTAAGAAAGAGTCATCTAGCGAAATGTTGAAGCACTTCTAAGCTAGCCGGAGAAGAAATATTAACAGTTTTGGTTTTGATAATACCGCCATCTATGAACACAAGGTGTCCTTACATCGCTAAATACTAAACTGTGAGAAAGAATCATCTAGCGAAATGTTGAGGCACTTCTAAGCTAGCCGGAGAAGAAATATTCACAGTTTTGATAACAGCACCATCTATGAACACAAGACGTTATTATAACCCCGACAACTAAAATTTAAGAAAGAGCCATCTAGCGGAATATTAAGACACTTGCAGGCTAGGCGGAGAAGAAAAATCCCAATTTCTACAACAGCACCATCTATGAACACAAGACGTGGTTATATCACCGAAAAGTAAATTTTAAGAAAGAGCCATCTAGCGGAATGTTGAGACAATTGTAAGCAAACCGGAGATGAAAGATTCACAGTTTTGATAACAGCACCATCTGTGAACTCAAGACGTTTTTATCTCACCTCAAACTAAACTTTAACAAAGAGTCATCTTACGAAATGTTGAGGCACTTGTAAGCTTGCCGCAGAAGAAAGATTTAATTTTGGTTTTGATAACAGCGCTATCTATGAACACAAGGTGTCTTTACATCGCCAAATACTAAACTGTAAGAAAGGGCCATCTAGCGGAATGTTAAGACACTTGCAGGCTAGGCAAAGAAGCAAAATCACAATTTTGATAACAGCACCATCTGTGAACACAAGACGTGGTTATAATATCACCTCAAACTAATCTTTAACAAAGAGACATCTTACAAAATGATGAGACACTAACTTATAACCTAGCCAGAGAAGAAAGATTTGCAGGTTTGGTTTTGGTAATAGTAGCGCCATCTATGAACATAAGATGTCCTTACATCGGCAAACACTAAACCGTAAGAAAGAGCCATCTAGCGGAATGTTAAGAAACTTGTTAGCTAGTCGGACAAGAAAGATTCGCAGTTTTGATAACAGCACCATCTATGAACACAAGTATCTCACCTCAAACTAAACTTTAACAAAGAGTCATCTTACGAAACGTTGAGACACTTTTAAGCTAACCGGAAGAGAAAGATTCGCAGTTTTGACAACAGCACCATCTATGTATACAACCTGTCCTCACATCGCCGAAAACTAAACTGCAAGAAAGAGCCATCTAGTAAACCGTTATGACGTTTGTAAGCCAGCCGAAAGAGATTCAAATTTTTTATAACAGCACCATCTATCAACACAAGCTGTCATCATATTACCGAATAAAAAACCTTAAGAAAGAGCCATCTAGCGAAATATTATGGTACTTGTAACCTAGCTGGAAGAAAGATTAGCAGTTTTGATAACAGCACCATCTATGTATACAACCTGTCCTCACATTGCCGAAAACTAAACTCTAAGAGCCATCTGGCGAAATGGTAAGATACTTCTAAGTTAGCCAAAAGACGGATTCGAAGTTTGTATCACAGCACCATCTACGAATACAACCTGTCCTCACATCGCCTGTAAACTGTAAGCAAGAGTCATCTAGCAAAATCTTAGCTACTTATAAACTAGCCGCAACGGTTTCCAATATTGATTACGGCATCATCTATGCTATAAACTTTGTGTTCTCATTATACATAGGTAGGTATAGCATTTAAATTTAACATGCAAGGTAGCCGGAAGTAAGATTGGCAGTGTTCATAACAGCACCATAATTATATGAACACAAAGATATTGTTACAGCGCGAATACTAAACCCCACAAATTACCTTTGCTTAAAGCAGGTGTAAAACTTAATTTATAGTTCCATTATGAAACTATTAGGACAATTAATTTGTCATTTTTAGGTATACCCATAGTTCTCTTAACTCTCTAAGTAGGGTAACCACGATGAGACCAAAAAAACAGGAATAATTAAAACAGTAATATTGATTAATTAAAATTACTTTAACAACTCGAGACCCAGCAGAGGGTTTTAGCATCAGAGAGAAGACTTTTAAAAAACATTAGTTGTATTACGTTCAGTGTAACACCCTGTATGACCATAACTAGGATTATAGCACTCCAGGGATTTAACCCAACTATACCGCCATGTACGAACATTACCTGTCTTTACATCAGCAAGGCTCATAGGGACAACTAAGGGAAATCAAATTTGTCCCCGGATATCAAATTTGTCAAACTGCTTTGAAAATTAATTTGGTTTAACAATTAGAAGTTTATTCCATCACAAAAAATATGAATTCTGTTAGTATTTTGGATGGATTTAGTTTCATATGCGTATATGCGTCGACCTTGCGTCGACACATATTTTAGTTGTGTTAAAGCGCTATCATGTTTTTTCTTTTTAGGCTATTACCACACCTCTCACACACGGATTGATGGAACTAGCTCAATTTTCGTTCTGAAGATTAAGTAATATAAGAAGACGCAAAGAGATTATGATACGCTTCTAGGAAATTTCAACGTCTTTCATTCGGTAGCGTAGATGGATCACCTCTCATCCTCTATCTCCCATCGATGGAAGTCTTTCAGGTTGGTGTGGTAACCACCTGCAGTCAGAAAGGAAGCATTATAATTAACGATTCATTTCTATTTTCTCAGATCCTAATTATTGTGATTCGGTTGAACAGAAATAATACATAGCATATATAGCACAGCACAGTTTATTTATAACAGCCTCTATTGATTATAATAACATGTAGGATCTCTGTTGAATACTGTTTGATTAGCTTTATCTACTAAATTGTCCTAAGATTATGTTTTCAGTACCTAAAATGGATTTACGGCGACTAATACATACAATTCTAATGTTTGCAGTGGTCAGTATCCAGCGAAAGAAAAGGAGTTGAAGACACTATTGTGAGATTCACACGTCCAAACTGTAACTGTTGTCACAACTCCATTGTTCCATTTTAACAATTTACTTGAGTAATTAAAATAAAAAGTACAAATCCGGAACGGATGGTCCAAGAAGTAAGTTGTATAAAAGATCCAAAATTGCAAATATTCGAAAGAAAAAAGAAACAAGTATAATTGAAACTTTAGCGCTGCTAGTAAAAACAATACGATGTTGAATTGAATATTCATCCCGAAACTAACAATGTTATAGATACCCATTGATATGTATCGTCACGCGCCCCGCGTGTGACATTAGAACCAATAGCTGAGTAAATGGGAAAACATAATTGCGTGATTAAATATCTGAAGATCATAAGATTGTTTTTGCTAGCAGTGCGAGAGGTTCGCGGCGCAGTTAGTTGGAGTCGACGAAGTACTCCTGCGCAGCCTTGGTGTCGGGCTTGATGGTCTTAGAGCCCGGCTTCCAGTTGGCGGGGCACACCTCGCCGTGCTTGTCCGTGAACTGGAACGCCTGCACCAGCCGCAGCGTCTCCTCCACGGATCTGTTCACAGCCACCATGAATTATGTTTTGGCTCACTACTGCAATACACCTCGTTTTTTTTAAGATAACAAATGTTGTAAACAATCCTCATAAGTCCTTTTATGTGCTACGTATTTAAGACCTGCTAGCAAAGATATTACAATTAAACCATGTTATTTCAGTAGATATAATGTGTATGAAAAGGCTAGTTATACATTTTATCTACACATATATCATAAATGCTCTATAATGCGTTCAGAAACCGTAGGCAATAATAACCAGCATTATAAAAACCAATATTATTATGAGTATTTTTCTAATTTGTTTCTATATTTGTTCAAACTCATTTTTTATTGCCTTATTTTAATGTGTACAGTCTATAGATATTTAATAGGTACCTAGCACTAGTAGCTAGTAGCAATGCAGGTCATTGCCCTTTGGCTTCTGAACCCATCATATAGTACTTATGATATGTGTGTAGATAAAGTAATGTATGCAACTGTACATAATTAGGTCTTAAAACACGAGTGTGGTTTTATGAAACGAGCGTCAGCGAGTTTCATAATAGGATCACACGAGTGTCTTCAGACCTAATTATGTAACGCTCATTAAGCAACAGTTGCATAAAATACTATTATTGTAGCACTTTCGCAAAAACAGACTTACCAAGATTGTTTACAACATTTCTCATCTTAAAAAACAAGGTATAGTATGTAGGAAGAGACAAAGTTGGGACAGATTGTTAACGAGGTATACTTTATATCCTAATAATTAATTAATCTATGAAGGCTAGTTCTTTAATTAGATTTCGCTATGGCAGAACAAAAATGGAGTAGCTAATAATAGCAATCTGAAGGTAAGTAAATCACAAAATACAACAGGGGGCCTAGCACGCTAACTGTTATCCATGACATAAAGCATTTATCCCGTTCTAAACAGTATGCGTGTGCGAAAGGGACGAATGCCTTATGTCAGCGATAAACGCTAGTGTGCTAGAGGGGCAGAAGTCATTCAAATCGGTATAGCGCAACACTGTCTCTTATTGGCACGATTGGTTTACGAAAACGTTGAGAAGTTTCAGACCACGTCTTAGTAAATCTTGCAAGATTTATAACCAATACAAACTGGTGGGCCTCTACTTATTGACGTTTACAAAGCCAATCCAACTATACTTAGCATTTTCATGGGCAGTCAATACTTAGAGTAAATAAATAAGATAGATACCGACAGCCAAATTGGGTTTTTAACCACCTTTTCACAATAATGAAATTGTTATTATGACTTCAAAACAAATGCTACCATGTCACAGCATAGCGATGACACGTCGTCTCATTGCGAAAGGGTTCTATAGTGTATTATAGTTCTATAATTGGTTGGCTGTACGTTCATTTTAAATGATAGGCTTAGATTTAATATAATGAAAATTGCTTTAGATAAGTTTAGTATTCGGCAAGATAAAGCAGTTATAAAAGTATGGTTTGTAGTTAGAATCGCTCTTTTATTATATTAAAGACTACATACAAACAAACTAACAAACAAACAAATAAAGTTTACCTCTTTATTATATTAGTGTAGATTTGTAACTATGAATAGGGATAAATCTTTAAATCATTATAACTTGCTTTTAATTACCAGGTGAAATTGAAAGAATAAAGCCGTGAGTGCATAAAACCGGTCGAGGTAACGCAACGACAATTTAGGTGAACACATGACTACACAGCGCCATACAAAACAAAAGAAAAATTTGAAAATTCAAACAAAACTTTCCAGTACACATATGGCAAGCAGCACTGTGCGTGACTTCAAGTCTCGTTGCGCTACCTAGCGTTGCGCGGCGCGGCCTGGAAGCTTGTCAGAAGGGAATGGTGGATGCGAGTAGCACAAGACTGGTGATATAGGGAGGCAATTAACGCTTTGAACGCCAAGGACGCTTAAAGTTGTCGTGAGCTGTGTCGTGCCCGTCACGGCACCGACACATATAGTTCATTGATGACATAGTGCAACAGCGATCTACGTGAACATATGTTTAAATTTCAAATTTGTGTTTGACATTAAGGCGACCTGGCGTGTGGGTGACAACTTTTGTATGCATTTTTGGCGTTCAAGGAAGACCCATGCCCGGCTATGAAATATTTCGGCTGATGTATAGCTAAAGTGTTACCGCGCCTAGGTGTTTCCTATGTCAGTCTCAGTGTGCTTGAGCTTATACAAATTCGTACAATAAAAACGATCTCGCCGTCGGTACCTTCTGTGTGATAGCGGTTTCAAAAAAGTTTTAAAGGAGAAAGTATGGAGTTTCAAGGCATGCAGGCATACAGAGAGACGCAATTCTTGTTATTAAATCCAATGACTTTTTCCTATCCAGACTACTACTATCTCGCAACAAATCTGGCTGCAAAACTGACTAACTGCATTAAAAAAACATGCAGGTTGTATAACTTTAAAATATTAGTAAACAAATTGATTGTCCTATATTTAAGGCTGAAAACTAGCTGTCTTTTGTCAGTTAGGTAGTTGTTTTTGTAGTTAAGTAAAAATGACCTTTATAAATAAAATACCCAAGACTTCAATCTGTTTCCTTAAATATAAATTGACTTTAATAGATATATATAAAAAGATTATTCATAACCAAAGTAGAGTGTTCTCTCATTTAATGTCGTAATAGAATTTTATTTCGAGCTTACTTCATAAGGAAAAGCAAGAGCGGTTTTTCCCGATAGACGTGGTCAGATCTCGTCGCATACCATAAATAATCTCGTGGTCGACACTCACCGTCCAACAGGAAGGTCGTTGACGGTGACCTGGCGCAGGTTTTGCTTCTCGTCGATGATGAACAGCCCACGGAATGGAATGCCGGTCTCTTCGTTGAGTACTCCGTAGTCGCGGGCGATGCGGTGAGACTTGTCACTGATGATCGGAATGTTCATAGGTCCGAGACCGCCTGGAATTCATAAGAACAGTTGTTAGTATACATAAATATTATCATTTCACTGAGACATTGTTCGGAAAAAGCAAGAAAATGGAAACATACCTTGTTTACGCGGTGTGTTGATCCAAGCCAGGTGAGTGAAGTGTGAATCAGTAGAAGCGGCGATCACTTCGCAACCAATTTTGCGGAAATCATCTGCACGCTCAGAAAATGCAATGATCTCGGTTGGGCATACGAAAGTGCTGAAAAAACACCATAAATTATAAGAGTTTATTTCCTAGTTCATCTTTAATTTGTTTTGATAGTTGTTATCAATGTAACTTATATAACGTTAGAGGCAATCTTCTAGAATTATCTATTGACGATGACTGTCAGACATTTAACCTTTCCACCATAAAAATATGTTTATCGATGTTTCAAGTACCTACGTATATTATGTACATATTATTAATTTTATTAATACTGTCACTTAAGGCATGATAGAGAAAAGCCCGTGACAGAAACATTCATACTGATTCCTTCAAGTTCAGCGTTACACGGTGGTTCCGCGTTGACACAACATTGAATAGAAATAAGAATGGGTCATTATGGGGAAATAAAAAACTATAAAAGAGTTATCGAGAAAGTTGCTGTTATTTGTATGCACTGTAGGAATATAATAAAATAATTAAAAAAAACAATTCTTGTTGTGTTCTTTCGACGGCTCAATGGTAACCTGGTAGATATCCCTTTGAAGGGACAAGTTCAACCTTGAAGGTTGCGATTCTCCTGTAAACTGCTAGGTTTCTTTTGTAATGACGAAGTTAGCAAAGATAGCTTTATGAGACATACCAAAGTAAACACTTGTTTTGGCAATGAACTTCCTCTTTTCTGGGGCAAACTACGCCGACCGGTGAGGTATGTACAGATCAAATGCCATTAAAAGTCGTTTCAGCAAATCTGTATTGCACGTTATTTTAGAACTCTTATTATTTCCTGGAGTAATTTAAGTCTTTGCATGCGTTTGAAAGCAAAAAAGAGATTGACGCAGTGACAAAAGCGAAAAAAAAAAGTCTGTCAAGAATGCGATTATAAAAATCACACTTTTAGCTCCATCATTAATTAGGTACATATGAATTGTTACAGACGAAAAGTAAGTAAGCTGAGTAGATTACATTCAGCAACTCACAAAAGATTTATCTCTTTATTTAAAACAGTATACTTTTAGCAATGATAATATTACACTGAAAAGTTATGTTACATCTACCAGAATACGTAGTGTACATTATACCAGTTGTCGGTTGATTTGGGTCCTATCACGCATATCGGTAAACTTTACCAAACAATGGTGTTGTATCAAATAAGGCATATTTTACCAAACCTTTAAAACATTTCAACTTTTTTAGTTTTGTAAGCCAACAGCGTTGGTTTCCATAACTTGCGACGGTTGGTTGATCTATGACATACCAAACCAACCGTCGCAAGTTAGTAAAATCAAGCATTTCTTTCAGTGTAAATAAATTACCCATAAACTACCGCAGTTTCACATAAGTACACAGGGTAACATTTTAAGGAAAGTCATAAATAATTAATTTAATAACTTAATTTGTAAACTAACAATGACATATACTCGTATTGTATCGAATCATAAAAAAATCCATGAGGTAAAAAAAAACACAAGCTCATGGGGTAAAAATAATTAAAACCACAAACTATACTATATGTAGGATGTACAGATACAAGATTACTCATTTCAAGCCAATGGACGCCATTCGCAAACATTAGGAATGTCGGGTTTTGCGGTTTGGAATTACCTAATAACACGTCGTGTGTCCTATGGGTAATCGTATGGTTATTTTTCATTTCGTCTGGGGGATACGTCAAGTCATTATTCCGTACCACCGCTGTAGGGAGTTTATGTAGCTGGTTAAGGGTACCTTAGTCAAACTTAGAAACCCTTATAGTTTCCTATGTCCGTCTG
The DNA here is from genome assembly GCA_963691745.1 of Ditula angustiorana. Taxonomy (NCBI): domain Eukaryota; kingdom Metazoa; phylum Arthropoda; class Insecta; order Lepidoptera; family Tortricidae; genus Ditula; species Ditula angustiorana. Next base: position 17,539,778 of record OY829472.1, read on the forward strand.
ACTGTGACCATACAGTTAAGTGTAAAAATATGGGTAGGTAAATCAGCTCAAAATGATCTATAATAAACGCTCTTATGCCAGCGCAATAAGGTCGCCACTACATATTTTTAGTAGTCTGAATCCATACATATCTTTGTTCTTTACTGTACCTACAGGTACGTCTCAGGCAGTATTTTAGAAAACAATTGAAGTAAGAAAATATAAATTTTGTGACTAAGTGTGCTTCTTTAGTTTTTTGAGTAAAATGTTTATCCCTACTAACATTATCAAAGGTAGTAAGTATAACCACCATTTATACCAAATAACTTATACCCAAAATTTGCTAGACTCGTAGACTAGACCTTTAAAAAATCTTACAATTCTTTTTTATCCATTGTACTGTCTGCGGTACCTTATATGCCCTGAGCATGGCCCAACATGATCTTGTACGGTTTTTAAATAGCACACTAGATACCACAATCACATTAAAGGGAGTTTAACTTTTATTAAACTAACTCGTATAGCTTTAATACATAGTACCTTTAGTATGTACCCTATTGTCATACATAAGTATGATACAACACAAGCTTAATCGAACAGTTTTTGAGATTTTTTATAAAATGTCCGGTGCCTGTTGATAGGATGGGGTGTCTGTGTATAGGATTACGAGCGGGTAAATTTAAATAATATACTCACAAGTCGAGGGGATAGAAGAACAGAACCACGTATTTGCCCTTGTAATCCGACAAAGCTACATCCTTGAACTCTCCGTTGACGACAGCGGTCGCCTTGAACTGAGGAGCGGGTTTGGTCAGCTGAAGGGGCATCTTGTTGAAGCTGTAAAGATTTAAATCAATGTAAGCGCATTATAATGGAGGTATATAAAAGAAAAGAAGTTTAAACAAAGTACATAACACTCAAACATAATTTTTCTAACTTGTTCCAATCGTACTCTCTACTACTGATAAGCAAACTACCTAGTTGCCTACTCAAAAACTTTTGCAATTCAACATCAAATTATACGTATAAATTGTAACTTTACTACAATGTAAAAATAAGGATGCAAGTCACAATGAAAGTTATTAATTTAATTAAGCCCGTACAGTCCGCAGCAGAAGGTAAAACACTCTAAGAGGTCAAAAAGATCTAAACAATCTCTTACTCTCTTCACCAAGGACGGGCCGGCGTTAACTGGCCATCTTTGGCTCGGTAACGGTAATATCAAACCGTGATTACAATACAATTCGAGGGTAACGTCAGCACAGTGTCATTTCATAGACTTGTGCCAAGCTTCATTCCTATATCTATGAAAAGTCAGTGTGCTACTGTTGACGTTACCCGCGACCCGTGACCATGAACTCAGAAGTAGATAAATTAGATTATAAGTATAAATTACGAAACAATTATATTGAGAGTAATTTTTTTTAAATTTGCCCACCGATCATTCCGTTCGTAAATATTGGCTCACGTAGGAATAAGTCTACATATCCCTGCTCTTGAAAATAGAGTCGCGTGTTTATCTTTTTGAACGGGTACGTATCTGAATATCGAAGATCAATATTTCGAAAGTTAAAATACCGAAGTCCAAAATACCGAAAATTAAAACAGCGAACGGCTATAAGGCCGAAGTTCAAAATGTCGAATGGATTTGCTGTCAAAGTATTTGAATATCGAAGTTCAAAACATCGATATTTTAAATAGCGAAGTCCAAAATACCGAAAATTAAAACAGCGAACGGCTATAAGGCCGAAGTTCAAAATGTCGAATGGATTTGTTGCCAAAGTATTTAAATATCGAAGATCAATACATCGATATTTTAAATAGCGAAGTCCAAAATATCGAAAATTAAAATAGCGATCGGTTGAAAGGTCGAACATTGAAATGTCGAAAGTACTTGTTGGTAACGTATCTAAATATCGAAATTCTATATAAAGTTAAAATAGCGAACAAAGTTAGTTATTTTGTTACAAGTCTACGTAAATGTCCTACAGGAAATATAGATTTTTTTTTAAGGAAAATAAAAGAATTTCGAGCAATCACATTGTTTAAATGTTATTTTCAACAATAGGGAACTAGAAATAAAAAATATGGATGTAAACAGTAGCTTCTATTCCATGATTAAAGCATTGAGGCAATCCCCCTTAACAATTTCACCAAAAATGTACTTACTCAGCAATTTTAAATAATTTCTGACCATCAAAAAATTATATTTACTTAAAACAATAAAAACAAATATGAACAAGTGCTTCTTCATGTTTAAAGATTTTAGAAGCTATATAAAAATAAAAATGCATAAAATCAAAAAGTTCTGGCACTCACCGGCTACGTTCGCTACGTTCGCTTGTCTCGTGCGTGTTTTCGTCACAGTTTTAACTTACAAGCTTCTCCTCGCTACCCTCGTCGTCGCACCTAATAGACTAGGAGGTCACGACAAATTTGGCAACGATCACCAATATGGCTGATCGGAAGTTCACAAGATAAAGGGCAACTCCGTGATGCCAAATATGTCGGTCTGCCTGCGCTAAGTGGTTGCGTTATCGAAATATGGCGCCTGCAAAACCAGTTATTGTTCCCAAAAAAAAACGATAAGTAAAATGGCTGAATAAAGTACAGAAAGGAAGTACCGGTTGCACTCATGTGAATTCTGCTAAAACTGAACAAATATTTGGTCGCGTTTCGAAGTTCAGCTCGTTTAAAGACCCTTGATCGTTGCCAAAAAAAAACGATAGCGGAAATGGCTGAATATGACGTGGTATAAAGTATCAGTATGTACGAGCTTAATGCACCAAAACTGAAAAAATCTTTGGTCGCGTTTCGTAGTTATGAAGCGGTCTAGGTTACAATATCTCATACATTGTTGGAGTATTTTTTCAAAAGCATTGGATAAATCAAGTTCAAACATATTTTTGGGGAATAAGCACAGTGTCAAAAACATCCTCCTACACTTCTTTAGCAAACCTATCCTCCTCCGGTTAGGGGTAAGTAAGATCTGGTATCCAAATGGAAGACAAATTCTTTCTCACCTGCTGAATCTTATCAGTTTCTGGGGGCCTAGCACGCTAGCTTTTATCGATGACATAAAGCATTTATCCCGTTCTAAGCAGTATGCGTGTGCAAAAGGGACGAATGTTTTATGTCAGCGATAAACGCTAGTGTGCTAGAGGGGCTGGATCCTATTCATTTCTTTTTCATCCACATCGACATTTAACGAAAAACAACCCTTAAACTTAACAGTTGTAGTTACGTTCTAATGAACGTAACGACATCATTACATAATTGCTACCGTCAAATCGAGGTTTGATGATAATAATTATAAAAAGGCTTCGTTTATAGTTCTAAAGTGAGTTTATTTTTCAAATTTGCGTTTCTTTTCATTTATGATGATGATGATGGATTTGCAATTAGTTTCATCCCCAAAGCTTTGAGCCCTTTTCAGATCTCGTGTTTAGTGGCAGACTGATATAATAATAGCCTATGTACGAGTATGACGAAACATAAAAAAAATACATACTACAGCTTAAATTCAATAATAGACATAAAAACACCCTGCCAATCTGCTAAATATAAACTGATTTTATTTGATCCTTACGTCTAATATTCCTGTTATCAATAAATAAACTTCTAAAAGTATAAACAAGCTCCATTTGTTGGCGTATCATCGGTATCTTACCTGCCGCTCAACGACGCCACTTCGCATCGCGTTGCAAAAGCGCCACTGTGCGCTTAACGGGAAAGACACAAACTATTCCGGTAAAATGTATACATGCGTGCCGCGCAACCATGCGGATACAGATTAGTGTGCATTCCTATAGATAAGTAGCACACAATGATATAAATAACGCATACAATAGCACAGAGTAAACAAGTGTCTTTCTCAGCTTGAGCGTCAACAATTACCGAAATTTTCCGAACAGTTAGCTTGATAGTAAATGGCTTTTGTACACCTGATTTGAAATTAATGAAAACCAAACGCAAGTTAAACCGTCACTTAAACGTCTACCCTGTCTAAAAATTCCGTGAACGGCACTGAACATCAAAGCAAGACTAGAGGTGACATTTCAAAAAGGAAAAGCTTCGGTAGATGAGGAAGGACTTGTCTTCTATTTGGATACCAGATCTTACTTACCCCTAACCGGAGGAGGGTAGGTTTGCTAAAGAAGTGTAGAAGGATGTTTTTGGCACTGTGCTTATTCCCCAAAAATATGTTTGAACTTGATTTATCCAATGCTTTTGAAAAAATACTCCAACAATGTATGAGATATTGTAACCTAGACCGCTTCATAACTACGAAACGCGACCAAAGATTTTTTCAGTTTTGGTGCATTAAGCTCGTACATACTGATACTTTATACCACGTCATATTCAGCCATTTCCGTTATCGTTTTTTTTTGGCAACGATCAAGGGTCTTTAAACGAGCTGAACTTCGAAACGCGACCAAATATTTGTTCAGTTTTAGCAGAATTCACATGAGTGCAACCGGTACTTCCTTTCTGTACTTTATTCAGCCATTTTACTTATCGTTTTTTTTTGGGAACAATAACTGGTTTTGCAGGCGCCATATTTCGATAACGCAACCACTTAGCGCAGGCAGACCGACATATTTGGCATCACGGAGTTGCCCTTTATCTTGTGAGCTTCCGATCAGCCATATTGGTGATCGTTGCCAAATTTGTCGTGACCTCCCGTAATATAAGTTTAAGGTTCAGATTACTCAGACTACAGACTATTCAAAATCTTGAATATTTTAAAATGTAGTCTGAGTAATCTGAACCTTAAACTTAGGTGCGACGACGAGCGTAGCGAGGAGAAGCGTGTTAGTTTTGACTGTGACCAAAACACGCCAGAACTGGTTTCTATTTTGATAAAAGAAAAAGTACGTAGGTAAGTAACAAGTAAATGACAATCACTGTTATTGTTCGAATGCAAGTTAACAAATAATTACCTATTTCGATATACTTAATAATTAATTCAATTTTGATAACAGACAAATTTTAGTCATCATCCCTATTGCCATGTGTATTAGCAGTAATGATTTTGTGGGAACATAAAAAAACCTAACATCGAAGTCTAAGGTGGGAGCTTCGCTACGCTACGCTCCCACCTTTGCCTTCTGAACCTAACCTAATAGATTCTGATTTCAATGGACAGACTTTTTCGCTCGCTACGCTCGCTCATTTTAATGTGACAGGCTTTGTCCACATAAATTATATTACACATATAGGTATTATACTTATTCGCTAAATGATAATATTTTTTTGCATAAAAACACAAGATAAAATTATACACAAAATGGGATGTTTGGCGGACCCCAGCGGATTGGATCGGTTGTCATTTAGATTTTCAATATTTTGAAAGTCGCTATTTAAACTGTCGATATTATATTTGACGACGTTTTAATACATATACCAATCGACATTTTGAACATTCGATTTTTTAATCGTGTGGTATTTTACTCGTAGGCATTTCAGACTTCGTTATAATGATTTTGGATATTTTAATCGTTCGCTATTTTAACTTTCGCTATTTTGAACTTCGCTATTTAAACTGTCGATATTTTATTTGACGACATTTTAATACATATACCAAATAACTTTCGACATTTTGAACATTCGATTTTTCAATCGTGTGGTATTTTACTCATAGGCATTTCAGACTTCGATATAATGATTTTCGATATTTTGACCGTTCGCTGTTTTAACTTTCGATATTTTGAACTTCGTTATTCAAACTTTCGATGTATTGATTTTCGGTATTCAGATACGTACCCTTTTGAACACTTCGACCGTGTAGACAATGTAATAGACATACATTATTGTAGGTACCTACTTACGGTGTAATAGAATGTCTATAATAGAGCAGATAGGTAAGTACTACATTTTACCCTACTCCAAATGCAAAAAAGCTCTACTCAAATCATAGTATATCAAAGTAGAGTTGCATCAGAATTTCGATCAATGACAAACGAATTGACGAATTCGGTAGTTCGTCACAAGTGACGGATCGGGGCGAATATTTCACAATAATTTCAATTTAACACAACCCACTTAATTGGCTTTTGTTTGAACATCTGGTCGGTAAGTTATTTATTTTTATTACCTGCTCTACGAATCATGATCAAGAAACTGTAACGTCCCAGAGTACAGGTACATAAAGATTGTAATCACAGTTTTAACTGGACACTAAATAAGTGGAAAACTTCTATAAATGCCATTAACTCTAGTTCTTTGTTAGACAATACGCTAATATACCAATTTTATGTCCTTAACTGAAACTAATTACCTAATTATTTATTTCTCTAAAGATTATTTTTACGTATGGAGTTTTACTTGCTGAATTTAATAAATGAATCTTACTAATCCTACTTCGTACTAATGTTATAAATGCAAAAGTAATGATACTAATGATATTTGGATATTTATATTTAGACAACAACTGGACGGATTTAAATGAAATTTGGAAAACAGATAATGTCCTGGATTAAAACATTGTATACTTTTTATTCAGTAAATTCCTTTAAAATACATGAATAATCTCGCGCAGGCGATGCGCTGAGTTTTTACCCTTTCAAATAATAACACGCACAATTCTGATATTAGGGCATTCAAGTCGATAGAGATGTTCTGAGCACCCTGTTTAGGGTTTGCAGTAGGTACGTTTGGACTGTACTTTATCTACGTTATATTAGTTCTTGTTGTCGTTTAGAATTTATTTAACAAATGTCGTGCCCGATCAAGGCATATTCGATAAGGTTTGTAATATTTAAAAACATCCACGTAAACCTGAATAAGTGGAAGACTCTGTAAGTCAGACAAAAGTTTGGCCCCTTGAGATTTCAGGTGACAAGGCTTCACTGTAATGGATAGATATAGGTACCTATGTAAGCTTACATAGGTAACTTTGAAATATGATACCAGCGTATAACATCTAAGTACCTAGATTGGATGCCTATCTATGCACCTAAATATCGTAACACAAAGTAGCTAAGTAATTAAATTTAAAACCCAACGAACCTATCTAAGAAACCCATGCATTCAGGGAAATATTCACGTGAAATAACATGCACCGTGTCTTCTACCCCAATACATTTCCATAGTGTTACTAATAATTTTCCATCGCCGCCGTATAAGTATTCTGTGAGGATTCCACAAGTAAGCATGTTACTCAAGATAGCCTCGAGGTTACTGACCCTGTGGGAACGAGAACTTTCGACAATGCACTAGCAGGGATTAGATAAAACCAGTTAGTAACAACAGCTTTAAACACAGTTAAAAATAAGTTTCGAAAAAAATGGCATTGGCAATGACATAGTTTCTATCTATACTCAATTCTAGCCGTTCAAGGGCAGTGTAAAATAGTAATTTTCCGCTTTAACGTTATTATGTTACACTGTAACCAAATCTTGGCAGATTCTCTACTGGTCACCATGAATTTCAAATTGCATGTTTACGAAAATAAATCATAATTTGAATTCGTTGGTACTTTAGTTCGGAAGGAGCAAGCTTGAGTCATGCCCTAATTCTTGTAGATAAGATGCACTATCATGTCAAACGTATCCAGGATAATGTCTAGTTTAAGCTAACCACGGTGTTGGAATTACTCTTGACAAGTAGTTACGTAACTAGATATTATATTCAATAATGCCCATGTCATGATAAAATACAGTACTTGCTGATAAGTTAAGCTCATTGACGCCTGATCAAAGAGTTTCGAACAGACTATACGAGATAAATATGACAAAAGTTTAATGTTGCGGATAACGTTTAAAATCTACTCCAAGACTTTGCTAATTCTCTAGAAACCTTCCATTTTATCGTCAACCATTGGGTTTTTCTAACTGCTAGGAAAATCGATACTAATAATTTATTTCTTACCTACATACAATGACTAATAATAATAAGTAATAAGCAACCCATGTCCGAGCAGTTACACAATGAATTAATTATGCGTTATGAACAATATGCTCCGAACGCTTGCAAGAAAATCCAATTGATGAGATACTTTTCTAAATAAACGATTGTCATCAAATAGCTACAGAATTTCATAGAAAATGCGTAAAATGAATGCATGAAATATATTGCATTACTTGAAAGAGGAAAATTTATATTCCAATTTCAAGCATGTTTCATTGAAACTATAATAAAACCTAACTAGCATCTTTAACAACTTCGCATATAACTGAACATTTTTTTTTGTTTGAGTGCAGGATTTCAATTAAATTGGCATTTAATATGATCACCATATTAAATGCCAATTAAATTGTGCTCTCGTTTGGAAGATAATCAGGGTTTATTAGGTCCTTGTATGATACAAAACATTACTTTAATAAATACTAATCATTCACATGAATTGGGCTCTAGGGTTTAACTTGAGACTTCTATTACTGCTACTATTTACTAACCTATATATATAAAAAAAATACAAAACGTCATTCAACTATCAGCCACCATGCTGCCTATTGCATCATAACTTTTAGGCTTACTAGATACTGTTAATAAACACTAACAAGCGCGTGCATGCTTGCCAGGCGTTAACACTACTTAAATCAAATGCAACTAAGTAGCTAGAAATAAGAGTTCAGTTTCAAAACTGACTACAAAATTATATACAATCAGAAGCATGTGGAACCTCATAGAAAACGGCCTCATCATAGGCATGAGGTGCTCTGGCTTGTTTAGATCCAAGCTGGTGATATCATCACCTCTACAGTAACACTTGCGCTCCATTGACATCCTTGCAGCTAACTCTTGTTAATTTATTTGCTGTTAAAATTGTAATATAAGTTACGGTGGAGAGTAGAGAATACTTCCAACACTATTTCGGGATGATTTATTCAATGCTCATACTCAGACCCAATACACAAAGTCCTCTGGATATAAAAGTCACCGATTTAATTTTTTCTCAAGCAATAAGATTGTAACACTCGTAGTAGACTAACTATGTCAAAGGACGATTTGAGACAGTATGCATACCAAGCATAACAAGAAATAAAGCTATGTCGCAAAATAAAAAACCACAAAGTGATAACAAGATGTTTCTAACTGCAAATACAATTTGTTTATTATTTTTGTAGATCAGTCAACATTTTTAAGAATAATTATTTTTGCGTGCTTAATACAAGTGACATAATACAAACAACGGATGACAGACATAAGGTAAAAAAATGGAAATCAAGAGTTGGACACTTTTATTTGGGATGCATTTTGTAATTCCCCATTAATATTTCAAGCCCATAACTTTGAATGTGTCCAATTATGATGTATCATGGTGAAAAATCAGAATCAAATTTTAAATACATGTTCCATAATAGCTTTTAACATGCCAATATAAAGTGTACAGTCAAGTGGAAAAATATGGGAACATTTAACATTTCAAAAATATGTGCCATCCGTTTTTACCAGCATAATGAGGCCATATAGTTTGAATAAGTACTTAATTTTTACACTTGATCGTACCTCAGCATGTTCATCCTCAAGTACAATTGCCCAGGCTAGGTACACAAAAAAAACTAAATGCGACTACTCAGTCTCATTAAGAAAGAAAGCTTTTATTTCAGCACCTTGCCTGCTCAATTGATTCTTTTACTAATCTTTATATTGACACAACAATAACTTCCTTAAGTAAAAAAATGCCACTCATGCACTTCTCTTAGCAACTTCAGATTGAAATAAGAAAAACATACCAAACAACCAGTCAGTTTTGCAGGCATGCAGGTATTTAGTTATTGGAAGCAGAAACTAAGTTTCCAAAGTTGATTTTGATGAAGTATATGCAAATATGGACATATCAACACAATTTAAATCACTGAACCATGACAATGTGAAGAATATAATATTTACATTTTAGCCCTTTTTACCTGGCTGCCGCCTGAAGGGAGGATTAATAAATATTTTGTTATAAAGTCAATAGCAATACACACCATCACAATATAATGAAATGATGTATTTTATATAATAAACCGGTATCCTATAATTTTGACAAGAAGTTTTGTTACAGAAAGACTGCCACATTAATCATTGTAAGCAAGTATAAAACATTATGGCTGAAAATCGAATTGATTCTGAGACATGCTGCCCCGACACCACTGAGTCTTACTCATACCTCGGTGGCATCGACTTTTTTGCCACATTGCCACTGGATTCGTTGTCGGATTCACTTCGGGGTCTTTTCCTATCACTAGACTCTGGGGGCATCATGTACATTCCCTTTTTGAAATTAAAAAACAAATGTAATATTATGGAAAAAAACAAGTAGTTACCTACTTTAGCATCAATGAACGAAATAAAAAAATTATAAAAAAACTGGGTAAGTATTCTAAGAACACGAAGTGATTCATAAACTCGTAAAAAAAGGGACTATTACTATGGTAAGAACTAAGGTCATTTCTTAATAGAAGTGAAGACATGCTATGCACGACACGAGTCACGGTTAAAAATGCCTTTCTAGATAAATCTTTTTAACAATAGAAGGTGGTATTGTCATAACTAAGTTGCTATTTGTAAAGGTATTAAAATTAAATTACTTGACTGCCTAACTAAACTTATCACGAATAAGACCAAAATATTCAATACTTACAGATTAGTACTGGTAACTAATGCAAAAGACAGAAACACTATTTCGCGATCAGACGATCTCCGCGTCAGGAAGTCGGCTTGTAAATGACAGTTCTGTAAATGCCGGCTTGCTTTGCTTCAAAAAATGGCGAACCCGCTTTTTGGTGTTGCCAACCACAAATCAGGAAAAGAGTAAAGATATGAAAGCCCCTACATTTTAATATTATAGCGCTGCGCGCGGAGGCAACAACACAATAATGACAATTGCAGCGCCAAGAAATTTATATAATCTCTGGAGATTACACGCTGAATATCGTATTGAAGACGAATTCATTCGCCTTTGCTTATGTTTCTTATCTCTTTCTTACTTCGTAGTTAGTCTCTCTCTATATTCAGAAAGCAATATAATAATAATTAACCCCTTAAAGCGTATTAAATATGTAAAACTGAGATGATTCTTGAAATAAAACAATTTAAACGGTTTATATTGCGTGTATTGTAACGAATCTAATTCCCGACGTTTCGAGCCTTTTACAGGTTTCATGTTCACGGGCAGACTGACAAAAAATTTAAAATGCAAACTACCCAATTTTGAAAAAATAATTAAAAAATTAAAAACTAATTATGAAATCGTTCCAATTAACGCAATAAGACTAAAGATTTTACCAGCGCTTTGGAAATGGCATCTGCTGAGGAGAATGCGAGAATGCAAGAAACTCAGCATTAAGCCTTTTTTTCAACCAATTACACAAAAGTGTATAATGATGTCAAAATTTGAAACGTCATTTCTGTCAAAAAGGTTATTTATTTCAAATGTATTTTGTGTGAAAAATAATAAATAATTTGAGAAGAAAAGTACTTATTTCTTTGACCGTAAAGACGAAATACATTAAATGATTCGCAGGGTATGGTACCTAGCGATAATGTGTCGAAACCGGCAAATGCAAGGCACGGAATGCTGATGTTGCAGGTTCAAGTCCTGTCATTACCCTATTTTTTCTTTGCGTTGTCATTATATAGCATTTAAAATTTAATTTTAATGTATAAAAAAAAGTACTTGTGTGATAAAAAATTCCCTTATTAGTGAAATTTGAAGTTTCTGATAGCCGTTTGACGGCATAATTAACCCATTTCGTGGAGATGTTTTTAACGAGAAGAACGAAAACAGAATGACAATCGATCGCGGCGAACTAGTATTTTGCTCAATTTGGTCATGTGCAGTGGCAGAGGGGAATGCGTGCACTTGCCAGGTCTTTTGTTAATTTGTCTAAGATTCGGACGAAAGAACAATTCATTTGAACAGGCCAATTAGCTGCGCTCGTATAACGCGTCGTATTGCAATAAGAGCAGTGATTGGCTCATGGCATGACCTCTTTGAAATCTGAAATCTTTGTATTTATATACATATTTAAAGCCCTATTGTATATTATTTTTTTATCTGACAACCATATTAAATAAAAACTACACTCTGAATTTTTATGGCTTTCACATCTCCGTTGTGTTTGGGATGTATTTTGCCACCAACAACTTGTACATTAGACACGTAGGAAGAATGTTCGGTTGCGTACTTTTGGTGATTTTCTGGGAGGATCTGGAACTCTGATTTTTAGTTCCGTGGAATTCTGCCAGCTGTCATAATTAGACGTTTCAGGGATAAGAAACATTTTTTTACTATACAAATTATTGGTGGGCTAACCTTTTACTTAAATTCATACGCCAAGCTTTTTTTGTAAGCAACAAATTTTATGCAAATGCACGTAGATCACTTTTATATTGTGATTTGAAAGTTTTTTTCGTAAGCGATGAGTCTCTTTTGAACCAAGAATTTGCCCCGCTTTTCATTTTTAGCCTATACATATGCTAATATAAAAAAGGTTTTAAAACTGACAAAGTGACTTTTTAAAATCTTTATGATACGAGATGTACATAGGCTAACAATTTGGTTACGAAAGAAAAATTACAAAACGTTAAAAAAGGGTATTGTAAAGTAATATATCAATAGTAATATACCTTGTTTATTAAAACAAGACACCACACAAACACAACAACGTAACAGTAACAGGCAACAGAAAACAAAAACGTAACAATAAAACAAAAACTCAACGGACCAGTAACAATAAAATCAACAAAAGCAGTTAAAAAACCACGAACAAAGGAGTGCAAGTACATTCGAGCAATCAAATTAGAAGCCGAATGACATAAAATTCAACAATTTTGTATAGTTTGATGGAAGAATGACAGTTGACTGACGGCTGACGTTTGGTGATACATTTTTTCTAAGATTTTTAATATTGGAATTACAGTTTACGAAATAAATAGTACGTTAATTAAATATAAAAATATAATTTTAGACCGACGGATTGTAATATATGACAATCATCGGAATGATAACAACAATTTATTTTTTCCTCAGAAAATAAACAAATTATTTATTATAATTAAACTGTGCGATTTAAAATTAAACAAAGTATGTTTTAATCAGTATTACGTTGAATTGATTGTAAATTTAAGTGTTTCAATTGTAACATTTATGTTGTGCATTTATTTTTGTTGGAATTCCCACCACAATTTCAAATTTTTTTTTCCTGGTAATACCAAGAAACGTCAGAATTCCAGGCAACTATTAATTCGAGCTTAACTAACTTAACAACAAGGCTTAACTGGAAGAGATCCCTTAAAGGGATAAATTCGCCTTTGTACATCACTGTATCTTTTTTTGCATATTACGTTTTTTACAATAAAGAATTTACGAACACACATACGTTTAGTTTAGTAAGTAACAATTATGGTAGGTACTTTTAACGAGGTATTATGTAAGTACATGACTTTTTCTGATCTTCCTCTCTTTTCCGAGTTCCGTTCCACTCCTTTCTTTAGTTCCCCATTTGGTTATCAATAAAAAAAACTTAACATTGGGCTCTAGATGACGCTACTTGCCATAAAAACTGTGATAAAAACCAATGAATGCGCTGACCACAGAACAACCCAGGTACGGCAGGTACCCTATGGCGCTGTAATACGTCTATCTCACAAATTAGAGAGAAATAGTGTCTATCTTACACTCTATTTCCTTGTGTTTTTGCTCTTTCGATGCAAGACTACTTGTCCTATAAAAGCGACATCTCTGGGGGCGTGTAGCATTCGTTTCGTTAGACCATCGTATAAACCGGACGTCATCATTAACTTCTTAAGCATTCCAAGTTGTTACTAGAAGTGACAAGAGATGGCGCTTTAATCAAAATGAACTGCACTATGAACCACAATGTGATGAAATCAAGCAGGATAATTATTTAAGTCTAGTTTATGAATGTAATACACACACAATCGAGCAGCACCCTTATTTTAATTTCATTTCATGGCAGTGCTGATAGTGCCTACAATTCTACATTATGATTATATTATACCTAATAGCGAAAGTGAGAAGAATTAATGAAATGCAATGCAACCAAAGGTCTGTTTACTGTAAATTTTTGCGTAATTCACAATGAGCGCAACCGGTACTTACTTTATGTATATTTTAGATTTCCGTACCTCTAAAGGAAAACAGGCAACCCTTATTATTATGTAGAATAAATATGTAGTCTGCCCGTCTGTCCGTCCGTCCGTTCGTCTGTGTGTCCGTGCGTCCGTCCGTGCGTCTGTCTGTCTGTCTGTCTAGGTATCGCGTTGAAATGAATGTCAAATACACGGACCGGCAGTCCCTTGGAGCTGTGCAAAAATCATATTTTTAAGTCAACGCATTCCAATCTACGGCAGTTTATACATTTCATACAATCGCAAGGGAATCAAACCTATAGGTTACTTCCTGTTGACCTAGAACCATGAAATTTGGCTATAAGCAAGGTCTAACACTGCAAATAAAGGAACCGTAAGTTTATAGTTACATCACTTTTTTTCTGTTTCGATCAGGAACGTTATCTGTACTTGGTATGTTGGACAACAGGACTCAAAACTTATCGACGCTCGTTAAAGCGCTACGTAACTCAGTGCGTCTCGTTCTAACTAGCTCTACAGGAGGGAGACGCGCTGAGTTCAGTATTCAGTACCTTTATTGCATCATATGTATTACACACATTTTAGAAGATCTTGGGTGTAAAGTGGACATGAACCCTGTCAGGGTGTGGCACCTTGAAGGTTTAGGTACGTAGCGAGTTAACGCGTGTCGAAAAAGTTCGTGCTAGATGCACAGTTATCCAACGGCAAAGTAAAGTTTGTATCTTAATTCAGTTTATATATTGTCGTTAGAGCAATGTTCGGTGCTCATTAAGTTTGTACCCTTGTGCGCAAGTCCAACTCTGGGCGGTTTTTTTTTCGGTTTAGATAACTGATTTTTGAGGCACCATATATTGATAACGCGAACACTTATTGTAGGCAGACCGACGTATTCGTCATTATGAAGTTGACTTTTATCTTATAAACTCCAATTCAGCCGCTTTGGTGCTTGTGACATCCCAGCCACAGTGCCCTGAAATTACTTTAGTGTACTGTGGCCCTAGTGCGTGATTATCCATCGAGCGGCCGTATGTAATTATTTCAAGGACACTGCCGAGACAAAATACTGTTACATTCGTGTACTGTGTCCCAGCTCAGTCATAACGCTACGGTAGGCACTGGCGGGGCAACAAGACAGTTTTGATGTGGGAGAGTAGACAGGCATCTAATCTACAAATACATATACAGGATGTCTCATTTAAATGGGTCAGTATGGGAAAGTCTGAAACTATAAGACATACGAAGAACTGTTCTTATGAACCATGTCATCGATTTGAATACGAAGAAAAACTGCAGTCATACATTTAAAAAAACCTGTACTCAGCTCGGGAATCGAACCCGGTTGTTTTGAAAACAATAAACTTACACTATTTCTATTTAGATATCGATTGTTTAGGTCTTAAGCAGTAAATGGCTCTATGAAACAATGGCTCTGTGAATGCAGTTTTTCTTCTTATTAAAATCGATGACATGGTTTCTAAGAGAAGATCTTCATTATGTCTTATAGTGTCAGCCTTTCCCATACTGACCGATCTGAGACACCCTGTATACTCGCAGCCGTTTTACAGTGGTGGCCAATATGCAAACCACGGATAGATTTGCCTACCAGCAAATGTTTCAAAATGTATACTTAAGGAAAATCTATCCGTGGTTTCAATATTGGGAACGGCTATTACCTACTAGAAAACGATAAACGTCACAGAGTGGAAAGTTGTACCTAATATGAGTAAGCAAATGGCTAAAGTATCACGCTTGGCAGAATATTAACGTTTTGTTCGGCAGAAAAGTATACTCTGCCAGCAAAATTAAGTTATTACTAGACTACTAAGGTATAGTATACAGTGCCGTAAATAGCCATTTCTGTTCCCTGTGCGATGTATTGAAATCGAGCACTAGGGGCGCAGCGGGAACTTATCAGGAGCAAACCGAAAAACTAATAGCCCTGCCTGGTCTGGCCATTCTTGCGCCCCCCAGAGTCTACGCCCTGTGCCTGGGCACCGGTGGCACCGCCCTATTTACTATTAGTATTATACTATTAGTATAGTGGACCAAGTATTGCTTAGCCACTTTTGACCCTTTTAATACGATCGAAAAGTAGTTAAGCAATTTCTTGGTCGACTATACTAGGTATGTTACTCTATGGTCAGCAAAATCAAAATTGATTAAAAATTTACGTCGTATTACGGTGCAATGAAGCCTATATAGCCAAATAAATACGTTAATCCCTGTAGTGCACGAGTAAAGTTTAATCAAATTTTAGCAAGCTGAAAATGTTATTTTGTACAGATAATGGAATTCAATAGGTAAGCATGAAATGAGTGCCACTTCCTTGCTTGCTATAAGTATAGCTTAGCTGTTTTCTGGCGCTGTGATCATTGTTAAAATAAAAAATAGTGAAATATCTTTTTTAAATCAAAAACTGACTCCATGCAATTTGTAGTAGGCACTTTGTATGCCTAATATATATTTTTTATTCTTTATTTATTTAGGGGCTTTGATAAAAATCTAGCTGCATCGCTTGTTGGTTCGGATAAAATCGATTGCATCGAGCGAGCCAAATGCGTATTTCCACAATCATGCAACACGCGTAAAAATGCAACTCGCGAGTGATACATACTTACATACTTTTTTATGGCAAAGTGATCTCATAGAAGTCGATAATTGCTTAAGAAATATTAAACTGTTTTTAATAATATTTAAAAATCAAAAAAAAAACTAGCGGCTTCGCATTGTCTAGAGAAAGCAGATACGAAATATCAAATATTTCATTCATCTAAAGCTGAATTAAATATATTGAAGTCGTTGGCCAGTCAGTTAAGGCCACTATTACAATATGAAAAATATACGAATAACTATTACATGAGGTGACTGGAAAGGAAACCAAATTGAATGTATCTTAGTTTACGAAATATTTAGTGATTATTATGTTAGCGTAGATAAGTGTACCTAGATGTTTTTATTAACATAATAATAACATGGTATAATAAATCAATCGAACTACATAAAAACTAAATATAAACTAAACATTAACACTAAAATATATCAAAAAAAGAAGGCCCCCTTGGAATGGTACCGAAGATACTGTCAACATTACCTCTCCGTATAGCCACATAGCTTATACGCTGTGCGAGGTAGCTGCCAGCTCTTAGGTCGCCCGTGACGTCGACCAGCCTCTTCGAGATCTCTTTGAAAAGGCCTAGTGCACTAGGACCCCACTGGCCAAGGGTCTCAACTCTGAATGGAATAAAGTTATATTCAGAGCCGAGACCCCAATATTTGTTGCTATTGAGATTTAGTGATTTACTCAAGCCACGTTTATAGATTTATACAAAGTACCATTTTATCTGTAAGCCGTAAAATTTTAGCACATTTTATAGGGGTATCTGTCAAAATCAACGGCTGGTAAGTAACTTATTACTGACTGAGAGATGCAAGGTGGCGTCGAGAATCTCCAGATTGAGACGGCATGTACGATAGACGATATCTTGAGTAAGATCAATGATCCGATCTTCATGAAAGGTAGACGAGTAGTTGAAGCACATATAATTTTAAATTCGAACATGAGCAGAATCAGTGGGGGTACCAAAACTAGGGAGATCCCCCTTCAAGAGGAGTACTGCCTGAGTGGGGTAACAAATGAAACGGTTTGATTTGTACATTACAAAACTGTTTTAGTTACTCAATTATTTGCAACATTGTAGCACTAGTCGGTCAAGTTAGCCGTTATTTCCGTTATCTTTAAGAGACACATGTATCTTTTTAAGACAGCTGAACAGATTTCTGAAAGAAATAGACGGAATCCAGGACGACTGGTACATGATTGTGTTCCTAGGACAGCATTATGCGCGAAACATTGCTACAATGTGTGTATGAGAATTTTTAACAAACTACCAAAACATACACAGGCGCTACCTCTGAATAAGTTTAAAAATAAGTTAATGGAAATACTGTCAGATAAAAACTACTACAGTGTAAAGGACTTCCTCTTAGAGGGAAAATTCCCATAAAGTTTAAAATTTTTTGCATGCTAGTATAATAATACAGATAGCAGAATAAGCTACATATTGTCTCCGTACCACCTAATGACTCGATGTACCTACTTATTCTATGCAAATAAAGATATCTATCTATCTATCTATCTATCTTTATATTTATCTCTTATCTGAGGCCACTCACTCCTTTAAAACTACGCTACGGATTTTGACATGGTTTTCTCTGTTGTTACGGTAATAGGTTTTGACATATATTACGTCCTTATCGTATCCGTTATTATATAATACATAATTACATATTAGTTTTATAATTTGCTTCGAACTGATAACCTCCTCCTTCGTTTTTTGAAGTATATTTAAAATTACAGTATCCTTTCAATCTTGAATGAATATAACATTTATACCTAGTTTAAAAGCTAACACGCGCATGCGTCGTTTTCATTCTGATTTATCCGTTCATCTATTGAATTTTACGTATCGTACATATAAAACATTAAGCCTCTTTACTAAACAAGACGAGGCTCCCCAACCAATTACCTTCGTAGGTATGTACTACGAAGCATGGCTTCGATCGATCCGATATAACGGAAATTCAATTACGCACATACCTAGTTAAGAGTAGGTATAGTGGCCCTCCACAATACAGTAATTACGTTCCATTATACGCTGCTATAAGTATTACAATTCCTTCTTAACCAAACTACACAGATAGGGGTGGGAGGAACCTGTTACGCCAAATTTATTAGGTAATATTATCGAGGCTCGTAGGAAAATTCGGAAACTAATGTGTCCTGGGTATCAAAACGCATGACCGGTGAATTTGAATTGGAATAAACAGATAAAGTTATTTGGGCACTGAATATTTAAATTACTACTTTCGGCGCTATTCGGAAAGCGCAGTAACTCGGGCATTTTGTTGTTAAAACCTTTATTTTCCGTATCTTTCGAAGGAAAACTCGATAACCCGATCAGTTTTGTCCTTCCCTTGAGATTCGAGTTATGGAGGTTCCACTTTACCACTAGAGAATAAACCACGCTGCTGAAACTTGTTTGAAGGTAAATAAAGAGTATTGGTTTTATTTTCTGTCGTATGGGGATGGCGATACGCAATTTCTGGATTTATTTAGGGATCTCCGGAAAAAATAAGATTGTGCCTAGAGAATCACCGCATAACTTTAACGCATTGTACACATCCATAAGCAAAGTTATGTACTTACGAGCTTTTACCCGCGGCTTCGCCTGCATGATTTTATTTATGCATTATAAGGGATAAAAGTATTCTGTTTTAATCCAGGACACGACTCATATGACTGCCAAATTTCATCTAAATCCGTCCAGCCGTTACAGCGTGACTGCGGAACAAATATCATGTGGTATATCATTACATTACAGACACTCCACGAGGAAACAACATTGGATAGCTTCTAACAAGGTTATTTTGCTAACGTCACCACATTAGTAGGTTAACTGTGCCGAAGTTCTGAGTTAGAGCCCTGATTTAATAGCATACGTTACGTGTACGCAAAATGGCTGTCAAATGCAGACAGACGGACATGGCAAAACTATAAGCTTCTAAGTTTGACAAATTAACGGAACCCCTTTAACAGGGGTCCACTATATCCCAAGTACCCCTATGTGGTATATAGAACCGGGCAAGTAAGTGCCGGATTACCCATAAAGTTTATTTTGAAAATATTGACGCATATAATTCGGCATGAAAATAAAAATACAAATAAATAAAAGATAAAGTATACTCAAATGCTTAATATTATGACTGCTAAAAGGTACTGAGCTGCTTTTCGTTTTTCATATATCATTAGATTCTAAGTATGTTAGGAGAAGTAAGAAAAACCTACCGATACAAATTTTTGCCAACTGGTTTTACTGTAGATGGCTATTTAATGGCATTGTTTTTTTTAGCTCTGCGTGCTCCAGTCCTTCGCTTAGTGGCATTCGTCTTTCGCCCGTAAAAGAAAGGCATTAATAAGTGTTTTCGTTAAGCGGCCGTCTCACGGGTCCGACGACGGCCGGGCCAGAGAGAGGGATGAATAATGGCTAAGGACTGCGGTAATAAAGCAATCTATGGTACATATAACATTTACGTCTTTAGCGCGTAGTCACTATTAGTACATTCAAAGTTAACGGTTTTGCCTCTACGACAAGGCTTACGCATCGATTATAGTCATTTTTTTGGAATTCTAAGTACTTTTTCTAAATGTATTATTTAGATCGTCAGAAAAGGTTAGTTAACCGTAACAGCAGTGTAAAACCACGCCCTCATGGAATAAGCTAATTCTTTTGGATGTGAGATAGTAAGTAAATACTTGGAGTTGCCGACATTTTTGTAGGTTGATATAAGTTGATGATCAGTAAGTTGCAAACTGCTTACTATTCAGTTTAGTATAACCTTAAAATTTTGAAAACACAAACGTGTTGAACATAAGTCAGCGGCAAATTTTGGCTCTTGTTGCTCCTACCACTGATCCAGGTTTCACACCACATTTTCATCTGTTTCAAACAGGTTGGGATCATAGAATAATATAGGTAGCTACATCTGGTGAGCCTCAGTATACCTTTACCCCTCTTAAAGGGTTATTGATTGAAGAATATTGAGTCAGTTTCTTTGTCTTTAATATAAATAGAAGATATCAAAATATCCCACCAATAACATATGTAAGAATGGGTGCCAAGTTTCATATCGATTCCTTAAATCATGGCTTAACTATAGGAATGTACTACTCGTACGTCCTTTTTTCAGAACTTCACAAGTTATAATATAAACTATGCGTTCCGCAAATTTCACAACGATTTATTGATGTGCTAGAGTGAAAACGGAATAAACAGATAAATCGTTATTTACTTAAAGTTCAGATTTTATACGTAGACTCTTAAAAATTATCGCAATTACATTAAAATAAGAACCGTATTTCAGAAAAACCCCCCTTGAGCTGTTTGAAAAGAGATGTTAACTATAGAGTTTCACGTGACACCATGTTTTTGGAGTAGTTTGGAGTACGGTACTCGTACGATTCAAATTTCATTTCCCGGCCTTGTTTTTAACTTTTATTTGATCTTATTGAATCTTATTGAACGCATGATTTGTACAATGCAGATTATTAACGGAGTACCTACTAGTAATATTCTTTGAGTATATCTGATATGAGTTTTTTGGGCGTGGTAGCGGCGCCTCACCCGGCGAGGTCGTCGTAAATCTGCGCCTAATGTGACCGCTTGACCGCTAACTGATTTGAGCGGAACGTTTTATTACCTATTCTTACTTTCCTACACAGTTATTTGAATTTTGGTTAAAATACTGGATTAACTCATGTACCTTTACTTATTAAAGAAACATCATTTAAACATAAATGTAATGTAGGAACAATCATCATTATATTGATCGATTCATGTGATATGTTATGAGTACGTATACTACTTTCTACTAACGTTATAAAGGTGAAAGTAATGATGTTTGGATGTTTGTTTCTCAATTACTGATACGCATTAATGGCTGGACGACAAATAGATCATGCCCTAAATTAAAAAAAACACGGGATATTTCTTACCCCGTAAAATGCGTAGAAAATAATATCATCCCGGTCGATGTGAAAAGTTGTATCACACAAGATAAAAGTTCTTTACATCTCGTGCCTTTGAATCATCGTTACGCTCAGGATTCTAACTTAGATCACTTCCTATACTCGTGATTCAATTTTTGAATCTTTCGTTTACTTGGGATGCAAAATCAGTACTAGCAACTAAAACCAAATTTGCTCTCTTTTTGCGCAAATAACTATTTCCACAACACCCTAATGCTTTTTTATTTCAGTCATCCAGTATGCCATCTGTATGCCATATGTCCAGTTTGGACATATGACATGTAGCTTCGGGGCTGTACCAAAAAGAGTAACTCCTGCAATGATTATTTAAGGGTTCAAAAATAAAGTACCGACGGAAACTGTGGATGCACTTTGGTACGTAAGAAACGATGATCTTCACCGGGACCTCAACATAAAGTTCATTGATAAAGTCATCAAGAAGTACGCAGAAACTCACGCGCAGGACTTCATCATCACGAGATCGTCGAGGCGATCCAGCTTCTCGACAACACGGACATCAAAAGAACTAAGCCCTTTGAGTTAGTTTAGTGACAATAAAATAGTTTAGTGAAAGTTCAAACCAGTGCTACCAATAAAGGACACACGAACAAAGTGTCTTTCCCTTAAAGAGACGTTAAGAAAAGTGTCAATGGACATATTCCTACATATTTTATCATAAAACTAGGTCAATATTTAAATTACACATTAGCCTTATAAGAGACTAGATTGTAATCTTATTAGGGTATGTAATAATTAATTATATGCTAGGGTAAAAAAAACATTCATCAACTTCACAACTGATCTTATCACTGACGCTTAAAAATAATATTATAAGACACAAAGAAAGATAAAAACTGAAGAAGTTGCCTAAATAAACAAGATATTGGAGATCAAGAGGGAGTATTAAACTGAACGTCTAAGAATTCGAGACCCATAAATCTAAAGAAAAGAAATGTGAAATGTAGAAGTACTCAACATGGAACTTGATCTGCTGAATCGCCTTTATTAAAATATCAGCTAGCTCCGCCGTATTCTCGCGGGCGACATCACACGGGCATCGTGTGATCTTTCTTGGAACTTTATGAAAATGTCGTTTGTATAGAAGGAGAGCGTAAAGTGTTTGTAGGTACTTGTAGCTCTAAGAATTAATGTTTGGTTAAGTAACTATAACACTATTTATTTATTTATTTCAGACCACAATAATAAGTGCATGTTATATTATTAGTACAGTTGAAACAAAATCTTAATAACTATGTTAGTAGGTAGCAATAAGTACTTCCAAATTAGTTACGAATATTTTCAGAGTTGAAGCTACTTAAAATAAGTAAGTTTTGTTCCTCTAGCAGTTTTTCCAAATTAGTTTAAAGGTTAGCATTTCAGTCAGTCTTATTAGGATTTGTGGGGGTACATTTTTTGTGTCACTTATTACGGCTAAACGTCACTCATCCGTTTAGGTTTGGGCAGCTCGCACATATTCCACGATGTCCGCGACCTGATGTAGGCGGGATACGTACAGCTGCGTGTTGGACGCCGCAGTGATCGGTCCGGTCTGGGCGGTGCCGCGCTGATTGCGACATGCGGGCTTCTTCTTCCTTACCACCTTAATAAAGTCATCCTTGTCGCAACGGCGACTGGCACTTGGTAACGTATATGTATATATTTATGACTTTGTCTGTCCTTTTAAGATATTTTTACATTTTTGAAACCTGCTTTTAAAGTTTTAGACGATGATACCCCATTCTTTTACATCTAAAGTTTTTTTGTCCTCTTTATGGTGGCCCCATAATTAAATTAAATTAGTGTAACTTTATGAAAAAGTGATCTAATCTAACCTAACGTAACTCTGGTTAGCGCAAGGAATCAATTGGAAAACGTTGAAATCGGATCAACCATTCGGGAGTTATAATGTAATACAGAAACTTGCATCAAACCTGAAAATATTATATTTATTACTTAACCTTTCTTTTGGGCAGTCGTGTAATAAATAAACGAATAAAAATCATAATCAAGATAAGCGTTTATACGCTTAGTGACCATCAGTTAAGTTCAGTCTGCCGTTACCGTAACTAAGACTGGGGAAGTTTATTGAAATATTTAAGGATCTGGTGGTGAATTACACGACCAGACTGATATTCACTAATCTGACTGATAGACTGAACTGATGGTGTAGCGTACGAAGCATACATAATGCTGCTGGATCATGCTCACGAAGCACTGTATGTGAGGAAATATGGTGTAGGAACGAAAGTTAATTAACAATGTTACCACACTTAGTCGTATTCACCAATTGGTGAAGCCAAAATTAGACAATTAAAATGTATCCTACTTTTTTGCAGTTAATTACATGTAGTTTGATTCATTCGGTGAGTAGGTAGTTACGTTGAATTGAATGCACAGTGTGCTCGAATTTCTCCTTCTATTGAGTAACGCTTCATCCGCAGTCCACAGAGACAGCTATACTGGTATACAACGACATGCAATTATGTTCAATCGAAATGTCTTGTTTCCCCGCGTTGGCATTTGCGCTGCCCATGTATGTTTGTATACACTACCTAATATTTAGTACAAACAGAGAACAGGGATTTGTAATGGAGCGCTGCAGCCACTAAAACGATTGTCTAACATTGTACTATGAAGAAAGGTACAAAAATTGTTGGCGTCACAATCTCTGGGCATTATTTGAATATTGAACGTATGGAAAGTACCTTGAAATTAGTGTCGCAGTCTAGTTTTCCAGCTCTCTCACAGAGCGATTTTTTGCATGGACTGCAAAACTATTACTTTTAAACGCTAAGCTTACGACGACAAGATCAAAATCAAACGACATTCGTCTGTAGTAACTTTCTCGCTACCGACCCCTAAAGACATTTAAGCAAAAAATGTACTTCGATCGTGAAAGAAAGCAATCAAAAGGTTACCAATTCCTACTCACAGGTCAAAACTAAATTCGCTTAACATACATATTATATTTCCAAGTTTACTAGAAGACTGGCAGATAGCGCAGGTGAACCGTTATAATGCTCATTTTAAGTTGGTTTTTACAGCTTACTTTACTGTTGAGTTGATCGTTTGGTTAAACCGTGTTCTAATAAACGAGGAATTACAGTGTCAGCTTAAACTTACTTACGTGTGTATGTCTCTACAATCCGGTATTCGGTAAGGATGAAATAATAGAAAAAGTAAGGTTAAGAGTCAGCTCGTGTATCAACAAATGAAACTTTGTGAGAGCAATAATAGAGAAATGTTTGTATTAGGAATTTGAAGGTTTGAATAATATACAATATTTTTCAACAATCAAGGATCATACCTAATATGCTTGCGCCACCAATTATGAGATGTTCTCAATTAACTTAATAAAGTCTGTTTACATGCATGCCCGCGACCCGTTCCAGATTACCAGAGTGAAATAATGCCAATGGTGACTCTGCCATTTAAACTGATGAAAAACAATCCCGTAGCCCATTGCATCAGTAACAAACAGCTCAAACAATAAAGCAGGGAATGAACGAGGCAACTTCCGGTGCGGGGTGCACGATTACGCTGTTTCCGGTCGGCGGGCACAATGGCCCGTGTCCGAGGAATATATACCGGATGTCGGGATATACTCGGATGTGAGGACGGTGCCATTATTAGCGAATTACGGGACGCTACTTCATCAGTGGCTATTACTCACAAAAAATAGTGTTTCAGTTATTTTTATTTCTCTAAAAGATAAAATAGAGTAGTTTATGCTTTAATAAACAATTGGGAATGATGTTTATGGCTCCATACGTATGGACTAAGAAGTTACGAGTATGTCTAGTAAAAATTAAATTATAAAAACGGCAGATTCAATAATTAGATAGATAGTTTAATACAACCACAAAGATTCTGTGGCTCAGTCTAGTCGATTTTTAGGGTTCCGTATCTAAAAGGAAAAAAATAGCTTAATTTTTTAAGAAAATTATTTCATCTTTTTCTAAAAGTAGTAACTTATTAGTTAAAGGGATAAGTTCACCTTTTCGTTAACTTGCCTTAAATTAGTTTTTTATAACGAAGAAATAACATTGTTGTTAGAAAATTGCGTGTTTTTTTTACTGCATCCTATTTATAAATGTTTCAGGTGCCGGAAACGACTGAACTTAATAACATAGTATTCAAAGATGCACCTTACAAGTTACCGTATAAATATTCCTACCAATTTCGTCTAATCAGCTTTTGAAGTTTATTCCGCTGACTCCGTGACCAGCCTTGGCACGACCAGCTTAATGGGCGCAAGTCTCCGAAAGAGCTCAATTTCCATTCAGGGTAATCTAGGACACAACTTTTTCCAACCGGACTATCCTAAAAATACTTATTAAGGTACCAAAGGCAAAAGAGAAACCGTTTGGTCCATCATGTCTATCCGTCCTTTCGTCCTTCGTTCGATCATCTTCGCTTACAGGTTAGAAATAAAAAATATATGAATTGAGATTTATTGCACAATTACTAAAAAACAGGCATATTTTAGAACATGTACTACAAAATTTCAAATAAAATATCAAATTAAATTCTGAAGAACTCGGAGGGGCGAGCCCGAGATTCGGCAGGGTATACCACGACTTTATTTAAATTTACCACGAGCTTTTCAGTGAAAGAAACCTGCACACTTGTAAATTATCAATGCAAAAATGTTTCGAATATAATTTATTGGAAAATGTTTTTTTGTTTTATTATGACTTTGGTGATGGTGGCGGCGACGTGGTAAGTCAAGGCGAAAATGGCGGGATGATCTAAATGTATGTTCCTTAACGTGAAGGAGACCGGTTCAGCTCGGAAGGAATGAAGGACGTAGAGGGAGTTCTTTGCCTAACATTGGGATATTATTCCAGGCTAAATAATATCTAATCATAAGAGATGGTTCAACTATTTTTTCGAAGATTGGTGTCGACATCATGTTTACGTTAAGAATATTCTGAAAGCAGAGATATCGCGGGATATTTGTCGGATAGTGAAATTATTCTTGGAACAAAGCAGTAAAAACCTTTAAGAAATTGTACGACGATAAATCTCTGAAAAGCTCACACCTTTTCAATAAAACATGGGCCGAGGGCTTACAGACTTGTTTTGTGAATACAATTACCCTATTTCTGCTTTTATTTCCTTGTTTACATCAACGTGTCCATAAGTTGTTGCTCGAATTATATAATTGTTACACTTTAAGTTTTGACTTAGTTTAAAAAACAACTGAATGAGGCCAATGATAATTTTTTAACAATGCATGCAGTTGAAGAAAGTAAGATGTCCGAAAATAATAAGTTCATGGCTGGGTTATATCAGTTAGTGTTGTGGGTGGGCGAGTTAACCTGGTTTACTAATGTGAGATATATAACTAAGAGTAACTAAGTTTAATTTGCTAGTAAGGTACGAGTTAGTTAGGACCAGTTACTGCAGTTTGTGACAATGACAGGTGACAGCCAAATGACAAGCAAAACTACTCATTTGTGTCGTGGCAGCAACTCTCATATGTGTGACCTAAGCATACGAGTAGCTGCCATGGCGCAAACTGTGGCAGCTGTCTCCAGACATTTAATTTTGCTGTCACCTAACGTTGTCTCACCCCGAGCCTACGAACTAATCTACACAACTATATAAAGAGGTAAACTTTGTTTGTTTTTTTGTTTTTTTGTTTGTATGTAGGGGGTAATCTCTGGAACTACTGAACCGATTTCAAAAATTCTTTCACAGATTGAAAGCTACACTATTCCTGACGGACATAGGCTACTAATTTTACGTGAACGAAGTCGCGCGCGTCCGCTAGTGATTTATAAAGAGTGGCAAGTGACATGCTGTGATGTGCAAGCTGTAGCTTGTAATGTGGCGGCGTCACAGTATACATGGCGTGAGCTGAGTGAAACCAAAAATGTTGAAGTACGTTCCAGTAATGCAAGGCGCTCTCCTTCTCGCGTGTCACAGTGACTCGCATTGTGCGGTGATATGCTGGACATTGCATGCAGTAGATGACTATTTAACCCAACTCCAACTTAACTTGCACAACTTGCGCATGTCCAGGGATTATTCGACGCTTGTGACATTTTCGTTTCTTCCCAGTCTTAATTCTGCAGTCGGAAAGCCACACAACAGTATTTTATCACATTCGCTATTTTTTACTGTCTTCATTTGTGTACAATAGCGAAAAAACATATTTCTTGTATGGAGACTCCATTTAATTTTCAACTTTATTATTTTTTGTTTTATAGCGGTTATAGTAATACACATTATTACGGTTTAAAAGATACCCTCTCACAGACAGACGGACAAATGGACTAACGGACTGACAGCAGAAGCATGGTTATAGGGTTCCATTGGCACCTTTTGGGCACGGAAATCAAAAGACACGGTTTATGTGCGAAAAACTGCATAAGTATTTTCAAATATAATACTTTGCGTAATACAGCAATTCCTCGCATGGAGTGGAGAAACGTACATGCGGCGTAGTTTTCGTAGAATATTTTCATGGCCTGTTTTAATGACCTGTCTAACTAATATAGGCCATCAACTTTATAGTCAAAGTGCACCATGTTAAGAAGCACCTTAAAAATATGCGTTTCGCTGGATATCGTCTAACATATAATCACAGTAACTAATACGAAAGTCTTTGACCAGCCGAATAGCGTTTCTATGCTCGTAACATATTTTTAAATCCCAATATTTTCAGTACTTTATAAGATTGCAAAGTTAAGTACGAGAATTTTTATTGCGATGTTGATCAACAAACAGGAAACGCACAGGGAGTTCGCTCGCAACAGTTTTAAAAGTTAGAAACTCGTTAAGTTTCTATCACGCTATTGTTTTCAGACTACATCTCTAGTGAACTGCGCGTTACAGCAGTTTTCAGCTACTCTCCACTCCATCACGCTTTGTTTTTTCCACGACGGCAAAACACAGCAGCTAGTAACGAACGTTTCGCGCTTCACTTGTCAACCGACGCCATCCATCATGGCGTGGCGGTAACCGCCAAAATGAAACGTGCTTTGTCCGCGCGCGAAATCACTACAAAGGTGCATTTATACTGACAAATTCTGCCTTATATTATGCACATATTCGGGACAGAGTAGTAAAAGTGCTCAATCACGCCGATTGATCCCAGTAAAGTTGATTCAATCAAAAATAACTTTCATTGACAATTAAATAGGAAGTTGAAATATTGCTACTTCGTCTTTCCTTTGCGAATGATGGTTACGGAGCTAGTTTAATAGTTGGTGAATTGAGTTTTTAATAGAAGCGTTGTGTTTTGTTTTGACTCGGACTCTCGCTACTTTTTGATGGCAATCTAGAGAGACGGACAAAAGTCATCTTTAAAAGATTCCGAACTTTACACGCTGCAATGTCGGCATAACCTTGTCCACTTATTGAGTTTAGAAGTGTGCATGCAATTTGGTTTTTTTTTCTTTTTATTTAGGTACTGTAGAATATAATTATCAGAAAACATGTGAAATATAAAAAACTTTACATTATAATAATAAGGTGCGGAATCCTGTTAATGAAATCTTACTTTTTATGACCAGCGTGTTTGAGTTTTTGTTTTTGTGAAATATTCTTGCATTCAGTCACAAGATTGATATGAAATGTTAAGCTAATAACACAAACTGCAGCTGCAACCTAATACCAAATTTTTTAACACTATTACAATATTATAATGCCTAGTATGTAACTCGGTTAGGAGGCACCATCAAAGTAGTTAATTCAAAGCGTCTACGCAAAGCCATTGGCAGTGAAATCGTCCTAAAAACGACTCGTTTCAAGGCAAAACACGTGTCGGCTGAAATATTTGCTGTAATTTGGCAGAATTGAACCGATTTATTGTTGTGCTTCCCCACTGATATGATCTGAATATTGAGATTCGGCCGCAACCCTCATCTGATGTTTACTGATGTCGTTGTCGGCACTGAAATTACAAAGACACAAAAAATAAACAATTAGCCAACTGTACTGTACTTAAATTAATTAAATTCTATTATTGTCTAAACCATATCAAATTACAAAGCTAACTCTGTTCAAACATTTATATTACACTGGAAATGTTTTGCTTAGATCAAGTTGCGAGATGTTCACGTTTTTTGGCTGTTTTGAAGCGCCGTCCACGCCCCTTAATTTTAGTATAAATCACGCCTCCTTATGACTACTTTGCTACTTATCTTCTCTAATTTAGGTTCAACCTTTGGAAAATCTGGTAACATTAAAAGCAGGATTATGCAGTTTAAATAATTGAAATGTTTCTATGAAAGGTCGGTTGACCCAATAGTTGACAGTTTAGCATCAGAAGACATTTAATCTATCGATATTGATTTTGTGCATTAGGTATCTGAGCGTCTAGTGTAAGTTTTTGTTACAATAAACGCAGCGAACGCGTTAGAATTATGTCTGCTCGTGACCGTGCTCGTGGCCGCATTGCAGCGGCCGTAACGTCGAAGTAAATAAATAAACAGTTTATTATCGCGTATAAGTCCCGATAAATGTAATAAGTATGCGTTAGAGTTAATTTTTCAACTACTGTCACTTATTGTAATTTATTAAGATTTTAAAAGTTAATATTTGGTTTAAACGGAGACAGAAATTAAATGTGCCCTTGTTTTATTTATTTTAAGTTGACCACATACATAAACTGCAACGTATGGCAACCAAATGCTAAAGGGATTATCAATGCCAAGTAGGTATGACATGGCAAGTCAGCATGACATTCACGGAATTTCATAATATCAAAGTAAATGCGGGCTTGCGACTTACGTAACTCTAAAGACATGAATTCTTTTTAAGAGCTTTTATTTAGTTTCATCTGACCCTTTGTCTATATTAAAATCTTGCAAAATTTTACCAATATTTCGGTGTTCAATGGAGTTGAAATTGCACATACGTTTCATATATGTATAAGTTGTACGATTATGCGATATAATGGCATCGTTGAGTATGTGTGACAGAAAGTGGTGATATATACTCTATAATAAAACGATGCAACTCCACCGAGTTTGTACTCGCTTGATTATTTGTAAGCAAACTACTCAAAACAAAGAAGACCTACTTGGTTTTTTCTCTGTAAAATGAAAATAAGTATGTGTTTCCAACAATGCACGTTTTGAAAGTTGGGTTTTATTTTATTAATTTGATGTGTGAACAATTCACAAAACCATAAATATGCTTTGGCACTTAGATGTTTTTATATTTTTGTTTTGCTGAGAATTGCCGATTGGGCCCTTTATTGTTTTAAGTAGAATATATATTAGTAAATAAGTATACAAATAATCAAAACAAGCCATCAACAAAAAACTAGTATAGGAAATTAAATGTTTAATATTTCTTAATTGTTTTACATTTTTAATATGTTCGTTGCGGCATCGAGTCGAAAATAACTGATGGTGATCTTTCTCCTGGTTTCCTACGGACGTGGGACGGATATTATTAGAAAGAGATAGTTAGTGCTCCGAAATGGTATCATTAAATAGTCAACGTAAGTACTAAAAAATGCTTCAGATATTTTTGACCCCACACTGATTGGAGCAAAAAAATTGTTATCCAGTATGTTTATCGGTTCTGAAGGGCCCGATACTCTTAGACTTGTTGAGCTGGCGGTCGTGTAAATGGCTCCAGATAGTGTATGAGTAGTGTGTTTAATACTTGACTTTTTTTTAAAATTATAAGTACACCTCGTTGAGTTTTTCTGAACCGGTGGTAAATTTTCTCACAGTTGTAAGTGTTTTTGTAAGTCTTATTTAGGTAAATATATTTTGGGTTTTGACTTACGAAAAGAAAGTGATCAAATGTAACTATGAAACAAATAAGAAAAATGTAGTTTATGTATTGTAAGAAAGGCGATGTCGCAACTCAAGAACATTTTGCTATGTGTATAATTATATTTAATATGCGTTTTTCCATTAACCGACACGGCACCGGCACGGCCGTGCACCGGCACCGGCGCCGGAGCTTGGTTTTTCCATTGCGCCGGTGCCGTGCCGTTGCCCGGAAAGCAAAAATGTATGAAAATGTATGGCTCGCTTTTCCACTTACCGGCGCCGGCGACGCCACGGCGACGGCACGGCAACGGCATGGCATCGGCACGGCAACGGCGCCGCCGGGGTAGGAAGCTTCCCGCACAGTACTGACACGGACTTCAGCACGACGATACGTAAAGTACAACTCGTAGATATAACAATGGCCGTCGATTATATTTGTTACATCTTTTACATCTACGACGTCAATACCTACACAGAGACGCGAATTTGGGAATTTTACCTTCACGCCCATCATATATATGTAATATTGTACGGATCGAATCAATACTTTCGATTTGATACTATCGATATCGATGTTTAATTATCACTAATAACACCAAAATTATGTCGACACTCCCAACATAGCCTTTCAAAACGTGTTGAATATTAGGAATTCGTAGTGTTATCCCGCTTCAAGTTGGACAATGGGAATATAATACATTATTTATAAATATCTCCTCATTATCAACATGGTGATTTGTCGCATCTCAAGACATCACAGCGTATTTCTGAAGTACACGTCACCTAAATAACCTAAGACCTAAGAATCAAAACTTTACGCAAATTGCCTAACCTCTCTAATATCTAACCTCTTTACTTTTTATGTGAATTGAAATAATTGGCAGGTCGTATCAGAAATGTCATTTAAAAAGATTATAATAGTAATCAATGTCACTGGAATTATTAGTTTCCTTATTTTTGCAATTAACAAATCTCTGATTTGAAATTTCAATTAATAAATCCGGGCCGAGTTGCTCAACGCCTTGGTATAAATTCATTTATTTGAAAAGAAACAGAGATGACATGCTTTTACAAGTACCATTATCAAAAAGTTTACAAAAATAAGTCAATCTATTTGACTTGTGCTAGACACAAGCACACTAAATGCGTTGGAAGCAATATCATAGTGAGAACTTATTAAATTTAAAATTAATTTAAAAATTACGCAGCTGAAAGTTTTTCTATATTCAATTGGCCTTTAGTAAGTGTAGATGAGGCCTGGGGGTTAAACTTAAGTAACTTCAACCCCCAGGCCTCATCAAGCTGATCAAGGCTGATCAAGTGGTCAGCTGTTCATCTATTTATTATTTATTTATTGAATTCTTGAAAATTTGGCGCCGTGATAAGTCGTATTTTCCCGATATCCCTGATAATTAAATGGATGACGGTTTGAATAAATGTAATATTAAAATGGAAAATACACTATCATGCATACCCACAATAATATTCCTTGATTTTCCAAATGATGAAATGATATTCTTGTATTACAATTGTTTTCATGTAACTTCTGTTGAGAAACGATGAAGTAGTTCGCAGCAGATTTAGTCTTAAAAAAACTTTTATTAGTGAAGGCCCAACAGGCTTGACATGGTAGAGTCCAGTTTTGTAGTCCAGTCTAAGCATTTAGATATTTATTTAATATTGTTAGCGGCTGAATTTATTTAAGTAACTTGACATGAAGTTACATTCATCATGTTTGGTACGTACTCGTATTGGTTACTTGTTAACGAGTACTAACCAACATGATTTACATTTTCATTTACAATATAACATGCTGTTTGTCAGTCAACAAAATGACTAAGCAAAGTCCCAAATAAGCACAAATTGTTAACGTATCCCGGCGCAGTCGGCGGAAAAGTAAAACATGTTAGCTCTTTAGTATAAGAAACAAGCAACGAGCGTTGCTATTTTATATTGTATTGTTCTGTGCTTGTTTTATTATTTATCATTAAAACAAACAACATTTATTTGTGTTTGGTTATTTATGTTATGTTTTTACAAGTTTTGGCATGATATTGAATCACATTAAAACCCAGCATCGCATTAAAACTTATGCATCAAATCTAACACGTTTGTATATTTTAGAATAGCGACTAGAATGCGACGTTGAGATTAAAGTGTTTTTAAATAATTTACGTGTCAACGAGGCATGACTCTAAACTTAATGGAGCTAATCTAAGTAGTTCTGAAAATTCCATTAAATGGAGCAATACTCTCAATGGAAAAGGTTTTAAAATTTCCTTTTTACCTCTAGTAAGGTAGAGTACATGTTTCATTAAGTACCTATCGGTGTCAATTTATAAAATTATGATTAAAATAGGTATATTTCATTACATTTACACGACGATGCCTTGGTTATGTGTGGTAGGTCAACTATTTTCATAACCTACAGGGCTATAAAATTTCTTGAGTGATAAAATCAATTTTGAAAGACGTCTAGTGTCTGTGCCAGGGCCTTACTGGAATATTTTTGTTATTATGAAATATGAGCTCTGTAGCTTAGTGCGATAAACTTGGACCGTGGAATAATTGTGAAGCGGCTGCGAACCTCATATGAAGAAAGTTTGTGGACGTTCCAAAGTTAGCCCCTGAGTGGAACTTGAATGGATCTTTTGCTGAGAAGAGAATTCTTTGCAACATAGTTGTCGTCCAGTTGGACCTGGCTGTTATTTTGTAAATCAAGAGGATGTATTGGTGGATGGTTATAAATTTTACCACGTATGATACTTCACATAAAACATTTTCTTTATGAGTGACAAAATATTTAACAAGTGAAATCAAAACCATTCAAATAAATATCAACGGGTAAAAATAATTCTAAATTGCCGTTAAATTTCATTAAAAATGTTTTACTTGTACCACGTACATTTTTTAAAACCTTTATTTTAAAAGAAAGACAGGTTGTAAATTCTTAAGTTTCATTTCACAGTGTTTTCCAGGTAGTTTCAAAAACTTATGCAATGGTTTAAATGGGAACTATTGAATTTTTCTAACACCGTTCCGAATGCTTTAAGTTTGATACCCCAATCGATAGAGTGAGTGTTGTTTTTTTGGTTGCACAATATGGGATCTAAAATCCGCCTTGTTTATGTATCCATACCTAATGCAACAGAAACAAGGCAAACATATAACCTTCCTTTTTGGCTTCGCCGCGATCGAATTAAGAACGTTAGGCCACGAGGCTAAAAAAGGCGCAGTCAATTATGTAGGAATTGGAAATGAAAACCGAAGTTTTTAACGATACTCCTAAAAATAATGAGACGTAAAGTGTTTAGCATAAAATGAAGAGGGTGGAATTTTTGCTAAGTTGAGTTTTTTAGATTTCCCTACACAATGCGCGCGTGATGCAAGCAAATTGAACTTATCGTGGATGAGACGAAGGTGGGCGTTCGGCGCCGACGTTACTTCCACAGTTTCCGGGTAAAGCCAAATTTTATTCAGATTTTAAGGGTCGCAACGATGCGTATTTTTAACTTAAATGTTCATTTAAAGTCCTGCTCGCGGGAAACCTCACTACCTACCTTGTTTTTTATTTTTAAATATAATATAATTATGTATAAGTGTGCATATTATGTATAATTATGTATAACAGAGTAGTAATTTGTGCAACAAGAAAGCAAAATTGATTATTGCTTGAGTGCTCATTCTAGGTTAGAATCCTGATCGTAGCGAGGGATTCAAAGACAAGAAATGCAAGTTATTTTGATTTTGTGTGACATAAATACAACTTTTCACCTCAGCAACGAGAAAATACGATTACCTATGGAAAAAAATACAAATTGGTAAAAAATAAATCAAATGTTCTCGCATAATTGCAAAATAAACAATATATAAAAAAGTTAAAAGTACAATTTATTACAGTTTTGCCAATTAAACGTAA
This sequence comes from Ditula angustiorana, assembly GCA_963691745.1. NCBI lineage: Eukaryota > Metazoa > Arthropoda > Insecta > Lepidoptera > Tortricidae > Ditula > Ditula angustiorana. The sequence goes on from OY829472.1 coordinate 17,575,053, forward strand.
CAGTTTTGTTTAGAAACGATATTGTTGTGTTTGCGAGCGACTTGAGTCTGAGTGTTCGCTGAGGTTTGGGCTTGCTTACTGGTGGACTGTGACGGGAGGATAGTGACAGTATGTGACTCAGCTCGGCTTATTGTATTCGTGACTCTTGAAATAGAAGGGTAAGACCAAGGATCTGAGCTCTGTTTCAAACTTATGGTCTCTACTATACGCTTACAGATTTTAGATTTATTTTGGAACGAATGCCCCCTAAACCAATTTGTAGTCACACCATATTGCCACACTAGTGTCACTGGCATTGTTGATTTGATTAATAAGTACTTTTATGCACACCTTTGACTCAATTTGCGTCTTTTATTTAGGATGATACTTCTCTTTATTTATTTCCCATTGTTACTTCTTTGAATATGTATACTTTTATTGAAACTTGCAAGCTATAATAATTAGAAAAGAGGTTTTAATCTTAATGCTTTGGTGTCGCGTAAATCTCTGTTCTTGTAAAATTATCAGAAAAGTAAGCTCTTATTACCCGACTACGGCAAAGCCAAAAGGAACCCTTCCCTTTGGCTTTGTTTATCAGTTACTAGAAAAGCAATAAGTGAAATATATTTTACGTCGATATAGAGTATACATGTAGGATTTGAAGTTTCCTAAACACGTTTTATACTTCACTTCGATGCTCTTTAAGTAGAGTTATCAGACTTCAAGCATACCTATGTTTACATTCTAAGCGTTGGGGGTCACATTCTGGCAAGTGTGCCATTATTATCACATGGAGTGCCATGTGATAATAATGACGAAAACACGAAATGTAATCAAGTAATATACATTCTCAAGTGGCCTAAAATAGTCTTATCTACCCAGAAGAATTACTCAAAAAAGTACCCACTTTTTTGAGTAATTCTTTAGTTTTCTTATTTAAGGAGCAGTAAATTGACATAAATTTATCAATTCGACCTCTGCTAAAACTTATTTTTTCTATGTGAAATCATCGTTAAGCATCGTCACCACCACCACAACCACTTACAAAGGAACTATTAATCATTAAAGTAATGGTAAACTTCATCCAAAAAATAATTTAAAACATATTTATCGAATCAAAACTTTTCGAGAGTTTATAACAGAAAACACGGTGTAATATTCTTTACTTCCGCTGCGACGCCGCAACGTTCGGACGTGTGATGTTAACTCGACGTCGTTTTGACCTCTCACTCGCAAGGTTCCTCTCTTTCACTCTTGCAGGTCCTTATGACTAGGCGGTATCTTAACAGTTACTCTATTTAAATATTGTTTAAGTTTACATATTAATATTATCTATAACAAATGTCGCAATCATCTTTGAAGAAACCTGTGCAACAAATTGCGGCTCCTCGTAAAGGATACCCAAATTCCCCTCCAACAAAGAAAACTCTTTACAAACACAAAACTAATGAAATAGAAAAGATAATAGTACGTGCAATAAAAATGAGAAAATATGCAGGGGTTCCACAAATCGACAAAGTATTAAATCTAAACGCATATAATATTTAAAATGCCTCATGCATTAGGAGACCATACTAAAATGTAAAGATCAGATAATATAAGTCCTGCAACTGATAAAAACGACATCGATGTGACCCAAACTTTGCAAAACACTGCTCTTGGGATAAAAATGAGCCAACACGTATATTTAGCTTCAAATGCAAAGAGTCTTATTTTTGACGTCGACAGTAACGCGGCTGAAACATTTAATTCAGTAATATCTACATTCAGTCTCTCATGCAGAAATGTACCAACTGAGTCGGCTAGATACGGATAAACAAAAGCCTGGCCATTAGATAGAAAGTTTTACTAATTTTTTCAAAGAGCAACGAACCAAACTCCCATCTGTGGCAACGTCGACTATCCTTGTTATGCCAGCCTTTCCAGGGTACAATTGTTCTATTCACACGTTCTATCAAGTGCCGCGAGGTAATGATTCGCTGACTACAACGACGATATCCCCGATCTGCAGGTCTTGCCCCCTTTCGTCAGATTTTGAGGTTGCATCTTCGGAAAAAACTCGCGCATCCAGCGTTTCCAAAAATGGTTTAATAGTAGCAAGGCCTTCCACCATTCAGGGAGTCAAATCAAGTCGTGATTAACTAACACTGAATAAATAGGTTGAGTTATTGAAGACCCAATAAGAAAAATGAAAAGGCGTTAATGTATTGGGGTCATCAGGATCTGTGGAAACAAAAGTCAGCGGGCGTGAATTCACTATGGCTTCGGCTTCTGCGAGTGATGTTATTAGAGTTTCTTCTTTTGGACACCTTTAGTTGAATACAGCCTTTATTGTAACCTTCACAGATCGAACAAGTCTTTCCAAATATCCTCCGAAGGTCGGTACTGCTGGTGGTATACATTTTTAATAACATGCCTTTAGTGTTGTTGTTAAGTAAATTATGTTATTTACTTAAAACGTTACAGTGAATTCGTGTAAAAACCCAGCCAAGTGCGAGTCGGACTCGAGCACCGAAGGTTCTGTACAAATTTAATAAACACCGAACATTGCTGTGTGACGAAAAGATAAACCGTATAGAGTGACAAACTTAACTTTCCCATTGGAAAACTGTTGTCCTTAGGTGAAAACTGTCCACATGTTATAGACATCAATCTTAGATGTTAAGGGAAAACATAAGTTTATAAAAATGGTTGGTGGTAATCCTGACCCGGACTACTACTTAGTGAATGCAATTGTTCCCAACTTACCATTTAAATGCATCGTTAAGATTTTAAAAAAGTGGTTTTAATTTTAAAAAGGGTCATACCTCGCAGAAAAATAAAATCGCGGCAAACAATTTAACTCCGTTGAGAAAAAGTCCCTCGCAGGATAAATGCTTTAAATTGCTATAGTTTACATTGTATTTGTTGGCGTGGCATTTAGGAATAATTACTCGTACCATTAACACCGGAATTGGTAACGAACACAGAAATACGTATCATGGTATATGATATTCCTGCATGCAATGTTTATCTAATAAAACTTAAGTATTTCAGGTTGTTTATTACGCTCAAAATACAGAAGTTGACACATTTCTCTATTTTATCAAAGTTTGTCCGCTATTTTTCTCGTCTGAAAAAAAAGAAGAATACGAGCTGATTTACCCACGCATATCTTTAAAAAAACACGGCAGAGTTCGATCATGTAACAGCATTACATGGTTTTGTTGTTCAGACTTTTGTTATACAGTTTGGTAGTTGTCATCGGAATGAAACTATGCCACAATAATGGCATGGTAATTAATAATTAATACTTCTTGATTCTAAATTCAAGCACTTCTATTAATCTAAACTAGGTACGAATTACCAACACTTCAAATATAGTTGACAAAATTTACGACGCACAAACCTTTACCGCACTGTGTTAAAGTGTGGCCATTTTGAAATAACAATGAAAATTTGCAATTCTTTAGTTATACGATTCGTGCCACTGATTGTTATTTCCTGTTTAACTGACAATTGCATTTGCTCGCTGAGTTAGTTAAAGGCAAAATTTCACTCTTTGAAGTTTGACAATTTTCGTAGATGACAGGCCACACCAAGCCGACAGCTAAATAACGATTTTTTTTAACTTGTCCGCTATTTTGTAGTAGTCAAGCGCTACGATATTTGCGAATTCTCTCAGCGATTGACTGCACATTGCTAATTTAAGATTACTTTGGTTCGTTGTTAAAATTGTCATTTATTTCTTCATTGTTGTTAGTTGCTGTGATAAGATTACTAGATTTTAAATGTTTTGAGTTATTACCGTTCTGTGTTTGTACGTTTTTGTCGTAATTTCTTTGCTGTTTGTTGTTCTAATGACACAGCGTTGTGTTATTGGCACGAGTATTGTGAAATTTTGTAGTTTTGGTTATTTCAGTTTGTTTATAGTACTTTATGCAACTGTTGCATAATGAGGGGTCTTAAAACAAGAGTGTGGTTTGATGAAACGAGCGTCAGCGAGAAATTAGCTATTATTGAATGAGTTAGAGGAATTATACAGCTTCAGGCCACTAAAGTTAACCTTTCGCTTTAAATTTTTACATTTCTTTTATGGGCTATTTCAAAGTTATAATTATAGGTTATGATTGCGATTCCTGTGTCACCCCGTTAGTAAGCCTTACAGAATCGAATCACTTCAATTAAACGATTCGGTGTACGTTCTCGCCCACGTGCAATTTCGCTCTTATACATCATTCAATTTTCACGTGAACGCGCAAAAGGGTTAACGTGTAACTGGATCGCCATTGATTACCCATGGATGATAAGACCCGCACGTTTTGATCGGTTTCAATCGGGTTCATTGAACCACATGAGTTACGTTGCGTGACAGAAAGAATATCACAATCTACCCGTAACACCACGGTTTTCCCTCGGTTTTACCGGTTCATCATCGTGTTTGCTACGTACAACTTATGAAATCCTAGCGTTAAAGTTTAACTATAGCTTATTTACTTTATATCCTATATGAGATTTTAAATTTTGCATTATTATTAAAACTTGGTATAGGTAATTTGATTTCATTTTATCCTGCTAATATGTGGAGTTTCGGATTGGTCAAACTTAGCTGTCTAACTATACGAGAGAAAATGCGCAAACTTAAGTTGTGACGACATTTATAAGCGCTGAATTTAAAAATCAAAAACCTGGCATTTGGACGTGAGCTCTTTTCTTTTACGTGTCTGATTCTACAAGCGCATGGCAGAGTAAAATCTCCCCAAAAAATGTCGCCAAAAACAGCAGCAATCATTTTTCTTTTCAAAATATCATTACAACAAAATAGAAAGAAAGAAAAACATTTATCTAAAACTATTAATCACATGCACACATACACAAACGCTGAATGACTGATGAGCACAAATACGTACAGAAAACTTGTGTTGAATAGAATCAAAAAGGGTCCCACTCAGCATACTGCCTCGATAAACTGAGACGCTGATTTTCAGTGGGAGCCTTAAGATAGATAAAACTAAACTTATACATATTACGAGTACCTAAACTAATCAAAACTAGTGAAAGGTGACGCACGAACGAAAGTGTGACTTAACAATAATTGGCTAATCCAACAATTATACACAGGACAGCCACAACTAACATTTTATTAGGTATGGTATAGTACATACTAATAGTATATAATAAATATATGTATATATGTATATAGGTACTGGTATGTTGGTACATGCATGATGCCCACGGCCACATTCTACTATCGCACGCTCGTTCGTTGGCCCCCATGAAACCCCAATGGTCACGAATTGATTGGCCCAAAAGGTGTTGCCTAACATACTTGACAGTATGTGTGTCGCAATTTTTAACCGACTTCAAAAAAAGAGGAGGTGTGATGCCAAGTAGCAGAAGAAACATCGTGAGTCAATTTTCGCTGAACCAAGATGCTTATATGGACCCGACTCAAATACGAGTATATTGTTTGGTGGCACGCAAATCTCGGTGCCTAAGTCCGACTCCCACTTGGCGATTTTTATTTTATTTAACTAGCAATCGTAATTACGTAGCTCATCGTACGTTAACCATACTTCGTTCCTATTTCATGCTATTTAAAAAAAAATATTTTAATTATCTAAAGTATTTTTTCCCTAAGTAAGTAACTTTATTTACCACTCTTTACAATTATTAGAATACAAGTGAAATATGAATAACTTAACCCAATAAAAAAATACGAAAACTTGATTATACTTATATACAAATGCTGTGCTAATAATTTATGGAATATAAAATTAAATAAGCATGATACGCAATACGAATTGATTTAATTAAATCGTTCCACATTCGCGATTCTGTAATTGTAATTAATGGTGGTTACATAAGCTGCTTCTAACAGGAGCGTGTGGAATGAAGGCTAAGTTTAAATTATTATATCTGTTACAATATACGAACACTTATAATACTAAATTCCGCATACAAAAAGTTGTCGAATTCGCACAAGATATTATTAGAAGTCAGATTCAACAAATTTTTATGTAAATAGTTTGCTAGATTGAAATAAAAAAATACTTTTATTTAAAAATAAATGTTCACTCTCATACATCGATATACGTCACCATTCTCCAATTACACATGTAAGTTTATAATTGCACAATTTATACACCTATGATCTGTAAGAACTTTCTCTTCACTCCTTTGCTGTTTATAAATAGGTGTCACTCAATCGTATTAAGTTACACTACTAGGACTCTATCGCCCCATGAATTCAAAGTATTCCGTTCGGATGCTTTTTAATGAAGATGTTTTGGGTCCGCTGATTCGTTGATGACTCTTGATTTCAACCTGGATGACTAGCGAGAAGCGGAAGCTTTCCTTACAAACGTAGTACTTCCTCGTTTTGCTCTCTGTATTTCAGCATTTAGAGAAAATAATTGGTTTTAGATATTTATTTTGAAAATGACGACCAAACGCGACCACACGACAATATAACAAAATCAAGTATCTTTCGAGTCGAGGCAAACTATACTGTTGGTTAGGAAATAAAATTACTTTTCATTTCATAAAAAATCCAATTAAATAACAGATGAGGGTATATTAATAACGCCAGTTCACCTCTTTATACCTGGCAACCTTATAGTTATGCTAAGGGGAAAGTACGCAACTTCTTTTTTTCTAATTCCTTGTGTGAAATTCTCTCCGCTACTGCTCAATTTTTATGAACAACAAATCAGGGAAGGTGATCCTTTAAAGAAATAAGTTAGAAAGTTTATTATTACTTAATAGCATCAGGACGTGATTTAGCTACGCAACCTATTTGCGATTTATCACTGTATATAGGTATTACCTAACATGTACTCGTAACCTTTGTTATAGATGAGAGTATATATTTCTAATGTCGTATCTTAGACCAAACAGACACTTGAATTTTATAAAGTTTTGCTAATGAAACAGTTTCCACTTTTCCACACGAACGCTTCCCACATGTAGGAAAAGTTCGGGAAATTTGGCAACACTGATCGAAACTCCGTATTATTTCAACTACGTATTATTTATAGTCAAAAACGTAAAATAAAGTGAATAAAACACTAGCTAATTTATGACAAGTGATTTCCTGTGTTTTTAGGGTTCCGTAGAGTCGACTTAAGTAAATTTTATAAATGCAAATAACAGTATTAATACCTAAAAGTATGTATAATTTTATGTTTAGTTTGTGTCATTTATAACAGATGGCGATAGTAAGTACCATGTTTTTGTGTAAAAATATTGTGTTTTATATCTGAAACTAAGTTTTTTATGATATTCATAACATTTTAAGCCTTTGTATGTAATTAGTTACTGTTAAATTTCATGATGTTTTATATTAAATGATTTACTTTACCAATTGCACCGATAGATGTCGCTGACAAGTCAGGCACAATCCACAACGACATGTATCTTTGTTTTAAAATGAGACTGGAGGAAATATTTAACCAAAGGGAATAAGTGCGTCACAATGAATGAAGTGTTATTTCCAGTCAGAGAGTACGGAACCCTCGGTGGGCGAGTCCGACTCGCACTTTGCCGGTTTTTTCTTAAAACGACTATCATTCTGACCCTTCGGCCGCTTACGTAACTGGGTTTTGTTCTGAGCTACGAAATGGGAATATTTTTTATCGCTTCGAAACCCAGCTACGTATTGAGAATTAACTATCTGAGTTTGTAACTTCTTTTTCCCTGTTTATAACCAGTTACGAAATGGGTGTGGCGTAAAAGTAACAACCACGGAATAAGTATGAAAGAGTGGACTGTATTTAGTTTAGGTTTCTGGTAGAAAACAACATGGGACCTTTAACAGTAACTAGAACCCTGAGCTTTCGGCAAATACTGCTTTTGAGATCTTCCGTTTAAATACCAAAGGACACTCACCTCGTCTTTCCTTGCGAAAGCAAACCCGGCGAAGTCTTTCAATATGCCTCGGCTCCAGCTATGTCAACAAGTCACCAATATCCAAACTCCACTTTTAGTTCATAAGCTAGCAGTTCAATGGCAATTTGAAACAACACAGACTTCTTCAGAGTATTAAATATAATAAAATAAAATGGAGAGCTATTTAAATGTGCCGTTTTTTTGGCGAGTTCGGTTGGACACTAGCGCTGCGCGCGCATGCCGGCCAGAGGCAACAACTTCTATGGCTGCGTTCCGTTTCAGGCGGACTAAGCGCAGCGCCCTTGATAATTAAAAAGAAGATCAAAAAAGGCTGTATATCGAACAATGGGAATATTTTTAATCGCTTTGAAACCCAGCTACGTATTGAGAATTAATTATCTCAGTTTGTAATTTCTTTATTGTAAACTAGTTAAAAATCATTAAAAAAAACGGTGGTATATGTACGCCTGAACCACAGCCTGTTCAGGCATACATATAGAGAGGAGGTCATATGGCAGTCGCTCCACTGTAATCTTTGAGTATTTAGCATTGAGATGCCAAGCTGTATTATCACCTAATAATTTTTTCTGCTAATTTTAGCGGGGGGAGACGGGTCTAGTGTTGCCAGATGGCTGGGAAATTCGGGATTGTCCTGGAATTACGTGTCTTGTCCCGTGCCCAGGAATTACACTTTGTAGTCCCGGACTTCGAGTATTACTATATTTTCAGAGTTCCTTAACTCAAAAGGAAAAATCCGAAAACTGTAAACAGTATCGGAAGTCTCCAGATGAGATATCCGAATAAAATCACAACATGCTGTCGGCAACACTGCCACGAATGCCATGATGTCAAATTTTGAAATGTTTACGTTATGTCTGTCAAAAAGCTTATTCATTTAAAATGTTTTTGGTGTTGTAAATAATAAATTAATTGAAAAGAAAATTATATAAGAGTGATAAAAAAAATCCGTCTTTAGTGAAATTTGAAGTTTTTGTTAGCCGTTTGAAGGTAAATACAACACGATTAACCACTTTTGCAGAGATCGCTTTCGCGATACGGACAAAGCAAAATGACACACAATATCGCGGCGAACTGGTTTTTCTAAACCGTTATGATTTAACTCACGGTTTTAGGTCATATGCATTGGCAGAGGGGAATGCGTGCCTTGCGAGGTCCAGTGGCTAAATTGTCTAAGACTGTAATAGGTAATCCGGACGTCAAATTTGGGACCATTGTCAATAGTGGACCTCGGATTCCGCAACGTCGCAGCTGAGAATGCAACCGGCAGGTGAAAGAGGGCGTAATAATAATAATAATACACAAAAAATTGTAGTTATATATATTATAAATTAAACCAAATACCACCATTCCTGGGTTTAAATAAAAATATACTAGGCTAAGATTATTAAATTTTAAACAACATAAGGGCATATTAGTTCAATGCAGTGTCCTAAATTAATGAATTTGAAATGAAATGTTTGAATTTGATCGCTATACGAAATGTCGCAGCATTTGCTTTCGTTTTCCAAGGTTTCTATTAGTACTGGGAAAGTTGGATTCAATGCGTTCTATATACCTATTGATTTACGAATGCCAACCCTCCAAATTATTTGTGGTTTTTACGCTTTCACCATTGTAGTTCCACGTATTTCGGAAACATTTATTTTTAAACCATTGATGATAAAAATATGCGTTGAAATTTGTAATAGTCTCCCCAGTTGGCATCCTGCTTAAAATATAACGAAATCCGTTATCTCTATACTCAGCAGGTAGTAAGGCTAAAGAAGCACATCTTGCGACGTGTCTTCTCTGCACTCTAGCCTTGATCTTCATTTTTAGGGCTTTCTGCCAAAGACTTCTGTTAAAGTGATAATAACAACCACGTATAATAACGTCTGGAAACGTATTTAACGCTGTTATTGCCGAAGCTTCAAAATCAACAGTAAATTTTCTGGGATTCCACTCTGGTAGTTGCGACTTTATAAGATTAAATAAAATCTCATACATTTTAATATCCTTGCTATGAGTAAAACCCAAAAAACAATGGAATTATTGTTTTTGTTTCATCATTAGAGCCATGTATGCTATAAATTTGTATAAAAGGCTGACTGCATGATTTGAATGTGCCATCGGCGAAAAAATGACTATATTGGTGTATAATTTCTCGCGTTTATCGGGAACAAAAAACAATAATCCTATTTCCAACATCGTTATCATCACCCAGTAAAAAATTCGCAATTTTATTTGGTATTATAACTTCTTCAGGATCATCACAGCGTGATTTCAAAATCTCCAGATGCCTATTTCTGCCGCTGTACATTGCTGATTTTATGCTGGAAAACTTGGGTATTTTTTGCTGTTCGTGTATGTTTTGTCTTTTAGAGTGCAAACCATTTCGTCGTATTGTTTTTGAACCGGACCCAAATTGTGTTTTACTTTTTCTTTGAAACTATCAATCTGTCGCAATATTTCATTTTTAGCCATATTAGGTGTACATTCCTCTTGGTGCAACTTTTGTATCACGATTTTGTTGTTTTTATCCAACGTAAAATTTCCCTTGCAACTACTGCGGCAGCAAAGCCAAAATGAATTATCGTCCGAATATGTTTTTCTATAATGGTATTGGCGTCCATTATGTAGTAACATTTTACCTCCACATCGCGTTTTCACAAAAGTTATATATTCAGAATCACTATTAGATGTTTGAGAATCCATTTTATGAACAATAATTCGATTCACTATATGGAAATCACAACTCATAAACGTATTCAAGTGTAATAACAATTATAAGTACCAGTGATGACTGATGACAGTGACATGTACTTTCCAGTCAGAGTATACTTATCTTCAAGAAGTTTTAATATCAGGAAGTGATAAAAACTGAGAGCTACTCTTTAGTAATTTATTTAATAACTAGCTTTTGTCCGCGACTCCGTCTGCGTTATCTATACATATAATAAAGCTGAAGAGGGTCGAAAGTCTGTACATATAAGATATTTGAAAAAGTTGACTAGGGATACTTAGAATCGATATCAGAACACATTCCAATAGTCTTTAGATTTTTTGTCCGTTTGTCTGTTTATTTGTTGACGCATCACATGAAAACGGACCAACGAATTTTGATACAAACTTTACCAATATGTCGAGAAAGTACCCGGTCAGGTTATAGGCTATAAAAAATTCAACTTCTATAAGAGGGAATAAAATTCCTTTGGCTCCTCAGTCAGAGAGAGTGAGTGAGGCATCCTATATATTACGTTACTCTTTGGAGTGATGTCAGAATTTACGGTAGCAATTAAGACAAATAATATCTATTAGTACGTAGCGGGATTTAGAACTTGGAAAAATATTTCCCACTGTGTAGCCAGTTACAAATCAGATATACAAGTTGAGACAAACAATTCTCTATACGTAGCTGGATTTCCTACTGGGAAAAATAATTCCTACTATGTAGCCAGTTACAAATCAGTTACAAATAAAAACAAACAATTCTTCCTTCGTAACTGGATTCCAAGTGATAAAAAATATTCCCATTTCGTAGCTGGTTACAAAACTCAGTAACGTACGCGATTGAAGGGCATTCTCACAGGTGCCAAGCCTTAAAGCTGAGGTGTGACTGTCTTTTTCATGCGTAGCTGATCTCTGATAACTTCAGTAATCAGGTTTGGCGGCAATAATTCTCAACGGCGACAAAATTCACCGGCATGATCCACTCTTAGCAGAAACTCAATATGTTATTATTCTCAAAGTTTCGTAATAGCTCTATACAAAGAAGCGCAATGAATTTTAAATATTCCTTTTCGGTTACAGTGATGTGTGACTAATATTAATTAATTATGCCTAAAACTCGCGAGACAAACCAACATTTGAGAGAATGGAGGCGAGAACAAAAGCTATTTGATTATATAACACGAGGAGAAAGCCATTGTGACGTGGATACCCTTAAAATTGAGGGTTTTAATAATTTCACATCCCACACGACGTTACCTACCTGGCGCTTTGGAAATTTGTCATTAGGCCTCCGTAGCATTGAAGCCTTTGTTCATCGTTACATTAAAATAATTTTCACTCAGAGGCATTACCAATGTGAATACCAATAAAAGCCACGAAGTATGAAATAGAATAATTAGGAAATTATTACTATGGTGTAGTTATCCTGCAATACCTTTTAGCATTCAAGACATATTTAAAAGGCTTTAAAGGTGTTTTTATTTTTTTACTTTGTTTTCTATTTCAATATTTTATTTGTAGTCAGTTTCTTTCTGTGATATAATTTTATGTTTTCTATTACTAACGAAATTTTAGACAGTTTTGCCGTCATAGTTTTAACCACACGCAATGACTCGCGGAATGCCAGCGTCAAGTTTTGTATATGCTTAGTAGAATCAACCAAAATGCTGCTATTATCAGTTATGAAAAATGTATTCTCTCTTGCATTTTTACTTCTGTCTAACTTTACTCGTCATAACTTTACTGCATTTCGTTCATTTAGTTAGAGTATCCATCACATTAGTGATTTCATCAAAGTATTTCCTGTAGTACATGCTGGCCTATATCCACTTATTCCATCTTGGTAAAATTGGTTGCGATAGTTTTGGCATGTCAGGGTAAAACTGTTTCAGTACTCACACTCTTGAAGGCCATTTTAAAAATACCAAATTTATACTTGCTGCTAATTTATGAACATCATCATCAAGTCTGGAACTGTCTCCGTAACGCGGTTAAGCTCATGGGCTACACATGTTACAAGCATCATAACTGGATAAATACTTTTTAGTGTCCGGCTTGCCCATATAAAAAGTTCCATCAGGTCAAAATAATTTCACACTTTCATGATAATTATTACTTTCAAACAGTTTGTTCAACAAGTTAATTAGTAATTCTTTAATAGTGACATTACGTATTTGTTCCGTCAAGAACATGACAAGCAATATAATATAGTCTGCTCGCGTTAGTTTTCTTAAGAGCTCCAACAATAACATTTGCAACATTTTGCTGTAGTTTGTCTTGTGTCCTAAGCTTCCATAGGGCAATATATTGTTAAGTTATCAACACTTACGTGAATAATAGACATATTAACAATATTGATTTGCCCTATGGAACCGTAAGTCTCATGGAAAAGCAAATGGCGTTTGTAGTTTTTGATTAAATATTTTCGAAATTATTAACATTCAACTAAATCATCACTACTTGGTTTGGCTCATGTAGAGGATTTAATATTTCCGTTGATTATTATCACCATTGCCGCTTTACTTTTCATGGTACAATAAGGAATGCCGGCTGCTGCGTTACTCGTAGTTTCATTGACCACTTGGTGACCAGGGCCCAGAAAGATATCCCTCACCAGACAGGTTAGCTTCTGGCGAGACAAAGTAGCATCATGGGTATTGCGCGGCTCTATAACGTTTTAGCCTCGTTTTCCACGATGCAGTCGTAATCTTCTTCCAGCCTCAATGGATTTATACAATAACTCCAAGTGTTATATTCTGCTTTTAAATATGTTAAAACACTGTAAGACAAATTTAATAAGTGAAAAATAGTGAATAATAAAGCTCGGGCTAAAAACCGAGCCATAAACTCCTAAAAAAACATAACATTTGACACATTACTGTTTTGCGTCATAGGGGCTAACAATGCAGTTGGAATTGATGATGTACACACAAGATCTTGTAAGCCTACCACGGACATATCTAGAAAGCTCTTGGCAAGAGGTTTGGTCTATCAGCTCTGTTTTAAAAGGGGGATGTTACAGTCTTATATCTTCTTAAAAGGCTGAAGCTTTTTATTTCCAGTAAACCCTAGCTTTCATGCCTAGATTGAGTAAAAGGTAGGTTTTAAGTAGAATGAGATTAAGTCATGTTTGTACTCCGGAACATCCTGCTAAGAACCGTATAATTTATTGTCCTGTATGTGAATTTGGTTAAGAGGTCGGTGGTCTTAATCTATATATATAAAATTCAAAGTCCTGACTGACTGACTGACTGACTGACTGATATATCAGCGCACAGCCCAAACCGCTGGACCTAGAGACTTGAAATTTTGTACATAGATGTAGTGTAGGCATCCACTAAGAAAGGATTTTTGGAAATTCCACCCCTAAGGGGGTAAATTAGGGGATGCAAGTTTGTATGAAAGTTCGTCAGTTTTGAAGTCAGGATCTTGAAATTTTGTTGTTAGGCTTATGTAAAAAAAATAACGTATACGGGTCTCAGTGTTTTTGTAAATTCCACCCCTGAAGGGGTGAAAAGGGGGATAAAGGTGTCTATGGAAAGGCCTTCATTTTCACAGCAAAATCACTTCATTTGTTATTTAGGCTTGTAACGCAACGTGTATATCGGGTGTTATTGGAATTACAACCCTTAAGAGGGTGAAAAGGGGGATAAAATTATGTATTTGAGTTGTTCGTTCACAATTTTATTGTAGAGAAGTAAAAATAACGTAGGTGGTAACGTGTTATTACTAAGCCTATATTGCCACCCGTCTATCCATCTGTCTGCCTGTCTCCCACGCGCAAACATGTTCTGACTGATTGGCGATCATCGTCCAACCGAAACTATTGAATCAAGAAAGGTGAAATTTGGAAAATAGGTTTATTTTATAACGTAGGCATCCGCTAAAAAACCATTTTTGGTATTTTTTACCTTCAGGGGGAAATCGGGGAGTGGGGGTTAAACTTTGTATGAAAGTCTTTGTTGATTGAAGTTATAAACATGAAAATTTGAATTAGAACTACTCATCATAAATAGATTACAACGTGTTTCAGGATTTTTGCAATTTTACATTTAAAGGGGGAGAAGCGGGGGTGAAAGTTTATAAGCACATCAGAGATTCGATATATCGATGTTTATAAAATACACACCGGGTGAGGATTTAAGCAATGACAATATTAAACCAGGGAATAGATATTTGAGGTCCATGTAGGAAGTCACATAATGGAAATAGATATAAATATTATTGTTTGTATTGAGTATATTTTGAAATATGTTGTTAGTAAGGCCATACCCAGGGTAAATGCCTATCCTGTGAGGATAGCTATCCTTACAGTCTCTTCCATGGCTATGGAGAAAGTTGTAAGGATACCTTTAACTTAGCTTATGTGCTTCTTCTTATTTATCGCATTAGATGTATTTACCTGTAATAATACTTTTCAGTTATGACTTCAATTATAAATTAAAAAAAAGCCAGCCAGCTGAGGCCAGCCGGCCTCAGGAGCAAAAGTTGTAGTTTGCATTAGAGGAAGAAAGGTGACCTTTATATTGACATATGTTTTTAATTTGACTTAAAAAGTCGGAAATAAACTGAGTATAAACTTCTTTATATTGTGCTTTATATAATGCAATGTTCTAGGGACCTCACGTCCCTATAGTACCTAAAAGACATGACAAATATAAATAAAATACAAGTTAATTTAACAAAAAAGTCCTACATCTTCATGGATTGCTAAAGCGCCTTTATTATTGTAATCCACCTGGGTTTTACCAAACTGTACGCTATTTTCCGCTCGTATCCCCACTCTCCTTTCAAAGTAAGCACTAGGCTAATTCCATTCCAATAAGTTAGTGTGCGCGAAACGCGGTTCGAAAATGCATCTATGTAATTCTCAGAAATGTCCCGATGTCACCGATGGTATTTTTTGTATTTATTCTTTCACACTTGTGCATTATTGCAAGTCCTAAGCTCGAAAAGTATCAAAGAAACATTTGAATCGGTTTTTTACCGCTGAAAATTACCTTGTAAGTTGCTTAGAGCTGTCATCGATGCAATCGCTTTTAATAACAACTACAGACCCGTGCACGTACACGTTTCAAGACCTTCGGGCCATACACGGAAAACTGGGAGAAGAACGTTGATCATCTCCCAGTTTTTCGCGCGTTGGCGCCAGCTCGTGCCGGAGGCCATGATGTCCTTCGAGTCGCTGAGCCAGCGGAGTCACTTATGAGAGTTCACCTTTTTATGTTTTATGTATGAGCACTGTGAATGGCCTTAAATTATTGCCACTATTTAAATCGCTATCCTGAAAATATCTGAAAAGATCGATAGAGTTCAAGTGCCAACAATTGGATAAAACAAAATAGCTGCAGCATCCAGAGACCACGAGAAGTTTTTGTTTATACAAGTAAACACAAGGAATATTTTCACAAATTTTCACCAGTTACTTTGGCGTTATTGTCGGCAAAAAATGAAAAATCTATGAAAGTTAATAACACTATTTCTGAAATAGCTTAACACTATTTCAGAAATAGAGTTATTAACTTTCATAGATTTTTAGATTTTAATAAAATGTTTTACCTAATAGCAGTATTTTTTTGGTTTTTGGGCCTGGATAATGTAAGCAGAAAAGATCGGGCATTTACTTATAAAATTATTTTATTAAGGGCGCGCGGTATCGAGAAATACGCAAGAACCTGGAAGCTAAAAGGTTCCAGCGATAAGTGCAGTAAAAACAGCGAGCAGGCTTTTTATCAAGCAAAAATACTACATTCTTATATTGCAAATGCAGCTAAAGAGCGAATATTAAAATACATTAATAAATATTTCTTATACAAGTATGAATAGATGATGGTTGGTGGTACCAAAGAGTTGGACTAGTTGCGAATGACCGTCACACAGCTGCGTATCACATGACGACTTTCAACTCATTTGTAGAAAATATGATGAATGATAAAACATTCAAAATTATGGGGCATTGAGTTTTATTCACTAGACGGGAACGATTTTAGATTTGTGTATAGTAGCCAGCTCATAATGAGGTAACACGCCAATTTTCAACCCCCCACTAAACTATCCCTGAGATAGTAATGTCAAAAATGCCATTGTCGAGCACAATTTCCAAACCCGTTTTTCTTCTGAACCATATCAGCTTTGCTTTAGCAATGAAATTAAATTACAGGCTTCGTTGATAGAGCAAAAGTATGGCCTATAATTTTCGTAATATTGGTTTGACTGCTAAAGTACTGTGATAAATGTAATTTTTTTAACCAACCACCTATGAAAAAAACATAACATGAATTACAAAAACTTTAAGCTATAAACACAAAATAAATGATTTTAATTGTGCAACATACTTCTAGATATGAAAATGCCCAGTTGACAATTTCTCTTGTGCACTTTGAAGCATGAAGTGTTTATTAGCCTTTGATACTAGATTGCAGTCTGAAATTTAATGCCAATCAAAACTCATCATAGTGTATAGTCATATGAACGCGAAGCAACGCTTTTGATGTTCACCTTCAAATTGGAATGGGTAATCTCATCGTCAAGTTCCGCATCAAAGGCTGATGTTTGCTATAGTGTTGTTGGGCTATCTACTAAAGGACGCAAACTTCCTTAACTTATTTCCAATATTTTGTATTCAGCGACAGCAAGCACTTTACGATTTCTAGTTAAGTAGTTTTACTTGTTAGCACCAGTTTGAAACTGTAGACCTATTCGATCTAAGTTATCTCATCAAAACCTGATAGAAAAGCTAGGGGTAAAACGCGAAACAACAGAGAATCGTATTTAAAATTATTAAAAACGGTGACTACGGCGTTTGGAACACGACTGAATACATTGTCGATGTATTAAGGTCGTGATATACAGGGAACGTCTGTTAAGTCCTAAGCTTTAGAATTAAATAAGGAAACAAATATTTTATTAAAAGCGGACTAGATTATTTTTTGTAATTTTAAAATTCCATTTTGAGGGTTAGAACTTTTCATCCGTTCTGGTATGAATCGAAAAGAACCGTATTAAATTACAATAATAATATAAATATAATATTAATTTATTGCATTAGCCA
Source organism: Ditula angustiorana (assembly GCA_963691745.1). Taxonomy (NCBI): domain Eukaryota; kingdom Metazoa; phylum Arthropoda; class Insecta; order Lepidoptera; family Tortricidae; genus Ditula; species Ditula angustiorana. The sequence goes on from OY829472.1 coordinate 17,592,682, forward strand.
AGATACAGAAATGCATCAAAAATAACTAGATAGTACAAATAAAAGTGTATTATGAAATAGAGTGATCAGATTTACCAGTAGAGCTAAGCCTGAGCTGCGTCCAGGGGACTATGTCCAGGGGAAATGGCCCGCACGAGAATACCCTGGCAATAGTGGTTTGGATGACCCAACAAACATTTCATTTCCTACATCTCCACACACAGTTGAGTATGCATTCCATCAAAGTGGTAGTTTCCTGCGGCTTTAAATGTGCTGATTAAAACGTCACTGTCTTCCGTCACCCGGGCGGGTATTCGCTTGATTCTAAACTTGCTTAACAAAACCCAAATAGTAGGTACTCGGCTTACGTATACAAGCATTCTGCTTAAGTAGAGATATAATAGCTGGCGCGCGGGTTTCGAAACGAGTTGGTGAAACTTTGAGAACCCTTAGACTTGGCGAGAGTTCTCAGTTTTTATAACACTTCACCGTTTGAAAGAGGTCGAACGGATTTTTTTTATAGCGTGGTTGGTGTATTCTAAATCTGAAGTAGTTCTGAATCCTTTATACAAATTGGGTAGTAGAAAATTGTGGAGGTTTATTCTTCTTTCTTTCCTTTCCTACCTTTCAAAAAAGTAAGCTGTTTAAAATTCGCATGCATGTTAAGCGACAACTCTTTAGAAATTCGATCGCTTCCAAATTTTATATTCGATATGAAACGCAAATTACTGAAAATCATAATGCTTTGGATTGAATTGAGTCAATGAATTGCATTAGGGTTGATTCCGTTGAGGTTGATGACAAACAATAATTGCATTGATGCACAATGAGTATTCAGAGCTGCATTGCAATGGTACATTCATGTTCTCTGTTGTAGCAAATTACTCTCTCGGAACGACTGTTGCATTGTTTGGAAAAGACAATAACGTCGTTCAAGTACCTAACTACCAGTAAACAGAATGTTAACAAATAGATACTGACGCCTCAGGAGCCTAATTGTCTAACTTCAGCCCCACCGTAATCGCATTTATTGTGTTAGTTTGGGCGCGTTATCCGGTTGTTAAATAATAAAGGGTATTCGTCTACAATTGACGCTAAAGTTTGTCTGGCCCCAAAGAATAATAGCCACTTTTAAATATTTGCATATGAGAGTTGCGGAAACTAATCGTTCGTGTCTTCTTCATCTTTATTAAGCGACTTAACGACTTAACTTCGTAAGTCGCCTCAAACCGAATGAAGTCGGTCTCAGCTTTTCAAAGTGAGTTACGTTTCACTTGAATGGAATGAAAGAGTTCGATTGCGGTTCGGGTCCTTGTCACGAACCTGCACGAAGTGACGGTGATGCACGAGCGCGCCAGCGGGCACGCGCCGCGCCGCGGAAGCGTTCTCGTTATCGCTCGCACTCGCACGAGTTGCCCATGTAACTCACTTTACACGGCGTTCATTAGAGCGACACGGTAGCGATGCCACGACAACGTGTACCTCTAGTTACCTAAAACTAATCTCATCTAATTAAATTAATGGTTTTATATTGCATCACCGTCATGTCCGATCGGATTCAACTGTTATGAATTCATGCGCAATGTAAATAAAAAAAATCTCCTGAAGTTTTGCTGCGAAGAAACGGAACTTTTTGCTTATCTACATAATATTAACATAATTAATAGTATCCCCACGCAATATACATATTCTACAAATGAGTAAATAAATATTAAGTGGTCATGCAAAGTTTAAAAGCATTCATTTCTGATAAACTCGTACTGCTCTTTAATTAAAACTTTGTTAATTTCAAGGATTGCCTTTATGTTTGTTAATGATAATGGGTTTTGACATTGTTAGAATACCTGCAAAAGCTGCATTGTTGTCCGCGGAGATTGTGTTTATATAATTTTGAGCAAATTGGTCAGACCGCGCTCAGCCTTTAAGTTCAACTTGCACCAGAAAGTTCCAAATTATTCAAGTCGCTAAATTGATAGTTTTTTATGACACTGACATGAATTAGCGTATTAAACTACCACAGTCACAGTTTTTGATAGGGTATTGAGGCTTTCGAACTTTTTGAGACTGGAACTTTGTAGCGTTAAAACTTTATGACAATTGGCCATTGTGATACCTAAAAGTTATATGACATTGGGGTAATTTTAACATTCGGTTTTTTTGACAATGGCGTATTTTGACACTGAAATATTTTAACATTCAGGCTTTTTGACAATTGGACATTTTAACTTTCGAGATTCTTGTCAATTGGATACATACGTAATTTTGCCCCCGGAGGGATTTGTTATTCATGAAAAATGGTGCGTGCAACACTCCTGTCACTCTCCACACTCGCGCCTAATATTTAACATCAAAAATCTGGGCAACCATGGATGTGACTAACTTTTGATAAAACAACTTAATATTTTTATTTAAGTATTAAAAAAACCGTTCTTTTCATAAAAAAACCGATTGTATAACTGTAGAGGGTATATTATATAGTATAGTATATGTTTGCTCACTAGTTGTGCTGAGGGGCAAGAAAGCAACCTATATTCCTTGTGTCTTTCAGATAATGCCCGATTTAAATAAATATAAACATCGGGGAAGTTGATCCTAAAAAGTTTGGATTTAGGTAGGCAACCCATTTGCGATTTATTAATGTATATATTAACTAACATGAAAACTCTATCATCGTCAAATAATAGATGAGAGTACACGAGTATATTGTAATACCGGAGACTATGATAAGATCACATTCATTGAAAGTACTAGAAAAACAGAAAAATTGCTTTCTTTTAGACAACTTTTTAGCGGTTAAACGACTTAGAGCGTTTCGCACTACGTCCGATCCGAATCCGATCCGAACCCGTGAAAACATGGGTCTAGAAAACTCGGACCGAATTCGGATATTGCTAACGCACTAGTCCGATCCGAACCCGTGAAAATATGGGTTATTTTCAACATTTTCAATTAAAGTAAAAACATCGTAGGGAAACATAACGCTAATAACAGTGTGCGCATACGCTCGCTGCAACACTGAATAAATACACTGAATGCCTGCCGCATCACGTCACACAGCCGCATACTCCGCCCGCCCCGCTGCCTCTCTGCTCGTACGCAGTTCGGCTTTAACTCGGACGCAGTGCGCGAGCGTTCATACAAGTAATACTATGGCTACTTCGGTCCGTCAAAAATCTTCTCCGGAATGGAGATTCTAGAATGACGGAAAGAAATCGGACGACGGAGATCGGATCTTGTGCGTAAATTACCATAGAAATAGTTCTACGGCTACTACGGACCTTATTTTCACGGATTCGAACCGGACGTAGTGCGAAACCGCTCTTATTTAGACTCGAAATTATTTAAATCATGAAGAAAAACACGTCCTTACATTGTCGATAGCGTGTCAATATTCCTTTGTTTTATTTAACAATGTGAACGTTCAGAGGATCTCTCAGCTTATAAACGCTATCCGTCATTGTCGGGAGACCGTAAGGGGGCATGTTTTATTTATTGGCCCCATTAAGGACCCCATCGAAATGTACGGCCGCACAATGGATCAGTATTCGGTGAGAATTGACGATTTAACTTGATTTTATGGTCGACATTTCTCTATTTATCCTCTGTCATTATGTCGTTCACAACACTCGCGTGATACGAAACATTAAAAAACTCTTAACACGTTACTTTATTGCCAATTACATGCGAATACGCGATATTGTTTGGATGTACGTTAATTTTAACTGATAATTAATTCAAATAAAATTTACCAAAAAATACTTGGGAATCGGTAAAACCATTTGATGAAAGATGACGAAAATATTGTCCACTAAGAAAAACAAAACTGCTTTCAAATGCTACGAATATCGTTATAAAATTTTTGTAACCGAAATTTCTTTCGATTTTAATTATTTAATGATAAAAACATTTTCAATTGTTAATCATTTAAATTGATGTAATGACTTTAAGAATGAAGAACATTGAAAAATTTGCACGGTATGGTAGTGATAATGTGGCAAACTGGCAAACGCGTGGCACGGAATGCTGAATGAAGGTTGCAGGTTCAAGTCCTGCCATTACTCTAGATTATTCTTTGTATTGCCATTTCATTACATAGCATTTAAATATAATTATTAAGTTTAACAAGTGTTTGAGCTATACAACATTATATTTTTGAAATGAAATGATACCATTAAAGTTGGACGTACTTACAGCTCCACTCTTCTGAGCACAATACGGTATTTTGATGCTTGTTTTTTATTTTCAAAATGGAAAGAGTACGCTTAAAGGAAAAAAATATTTGAAATTAACATCATAAAAAAAAATTAAAAAGTTTATTAGGTCAAAAAATATATACATTTTTAACATCGTGGTTGAGACCTCCTAGTAAGTAGGTATGTGTATACCTGTAGCAGGAGGCCGTCAGGCCAGGAGGCTAACAGTGAGTTGGGACGCTTTTGGGGAAAAACATGTTTACGGAGAAATTACGTAACTACATAATAGACGTTTGTTTGAAATTAAGTGTGAAAATTATATTTTCACCACACCTATTCAAAAAACAACAATTGGCTTAAGAGGATAGCGGGGACAAAATTCCATTTTGTCCCCTACGGAGTTTTAGTTTGAGTCTTCTGATTGGTCCGCGTTCTGACTTCTGATTGGCAAGCGTAGTTAGGTTAGTTTTTTATAGACTTGCCCACTCACGCGAGACAAAGGTCCACACAGCCATACAGCCACGTTTATTGTCTGTAGTTAGGTTGAAGTTGCTCGCGTGAAGGTTGAATGAATAAAAATATAATTATTCCTGACATTCAGTTCTCCGTGGTGATGAACTCATTTTTGTAATAGCTTAGCAAAGAGTTTGTATTATAATAAGTACTAACTCTTTATTACTAGTATGAGAAGTTAACCAAAGAGGTTGAGCGCATGTACATATGAAGAACTGAATGGGCGGTTAGATTTTGGATTATATTTTTTAACAATTAATTGTTTTATTTACACATTCAATCCAATGTTTATACATACGAGTTTCAAGACGTAGTTCTTTGTTTTTGTCATAGGTAGTGATGGAAAATAGTATGTGTCAATCGGGATACAATACTTTGAATTCCTCGCTACGCTCAGGATTCTACTTTACAATCCTTCGCTTAGCTTTGAATTCAAAATAGCGCCCTCGAGGAATAAAATTTTGCTTTGTCCCCTTGTAACACAAATAACTTTTTACGGTTGATATTATTTTTTGTTCTTTTCTTTGTCTGTTTCAGGAGTGCTGAAAAAATATGATGTTATTTCACGCAGTTAACCTGGCGGGGTAACATCGGATTACTTTTGGGTACGGCTTCTGATATCCAAATTACAAGGTTAATGTGACGGTTTTTTACGCAAGAACATACTTTTGGATTTCTTGCTAAACTTTTTCAAACATGGTTGGAATGATCAATTTATTTTACCTTACGTATGTAGATAAATTAAAATTAATTGATGATAAAGTTGCTCAAACTTTAGTACCTACGTAATAAAATACATACGAGTAAATTGATCGTAATAAATGAAATAACTAGAACTCAGATACTTTTAAGGGACATGTAATTTGTTCCTTTATTAAATGTTTGTTTGAAAAAGGGAAAATAACTAGAGCACTTTAAGGGCCAGGCCACATTGGTTCCGTGCGCGTTGCTTTTTGCAACACAACTCCAGCTAGTTTCGAAGAGCTGCGTTACGCATGCGTAAAGCAGCTTTAGGAAGCTAGGCGCATACGCATCTGGTGTGTTCCAGCCATAAGTGCGAAGTATACCAATAAACTATTAAATAATCCGAAATAAAAAGTTGAGAGCCACTGGATATTTTCGTGTTGGGGAAAAATCGGATAGATCTAATCCGATCTTGACCTATCAATATTTTTACGGCGAAAGATCGAATTTAAGTCTACAGGCGTCTGAGAGGTTTTTATGAAAGCATTTGATCATAATTATTGTTCAATACTCTTATTAATTAGTTAAGAAAAATAAGAAATAAATGTTATTAAGGTACTACTTACCGACATAATGCAGTGCAAATCACAGGTATGAGCCCAAAATTTTACATTTAAATCGAATGTCGTTGTTCGTTTAGCGGCCCCTCCCCTCGATACATCCGGCTAACGACCCGGCTAAGACTTTGGTCTCAGCAGCGAGCGGGGCGGAAAACGGCGCGGCAGCGACGAATGGAGCGACGACCAACCCTCCCGCGCCCTATAGTAGCGGCGGCGGCATGGATCTGAAGGGACGTCTTAAAACATTGCTTTATTCAAAGTGAATCTTCAGTGTCTCGAAAGTACGATACATTTCATGCACGATATTATTATATGTATTTTAAATACAAGAAAAGAGCACGGATTAAATAAAAGACGGCATAAGTATGGGCAATACAGTAGTTTATACAAAGAATATAAAAGTATCTAAACAGTTTTTAAGCGTAGGTACACAAGAATGAGCGTAAAAACTTTTAATTACAAGCTAGATACAAAACTAATTCTAACTTCAATTTCAGAAATAAACAACTTCGTACGCATTGCGCTCCAAAATCGTCTAACAATGTTTGTTTACAAAGTCGTCTCCCCGATACCGCTGGCTGACCGCGCCGCTCTGAACCGTGGCCTCTCTCTACTCGCCCGTGCCTTTGTTCCCGCCGAGCGGGGCGTCTCGTGACATGCGTCATATATAGCTATGTGTTTGTTTTTTCCGCTCTTCCCTCACCGCTGTCGCTGCCGCTGGTCGAAACTGTCGTAAGTCATGAGCGGGCCGTAAGCGCAGCAGTTAACGCGCCCTAGAGTCTGTCTTACCCCAACATACTCGTACAAAAAAGATAGGGAGCAAACCTCGTGAAAACGCCCCATCGCGCTCCATACAGCACTTACGTGACATCATTCTTATGTGATGATGTATAAAGCGAAACAATAAGTCGCATTAATTTTAACACTGTCTCATTGTAAATCATTGCTCCCGTTATTAAACTTTTAAGATTTTTATCTGGTATTTAATGAACGTATTTAGAAATAAAAAGGAACTTTTTGTTCCATCAATTTGTGACTTTGTATCGCTATAATTTCTGAAATATCGTATCATTTTCGTTTTCTTCTTTTGAAAGAATTATTTTTACAGATGTACTACATAAATTTTATACTTTTATGTCATTGGATTTGTAAGTAGAATACCGTATTGGAATCGAAATGGAAGCCTTGCTTTGAGAAGTGCAAGTGTTATCCGATCTCCAATTTGATGCTGCGCTCCGTGGGATCAAAAAATTTTGAATGAATTGAAACTAAAATGGTTCAGAATCAAAATAATCAAGTTTATGTGAAAGCGGTGTAGCCCTCTGATTGTTCTCAAAGTATTGTTTCAGAAGTCGTTTCATTGGCTCAAACAAGTAAGATAGGATTGTTAGGGTAGCCATTGCAATATAAAAAGTAGACAGGAAAAATATTTTTTCATCTCCACGTTTACAAATGAGTAAAAATCAGGTTAATTAAACGGTGCTTCGTACCTGAGGACAAAAGAAGCGATCAGTCAGCCCCATCTCACCGCCCAATAAAAGAACTGCGAATCGGCAGCTTTTAATTAAACCTTCCGACCTTCACTCCTGCCCCTGTGGGCGCTGACAATGGATCGATCGCCGATTGTGAGCTCCGGACTAATGATTGATCACCTCATATAACCTACACGGAAAGTTAACGCCGTTAAAAAGCTTTATTGAGCTGTGAAAAGTCACACAGTTAAGGGTGTTTACTACCTAACTATTGCAGCTTTATATTGCTCATATTGCAACGAATCTAAATGATGACGGTTCAATATACGCAATATAATGTTTTCTCAAATTGTTAATTCGTGATAGGCATGTATGGTAATTTTTATTAAATTGGAGTGAAAGGAGAACCAGATAATATTTAGATAATTATAAGTGGATTGGATCGGATCAGAGATCCGGACCAGGGAACGCCTTTGCCCCGCAGTGGGCGTCTTCCGGCTGATGTGATGATAATGATGAGTATAGGTAGTATCACAGTAACAAAATCAGTTACATGAATTTCCAGGTTTCCTCACGATGTTATGTACGTAAATTAGAAAAACTTATTGATATATGGCGATTGCTGGGGATCGAATTCGGCACTTTGCTATAACAAGTGCAGTGCACCCGCTAAATTATAGCCACTAGGCCGTCAACACAACGCACCGGGGCGCGGGCATAGTATAAACTGTGGCGCGGGGCCCGGGACCTGGGTAGGGCGCATCAGGTCCCGTGAATATTGGTGAGATACATGTACATGTTAGCGCATTCACTGACATTCCTTTGCTTTGAGACTTCTACAGGTGTCGCAAACGCACATGTGCGTTAGAATGGCTGCAAAATTATGACAGAGTGTCTGAACGCAACGAAAGTATCGACGACAAATATTTGCGTTGCTGGCAGTAAATGCGGTAGTTAATGATACATTAGTACTATTTATAAACCGAGTTCAAAAAAAGACGAGGTTGCCAATTTGACTCAACATATTTTATTATTTTCTCCTATCTATTTAGCAGTACTTGGATATAGGTACTCATTTTTACTTCATAAGATTGACACGATCAATTCACTTCTCATAAAGCCAAAAATGTTATAGGCTGATACCTGAAAAGCAAAAGACGTGAACGTGTAAAGTTCTTGGACATCACCGGTAAACAAAATGCCTTGGAAGAATGAGAATGGCGCTTCTTGGTAGATAGCAGGAATGTAACATATACAGACGAAATCTGATGACTTCTAGTATGGCGCGCACACATAGGCAATTAATCACGTATACGAACTATGCTCTATTAACGTCCCGTAACTACGCGTATTTTTTGCGGCGTAGCTGAAGTGTAATAAATAACAAAAAAATATATCACAAAAGTGAAATTTCTGAGAATTTTTATTCTTTACTTTGCGATCTATCGCAGTACAAAACAGGCGCAACGTGAACTCAAGATAAGAGTAGCAAATAGGCAAAGAAGTTGTAGTGGACAATGAGTAAAGTACTTAATGAAATTCAACAGAATTACTTAACTACTACAAGAAAACAATTTGCTGTAAACAATTTGTCCGTTTTGCGGGCGGTAGGACCTAGTGCAGTCCGGATCGCTATCACTACCTTGCACGCTAATCCAGCCGCTAAGCAGCTGTGCTGGCAATGTTGTGTTTCGGTGTGGACAGGCGGTGAAATTACAGGGACAAGAGGTATTTCATCTTAGCCCTCTGGGTTGGCAACACATCTGCATTCTCCTTGGTGTTTAAGGTGTCCATAAGCGGTGGTGATCACTTCCCATCAGGTGACCCACTTGCTCGTTTTCCTTCCTCTTTCATAAAAAAATGTTATGGATCCACTGTCAAGATCTTAAATGCATTTTTTTTCACATTAAGGCGTACAGCTAATGTAATAAACAGTCTACTTAAGATTTTTGCCTGATAGACCTTAATACTTTCATGGCTTGCGTAGGTACGGTTTTTAACTCACAAATAGACTTTTTGGGAATGACCATCTTTTCGCATTTTCATAACTAATTCAATTACTTACAGTACGAGTACGTTTATAACAGATAAAATACAGTTAGTGGAGTTATAAGAAAAATTAAGTTAAGCGCTTTGGGGTGAAATATCCACACTTAGATCTCCAAAGTAAATTCAGCTCATGTACCAGGATTTTCTGCAGCTTTTGTTTGGATGTGTCATTTTTATTCCTTTTTCAACAATCATAAGAGAGGGGAATTTAAAAATAGAAATACGGTAAACCATTGCCTTTGAAATGAGCTGCGCCTCTAACATGACTTACACAAGGAAAATTTAACAATTTTAGTTTCATAAGGTAGGAATGGACTGTAGAATAACGTAAACGTTTAGCCATCATGTAAGGGTTGCTGATATAAGGGTTTCTGTTACAACAATATTTTCTTTATAAAAAGTTGTAACATTCAAGTAATTGAATGTTACAACTTTAAATAAAGAAAATATTCATCACGGACACAGTCTTCTTCGTACACCTAAGACTTTTGATGTTGCGGATGGAGTGCTTTCCAAGGTTCCCATGTTGTTGATCGATGATCACCTCTTTAACCCCTCAGTTCAACATGACACGAACCTAACGGACAGAATGTCAATCAAATCGAAACGCCGACGCAACCACTATTCCATCGACATGACAAAATAAACGTGAATTTACGTATTACACTGCCTATGCTGCAGTGCATTAAATTTTAATTGAAACAGTCACGCTTGATTGTGTTCAGTGGCTTATAACAAATATTCCTATTATGTCCTTTATTAAGTACAATCCGCTCATTACGCGACGTAGATAAATTCGTAACTAATTTGCGGCGCCGCGCACTGACACTGATTAATGCGGACCGGAGCTGCGCGAGACGTTTCTAATGTATTTATTGTATGAAACCAGCCTCCGCGTGAGGCCCTTGCTTAGTATTTACGGTTACATGTACTGATAGTCATACACCAGACCATTTAAAAATTGTATACTTGATTGAGAATGTTTTTTTTTTCAGCGAGAGTGCTCCATGTTCTCAATGACTTAAATATTGGTCAAATTGTAGAAATGTGTATCATGATTAGTATTGAAATGAAAATGACTTTTGTTCAAGAAGTTGAAACGATGTTCTAATTAGTGTGTCTAACTTAGTACATTACTAATTCTTAAGGCTGCCAAACACTAAAAAATGGTTTTATAAAATCGACCAAACCACCTTCTTACCCACTATGGACATTAACTAATTGTATAACTTTAATCGCAAGATATCCAAAGCTTAGCCACCTTTAACACAGCAGCTTTGTTTCAATCCAAGTCATTTTTGCATCGAAGTACAAGAGAAAGGCAGATGGAATACTGAATGAGACTCGTCTCTAAGATATTCAAAGTAGCCGTGGATAAGCCCTCTGTTGATTTAGCACAGCTCAGAAAAAATACTTAAGTCGGGCGGCACCCGGCATAAAAATGTGTGCGAAGTAGGTACTTGCCAAAACAAACACTTTTAGCTGCTACTTTCTTCTATTTATAAAGAATAGGCAAAATTTTAAGAACCTGTATTAAAATATTATATTATGTATGCAAAAAATACCAAACTCATGAGACTATTTTACAATGTTTAATACATGGGAGCAAGGTAGTGTCTATGCGCCACACTGCTACTCTGTGCACATTTTTTGGAAGCGATTTGGCATATTTTTGAGCTTTCCTCACTTTGGCCTGAATTTGATTTATAATATGTAATATATGGCTCGATGCGCACGTCAGCGACACTAGGCTACGCTGACGCCGCGTACATATTCACCGCAACACGTAGCGGGCTTTGAGTATTTAACATTGAGATGCCAACCCGTATTATCACCTAACAATTTTTTCAGCCAATTTTAGCGGGGCGAGACGGGTCTAGTGTTGCCAGATGGCTGGGAAATTCGGGATTGTCCTGGAATTACGTGTCTTGTCCCGTGCCCAGGAATTACACTTTATAGTCCCGGACTTCGAGTGTTACTATATTTTCAGAGTTCCTTACCTCAAAAGAAAAAATCCGAAAACTGTAAACAGTATCGGAAGTCTCCAGATGAGATATCCGAATAAAATCACAACATGCTGTCGGCAACACTGCCACGAATGCCATGATGTCAAATTTTGAAATGTTTACGTTATGTCTGTCAAAAAGCTTATTCATTTAAAATGTTTTTGGTGTTGTAAATAATACATTAATTGTGAAGAAAATTATTTACGTGTGATAAAAAAATCCGTCTTTAGTGAAATTTGAAGTTTTTGATAGCCGTTTGAAGGTAAATACAGCACGATTAACCATTTTTGCAGAGATTGCTTTCGCGATACGGACTAAAGCAAAATGACACACGATATCGCGGCGAACTGGTTTTTATAAACCGTTATGATTTAACTCACGGTTTTAGGTCATATGCATTGGCAGAGGGATATGCGTGCCTTGCGAGGTCCAGTGGCTAAATTGTCTAAGGTAGCGGGTATTCATTTTGTACACGGCCTGTGCGACGGCAACTCCGTACAGGTTATCAAAGAGTATCAGCGGAGATTTCCCGATCGGCATGTGCCCCATCACTCCGTGTTCGTGGACATTCATCGCCGGTGAGGGGATAGGCACGTTCGAGCGCACACTTCCAAGCGAGCTGTGAATCGAAATAACAGGAGAGAAGACTAATAGTCAAAAATTACAGTAAATCCTACGCTTTCGACTTGGGGTATAGGCATCAAAAATTTGCGGCGTAGAGAGCAAAATGTTGGAGTTGCTGCAAAAGATATGCTCTCCACCTTTTCCATTACAGAGAAGTTCAGAAATTCATGAACAACAATGGTTTCTCAAAGGTGTGTCTATTGCAAAAAAATGAGCTCAAAACTTGTTCAGGACCCAAAATCCCTTCTGAAAACTTTATGGGCGAGCAAAACCCAGTCTACTCTGTGGTAGAATTTGAGTCCTACCCACATCTGATGTTATTGCTTTAATAATCTGTGGTCTAATGTAAAAAAAGGCCGAAGCCATGTTTCCAGTATTTTGATGAATGGATTAATGATGATGAATTATGCCAATAAAATGCTGGTGATACAAACTTCAATGTGTCTCGTAGGCTGTACAATCAAACTCACAAATGACAGTACTAAAACACATAAAAAAATAGGTATTTTAAATCAAGAAACAAACAGATCTCATACTTTAAAGTAATTATATTCAAGAAAAATTTGTTTAAATTACAACTAATCCAACTAATCTGATTAAAGCAAAAACCCGCCTGCGTAAAATATAAACAATTGCGAAGAGAAAAATAAGTACATAATTTTGTTGTTTGTGCGAAAATGGTAGCAGAGAAGTATTAAAATGCATATGTATTTAGAATCAACCATTCGCTTTCATTATTACCCATATCATTTGAATGACAAAAAAATCCTCCCCACACCATTTTTTTGATTCGCTAACGCCACATTTTATATATTAAGCCTTGTTCACTTCCATAATAAAAACAAATCTAACGACACCTCATGCTCATATCTATTAAGGCGTTTAGACTACAGAGCGTGTCAAGGAAATATACATACAAACATGCACAAAAAAATCCCTTCTAACAGCAGTTGCGTAGAAACATGGTTACTTTTAATAAGACCCTCTCACACTAAACAGAAATTATAATAATTTAATAAAGTTCTACAAACGTGTTGGTAATGCTAGTTAACTATCACTCTGAAAGTTTCTTCTTGAAATATAGAACACCAAGTTCCTAGCAGGTGTTTTACTACTCACCCAGGAGTACAACCATTTCAAAAGGTTTAAATATGTGACTGGGACACTCTTGAAGTATCAGCGCTCCATGAATGCAGACACATTTGTGAATCACCGATGATAAATCTAGCATTCGCACATGTAATAAGGACGGAAAGTGGAATCGTGATAACGTTTGAGAAGACCGATGGTGGGATGGCCATGAACGCCGTTGTAGCTGAGGCATAGAATTCTAAAGACCGTGATTTATGAATTACTTTGATCAAATGATTAGAGGATCGAATTCCAGAAGTCGCGAGAAAATTAATAATTTTTATCTACACACATATCATAAGTGCTCAATAACGCGTTCAAAAACCATAGAAAATGACCAGTATTATTACAACCAATGTGATTATGAGAATTTTTTTGTCTGTGGTAGTAGGTAAATCAGTTCTTTATTGGGTAGTATCTCTTAGTAGTCTGTGTTTATTGGTGATCACATCTCGTGACGTTATGAATTTAAATTTGGAACAGCTGTCAAAATTCAAGTTGGTCTCTATTCTAGTATCCACAGATATTAAAACAGTTATCGATACGAAACGTCAACTCAGTATGTTTTTTAATTTAAACGCACGACATTTGATCTCGAGTGACATGACAATAGGGACTTCATTCGTTTGTCTATGGTTTAAAAATAACGTTCGTCTTGGCGGATAGATCGAATGGCCGCCATTACTAGTGGTCAGTCGTTTGTTGGTCTTTTGCTGTTAATGTTTTTTGCAGTTATGATATGTGTGTAGATATAGTAATGTATGCAACTGTATATAAATAGGCCTTAAAACACTTGTGTGATCCTATTATGAAACTCGCTGACGCTTGTTTCATAAAATCACACTCGTCTTTTAAGGCCTCTCATTGTATAGCAGTTGCATAAAATACTATTGCACGAGAAGGAACAATGGAAAAACACTTGAAGCATTTAATTGTATTAGTTTAACTGCAAGTTGTATTACTTAATGCATAACGTTGTCCACTCATCCACAAACATTTGACACTGCAGCAGGCGTGCGTACCAATTACCGTTATCGGTCATGCCGAGAACCAATCACCACGTTTGCCGGAATACGACGCGTTACACGACCACAGCTAATTGGCCTGCGTGTATCAATGTGTGGTTCATAAGTTTGAATGAGTACTCGAGATTATTTAAGTATAAATTTAGTGAAATTTGGGGCCAAAATTCAACGGATACATTTGCGAGCGTTTAATTAAAAAAAAAAAACAATCGCACGGGGTTGGCGTAAATGTAAATTTTATGAAGGAGGTTGACATAATGAAAAAATGCACGTAGTTGTTTAAAATAAAAATTGCGGTACTTACCTAAATATTTATTAAATTAAATCTAGCATGTTTCATATTATTATGCTTTTTTTTGAGAAAAGCGTTACATCTGTAAGTTTTGATCGTAGTTGCTATCTTGGTCCTTTTATTTAAAAGCCTTCGCAGTTCGACTCGGGCTTTTAACTTATGCACTTCTACTATGTCTCACTAACTTCGACCGTAATAGTATTTTTTTGTATAATATAGGAAGGAAAACAAGCAAGAGGATCATCTGATAGCAAGTGATTACTACCGCCCATAGACAACTGCAATACCAAGGATATTGCCAATGCGTTGCCAACGCAGAAGTTTAAGATGGAATTCCCTACTGTACCAGTAATTTCACCGGCTATCTTGCTCTCCACGCCGGAACGTAACACTGCAAAAACCGCTGCTCAGTGGTTGAATTAACGAGCAAGATGGTGGTTGCGACCCGGACGGACCTTACACAAGGTCCTACCACCCACAAATTAATAATAATAATGCTTCAATGATTTCCTCTTTAAATATTGAGATCTAAATTAATGTATCTTAAAAATAAACGATACGTTATTTTTTGTGTATTCAAATATTACTATCCAAATAAATGAATGAAATTCGAGCTTATAATATAAAACTCAACTAGGTACTAACAACTCAGAAGCAATAAAGCCAATATCGTTGGAATTCAGCGTTCGTCCGGAACATAACGTGGACGATTTATGCCATCTACAAATCAATCGAGTTATGTTTCTAGCCAATCTCCAGATAACATTCGTTTAGACGAAACATCAACTTTAATATCTTTTAGTAACTTTCTGTTTTTATAGCACATAAACATTTGCTCGTAATGTTAACGAGGAGAGATCATGCCAAAAGCTACGTGCAGACAAATCACTTTGGATATGTCATAGTTTCTATTGTTCCAATGACAGCAGCAGTGGGATCATAGTGGGATACTATCGAACAAATTATTTTCATTCTAATACGACGCTGCTGGACCTATACATAATATACTTTTTATATATAGGTAACATAAATTATTTATTGTACAAAAAAACATACGTGACAAAAAGAGATACAGACACATGTACAAAGGCGAACTACTATACCTCTGTATATTTGAAAACAATAATAAAAAATTATGCAGCAGGGTTCAAGACCGTGGCCTTGTTTTAAACTCCCGGTTGCCCTGGGACAACCAGTTCTCTGTGGCAAGTCGGAACGCAAAGGAAACACTGCAGGATTTTTCCGTTAAAAGAGATTTCTCGTAGTGCGTGCTAAAATATTAATCGTGCAAGCACAACACTCGTGTTGCCAAACATTGATTACCATGATGTATGTATTACCAATATCATCTAAAATTGCTTCGACAGGATAGACCTTTTAACGAGGGCATCGTTTTCTGGCTTTCGCGAATGTAACTAAGTATGCTTCTTTTTGGCAACGAAAGTCTTTTGTATTTGCGCCCTTTTTCAATCTACTATACTTTATTTTTCCACTCCAGGGTAACTTAAATGTAAATAAAGCTTCGATACTCCTCGTCTGTGCTGTGAACTGCAATCCTTTCGATACCTGAAACGACGATGCCTCTTCGACATACTACTGGTTTTATGTTCGATTATTTCGACCTTCACGCAATCATTTACCTGGAACGCGCTTCCTCTCATTATAAGACATGAGCCTATAGCACTTTAAAGCGAATGCTTCGTAAGCATATTCGCTAGACGACGACTATATACATAGAACTGGCAATACAGTATTATGATCACAAACCAAATTGTAGAAAAATCATGAAATTATTGCAGATCATTTGTCGGCCGGATAGTCTGGTGGTTCGTGATACAGCGACAAAGCTAGAGGTTCCGGGTCCTACGGGTATTCTACGTTTTTAAATGTTTGAACAATTAATATGAATGTTTGTACCTGAGCCGTATACCAAAGTCATTAAACAACGTACCACTGTAAACTCGGTAGTATATCAGTTCACTAAAATGAGCACTACACTTCTACACCCATACGCAACATCGAGCATAACTCATTCGAAAAGAAACCAGACATTGTATGTTAATCCAAATTATGCATTAGCATATAAATTAGATTCAGCGTCGGACAGATCTCCCGGGAACAGCGTATCTCTGAAAGATGTACATTTCAACAATTGATAAGACAAATAACCATTAATTGATTTGTTTTAAGAAGTTTTGCTTGATTTACCATTACGGAAATGCTTTAGTTTCGGCACCAAGTAAATAACTAAAATCAGTTTTTTAAAGTTTAATTGAATGAAACTTCAAACTAACGTTGGTCATTTAGTTATTGTTTCTAACTACGGTCTATAGGTTTGGATCTATTGTGTTCATTCTTGCTAAATTATTTTGTGTTGAAGGCTGTTCAATAGACGAGATAAAAGAATCTAAATCTAATTGAATTCCAGCATTGGTATTTAATTACTAGCCGCACAAACACACGCCTTTGGATGGATTTCGTAATAATATAACCGGCTAAAGCATCCTCCACGGACACCGCTGTTTTTATTACGGCGGGCGTACTTCGTATTTTAGATTTGACAAAACATTGCAAGAGAATATGAGAGCAAGCAGCCAGAGTGAAAATAAAACACGCGGTCATGATAACACCCACTGTTGAACTTTGTTGAGAGTACCTGTTTCTATTTTTAATTTAACCTCGAGATATTGTCGTTGTTGTCGTATTGTTGTAGTAAAATTATTGCTGCCAAAAGTGCAATTATGTCATAAATAGGTAAAATTTTATCCATGATCTTTTTTGTTTAAAGAATTACTGGAAGAAATTATTTAATTTTCTTTTATATCAACGTCAATCGTAGCGCTGGCGCACTTTGAGGATCGTAGGTAGCTGTGCATTATAACCTCGCCCTGCCTCAGTATGTCCTGAAGCCTTACGTAAATAGATTCAAGACATAAATAATTTTCTAAGTAGGTATATTTTTTTAATAAGTAGGTTCGGTTAGTCGTAGTTATAATATACATAATATAAGGTTAATAGTTTCTGGTGTACTAAATTTATGAATATAAAAGAAAAACATTACTTTATTTTAATATGAGCTCTGTAACGAGGGTCACTGGTTCCTATGAGGGGCGTTGATCATTTTGCATCAGGTGACCTGATAGTTAGTTTGCCTCCCTATTTCATAAAAAAATGTAGGATTGTTTAATAATACAACAAAAACATAAATACATCAATTGAGCAAAACTGCTTCAGTAAAAATGCGTCAATTTAGCCTTCCCGGCCTACCAAAACTTATTTACCACGGAAAATTGCGAGCGAAGCGCATTTCCAACAGCCACAATGGAAGCTAAACGAGAGCATAACACTCAGAGAAAATATTTTTTCCCTTACAACCTTTTCACCGGCCGCTGTTACTGCATCCCATTGTTGAAAATCTCTTGTTATCTTCCATGTTATTTTATTTTTATTGTGAGGTTTTATTACTTGCTTTCTTACCATATACGGCGTGACTTGGGTGCATTTCTGTCTCCGTAATTGAAGTTACGTCACTGTGTGACCCGAGCCCAGCGTGTGTTATGTGTTTGTGTGAAGTAGTTTCGTTCATTTCATTTTGTAGCAGGACTGTTGCTATGTTATGTTGTTGAATCAGGAGTGGGGTTGTACCTACCACAAAAACAACACTAACAGAGAATGTATTTTGCACGTCATAACCAATAAAAACTTACTTTCTCACCTCAGCCCTTTCGATGCTACAAGCAATGTGCCAAGGTTTTCGCTTCGTAGAGCTACGTCAGTAACTGTGGTTCTTTTGCGGACTGGATCTCGCAGGGAACCTTTCATTGCCTTTTAAGTGATTTTTGGCCTTAATATTATATGGCCAACAGCAAGGGACCATGTTTCAGTGCTGTATGTCATTGCTGGTGACACACACTCATTGAGGGCTTTGACCTTGAGACTCTGAGGTATTTGGGACGACAAGATGTTACGTAGCTTACTGAACGCTGCCCAGCCGAGTTCAATCCGACGTTTGACCTCTTTATCGAGATTTGACTTACCTAACTAGATTGTTTATCCCAGGTATACGTACTCGTCGACAACTTTGAGTTTAGATTTTAAAACATTCAGGAAAGTAGGTACAACATGCAGATTTGATATGATTTTTATCTTATCCATGACCATTTCGATGCCCACTTATTGTGAGGCTGAACTGAGGCCATCGAATATTGTGCCGCGGTCTTAGGTAAATACATAACTGAAATTAAATTATGAAGCGGTACGGAACCATCGGTACGCGAGTACGATTCAACCTTGGCCGGGTTTTAGAAAGGAAAATGGAAACTTCAATCAAAGTGTGGTAACTATTTATCTGCTTTTCTTTAACCTTCCTGACCTGAAATCTATTAAATTGTTTAATTAAGGTAAAGGTGTATGAGCGAAGGACCTCAAAGCCAAAGTAAAATCAAACGTGATTGGAGCAAAACGCGACTTTGTCAGCGGCCTTCTATGCTTGTTCCCTAAATGTAGCTACGAATGTTTAATTTTACTACGTTCAAATATAATAGAAGAACGCACCAAGTTTAGAAGATTTACTCTCGATTCAGCGTTCCTAATTGCGCCAAGGGAGCAGCTGAGCTACTGCCGATCAATTATTGACATTTCATCATTGAGATAACGCCCGTCAACGGAACTATGACAGCTTGATAGATGTACTGGCTAATTAATTTGGCTGGCTTAGGCGTCCGTTCTATGAAGGATGGTGACAGGCTCTTATGTACCCGAACGTCTTTTTAGATCGCAGTCGAGAATAAGCTAATAAAACTTCCAGTGGATCAGAAAGAAAACATCGTTTTTAGAAAGAGGCTAATCGATTACGTGCCTGTATAATCAACAAAATATAACCCTGACTCACTATGGGACTATGTCAGTGACGTTATAAATCAAAAGAAATCTGATGTTATTTTACTCATTCTGTATATTTGACACGGTTTTATTGGGGGTCAGCAGAGTTTCATTTTGTCAGTAGTACTAATATGTTTAAAATGGTAAGAAAAACAATAAAGGTACTTTTAACTGTTTTATTTATGCATACTTAGCGAAAACAATTACTCGAATTAAATGTTAATAACAATATTCATGTTATAGAAAAAAATCTTAGTAAGTGTAGATTTTTTACACTTTTCCCAGATTGCAGATATTAAAAAGGTTATCTGGAAGAGATCGCTACTTAGCGACAAGACCGCCTGTTGAATCCCATGTAAAATTTCCCTGTGTGTTTTTTTACTTTGTTTACTTGTGTCAATCAATAGTGTTTGTTGTTGTTATTGTTGTTGAAAAGGTATTACAATAAAGATTTATTTATTATTTTTAAAAATTTCATGTCGTTTTATGAGTTTTGCAAACCGTGAAAGTATTCACGTGGCCGTAGTCACGCGGTCCCAACACATACAAAATATAATATAATTGTTCTAAAGTTTAACAAATGTGTCGATGCCTATCAATCTTGCCGAAGTCCTTATAACTTAGCATAACAATTTGAAGTTTATTTAATTACCAGAAAATATACATGACATTATTATTTTGCTTGGATTTAGTCAGGTTTAATATGATTTACGCAGACACAAATAGCGTCATACCCGTCATGGCTAGAGAAAACCAGATAATACAAAAAAGATTGCGTAATTTTATATGCAAAAATCACTATTTACTGGAATGCGCCCCGTTATTTAATGAAATTATCATCACTATTAATATCACAGGGCCCTGAAGCTGTAAGGCAGAGATAGTAGTATTACCAATTGCTAAAAGATGACGCTTTGTACAAAAATGACCACTAGCAGTCAATAAGGGAACAAAAAATTGCAAGTCTTGTTATGCTGTTATGACACAGTCAAATTCAGAGTTCTGTAGTAAAACTAGAAGCCCTTATCGTTTTGCTATGTACGTTTGTATGGACTAATTTTTCTTAAAAGCCATAGAAGTTATTTAACTAACTAATACTGAAATTTTGCACTTAAAAAAAATGGGTAAAAATTTTTTTTAGGGTATCTTTACGTAAAGCGGGCTGGAAAATATATTTATTTTTTATTAACCTACAATGCTAAGTGAAGTATTGTTAGACAGCTCTTTACACATCATTACCGGTATGTCATTATCAGGCGCCTATTGTGTGCCTTGTATATTTCTTGTTGTCTTGTGGTGATAAAAAAGGGTTATTGTTTTGAATCAGTTTTAGGATTTGGGTACCCTTTCGGAGCATTGAGGTCTAAATGGAAAAGTCGTGCTAAATATATAGAAAATATCTCAAGTGAAAGTTGTTTAAAGGAAAATTATAACGGTGTAGAAGGCTTTACCACCTTTTGAGAAATGTAATACTTTCGGTTCCAAGCTATTTTGAGTTTAGCGAATGTAGAAATAACTTTGTTTTTCATAGTGTCTTTAAGAAATACTATAAAATTCAAAATTTATTTAGCTGTCGGTAGCAAGGTAATATTACCTAATGTTATTTTATCATTAACATTTATTTTAATTTTCTGCATGGCCCGACATGCTTTTACCCAGTTTTTTGTATGAGATCGTATATCTGTACTAGTAAGTATTGTACTTATTTTTTAACCCGTGTTGTGTAGTCTACCCTAACATAATAAAAGGCAAACTTTGTTTGTTTGTATGTAGGGGGTAAATAATCTCTGGAACTAATGAATCGATTCCGAAAGTGCTTTCTCTAATATAAAGCTACACTATCCCTAACGGACATAGGCAATTATTCTACGCGAACTAGAATAACGCGTCTAGTTTGTTAATAACCCGAATGTGATACTCACACGATACCGCTAAAGAACAACCATTCAACGCTCCAGCGATACGTACCATAGCACAGTTTACTCAGCTCCTCAGAATTCATTTTGCCAAGTTCTTAGCATAAAATTATTCAATGTTTCCGTGCGAAATGCCGCTGCATCCCGTCCTGCGAGCAAATGTATGCAAACGTTGAAATAAATAGGCTAGAATGAACATCAACAAGATATCAGTACCTAGGTTCATTTTTAATCCTCAACACAACTCAAAGAGAGGTGTGATAAGTTGAAGCCTCTGTCGTCTATCTTTAGGTCCTTCTGAGATGCTTCTCAACCCCTAGACATTATAAGATATGTCAGGAGTGAGCTCAAAGTTTTTTCTTTGTTTAATTACTGTAAAGTAAGAACTATCTGCCGTAAGTCAATTATTTTAAACTGAGGCGACTAAGATGAAACGAAAGCATAAAATTAGGTTTTTATATGAAAATGATGGCAAAAAACACGTCGTTCACCTAATGGCCATTTATCACCGCCGTTCATGGCAGCCAGCATCCCCAAGACAGTCACTATGATGAGTTGCCAGACCATATCTTCCCCTACTCCTGTAGCTCTGACATGACTGGCTCAGGTCTAATTTATCCCTCCCTGCGTTTCTATTAAACTAGTTTCATTACATATAGACGCGGATAGCGATAAACTCAGATAAACTAAATTTGGTCGGTCATGTTAGGGCCACTGCGTCTCCGGATCTCAACACTCACAGGACGAAATGTAGTAGCCATCTTTTATTTAACTATGGTATTGTAGTTTTCCTACATACAATGTTTTTAAGTTTGACTAATATAACAATAAAAGACTGCTTTTCCCTTTTAATGAATAAATGTAACAAGTTCTTAGTCATTACATAAATTTCCAAGAGAAAAAAGAGTAGTTCAATGACTATCTGCTAAATAATTGAGTTACCTTAACCATGATTTAATACCAAAAATACGTTATTTAATATTTAAAGTAGGAATTGTCGTATCCAGTTGCATAAACCGCCACTAGTGAGTGAACGGAGCAATGCAGCGGCACCAAGTGGCGCGACCTTACCGCGCACCAGCGCAGTGGCTCGCCGAAAATATGCGAGTAGTAATACATTGACTTGTGCTTTCGTCGTTGTCAGGTTGAAAACCATGGTAAACCCGCAATGTAATCCAATTGACCTCTTCCGCTCGCACATATGTAACAAAGGCATTATGTCTTCTGCCCAGCGAACCGCAACGTATTGTCCATAGCTACATACGATAGGTACCGCGGCTTCTTCAGCTGTTATCTTGGTAGATAGCTTTAAAAAATAATAACGGATGTTGCAATTTTATACGGTAAGCTAAAGAACATAAGAGCAACATTCTCTCGGTGAATTGTGTCACTAGCGCAATGATTTTTGGTTCTATTAGAGATTTTTATCAAAAGCGTAAAGAAAAAAGAACGTTTTTATTTACCAAAAAGGTAAAAAGAACCTTTATCATTATAAAGGTTCTTTATAATGATAAAGGTTAAGTTAAGTTCGACTACGGCTGTCCTTCGTCCCGTTTGACAATCATAGCGGCAGAAACTTCTTAAATGCTATCATTTTGACATTTTGATATAGAAAATCACTAATTATTATTCAGCCTTATTGCAAAAAAATAATTCAAAACCTTTTTTCTAAAATAAGCTACTAACTGAATGTTTGGTGACATTGCTTAACATCTTTTATTGACATTCTAAATTTAAAAAAAGCACAACAATAAAATCTATATTCTAAACTTAAAGTTAATAGAATTGTCCCAAATTGCCGGCAATAGGGAGAGTGCCCAGAAGGCTGGCAGCATTGCCATGTTGCCCTGATTCTTTGGGCAAAGTCAATACTTTACTTACTTATTGGGCAATCCCAGCGTTCTCGTCACGGGAGGCCTCTAAAAGGCGCGCCGATAGGTCTTTATATAGACGGCGCGCACTTGGCACCCAGGGCCCCAGAGTATGTCACCAAGGCAGATATACTTGCGACGTTTGAGCTCTTCCGCTGAGGCTGCGGCAAAGTCAGCAATATTTTTGGTGCTTGGAAGGTGGGTCGGTGCCAGGGTATACGCACAAGTGGCGTCTTAAACCAAAGGTCGACCCAACTTCCAAGGAACCAATGTCAAACCATCGGGCCTTCTGCCAGCGTCTTTAGCCAAACCGTTAAGTTCAAAGACGGCCGGCACTTGGACGCTGACAAGAGCCCTACGGATGACATCATTAATGCTGGCATGGCGAGGTTTTCGGCCCGCGCTTCTGCCGCAAGACAGGCCACGATGACCTGGCCTGACAGCCATTTTCCCGCATTGGCAGCGATGGAAGACGTTTGTAGATTTCTCTTAAATAGGGTATCATAGAAAGAGCTTCATTTGAACATACATTTTTGTTTAAAATCATACCTAGTTTTCTAATTAAAATGAAAATGTAAGAATAGATACCATTCCCCTCTTATCTTTGAAAGTTTATTTAAACAAATATTACAGAAAAAATACAAAGCAATCTTTCTGACTCACAAAGTTTAATTAGAAATTATCAAATGACAGTAGTTCGGAAACCGGAAGGATTCAGCTGACAAGAATTAACGATTGACATGCACAGTCAAGGAAATGCATTCACGTAACCATCATGGAAGCCAGTCCAAATGACAGACTCTATGATGACTCTATCATTCAAACTTGAGCAAAGTTTGAAGCGTTTCAGATGGCTCCTGATTGCGCAGGGTTCTACGATGGTACCTGAATGCATTTTCTCGACTGTATCTGCATTAATATGGTATTCCGATATACGAGTGTATTAGGCAGTGCCAGTTTGGTCGAACTTGTTGTCTGTTCTATGGACTGACAGCCGATTTCAGGCACCGTCTGCTGAATTGAGCAGCTATATTAGTGGAATCGACTTTATTTTTAGATGTCTACGTAACCTATAAACAGTTATTTTTCTCATCAGTTTCAAGATTTTCAAGAACTCGGTGCAATTAAATTATAATTAAAGGAAAATACATAAAGGTAACTAAAGGTAAGCCATAACTTCAAGGTAAAAAAGTCATGTTTTGGTGAACATGATATAGAAACACATATTTTAATGTTATCAATCAGTTTTAGGGAACATTTTATGGCAAAGATAAGTCGCATTTTTAATACAAAATTTTCAGAATACCAAATAGCATTGGCTGTTAATCACTTTTAAATGCCATCAAAATGAATTAAATAATTTAACAGGCGAAGAACGGAGAAATAATTGTCATTCACTGGCACAAAAGTCATCTGTTGGTGCATTTCACAACAACTTTGGTGCATTTTTGCATTTACACTGACAAATACACCCTTTTTTAGGAAAACGGAACTCTTATAAGATCATTTTATCATTTCATATTCATAATTTAATTATTCTGCAGATTTTCCTGCGAAGTTTATTCCAATCAATGATGGACCCTTCTGGATTTACAATGTTAGCTACATCGATAACAAAGTTGAAGGACACGCGATCGCCACGGGTTTCTTTATTCTTATTTTTATATTCCAAACCTCAATGAGCACAGAACATTTAACTTTCCTAAAACAGAGCCGACAATGAAACCTTTTAATAAATCATAATGTAAAATGTAGACGCGTTCATTGTCTCCAGACTTGGTTGCCCGGGACACACCACCAAGCGCAGTCATTTGGAAAACGGGTATGCCTGACGTCGCACCCTCAGTTTGTCCAAAAGTCAAACGTTTATGCCACAATTTTTAAAGTATGCAGTTTTTATGTATGTTAGTTTGTAAGGTATTTATCTATGGGCCCTTGTTGCCTGAAAATAAATAATTTCATTCATTCATTCGAAGTGATTCAATTTTATTATATATGCAAATGTTGTAATCTGGAACTGCTCAGCAAAATTTCTTACTTTCCCTGAATTACGTTTTCAATTATTAACAACTGTTGAAGTAGCTTTGTCTGTATTAGAATTTATTATTTGTTTTATATGTTTACCCGTCATGCAACTATTTCAATGGTGTAGTTATTGAATTTGATTTACCAGATTTCTAGTTTACTGGACTTGTTTATTCTTTATTATTTCTCGTTTTGTCTTTTCCTTTCTTTTGTTTTCTTGTTTCTTTCTTTTCTTTTCTTTTATTCTTTTGTTTATTCTTTTTATTGTTTGATAAGATATGTGCGCTAAAGTCGAAAAAACAGTGTCCCCATTTTTCAACTGTAAGGTGGAAAATTAAAAAAACAATAAAAGGTAGAAAAAACTTTAAAAAACACCGAATCAAAATGTTTTGAACAAGGCTTGTTTACAAATTTATGAGACATTAGCATTTTCAGTTACCAACAAGGTTTTACATCTGCGCTTGCTGAAATTGCCATTGACTCAATAGCGTAAAATTGAATTTCGGTATTCTATAGAAATCTGAGCTTATGCGTGTCCGACACGAGCTTAGTCGATATCATTATTTACACATTTATTTTTAAAATTAGGCTACTAAGTAAATATTTACAAGTATGTTAAAAATGAATTATTAATAAAAGATAACCTATTTTATTTATTTAAATTAAAAAAAAGGATAAAAAAAAACAAAAAACCCAACTTTGTAAAATGTAAATCAAAACGGAAAATACTAAAACAAGTCCGATAGTCTAAATAGAATTAGTTCGTCAACTTTTTTTTTTCTTTAATTTACATACATACATAATTATATAGGCTGATAAACCCCCTCCCCTCCTCCCTCCCTGATACCCTCCTTTGCGTCGCGCAGTCTTACATGGATAAAATTCTATGGTAAAGGTATAAAGAGCAAATAATTTAAATTC
The DNA here is from genome assembly GCA_963691745.1 of Ditula angustiorana. Lineage (NCBI taxonomy): Eukaryota > Metazoa > Arthropoda > Insecta > Lepidoptera > Tortricidae > Ditula > Ditula angustiorana. The sequence goes on from OY829472.1 coordinate 17,618,884, forward strand.
TAGGCATACGAAGCCGCGAGCAAAATCTGGTTTATAATCATATATACATACATACGATACGTACGTATAATACAGTATCAAAAGGGACTGGGCTAGAATGTATAAATGAGAGTTTGGTTTTATAAAAATTAAATATTCAGACAACCTTTCTTGCATAATATGTGTAAATATATTTTAAATCCTAATCCATAAATCATTGTTAACACATTAAATGTCATGATCCAAATAAACATATTTGACAGCCAAGAGCAGCATTAATATTTAATTAGCACCTAAATAGTTAAGATTTAAGGCTTAATAAATTCCAAACAGAAGCTTTGCCTCAGACTATCCTTCGATTTTTACCAATCAGTAATATTTCTCTCAGGAAATCAATTCAATTTCATTAGGTTGGCGATGACAACAGGCCCACACAGTATGGGGAATTGGAGAATTACTTTCCTTTTAATGTAGCAATTTAGTAATAACTCAAACACATCTCAAAGAAATTACAATGAACACCAACGTTTTGTATTTGATCCCAACGGGACTAAGATGAAAGGAGTGCTGTGTTATACCATTTATGTACGTTCTTTTACGGCATTTAATTCCAATATTTGGCTTTTACTAAAATCTAGGTACAAGTGTTGTGCAAAGATTTACTTTTTAGCACTTAGCGTAATTAAATTGAACATTTTCAGCGTTTCGTGCAGCAATAAGATAAAATCCTTGCTCGCAACTCGAACGTAGGACGCTGCTTAATTTGTTTATAAAATGTACCTCATTTAAAAAAATGCAAGTCATAAAACTAATTTCATTTTAATTCAAGCTTTTTTGTTGACGAACCTTTATTATTGTATTGTCATCTGCTCTACATAGACATTTCCAACTTCCACGTAAGAAAATTACGGGAAGTGTTAGTGTATATTGTAACCATAGCTGTCTGTGCCTTTCGTCTTGTCTAAAATGTGTTGAGTTTGGGCTAAAAACATTTTTCATTCTCCTTTATAATCTACCACATGATTCCGACTGGAAAAATAGACAGAGGGCAGCAGATATAATAGTTTATATACGTTTTTGACGTTATACTTTCCTTGGCAGGTAATGTATAGATTTTTAACACAAATTTGGCAGTTTTGTTTGTTTGTAACCAGGTAAGCAACTCAGAATAATTTAATACATCATGAATTACTAAAAAGTAATTACATTCCTTTTAGGTAAATTACCGGTGTACTTAATTACTGGCACAAGAGGTATTCCATCTTAACCCTCTGGGTTGGCAACGCATCTGCAATCTTCTTGGTGTTGCGGGTGTCTATAGGCGGTAGTGATCACTTACCATCAGGTGACCCTCTTGCTTGTTTGCCTTCCTTTTTTCATAAAAAAAGGCTACCGCGAAAGGAATTCATATTCCTTACTAATGATTCCTTTTAGATAACTGGCTAACTGGATTGATGGTATTGTTTCCTAAAAATTTATTGATTCTACTCGTGCATTAGGGCCTCTCATTACATAGCAGTTGGATAAACTACTATTTCTGACTTATTTTATGATACATTTCATATTTAAACGAAATTATAAAAGGACCCTAAACATAACCAACTCAGGCGATGTACAAATAGGTCTGGGCAGGGTAAATGTGCTTACTCAGTCTAATTCTTTTTCTCTTACTCCGTTGTCTACTTACTAATTCTTTCAATATTTATTTAATATTTTCAAGCTATGCTTTCTCACTTACAAGGAAAATCTGTTTGTGAGTGATGAATTGCTGACAGTATGTATTAACAGCAACTTTCATGATAAAGCATTTAATTTTGCAGGCTAAACGTCATGCGAAAAGATTAACTGAAAGCATCAAGCAAGTGACTAGTTGTAGGAGTCGTGTCCCTTGGGTTATTTGTATTCTAAATTAGTGGACCGTATTGTAATTGATAAGCCAGTTCTTTATTATCTTCTAGTTTTTATTAAAGCACTCAACCACAACATCATACAGAGTTAGAAGGTTTTACAGATATAGAGAAAAGGCACAGACTAAAAAAATAGCACAGAAATTAAAGTGCTTATTACACTGTTAATGTTGGCTGTATTGCCAACACTAGTTAATTGGTCTCGCACTACTCATTAAAATATACTTCTAATAGTACTTCTATTAACCCCTAATGTACTGTAATTTCATATGCATACTAATTTACTCACTATCTTGGTCTCCGAACTGATCACGCCATGCCCTGCGATCTTGGGCCAGCTCACCACAACAATAGTTATCTGCATAACAAGAGTGTGATTCTTTGTTGTTCTATCACTGATGATCATCAAATTTGGGAGTGATTAACATTTATAGCAGGTATTTTAAGCCGTGATATTTAAATTACGGGAATCAAGATAAGTGTTTTTATTTATTTGCAACACAATTTTCAACCTTTTACTCTTTTTCCTAACAAACAAGACACGGGGTCGAACAAAATGGCCTGACTTGTTTTAAGATAAGGATTTGCGGCAGTGTTTGCTAAAACTTAAAGCGATCTCGATACAAACGGCCAGTCGGTAACATTGACTGGTAAAAATCAAAACATGTTTGAAATGATAACATCATCAATAAATTAATAAAATAAATAAATTTATGTTTCAAAAGACTCAATCTTTTACTGATCAATTTAATTTAAAAGATTGTTCAAAAGCTTAACTGCTCAAACTTCACTGGGTTCGCAGTCCCCATCTCCACACTGACTTTTTCGACGCGCATTCAAGTGAAGCCTTAGCGGGAGGGAATCCAATACATTAGAATTCATAATTCCGCTGAAACCGAAAGTTTCCAATTCTCAGATTATTGGATAAAACGGAATGTCTCACGGGATGGACCCATTGGAGTTTTGTCCTCGCTTTGTTTCGTTCTGCTAGTGAACTTCCGTTAAATTTTATCAAGCTAGATGAATTATCTCTTTTCGGTTTTTAATTACGGAAGTTATAAATTATGTCATTTTAATTTCAATTAATTTCGTAATTAAACAATAATCTTATCATTTGTAAAATAAATGACTACCTTGATTGAGTAACTTTAAAGTAACTAGCTCTTTTTTCAAGATCACTTAAACTAGTTACGTTTTACTTTTAACCAAGCTCATTTTACTCATAAATGTTCAACGTTAAGTAACGATTTACAAGACAATTGCTAATTTGTATTCAGAAATTGGTGGTCTAGTCAGCAGTATCCATGGGGGCACTTAATTTCTCTTAACGGAATACCTGCTTACACCAAAAGGGCGTAGCGGCAAGAAATCAATTTTGAATTTCCAGAACATTCCGCCGGTAAATTACGCCTCTACGACCGCCGCCCGATAGCTTACGAGCTGCGTTCTGGTTATGTACGACGAGTTTAACTTACTAAATAAGTCAAACCGGTTTTTCCTTTGCAGTGTGACTTATTTGTATGATTGTTATTATAAAATAATTAATTAAAAACTGAGGATTAGGTTACCATTTCTTTTTTATCCTAGTTATTATTAAACCCAGTTCTGCACAGTTTCAACTGTCCACAATCTGAACTGTTCACGATATCAGTATATTTATTCACATTGCCAGCTTTTCATTATTCCAGCACTCATTTTCAATTTCAGAGCTCCATATTCTCAGTAGCCACTATTAAAATATAAGCAAAAACACACTTTCACTTAAATGCGAGTTGGATTCACATAAGCCCAGAGTTCCACTTTCTAGGGGAATCCTGGTTTTCAAAGTGAGTTAGAGCTCATTTTAGGAATCATTAGTGTAAGTTTGTTGATAGATAAAAAATCCGGATGTTTAATAAACAAGAGTGATGGTGGCATAGTGACTACGGGGGTGAATTCGTAATCGTGAGGTTACAGAGTTTGATCCTCAGCAGTCGCTATGTATCGAAGAGTTGTGATAACTTATGGCCTTACTATTAGTAACCAACGCTCTTTGGGTGAGGGAAAACATTGTGAGAAAATCCGCACATTCACGTAAATAAATGCGTACCTTGGTCAGAGCTTACCCTGAATTGAGAAACGGGAAAAACGCTAGGAAGATGATAATTGATGACACATGCAATGTGCAATATAATTATCGTTGAATATGTTTTTTACTATTGATTAACAAAAAGAGATTTAAAACCATTATATAATTTCAGTAGACTTAAGTAAAGAAACGCCTATGTGCACAAAAAAATAGTTTTTAGTCGCTCACCTAACTTGTGTGGAGTACAATATAATGTATTTATTGGTTAACACAGCGGAAACAAGTTACAAAATACAACTTATACAAAAGTACAAATATATCATGGATTAATTTTTAATTCAATTATAAACCAATACTACCAGTGTCACAATACTAAGCAATCCTTTAAGGTAAGCCTAGTGTTCTCATAAGTAGAATAGCCTTAAAAACTCAGAAGAAGAATAAGAAAAAGGCTCGCAAACCTTGACGGTTTAATCTTTTAAGCCTGAACCATTGAAGGTTCGAGCTTCGAACGAGCTCCAAACCTTAAAGGCTTGAGGTCTTTATGAGCTCTTTAAGAGAAAACCTTTATGGCTCGACTCCTTTAAAGCTTAAGTTTTAAGTGATCGAGGCTTGAAGACTCAAACTTTGAGAGCTCAAGTAGTGAAGACTCAAGCTTTAAACGTATTATTTATTTTATACTATTCTTCTTGTCATTAAATATTAAAATAAAATATCATATAAAAGTGAACGAATGGTGTTTTTAAATAAATTAATACTAGTAAACATTTTAAATAGATATACGATATTAATAATTTAAGCCAATTGTATTACTCTGTAATTTTAACAATAAATAAATCAATCAATATTAGGGTTAGGATTCTGGTGGCATTTTAGCACAAGAAATGCAGTGAAGTCGCCGTTTTATACTTTTTATAACTCATTCGTTCAGTTATAAAAAGTATAAAACTGAATGGTAAAAACATAACATTATGTAGATTTTCTAATATTACATATTAAACATATTTGACCTTTTTGGTTCACCACAAAATCCCTGCAACTAACTCTCGTCTCATTGACGTTTTTAGTTTGTCAATTAGGACAATTCTCACAAATCATAGTTTATAGTAAGTAACACAATTTTCGGTTTGTCTTCGACGCAACTTCCAAGATTAATTAAAATAAAACTGCGGTAGATTGAACCATATCAAGAACTTGCATATAGCGAAGATAGCCATTGTAGATATTGTTCGGCATGTAAAGTACATCTATGTTTGAACTCATGCTCATTTTCTAAAGCATGCTACGTTAACATTGATGGATGTAGAAAGATCATTCTCAAGATATAAATGGATGTTTCACAAACTGAGAAAGATTGCTATAGTTGGTGCATGCTTTTCATAATCTTGACAACCGGTTAAAATCAGATGAAGATAATAAACAAAATTTTGAAACTTTAATTCCAATTGCAAGTTGTTCAAACCCTTCAATACATGAACATTTTGGCAACATGATTGTTTTTAATTTCATTTCTATAAGTCATTCATCCATTCATTCAATCTAAAAAAGATTGACAGCAACGACTCCACTGCTCTCTGTTTATCTCAATGCCACCAATCATCCTAACTTTAAATATTACTATGAAATATCCAGTAACGCAACAAAAATGAAAGTATTTATGAAAATAAAAACTAATTTTTGAATACAATATCAGCATTAGTATTCACGTAAATTCATTATTGTGGGTACAAAAAACACAAATGCCAAAAATAAAAGGCGAGCAAAAAAATAGGAAAGCGGTTTGCTATGCATGTTAATAAACAAACATCAACATCGCTAACACAAACTAAAAAGCCTTTCGCCTACCAACCACTACTGCCACTTTATCGCATAAAGAAAAACTTAAAGAAATGTCTGCGACACCCTTCAAACAATCAACATAAGGACATCGTGCCGAGTTTACCAACTATTTTAAGCGTAAAACACAATATTGTGCATGCATACTTAATAATTATTATACAATTGATCCAGTTTTGCTAGAGTCTGTAAAGCCCCAGGACTCTGAACTTTAAGGTCTCGAGTTGCTGGCCAATAGTTTTAGTCCGCTAAAGGTGATTTTAGTCTTTTTTGAATATTTGCCTTATTGTCTTCTGTTTTGCAAGTTTCTCTATTATGGAATAGGTATAAAAACTTTTTCAAGTCGATTATTTGACTTTGCTAGTTTAGTCTATTATTTTTAAAATCTCTTAATTTTGCCAAAGCATAACTTAAATTCAGTGAATTTCGCCATAATTTGTGTTAAATTATATTGAATATTCAATAAACTTAGCTGAAATTTGCTAGGCTGTCTGAACATGAAACGCGACAACTATTTCTCATAATTAGCTTTAACGTTAGCGGTTAGTTTGGTAGAGAAAGTTTATTATGTACAAAACGGTTTCAAAATATTTTTCTTACTCGTTTACTTTCAAAAAAACGTATACGTAGGTAGGTATACTAAGCCTAGTATATATGTATATTAAGTAGTTATTAGGTTGGTATTATGAAATAAATAAATATCTTGGTACAATTTCCACCCATTGACTTTGCCCCAAATTAAGCTTCCAAAGCTGCTTTATGCTATAGTTATTAGACTATGGATATACATACTTATTACGTTAATCGGGACTTTAACGCGATAATATACCTTACCTTATATACTGGTTATTTATTTACCTCGAGGTTTCGGCCGCATTGCAGCGGCCGTGGTCACGAGCAGACCACGACAGTACATTACCAGGACGCAGGACAGTACCATGTTACAGGACAGTATATTATCGCGTTAAAGTCCTGATAAACGTAATAAGTATGTGTGAAAATCGCAAAAGTTTAAAACAAGTGGATATACATCGTATGAAGGAAAAACTTCAATAATTATAATATTAAAAAGTTAAATTAAAAATAAAATTACGGAAAGAAAAAAGAACACAACTTGCAGCTAAAGAATCACCAAACGCACTCCCAGTCGCTCAGTCATACACGTTCATTCACAAAGATCTCTTCCAGTCATTCGCTCGTTTTCATCAATCGTTCGCTCAGTGTTACTACCATTCCCACATACATACTTATATAGATCAATATATTCTTTAACGTGCTTTTAGACGCGGCTTCTCCTGCGTGACTTTATTTATGCATTTTACGGAATTTGGTGGGATAAAAAAAATATTCTATGTTTAATCCGGACATGAACTATTTGTCTGCCGAATTTCAGTTAAATCCGTCCAGCTATTAATGCCTGATTGAGGAACAAACATCTAAACCTACAAATATCCAAATATCGTTACTTTCGCTTGTTTAGGACATTAAAGATTTTAGAAGGATATTAGTAAGGATACATATTACAATATTCAAGATTTAGGAACAAAAAATCGTATTAATGATACAAACATTTGCCCTTCACGGCAAATCGAATTCGGAACCTCGATTCGTAGTCAGGGTTACTAACCGCTGGACTATTTAGGAATTAAGTATTTTTAACTCCTGTCCACAAATAGAATAAAAGAAATATAAAGGAACTTAGAGGCTTTTAAAGATTATTAGAATATATATATAAGATAACATGAAAGGTCATTGTAATATAGGCAACCCAAGCCTTAAACAAAAGCGACGTCCGCAAACTTGTCGGCCAAGGTGTCGATCGGAAAACCACGCTTCCACACTAATTGATTTGGGTCTGAGCTGCGCAAATATCGGTAGGCTTGAAAATGGCGCAAGTCATAGGCTGTTCTACAATCCAACTACGAAACACTTCATCGACTGCCGGCATCGCATCACCTCTATGAAGTAATTTACATACATTTTTTTTAATAGTGTCCTATTAAAGCGCTTATGTATATGCATTATTAACAATACATATGCTTCAGAGTTGCACCTACAGATGTAAATGCACACTATATTCAAGGGTTGATTAATAGAATATTCGTTAATATAAGGATGATTATCCCTTATGCCGTGCACCACTTTCTAAAACCCGTAGTAATTAACGGTCGGCAACTAACCGGCCTCCAATTTGGACTGACGGACGTTTTCGCGCCGATCACAAATTTAGTTTAGATACTGATTAAATGTATATTATCAACTTAGTGTTCCCTAATTTTATTTGGCAGAATGAAAACATTACAATGATTTTGTTATTCTCAAATCATATAAGTACTCGTACCTATTTACATCTAGGTACGTTATAGATATAACTTCATATCATACATTGACTTCAGTGTCTGTCTTATTCTTCATTTTATACAAAACTAACGTTGGTAGGTTAGAGGATAAATGGTTTCATTCATTTATTATCCTACCCATAATGGCCGTAGGATAGTGACTCAACAAATCTACATATATTCTTCCTAAAACAATGCCAAATAGATGTACGTATAATTCTCAAATAAGGGAGATAACGGGAAAAGTGTCTTCGTAAGAAATTATAGCTCGCCATATTCGTATGCCGCAGATGCCATTCAAAATTATTATTTATAGAGCAATTACTCTAGGGAACCCGGGCGGCTGGAATGAAGCCTTATTACGTAATAACGAAACATGTACCTGCGCGCTATGGGGTGGAATTTATGTATAGACTTTAAATTAATTCAAAGGATACCTACGTGACTAAATGAGTTGACAGTCCAAGACTATCTTCCTAATACTGTAAGTTTTCATTTCTTGACACTATTGACCGCTTGGTGAATAACAAAACTATTCAATGTTTGACCTAAGTTCTTAAGCAGTTGTTTAAATCATACTAAATCTAAATTTAATCAAAGTGAACTTCGGGTTAATCTAAATTGCACAGTTGCCTCAAAGGAAAAAGTTAGTGACTTAATTACTCGGCAACTTATAAATGAAGTAGATATTACAATTTTATTTTCGGGCTCTCAGCTACCCTCGGATACATATTACGCGGTATTGTATAATAAATTAATGTAGTTGTACACGCTAATATAACACGAGCCATATAAACATAGACGTCTGGGCGGCAGGAGTAGATTTACCCGAGCAAGTCCCGGGTGTGCGGGACGGTAATCGAGTCTCGAATACGTAATGACCCGGATTTTTGGGACGGGCACCGACGCTGGCCGCAGCCACGTGGAAGCGACGATGCATGTGCCTTTATTTCAAACTCTGATAACTTTGTTTATTTAATACGAGAGAAAATCCAGACAAAGTACCGTCGTTTTCACAGAATATATTCATCTTTGATATCATCAGGTGTAATCATAATATTCATTTCCTGTAGTTCTATGCTTTAGAGACCAGATGGGATATAAAATATTAAATGTGTAAGTGGATAAAACGACTGTTATGGGAGAAAAGCTTCCACAGTGGGAAAGGAACTCTACACAACAAATTGGCAATATCATTAAAGCAAATGTCCTACGTACAACTACTCTCATACGTTTGTTGGTTTTTTGCTGTTACGTTTTTTTGCAGTTATGATATGTGTGTAGATAAAGTAATGTATGCAACTGTATATAATTAGGCCTTAAAACACTCGTGTGATCTTATTATGAAACTCGCTGGCGCTCGTTTCATAAAACCACACTCGTGTTTTAAGGCCTCTCATTATATAGCAGTTGCATAAAATACTATATCAGTACGTTATTTTAATTTTTAGGATTTGGGGGACCGTTAAGTAATTATCTTTATCTTCTTTATTAAATAGTATGAAACTAAGACGCTATCCGGCTCTCTCTGTCCTCATCGCATCTTCGGCCGGTTACTGCTTCTAAAACACGGACCGGATTTTGATACGGGTTTCACCATCATTTAAAGATTTTTTAAGGAAGGTATGTGCAATTCATCCTAATTCTAGCCGTGCGAAGCCGGAGTGGTTCGCTAGTTTAACCCTAAATGGGTAATTTTCATACCCCCCATCCCTAGAGCGTAAACTAAAAGTGTTAAAAATAATTTAAAATGTCTTAAATGGAAGCTTTTATAAAGTACTCAAAAGGAAAATTTTAACGAAGAAGAAAGCTTTATTGCTTTTTAAAAGATTTCAGGTTACAATTGGACAGGTTATTTGAGTAAAGCGAGTGCAGAATTAACTTGGTGTTCCATAGTGCATTTGCTCCCTGCTATTAAACCCTGTACTAAGCATGGCTCGACATGCTCTTGCCCGGTTTTTGTGAATATTCGAACCAGAGAGACATTGAAGAAAGGTATTAGAAATACCGACAGGAACAAAATATATTCATGGCATCTTTCATTATCCAGTAATTAATTTTTCATTTTTATGATATTTAAAATAATATTTTTAAATTAGTCGTAGCACTTTATATACACACACGCACACCAACATACACGTGTGTTTGTGTGTGTGTGTGTGTGAGTGTGCGTGTGTGTGCGCGTGTGTGTGTATACAAGGAGTCATTATGAAATCCCATTGTTTAAGCCTATTTTTTTAATGATAAGAAAAGAAACATGTGTCTTAAAATGCACGGTTTTGGAGTTAATGAATAAATTTGTTAACTTTTCTGTTAAATATCCAAGTTCGTGCCCTATTCACTTTATTCATTATTGCTTGGTCCGCTGCACAGTTTTCTGTTTTCCTCAAATCCAAATTTTTAATTATTTTTAAAAAAAAACCTGTCACATTGCTCGTGAGTTATTTTATACCTAAAGTTACGGATGTTAAAAATAAACGCCTTTGTACTTATAGATAAACCACTCACACACTTAATTGTTACGATATCTCTACAGCTAAAAATTCCACTTTGAAATTTGGTGTATAGGTTCCTTTTATGAGACAGGAACACTAAGAACTGATTTTTAAATAATTAATCTTTATGAGCGTCATAAGGGGGTGGTAAACTTATTAAAAATATGATAAATAATAGGATTGGAAGGTCAATATTAGAAATGGGTCGTTAAAAGTTAAAAATCTAAAAGTGAACATTTAATAGGCTTTTCAAAAACTTGAAAAAAAAACGTTGAAAGTGTAAACGTACAGTAGGGGAAATATATTCACGTATCACCTTAGAACCGTATCGTAATGACGCGACGCGTTAAACGCCAGGCTATGTCATACAGATGTCATGCGTATGTCTCTTCGACTAGGTTCTACGGTGGTAAGTACGTGTTCCAATTTCCTTGACTGTACGCAAAAATTTATTGTTTTATTGCGAACAAAGTTGCGGACATCCGCTACTGTCATAATTATACATTTACACCTTCCTTGATTTTACATAATAATCTTCTTCACATTGTTTAAAGTAAAGTGGCTATCAGTTCCTGTTCGTCATAAATCCTTATTGTGTATGTTCGGCCGCCTCCCACTTCTAAACCACGCAACAGATTTTGAAACGGTTTTTTACTGCCATTTATGTACATTACAATATAATTGTATCCGTACGAAGCCGAAGCGGGTCACTAGTATATATTTATAAGGCGAAAGTTGTGATGTGTTTATTTGAGAGCATATCTCTCAACGGATTGTACCTACTTAAAAAACTTGGTACAAAAATAGCAACTACAAAATCTTAGAAAAGAGAGTTGTTGGGCCGGATTGAATAATTTAGCGCAAGATGGCGACAAGATGAAGCCTTAAAAAATTAGTGTAGTTTACACTAAGCTGCCAATCGCAAAAGAATAACCGTCGCTGAAAAACTGATAACAACTGGTAACAGTCTCTGTCATTGACGGTGACCCAAAACGTGACGAGAAGATACAGAAACAAGTAAAAAGGAGAGACAATGATGTCAACTACTGGTAAAAACAATGTTCTGCGCGTGTCGAGCGCTGTATAAGTTCACTATATCATTTTATACGGTACTAAATCGTGTAAATAGATTTTTTAGCTTTACGTATCAAGTATGTAGGTATTTATTTTCTACGCGTCAATAGATTACTCGACTCATTTGTATATGATTAAATGATTGACGACTAGATTAATGATTACAATATAAACATTTGGAATCATCATCGTCAAATTGATGTCATCGGTATGAAAAGTACGGGCCCTGGGTACTGTGCTGCCCATTCTACTGCCTCACTGGTTGTGACCCCGTGTGAAATCAGCATAATTTTTTTAAGCTATTAGGAAAGTCTTCGGCCAGGTGGTCTGCAGTACTATATTTTCCTCTGGAGTATAAGTTGAAGTGGGCATTCCGCATTATATGCCGCAAATACAGCAGTTTCCTGGCATTAAAAGTGGTAAACATTTATAAGTTATTGAACAATGCATCTAGTCTTTCAAAAGTTACGAGTACTGTTTTGAAAGCAACCAGAGCTTTATAAATCGTTATTATTTGAGGACCAATAACTACGCACTAAAATTTGCTTATAATCGTTTGAAGCTTGTTAATCCTGGCCACGGTTGACACTCAGTCTCGAAACTCATCCCCCATTAGGGAAAAAGAGCCTTCTCAAAAGTTAACGAAGGACTAGTCTCCCGTAATGCGATAATCCAGGGCTTTGAAAATCCACTCCTTTTGAGCCGCAGCGCAGACTAAAATGTCTCTTAAACGGCAACCGTTATGCTGCTGAAACTTAATATTACGTTATGAGGTTTTTCCACGCCGTATTTGAATTTTTTCAAGCAGAACAAGCGATCCGTGTAAATTTCTGCTAAGTAAAATGGAGCATGCTGTACAAATATAATATTTTGTGAATGTCTCTGTTTGGCTAATAGGTGTTGAGACATTAACTGTAAAATTAAAAGGAAGTTAAAGAATGCTCGGATGTGCCCGCGAATTCATCTGCATTATACAACTGAAGTTGCTTTGCTTGAAGTTGAATTAATACCCATCGAGTTCCCCATCGCTTACCTTCTTTTGATCCATCCCTCTGGTACTTTGAGTTATAATCTAAAAATGAGTATCGTTCGAAAATGATACTCAGTCATTATAATGTAACCCTTAACGGAATTATTTCGCGGATGAAAATTCATATTACTTGTATTTGGTGTACATGAAAATTCATAATGCTTTATCTTGGCTTATTCAAGAGAAACGCTGCACCTATCTCGGAGTAGGGAATACGTGACCCACGAATCTGCTTTATAAAAGCGACGTTTCTGCGTGACATCTTTACATGTCTGATTCAGGCGGAGATTCCCAGTTTGTTTAGGCTGCTTATTGCAGCGTGGTAATAGATAAGATAGTCGCGCAAAAAATCTTTACTAATAAAGTCGTCATAAACAAGAAAAAATGGCCAAGTGCGAGTCACACTCACTCACGAAGGGTTCTTAATATCATGAGTATCAAAATGACAGCGGGTAAGCTTCGCAAAAATGCGCCATCGCGGTCTATACAGCGATAGCGACTTTACCATCGCAATAGTAATTGGGGCCAAAGCTATGCGTTTATTTTAATACCTACTGTTAGCTTTTAACTCGTACTCTCATAACACGTTTTTATCTGGATTTTGATATATTTCCGAACAAAAAAAAACTTAAGTCCTTGTAATTTTCGTAACTTGGTAGAGTTATAACTTATAAAATCTTTATCGGGTTTTCTATCTCCTTTTTTAGACACACCTAAATATATTTTAATGTTGATCTACAAGAATTATACACTTTTATACTAATTGGTTTGGTTTGTGAGTGGAATATCGAATTATAAAAAAGATCTACGTTGATTGATAATTAGTCAATCCACTCGTCTTGGTTAAACGGTTCCATTTGGCTTCGCATCCCTCTGAGTCATAATTTGCCTTTACGTTTCGGTTTTTGTTTGTTTATCATTGTATTTAACATTAAAGTACTATTCAGCATGTTTAAAAGTCTCACAATTAATGTTTGAAAATGGAGCAGTCTCATTGAAATTTTAGACAATATTGTATAGACTTTCATTGCAGACTGTACTTTCAACAACATCAATCATATCAAGCGGTAAGGAAAATGAAATAATAACTATTAATATTAACTGACGCTTCAGCCTACAACCAACCAATGAGCAATCTGACATTAACCATACCAATGTTGTATCTGTGGTATATGGTTTATTACCAAATAAGTACTAGTAATCTATACAAGGTTCTTTCAGCTGATAGAGGGCAAGTTGAAAATTTAAATGTTATGATTTCAATGCGATTCTGTTCCGTGCTCGCTGTGATGAATGCCGTCAGTGTCGTATTCCCTAACGGGAAGTTATCACGCTGTCAATACCACTTCAGTAAAGCCGTCTGGAAGAATTCTTCAAAATTTCAGTATAACACTACCAAAGAAGGTAAGAATTTAACTAGAATAACCACAAATTTGCCTCTGTTACCACCAAATCGCATTAAAGAATGTTGGACGCAAATTTTGCAATTATATACACCGACTAAAGAAATGCAAGTTTATAAGCTTCTTCCGAAAAACGTGGTTATAGCAATTTGATCCAATGACATTAAGTGTTGTACACGGGGAACACTGTCATCGACCCAATAACCCTTTAGAAGGACTTCGCCACAGGTTAAACAAAAAAATACAAAAACCCAACATTACATTTTTTTGTTTAAAATCAAAAAAGAAGCTACATTTTTCTATTACAGAGCTAAACAAATATTATCACTTCCAAGCAATAAAAATACCAAAAAAACATGTGATGCTAAAATAAAAAAAAGCTTTTTTAAATAATACATGAAAATGATAATTGTACCTACTGTTTTTACTGCTATCGCATTTCTAACAAAATTTTTTGTAACTAACAATTATTTTCAAAATTAAAAAAAAGACACTCTTTATTATTTCGTTAAGAAAAAATCCATGTATTTGGTATGCAATTTTGTTTCTTTTTTTATTAAAAGAGATATTGACATATTTTAATGTAATGCATTGTGAGGGTGGATTTAATAAACAGTCTTTACAGCAACTCTCGTGTTGTTCGGTTCTCGCCCACATAACAGTAAGGTGTGACGGATAATTGCATTATTTTGAAGGATACTATTTATTTATACTCATAGTGAGCGTGAGTGTACTTCAGGGCCCCTGGCATTTTGCACTTCTGACATAAGGCGTCAAAAGGATTTGTTTACCGGGCTATTGCTCTTATGCATAATATACAATCTGACTCAGATTTACGTTAACATACAAATAATACAAAACGTTCATAATTTAAAATCGTGTTGAAGCATATTTAAATAGGTAATGTATTTTTAAGTAAGTCGGAAACCAGCGAAACAAATATCTGGCACGTTGACCGCATGAATATCATTGTGTATGCATTGGATCCATTCCAAATTTCAAAAACATTACCTTTTCTTTAGAGTGTTATTCAACTCAACTACTTATTTCGTGAAACCACGATAAGCTTTTTGAACAAAATCGACGTTTTTTTTTTGGAGTTTGCTTTTAAGGCGAGAGCTTATGTGAGTCAGTTATGTTTAACTACGTATTCGTTCATTATTCATGTCCGCATACCTATTGTTAAACCATAATTTGATAATTTTTCTAAACAGTATGTTAAGGTTAAGAGTTTAAATTATTTTTAATAATTAAATTAAAAGTACAAAGGTCTCGTCATTCTTACTTATTATAACAATATTGCGAAGATAAAATCGCTCGTACTCTGTTCACTTAGGCGTCGAAGCACCTTTGCCACTATCTCCTAAGGGCATTTTACAACTACCTCCGTCTAATGCTCCCCGGGCAAGCTATAAAAGTAAATTATGAGCCGCGCTCGTCTCGAATCTGGTCTTTTGTCGTCCCAGATTTATATGTAACATTAGCCGAAGACGTACCAGATAAAACTTTCTTTATGAGGATCGTCGACTTTACTTTCGACCAATGATTTTTTCTATTGTTTCTGAGAATTATTCTTGAAGACAAATACGTAAAAATGACTTGCAGCTTGTTTATTATTAACATGATTTTCAGCGAAAGAAAGTAAAAAAAATTACATTATATTAATTTCAAAAATGGAATCTTTATGCACTATACATACCTATGTACAATAACGACATTATTTTATGTCTAGTGGTATTCAAACGCAAAGAATGAAATGTCATTGCGTGGCTTTACATTGTAGCGACTTTGATTTGTTTGTTTTGTCTGGTTTTGGTCACAACGCGCGTCCGATTTAAAGCAAAAATAGTTGTTTTACTGCAACAAAAGTTAAAAAAGTCATGTAAGCTCAAAACATACCTTTCAGTTATACACAAATGTATATAACTTAGAGACTCGTAGAAACCTCGTTTCGTGCAATGAAAGTAATCTGAAACATTGAAAGGTAATAAAAATAAAAGATATATCTGAGAGGCAAGTTTTTGGCTTGTTGCCCCTTGGGGCAGGAAGTCATATGCGGCAAGCAAGGATTTACCGAGTGGTTTGTAGATACACATTTTTTAGACATGAAAAATATTTGGTATATTCCGTTAAAGAAACAAATTCATGACTGCAAAATTAGAAGTTCAACGTCGAAAGTACATTTTCCTATAGACTAGACTGTTCGCTAAGTAAAATCAATTTCGTTCTTAAGTCAATTTAGATGGAAATCGAAAATCGCTGGCGCTCAAGAAATCTTCGCAGCGCTTCGGTATGATGCCAGTGTTTATTAAAAAATACCCTGAGTGCTAGAAAGAGATTAACTTTGTTTATTCTTTTTCAAATCATGATTTTGGGCTAAGATGTATTTATCATCATTTTCCCATTTTTTTTGTTTAGTTTCATATAACCATAGTGAGAGAGTTTCACAAGCATAAATTATTTCACAATTATAGCTCCTTGAGGACTTGACGGAGAAATGGGCACTTTGCAAATTTTTGATAAAAAGTCAAAAACTAAAACACTGAATTACTACACAAAGAAACATTTAAGAACTTTTACGTTTTTAAACAATTTTTTTAATTATTTTCTCATATCCGAGTCATCATAGAATCGCATATCAGTTTTTTTTAACTGTTAGTTTCAGACCTAAGACACTCTGACAAACCAATCCTTTATGCCGCAACCTGTATAAGGCATAGCGGGATAAGGTCTTTACGACTCGGGTTTTCATTTCATTACGGTTTACTCTCTTTAAAAATTTCTTACGAGCAAATAGTAACGTTTTAAGTTATTTATTTAAATATATATGGGCTAGAGTACCTACTATTAGCAGGAAATAAGGTAGGGTGAGTTACAGACGCCGCGGTCACCTTCCTGTTTGTAAAGTGTGAGGATGTCAGCTCACGTACATATGTATTCTAATTTAAAAGTTACTTTGAAAATAAGTAACACAACTATACAATACGAGTTACTCGGCTGTCTTGCCTCTAAGAAGTGGAGTGAGTGCAAGTTTTGAACAAGAAGATATCGGTGTGTTCTAAACCCTGTTTAGACGCTTCGAACCAGCGTTGCTGATGCTAGATTTTTGTGGGCAAACCGGTGGTCTTGACAGGGATACCTAAGATTTTCTACTCTTTTAATAGGCTAGGTTTGCGAATGCTGAACTAGTCTATGGCCGGAACAAACAGTGTTTATATTGTCAGCAATGGTGTCAAAGGCAGACATAGGTTCCGCCTGTTTGCGGGGACAAAGCATTTTATCCTTGCAGTTATATAACTTCTTTTAAACAAAATTATAGCAAAAGATGTTATAATATGACGCTGCCTTTAGCAGTTAAAACAGACCTTCTACAAACTACAATTAGTGATTTCATAACGATAATTTGACAAGACAAGTGAGCCTGACATACCTACGTAGTTCAAAACCAGGTTTTAAAACAATGAAAAGTTATCAGACCGAAAAGAACTCATTATAAACCGGGCGGCCACTGCACGTTTACTTAGCCCATCGAGTTACTAAAAAATACTGCCCTCCACGAAAAGTACACCTAAAGTAGGTAAGAAAAATCTTAGTCTGCCGATTTTAGGTGGTCGTGAATCTCTTTCACTTGAAGATTTGTATTCTCCAAAAACCTTTGAAAATGCAACGTCTATAAAGTGGCAGATAAAAGCCGTCTGTACTATCTCTGTAGCTGTACCCTCTAACACCTGTTGTAATGCTTTCCTGCAAGAAATATTTGTTGATCCTACTGATAAAATGTTACTTTCAATTAATATATTTACTATACCGCAGCAATCTATGAACTTTCCCAGCGCTTTAAAAATGAAAGTTGTATGTAACTGTGTAGACTCAGTGTTCCCTCTCAATATGTTTGCCTTTGGTTTCTTGAAATAAGGTGTTGTGTCTTTCGGAATTTCAGCAAAACGTTTGTGGAGGCAAAGGGAGATAGCACCACTGGATATCTAACTTAGTACCTTGCATATATAACTTATGAGAAAAACGAAATCCCTTAAGTCTTGCGATATCATTGGATTTCAACGTAAATTGCGATTGACAAAAGTTTCTTTGTATTTTCTGATCATACCTATGTTACGTGTTACTTAAAATTAGTATTAGATACTCATACATCGTTCAACAGGAAAATACTAAAATTACAATTAGACACATTTTTTCCCAATTTCTTTCCAGTGCCAGTCCTCCATCAATATTACCGAGCTTTCGCAAAAGAAAAGTAAAGGGCAAATGAAAATTTGTTTATTCAAAGTAAGTGTTTTATGACTTTCCTTCTTGACTTGTAAATAAAAATTAAATTTGATATCTCCACTTGCGAATTCTGAATTTAAAAGAGTATGTACCTAAAGACATTTATTGCTGAAATTTATAAATTATCGGTATTAAAATAACGTTCTAAATTTTTAAAAAGAATTTCATAGACGGTGTGTTTGAGCTATGACCACTTGACATTCACCCCGCGTCTCAAAAAACAACTGGCTTTTTAACGTTGAGACTTCCATTTCCTAATTACTCTTTTGATGTTCTCCGCTTCCACTTGGTAATAAACCATAAAATCAGTCACGTACACTCGAATAGCGGGTAAAAAGTATTTCATACCAACATTCGGCAGCGTTAAAGAATATTCCTGTTGTAACTGTTGTGTTGTTGTTGTATAATATTATATTTTCACTTTTTTTTTGTTTATTGTGGTAGCTGATTACAAAAAATTACCCTACGAGTATAAGGGTTCAGTTAATCCTTTTGTGGTACGAAACCCTAACAATACAGAAAGCAGTTGTGCTTATCTAATAAAATCACCTGAGGCTCCGTTTTAAAAAATAATTTCACAACAAGCTTCGATAAATATGCAAAAATAAATAATAATAATAAATCCTGTGTACTGAAACCAGAAGTCTGTTAGCTTCTTGGCTCAAATGCCCCAAGAATACCTGCCGCATTAGGTACCACGCTGGATAGCCAGGGATATACGCTGAGCCACGATCGAACCAGACCTTGGATCACCCCCGCTTGCTCTTACGCGCTTGCCCAGAGCCCGCAAAAATTGTTTTGCTTATTGTTGGCCTATTTAATTGTTCAGGTTTTTAAATTATTACTGTGTATTTAAATACGTTTCTAAATTATTTTAAGCTGTTTATCCATAAGATTACTTTTTGTCAAGAGCGCCCTCATCACAAATAAATATCGACTATCTTCAGCCACCAGTTAGTGTGTTAGCCCAGCTAATGGGTCTTCGTTGCCTTGAGTCGTTATTTTTTGGAGTCAGTTAAAAATATGTCTATGTTCGATGTCCGCAATTATGTGTTAATGAGTTTAGTTTAATATTTGAGAATACGATGAAATGAAGATGTCATAATTTAGGTATATGGTGAGTTGAAAATGTGGCGAGATGAAAACTTGGTGGGTAGAGAATGTGTGTGTTGAGATAAGAAAATTTTGGATAATGAGGTCAGATGAGAATATGGCGAATTGCAAGTAGTGTGACGAGTATTTAGTAAATTGAAAACCTGGCTACTGCGGTGAAGTGACATTTTGTCGAGTTGGGAATTTGGCAACCAGCTCATAAATGAAGGATAAAGTTTTATAAGGTAATTGTGGCCAAGGGCTAATAGGCTGCTAATAACTTTCCTAAGAGAAATAAAATACCTTCTTTCTACGATAGCTGTATTTAGACTGAATCAAACACTAATAAAACAAAAGATATAAAAATCATTAAAAAAGTAATAAAATACAATAGAGTTATAAAAAAAGGTTGTGCCACCTTCTCACATTTCTCCCACTTTTTGTTATACCAGCAACTGTACCAGCTTCTTTAGAGGGCGGCGAAGCACGCCGGCTAATGTCGTGACATCCGCCACTCTAACAGTCCCGTCACGCCCGGGGAACACAGCAGTCACCTGTCCTCTAGGCCATGATCCTCAGGATAGGTTACCATCTGCAATGGGGACCAGGTCTCTCACAGCAACTGTCGGGACTTTTCCTCCGCCTCGTCGTGCTACTAGAGTCGGCAGGTACTCCTTGACCCAACGCTGCCAAAAATGGTCGGCCAATCTGACAGCTTTACGCCAGCTGCTCCTGCTCACAAGATCCCTTATCTGACATCGTCGCAGGAATCGTGCGACCGGAAGACGTGCCCAGCAGGAAATGTGTAGGGGTTAAGGCCTCCTCGCTACTTTGTTCAAGCGACACGTGTGTGAGTGGTCGAGCGTTATCAGTGCCTCCGCTTCGGCCAGCAACGTGAGTAGAACCTCGTCGGACGGCGCGCGCTCCGTGAGTGTTACTCTTAGTGCAGTCTTGATGCTCTTCACAAGGCCCTCCCAAGCCCCACCCATGAAAGGAGCTGATGGAGGGATGAACCACCAATTGATCTTGTGATTGGCTGCGTAATTCGAAGTAGCGCTGACGTAAAGTTCACGGAGCTCCCTGTTGGCACCCACAAAGGTGGTTCCGTTATCCGACCATATCTCCGCAGGTGTGCCTCTTCATGCAATAAAACGACGAAGGCTCATAATCGCCGCGTCTGCAGACAAGTTATGGACAACTTCCAAATGAACTGCACGAACAACTAAGCAGGTAGATAAAGCGACGTATCTTTTTTCCCGCCTTCGGCCAACAGCCACTTGTATCGGGCCGAGGTAGTCTAGTCCAGCAAATGTGAATGGACGTCGGTGATGGGCCAGTCGGGCTTTGGACAGATCTCCTATTGGCGGCTGGAATGCGATTGCACAGCGTATGCGGCAGAACTGGCAATGAAAACCAATAGAACGATCTGTTTCTCGTAGACTGAGCAGATGGTATTGCTGTCGCGGCCTTTTGTGTATGGGCTAGAATACAGTAAGACTCGATCCCTAACTTATTCTGCTTCGCTATGAGTAAATGTCCATGATCGCGACATGACCTTGAAACCTTGATAGATTAATGCATTTCCTATACCAATCTACTTAATACCAATAATAAAGTGCAAGTGTTTTACATTGTGACTCATACCTGATTATGTTATTCCTGTCAGGTCATCTGTGTCCAGTCCAGTACCACGATCTCACATGTGTTGCATTCGCTTCTCTAATGTATCAACCATCTGTTGAGTTAAAATCACATATGACTCCTTCTGTAAGGAGCTCCTAAAAGTGTCTCAGGTTTACCCAGCTTCATGGAAGTCGTTTCTTATTAGTGAATATTATGCATTACTTAACTATCATTCTTGAACCCTCCAGCGATACATACATGTAATTTTGTTTTGAGTTACTGTGTAGATAGATGCCGATCAGGGCCTCGTTTATCGACGGCATTGGGTTCCTCGCCAGTCGCCCAATGCGCTTCATCAAGATCGTAATTAAACGCAATATAGTCCGAGTCGACCCCCCTCCGTAGACCTACACTTCGCGAAGCATAGCAAACGCTCCGGAGGACCATACCATTGAAGTATGGGAAATTCTACACAGTCCTAACTGTCCCCCCTCCGTAGAGCCACGCTTTAGGGGCATGGCAAACGCTCCGGAGGATCATGCTCTAAAAGCAAGGGAAACTCTACCTAGTCCTAACCATCCCCCATCCGTAGAGCCACGCTTTAGGGCGTGGCAAACGCTCCGGAGGATCATGCTCTCAAAGCAAGGGATCTACGAGCGTCAAAGAGTGGCGCTGGGTGCCAAGTCATTTAAACGTTGCGGACGATGCGACTCGCATCAAACACACGCCGCTAACTCCAGAATCACGCTGGATCTCTGGACCCGAGTAATATATTTAGGTACTTTAGATATGGAATCATACCTATTAAGAAAGTCAAACAACTTATTGAAGACACCTTAAAACAGGCATAATAACTTTTGAGTGAATACGTTACGAAAAAAAATGCCTTTATTTAGTAATCAAAAGTAGGAAGAAATCCAGTTAAAAAAAGTATCGAAAACTCGCAGCTTGCTACTGGTATATACCCGGTCACGGGCACCACCGGAAGTTGTAATCGTTCAACGGAAGTGGTCCTGGCTCTTTATTGTTCACGTAATATACCGAAGGGAATGCGTGCTACACACCTATGCTGTTTAAAAATTTGTAGTTTGGAATCTGACAGAGTATTTATAAGAATAGTCGATACTGAAAATTAGTTTATAAGCAAAAATGTATATATTAATTATGTTTTCCTGTTTAATTGTTTGTCTTGAGCGTTCCTAAACAATTTGTCCGATTGCGACAAAATTTGGTAAGCTGTGTTGTAAGCACTTACGCGTTACTTTGTGAAGGGGTAAACGAGGAAGACGAGATTCGTACTACTCTATTCATCGGACATGTACACAGCTATTATAGTTAATAAAACCATAAGACATCCTTATTTAATATAGTCGATAGGCAAAAGCAACTACCTGATAGGTGTAATGGTATGTTTATCAATATTTTCAGCCTAAATATGTACACTGATGGACATACGCCACGTCCAAAGGTTCTCGCAATCATCACCAGGTTAACGGTCCATCTCGTCGCAGGTCTGCTCACGCTGCGTTTTCCGGCACGCGGTCGCCACTTAAAAACTCTTTGACCCAACGGTCATTTCATGACTATCCATTTTTATTAATTATTTATAATGAACATTATTTATAACCTGTCAATAAGAGTGTGAGGTAACATGTAAACCGTAAAGCTTAGTTTATTTTTAAATTACTACCAAGCTTTAGATATGCTTTGTATGATGTATATACGTATAACCTTAAATTGCACAGGCAATAATTTTCTATGAAATTGGGTGTGGATAAGTCGAAGCGGAGCGGCGCGGCGTGTGATTGCGAAGGTCGCAGCGCGGAAAATGAGGAGCGCTTTCAACTGCACTTTTACCGCACGCGTCCTAACAAAATTAGTTTTGCGTATACCTACCGTGAAATGAACGTCCTCCACTCGCCGCACTATTTTAAATAATGTTAATACTTTTGTCCATTTATCTGCTGCAAAGATTTAGTTTTAATGAAATGCAATGAGTAAATTGCATCCTTGTTTGGAGCTTCTCATATAGAGTATCTAGGAGACACTTTAAGCGTTGGCTTCATTTGGGCTTTTGAGCTTCAAAGTTTGTCTGATAGATTTCTATCAATACCTATTGTAGTTTACTTGTACGGTGACTCTTTGCCTTTGCACCGATACAAAAGAGCGTTTTATAAACGCGCGACTGCACCGCTACACTAACGATTGATAGGAGTTTGTCGATACAACACCTACTAATCTTATAGATAAATAAAAACGTGCCGTATAATGGTATTTGAGTCGTAAACGGGTGGACCCAATAATTACGCCGTCTGCGCTTGCGTTTCTTTCTTAAAAACAACAATAAAGTGAGCGTGATTAAAATTGTTTCGACTTAATCGAATCCATTGCGCCGTGACTATTAAAGAATCACTGACCAAAAATTTAAAATGTCCTGCAACACGGCTGCATTGCGTTTGTATCGATACTGTATTACGCTTGAATCGCAATTGACTGTATCGCGACTGCGCATCGTCGCTTCAAATCGCACGTGTGTGTAAAGGTAGACGATTAGCGACTGCATCGATAATGTATCGCTACCGCATCGCTGCTGAAAGTCGCCATGTGTAACCGCCTTTTGAATAGATATTAAAAATAAATCTGAGTATAAGGCTTATATCTAA
This sequence comes from Ditula angustiorana, assembly GCA_963691745.1. NCBI lineage: Eukaryota > Metazoa > Arthropoda > Insecta > Lepidoptera > Tortricidae > Ditula > Ditula angustiorana. The sequence continues at coordinate 17,642,677 of OY829472.1, forward strand.
TTTGCTAAGTTGTTATATTGTTTTTTTTCCTGGTTTGTACAGTCGGGTGACATTTTGTTAGTCGATTTTTACTCACTTACAGTAGTCGGATTTACTTGAAACTTGCCATGTATAGTCTGATGTCAACGTATTAATAAATTATTATAAAAGCTTTTATTGAAGTTAATTTTGAAGTGAAAAGTGAAGGTATGTTTATCGTGGCTGTCGTGCTGTACACAAATATTAAGTAGACTGTACTTTTGAATCACAAACAAATGTACATTGCATTTACCTGTGATACCTCTTCGTCCCCGTAATTGGAAGAAAGTCCTTGCTTTTACCTTCCGTATTTCTCAGAACTCAGCATACTTTATAAAGGATTCATTTTCAATTTTATTCTCAAAGAAATGTTAAGACTTTAATTTCTTTATTTTGACTTGAAATTTTTATTTGCAATCTCAGTTTTATATTACTTCATTTAAATGTCGGACCAACTACATCAGCCATTTGTATTTAACGGTCGGCGTTACTTGTTAGCTTACAAGTTTCGCCAGCGTAATACCAATATGCTGCGATCGCTTGTTCCGAAAAGCAGGCTACAGCAACAAATATTTAACGCGTGTAAACAACGTTTACTTGAATTAATGGTACAGCGAGGCTATGAGGTTCTACGAAATAATTTGCAAAGCGCCAACGTTTAATGGAAAGTGGCCTCTGACATCATGTCATTCATCCTGGCGTTTAGACATGAGCGCAGATTTAATCAAATTGTTACACGCCGCTTTAACATATCCTGATAATTATATAGTGAATGAAGTATAATTTCACAAAAGACTAGTGACGTTGTTATTACTCGGCGGCTTTGTGGACTTGCGTTACGGTGACGAGGGTGAAGTATAGAAGGGGCGGGGTCTAAGATTAAGTTTATACGGTCCGGTTTTAAACGCGACGTTTTCAGGCCGTGACCCCGTTTGGACATTTATAAATACGTTAAATAGATACGACAGCTTAATACCGTTTTCATGTTCAATTGTAAATAATTGTATTTTTACACCCCAACGAGCATTTTATGAGCAAAAACTTATACATGCACGATCCTTACGCTACCTTTATGTACATAAATATAAATAATAAAACAGGTCCCCATTTCGTACACCTTACTAAAAATTACACGTTCATAATATAACCTACTTCCTAAGATTGCGATTATTTACTATTCCGAAATATTACTTAATGTTGTTTAAAATTTCCAAAAAAAACTTTAATATCTTTAGACCGTTCTCAAGTATGACCGCGTTTTCAACATCGCATTTGATGTGTCATTTCTATAGAAACGAAACGTGAAATGCACTTTTGAGCAGGCTGCTGTACTTGCGAAAGATTTATAACTACAGGCCCATAGACTCACATACTAAATATGTACTCACTACAGAAAAGTCAGCACATTTGTAAGAATTGCAGAACGCTGCAAACTGCTTGACTGAGTATGAAAAGCAAATCGCAGTAAGCCTTTGCTGAAGATTAGTATGTCAAAGGACAACAACCGACAAGAACGGTCAACCAGCTGGGTCCGTTTGAGAATAGTAAAATAGTTTTGCCTAGCTTTGGATCATATCTACTACTAATCCTAATAAGTTTTGTAGATTTTTGGCCCGGTGCGAGAGGGTTTTTTTGAAGTTTTTAGTTTGACACGTTTGTATAACAATACTCAATTAATTATATACGTATTGTAACTTTTTTTTTTGATACTTAATTTCATGTGAATGTAAATATATTTACTCAGGTGATTGTTCGGGCGTTTCGACCGTCGTAATTATTATCTGCGGGATATCAAGAAAAGGGATGACGGTTGATAGTTACACTTGACAGGACTAGAACTTGTGCTCGAAACAAGAAAAAAGCTAAAGATAAAGCGCGTCTAATTTACGTAATAAAATAAGGTATCAGCCCCAGTCCTTGGCAGCGACCCAATAATTGAAGGGAAGGTACGGAAGCAAAACAACGAGTCAAAAAGAGAGACAATGATGTCAACTAGGTAAAAACGTGTGTCATGCGCATGCACTGGTAAAGATACTTTAAGTATAAAATATACGTGGAATAGTAAGTGAAATGAAGTTACTTTAGTATGAAAGCTCAAAATAATTTGTAACGAAAGTATCTATAGTCAAGTCAAGATGCTGTAAATCTAAATAAAAAAAGTCGACCAGCTGAGGTTCGACTTGTAAATTTCATCAAACCTCCATCTTTGTCCGCCGGCGGGTCGTCGATGACGGCAATGTGCTGGGAGAAATCGCAGCCGATCAAACGATCACGTCCGCCTCGTGTGAAGGGGCTTGAAAGGACGGCAGGCTCCATTAATTTCCATTTATACTCCCTGACAGCGGATCGGTAGCGTGTAAGGTATGTGAGCTTGTAGACGACCCTAAAAGATCTCTATTGCCATATTTTAAAAGTTTGATCATGGTTCGGTTAGACCTAGTCAAACATAGCTTAAGGCACGAGCCACACTTTTAAAAACTCCGCCAAGAATGGAGGTAGCTCAACACAATGGAATTAAGTTCTCCTTCATATTATGGTGTGAAGTTAAATAAATAATGAACACTTAAATAAAGAATACTTTTTAACAATGATTGCATTTACGCGTCCCTTTGTCCGGGTAGACAGTATGGGTATGTGGGACTGTCTCACGAAAGAGGAAACTACCCACTAACAACTTTTCGGCATTGTCCTTTTGCCGGCTTAATGGGTCGTCGTAGGATCCCGGTGACATCCCCACAATGACGCCCTCTGACCGCGCAGCTCTCGCCAAGGCTTTCGCGCTAAAGAAGGGGAGAGTTGAAAAGCTTGATCCTCGTCCCAGGCGTGTGGAGTAGTATACCTCCACCAATTTACAAATACCTAGGCTCCGCTGTCTCTAAAGCCACGGGAACAAACAGATAACATAATAATGGCAAGACCGAATACTTATTTAAAGTGGTTGTGACGTGCCGCTTCTGTAGCGGAGTTTGCCATCCATGCCGTGCCTGGTAGGTGAGTTAAGGCATAGATGCATACACATACGAATATGGTATCTTTTTAATACAAAAATACAAAAAAAAAACGATTACAAAAATTATTAAAAAATGGGGTCATCTCTCATCGGCATTCATAAATGACGAAGTTGAATGAGATAACTTGATTAAGTTGCTCATAGATGACACCGAGGGTAGTTTTCCCAAACAAATATCAATATGTAATACCCGTAAAGACGAAACACATTGAAAGATTCGCAGTGTATGGTAGCGGTAACGTGGCGAATCCATTGCATTGGTCTAGTTTGGAAATTGCCATGTATGACATGTTTGTACAAAATAAATTCATTTAGGAACTGAAAACACATTCTTAATAAGAGAGGTAGGTTTAAGCGCATTATGTGCAGGTCGGTGATGAAGTTGGTAAAAAGCTGATAAAAGTATTTTTCCCTTTTTTCTAGGTGCCTCTAGTAGGTACAGCGTTGCGAAATGTAAGCAATCGTAACAGATTGAAAGAATCTTTTTCGACCGCCCACAGACCCTGTATGAGGGACTTAAACCGAGGCAAATGAGAAAGACTTCCTTTTCGCTAAAAAAAACGCACTTTTATTAATTCACCCACAAAGCACAATAAACAGTGTCACAACATCACTTTTGACATTTTCTGCAGCTTCTCCAATAATACCACCATCCAGGTACCGCAACTGTAAGGGGCTTCCAATTCCGATTTGATGCCATGAATTTTCAGACTGAAGATCAAGCGTCCCAAGGGGTCTCCCTGGTGCTCCCACCTGTAAAAATGCAATTACTAAAAAGATTGCTGTCTAGGGAACAAGCTTGGAAGAAAAAGGCATACAACAATGGAATGATTTCCTCTACCAAAGACAGTACGCTATCTCTTTTAATGTTATTAAATGCATTTTTGATATGTTATCTGATTTCCAAACCTCCAGCATTCTCAGGAGTTATGGCACAAATTTACAAGACATAGATCTATATGTCTTCTGCTGGATATGAATCCCAGCTAGGAACTGATGTGGCTTATTTTTCCCTTATGTTTGGAGTTGAAAGACGTAATACTCTTCCTAAAATGATGGCAGCCATCATTGGCTGTTAGGCATCTAAATTTGTTCCCTGCAGCGAAATGTCTGATACCCTCCTATACCCTATCATTATTAGTAAAGGCGCAAACGACTAAATCAAACGCCAAACTTCGGAAGCTTCTGGAAAAGATAGGTACACAACTTCAACCTGTACAGGGGCAATGGAGAAATCTAGAGGTGCAGAAAAGTTGTTATTCATAATTCCTGCTCCTTCATGAAGGAGCAAGATGCTTATTCCGTAGAAATCTTTTTCATCACATCTGCTCGGTAACAGTCTCATAACATGGGCAAAGTCGACTGTAAGTCCTGTATTAAAACCACGGGCTTTTTATTACATAACAGCCCGCATTTTAATGGCTTTTTTAAAATTTAGTTAACCACACTCCACAGTTTTACTAAAACTAAATCTTGTAAGTATTCGTTTGAAACTTTGTTTAAGGAATGGAATAATATTAAACGCGTGCAATTCATTTAATTGCATTTTACTATATTAGTTGTATTTTATGTAGCTGTACTTTATTTAGTATTTTGTAATTATTTCCTTTTTAATAGTATTTTATGCAACTGCTATATAATGAGAGGCCTTAAACACGCGTGTGGTTTTACGAAACGAGCATCAGCGAGTTTCATAATAGGATCACACGAGCGTTTTAAGACCTAAATATACACAGTTGCATACATTACTTTATCTACACACATATCATAAAGGCTAAATAACGCGTTCAAAAACCCTAGGAAATGACCAGCATTATTACAACCAATGTTATTATAAGAATTTTCTTGTCTGTGGTAGTAGGTAAATCTGTTCTTTATTGGTCATCACATTACCGATATCTCGTGACTGCTCGTGACGTTATGAATTTAAATTTGGAACAGCTGTCAAAATTCAAGTTGGTCTCTATTCTAGTATCCACAGATATTAAAACAGCTATCGATACGAAACGTCAACTCAGTATGATTTTTTAATTTAAACGCACGACATTTGATCTCGAGTGACATGAAAATAGCAACTTCATTCGTTCGTCTATGGTTTAAAGAAAATGTTCGTCCTGACGGATAGATCGAATCACAGAGTACTTTTTTAATATACATGGCCGCCATTAGTTGTCATTCTTTTTAGGTTTTTGCTGTTACGATTTTTTGCAGTTATGATATGTGTGTAGATAAAGTAATGTATGCAACTGTATATAATTAGGCCTTAAAACACTCGTGTGATCCTATTATGAAACTCTCTGACGCTCGTTTCATAAAACCACACTCGTGTTTTAAGGCCTCTCATTATATAGCAGTTGCATAAAATACTATTATCTACACACATATCATAATTGTTAAATAACGCGTTCAAAAACCATAGAAAATGACCAGCATTATTACAACCAATGTTATTATAAGAATTTTCTTGTCTGTGGTAGTAGGTAAATCTGTTCTTTATTGGGTAGTATCTCTTAGTAGTCTGGGTTTATTGGTGATCACATTACCGATATCTCGTGACGTTATGAATTTAAATTTGGAACAGCTGTCAAAATTCAAGTTGGTCTCTATTCTAGTATCCACAGATATTAAAACAGTTATCGATACGAAACGTCAACTCAGTATGATTTTTTAATTTAAACGCACGACATTTGATCTCGAGTGACATGACAATAAGGACTTCATTCTTTTGTCTATGATATAAAAAAACGTCCGTCTTGACGGATAGATCGAATTGCCGCCATACTTGTTTGTTGCTGTTACGGCTTTTTGTAGTTATGATATGTGTGTAGATAAAGTAATGTATGCAACTGTATATAATTAGGCCTTAAAACACTCGTGTGATACTATTATGAAACTCGCTGACGCTCGTTTCATAAAACCACACTCGTGTTTTAAGGCCTCTCATTATATAACAGTTGCATAAAATACTATTATCTACACACATGTCATAACTGCAAAAAACCGTAACAGCAAAAAACAAAGAAACGAATGACAACTAGTCATGGCGACCTTTCGATCTATCCGCCAAGACGAACGTTTCTTTTAAACCATAGACAAACGAATGAAGTCCCTATTGTCATGTCATAACATTGGTTGTAATAATGCTGGTCATTTTCTATGGTTTTTGAACGCGTTATTGAACACTTGTGATATGAGTATAGATAAAATACATTGCGTCTGTGTGACGCGTCTCTTGGCATTTTACGTTACTGCACGAAACAATTTTAATATCTGTAGAATTCGCCCTTCATACACGCTTAATAAACCGGCCATTCACAAATTCTGCAATTGTGTTGTTGTTTTTACTTGTGTTGTGAAACTTTGTGAAGTGGTATTCATAGAATACCTAATAAATTTTGGTTTTGTACCTATGTATAATATTATAAGTTTGCTTGTAAATGTGATGAAAAACATTGTATGTTTCATGGACGGTACTGGAATTACAAACCTCGAGTCATGAAAGCCCTCAGCCTCCGGCTTCGGGTTTCTAATAGCCTCTCGTATGTAATTCCCTATTTACCGCCCTTAATACACAATGGACTATTGATTATATCGATTTGTAAATGAACTACGGAAGCGCGTGACTTCATTGAAATAGAACTAAATGAATATTCATCTTTACCTTGCTAGTAAGTAAACTTCGATTATTTTTGCTTACCATCAGGCGAGGTTGTATGTCTGTATGCCTACCTAAATAAATGTTATACTTCAGTAAAACCTATTTGCCAATGTCGGCCTCCCTTACGTTACCCTAACAGGCTTTTCACGTTTGAAGTACGTGTTAATCATGTGCCACTTCTTGTTTCCTTGACGCCTCAGACCGAATGAGATTATTTTGTCATTAAACTTAATTTATTTGTAACGTACCTAGCGCACACTGCAACTGCAGTGCATACGATCGGTATCTCTATAGTGTCTGTATTACCAATAGGTCCCTTGATGATATGAATAAAATGCAGTGTTTCATTTATTATGATTGTTAATATTTCATAATATTGAACCCGTTGTTGAATATTTGTCGTTGAAATACCAGAAATACTATTCATTCAACCAACTACGTGAGTAGACTGACGAAATATATTAGTCAAATTCGATAACTCTGTGTTTGTAATATTTTATACAGACGCTTTGAGCCTTAGAGTCTTGATTGAATAAGAATAAAAAACGCTAAACATATTAACCATTATTGTTTTTGTGTTATCTTTAATACAATTACAATTACAGGCTTTCATAGGCTTATTATAATGGGGTGATAAAGGTTCATTTCTTAGTTTTTATGCACACCATCTCATTAATTTTCCTTTTTATAGAGGCCCTGCAAGAATCTTCCGCTCGTACATAAATGCCACGCAGCTTATTAATATGCAAATTCAGAAGTCCCGAAACACTGGCAAACAATGTTCTACTACTGTGCACAGAGTAAAACACATCGACGCATATTACATTTATCCTGCTGGTTAACCAGTAACAGTATGGTAACTTAAATATGTTACCGTTCTCATAATGTTCTAAAACACTATATCTCTCTATACTCTATATTTTACACATAGTAAGTGCTTGTAACGGAGATCATGCATCCTACACAAACTTTTTCGACACGCGTTACTCAGTCCTTCTTTCTCTTACTTGGGCTAGTTAGAACGAGACGCACTGAGTTACGTAGCATGTTAATGCGTGTCGAGAAGGTTTGAGCCAGCTGCAGTCGCTCCTAAACTAAAATAGTTTATAGATTCAGGCATTACTTTGCGGAAGTCCATGTTGAAATCAATTGCTTTGCTAATCCGCGAAGCCAGTGTCTGCCATCGTGAAAAATAACAACGCTCGTGTTGAAATCGACTCTTCTTCTTTCGTTTTTTTTCGTTGACTAACCATCATTTCATCATTTTTTGGACAGCTAAGAACAGATTTTTTTTTAAATACAAGGAAAAATCCAAATGGTCTAGAAATATCATGGTCCCTCTTTTTGTTTCACACCTTAAACTTTCGACACGAAGTAGATTTTACTACAAACTATGCCACGTAATTGTTTTAATATTCTCACATTCTACATATATTGCGTATTGTTAAACAAGAACTAGAAATATTTAGGAAGCAAAAATCACTAACGATCACAAGCAATTTACATGTACAAACAGCAACAAACTTAGCCGACCATTAAAGAGGGAATTGAGAGAAATTGAGAGAAATCAAAAGGGATATATATATATCAATTTTATAGTGCATACATAAATTTCATGGACTTGATTTTTATCATCAAGCCAGAAAATATCGTGTGAGTATCATGGCCGCGTTTTTGCCACTCAACTGAGTACATAAAGTAACGAAGACAACCAAACAGTTTGCTTTTGTAAGAAGCCATTAAACGTTTCTCCTTGAATTGGAAGTCGCGATCTACTTTATCATGCATGTCGGCAAGTTTTTGGCCGGGAAGGAGAATGAATGTAATTTCAGACCATTTTGGATTGGTGGAAAATGTCATTCGCAGTTCGGTTCCTCCGTACTTACACACATCGTACGAAGTCACTCTTATTGTCCACAAGCCACTGCATAAGTCTCGTTCATGGAAATAAGATGCCTTATCCCGCCGATAGATGAACTCAACAGCACTATATCGTCGGTATAACTAACGTCGTTGTTACACACACCATCGGCGTAGTACTGAGTTCATCCATCAGCAGACCACTGTACAAATATTTGATAATAGACAAAACTTTAGAAGAAAAGCTGTTTTACGCAATAGAACAACGTAGAATTTTAGATCGAATGCCGTTGACGAATTTAAATTATTAATAAAACAAAAAACCCCCGTGAGTAAATACGAAATAACTGAAAAATAACGCACCTCAAGAAATGTAGGGTGACCATACAATTAGTTAATATTGTTTATTATGTCTAGGTAGTAAGAAATAAATATTTATGTATACTTATACAAATTCACCGGGTAGATAAAATATACATAGCATAAAGGCTTCAATTTTACGGACTTTAAGAGACAAACTGGAAACAAATCATTAACTTAACTCAATTTCGCCTGTTTACTCGCTTACGCTTTGATCACCAGAACGCAACGAAATTTATATTGTAGGTTGTGTTTCTTTTATTTGTTATGTACAAAACAATCTCTTGATACGTTTAGAGCAAATCAGGTTTCCACTAATTGCATAAGCCGCCCCGGCCCGAGGGCTTGATGCGATAATCATTGATTTTAACCTCCCCACAAACCCTAAATCAAAGACACAAATTAATGAAAAAAACTTATACAGAAATACTAGCAATGTAGTTGGTTTGATCACTGACAAAGTTCAAAGTTTTTTCTGAAATGGTGCTGTAATAGATATTTGTTGCAAGCTATTATTTGACAAGTATTGTTACAAGAAATCATTTAATGTATTTTTTTTGGATTTTTTAAACCCTTTTTTTCGATTTGATTTGGTTCTGTCGGTTCTGTCACACCAGGTGCGCGTCAGGCTCGTTCAGCTTGAATTTAACGTTTTAGATACTCAACAAACATACCTAGCTTCAATCAAAGCGTCCTATCATTGCATACATTTGTATGGTCTGCTTCGCTTTGCATGTCTACAGTGTACTTCGACATCAAAAAAGCGTATGTGGCCCTTTAGTAGCGAGAAAACTATACCTTGAAATAGTTACTTCGCTATCCTCTGATTCAGGTGCGTTTCCTTTTATGGGCGGAGCCTAAGACAGACTGGTGCGATCAGCAATGACAGCCCTAAGGTTCTGACTGAATGATAAGCTTATCAAAGAAGATGTGCTGACACTGACGACGCTACCACAGTATATAAATACAGCAATACCGAAACTAGACCGGCCTATAAACTGGACCTTTAGGGTTATCCTCTTAATCTTTGTTAAATTGAAAAGTTACATTTATATTATTTCTAACAACGTTCACTTGCGTTCCATATTGATCAAATAATGAAATGAATTAATGAGTTTACAAATAAAATTGGGTAATGCAAAAAAATCAAAATTTTAAGAAGTAAGAAATAATTTAAAGCTCCGGTTTTGAAGAACTCGAATTCAAGCAGCCATATTACGACGCAATAATTTTGTAGCATCTTTAAAAAGATCGCGCACTGTCTCGAGCGCACGCAATGACAATAAACGAAATTTAGTTCTTCAGAGGTCTTCGGAGGTCTAACCAGAAAAATGGCTTTCTTAGGCCCAGTACTGTTAAACTCAAAACACACACACAAAGTACACACAAAGGTACACAAAGGTAAAGGTAAGGTAGGTTTGTGTACACTCAAAGGTTAATTGGAAGAGATCCCTTAAAGGGATAAGTTCGCCTTTGTACATCACTGTATCTCTTTTTAAATATTATGTTTTTATACAATTAAGAATTTACATACATACTGTTTACAAGATTTTTAGGATTTGATTAATTCCGACCAGCGGCCCTAACATGACAGCCCAGGTTTAGTTTAACCCCTCTCTGTGTCTCTGTTTAACTAGTGTCATAAGAAAGGGACGCAGATAGAGATAAACTAAACTTGGCCAGTCACGTTTGGGCCTCAGTAAACCGGACTGAATTTCACAATTTGTGACATGTCGACCTTTTTTGATCAGCGTCGAAGTTTACTGCCCGCATATCATCGCTGGATGTCTGAAAACCAGCGGCATGTGATATGGTCATCTCTGGACTAGAAGTAACTCTATTCCTAAAAAAACACATCAGATCAAAACATTTCTTTTTCTAATAAACCACTTTTAAAATCGAAAAAAAAATCACCTTAAAATTTTCACGCGTTAGTTCCATTTTGCCAACTTACGCTCAGCTTCAAAAACCAATTTTATGCACAAAGTGTTACCTAATTTTTTTGAACTGTCATTTTATTGAGTTGAAGTAAACGTTATGGCTATAAAAAGGTCGATTTTGTAGCATTATTATAGTCAAAAGACTGATTCCCGAAACTTTCAGTGGAACCCTCGTACAATTTCCAAATAATACGAAACATACCTGTTCATAAAATAAATAAGTTATAGTAAAATCTTCTTTCAGATATCTCACCATATAAGTAGTCAAACCTAATGACAATAGTTGAAAACAATAAGTACGTATAGTCGACCAAGTAATTCCTTGACCACTTATAGATCGTATTACGAAGGGATAGGGTTCAAAACTGGTCAAGGAATCCCTTGGTCGACTATACCTCACTTGTAACATTAACTCTCACCTAATGTAAAAGCCTCAAAAGTCCATTAAAAGTACATGGCCATCAGGAAAGGTTTAATTTAAAAAAGGTTTTTATAGTAAGTTGTTCGTTGTATTTGGACACTCCAGTCCAACGGACGCAGCAAAACTTGCTCTGATCCAATTTGCTTGGCAAATTGCTAGGGGTGTAATTGTCTAACTTTGATTGCTATCACAACTCTAACACTAACTTATATACGCAGTACCTTTGACTACCTACGCATTCTGCGTTAAACAAATAAGCTGGTATTAAATTCGCAATAATAATAATAATAATGCTGTACGGTTATGCTGTTTAAGTACTCCTACGACTTCTTGGAAGGTAAAGGTCGCAATATCAACTCCGTGTTTACACTTCAATTATACCCGGTGACTTAAACAATATTGTGACTAAGACGAGGTTGCCTGCATGCTAGCGTTTATCACAGACATAACGCATCCGTCCCTTACGCACACACTAACTGGTCAGAAAGGGATATATGCTTTATGTCCACGACAAAAGCTAGCGTGGTAGGAGCCCTTAAAGGCAACGCGGGAGAGTCGAGTGCTGTGCGGGCCGCACAGGGGTAAACCTTATGGCCGTAGTTACTAGACTGAAGATCGCGTAAGCCGTTCAATACACTTTGCACTGCAGTTAATAAATGACGGAAGTAGTAAAGAGACCTTCTCTGAACATTTTTAATAAACAATCATTTGTACTAAGAGTACGTAAGCAATTTATAAGAAAAACTTAAAAATCACACAATGGCATTATTTAAACATCAATAGAATTACTTTTATGCACTTACGGCAGATTACTGTAGAAATATAAATATATGGATGCAAAAGTAATACAATCACTTAAGGCTACTCCGTCCCAAAATGTCATAACTATGCTATATTTCTTTTAGATTATAGCTCTTTTTTCCGAGAAACTTCTAATAAAATCTACAAGACATGTCGTGGTTTTCCTTGAAATAATATTTTTATTAAAATTCCTAATGTACCTAATATCTGTAACCCCTCAGATTTTAATGTAACAATTTTACTGCTACAGAGGGCAATTTTTATTTAAATATAGTTACTTTGTAAAAATTGATAAAAAAAAACTATTTCTCAAAAATCCTTATAACTAAAATAAACTATAAAGTAACTATTAAGTATAAGAACTATGCCTCCATAGAACTATGTTCTTATAGCACAGGTGGCATTTCCGTGCTGGATGGTTAAACTGAGCATTTGTACGAGGAAACCGCCTGCGAAGCATAACAGCGGCTAGCTTGACGTTGAGGTAGCACATCGGCCTGCGCGTGCTAGTGGAAGCGAAAGACACAAAACACTGAGAGAATTACAGGGCTGCGCGGAGGTCAACTTGACTGTCGTCTCCCTCACACAGAGACGGCTTAAGAATCCGAACAAAAAGTATTCAACAAATCACTATAAATTAGAATTCAAAACATTCTTGCACAATACACATATTGTGCAAGAATGTTTTGCCACCAAGCAATTGAGTGAGTTATGTGTTTTTTAAGATATTACTGTAAGAAGTTTTGGTGGTTCAATAGAAACGTTATGACATAGTCTACAAAAATATCCACTTCAAATGATAACGTAGAAGGGCTTGAATTTCCAATGAAGGCAGAACATTCATTGGTACCCTGTAAGACCTTTTTGTCACAATCCAATTTGCGTAGAAACATTATCCTTTTTTTGTTTCGTATCTCAGCGATTCTTAAATGTAAGCTCTGGCCCAGTGAAAGCCTAGAGAATCAGAGATTCTGAGATAAGTCGTTATATTCACAACATACATTGGCGCTAGCAATTAAGACACGCTGTTGTGTATGAGCATCAAAAGACGAGCAGGAAGTATGGCCCCTGCACCTATCCTTAGCAACCCCTCGTTCGCGAAACAAAGTGATGAATCTAATTTCCTATGACCCGGTGCATCTGAGAGTGGTAGTTATAGACCGAACCCAAGTTTCAGTTTCATACTGGATTAGTATCAAACTGGAACTTAAGTTTGGTCTGTAACTATCATCGTGAGACGTTGGTACCAAACATTTCCGAAACATGAGTTGTGCCTTCTTGAAGCAGGGTCATGTAATCAGTTATTTATCAAACTATGCAACTCCTTATTGCAAGGAGTCACATGCATAATGTAATAATACTTTTGTTAACCTATTTAACTTATGACCTAAAAAGTAATTCTCTAAGAAATTAACAATATTTTTAAACTACCTATTGTTTTACCTGTTTCATTTGAGAATAAATGTCACAATGTCAATTTAGACTTAACACGATTATGTTAACTAATATAGGTTTAAGCAACGTTTATGAATATGGGGATATATTTGTATGTAAAATTTTTAATGTTGTTCAATCGTTATGAAACCATTTTATTCAATAATTTCTTAATAAAAAGGTCTTGTTTTTTTACGAACTTCGCAGTTTTGGCTTTAAGGGTTTGCTGCTCTAGGTACTGTTTATAAGAAACCTTTTTTTTAACTGGGCAACTTTTCAATAACCTAAAAAGATGGCATATTTTTATTGAATTTTTATTTTGTTATTACATGTAATGGAAGCTTCATACTAAAATCGTGTTTATTTATTAAAATGATAATATTGTAAATTTTTAAGTGAAGCACATTAAATACCATTTCATGGGTATTTCAAATTATTTAGACATGGCTTGGCAATTTTGGAAATATCTTTACTAATCGATAAGGTACACTCAGACTCGCATGTTAATTCGATTTAGTTGTACTCTTTATTTTATCAGCTTCCGTGTTCGTTATATTTATTTTAGTTGACCTCATGACTGTAAAGTACTTAAATTATCGTTAAAAAAACCACCCAAGTTTAATTAATACTCTCGATATACGTTTCTTTTGTATTTAGAGCCGGAAGCAGAGATAAATAAATTTATTAAACTCCATCGGTCATATTACTGCCAAGGTAAGGCACATACGCAAGGCAACGATGGTTTTTTTTGGCATTTTACAACATAAAATAAGGAATCTTTAAATAGCTCTTTACTCAACATTGCTCTAATGTCATTTGGAATATATCGTTAATGAAAGCATGTGTGTAACGAAGTTGCAAGGAAAGCTGCCACGCCAGATAGAGTTCGCTTAGGTTCTTGAGTAACAGACGACTAAAATGTTCAATCCTACTGAAAATTATTCAGTAAACAAAACCAAATAGAACTTTAATAGAAAAAGCCGGTTAAAATCGTTTTTGGTGTTTGTAGCCATTTTGTAACTATGGCTACAGTACACTGCGCACGGCCCGAAGTTCTTGTCCGGTTTTTCACTTATATAATCCCAAAATGATGAGTCTTAAATTTAAACTTTAATAGGTTTTATAATAAGCTATCACACGAAAAAGGAAGGAAGGGCCTAAACGGCCGCTAGCCATTAAAATAAATGGCTTACTGAATATTCGGCCGTTTGAAAACACGGATGTCAAAATGCGCAATTCTAACGCAAAACGCCAATGTGGCACAAATCTGTGTTACTGTTTAGTGCGAAGCCTAATTGAGTAAAGTCATAATTTTCTAAACTGACTATGTACATTTGACATGTAATACGGCGTACAAAATTAGGTCATGACGTCCCAAACTCATAACGACATATAATGAATACTAAATAAAGTATTACGGTAGTCTATCATTACCTATGTTACGGAACCACTCAGATTTATGCTGGTTGGATCGGTCGACCTGTCACACTTTAATTACGGGGATGCAATGAGAAGAGTTCAGAATGTCTGTTCTGTACGAGGTTTTGTTTTCCAGTGGCAAAAGGAACCCGCATTTCAGCGCTGCTTATTTGAAGCAAATTTTAACAACGGCTGCGCGCAGGCAACTATATCCAGCCAGTTAAGTGCAAGATATTGTTTAAAATAAGAAAACAGAATATTTTGGTTAAAATAAAACACAAGGGTATCTTAGAGTCACATAATAAGGGCCCAAAGTCTCCAATAAAGTCTCCCTTCACCCTTATAACCGTAGGTTTTCGAGTTGGTTTCAAGTTTCCAATACCGAAAGCTTGGAAGAATCTGCCGAAGTTATAAAAATCATGAAATAATATTATGTTGCGAAATGTTTTCAAAATAAAACTACGTAATTTGTAATTGGTAAGTCAATTTTATACAGAAGACACAAAGCTAACCATAAGCGTCCATAAGTATTATTTTGGCGATTTACAAAAGATATACTTAGTAAAATTAATTTTGACTTTGTTTCCTAAGTTTGTTATTATTATTGCTAATTTTTATATGTATGCATACTAAGTATTAACCTAACTGTCAGTTATTGGACTCTGTGTCCGCATTCAGCGCTGGTTTTTAGACTAAAAACCAGCAGAGTTGCGTGTTCCGACTCGCAGTAAGTGTTGGGTCCTTTCCTTTTGTCACACGTAGTTTAGTCCGACTTTCTTATTTTTTAAATATGTGTCTTTCATCGTGGAGTAATGGAGTAGTGGAGAAATAATAAGTTTCGTGCTAGGTGCACTTTGTGGGATGGCATAATTGTCGAATGATATATGCACGTAAAGAAAAGTGATAAGCATGAGTTTTAACATAAAACTACCGTGAGACTCGGACATATTAATAAAACGGATCACTCACGTATTTTTAAGTCGTGAAATGCCCGTCATGTATCGGACCAGTCGACATGCATCGTCCTTAATCACTTAACTTAATAATACGTGAGTGATCCGTTTTATTAATATAAGCATTCCTTTTTCTTTTTGGACAAATGAAATATGGACAAGAAAAATTGTTTTTGTGCATACGAAAAAACGTTTTCCGAGTAAACTGAGTACTTTACAGTGGAAAAAAAAACTATATCTTAAAAATACACAGATTAGATGTTTTTTTACATCTTATTTATAAATTTTACCCTAACAGAAACTGTTACTAATTAAAACTCAGATACATTTATTTACAAAACATTAAAAATACGTAAAAATGAAGCACACCGCCTGTATTATCACTGTTGCCATGCGGAAAGGATTCTAGAACGTGGCTGTGTTGCCTCACTGGACAGCAATACTTAGCTTTCATATCTTACTTAAGAGTAAGATGAGATTGAATTTTTCTGTGATTCTTTAATAAGTACATACCATTGAAAAGAACCTAAAGATTTTTATTTAAATGATTTGTGACGAAAGCTGAACACCAATTTCGAAAGACTTTATGATTACCAAGAAAACGTAATGGAACTTCTGTGATTATTATGTTTCCGAGGTACTCAATGAATAATAACGTACTACCAGTCAGCAACCAAAATACCCTTATTATATTTCACCTAATTTTATAAAATTTAACAGGCTGTGACTGAGCAGTTCCTATTTTCGGAATATCTACGGAGGTATCTATTTTGTATGAGGGTTGCAAAAGTCAATATAAGTTTATACGATAGGATAGTTTGTTTAGGTACGTAGATAATAACGGCCGAAACTTTGTCAGCGTATAGAATTACCGACGCTGAACAACCGTACTAAGTACCGGTAAAGCAATTAAGAGTCGTTAAGGTTTATTTGGTAAACGTTTAATAACGGGAATAAAATATTAATATGCAATTATGAAAGAACAGTATTCAATCACACAAGTGAATTTACCTGTCTCTTTTAACAAAATTCCACAAAAGATCGCCAATTGACGAATATTAACTTATTTGTAAACTTAGGCAATAATAAAATACAATACTGTGTTAATACTGTACACTAAACAATTAAACTATAATAATTTCTGGCACACATATTTTCAACGCTTACCAGAACTGTACCCAAGTAAAAATATTATAAAGTATGAATGTGATAATACTTTTTTAACAGGATAGCAATTATATAATACATGAAAAGAGGTGGATTCGTCAAAAGTGTGTGAAATGGTATACCTTTCCTCAGTCGCTAACCAAAAACCAAACGGTTCTAAAACGGTGCGGTAACCTTAATAGTTATTAAATGAGAGTGAGCAAGACAACACTTTTACACACATACTAAGCCCTGCAAGGCCTCATGTTTGGAGCTTTGGAAACATATTAGCATTAGCTAAGTACTAGCCGTCTTCTTTTTCTATGGCTTTAATCACTTTGTCCTTTTTACATAGCTTAACACGTCGTGCGTAAAGGAAGAACATTTTGTGTGTGTGTTAGCCGCTCTGTAGGGAAAAAATCTTTGAATTATTATTGTTTGGTTATCTTGTTTGGGGTCGACCGACGCAGAGCTCCTATTTTAGGGCAATGGGCTTTCGTCCTTAACGCAATAGTAATCTAACCTACTTTATATTTATACGTAATAAAGTCCTCTTGGTTCAAATACAACAAGTTTAAGTTGTTTCTGTACTTCCCTGTGCCCTTTAATTCCACATTATGAATATCTGATGGAGTAATCTCATCAGCAACACTAGATTTTCCGATTCGTTCGAAGCATTTTATTTTCATTTCAAATGAGAGGCTATTTCATTGAGCTCTTTTTTGCCCTCGGGAGCGTTGGTTCCGTCTCTTAATTAAAACCGGGCGGCTCTCCGATTCCTACTGCTTTCTAAATTGACTCTATAAAACTTGTAATTACAAATTAATTTTTCTTTAAAATAACTTTAAGGTGTATTTCCACAGCTAAAATACTACTAAAATGCTATGTAATGACAACACAAAGAAAAATTAGGGTAATGGTAGTACTCGAACCTGCAACATCAGCATTCCGCGCCTTGCGTTTACCAGTTTCGCCACATTACCGCTAATTTTAATTTAATAATTTTAATTTTAAACATTTAAAAATTAAAATCGAAAGAAATTTCGGTTACATAAATTTAAAATACTACTACTTAATAATTTTACAAAAATGTAACAGTGATTAACACATTTTTCTTGCAGGTAAGTTTTTCTTTGAAATAAAAATGTAGGTACTAACCTTTCTGTTTAAAAAATAAATAATAAAGTATAGACTTTAGTCAGATTTAACACTTTTTATTTCCCAAAACAAAAAATAAGAAATATGCACTTCCTTATAGCTAAATGATAAATTTAAAGAGACAAAAATAAGTTTAAATTACCCAATTATAGCTGGGTGCAAATTAAGAAATAACGGCCAGACTGCCTTTAAATCGGCTGTCATGCGGAGTATTAATAGTTAAAACGAGCTGTTGATTTATGTATGCCGCAGGAATCCAAGGAAACGTGGAGAAGGACTGGCATAAGGCCAAGCGGCTAACTGCGACCAAACACGGGATCTCGCAATTTGAGAACGCGACCACATTAGGATGTTGGTCTAAGATTGGCAGAAACGGCGTTTTTATTTGATTTTGAAATCCGTAAGTCTACGATAGTTCTTATTGCTTGCGAAAATTTCCAGAAATATTCAAGACTTCCATTTCTTTATCCTTGCAGTAATATTTTAGTCCCTACTTAAGAAACATACACTTAACTGGTTTATATTGTTAGATATTTTTCTCACACAAATCGCGCTCTGCAAAAAACTTATTGTGAAACTTGTAAGTGATGTACACTGTATGTAGCTTTATTGTATCTAAAAAAACACATTGAAAGAAATAGACTACAAAGTAATAGCAACACTAACCTGCAACCAGAGGGATTGTTTTCTACCAAACGCTTTCTTCTGTTGAATGTTCCAGAAATAATTTCAGAGAACTTATAACGAGACACTAGCTCGTGCAACATAACGTTCACGGTGCACAGCTATTTATTGTTTTCTGTTGTTACTTATAACACTAATGTACAAACATATATGACATTCACAAGGACCCTGTGTTCAAGTAGGTACGCGGTAAGTTGCAATATTCTGGTACTTATTGTTGTCGAATAATTAATTACTACAAGTTTTGTATAAAACATTTTTGAATAGCATCCAGGGTGAGTAACAAAGGCTTTAATAATTATAATTAAATAAAATTAAATATAATTTTAATACATAATAAAAACATTTAAATGTTTATAATAATACAATGCTAGCTTCATATTCAATTCAGGTGCGTCTGTTACGTCCAGGTTGCTCATGCTATTGTTAGTAAATTAATTATTCGCAGTAAGAGGCTGAATTACCGTTATTTGCAATCGAATGCACAAGGAGATACAAACCTAACCTAAAAAAAAACTATTTACGCCAGCAAAAATAGATTTTTACTTACTCAGGAAAACAAAGAGTTCCAGGCACAAACACTGCTTTTCTTTACTTACTGTTAATGTTTGAGTCCTCACAAGGAACGCAGGTGTATCTACGAGTATGATTTATTTTAATGCTGATTTTGCAAAAATACCAGTTAAAATATTTTCAAATAATATTCTTTCGATGAGTCGAGCGTCTAGTGGTAAGGTGCTAAAATCTCAGGGGAGGTGATTTCTCGTCGCGCTGTGAAGTTAATGACGCGAGTATTTTTCCAGCTTTTAACGAGGACGCTCTACTTCGCATAAAGTACAACATAAATACCACGATATACCAAATGGATCCAAAGATTTTGGCAAATGAAATATCTAAATGTACCTGCCTACTGTATTGAATCCAGTACGAAAACTGTAAAAATGGAAGCCTTAGTTAAAAATAGCCCCTTTATTATCCGTCTGTCTGTCCACACTCTTTTTTTCAGAAGCAGCTTATGCTTAGAGACCCGCACATGATTACAAAAAATATAAATAAAAAACCAAAATACTAATAAACAAATAAGAAACATAATATACCAAGAAACAAAACTTTTTGTCCCGCCGGGTGTTTTTATAAATAAACAAATAAAAAAAATATGGATGGATTCAACATACTCAAAAACGTGTACGGCAAACCTAGTGGCACGCGTATATTGGACATTTCGAATACATCCAAAAACCATTTCTTAAGTGGCAAATTCAAGAAGAAAGTTGAGAGGTTTGAAAGAAAATTAATGGCTTCTGTATGCTCTATTGACAAAATAAACATTACTTATACACCGTAATAACTTGTTTACTAAGATGTCACGCGCATTCTTGATTAAATTACAAAAATAATAAACAGTAATAGAAGCATAAAACAAAAACGATTTCGCCGAGATTCTATTATGGAATACGCACGAATCTAATAAGAAATCCATAAAAAATGTCGTAAAAAAACAAACGAAATTACTTGGCAATAAAAATACGTTTAGGTGCTTGACTTTCGAGGCTAAAGTGAGATATTCTTGAAATATTTTTATACTTCAGGTACCGTCCTACATACTCAAACCAAGCATGCCTTTTTTATTTTGAATATGATTTTCGTTTCACGCTCTTAATGTAAAGGATAGAATCACGGATTAAATTGCCCGCAATACTCTTTAAAAGGCTTATTGTCTGTATTAGTGTATATTTGTAATAATGTTTGCTGTATTACAAATTTTCGTTGCATTTTTCTTAGCCTTTATGTCGAAATTTCGTGCTCTAGAACTTTTGTTTCTATTTCAATAATATTGTTCCTGTTTTTTGTTATTATTATTATTTTAATTGCGTAAGATTTTACAATAAAATAATAGATGGTAATAAAATTATTGTACAAAATTCAAATCTATTGTCAAGAATACTTTAATTTCTCGAGCGTAATAAAACCAACAATATATCTCGGACAAGGTTGGTTGGAAATGATCCCGAATTGCCTGGCGACATCGGGTTCCAAATACTGAGTTGAGATTCGTGCTGGTTTCTTACATGCCTGATCTGAATAAGGGGATATTTACATGGAGCGAATTCTCGTATGCGAGTTGCATTACAATTCACGCCTGTACCAATCGTTCGATAACATCATACCTCGGTGGCCCGCTATGTCATGCAACTCGTATGCGAGAACGCGTACCGTGTAAATGGACCTTAAAGATATTTTGACTTTGACTATGAATTAATTATTATTGCATAAAAACCAAGGCCCTAATTTACCAAACTAACACATGTCAGGTGACAACGGCAAGTCATAGTACAGTACATATCCATGCGCCCAACTTGGGCGCATTTTCACATCACCTGCCAGCTTGTTGAAATAGAGGTCAGGCTGTTTTTAACGCATATTTGGTTAATGTGGTAGAGAAATGCCTCAGCACTATTTTGCGTGTACGGTATATCAACCTGCTGATTCATCCCTTTAGTAAGTATAGTAAAATATCGGGTGAAAATTTAATGCCTCCCCTTTTATATGATTTTGCAAACCACTCAGCAATGCCATGTTCGTCAGTATGTTGCTTTATAAATTCTTCATAATATCTTAATTTTTTGATCGGTATCAAATTTGAGGTCATTTCATCCTTTTGTTGCGTATGCTTTTTATTTGTCTTCATGTGAGCATAATAATAGGAATGCCTTTCCCCTTAGTGGGAAGTACTCAAAGTACCATGTTTTGTATATAGAGGTACTTAGTTGTCGGAAAACTTTAGGTACTATTTCAAAAGTCCCATCCATTATCCAATAGGGCGATGGGCCTAAACGAGTCATGAAGCCATTGTTGCTCAAAAGTACCTTAATTACAAAGTTCTCGTTAATAAAGGTTGTGACATGGTATTATCATCAAATATAATAAAAGTTTGTAAATCACAAGCATCGGGATCCATTGGTGATTGATTTACTTAAGTATGTACTTTGTTTTTCTCACACCGTACAATCTATCGTAAAGCTTCTCTGGTTGGCATCCAATGCTAACCGTGTTTCGGAAGAGGCAATGTGACTTTATACTATTTGAAATAATACATACATCCTCACCTATGGTAGAAATGGTTAAAGGTTAATTTATCCTTCTCTCACGCAGCAACAGAGCCAAGCCTCGACATGAATTTGTTTGTGTGAATGTTTCATAAATCTTACCCAACAAAATGATATTGCGCCGATGAAACTGAGGGTAGAAGCTGTAGTTATAATATATTTTAGATTAAGGTCGTATTTGGTATATCAGTCTAGGTGGATTGAACTTTTGAAAAAAAAATTTATCTCAGTACGATAGAAAACAAAATGCTCAATACTTGTGTTGCAATTTTATAGCCGATAAAAGTAATTTTGAAAATACTACAAATAAATTCCATAATATAAACAACTTTCAAGTTTTGCCGCGTACTTTTCTGGCAGATTGGCAGTAATAACGAACAGTAAGTTAAAAATTAAGAAATCAATCCCAAAATGATATTTTTAAATACTAAAATAACTTTGAGAATAATGGAGTGCACTGGGAGCCCGGATGCACTCAAAGAGTTCAACAATTCTACGGCGTATTCGGTGGTGCTACCCTGATCTACGACGGTGTTGAAGGAGGTGTACACAACCTCGTCCCCCTCTATCTCACTGAGGATGCGAACGTTTAAAGAACCAGCCTGCTCATTTTTGGGGGTCAGTATAGCCCTTTCGCATACCTAGAAGTTTTCCCGGTTCGGTATGTTGCAAACATCAACGTACACACTACGGACCAATTCTCCAACGAATGATACAATCTGACATACGGAATTCGGCAGTATTGTATCAGTCCGTTGGTTTCTTGTGACCGACCCTCCCCGATCTTAAGCAACATGTCTGGAAATTCCGTATCGTGTGAGTTGTCGGCAAGCTGGACCCGCATGTTATGCATGAGTCGCAATTTCAAAATCCCCGCCCAAAGTACACAGCGCTTGAGGCATGCGTTAAGCTCATCGGCCCTAGTGCCTTGCGTCACCACTGGCAACGTTTGGCAAAATCACCACGAAGAGAACCGTGATTCCACCCATCGCACTGTTCTCTCTTCGTATGTCCCGGAGCATCCTGTCCACAGCTTTTACAGCTTTCTTTTGTGCCAATGTGCACTCATTCCAAAGGATGAGACAGCTGTTCTTGATCACTTGGGCTTTGTCACTGTTACGTGACCCCACACAGGAGTTTCCGTGCAATTTAAATCGATGGGTATTTTAAAGGTGGTATGGGTCGTTTTTCCCCCAGGAAGCAGTGAGGCACCGATTCCTGGTTTGGAGTGGGGGTGGTCTCCATTCAATAGTGATTTCAGCGGCTGTGGCGATTCCAAAAACGGTTCCAAACGTATTTTGCCTGCAGAGCAGCACGTTCCGTTGGGCTCGCCTTTCCATTTCAATGCTTTGCAATGGCGACACACTTCGGACATGAAGCCCATGTATGTGTCGCTGCTGTATAAATCATTAGGATCGTACCTGAACCATGACTTCTCTTTATTTGTCCATGGCAGGTTCGTAAACAATGGATTCGTGACTAACCGATAGCCTATAAACAGCGTGGCGCTGACTGTCCAAATCGAGTTGTTCATCACACTGTTCAGTAGCCGTGACATTGTTTTTCGTCCGGTAATAGTTCTCCCTCGCTTAAGTGAGGGGAAGTTTCACTGGTGCGAGATTCAGCACGACGTTCACACTCTGCAGTATAGCGGTCTTAACATTGCGTGGACGTTTCAGAGGTCCGGGACTCGGCGCAACGTTCACGCTCGGCGGCTAAACGTTCTTCATAATCAACATCGGGTTCTTGAGACCTAATCGTTCTTAGCCATTTGGCGTGTCGTAGAGTGACAGTTAAAAATAAAAGAAAGAACTTAAAACTAACTACTAAATTAAATAAGATAAATTAAAAGAAAATACATTTACTCTCAATAGTAAAAAAATATATATACAAGGGTTAAAAAAAAGAGTGTGAGAGAGAGAGAGAGACGGAGAGATAAATGAAAGGTTCAGTTTGTGAGTGTGTGGTAAGGAGTATGATGATGATGATGATGGGGTTGATGGAAACGGGGAATCCGGGGCGAAAATAACGGGTACGTGGGCGTTAAAGTGGAGAACGTGGAGAGTAGGTTGCGGTAGACTCGGTGAGCAGGTGAAGTGGACGATATTCAGGTCAGGTGACGCAGCTTCCTGTGATGGTGGATGGAGTTCCCGGAGACTGATGAAATATTCGGAGTACCGGTGAGATACTCGACGGTCAGCACGGCGGGGTGCTTGAGGACTTGTGGGATATAGTTATTTAGAGATTAGTAAGGTTTCGGATATCGATGGAGATAGAGTAATCGAAAGATTGCCAACAAGGTTTTACAGGCCAAAGGTTTCGAAGAGTCCCAGGGCAGTGGGCCCTGGGACTAGGCCTTATAATTTAGATGTTTCTACTTTCGAAGCTGACGATAGAATAATTTGACGAGTGATGCGATTTATAATGGAAACTTGAAAGAACCAAATGAAGATGATATGAAATTTTGTATGTAGATGTGCCTGTATGAAAAATGGGTTGAAGTGAAAGATGACTGTAAATATTGCGAATGGTTATAATGACAATTCTGTCCACAAGGCGGTCGCCTGATGTCAGAAACAAACCAATTTGCAATATTTACCATGAAATGAATGTTAACGAATATAATTTTATAACCAAAAAAAGAGGAAAAAGATAAAGGAAAGTGCGTGATTTAGTGCAAGTTACCTATGAGTGCAATAAGATGAAGAAAATGACGTTTGAAAATGTTGGGATTTGTAGCTGTTTACAAAGGGTTTAGGTTGAATTTAAGTAGGAAAACATGTTGTTGACATGCAGAGTTTATTTATTGTGCGAAAAGTCAACGTCATAAAAACAGAACAAAATACAAATTATAAAAGATACATATTCAGAACGGTACAGAAGAATAATTAAGATTAGCCAGTAACAAGTATTTACAACAGAAAATGATAAATATGAAGAAATGTGATGTTACTCCAAAAACACCACATGTAATATTTTCAGCCGAATGGATTTCACCCGAGAACAAACTTGTGCCCTTTTCGCGTTGTTCCGTTGGTAGGTTTTTGTAAAGTTGCATAAAGAGAACGTATTGCTACTGGCGCAATAAATATAAACAAAGTGTCAGTGAAAGTATATTTTTTATATTTTTTATTCGTAGGAACACAAAAAAATCATACATAGCTTGTGATAAATAGCAAAATAATTATCACTTATCATTTTGAAGTTTATTTAGTTAAGTTCATTTGGCATGCAATTTGTAATCAAAAAATATATTATTTGTCTTTGTTCTAAAAAAGTGTGGAATTATTACGATATGTAGTTATCAACTTGAGACAACTTATCACCAAGTACCTATAATAAGCAAAACTGTTTTTTTTTATGCACATTTTGATTCGAAATCGCCTTTAAAAGTAAAATTCGGAAAAGTGAGATTTTTTTGTTTGAGATATTCATTTATTCATTTTAAACAATACATTATCAAATTAAATTACAAATAATTAAACTTAAAAAGTAACATTAAATAATAATTCTAGGTATATTTAGACAATAAAATAACACAAACAGAATTAAAACTATTGCAAACACTAACTTAACCTAAAGAAAACCCCACTCCGCATCGCACCTGGCTCAAACGCGCCCATTACGCTTGCCGCGTTGCCCCGCTGTATGGCCAGCGAGATTTGCTGAACCAGGTACGACCCGGAGCGAGGGTCGGTTTTTATTTTATATATTTTAAATATTTACTTATATTAGATGTTAAATATGTATAACAAGGTTAAAAAGTTACGCTTCATTGGTTGCAAAATTATAGTTTTATGTATTTATGTTACTATAAAGACAATTTCCATGTTACCTACTCTTACTGAATTAATGGCGTTGAATACTGATGCAATTACTAGGAAAAGTCAAAACTTTGTGATGGTAGGTGCAGTTGCTAATTAGAACTATATTCGTTTTTGACTTTTATTAGTGACTTTTCAAAAGGAAAGACCCACTGTGTTTATTTTCGTTCAGTTTCAGGCTCATAGTCATAGATCCCATTTTTATCACCTGTTACTTACATCAAAAAACATAACCCTTCCATTTGGCTTTGCCGTAGTCGGGTAAAAATGAATTTCATTTCCCACTATAGAATTTTTCAAACCCAAATTATGAGGAATCTATCCGGCACAAAACTTCCTCACTGGCAGGTGAGTGTCAAATTCAATGATGTCCAGTGACCCTAACATGACCGGTCAAGTTTAGTTTATCTCTCCCATTCTCATGACACTGTTTTGACATAGATGCAGTAAGGTAGTAATTGAACCTGGTTCGCTCATATTAGGGCCACAGTCTATCCAATGATGCTCGTATCTGCTGGACTGTCGTCTGTTTTTGTGCTTCGATTATGAGCCGTACTGCTTTGATGTTATCACCTGCGCCCTTCGTGTATAGTCGACCAAGTAATTGCTTGACCACTTTTGAACCTTATTCTTTTGTAATACGGTCGAAAAGTGGTCAAGCAATTTCTTGGTCGACTATACATCGTCACCGAGACAGGTACAATTTCAATGTAATTCACTGAAGCAGTTATAAAAACTTGCTAATGCTATGGACGGGGCTTCATCACTAAATCCTTACTTTAGTGTTTCATAACTTTCGTTTTGATTAAAGCCACAACGAAAGTCATAAAAGTTAAATTTATTTTTGTGCAAATATATAATATTTAAATTCAAGCCAAAATTATAACGATTGATAATTTAAAATTTAATAAATAACTGCGTTAGCCAAGCTAATCAAATTAATTCAAAATAAGAATAAGTATGTTTTGTTGTATAATATTTTAGAGCAGATTGAAGTCCTAAAATCTTTTAGTTTTACCTATCGTACGATGAATGGATTAAGACTATTGAAGACTAATTAAGAGTTAATAATTTTCTTAACTCTTAAGCTAGTCGCGATAATCGCACTCGATCATAGCAGAATCAGCGCCACTCGAGTACGTACATTGTTTGTCGTAAAGTGACTCTACAGCCAACTTCTTTTAATTGTATAGAGCTCGATAAACTTCGAAGAATTTCAAACTTTATTGTTGAATTTTAATACGAGAGTTTTATGTGGCAGCCGCAGAGTTCCGAAAACAGTTTTAGAAATAAAAATACAATTCAACATCGGTTCGTCGACTGAGCGAAAAAGATGAATACATTTTGGATTCATTTTCATTTCCAATTAAAACAAACATACTGTGTTTAAACTGTAAAATGAAATCCATTTTTTTTTTATGAAATAGGAAGGCAAACAAGCGAGTGGGTCACCTGATGGTAAGTGATCACCACCGCCTATAGACATCCGCAACACCAAAGGAATTGCAGATGCGTTGCCAACACAGAGGGCTAAGATGGAATACTTCTTGTGCCAGTTATTACACCGGCTGTCTTGCTCTCCACGCCGGAACACAACAGTGCAAGCACAGCTGCTTAGCGGCAGGATTAGCGAGCAAGATGGTGGTAGCGATCCGAACGGACCTTGCATAAGGTCCTACCACCCGCAAATTTGTATATTTGTATGTAATTGTTTAATGTAAATTACTAATATAATAAAATTATAAACCTAAAATAACAGCTAAATTAAATCTAAATATGGCCCCCGTAGGCCCCGTGGCATAGTGCCCGAAGGCTGGCAGCCTTCCCACGTTTTTCTTTAGTTTTATCTGTATAAGTACATGTATTTTATTGATCGTTTAAATAAAGTGTTGTCTGTTAGTAGCAATATATATTATTATATAAGAATGATGTGTCTTAAAACGAGGTGATTAGAAACGTATTTACCTTTTAGGGTCAAATTTCTTATCAACTTTTCGCTAGGCTTGAAAGAGCTCCTGTAATCCTCATCATGAGGGAGAAAGAGATGCCTTGACGATGAAATAAGTGTAAGGCACTCTGCCTTGCGTGTATATATTTTGCCCAGTTTAACCAAATTTTATTTTCGAAATTAACCTAAAGTGGCCGTTTTTAGAACAGTTATTTATAACTGTGCAAAGCTGGAAAAGTGACGGCTGTAGCTCAAACGCTACTTTTTGCTATACATTTGTACCTATTGCAGAGAAATCTTCCCCTTAGCCTTAATTTCTGGTGGATATAAAATAAGTATTTTGTTTACAGCACTAGCGAAGCGAACTCATGCGTACGAGTCACTCCATGCATAAGCGCGCGACACACGTTCCTAATTTATTGTGAAAACATTTCAACGCTATACTCAGAGCTTTGTTTCGCTAGGGAGTGTAGTGAAATGCGGAGATTTCATTTCAATTGAGTTCACATGAATTAATGTAAGCAGCGACATTTTAACTTTTGGTAATTTATCTCCATTTTTGCAGAAACTGAAGTCTTTAGAAATAAAAATCTTTTTATTAAACAGAATAGGATTTTATTGTATCTAAACACTATGAATGAAGACGGCAAAGAAAGGAAATCGAATTTCCGAGTAATAAAAATGTATTTACTATCTGAAATTACTGTATCTTTACTGGAAAACTAGTGATATTTTTGTTTAACAGCTGTCAAAAACTTATGAGACGCAATGGAATTCGTAGGTAAAAATAACTTAGGGTTAAGATTAGGATCTTAACTACGATCTAGGGATCGTAGTTTAGATCATTCTGATGTTCCAGTTTGTCATAGTCTCAGCTCAGCTACGCCGAATACGGAAACATCACCTCAATATTGTCCTGAATTTACAAATAAATCTCTACTAATGATTTAGGATAGTAGTTATAGACCGAAATTAAGTTCTAGTATTAAACTAGAACTAGAGAAGGATCTATAATTTTGACCCTGAGAGTGGGTCAATGGGTTCGAAGAGACGATCGGGAACAAACACGTGAAAGCTTTTTTTTTCTATTTAGATGCAATTGTTTATGCCATAATAATCATAATTCAGCAAGTCCTTACGAATTTGACTTTTTCTTACTAAATTAACGTCTACAACATTTATTGGTATGAAAAAACTGTTAAATGTTTGTTTAATTGCTTTCACCATGGAAATTACTTCATAGAAATGCGTCCAGTTAAACTCCAACTACGAAGAAATGAGAGAAGTTGGAATGCAACACGGGGACGACATTTCAATTTCACATATTAGCAGATAGCTGGAATCACCCTCGCAGCAAACTCGCGTCGCAAATGGAACGCAACCACACGGAAACTCAGCAAATGGCTTGGCATATTTGCCTTACAAATATAGATTCTACTTGGTCTTAAGCAGATACTGCACGCGGTCTGTTTGTTCCAGAGTTCGCGAGTTCTCTTGTTGATTTTTAGCTTTCAGAGCCGCGAAGTTCGCGGTTTTAGCCGGTCCCACTTGTTAACTTCAATAAAAAAAACTTAAGAAGTTGGCAATGAGCCTTCCTTATGTCGGCGTTGTGTTGCAAGCCAAAAATGTTTTTATTAAATAGCAACTATGATATTGTATGTTTCGAAATTTAAACTTTAAAGGTGTATGGTTGAAAAGTGATAACAGAACAATTTTGTTTGTAAATGCTCAATTGAAAATTTTATATTTTATATTTAGGTTACATACTGACTGCAAATAATTGCTATTAGATGAAATTCAAAAAAATCTCTAATTCTTGAGAGGATAAAATACAGTCAATCAAATATTTGTATCAGGAATATGTGAAGGTAATTACACAGTATATAAGTGAAGCAGTATCGAAACACCGCCTATTTGTTAAGATAGATACCTACGCTCCGAAGGAACTTTAGGGTTATCCTCTTATTTGTGTAAAAATATTTTATTTTTGTTTAGTTAGCACTGTACCTCAGCTAGTTGGGCCTTTTTTGAGATAGCCATATAGCTACTCTTAAAAATAACAGTAGTTTATGCAACTGCTATATAATGCGAAAACTTAAAACACGAGTGTGGTTTTATGAAACGAGCGTCAGCGAGTGCCATGAAAGGCAAGAGGTAAAGTCTCAAAATACAAATAAACTAAAAAGCCCGAAAACCGTAAATTACAGTTACACAAAATAAAAATTTTGCTATAACAAACTTATATTTGCCGTTGTTATGTATGAGACAACAGTTTTCTAATGGTAAACTTAAATTGGTCTCTCAATTTAGTTTATCTTTTTGTTAGAGCAATTTTCGGTGCTTATTATTAAATTTTGAACGGAACCCTAGGTACGAGACTCTTGGATCTCCCCACTTGTTAAACCGATTAGCAACTCAATGTCTATATTTACTAATATAACTGGAGTGCACCCTGTGCACGCCGTCTTCCTTGTAAACTAGGTAACGCAGGTTTGCTCCAAAGCGATTTAATTATACTACCTGCCGTAGTAGCTGCAGTTTGAAATGAAATTAATACTGTGTAGGTATCACTTAACCTCCAGTATTGAAACAAAATGTGCTATGCACACGTAATCTTATTGAGTCGAAGTGTACAAAAATTATCAGCAAAACTTACTTAATTATTACCTCTTATTCAACTATTTTTCGTTTTCTACTTGTTTTTCGAAAAAGTTTTTTTTAAAGACAGTTAAACGTTATAAGCACTGATACGAATTTTAATTGGTACGCAAAACCGAGCTACGAAACACAATCCCTAAATTTTTGTAATCGAATTTTCTTTCGATTTTTATTTTTAAATGTTAAACATTCAAATTATTAAATTAAATGCTGGTGATGATGTTGCAGGTTCGAGTCCTGCCATTACCGCAATATTTCTTTGTGTTGTCATTACATAGCATTTTAATACAATAATTCTACTTTGCGTCACACTGTGTCAGGTAGAACGGTGTTTAGTTTTCTGTGCACGAGTAGGTACTGATTGGTAGGTATAGCTCGTATTAAGTTTATGACATGGCGGTTTTACTGTCTCACGTCACGTTCACAACACTACTTTACTTAAAACCACGATGTATGCCGATAATTTAATGGATTGCCGTTAGGAATTTATATTCTACTAGCTTTTGCTCGTGACTTCGTCCATGATGAATTAGAGATATCGCCTTTGGTGTTTAAGGAACGTTATCTATCACTTTATATTAAGTATATGGTTTATATCAGTGAAAGATTGTTTTAGAATTGGTTCTACAGGTCAAATATTATCCCTTACATACAAAGAAACACATTTTATATGCCTTTGAATTTCGTCAGGTAGACAAATCTGCCTTTACAATATTTATTTACTTTGCTGCGTAAGTGACTAATCAATATACATTATCTCCAAAAATCAGAAGTTGGTCGTACCTGAGATCAAACTAAGATTGTGAGGTAGGTTTACTTCCGTAAACTATGCAATCATACTCATACATTAATTAAGTCCTTGCGTGCGTTAATATATCTACCTAACATGTACAGTAGGGGATATATATTCACGTACCACCTTAGAACTCTATCGCAATGACGCGATGCGTTAAACGCCAGGCTATGTCATACGAATGTCATGCGTATGTCTCTTTGACTAGGTTTTACGGTGGTAATTTATGTAATTTTGCCTCCTATTGCCCTAAGATCTCTACCCTGTCTTTATACACAAATGACGGGCCTTAACTTTTTTAATATATACTCTTTTTTACGTAAATTAAGTGTAGTATTTTTGTATTGAACCTAAACACAAACGTTTTGTTATAAACGTTTATTACTTCATTCCAGAACTGCAAGAATAGTTTAACTGAATGACAGTTTTCATAACATCGATGATATCTTCAATGTGTTGTATGATGAAGTCACGGAGATTATCATCACCATCATCAGCTGGTGGCATGTACAAGCTTTGGTCCCTGGCGAGATGTAGGTAGTTACGTACAACTTATACTGTCTAGTATCCATAGTACCTATAAGCTTTGCTTAGTTTGGGACCTCGTTGAGTTTCTTGCCGGTAGATACCGGCTGATGAGAAGATTCTCATCAGAGGTTTTTCCGAACCGGTGGTAAATTTTTTGACATTCATAAGTGCTACCTGTAAGCCTAATCTGAATAAAATATTTTGACTTTGACTTTGACTTTGACTAAAGATAGTCTAAAAACAAGCACTGTATCGCCACTCTGCACCGTGAATTTGTGTCGGAAGCGGTACAGCGCTTGTTGTCAAACTATAGTCCCGAACTTAGCTTAAATAGTTCAGTTGGTGTAAATTGTCTCAAGTTTTTTTTAAATTTATAAATGCTTTTGTTGTCTTGGTTGTTTTTTTCGATATGCCAGTTTTTCCCATTCGTATATTTTCTCCACCTGTAAGCTGCATAAACTTGTATACAATGAATGCATTTTTTTTTTCCCTGAGTGTATTTTTGTGACTACTTTAAATAATATTACTAATGTTAGGCGGTTAATATTTTATGTGTCTTCAAACCTGAGCACACTGCGTAGTGTATCCAACCTCCCGGCTGGCAATTATAAACGTTGCCCCATAAATTTAACACTACAGAGGTGAGTTCATGCATTACGTACACGTGTCTTAATTTATTGCAAGGTTTTCTTGCCTGTTTGCTGCATATTATGCAGAACACTGAGAAATATCTGCCGTGGAAGGTATTTAAAGCGCCGCGTAGGTACCTGATTGATAGCAAACTTTTAAAACCTTACTACCGAATTTAGCCTCATCGTTAATTAGTGTGTTAAGGTAGCTTTACGAAATATTGTTGAAAAATATTTTGCTGGTACTGGTTTTTTAGTCTCATCCTGTAATTTAATATAACATTCATATCATTCAAGTCATTTTGTATTTACATAAATGGTACAATGAGAGTTTGTTCTTGGCCTCTACAAGGAGATACTGCAGAGATATTTTCTGGATAGACGTTCTCCACCCGAGAACACGTCATCACTCATCATCAGATGAGATTAAGGTCAAATAAAATGCAAACGTATCTCAGTTAAAAAAAAACGGGAAAGTGCGTGTTTGACTCGCGTGGAAAGGGTTGCGATACCATACATTGGATTATCTACTATGAGGTTTTTACTTTTGTTTTTGGTTACGAAAAAGCTATGACAAGCAAAAAAAGTATGAATGATATTGGACGATAATGATAATGACGTAAATAAACTTTGTCATTATCAGGACACAAACACTATAAGTAAATAATTGTTCTTCAATTTCATTTGGTAGATGACAGTTCAGTAACAGTAACGGATTAAGATAATTTATTTAATAAAATGGATTTGAAATTCGTGATTTCCGGATTTATTATGTTAAAAATCTTCCTTTGTGCCAATGATCAAGACTGTACCTACGCAGGTCGTCGAAAAGTACCTTTTAGGTTTGGATTTTTGGTTAATTCAAGATTTTTATAACCCAAAGGGCCGTATTACTTTATTGCGTAAACTGTAAAATTGATATCAATTTTTGAGAAAATGTGTTTTGACAGACGGACAGATGGACGGAAGACAAAAGGATCTTATACTCTTAAGGGTTTAGTTTTTTTATTCATTAAAAGGCATCAAAACGCCAATAATCAAGAAAGTAGTAGTGTACATTTTATTTATCGTTAAAACGGAAGAACCTCTCTCACGCCGCCCCATTTATAAACTTTTTGTTAGTTAGAATGTGTTTTGATCCTTTGAAAAACGGAATTAAACAACTCAAAACTTTTAACGGGCTAAACTTTTAATCGAACACACCGGCGGTAGCGTGGCTTTTATGCATTTGCATGACAAACGCTCTAATAAATCCGGGCTAAACATCGCTTGCGCAGGTAAATTGCACATGTTAAATTTATTGCAGTGGCACTCGACGCCGCGCCTTCGGGTGAGTAAGTGACTCGAGCAGGCTTGTGCTAAGAGTATGTAAACATTGTTGATTGATGTTCTTAGATTCAGTATATTTAAATGCCGTAGTTTTTAGGGTTAGTACCTATAAACAAAACAAGAAAATAATTTTTAATTTGTATGTACCTAATTGACGTAAAATTGTCAGTAAATAAAAATATACAAATATTTATGTTTCATTTTTCCACTAAATAACTTCTACAGTCATCGTTCCTACCATTGTTAAAACTGGTACCTAATGCTAATTCGACCCTGATGTGTCATAGAGCACGTACGTTGAAAGAAAAGGATTAATAACTTTTATTGGTCATAATAAATGCGAAAAGGAAGTAAAAAACGAACGTGGCTCACACTGAATAAGCAAAACATACTTAATCGTGGTTCCTTACCCGAACACTCATTTTTTGGAAGACTGCCAAGTACGGAACCTTTGGTGCTTGAGTCCGACTCGAGATTACTCGAACAATTATAAAAAAAATACACAACCGAACAAGGAAAAAGCAATTTATACAATAAACTGAACTAAACGCTGCCGTGCTTATACTGTCATAGCATTAATATGACCGAAGATCGTGAAATTGTCAGCTATATTTATGGCATCGTTTAGTAATTGCATCCGTAGAATACGTCGAGACTCGTCTCGAAATAAATGCGGTGTGAAATTCCCGCCAACTCGGCGGATTGCACGTCGACGTAAGTTTTCCAATATACGCCGCTCATCTGGGACATATGCAACTCACGCTATAGCGTTCCCAGCCCGCAAGCGCTTAAACAAACTCGTGTTTTGCTCAAATCATGTGGAACATTTTTAGAATATTGTCATCACAGTGGTTTAACTTTTTTTAAAGAGTGGATGCATCGAAGTAACTTTTACAATCTGGGGGCATGGCTGTGTCCCGCCAAGTAGAGCAAGCACGCCAGCACATTATTTCTCAAAGCAATTATGGCAATTTCCTAAATTATAAGATTCTAATTTTTACGGCTTTTAAAATAACTGCCAACAATGTTTCGATTTCGTCACTGACTGACTTACATTGTGAGTATCAATTTTTGGATTAGAAATATATGACCTATGTTAGGCAAGTTATAGTGCACTGAAAAGAGTTATGCATTACTGGTAGATCTTTACGGATTTAACCAAACGATAGTAGATAGTTTTTATTTGACACAAGCGACATCTACGAGGGAATCGGATCTAGTGAGTGTAGCTGGTATAGCTATTATTTTTGACGCTAGATGGCGTCGGTGTCTCAATATTTCAACACAAACACACACGGCAATATCAGCCAAGTTGGCATACTACATAATTTATTTCGGGCACATTTAACTCCACCTCTGTTTCACATTACCTTTATAAATTTGCTTACATAATCGGCTTCCATTCATCCGTTCAACATGACCCAAAGAACGCATCGCTACGGCATTTATTCTACTCTCATGCTTCTTCTGCCAAACCCCAAACCAAGGGTCACAATAAGCGTGGTTACAACTTAAATTCGGAATTTAAAGAAAAGGACTAAAAAATCTTGTTTGTTTCACTTCAATTGAAATGTAATTGATATCTATTACTGAGTAAGAAAAAATCACTCCAGGATACCAGTTACATGTCACCGTCTATAATCTCAAATTTCATAAATAGACCTGCATTTAAGGAGGCTTTGGCATCAACGTTTGACATTAAGTAAATACAAAGTAAAAAATAAAGGCGTGTACTAAGGATTAACTGTGATGCCAATTTACGTTTACTGTGATACATCCTCAAGCTGAGTTATTGGCAACTTGGGAAGTTAAAAAAAAAAATGGTAGGTAGGTACATAACTATAGTTATGATCTAAGGAACAGATATGGAACTTGGCATCCGTTCAGATTTCAAATCTTTTAGATATGTGTGACGCCGCCAATCCGGAATACCGTTTATGCCGAACTTGGCCCTTTATTCACATTAGTGTATTGGTAGGATTAGAGATTCCATTTGTAGCTCGATAGCGTTAATGCTACCAACTCTGCGTGAAGATCTCATCAAAAATATTACTGTAGAAATATGCCTGGTCTCAAAATTGTTTTGCTGAATCAATTTCAGAGATCTGTTCTAGTGCCAAGTCTGGATAACATATACAATGTGGCATGCACGTATTTAAGTTCATTAGTAAAAAAAATCTAACTTTGCGAAGCAAACCTCGAGCAGCGTGGGGATTAAGAGAATTATGGGCGTATCCTCAAAAAGCGCTCTCCATAAAAACGGCAGCAACGTTTTCCACCCTATAAACCTTTACCTATATGCAAATACTTATATCCGTAGTTTCGTTTGTCTTAAAATAAGCAGCAATTAAAATTCCAAATGTTCTTTTTTGTGGAATTAAAAAAAGATTCTATTATTCTGAATTTTAGGGCTCATAGTTATTAAATTATATGAAATATAACGAACATAGATGAATGAAAATTTAATTATTCAAAGAGTTCAAAAATCATTGAGCTGGTAATAAATACTATTCAAGGAGGAAAAAGGGTACATAATATCTGTTTGGAAATGGGCCGCCTCTTATCTTTTTCAACAAATAAGGTCCTTTTAGGGACTACGATTACGTATATCTACCCCCAGACTTTATAACTTAACCTTAAAACAAATCATGAGTGTTTCACAAGTATATACTCAGCTATATTGTAGAGCAAGTTCAAATCCTACTTTGCGAGCGTGTTATGCGACAATAGTAATTGCTGCGGAAATATGGGTGGGTCCGAGTTCCTCCGCTAAAACTTGCAACAACTCAAACAAGGAGTGCCCGTAGTGGTGGGAGCCGCCGGACTTTGGGCTAAATAACTGTTGGACTTGCTAGGAATTTGACATGCTTGCTAACTACAGGGGATCACTATATAAATTGGCCCAGTTAGAAGTCTAAGTTGTAAACTCAAGTACTGCATAGTATTACTTATGTTGTTAAGACAGGAATGCTGTAGATTAAATCTACGATCATCTCTATTACAAACCTTAATCGATTTCTATAGGAATAACAAAATTGGTAAGATCTTTATTAAATGTTTTTGTTATGAAGTAAATAATAATCAGTTGCTCGATTAGTCGTTGAACTCACTTTTTTTTAATTAACTTTCTGGTAACTTTAGGTGTCACACGAAACGAAATTACTTTTATAAAATAAATAAATATCTCGGGACAATTCACACCAATTGACCTAGTCCCAAACTAAGCAAAGCTTAGCTTAAGCTTTTTTTTTCTTTGTGTTGTCATTACAATTTTAAACAAAGCTTGTACTATGGCTACTAGGCAACGGAAATACATACGTACATATATGGATAAATACATACTTAAATACATATAACATCCAAGACTCGGGTACAAACATTCATATTCATCATAGAAACATTTGCCCCTCCCGGGAATCGAACCCGGAACCTTCAGCTTCATTGTCAGGGTCACTAACCATTAGGCTATCCGGTCGTCACTTGTAGGTGAAAAAGTTGTAACTCTGGATAGGTTTATTAACTCTTTCTGTAAAATAAGATCTTTACCGCTATCCGATACGGACAAAAGATACAAGAGCGGTAGGTAGAGAGCCAAGAACGGAAGTTTGAAAACCGGAAACGATTCGCTCCAGGGAAACAAGGCATTATTTTCACGGTTTTTATCGCTAAAGAAATCATAATTGCAGTCCTAATCTTTTCTTTCTTAATCGTTTCTATACAATTTGAACTTTGTTTAGTAAAGTCGGATGTTGCCCTTGACAGAGATGCCTGGAAGAAAGAGAAGGAGAATCCAGCCAATGTTTTCATATTAGGGAAACCCTACATCGAGACAATTGGAGGGATTCACAAAAGGCATTTAAACATTTGATTTCAGATTAAATACTTAAGCCTCCGTCAGCCAGCTGTCAACCCATACAAAAACGTCATCTTAATGAACAATCAATTGAAGTGGCCTTTGTGAATTTGAGAAACTAAGGTTCATTAAATACAGTAAAATAAAACATACTATAAAATGAGATCGATATATTCGATCCGACGTTCCACTAAACATACTTTATTAAAGTTAATCGATTCATTATCACTAGTTTCAAATAATCGAATCAGCATGGTAATCGTTTTTAAGGTGACCGGGCCTTTGTCGCCCCTCTATCCAACGAGCTCTATCTTTATTTATACGTAGAACCAATAATAGGTAGTCAGTTGAAATCTTAACAGAATGTGGTAGCATTATAATCATGATCTTATTTTTAGACTTAACTAAGCTCTTAGCAATAATCATACATACTTTTTTCAAATTCCATAAATACAAAACAAAACCAAAAATACAGCAAAAAAAAGTAAATAAAACAAAAAATAAACCATACATACATGCACTGGAAAAACATAACGTCCGTTCTGGCGATAGTCGAGTAATTAAAGAGACTAATTCCATGACACTTAATCGTGAATTTTGATAAGATTTAGTACAATTGCATTTCTAGACTAGACATTGTCTTAGCCAGAATAAAACTGAACTGTCGCATCTGTAATGGTCTGGAATGCTTGAAATGCTGAAGCGAAATATTAGCTGTTTTATCTGCTTTTGTGGGACAAAAAGATATCTCTTCAAAATTTGACGAGACTGTTATAGACTAAAAAATTACATTTTAGTTAAGCTTCGGGAGCAAAGGTGGATGTGAAGCAGAGCTAAATAAATGGCTGCCGAACATTTTTAAACAAATCGGGTTGTTATGTGCTTTTGAAACCCGACGCAAGGAATGCTTTTAATTCTGTAAGCCAAAGCACAATGGAGTTAGAAATTCAAAAACGTGTCTCCGACATTTACCATTATCTATGGTACTGTTATAGGGCTTTATGGATTTTGGCTTTAATTAAACAATAACAAATTATGTAACGCCGTCAGTTTTTTGGGAACCCTGCTCAGAAATTTATCTTTATTTTAAAAGGACAAAATATGACATAACTTTATCTTTTCTATCTTTCTGTAATATACACGTATATATAGTTTTCTAATACACTTCGGCTTCTTGAACTTGCCGATATGTAGCGAGACCGTATCGTGGCGAACAGAATTCAGTCGAGAGGTGACTATAGGTAGCAAAATGAAGAATTTTCTTTATATTAATAAAGGCAATGAAAATAATAATTCTTAAGCCATTTTTATATTACCATATTCAAAGCAAGAGAGTGTATGATCAATGTGTGTTACCAGTGATGACTTATAGCACTGAAACGCTCAAAGTCGCGCAAAGAGCTCTGCAGTGGGCTATGCTTGGAGTTTCTCTGCGTGATCAAATCAGAAACGAGGAGATCCACAGACGAACGAAAGTAACCGACGTAGCCCAACGGATTAGCAAGTTGAAGTTGCTGTGAGCAGGGCACATAGCATGGGGAACTGATGGCCGATGAGGTCGAAACGTTCTCGAATGGCGGCCGCGTATTGGCGAGCGCAGCGTAGGACGACCAGCCGGAAGATGGTCCGATGACCTCATACAGTCATACGGTCACTTTGGAAATCCATGGAGGAGGCCTATGTTCAACAGTGGACTTATTGTGGCTACGATGATGATGATTCAAAGATACAGATTCCAATAGGTCCTTTACATAGTGCGTGCAATGTAATCTTTCTTTCTTTTTTATGCCGTTTTGGTTTTTGAATTTTATATTTTATAGCTTTTACAGCTCAACGACCTAAATGTAGCCTTTTCATTCCTTACGTCCAAAGTAAAACAAATTCCGAGCTTGAACACATCATTAAATTAAAGAGTTGTCGACGTTTGACATTAGGTACTAAGCAGTAATTTCCTTTATAGATTTTGGTCCCAATAAAGTTGACAATTGGAACAAGCGTTGCTACGAAATACGTACAACCGAATATTTTGTGAGTTTTCACGTAATTACATTATACATCCGACCCTTGCTTTCTGTACCATATACAACCATATATTATACGATTAGTTTTTCCGCCGCCTTAATAATGTATGGATAACGCAACCACTTTGCTCAGGCAGACCGGCATATTTAGAATCAGAAAGCTGTCATTAATCCTGTGGGCCCAGATTCAGCCACTCCCGACGTCGTTCACAAAATGTGTCGTGACCTCCCGTAAACAACTGTTCCTTTGAATTGTAGTTATACGAAATACATGTATCTCTTGACAGATTTATAGTGTTAATGAGAAATATTGGTAGTGAAGGTCATAAATTTAATTTATTATTTATCTTGAACTACTACTTATCTACTTACTTTTATTACTTATCTCTTTATTTATGTAAGTATCGACATGTTCTAGTGCTGTTTTATAAAATAGTTTTAATATGAGCCTTCGAAAATACAATAAACAAACATACCTTCAATCTATCTTACACAGACGAATAATACTAAATATGTAAATCAAAACAAGGTACTTGTTTCACAAGATCACCAAAACACGTAGCGCAGTAATATTCGGGGGACATTCAAAGTCATTGGCCAACTACGGTCAGATTTGCGTACCGAAATTCTCATTCCACAATATGATATTTTTTTGCATAACATAACAAAAATAATAGTTGACATATGTGCTCGCCAAAAAAATGCCAATGGTGCGTCGGATACGTAGTAGCTTACAGCTTCGTTAAATACCGGTTTTAAACTTTATGGTGACTAAGTTGAAGCTCATTTTAGAAGTGCAAAAGTTTATTGGTCACTTTAAATAGCAAAATGTCGTTTATTATATTCCAACTTTAAAAGCGCATATTTTGCTAACAATAGGCTAAATATTGAAAAAGAATAAAACAGAAACCTGGTATCATTAAATAAAAGACAATCGATTTCAATAGACCCTCAACTTGACACGTATTTATATTTTCTGAATGTAAGACCACGGATAATAAACGCATTAACCTTATGAATTCTGTCCGAAATAAACGATTTTATTATCATTTATTGTAATAAAGTTTTCGTTGAATAGTAGATTACTACAGGAAGTAAGGGGTTGCCGGCCGAGTACGTATAGACGAGATAGGTGCGAGGCTGGCGTCCCCTTTTTCACGCTGAGGTATGCATAGTGTTTTTCTCGAACATGCCATGAAATAAATTGAAAAACTCCAAAAATTAAAACTTTAATTTCTTGAGAAACTAAAATTAAACTAGACAATAAAATATAACTAACACATATATTTATTTCGTTCTATTTCCAACTCGAATTGAATAGAAAATACTATTTTACTAACAACTATAAAATGTACACTGGCACGTTTCTGAACGAAACGTTATTATCGATCTATGGAACTACACTACACTTAGCAACCATATACCTCGCCTTTGACTTTGTTGGCAGCAAGTTCCGCTCTCAATTCCGGTGGGGTGCAATTAATATAAATTTTTCGTCGTTGGTACTTATATTAAATAACAAAATCAACAACGCACAATAAATCCAATAAAATAGACTTACAGCACGAAAAATTTTCAATTTTGCCTCCAAAATGATATGAAAAATACAAACGCTTTTTTTTCACGGTTTGAATGGACATTTTTACGCCTAATGTTTAAATGAAATATTTAATATGTGTATTTGTGTAGTTACATTAGCAATTTAAAATTATTGGAATTTGTTAATTGTGTTATTTGCTATGTTTATGTAGACTTTATATAAATAAAACTGCAAAATATACCAAACATCATTTATTGTTTTTTTTAATAATCGTAGTGACAGAATGTCATGGAACAAAAAAGCAAATATGGATTTTTTTAAAGGGCTGAACGCCGTGGTGCTGTCTGACAAGTAAATTAAAAAAAACGTCTTGCAGGACTAAGCCTGCAAGAATAGTATGAAATTCCATTGAGGGCTCGTCTAGCTGCATCTGCAACGCGATACTTCGCACCTATTATAAGGAACACAACGTTAAAATTTTTATGCATGTTTGAGAAAAAAACCTTTAATTACCCCAATATGACCTCCTGTCAAACACAAGAACAGATATACGGTCTTAGTGGGCGTGGCGTCAGCCCATAGGTTTAAGGTTTATTAGTTTTAATTTAGTTTTTTAAGTTCAGGGCCCCACTGAAAAACAGCGCTGCTGCTTGCAGTAGCATATGCTGAGTGGGGTCCCTTTCATCATTAATAATGTAATTTTGTACCTTTAGTCTTTTTCTTCTGTTTTGCTGAATAAATATTTTCTTTCTTTCATTCTTTCTTTGTTTCTTTCTTTCTAGATAGCAAGCTTCGTATCTCACAGACTTGGAATGGGAAATATCTTGCTTGGTATGTCCTTGCATCTAGTTGAGCATCTGTGCTCTCTCTCTCTCTCATTCTGTGTCTAATACCAATGGATGTTTGCTTAAGTTTGTGAGCAAAACAAGTATGAACAGACACGAAACCGTCAAGATTCCAAATTTTACAAAGCGATCCCTACATGGTTGAGTTTTAGGTATGCGAACTATCGTTCTTAATACCCCTCTTGTGCATTCTGAAGGCATTTTAACATTAGGTTTAGCTTTTTTCCCGTAATTACTGAGTATATTTTGCTGAGGAGCCTTCAAATTATTTTCACTTTCAATTCAGTTCCTGAGCACGAACAAATCTCCGGCTGGTATAACCGGATTTTATAATATTTTTATTTTTTACTTATGAGTTTTTTGGACTAAATTATTGCACTAAGTTTATTGCTTGTGTATACTTATGCTCTTTTCTTGTTAGAGCATGTTTATGCTCTAACACCAAAAATAAATAATAATTAGTAATGTATTCTTACTTTTCTTTTTATTTTGTCTATAAGGACATCCTAATGTAGTCATTAACACATATTTTGGTTACACTTCATGTGATTGCGGTCCAAAAGATAGAGCAGAGTCTTTTACACTTAAAAGAGGACAGATATGTAGATGAACGGGCAGACGCTCTAGGTTTAGCTGATAAATAGATTAGGATCCCGTTGGCACTCCTATAGAAAATACATTAAAAGGCTGAAAAATTATTTATTTCGAAAGACTTAATGTATCTATGTGATTATTAAGGTTGTCTTTTCCAAACCCGACGGCCGTTATTCAAAATCCGTACCAGCTAAATATACGAACAAACTTTTGAATCTCGTCGAGAAATTTAATTTAAAATGTAGCCTCTGATTCTCTGCCTAGTTAAAAATTCTTCGGGCCCGGCTGCAAAGCGTTGCACATTTAAAATTTGATAAGTTAGACACAAGTTAGAAGTTTTCTCAACGTTGAAAAAGTTGCTTCAAATTCGCCTTAAAGATTTTTATGATAACGTCAGACAATTTTGTTAAAAGCGGAAATTTTATGTAAGCTCATGGATGGTACTGTCACTCATGGAGAATTAAATAAAGAATATTACTATTTAATTATTAACCTTTTGTTCTAAATTACTAAATGTTTTTATGAAATCATTTAAAAATAAGTCATAGTGAATACGAAACCTCAAGTCTAGACCGAGTGCGACATAAGTATATGGGTATGGCGAGTGTTATAGATTCCTTGCTGTTTTATTTTGTCATATTTTGTTTCATATTTTATTATGTCTTCACTTTTGCCCTTGTCAGTTGTGTCAGGTCGTTGGTTGTATCAACCTGTGAATTTGGTGATTGTTTATATTTTCTTTCCATATCTCTATTTTTCTTCATCTCCATTCGTTTAGTCCACTTTTTACAATTCAGAGAGTCTAAAACTAAAGAATGGCAGTGAAGATGTGATGAGAAAACATCGTCAATTGTAAAGTGGTTAGAAATAAATAAAACTCCTACATGACTCAGAAATCGAACTCAACTTTTTATTTTGCTAAACTGAAATATAGGTTTATTTATTTATTTTAGACACAGGGTTTCTTTATTTTTTCCATACAAACCACACTATTAACGACCACCGAAAAACAAAAGTCACTAACAACAACCGGTAACGATTTACATTTGAATGAACTTTTTGTGTGATATGAAATTGTCGACGATTCAGACTCTAAGCAGACTCATTTTATATCAGATTCCACGACTTTTACGTGACTGCCCAGGTTTAATTTTATTTCTCAGTACGTCCCTTTCTAATAACACTAGTAAGACAAACCTGCGGGGAGGGATAAAATAAGAAAATGAGACTTGGACGATTACGTTAGTTCAATGTACGGCGAGTTCCGTGCGATCTTTAAGACTTAAGTTTTTGTGTTCACCGGTCTTACGTTGTCCGCTTCCAGCAATTTGCGATGATGTTCACCAGAGCGTCGGTCTACTATTGTGAGGGGTCCGCCCACGTTTGGCTTTCCGGTTCTTGATCGCCACTCAAAAACTTTCTTGCCCATCGCCTCTTGGTTTCATAAGTGGTGTTCCTCGCCCATCGCCATATAGATCGGTTATTCTTCGAGCTATTTACCAGTATGATGATTATCAAAATTGTTATTATTATGGCTTAATATTAATTACCTACAATACGTACATCACCTATCCTAAGTAATTCACAATGTCTCAATTCCGTCCTAAAAAGTTTCTGTATAAGAAATATTTTGTTTTAGTATTTATTGAGTTATTCATTGACCTGAAATATCTCCAGCAAAGCGGGTAATGATTAATGCTCCTATTCAGTAGATTTTGTAATATAAATTACGATTCCTTACCGTGATTATAATTTTAATCCGGCTACGCGGTCTAAAACAATTAAGTAAAACAAGGTCTAAAATATAACTCGCGTACAAAGACAAGTTAAAACGGTAATTTGCAGATAAATCCCTGAGAATTTCGTGGCCCTAAAGAGACAGCCAGTAACCGCAAACGTGTTCGTTAGCTGTAATTGTTATCACCTTGTAAAACTCAAGTGCAGAGCTCATGCCTTGTTATGAATTTTGAGAAGAAAATATTAGTTAAAGTAAGGTTTGCATTTAAGAAAGGGCAATTATTTAACTTTAACAAAGATTACATTATAAGCACCGTTAAACTTACTTCTCTTTGTTAGGAAAAGAAGTCCGTCATTACAATTAAATTTAATTTGAGTAATATCTTGTAAACTAATTTCGACTAACGTTCACTGGTCGGACATAAGTTATTAAGTCAATAA
This sequence comes from Ditula angustiorana, assembly GCA_963691745.1. Lineage (NCBI taxonomy): Eukaryota > Metazoa > Arthropoda > Insecta > Lepidoptera > Tortricidae > Ditula > Ditula angustiorana. Next base: position 17,687,386 of record OY829472.1, read on the forward strand.
CAATGCAATAAAAAAAACCACTTACCACCGATAGAAAAGGCTACTTCGTTACGAAAAAAGTTACAAAAAGTTTTAGTTTAATCTCCTTACACTTTCAATGTCCAAAAAGTATTTGACATCTCATTGAATTTCTTCGGCCGGTTTAAACAGTAAAAAAAACGAGCTCGGGCAAAGATGGATGGGAAAACTTGTCATTTATACGATCTTGGCAAAATAATTTGCTTCATCCGCTTTAAATGCAATTTAAAAATACCTCTATGTAAAATAGATATATTATTATGTCTATATTCAGGTGAATAAAAGTTGTTTGTTTTCTTGTCTATCTTATCAAAAAATAAAATTGTGCATATAGTCAATCGTTGTGAATTAAAATAAGTCCATCCATACTATGTAAGCCATTATTACTATTAATATACTTAAGATTACTGAGAAGCAAAGGTTAGCACTGACTGCTATACGAGAAACCTATTTCATTAAAAAAAAAACTGGATGCTAGTCCTACCATTACCCTAATTTTTCTTTGCGTTCTCATTCCGTTGCGTTTAAATTTAATAATTTAGCTCTGATATAATAGGGTGAATGGCAAGGCTGAAGATTTAATAATTTGAATGTTTAAAAAATAAAGATACAAATCGAAAGAAATTTCAGTTAAAATAAAATTTAAACGAGCTTCATGAACGATGTATAACACTTACTAGACAACTTTGTTATTTTACTAGTTAGGAAATAGAATCAACCTTTGCTGAGCGACATTTTCAGTTGCAGAATAAATTTATTTTCCTTATTCAAAAATATTATTATGTTAGCGTACCGAAACGAGATGTGTGTAACAAAAATGAGCCAAAAGGGCATTTCGTCCAGACGATAATCGAATTTATAACGCGTAATAACGATATATTATTTTTTATGACGATTTGAAAGCATTCACGTCGGACCCCAAAGACATATTTCACGACAACTGGCCTACTAACACAGACCTTTTTCTCACTACAAACTCGACGTTATAAAGTGACTTGGTAAATTTAGGTACTTAAGTGGGTAGGTACTTGGGAATCAGTAAAGAAAGAGCACGTTTGTATATAGAAAGAAGCACAGGCAAGATCATCGTGTTATGATAATTTAATAATAATGCTGAGAATACCTACCCACCTTGGCACTGATTGATACCAATTTGTTGGTCATTTTATTTAAGAAATCGAGTTATTTTATGTAAATTTTTCGCAAAAAAAAATTGTTTGTGTCAAATTTGTGTTCTTTTTTTTTAGTAAATACAACCAGTTTTCTCAAATTCTTTACAAGCTTTACTAATTTCTTTTAGACTATATCTGGAGGATACATCCTGATGTAGAAAAAAACTGGAGTAGGGCAAATCAGACTCGTGCTCTGAGGGTTCCGTACTTTGTATGCAATAGTTCGTCATTAGCTGTATGTATGTCTCATGTTTTTTTATGTGGTTTATCTACAAATTAAGGGTTTCAGACTTACTTCTTTTCTTGGTGCGAAATCTTGCTTTATGACAAATTTAATAATTCTAGGTCTTCCTTCGCTTTGACTTATTCGCGCTTGACAGACACAAAATGTTATGAATGTAACTATTAAATTCAATATTTTATAATTTTCTTTGTGTTTAAAACGTCACTCAATCCCATAACGAAGTAAAACACTTATTAAACGCCGAGCACATAATTTATTTGTTCGTCTTTATTAACCTTTACAAATACAAAAAGCGATTTTAAATATGTACTTAAAAAATAAAGTTCCTTTATATTTAAGCACGTAGGCGACTTTCATGTGAGTCCGTAATATTAGAGTAGGCTGCCAGAAATGGATGAGATGACACGTTTTCTGGGGACGTTTTGTCTATTTGAAATATACATTGGATCCGAAAAGGATTTGTTCTTGGTATGTTCAGGTGATGTTGTGCTATTCTTGTTTGTAATGGATGGGTTCTGGCAAGGGTTCATTTATGGCATAAAAATTACGTAACATTAAAGTCGAAAAAGGTCTCTGAAGGCAACATTCAATAAGCACTGCTGTAGGTAATACAATGGTTACTGTTCTTAAACAAAACGAATATAATTAAAGCATATTAGCAACGATTCGGTGTTCATACATACGTCTTCTATAATTTATATTAAACTGCTTTTTTTGTCATAACGCTAACTGTAAGAACGGTAACGGCAACGATAAGAATTATTTTCCATCATCGTTACAAGCCTTATTTATCAAATGGAGAACAGGGCTACTGCGGTCCCAAACGCTCCAGACATATGCAATTTTGAAGAGTTACGTAAAAACTCTATTAAGGAAATACAAGTGAGATTTTAATACGTCAGAAATATTGATCATCTGTGTACCACGCTGTGTAAACGCAGTCCATTTCTTTCACGGGTGTTCGCTTAGGAGAGCGGATGCCCGAACCTAAAAAGAGTGGAAAATTCAAGACTGTTAAGAAATTTATTTATTTATTTTACTTAATACACATAAATAAAAAAGAATTGCACGGGCAATGTGATAGATGTTGGCTTAAAGACCAATTGCATTTTAAAATGATGGCATTTTTATCGTAGGGATTAATCAAGTCTTTGTCGAGAAGATAAAAAAGTACCAATTCTGTAACTAGAATAACGATGCCATTAATGTCATCCGATACCACGATATGACTATTTGCATCATTTATATATGGCGTAGTTACATCTTCTTATTTAGGCGGTGATGCGAGCCTTCTAGCGGATTATTTGTCTAGTAAAAGAAATTTGAAAAACTCGAGTCGTCTGGCATGAATATATGTATTTAACCACATTGTCTTTTAAAATAATACTGTAAGTTTTGATTTGCTCGTGCGTTGGTGATAATGGGCTTTGAAATGGGTAAATGGGACGTCAATCTAAGAGCGAGCAGATTTTCAATCGATAGTGGCAGCTTCACAAGTGGACGTACTCCAAATGGACCAATTGTCTGAGGCGACTTTTTAAGTTTAGTAATTATTGGTCTTTGTGCGTCTAAAGGGGGTAAATTCCTTTTTCTTATGGTCGTATTTTGAAATCGAACTTAAGTTCAAGTTTCATACTATGCTACTATACAACTGGAACTTGAGTTCGATTTAAAACTACGACCCGTGCTATTAGTGAGTTTAAGCTATATTTATTATGAACATAAAACATGACAAAAGAGAACAATGCAATTATTTTTTATATATATAAAAGGATTACTAATAAAATTAGAATTAGGCATTTTGAACAAATAAGTAATTATTCTGTTTTGTCATCAGACCTTTATCTTTATGAATAATTTTTAATGTTATTTTATTTCTTTAGAAATTCCATTAAACAAATCAGATTGCAATAGTCATGACTGTCATGGAACTAAAAAAAAGCTCGTAAAGATGACACGCGAGTTACGCAGTAGCTACGAAGTTGAAATTATGATACACCAAAGTTTCCTTATTTGGAGCTCTCGGCAAAAATCCGCGGCAGTTGTGACCTTGCCTTAATATTTATAAGCTGTTGACCCTAGCTCCCTAAAAGTCCGCAGCGATTGTGATGAGAGAATATTTATGAAATGGTTAAATTTTTTACGGTTGCGTAAAAAGGGTTGATTTTGGATTATCGAAGCCTTCTTTGGAGTTATGTGATGTGATGCTCGCAAATAATAAAATACCGGTCAAGTGCGAGTCGCACGCGCACACCGAAGGTTTTGTTCAAAACTTAATAAACACCAACTACTTTTCTAACAAAAAGATAAATTTAATTATAAGATAAATTTAACTTTGCCATTGGAAAACTGCTGTCCCCATACATACTCGTACCAATCGTAAATATAAGTTTGTAATAACAAAAATATGATGTATCCACGAATTTTCGATATCCGCTTTTTTTTTCTTTATCTGTGTTGTGATATCTAATAAAGGGCATTGACAGACAGACAGACGGACAGCGAAGTAAGCTACCCTAAAAACAGTCTACTTAAAGAAGGTTTTTGGCAGGGTCGATACTGTAGTTAATTTAGAAATATATATATATACTGTTAGATTGAAATATGCAGCGAATAAATATTAAGAGTAATAAAGTCTAAAACACGACAAAATAACGTTTGGCTACTTCGCATATTTTTCTCTTGGGAATTTTCCCGCTTTTTTCGATTGCTAAATTGTTACGGACAAGCGGGTGCATGCCTGAAATTACTCCATTTCAGCTTTTCTGAATGTTTTAATTTTCCTATTGTACATTGAAGCTGTATTTTTAACGGGTTATATGCTATGGTAGTTATACTTTAAAACCTTGATTACGGACCAGAATTTGCGTTACAGCTCAGAGAATATTTACTTAAGTATAAACACAAGTTAAGACTCGAAAATCCCATAAAGTTCTGATCATTAAATAAAAACTTAAAAAAAAAAACCATTTCTGTGGTCAAAAAACGGGCGAATTAAATTATTAAATGAATAAAAATATTTCGGGTCATTTTATAACGATTAGTTTAAGCAATTAAAGTTTATAAGTTTGATTCTATTAGTAATAGAGCACAGATACCGCCACCGTAAAAAAGAAAAGAGATATTTATCTCATAGCGCCAAAGCCGTGATTAGTATTGACTTCAATCATCCCTCCTGTCAGCAGATCGCTCTATAGTGCTCTCTTAGTTAATTACTTAGCATGCTTTGGTACCTAATATTAACACAACAATACAAAAAACCGGATGCTTCTTTTTTTTTTCGTATCGTATCCTGCCTGGCCCAATAATTTTTATAAACTTACTTCTTACAATATTTCATAAAAGTCACACCTAATTTAAAAGGCCAAAAACCGCAGCTCTTTAAATATTTAGTTATAGGTCTCTCACCAAAAATATTGAGTCAATTCCATTTTCAATGGAGGCACTAAAATACAACTCGCTACAACCAACGAAGAGATAGAAATCAAATCAAGTGGAAGAAGATCAGTATGAATCTGAGAATAGATGTGAACCAGTAGACATAAAAAGCTCGTTGATGTAGGGGCGATTAAACAGGGAAATACTTAAATCATGTTTTGATTCCAACAACAGAATTCAGCTTTGGTTACGGAAACCAATAAGAACTACATTTATGTCATTAGAACGTACAGTTGAATAAAAGTAAATTTGAAAATAAGCTTGCGGGGTAAAAGCCCTCAAGTCGAACACGTACAGTAAGTTTGGAATTCCTTGGAGGAATACTCGAGCACTTTACAGAACTCCACCTGACCGGACTCCTTTGACGAATTGAAAACAAGCTTATAAATGGTACAAGTAAAGGGTAACAACAAATGACATAGAATGGAATATGTGCTAAATATAAATAAAGCTTTTAAAAAAGAAATGGGTTCAATTGTATACAGGTTCTCAGATGACTTTGTATGTTTGAAAACTGTATTTTATTCGCCAAGAGAGACCTCTTTTGCTGCCTACACAATAGTTTGTCGTGCGGGATCGACAACGTACTAGTTATACTTCTGTCGTTACAAGTATTTACACGTAGGTTGCCGTAACTGATTTTTATCAGGTGATTGTTCGGCACCAACGTCGCATTAAAATTGTTTAGAAACTGATTCGCAATTTAAAGTCAGAATAATATAATAAAAAAGCGGATATAAGTTACTATCAAATAATAAGTGCCTGTAACTTACCTAACTCAGGTTGAGTTACTGTGTACAGACAATTACAGAGCGACTGTCTAACTGACGTATCGCCCGTGCGGCAAGAGACGAGTTCAGCGAACAGCTGCCATACACCGCCGATGACTGCCTACTGCAAGATCAGATGACATACTAGATTCGATATAAGGCATACGAGCAATACGCCAGCTTCGCTTCGTTGCTTGATTGATTGCATGCTTACTAGCGTAAAGTGCATATTTGTGCTCCGTGCGAACGAATCCGCGGAAAAATGCTAGTATTGTATATCAATTGAAAACCGTAGGCCGGTGAAAATGCCACAGAAATATCAGGAGCTAAGCTATGGGTGCTATGGAAATAAGTATGCCAAAACCATTTTATAAAGTGTCTTAAATTTACAACGCTGCCTTGTGTTTATCTTATTCCTTTTACTTGGACCACAGTAATCGCAATTTTCCCACGACATTTCCGTCAAGCTAAAGTTTTCGAGCGCCCCCTTGTTAGGCTGCCTTTGAATGCTGAAATTAAAGTAGGAAACGATTTAGCAAGTTCCATTACATTCAAAACGTTTGTTTTGTGTCTTTTGAGGTGTATCAATTAATACACCACAATACCACCTTCTTTTTAGTGTCCGCGCACGCTTCAATGATTTCTTTTAGAAAATATACGTTATAAATAATACCTGCAATAAAAAAGGAGTAAACGTTTATAAGATTTTTATTATTAAAATTGTTTACGTTGCTTTTTTGTTAACTCGAGCCGAACAACTCAACTTTTATCAACCCTGTAATTCCCGAAACTTCAGTTCCTGTAAGGCACTACGATAAATTTAACCTTCCTAAGGTTGTTTCGCCATAAAGTGTCAGGGGTCGGTCGGACCCCCGACTGCTATCTAGATTGGTTTTATCGAATATTGCTTATGGAAATGTATATTTATTTATACTTTTGTTATATTGGATACGCGTGTGGTAGATACACGGATGTGGTAACGTTCTAAAATCCTTTCTGGTTTATGCAGTAGAGGCCTGATCTATGGTCGATCGCTCAAAAAGAAAATCGACACTGTGTCGAACAGTGCTGCAGTTGTATTTACCCGGAACACCGCAACATAGAACACCATCTCTGCAAACATCACCAGGCGAGTGGGGCTTTATTGTTAGAAAATGCATGGTGGCTAATAATTTACTGTCCTCAATACAAAACTTCAAAAGAAGAAAAGCTGTGGTTTATTTTTTTTCGCAACTATCGCTATATCTGAAACATAGCGAATAGAAAAACGTTGCAACGCAAGCCCCGGGAAAACGGTCCAATAATATAAAATCAGCTCCATGGGTATAACGCCACAACTCTTGTAAGTGTACATTATTTTTGCTTGTAGTATGGAACGTAAAACTTAAATCGCGTTTATTGTAAAGCTTTTATGTGATCACTAGATCTTATACACTTAATTTAGAAGATAAATTTGGTTTCATTTATCAGGGTTCTAATAAGTAATTGTTTTAATTTCTTTCTATAATTTTTATAAAAAAAAATGGCACAGTTAGTCAATATCTACTTCCCGATCCACAATAATATGCTAAGATTTATCAAGATATTACGCTGCTTTCTATTTGGGTATTTCCACTGGTGTTCGAAACGCTGTCAGTCCCTTGTAAGAAAAATTGATAAAATGACAATCAATTGGGAGAGCCTTTAAAAAAACTTTTGATGGTCGAAGACAGCCTTCATTTTTTATTTTTTAAAGTAGACATCAGACAGCATTTCGAGTCAGTATTTTGCCTTCTGGTTGCCATCTGGTTGCCATCACAGTCGAATTCTGCAACTAGTTGCGATAAACAAACATAAAATGAAGAGACAAATAACACCTTAGTCCCAAGCTCAGCAATGTTTGGGCCATGGGTACTAGACAACGGATAAACATACATAATAGGTAATGAATACAGACATAAATATTAAAAACATCTGAGACTCAAGTACAGAGATTCATATACATCGTGCAATCTTTTACCCCTTGTGGTAATCGAACCCATAACCTCTAGCTTTGTATAGTCAAGTTCACTAACCACTAGACTGTCTGGTATTTTTTTTGGTTGGAACTGTAGAGTTTTCCGTTTTTGTTCGTCATGATCCCTAAGTTTCGCAATCAGTGGGGCAAAATAATTTATTTTCTTTACACGCAACTTACATTCAAAATTTTGCAAACACTTAAGTAATTTATAAAAACATCTATGGTCGATATGAATGATCTTACGCATATGACGGTTTTCCTTCCGTACAAACTCAACGAAACTCTATGACTATAACAGCAGTAAAATTCTTGTTTTATTAAGTAATTATAGACCAATGAAAGTAATTTACATATTTATATATTATATAATAATTCTTTGTTGACAACTAATTGTAAACATCAGTCGCGACTGCCCCAGAAAGGTATTTTGGAAGGTACTGACTGCGTTTCAAACGCTTTTGGAAATATCCGTTTGGCTGCTTGTGTAAGTATCGTTTTGGCAGGTAATCAGAAAAAGTAAGCATTAAATTATTTTCGATGTTGGTACAATCAGCGTCAAATATACCAGAGCGGGCAAGGTGGTCAAAAATATCTGAACACGCCCGAGCGTATTTGACAATAGAGTCGAGTTCAGATATTTTTGACACCTTGCCCGCTCTGGTATATTTGACGCAGACTGTAGAACATTTCTTTAGTAACATAATCGATAAAGTAAGATCGCCTGTTAAATGAGCAAAAAATAGACGATTTCTGTGATGGGTTTTCACGTAGAATTTTCGGCTTATTTTTTAATCTACGGAACTACGCGGAATACATTATTTTGGTCTACCAAGCATGACGCCTATGGAAGCTTGAAGAATACAAATTAGAAGGCAAATCCCGTCCGTTCGTAGAAATGAATATTGGACCGTATTGAGAGAACAAAATAAGGTCTAAAGTACATTGCTGCTGTAACAACATACATTTGGAAGGAAGTCATCATCGTTAAAACGTAATCGGGCGCAGGACCTCATTATGCAAAACTCGACATCTCCATTAGAGAATACACAATGACGTTCTAGGTCGAAGATGCTAGACGTTGATTATTAAACTAATAGGTCATTTATGAGCTTTCGTTCAATTTCTCATATGATTAAATCATCACAATGCAACCAGGTAATTTAATCACACTAATACAATAACATGTAGCTGACATATTAATGTTACAAGAGTGGCTGTTAATGCAAAATTGTAACAGGAATACAAACTGTTTTATTAAGTATGAGTAGATCGACTAAAATATGTTTAAAATTATATGTTCTACTTGCTACAGAACCGAGCGATAACTGATATTATAGGTAAAAAACTTAAGTAAATGAGCTGGTGTATGTAGTTATTTACAGTTTGCAAAAAAAGCAAAAGCATAATTTATTATTATTAATATTTTTTTTACCACAATTTTGTCATCCACATTTTTATCAGAGGACTGTACAGAAATAATGAAACTCTCCTATATTGCATCCATTTGTGATTCTTGACATTAATACTTTTACTCCTCCTGCATTGTATGTAAGCATACAATTTTCAATTCTTCTTGAGTTATTATACTTATTTTTTTCTTCGCTAAACTTTTAATATATTCCATATTCATTAAAACGTTTTTTTTAGCAACAAATCCTTTGACTATTCCTTAAATATCTATATCTTATCATAAAAATAGAATCATAAGTAAAGTAAAGGACAGGAATAATCTTGAAACATAACCAAATAGTGAGTTTGAAAACCATACGTTATATTATTACAAATTTCAAAAATGTAATGTCTATTCGCACACATTAATCACTCATACTACAGGTCATTCACTTAAGTTTTTCACCTATACTTCAATGTATATTTCACAATAACAGTATTTAAAAACGAACATTTATAGGAATTAACAGGTTATCTAGTTTAAAAAATATATATTTTTAAACATTTATGATGCGTTACTGCAGTGAATAAAACTAAAATATTGAAGTTGAATGAAACAAACATACGAATTTCTTTTTAGAGTAGCGCATTATTTTTCCATATAATTTCCATATAATTTATTAAAAAAATTCGTTTGATGTTCCAATCTTGCCTTCGGCGTAGGTCTACAACAATCGTTGCTCGTAAGAATTGACAACGTTTTCGCTGTTATAATATATGAAAATGTAATGATTAATATTAATTTTTATTTGTCGTATTTAGTTTTTGAATTGAAATGTAATAGTTTTGGTTACGTATATACGTTTCTCTTAATGCATAATACATAACTAATAATTTATTTTTAACGTATTTTAATTTGAAAATTTGTTACCAAACTTCAAAGCAGTTTGTATTCGTGGATCACAGGTAATTTTTCCCGAGTAATTTAAATATCGGTTCATAAAGTATACGCGGACAGTGTTGACAGAAATAGTAAACAGTAAAGTACTGGGACATAAACACCATAAATCACTCTCATGTCGATGCTTTTTCGATGTGTGTAATAATCATACTTTTGCTCTTGCCTTTTCGCTTTAATGTTTGCCTGGACGGTGATTAAACATGATATAAATATGAAGAACTTAAATACATTTATTGTAACAGATCATTCTCATTAAGTAGGTATGCAACAAGCAGGTAGGTTGAACAAGTGAATGAATTTGTGTACCTAGGTAGTATGTTTACTAGGGATGGAAAGCATGATGAAGACATTGAAAGGAGAGTGAAAGTGGGAAATTGTATAAATGGAGCTCTGCATGCTTTTGTGAACAGCCAGAATGTCTCTAAAAAGGCAAGTCTGGCTGTTCACGAAGGTGTGTTAGTTCGCACGTTGATGTATGGAAGTGAAAGCTGGGTTTGGCAGAAGAAGCATGAGAGTAGAATAAATGACGCAGAGATGCTTTCTCTGCTTAGTATGAGCGGGATTAAGCTGACTGATAGAGTGAGAAATAGTGTTAGAAGGCAAAAGTGTGGTTTGAAAGAAGATGTAGTGACTAGGATAGAGAAAGGAATGTTACGTTGGTTTGGGCATGTTGAACGAATGGATGAAAGGCCATTATGTAAGCAAATGTATAAAGGTAAAGTAACGGGGCTAGCGGCTCGAGGTCGGCTTCGGCGTACTTTTGTCGACCAAATTAGTGATGTCCTGAAGACAGGTCAAATCAGAAGTACCCGGAACCGCCGAGCATGTATGAAGAGAGGTTTGTGTGTGGAGGAAGCGAGAGAAGTATGCCAGGACCAGGGTAAATGGCGTTCTGTGGTCTTTGCCCACCCCAAAGGGAAACAGGCGTGAGCTTATAATAATAATAGGTAGGTGACAAATCTACAGGAGGACAGCATCAATGCATGCGCATGCAATAATTTATCACTATTTCCTAACTAACAGTGTGCTAGATTTCTTACAAAAATGTATTAACTAGTTAGTGTTGTAGTTTTTTATATCAATGTCAATTTTAAATTTGTATTTGTTTATAGAACGAACAGCTGATTGACTGACATATTTACTTCAATAAAATATCTCATAACGTTCACACACAAAAGCTTATTATTTATTATTTTACAACACGTTATCAGCACGAAAGGCAAATAATAAGTTGTTAGTAAGTGTGGTGTTGTTGTGCGTGAAGTCAAAAATTAAATTCACCACTTAAAAGTGATTTTTTGCGATATTTTTGAAAAAGTGCGAAAATGTCAGATCTCAATAAAGGATCGGGTCTACATTCCCTCGCGGGGATATTATTAAAAGGTAGACAAGATTATACTATCTGGAAATTTAAAATGAAAATGTATCTTCTACACGAAGGTTTGTGGTATAGTATAATTGGTTATCCTAAAGAAAATGACACTCCCGTCACAACTAAAGATAGGGACAATGAGATCACATTAGCCAAAATTTGTTTGACCTTGGATGGTCCAGCTATCACACACGTACGGACGTGTACGACAGCAAAAGACGCTTGGGACACGTTAACAGCCGCTTACAAAGACAAGTCCATGGGTCGTCGTTTAGCTCTGGAACGTAAGCTGTACAGGTACAGTCTCACTGAATTTGAGAACATTGAGATATACATTAATGCTGTAATGTCCACAGTTCAAGATTTGGCTGATATAGGAAAAGTGATCGAAGATGCCTCAATAGCAGCAATTCTTCTAGGAGGATTGACATCTCGCTTTGATCCCTTAATAATGGCTTTAGAGAATTCTACGGCAGCAATTACAAGTGAGCTCGTTAAAAGCAGACTTCTAACACAGTTTTCGAGATCAAGTGAAAAAGATGAAGCATCCAGTTCAGACGCAGCTTTGAAAGTTCAGCTCAAGAAAAGTAGTAAGAAACGAGGAGTCATCATCATCATCATCAGCCTATGTTCGTCCACTGCTGGACATAGGCCTCTCCCATGGCACGCCACTGAGCACGATCCTCGGCCACTCTCATCCAGCTCTTGCCAGCCGCTTTGCGAAGATCATCGGTCCACCGAGTCTAAGGACGTCCCTCGCTACGTTTGCCGATCTGTGGTCTCCACTCAAGAACCCATCATTGTCATCATCTACCCCAACGGTTATCGGTTCTTCAGGTTATATGGCCGGCCCACTGCCACTTCAGCGTGCTAATGCGGTGGGCTATGTCGATAACTTCGGTTCTCTGTCGGATCACTTCGTTTCGAATTCGATCTTTTAGAGAAACTCCGAGCATAGCCCTTTCCATAGCACGTTGAGCAACTTTAAATTTGTGGACCAGCCCTACAGTGAGTGTCCATGTTTCGGCACCGTATGTCACGAAAGAAACGAGGAGTAGTTTGCTATAATTGCAAGAAGCCTGGGCACATCAAGCCGGACTGTCCTTTTAACAGAAAGTCCAATGATGGGAGCTCGGACAAGGACAAAAACAAACTCTCAAGTTTATTTGGCGCATTGAGTGCAGGAGCTGAAGAAGTATCATCTGAGAAATGGTATGTAGATTCTGGAGCTAGTGCACATAATAATATATCTGGAAGATCAGATTGGCTGGAAAATTGCAAAGAATTTTCAACTGGTCAGGTAAAGATTGCAAACGGAGACATATTGTCCAGTGCAGGAATAGGTAATGTGCCTATTGTAAATAACTTTAAAACACTTAGTGACGACAATATAACTAAGATTTCTAATGTAGTTTTTGTACCCAGTTTAAATACTAATTTGATTTCTGTCAAGAAAGCTACTGAAAATGGTTTCTCTGTGGTTTTTGATACGAAAGGTTGTACATTTCTTAATTCTAAAAATTTTACTTATACAGGTGATGCGTGAGGAATATCTGGTCTAGCCAGGGTTCTGGATCGAGGAGAGGCAGTAAAACACGTTCATCATTTTAGGATTGTATTCCAGAACACAAGATAACGCAGACGTTGCATGTCAGCTGGACGTCTGCTAGCTGCCAGTACATCACACCCTCCCACTAAATTATAACTAAACAAAAGCATAACTCCTAAACTAAACAAACATAATATTGCATATAAAAACATTAAGCGTTTCTGAACCGCTCCGGAAGTTTAAGTGGACGCGGCCTTAACACGGGACGGTTCACGGGCGCCTCCGCGGCCGCGGGTGCAGACTCCGCGCGAGACTCCGCGCCTCTAAGCTCACCCGTGGTTCTTCCACCGCTTCTGTCCACACGACCCGTAGCCTACGACACCTGGTACAACCCCGCTGTGTCGCCGCGCGCCTCCGTTCGGCTCTCAACCGCCGCAGCGTCAGCTACCGCCGTCTCCATTGTGACCGCAAATGAAAAAGCTTTCTTAAAAGTTATATCAGTCTCCGCAAACAATCTTTGCCTCATGTCGTCTTTAGCTAGGCCACATACAAATTGGTCGCGTAAATTTTCATCCAATCCGCTGCCCGCACTAATATTGCAAGACATTGACAGTTTTTTTTAACGCCGCCGCAAAATCCGCTATACTTTCATGTGCCGCCTGCTTGGCTGTCTGAACTTATATCGCTCTGCTAAGATACTGGGCTCGGGCTGCAGATGTGATTTCATCACAGTTATTAACTCTGTATAGGTTTTAGCCGCGGGTCTCACTGGTGTGCACAAATTTACCATAAGCTCGTATGCATCTCTACCGACACTGTTATTAAAATAGCCACCTTAGCCGCCTCCTTCACTTCGTTAACGATAAAATACTGCTCTAGGCGTTCAGTTTACAAAGTCCAACTGTCTCTGCTGACGTCAAAAGGCTCAACTTTTTCCACCGACATCATTGCCCGAATGCAACGTCTTTGTCAACGGAAACTTGCACACAACGCGTAAAACAAATATCACACGCGTGAATAAAATCACTATTCGTCGCCACTGAGGAATATCTGGTCTAGCCAGGGTTCTGGATCGAGGAGAAGCAGTAAAACACGTTCATCATTTTAGGCTTGTATTCCAGAACAAAAGATAACGCAGACGTTGCATGTCAGCTGGACGTCTGCTAGCTGCCAGTACATCACAATGCGGTTTTGCACGGGTCCTGTTGCGGTGGATTGTACTCCTTGGATTGCACTGTTAGTCTACCCAAAGTACCCAAACCCTTATCAGCGTTCGAAGTACAGAGTGATGTAACAAGTTTTCGTTTATGGCATAAACGTCTTGGTCACTTATGCCGTATAGGATTAGACAAACTTAAAAGAGGTAATCTAGGCGTAACGTACACTGAAGTTGATAAAACCCTTGCATCGCGTATTGAAGGTAAACAGGCACGAAAACCTTTCAAGAAAGTATCGCACAAAAAAGCAACATCGCAATTGGAACTTATACATTCAGATCTTTGTGGATCAATGTCTGATAATTCCTTTCAGGGAAATAAATATGCCTTGACTTTTATAGATGATTTTTCTCGTATGGTTTTTATTTACTTTATTTCATCTAAAACACAGGTTAAAGAAAAGTTCTGTCTTTTCAAGTCAATGGTTAAGAGGGAAACCGGTTTGAAGATTAAAGCTTTGCGGTCCGATAATGGGACTGAGTACGTTAATAGAGAATTTTCTGAGTACTTAAGCAAAGAAGGTATCAAGCACCAAACCACAGTTCCCTACACCCCTGAACAGAATGGTATTAGTGAGAGGACCAACAGGTCAATAAAATAAAGTCCTATATGGCTCAGAATTGTGTCTCATATGCGGAAGCAAACAAAGTACATGAACCAGTATCAAAGTCAAATGCTGATGTTATTAAGTATGCAAATTTGCAGAATTCTTCTCACTCCCCTGTGTCTCCAGCATCGCCTTCTTCTCCTACAGTTCCGTCTTATAGTAGATCCTATAAAAAAACTATATTTTTAAAACCCTCGTCTCCTAAAAAGACCCTTCAACGTCTAGGTTATAATAAAGCTGAACATTACAGTTTAGTAAAGGATTATGATGCTCCTGCATCTAAAAATGGTGTCGGGTTAAACCGCGGCACAATTAGCGAAACTGTCTTCTCCATCTCGGATGTAATCCAACTTTTAACTGAAATTAAAGCTATCTCTAACTCTGAACACAATGTTACCGAACAACGCCGCCCAACTATAGACTCTTTAACTCAGTTAAAATCCTCTTATGGATCGCGGACGCGACCAAATAATCCAATGGAATTGCAGAAGCAATAAAAATGATTTACTTCATTTACATAATAAACTCGAGCCTTTCGTCTCGACTCTCTCAGAGACATGGCTACGACCGGATTCGATTTTTCGAATTCCAGGTTATGTCATTCTCCGGCATGACAGGCCTGACGGCTATGGCGGTGTTGCCATAGTAATCAGGAATTCTCTCCCCTATTCTTTATTTCCCCTTCCTTCCTTCAGCGATGATTTTTCAGTTATTGCTGCTATTGTAAATAAAATTTGTATAGTTTCTATTTATTTCTCTCGTCCTAATGTAAATATTTTTTCTCAACTTAATAAACTGTTCTCCATCCTTCCCTCGTCATTCTTGATTTTAGGCGATTTTAACTGTCAACATCAATCCTGGGGAAGTACTGCTTCAAACTACTACGGTGAGCAGTTGTTAGATATTATAGATTCCCATAATATTTGTATTTTAAACACTGGGCTACCAACTCGCCGTACTGGCCCGAAAGAAGGTGTCAGTGTTCCCGATCTATCATTATGTTCTCCAGATTTGGCTTCGATTTTAGACTGGCACACTATTCTGTGCTTAGTCCGTTACTTTATATTATTTATACGTATGATTTGGAATCATCACTGAAGGGATCAGCTCGAGTGTTGCAATATGCAGACGACCTCCTTATATACAAATCGGGCCAATGAATTGAAAATAATTGCCAAGCACTAAATTCTACGCTTTTGCATTTGAGGTCGTGGCTAGACCGGAATGGTCTAGAATTATCAGTTTTAAAGAGCAGGGTTGTAGTGTTTTCTAGAATGCGTAGGCCTCCTCCAGTTGAAGTAAAATTTGATAGTGTGATGATTCCCTCGACTAACGATGTTAAATTCTTAGGAGTCGTTCTTGACTCTAAGCTCACTGGTGGTCCTCACTGTGAATATGTTGCTGCAAGATGTGAACGTAATTTAAATATACTCAGATGCCTATCTGGCGTCTGGTGGGGAGCTCACCCCTGCTCCTAGAAATTGATTTACAGCGCTATAGTTAGAAGTGTTATCGACTACGGTACTTTCTTGTTGGATCCAGGCAATGGCTGCTTTCAAAAAGTTAGACAGTATTCAAGCAAAAGCAATGAGAATAATCTTAGGCGACATGAAGTCGAGCCCAATCAACTGCATGAGAGTCGAATGTCTAGAGCTTCCCTTGAACTTAAGACGACAATTTCTCTCGAATAAATTCTTATTTCGCAGTGCCCAATTCAGTAACCACCCTTTGATCGCTAAACGATCGTGTTTGACTACTCTTATTTCCACTTGTAATTACTGGAAAAATAAACGCTCACCATGTCTAGTTGAAAGTTATAAAAAATTAACATCTCTCAAGGCTCCTATTCATCAATCAACGTCTAACCCTTTATTTATGTACAGTTATGAATCTCTTACTCTCTCTCCTTATATTCATTTTAAAATAGGTCTCACAAAAGTTGAACAGAGTCAAAAACTAACATTTAACTATATAGTTGATACAAAATGGCGGTGACGGTGGCATCGAATATTCACAGACGCATCTAAGCATTCTCCTGATGGCTGTGTAGGTGTTGGCATACTTCACTCAAATTATGATATTATCCAAAAAACCAAACTTCCTCCTGCGGCTTCTGTATTTTCTGGCGAGTGTTTCGGATTAGTGAACGCTGTAGAATACATTATTTTGATGAAACTTCGAAAGACCGTCATTTTTACAGACTCATTGAGTTCCTTACAAGCACTAGCCTCGTTTCCGTTCGGCTCTCATTTTCAGTTTCCTGTAATTTCAGAACTCAGAAATTTGTTACTAAAGTGTTCGGGATTAAATTATTCGATATCTTTTGCGTGGATTCCTTCTCACTGCGGGATATCTGGAAATGAGAGGGTGGATCGAATAGCCAATGAAGCGGTGGAGTTTGGCGATGTTTATCCATATAAGAATTATGCTCACGACTTGGCAATCCTCCCAGGAGTTTATCTCAGGGAATCCTGGAATGAATCCTGGGTCGCAGACAACTCGAAGGGTAAACATTATCGAACTATACAGCCATCCATTCTTGTCAAGCCCTGGTTTTGGAGACTGAGATTCGGTAAAAGGGTAACTACAATCTTGACTCGTATGCGTCTGGGGCATGTCTGTACCCCGGCCCACCTTGCTAGGCTCAATATCTTCGGCAGCTCCGCCTGTGAATGCGGATTTGCTGAGGGTGACCTGAACCACATTATCTTTGCTTGTTCTCGACACGATCGTGAATCTCTCCTCGAAGGTCTTACTTCCCTTCGAATTCCTTTCCCTTTATCCATATCCTGCCTCCTCTCAATGTTGGATCCATCTGTTTATAAGCTTTTAGCAGATTTTATTATTAAAAACAATATTAAAATTTAGATTACATGTAAATATTCCTATTAGTATTATTCCTTATCCTGTACTTCATTAATATTATTTTCCTTATGTCATTTTATTTTGATTACTGATCTTTTAATATTTTTCCAAATTCCGTTCCTTCCGATATTTTTTTACCCTTTTCCCGTTTCCCCGTTTTTACCTCAGGCCACACAGTGCACAAACCGTGCGGGCCATAAAAAAAAAGATATAAGTGCAACTAAATATTACATAAACCTTGTTGGCATTTGCCGCCACTCGTAATACTTATTTCTTGGATTACTGTTTTAACTAGCAAAGCTTAAAATTCTGAACTAGGAAGATTTAGCTCTCAGGGAATAGGAGACGCAGCCAAGTGGAATGATTGTTTGAACCATTCCATATTTGCATTGATGCACTACTACTTTGACCTAATAGCCAGAGTTTCTATTCTTAATGGTTAAAATTTCCTAAGAATGGCTTGGATTGTGGATCTATTTCAAGCTTGAAAGAAAATTCAAACCGGACCAGGGGCCGTAGCACGCTAGCTTTTATTGCTGACATAAAGCATAAATCCTTTTTTTACGAGTAAGTGTGTGCGAGAGGGACAGATACGTTTACGTGCACGATAAACGCTAGCGTGCTACGAGAGCATGTGTCATGACATGATTGAATCGGAGAAATTCTATAGAAGATTAAAATAGATCGTCATGATCAAGAGATGATTTAACCTCAAGTATCTATTCTGGACTGGACTATATCTGAGGGCTAGACTAAATCGACTTGACATACTTCTACAAAAGAAGAAGCTGATTAACAATTCAAAAATTTTGCGGGTACAATTTCATTTAATTACAAAATCTCACATACACCTTCACACGTTTAGTTGTAGAAATAGTATTACGTAATATGGTTGCCTGATTTTAGTAGGTGCTTAAAATAAGAGAAAAAAGACAACGCTCCAAATCCTTTTGAAGTTTAAGGCCTCTCGTTTATTGAAGCGTCTCGGTAGCGATAGCAACGCGATGCGTTTGCGACTATCACTTCACTACATAGTATAAAGTAAAGTCGCTATTCGCTCCTGTCCGTCCTAAATTCTAATAGTGTATGTTGGGTTTCTTCGCCTTCTTCTTTTAATTCACGCAACGGATTTTGATACGGTTTTCACTGTTTTTTAGAGAATATATTACGAAAGGCTTTTATGTACATTACATGTCGATTGTAATAGTGCAAAGCCGGGACGAGTCGCTGTAATCTATGAATCAACCATCAGCCTTAGGCAATCAGATCGACAAATTTTCTATGCATAATTTTGTCACGCCCGTCCAATAAATGATAGGCTTTAGTCATTGGTCAACTGTCATGCTTATCTTAATGTTCCATTTTTGCTTAAGATCAAGACAAAACTATACAGCGTTGTTAAAAGGCTGACATGTCATCACAAAGTAGCTGCATGTTCATAACTCTTAAGACTTTAGCTATCAAAATAAAATTTAAAGAGTACGTCTTCAAAAAACTATGCCGTAGGTAATTTAATCTATCCACAAAGGCCTTAAAACACGCGACCGAGCTAAACGGCGCCTATCAGTGACAGGACTGTAATGAAAAGCGCTGGCTGCCAGCTCCGGCTTATTAAAATGCTAATTACGATTACACCACGCGTGAATGTGTTTTTTGATGAAAATTGCAAATTACTTTTTACCTGATTTAAATGTAAACAATAAAATCATCATGTATGAATAAAATTTTAATATTATACTACCGATTTGCAAACCAAATACTACTTAATAATATCAAGCATAAATGTTGTTAAAAGTTTTATGAAATTATTAACACTAGAAATAACACCCCCTTCCAACGGCAGTCGGGTAAAAAC
Source organism: Ditula angustiorana (assembly GCA_963691745.1). Classification (NCBI taxonomy): domain Eukaryota; kingdom Metazoa; phylum Arthropoda; class Insecta; order Lepidoptera; family Tortricidae; genus Ditula; species Ditula angustiorana. The sequence goes on from OY829472.1 coordinate 17,706,842, forward strand.
TGGTCTATCGGTGTCGGACACGCATCCGCTAAGGGATCCACAGAATTCCGGTTATGACCTTATCGTAATCAGTTAAAGTTCTTTTAACAAAGCGCAAATATAAGTTTGTCAGTAACTTAAATTTGCGAATATTATATATATTGTTTCGAATTAATTAATTTTTAAATTAGATTTTTAACTTTTTTATTTTCTTTTCTGTGATCGCTTTGTTTCTTTTGTTGTAAATAAATTCTTGTTTCGAATAATATTCGTTGATTGTGTTTGTAAAGTTCTACATGTTTTTTTTCAGCATTTTCGACCCTGTAGCTGAAAAATTTGAGGGGTACATACTTTTACATACGCGTATATATAACCGACTTTATTGACTTAGATTAAAAAGCCATGTCAAAAAATATAATATTACAGGTACTTTGTTCAAGCAAGACCTATTTAGAGATTACCCTCTCGACTATTTACAGTCCACGTCAAAGAGATGTTTACACTTTTTCGCCTTATTGCAATGGAATAAGGTAATAAAATGTAAACGTATCTTTTGCATCGACTGTACAATAATATTCTTCATCAAGTTATTTATGTGGGTATGGGGTGTCACCCTTTAATTCTTATTTACATAATTTTACCATTTTATTACAATAGTGGTTCACATGAGACTATGAGACATCAAAATTACAAATATCTTCCTAATAAAATTTGGTTACCGAAATTTCTTTCGATTTTTATTTTAAATGTTTTTAACATTCAAATCATTAAATTAAAATTGTTATGACAACACAAAGAAAAATTAGGGCAATGGCAGGACTTGAACCTGCAACATCAGCATTCCGTGCCTTGCGTTTTCCAGTGTCGCCACACTGCCGCTGCCTACCCTGCGAATTTTTCAATGTGCTTCGTCTTACGGTTGTTACATTATTGATTTTAAGGGTACAACTACCCTCGGTGTCATCTATATGAAACTTTTTTTTTACAAGTTATCATATTCAACTGGGTACCTTTACAGCTACCGTCAGCTGACGAGAGATGGCGCCGTTTTGCTATTAAATTTTTGTAACCGAAATTTCTTTCGATTTTTATTTTAAATGTTTTTAACATTCAAATCATTATATTAAAATTGTAATGACAACACAAAGTCAAACAAACAAACAAGTCACCGAGTGTTACCGCACCTCTTGTCCGTTATTGTTTTACTACTTGTCATTTATTTCAAAAAGTAGCGTTTGAAGAAAAAGTCTAAAGCACAGTTTTTCTTCTTTTAACTGAGTACTTCAATTTTAGAAAAAAAAACCGAGTACTGTACTGCCTTAAGATAAATTATTTAGAATATTGTCGTTTTTTAATAAGATCCTACTAAAAAAGTAACCGATTCCATAGATTATGGTACTGCACTCACAAACCGAATGTCATAAAATTGTAAAGTTGATGTAGATAACCATTAAAAATATATATCTCCAAAGAAGTAGGGAAAGGAAAAACGATATTTTAGAAGTTATAGCGATACAGAGTTACATAAAATGAAATGTTATTTTTTTTCTTCTGAAATATGCTCATTCCAGTCCAGATAAAAAAAAATGGAAAGTGTAGTGTTAGAGTACAAAAATCGCGCAAGTAACGTCACTGGTGCTGTATGCAGCGTGATGGAGTTTTGTTTCGACGCTTGCCGGTTATCATTTTACTACTCCTGAAATTTTAAAAAAATAGAGGAGATAAAAAAAAATCCTTTTTGTTTAACGAATTCTGTCAAAATTGGAAATAAAGTCATAAAAATACCGTATAATATTATTCATATCTCTATTAATTTTATTACTTTTGCAACACTTAAAGGCCTCTGAAGCATGACCAGAACTATTTCGCAATTATTAATTTTACAGGCAATAAACCACAATGATATTCATCCACAATTTAAATGACTACTAGAATCTTCCATTTGTAGTTTAAGGGAAATAATTTATTATATCACTTGCTTTCTTTAGCCAGTTTATTAAATAGCTTTTTAAATTAAAATCGATTTGATAAAAAAAAGAATCGCGGCGAAGATATCACGTAACGTAAACAAAAAAAAACTTGAATTGAAAACCTATTTTTTGATGTCCAATAATAAAAATAGTCAACGGATTTAACTCTGTGCTTTCTTAGGTTCGTGTTTAATAATTTATACAATGAACTACAAAAAATAATTGTAAATGTAAGTAAGTAAGTGTGTGATAACCAAAATAAATAAGATTCATGATCAAAGGATTACTATTAAAAAAGTATTTTTAGATAGTTTCACAAGCATTGAAGGGAAGGGAAGTTATTGTAAGGGCCATTTAAATAAGTAAAGGTGAAATTAATTAGGAAATAATACATAGCCAGTTTTTTGGTTGCATGGTTATAATTTCAATTTTTCAATACAAACTGCGATACGACCACGGTATGAATACAATAGTCGTTTTTTTCGTTGTGGATCTTTCATAGAAATGAACGAAACAATAGGCTGAGCGTATCCGTTTGAATAGCGATCAAACGCTATCGCTCACCGGCAGGCGCCTATCCCTATATAAAGCGCCAATATTACGCGGTTTTAGCTATACCTACCGGGAGAAACCGCTTAATATCGGCCCTGTACGGAACAGTTATTTCGAACATGATTAGCCCGGGAGTTCAGTCAGCTAAACAAAAAAATAATTCCTGTTTTATAAAACAAGAAACCAGAAATTGCTGCTATGGCTTTGGCTCTATAAAACGTTTAAAAGCCCCGAATAAAGAAGACAGCGCACAAAACACTGAGCTCTTCTGGCAATTCGTAATGGCCGTTATCGGTTACTATCGCTATATCACGAGCGAGCTTAAGGCGCTTTTTGTCTTGTTAAATATTACGTATGGCACTTCTGAGTTTGTCGCCGTAAAGTTTAATTTGAAGCGGTAGAGCACATGAGGTTAATATTCAGTCAAGAGTCATGTAATGGACATGGTAATATTATACCAAGGGATTTCCAGTTCAAGCTAAAACTGATAGTCAAATACTCAAAAAAGCCTTAATGGTTTGGCTAAGATGTTTGTTTTAGAGCAAGCGTTGAAGGGAGCAACTGATTTTTTTTGTACACGCTCACATTAGTTGTCGTTGCAGAGCTCAATTCTAACTAAAGTCTATTAATTTAATAAGCCTTGGATAAAATTTCGTTACTTTTTCAACAAAAACAGATATTGCAAACCTTTACAAAAACAAAACTTCCGGTAGTGTGATTAAAACCAGCATTTAGTTTAATTTAGCACACACCTTTAGCACTATACATTTTTGTTTGAAATGAGAATATTTTAATGACAGTTGTCAGTCAAAAGACAAGACAAAAATTATACAAAAGTTCAAATAGTTCGTAGTACAAAAATACACCTGATACAATACTTAACACGTATTTCTGCCTGGAAAACCCTTTTAGAATGCTGAATAAAAAAAGTACATTAATTGTTAGTTTCTGAAAGGTACTTCTAGGACATATAGCTCATTTACTTTGATCTAACTTCGAGAGTGAGGTCAATTGTCGAATCTAACTCGATTGGACAGCGTTGGAAAAGCTACGCAGCATCTTCTCGTCCGAATAACCGCAGTGTATGTTAAGACTTCTTTGATCAATGTGTTATTCACTTCTTAGATATATACATTAACACCTTGATCCTAGTTGGTCTTAATAAAAAGATTTGATTTGAAATGATACAGACGAAGTCTACATAATCAAACTGTGAGTAATCACCTAAGCGAGAAGTTTTTTTTTATCAAAACAGATTAAAGTAATGTCTGAGTGAAATTTAGGGTTTGCGTTCAATTTTCTGACGATGTATCATTTCCTATGATCGGCATGCACTATTTTCAGATTTTTCATGGTACCGCCATTATGTGTCTTACTATACAATCGGCCCAGTATCGGACTCATCTAAGATCTTGTGCTAAATGATAAAAAAAGTAGTGACGTATCATTCCACCAGTGAGAACCCAACGATTGCATATTAATCAAAAACTTTATTTAATAATAAATAATACTAATCACAATCACAACATTTAAACCCAAAGAATATTAATCCATTCTTACCTTTCCTGTTACATACTTTAAACAAGTGCAAAGTTCTGCTTAAAAAATAGGAAATAAGAAAATAAGATTAGCTTAACTGTTTTGATACCAAATTTCGTAACAATGGTAAAAATAAGCCCTGAAATCACGTTACAATCTTTGTTATATATGTCTTCGTAGATACAGACCAGACACCAATAAATAAATTGCCAATGGAGAGAGAGCGAAGACGGCAACAACTGAATTGAATGCAAAGGGGAAACATACATTTCTGGATGGCAGCGGTGAGATATTTAACGACATAAAGGATCATACATAAATAACGTCAATCTCATAGAGAAGGTGGTCAAACGGATGATACAAAGATCATACTAAGCGTGACAAGAGGACGGGGTCTTGAAATCTTAAATATTGTGTAATTATTCCTGAAGACAATTGCATTAGCAGGTAAGATAGAGTTAAGGATAGTGAGCATTAAGAAAAACTTAATGTTGAAGCATCTCAGAATATCACTGTGAGAATCATAGATTAGATTAGATATTTTTATTTTTTCTTGAAAATTCCAACACATTTTATGTCAAATATTATGGATTCACAAAAATATCATAACGATAATAATAATAATATGTGGAAACATAAGTGGCGAGTTGGCAATAAGTTTAAAGTCCAGTTACACCTCTCTACCCTTAGCCTTCCGCACCGGTGTTGCCTCTGAGCCATTTAATATGTCGCTTTTAAAGGGGGCCCATCTAGCGGAGGGCGAGTCACCGTCTGCCAAGATCACTTTTATTTGAGACATTTTAATTTGGCAGATGTCCAGATGTCTCACGCAATAGTCCAGTCGTTAGTCCATCGTTTTCCCCCATGTAGTCTTGTACGGTTTAGATCCCATCTTTCCACAATAGCCTTTACGCCTGGCGGGGCTGCGTCTGCTCGTGTCCCTATGATGCGGGCAGGGACAGCACCCGCCCGGTGTATCCATCACATTTCATTAAATTGTCTAAAGGGCCTCTACGTGTTGGCTTCGGCTCCGCGTACGCCTCCCAAAGGTCCGGGGCACTATTGTCCCGTGAAAGGGAAAGACATTCATAATAATAATAAAAAATTGAAAAAATTCTTACATAAAAATAAAAGCCTAGAAATAAGCGTAGAGAATGTCAAATACAGATGTCTAGATTAAATAATACCAAAAATTATATGTTTACAAATATAAAATGTTAATTAAAGTTAATAAATCACTATATATAATCTGTGAAAATGTCATCCAAATTAGAACATATTATTTACCTTCGTATCATATTTACCTTACACAATACTCGCAGACAAGGAATCAAGGATTTTTAAATATCATCGTTATCATCAAACAGCTTTAGACGAGTTATAAAGTACACTATGAGGAAAAATTCTCTTTACGAAGCATAATCAAATCAACCGAAAAGAAGTGGGTAGAAATTCTGAATACGTGTGACGTGGTTTATAAAAATTATGATTTTAGAAACGAGTTGATCGGATATGGCACCGTGCGACCGTACTTCGTTGCGTATGTTCGTTTATCGCAACCATGATGGCTTACCTTTAAATAGTAAGGCGCTCAGGAATTTATAGAAGGTAAAAGCTAAAGCAGTATAGCGGGCGATGACTCATATCCCTTATATGTAGACTAGATATCGAATTAACAATATTGTCAAATATTTTTGGGGTTATGTTAAATATTTAGCGTAAGCCTCCGTTATAGGGGGAAATCTTCCAAAAATCAATATAATTCGTAGAATTTACATGTGTTATGCAGTGTGTATATGATTCGCAGAACTGATAGCAGTTGCGACAGTGCAATAGCGACCACGTAGTGTTTACATTCTCTTTGGCGACCACAAATATGAAGTGTGGGCCGCTGCCCTTTAAGGTGGATCGAAGATTTGATACAACCTCCGGGAAACTACTGGAAGCTGGCAGACAAGGCTGATATTTGAGAAGAGTTATGATCATGATAATGGTAATAAATTATTACGAATATCCAGCCTTACAACGGCTGTTTATTACATTAGGAAATTATTTATCAGCTTGAATCAGGTACCACTCACTCTACGTAAAATTTTGCTTACATTTATTTAACTTATTTATTCGTACATAAACAGAACCAAGAAATATTAATCTATTTTATTTGCAAACAGTTTAAGAGTTTTGTTTACTAGCACTACTTTATTTCTATATTTGTTTGTTCATTTGTTTATTAATATTCTTTATATAAAGCTAGCAAGTCGATTTTGACCCATTTTCTGTGCATGTGTAATTTTAATAACTATGTATTATGAAAACATTGTCAACCAAAAAGCCCACCTCTATAAGCATATTATGTGTTAATCTTATCTCAAATGAATATAAGGACATCTTCCTGAATGATTAAACTGTACAAGGCAAACTTAACTTGAACGTTACTAAGGTCGACGGATAATTGAATTTATTCCGGTAACTCGTTCTTAACTTCTATTTCCATATAATCAACAGTTTGCCCTCGGCCAAGTATGTAGGAATAGAATGATTTAATAGAGACTTCGGAGGAAAAGTCGCGACCCACCGCGACCTTGCCAAGAGCCGCGAAGTTTGCCAATTTATAAAACTGAGTTATATACGAAATTAAATAACGCTATATCGATGGAAACTTTGGTAATAATTTCTTGAACGCCCAAAACTTGGCCCACGGCCCCCGGTCCCACTTCCCGTAATTAATAGGATTGGTTTTGATTAAGCAAATAAATGATTCCTTTACGATTTTAAACATTAAAGTTTGGACTTTTCGGGACGCGCAATTAAATGGTTTGTATAACTTGACTAATGGATCTTACAGAGCAAGCGCCCGCGGCTTATTCCTTGATTTTTGAGAAGCTAACTTAGAATATTAGTCGATCGATTTCCGAACACAGCACAAACTCGCATTATTATGGTTTTCTCCAAATTTTCTTAGACGGTAAAACCTAAGTTTTTTTTTTAATTATTGGTTTCATTTCCAGTTTTTATTGCAGCATTATACTATCGTAAATCGAAACTAATTGCGTTGCTAGTAATGAGGTGGTGTATTAGAATCCAGACATGAACACGAGTATTTTTTCACTTGCTAATCCAACCGCTAAGCAGTGGAGAGCAAGATTGCCGGTGCACAAAATGAATTCCATCTGCCGTTTGGGTTGGCATCGCATCTGTAGTCCTTGCTGTTGCGGATGTCTATGGGCAGTGATTGTAACTAACCATCAGCTGACCCACTTGCTGGTTTTCCTTCCTATTTATAAAAAAAAAATACTTATACAGAAGAATGCATCAGTGCCACTTATTTTCAACGAGCTCTCTTGCGACTGAAATTCATAGTTTTCATACTTTATTGTTTTTTGAATGCTGAGTTGAATACCCATTTCCTATCAATGAATTTTAAATTATTAAACCGTTCGAGTGATAAATGTCATTTATATTTCAGCGATGCGCGTAAAAGCCAATATTAATCGAAAAACGTTCGTTCTCACAAAATTCCAGGTAAAATATTTACCTTAGTATTATTTTTATTCTCTGAAAGGCACAAACACATCATAGACCTAATAAGTCAGCAATAAAATAATGTAAATTAGGTTAGTTACAATGCCATTTCTGGTTAAGTAAAACAAAACTAGCCGTTTAATTATAAAATTATTAATTCAAACTCATACCAACAAGTTTTTACCCGCGGCTTTGCCCGCGGTAATAAGTGTCCTGTTTTAATCCAGAGCGTGATCTATCTGCCTTACAAATAACATCTAAATCCGTCCAGGCTTTAATTGCTGATTTAGAAACAAACATCGAAACATCATGGTTTTCATATTTAAATATTACGAGCTTTTACAGTCAGCAACGAAAGTCGCCGAACACAATAACGTTACAAAAGTCCCTAAACAGGTCATTTGTCCATAAGTCGTTGAACTGCGTTAAGAGCAAAATTACATTTACACCATGAAATACCAAAAGTCGCTGAACAGCGCTATTCCAAAAATTACAGGACAACATAATTCCAAAAATTGCTGAACAGCCTAATTACAAAAGTCGCTGAATAGTGTAATTTCAAAAATTACGGGACAGCATAATTCCAAAAATTGCTGAACAGCTCAATTACAAAAGTCGCTGAACACTACCATTGTTTAAATATTTGGAAAAGTCGCTGAATTGTATATGTATAATTACACACACAAAGAAAAATTAGAGTAAGGGCAGGACTCGAACCTGAAACCTAAGCATTCCGTGCCTTGCGTTTGCCAGTTTCGACACATTGCCACTACCATACCCTGCAAATTTTTCAATGTGCTTTGTCTTTACGGTCAATTACATTATTGATTTTAAAGGTATTAAGGTAATATGAGCTTTATTTTAAATGACATAAGATTTTATTTTATTTTATTTCGGGTCAATGAATATGTTACTTACTACAAGTAAAGTGAGAAATTGACATAATAGAACCAGTATGACATTGACGATACGCGATAAGATTCAATTTATTTATTTTTTCACTGAGCTCATCTCTTCGAATTTTGAATTTTGACAATCACTGAGAAGAGTACTCACTTGTCAGTTAGCGTTTCATCTCTTTCATTTGGAGTGTAACCTTAAACTAATTAATCAATCGGACATGTTCAGCAACTATTGATAATTTATAGATCAGCTAATTCTGCAGTCAGAGATGTTCAGCGACTATTGATATTGTACATATCAGCTAATTATGTAGTCAGACATGTTCAGCAACTATTGAAAAATCGATGTTTATTGACTTTTGTTATTCTCAAATGTCCACAGACATTTGTACATTAGCCTGTTCAGTAACATATGGAACTTTATAGTGTGCAGGTGTTTTGGAAATTAGGATGTGTTCATGGACTTTCGTTGCTGACTGTACCTGCGGCTTCATCCGCGCAAGATAATTTGTGCATCTTACGGTATAAAATGTATTCTATGTTTTATTCCAGGACATGATATATTATGTCTGTCAAATTTATGAATCCGTCCAGCCGTTAAAGAGTGATTGAGGAATAAAAATCCAAACATACAAATATCCAAACATCATTACTTAACATTCATAATAATAATAGTAAGTGTTGAGGTTGCATTAAAGTGTTTTTATAATGTTCAAATTTTGAATTGTTATTTTGATGTGTTCCTTTTTAGCTATGTCACTGTGATGTCAAACGAAAAATATATCGGCCCAATAAAGACACATAACTGAAGAAAATCTTGGTTTTTATAAGTAAGTAAAATTAATTGGACAGTTGCTGTCATCGATTGAATAATATCGTCGTGAGAGAACACTTTAAGTGAATAAATATTTATTGTAATAAAGAATCTTTAGTGGCTTTAAATGTAATACCGTTGCTCATATTCCCTTTCATCCCTTTATAAAAAAGTTCCTTTTCCTTCCAGCACGGCGTGTAATTACAGATAGCCAGCGCCGGTCCCTCGCGTGTTTTCACAAAGAGATCGGCGTTCTGATAACAATTCACTTATAACAAAGTTTTTTGCCTTTGTTGATCTTCAGCTCAAGGGACATCTAGCCAAAGGGTGCCACGCTGTGATCTGGGAAGGGATGGGACGTTTAGCATTATTACTGTAACATACCTGTCTTTAGTAGTATTTTTAACCGTCAATTTCACATTTATTAACAATTTTTCAATATAACTAGTGAAGTGACTCACCCTCGCTCTGAGACTAAATACGACATGATACGATCAAAGATAGACATCTTCGATCGCCCCTGGTAGGTAGTACAAATATGTACCTGAATGTAATGGTTTAAGTTGAAAACTCTACTTTGAGGGCTTTTCTGCTTACTTGTAGCGTAAGCCCTGCTTTGATATCGAATTCGAAGGTTCTAGCATAACGGCTTTAGGTATGTGAGCTGGTAGTTTTTTGAATATTACAAGCAACTTTTGAATATTAATTCCTTATTGGCCCCTTTTAACATCTTTTTGTTTGTTTCGTTAAGTTAAGTTACACAGTCTAGTTTAAAATGCTTAGTTCCGCTTAGTTGCCATCATAATGGTCTTGTTGTATCTTTATAGAAAAAAAAAATATTTTGCAAGTATTTTGCTGAGTCTACCAGCGCTTCGGAAAATGGAAGATTCTGCTCGGAAAGAGGGCCGCAAGAAACTTAGTAGCTTATCCCTTATTTTTTGTTTTCTCTTTTCAAAACAAATTACAGAGCAATATACATGTAATGTCTATAGTAAGTACTTAACACAAACAATAACTATAAATATATAAAAAAGAATTGATTACAATAAATAAATAGAAAACGAGCTTTAATAAGTGCGTTTTTTTAATGAAATAGGAAGGCAAACAAGCAAGTGGGTCACCTGATGGTAAGTAATCACCACCGCCTATAGACACCCGCAACACCAGAGATTGCAGAGGCGTTGCCAGCCCAGTGGGCTAAGATAGAATTTCTTTTGTGTCAGTAATTACACCAGCTGTCTTGCTCTCCATGCCAGAACACAACAGTGCAAGCACTGCTGCTTAGCGGCAGGATTAGCGAGCAAGATGGTGGTAGCGATCCGGACGAAACTTTCACATGGTCCTACCACCCGCAAATCCCGCGTTCAAATGAACTGGACACCTAGCTTGTTAGACTAGTTCTCCTTAATAATTGTGAAAGAAAGTAAATGTATCCAGAGTTTATCCTACCGCTTGATATTTTTATTAATCTATTTCTTTACTATTTATTAATAACTTTACTCATTATCAACGATAAATTATTTTGAGTTACTTTCATTTTCATTAGTTTCATTATTATTTCGTTATAGTTAAATTATGATCCTCGGTGAGCGAGGGTAAACATCGTTCCATCGTAGCCCACCATACTGCTAACTGATGTTTGCATAACGCTTTTCTCCTTGACATGTTTAATACAAAATGTTGGCGTTGATTGATGCTACTTGGTCATTTACGGGCTGTACTCTGCGATCACAAAGCCAGTAGAAGTTGCAACAATTCACACCTATTCGACGTTAAATTCACAAACTATAACAAACGAAAGTTCAAAAGACAAGAGAGATCAAAATAGCCAAAATGATAATTTTGTGTTTGTTTTGTATGTAGGTAATTATTTATGTTAAGGATATAAAGCTGATAGAAGTTTATTAGTAGATATTCGATTATGATTTAAAAAGATTTTCATTTGGTTTTGTCTTGGTCATAGTTGGAGTGAAAGCAAAATTTTTATTTATTTCAATCATGTCACAGTTTTTTTTTGCGCTTCACTGAGTATACTCATAATCAGAGGAGGGCGAGAAAACACTAACAGTTTCATAGCCGTTGTATAAGTTAAATGTAGCGCTAACATATTTTTATGGATCCAGAGTTTGAAATAAAGTTCAAATAACAATAATAAAAAGTAAAAGCCGTCCACAAGAATCTCATAATAATCTCGGCACACGGTTAGCCATCAACTTACAAACAAATCACATTTTTCAGGTACTGATGACAGGAACGAATTATAGAGCCTCAAAACCCGAACGGTCGGAGAGTTTTTGTGAGCCACGGTGCGAGCTTTTGGTACTGCGAGCAGATTATAATGTCGAGGCCGTCAGGTGAAGTATATTATGTCAGTAGCAAATATATTTTTGTCGATTGAATCGATTAAATCGTTTGTTACTCACTGGTAACTGATTTTGTTGTTGTCATATAAAAATCTCATATAATCGTCATATCGCAAGAGTATATCAATGGATGATTATAAATACTGTCGTGAAGCGATACTTTAAAAAGAAAAAACTAACTACTAAAATAAAAAAAGATAAATCAAATGAAACTGAATTTATTTCTAGGAATTTAAGAAATTTACATAAAGATAGAGATAAATAACAACGACTGGGTAGAGTTGGTGATAGCGTAGAGTATTTCAGTAACAATGGAGTTAATGGAAAGTAGGGCACCGGAGGGGCGAAGAATATAGGGTGATGGGCATTCGAGATCATGAAGACCGGAGAGCAGGCAGAATGGTGGTAGTAAGCGCGGCGGTAGTACACAGGGTGATCAGTTAATATTCAATGATAACTGTAAAATTAATGTATTTAAACATATTTCAATTAAAAAATTAAAAGGATTTAAATTTTAATGCTATTTATAATGACAACACAAAAAAGAATTAGGTTAGTGGCAGGACTCGAACCTGCAACATCAGCATTCCGTGCCTTGCGTTTTGCCGGTTTCGCACATTACTACTATCAACTGTCTGTTGTTCATTAGACAAAACCAGTGAACTTTTTGTTTTTTTTCCAGCGACTTGCAATGCGATAATAGTATTTTATGCAACTGTTTCATAATGAGGGGTCTTAAAACAGGAGTGTGATTTTATGAAACGAGCGTCAGCGAGTTTCATAATAGGATCACACGAGTGTTTTAAGACCTAATTATGTACAGTTGCATACATTACTTTATCTACACACATATCATAAGTACTCTATGATGGGTTCAGAAGCCATAAGGCAATGACCTGCATTGCTATTAGCTACTAGCGCTAGGTACCTATTAAATATCTATAGACTGTACACATTAAAATAATGTAATATAAAATGAATTTGAACAAATATAGAAACAAATTATAATAAATCTCATAATAATATTGGTTGTTATGTTGGTCATTGCCTACGGTTTCTGAACGCATTATAGGGCTATTATGATATATGTGTAGATAAAGAACTTTGTGAAACGTTTACTATGCAAAGGCAAGGTTACAATGACATAATTCACCCTATTGAATTATCGATAATGATATCGCTTCGCTACTAGCATATTAAACTTTGCGAGTAGAAGGAAAATCTTTTTAACGTACGTTGCTACACAAAATGTGTTCTAAACGAAATACGTAGGTACTACTAGACAGAATGCGTGCTGGATAGCGTTCTGAACGCAGTAACAATTAAAACACAATTTGGACAAGAAGTTAATTAATCTATTGTTTTACGATCTTGAACGAAAAATAATAATTAACGTCTACTAACAGCGCCCACCCCATAGTAGTATAATAAAGTCGTTTAGGTTTAACTTAAAGCATTTCACCGGTAAGTTTGTAGGGCTCAATTGAATCGTGTTAATGGCGGTGCAAGCAGGCCACTCTCATTAAAACTAATGAGCATAACGCTTTGGACGTTGTAACAGTTGAGCGAATCACAGCCTTTACACATTTGGACATTTCTTGATTTGAATTAAGAATTTATGCGAGCTTGTTGCAAATACTTCAAAGTTAGATTTAAGTATAAAGTTCAAAGTTATTAAGAACTAAGAAGACGTTTGATTTTTTATTTATGCACGGAATGTAATTTTTACACAATTTAAAAATTAATTTATGATTATTGGCGAGTGCAGCACTTAATGGCACACATCAACTTTTGGGGATTAGCGTAAATCCCAGGAGCCAAAGCAAAGTCAAACGTATTGTGAAGTATATAGCAAATTTTGTGAATGCCCTTCAGCTTGTTTCATAATTGAAGCTTCAGGTGAAATAAGCACTAACAAGAGGCTGCCGTAAATTAGGCATTTAAAAAGCTTTTTTCCCTTGTCGAAATACTCTCGTTTCAAGCGTTACACGACGACCGATATTTGTTCGTAACGAGTTTCAAGTCATTTGATAACAAAATTGAGCTCCGCGCGGGTATCTTCAATTTCAATTTAAGGTTTAAACATTTTTATTCAGCCGATTCCCGCAACCTATGATACATGAATTTAATCCGACTTTTACACGAGCTTTGATATCTCACTGTGAAAGGGCCTAAAAGGTGTGTAATTAATTAATGTTTAGAACCTGCATGCGAGTTGATTTATAAAAAAAATATTTGTTAGCAGAAACGTTTGCTCGGCAAAAAATGTTTCTAATACCGGGTCGCGCACTGAAAATCAGTCTGTTTTTATCTTACGATTTTTGCTGTAACTAATTGTATTCAACTTTATATCCTTCCTACAAACTTCTAATAGCACTTTAAACAACTTTTATTTAGAAAAACGTACATCATCGGTACTATAAAAGTCTTATACTTAATTAAAAAATATCAAAACCCCGCATTGCCCCGCTCGAGGCAGGGTGCCCACTATGCTTGCGGCATTACCTCGCTGCACGGCCAGGCTTTTGGGCGAAAAAAGACCCTTTGGGTCACCAGAGACGCCAACCAGTTTGACCGACATCTCATCTCCAAAGTTTTGGTGTCGGGTGACCACGGCCCCAAAGTTTCTACTGCAAGTGCCGCAAATAATAAAATGTTATCGTTCATTACGGTTGTGGAAATTTGCTAAAAGTAAATTGGCTGCAGCTTTTACGCTGACACTAGTCCAGGCGGCTTGCTAAGTATGTCACCCAGACATTAGTGGGGTTTGTAATATTTAATATACCACCGATCAGTGGAAAGGTGCCATGGACAGATGACAGCAAAGCAGGTTGCTGGTGATGTAGATGCCAAGGCTGCCCTATTTTATAGGAAGTGTCGCTTGAGTTCAACTTTTAATAGTGAAACTATTGTAATAATCAAAGCCAAGACATTGTCCCTAACTAATAAAACGCGTTGGCAATTACGATGAAACTAAACGTAAAGAATTTGGTGTCCCCATACAATTGTAAAAAGAGAATATAATATGATGCCAACTCCTTAAACCTTCATTATCCCATCCACTGATTCCGAAGAGAGGAAAGAAACCGTGAGGTAGTTATATGATAGTGGATTCATGTTTCACGGCTAGTTGTAGTATCTTTTCATGACTTGGATACGTGGCGGTACTTGCTATTAATTATCAGGGCTCGAGCTTTTGGTGACGATAATGTCTAAATGTCGTTATTTTACACACAGGATGCTGTGATAAACAAAATAAGTTATATGAATCTTGTTACCGCAAGGTAAGATAATTTAATTTATAGTTTAGTAATAGACAAATAAAAATAAATAAATATCTTGGGGACAGTAAACACCAATTGACTTAGTCCCAAAGTAAGCAACTAAAGCTGCTTGTGTTATGGGTACTAGACAACGGATATACATACTTATATAGATAAATATATACGTAAATACATCGACAATCATAGTGTACATCCACGACTCGGACACAAACATATTCATCATACAAACATTTACCCCTCCCGGAAATCAAACCCGGTACCTCAAGCTCCATAGTCAGGGTCACTAACCACTAGGCTATCCGGCCGTCGCAGTAATGTTTTAGTTTATTTATATACATTGTCTTATTTGTCCGTCTATTTCGACATGTTTGACTGCCTCCAAATGTCTTTTAACATTGTTGATCTTCGGTGTCACATTCTGATCGCAGCAAGAGCAATACAAGTTTTTGTCATGTACCCCTAAAAACAGAAAATCGTAATTATATTCTTGTAAAGATGATATTGTTTAGCGACTTTTTATACAGTAGAAAAAAAACTACATATATCATTGTGAAAAACTAACAAGTGAACAATTACAACGTAATTTTATTGTTCATCTGCATATCAGTCCCAGTCAAAGAGGTTAAGTACCTACTGTTAATTTCAAGTGACGATATCGGTTAATAAGAGAGATTGTAAGTGGTAGCTGTTTACGAAATGACTATTTGAAATCATCCTAAGTGTTGTTTGACGTCATCGGCACCATAAGCTCGAATCCTGTTAGTAAAGCATTTGTTATGATCATTATTTATAATACTTTTAAAATAAAAATAACTGGTCGACATCTGTACATAGGAAAAAGAAGAAGAAAATCTAGCCATAAAGGAGCGAGTTGGACTTAACACACGAAGGGTTCCGGACAAAGACACCGAAAAAACATGCCCTTGTAATATTTTTAGGGTGCTGTACCTCATAAGGAAAAAGATAGACGGACGAACAACAAACTGATCCTACAAAATCACTTCGTTGTCCGTCCTTCCATCTGTCGGTCTGTCAAGATCCTTTTTCTCAGGAACTCGTGGCGAAATCAAGTAGAAATTTGTATCAAATACTCAAGTCAGGAGTTCACTGGAGCTATAAAAACTTCAAAATCAACGCAATCAAAAAATTGTGATGATATACGACAGCTAAAACCTATAGGGTACTGGTGACCTAGCATCATAAAATTTGGCAAGGAGCATTGCCATACGGCAAGAGGAAAAGGAAATTTTTGAAAACCGTAAATTTGTAGTTACATCACAAAAAATATTGAATACAAACTTATTTGCACCAGGTAAACTGACTGCGACCTAAGTCGATGTATGGAGACATGTTTCCAATAGCAAAGTTAAGTTTACCCCTCAATTCAGTTTATCTTTTCGTTAAAGAAATGGTCGGTGCTTATTAAGTTTATACGGAACCCTCGTTGCGCGAGTCCGACCAGAACTTGGTCAGTTTTTTGTTATAGCTGCCATTCTGTGAAAATTTCAAGTGCCCACCTATTAGGTACGGTACAAAAGACATAGGCCTGTGATGGACGGATAGACAGCGGAGCTGTAGTAATAGCGTCCCGTTGGCACCTTTGGATATGGATCCCTAAAACATACAAGCAAGGCTGAAATATGTCTTACCTTACAACATTTTATTGTTGTTGGATGGTTGATTAAAAAAAATTATACTTACTATCTATCAATCTTTACATTTAGTACCGTTTAGGAGATATTGAAGTTTAAAGTGGTTCATTTTCGATAAAGTTAAGAGCATTTATGAAGTCAAAAGGAAACTTTCACGACTAAGAAGGACTTCTTAAATCATCGAAGGTTGCCGCAATTAATAAGTTTTGAAAGAAAACTAGTTAAACCATGAAAATGCCTGAGAAAATCGATTTTATCTTTTGTGTTACACTTAGCATGGCCCAGTTTTATACCTTTACTTCGAAAAAAAAATTAGGTACCTTTATAGTATTTAACTGTTTCAGTGTTATAAACAATCTATATATATAAAATTCAAAGTCTTGACTGACTGACTGACTGACTGACTGATATATAAGCGCACAGCCCAAACCGCTGAAACTAGAGACTTAAAATTTTGTACATAGAAACCTTATATAGTGTAGGCATCCACTAAGAAAGGATTTTTGGAAATTCCACCTCTAAGGGGGTAAATCTAGGATAATAAAAGCCGCACGAGCCTGCGCCGTCTTTTTTGCACCAGTCATTATTACGCAGTTTCTTCCTGGAAATCTACTTGTCTTTTTCGGACATAAATTGTTAATGAATGCTAATAACATTTTAAGCTCAGGCGAACTCACACAGAAATATGTTCGATTACCGACTTCGTAACGTAAAACACGACCCTCGCTCGTACAGCACAAGACTAATTAATGGGAACACCTACAAATTGGCACGTTAATTGCAGTTTACTTATTGTGTTGTTTTAGTCAATTTATATTGCACACAACTCATCGAGGTATAAAGATAAATTGGATGTTTGGATGTTTCGTGTGTTTGTTAATGGCGATCTGTTAAATCAGAATAATGGTCGGTCGCATTATCAACATTCATTTATTTGCAATTAATTGAATGCTGTAATAATAGCAGTGTTGTTGATCGGGCGGCACCTAAAGATCGGAAGCGGATCAGCGATTCTCTTGAGGTCACTCGTTCCAATGGACAGCGATGATCACTTCCCATTCAGCACGCATATGCTAGTGTTTGTCCATTTTCTAAAAAGGCCGCTTTAGCATTATGGAAAGACTTAAGTGCTCCGGTAGGCATCTAAAGGCCTTTCGGATAAGCAGGGGTAACTTTGTTTACAAGTAAGATTCTAGTTTGTACTTAGTATTTCGAATAAATCGTTCAATGAAAAAAAAAGTTAATACAAGAACTATAACCCTGTCCGTGAAATGCAAATACAATTCACTTAGCATAAAGTTTCAGCGCAGATAAGTAGCCCCTGATGTAGTACATTAACCTCCTACTGCTGACCTCACAGTTGCAACCTATGCTGCGGAGCGTCCATTTCACTTAGAGCCCTATCTTTATGTTATAGTCTAATACTTCCCAATTCGAATCCACGAGAGCGAGGTCAAGTTATACTAGCAGTGAGCAGAGAGAGGAGGTACAAATTATGGGAAAGCATTTGTCAAAGTCCTGCTTGCACCGATCGTAACATCTAGTTATTTATATCCTACATGTATAGGCAAGGTACGTCTACTAAGTTGCGATATTTCAAAGTTGCACTGGCATTTGTAAATGCGCAACGGAGCAAATCATTTAATCTGCGGAAGTTAGTACGATTTAAAAGTACGTCTTTTCAGGACTTACAGATACAAGTATTGTTCATGTAATAACATTAATAATATAAGAATCTAAGTGCTGGTTAAAAGATTGATAAGAGCCCATAAAGCGCGATTTTCAGAAAATAATATATTTATATTTTTAATTTGTATGCTAGGTACCAAAAATTATGCAATAATAGAGATTTTTATTAAATTATACTTAAGTCTTGTTTATTTTACCATCGTAATTTTATTTAAATTAAATAAGTATTGGCAATATTGTAGGTAAACAAACCAATAAACATTATCACTACGTAATCGCGCACTTTTCAACAATGAAAATGATCCCTTTACTTGTTTATTACCCGACTACGGCAAAGCCAAAACGAAGGGTTATGTTTTTTAGCAGTATGTATGTTTGTATTTACGTATGTTCCATTGTAGTGCCTAAACGACTGAGCCGATTTTGATGAATGAGGTACCAATCGGTTCGTAATTGTAGTCTGGGTGACATAGGCTATATTTTTTGTGAACAAAATGAAAATGACGAAAATGGCCTAAAAATTTTTTTTGGCTATCATGTCGTCATGGATATCAAATGAAAGAAGAGTAAATTTTGAGCTCAAAAACATAAACATATTTCAATATCAAAATATACCAAGCTACTGAAAATCTATTTACCCATATTTCGTTATCAATAATACCATCTATTGTCCCGTAGCTATATTAAATAAATATAAACTACTGTTTAATTATTGAAGGAGAATTATAGACGTCGTTTATGAGGCATTTTATTTTGTAAAGTATAGGTGTTGCCCGCGACTACGTTCGCGCAGACTATTGTAATAAGACCACAGAATGTGTAACAGTAATTCTATCAGTCAGATGGCAGTCACGCCAATGTAATAAATAACTCAACCTGCTAAATATGAGATCACGGCCAAAGCGTACCTAGCCTACCCCTAATGAAATACCGGCCAAGTGCGAATCGGACTTGCGCACCAGGAGTTCCATGCAAACTTAACACCTATTTTTTATGAATTAGGAAGGCAAACAAGCAAGTGGGTCACCTGATGGAAAGTGATCACCACCGCCTTTAGACTCCCGCAACACCAGGAAGATTGCAGATGCGTTGCCAACCTAGAAAGCGAAGATGGAATACCTCTCGCGCATGTAATGTCACCCGGCTGTCTTACTCTCCACGCCAGAACACAACAGTGCAAGCGTTGCTGCTTAGCGGTAGGATTAGCGAGCAAGATGGTGGTAGCGGTCCGGACGGACCTTGCGCCAGGTCCTATCGCCCGCAAAATAATTGCCAAACATTGCTCTAACAAAAAGATAAACCGGATTGAGGTACAAACTTAACTTTGCTATTGGAAAATTGTAAGCACGTCGCTGTCAGTTTACAATGTGTAAATATAAGTTACTAATCGATAAAATAACTTTTTGAAATGTGGTAACTACAAAATTAAATTTTTCGTACAATTTCCTTTACTTGGGATAAAAGACTTTGTTTCTAACTAAATTACAGGATTCTACGTCATCGGGAAGTAGTACCGAATAGATTTTTGATTCACTTGCGAATGTCTAAATAAATATGTGGCATCAACGGTCATATTTTTTGATTGCGTTGACTTAATAGTTTGATTTTTTCACAGCTCCAAGAGATTCCAGACCTGAAAATTTGATATTAAAATCAATTAGCTCTATGCGTTCCTGAGCAAAGGGGTCTTGACAAACAGACTATCCTGTAAGGGTTCCTTAGGAGATGATGATGAGTTTAGTTAAAACGGAAATTGTTAAAATAAAAATAAAAGTTTAAAAACTGTTACCAGACTACAGAAAAAACTAAAAAGTAAAAAAAAAGTTATAATTGATTACTATCACTGTTCTATAGAGTCTGGCATGTCTTTTGATGTGTTAGATATTACTGTTAATTTACTTTTGTTTAAATCTTCTGGCAGTATCTCATTAATAGCGTAATAATACAAATCAAATGCCGTGGTCTTGCGTGTTTGCTATACTTAATAGTTGTAGTTGACGCACTTTTTACTTTTTCGTTTTTTCCGTAGTCGCGTAACAGTTTTCTAAACTTTTATTTTTATACACTTTATGCTTGTATTTTTATTTGTTTTCATTAAAAACATTTATTAATTATTTGTTTTTAGGGTTCCGTACCTCAAATGGAAAAATGGAACCCTTATCGGATCACTTCGTTGTCCGTCTGTCGGTTTATCTGTCTGTCAAGACGATTTTCTCTCGATCTTAAGAACGCGTGGAGGTATTGAGTTGAAAATAAAATCAAATAATTGGCCTGCAGTCCCTTCAAGTCGTGAAAAAAAAAACAAACTTCTAAGTCAAAACCTATAGGGTACTTCCCGTTGACCTAGAACCATGAAATTTGGCAAGAAGCAAGGTCTTACAGCACAAGTAAATTAAAAAAGCCAGAACCCGTAATTTTGTAGTGAAATCACAAAAAAAAAGTATTGCATAAAAGCACTCCTAGCGCCATCTAGTTTAGAAGTATTAGAACGAAGGAAACCAGCTGTTCACGCGTGTTTAACCGATAACTTTGAATCTTAGTTTACATCAAACTTTACAGATGGCGAAACGATTAGTGGAACGTTTTTTGTTACATAATTTTGATTTAATTTAGTTTTGATTTGATTTAAGGTGTTATTGCCAGTCAGTAGTCACTGACTGGCAATAACACTTTCATTCACTGTCGGGTGTTCAACCCAGTCGTGTTGGTACGGAATCCTCGGTGCGCGAGTCTGACTCGCACTTGACTGGTTTTTAAATAAAAACTTTCATTGATAATTTATGGCTATGCGTCCAATGCTATCTGTTTTTGTTGACAATAAAATGAACAGTCTTTAGAAGGGCTACGTTTTAGTCAATCAAGTTGAAGGTCATTGGCTCATGTGACCATATTAACAGGAATAAGATCTGGGTCATGCCCATGCGTGGCTGTCTTTAGTCAATAGTAGTCGTATATTCGATCAGCAAACTAAAGCGATGCTCAATTAAAGTGATCTGTAAAGTTTTATTTGTTTAGCAAGTCGGGTATAGTACCGCCAAATCATGGTTACATCCCGTAAGCGTAAGGACGTAACGCTTACGACCCTGGAACATGATTGATGCATTTAATAAAAACTGAAATAAAGTCGACAAGAGTGCGAAAAGGACGCAACTAAAACGGACCCTCGCTACTCGTCCAAACTAGGAAGACGGTCAGGGCATGAAATAACGTTATTGCGTGTCATTTTAATTTAAATGATAATTATTTTACACTTATAGATTTTTAAATTAAAATAATGCTCAAAAACAGTCAGACACACGTGTTTGCTACACAGATCAGTGTAATTTGTTCATTTAGAAAGAGAACTCGTGAACAAGTAATTAAAAGTTGTTTCTGTTGACGTGTAATGACTTTTGTTTGTCAGATGGCATATTAATTTGTAACTTGTAATGAACATGAAGAGGGCGTATAATTAGTTCTTAAACAAACATTTAAAAAAATGATGCATTTTTGAAATCCGGACAAGTATTATGTGTGCATATCACTCGCACGATAATGTCTGATGTTCAAATGTTAATTTAGTAAATGCTGCATAATTTTGTTGCGTGTGTGAGATGTTGTATTAAATTATTTTATGTAAATTACCAACCTTTTATTTTTTACAAAATTTTACTGGCGTGATGGGCTGCTTTGCAGTTCTATGTTTAGTTGAGGTCGGAAATAGTTTTAATTCTTGAATTAAAAAAATATCTCGGTATTTGGGTTTCTGGCAGGCGTTTGAGGTTTTGGTCACTTTTTATTAAAAAAACACAGTGAACACCTTTGATTGAAAAGACGAAGTACATTAAATTATATTTGTTTGTAATATAATTTTCTTTCATTGCACAAAATTTTAACTAGGTAGGTACCTAATAATGTGATCGTGTCATCTGAATATTATATTATATATATTATAATACCCTTGTGTGTTTTTAATCCGACTGTATGTTTGTATGTATCTAGTTAAGCTGCTACGGTGCTGTAGCAAGATTAATAAAATTCCAATAAGGACTCCGTACGCAGCAAGCTGCGCAACTTTCTAAATTCAGCTATACTTCGCAATCCTCGTGTTTAATAATATGCGTACAAACCTTCTGTCTTAACCAACTGAGGTAGTTTTTTTATATTCTAATAAACTCTATTTCTCGACCGTACCCTTGGGCTGTGTTTGTATTTCGATTTTTAATGATATAAAGTAACCTGATGTCTTTGTACTTATAAACTATTGTCTAAAAAAGTCCAAAGATTACAAAGGCTTACTTAAGAAAAAAAACTTTTTTCTTCTCATAGTTACTTAAGAATTTAACTTTTTATTGCGGGGATGCAAGATGCGCACCGCCGATCATACCCCGATGTACGAGCTCTATACCGGAGGTCCGTTTCAACCACACTGTAGTTCACCATTTCTTGTTTTCTCTTGACATTCAGAAGTCTAGTGGGCCAGGCCTTGTCACCGCTACTATGTTGTAGAAATGCGCCCTAGTGTTTGACTCTTTCACTGGCTCGATTATTTGCGCTTCTACACTTCGCGATTTGTGTGCCATCTTCGTGGAAAGTGGAAGCCCTTGAACACCTGATTCCTAAGAAATTTGACCGCTCGGACGGTCCAATTACAGACCTATAGCGATCCTATAGAGTATCCTTACTCTCTCAGGTGATGGAGCGGGGAATCTTAAGTATCTTGAGGAGCGCCGGTTGCTAAGTTGTAGCCAATATGGTTTTCACCATCGTTGCTTGACTGGTAATCTTCTTATTGGCTTGACTCAGTTGGTCTAGTTCCGTTGAGCGTATGGCTCTGCTGTTAACCTTGGTATTGCAAGCACATTTGATCGGGTTTGGCTTTGGGCACCTACTTTACACACGTAGACCTACTGCTAGGAACAAAACATTCCTGTACAGTAAGCTTAATTGGAATAAAGATATTTTGACTTTTACTGTCTTTAGCAATGAACTTGCCCCACCAGTCCACATTAATGTTTTTGGTGGATAAAATTTAAATAGCCTCTTATGTCTACCCAAAATAATTAAGTAATAATGCCATCATTTTTCTAAATCTCTTGGTCTACCGGTTTAAAGCTGTCAGTTAAATGTCAGTTACTCGGTAAGTTAGTCAGTAAGTCATTATGGCTGTGATAAGTTTAACAACATTGTAAACATGAAAATAAATATGTATATTAAGCCCATATTATACAAACAGTGTAAACTGTTTAAATAATGTTGTTTAATATAACGTTTCAGACTATTAAGATTTTACTAAAAGTTTTACATTTGAATACAGTTGAGGCAATTTTGGATGTTTCCTAAAAGTACGAGACCCTCGTAACTACCGGCCTACGGGTCGGTAACATTTGGAAAGGTATTACGCCACATGCCTCGGGTTTAATTCATTTAGCACCCGAGCTCATGAATACCCTTAATTTAGAGACACATTTAGTGTGAACGTATTAGGCTATTGATACTGATTTCTATCTTTTAACATCTCATTACACTATTTGTGTGGTTTCATTTAATTAATTTTTATTTGCCATATATTTCAAATTCATGCTTATTCTTGAAAAGTAGACTCCGTTCGATGAAGAATCGTTTTTTTTCTTATGCTACCACGGTACACTATCCTAGTTGACGAAGAAAATTGACAAATTGCTATATGTTGGCTTCGAGCATTTGAAGAGTTCCATTGATTCACTTGCAATTTTTTTTAAATATGTTTAAAACGGCAAATCGGCAGTGATTGCATTGTATGAATCTGACGTAATCTGACTAATTTTTTTTTAAATAGTTTTGTCTAAATATAAATTTGATTGCCATTTTTTAAAACTCTTTATTCGAAATTATAAATAAAACTTTGAACAATTCTCTCATAAAAAAATTGACCAAGTGCGAGTTGGTCTCGCGCATCGAAGGTTTCAAGCACCAAACATTGCTCTAACGAAAAGATAAACTGAATTTAAGGAAAAATTCAATTTTGCCATTCTAAAACTATTGTTACCGGTTTTCGGACGTTCCCATTAACTTGTGCTATATTTAAGACATCGCCTTTTACCAAATTTCATGATTCTGATAAAAAATGCAAAAGTGGAAAAACTGAGTTATGTTTACTATCATTGAAAGTACTTTTTTGAGCAACTCTTCTGCTATGTTTTGATACTCAAAGAGCAAAAAACATACGATTAAATAAAAAGTTAATAAAAAAGTTTTTAATACCTTTATTATTATCTTCATCTTTAAGATAAAGTTGCTATCCGTTTTTGTCTGCCCTTATCGTATTTTCGGCCATTTACCCCTTCTAAACCACGTAACGGATTTTGATACGGTCTCACTGTAATTTAGAAAAAAAAGTACGGAGGGTTTTATATTCAATAATATTCCATTAAAATTTTCGTTAGGACATTGCCCTTATTGCGAAGCTGGAGTCGGATGCTAGTAATTAATAAATTTGAAAACCCTGGTTGGCTACTTGTGGCATACACAACTCTATTAAATTATATATAGATCATTGTTTTTTTAACTGGCAACTAAGCTGCATGAGAGCGAACTAATTCTGTGAGGCTCTTGTTTACTGCCGTATTGCCGCTTATGTGTAGGTAGGTACTTTTTGGTTTTTGTCGAGTTTTTCCAAAATCCGATTACTCATCACGTCAATGTTGTCAAGCTTATAAACTATAAGCTTTACAGCTTTGACTTGACAGCTTTAAATTTCAAATTGATGCACAAATAAACAAACTAAGGCAACCATTTAATTAAAAGGTTGTAAAAATGCGGTGTAACTTAAATCAAAGTGTGCATAATTGATTTATTGCTAAAAACTATACAAATGTTACTTTAACTGTTTGGCCTAGTTGCGCGTACTCTTAAGTTCAAAGCGTAAAACTAAGATGATACGGGGGAGCTTGTAAGTTTTGGTACGCACCCCGTGGGAGACTGGACCTCCGTGAAATACAGTACCCATGAGAACGATTTACTGACAAATGGATTTTAATACATTTACGGAACTCTTTCTTATTCCATTTCTATGCAGAAACTGTTGTCTTTCTTTCCTTTAATCTAATAGAAAAATGTTAGCGCTCTACATATATAGCTTTGTCGCTGGTGGTAATTTAATATTCCTCTTTTGAGAGTTCTGTAAAATTGAGAAATGGAGATTTATTTAGACATGCATAAAGTTTTTGTTACGAGACCACGTCTCGACCAGTTGGCCGTCAGTTCATAAAAGTAATAAAACATTTCAAAAATCTTCTTACATTAAAATCCGACCACATTCATTACATAGAGCACCTGATGAGCCTCGAATTAATATGTAGACGGCGAACCACGTGCGTGTTGCCACTATCGGGATATAATAAGCTATTCATACCTTAATTTTCCACCCCTAGAGGTGAAATGTTTTCTCCAAATTCAATTCAAAAATAAGGTTATATTTACTATTGCACTTAGGTATATAACCGGATAAGTGCGAATCGGACTTGAACACTAAGGGTTCTGTACAAACTTAATAAGCACTGAACATTGTTCTAACGAATTGAGGGATAACTTAACTTTTCCATTGTATACACCAAGTGCAAATATAAGTTTGTAATCGCAAAAAAAGTATGTGATGTCAAACCGGTTTTCAGATTTTTTCTTTGTGCTGTGAGACATTGTTTCTTGCCAAATTTATGGTTCTAGGTCAACGGAAAGTGTCCTATAGGCTTTTGTTTATCTAGGGAGTGTATGAATTTTGCGGAATAAACGGCCGTATCTTTTGATTCCGTTGACTTAGAAGTTTGATTTATTCACAGCTACAAGAAGCTGCAGACTTGAGTATTTAATATTAAATTCAACACATTCCTGAGAAAAAAAGGTTTGATAGACAGACAGGCAGACCGACAACAACGTGATCCTATAAGGTTTCCCCTTTTCCTATTAAAGTACAAAACCCTAAACTCGAATAACGACGATTTCAACTTCGCAGCCTTCTAAGAGTCGAGTCAAATGTAATTCCGATGGATCCCGACGATCCAGAAGAATCTAGAAATATAAGTTGTGGAGGCAACGTATCATCGACACGGCGGGCGTTTATGTTGCTGCGGATAATTTAACAAAGTAGGTGTACAATATTTGGAGCCAGAGATCGCCAATACAAGTCTGAATATAGCCATTGATTTTTTAATACGCCCGAGAAATTAATTTCTTCTTGACAATAGATTTGAATGTTGTAAAATCTTACGCAATTTCCCATGAACGACTTATTATCCTTTTAGCCAACATGTAAGTTGGAACTTTAAGCTTTCCCGTATTTCTAGTAGCCTTTAGCTTATCGACGAGATTGCGTATATTTTTCTAATTGCCCTTTTTTGCAAAATGAAAACTTACTCAAAATAATATGCATCAGATCCCCATAAAATAAGGCCGTACGAAATAATGGTATTAAAATAGGCGAAATAGACCAACCGTGCCGTCGCTACATTGGTTGGCTGCCGTATTTTTCTCACTACAAAAGCAGCAGAACTCAACGTATTACTAGCTATCGCTGTGACGTGGGAACCCCATTGAAATTTAGAGACAGTGTTATTCGGCAAAATACAGTTGATTTTATGAATTCAATCGTTTGACCATCTAATTTGTTATTTGAAGCTTAAATTATATTAGTTGAATTTAATAATTAAAATTTAATTCATTTTTTTCCTAGGATTTAATAGTAAGTTATTGGCAGCAAACCAATTAAGTAGATACCTAGGCCGTTCAATGAATTCAGTATCTTTCCTATTAACCTTGAAGAGTAAAAAAAAGACTGTACCAGACTACAATCTCTTCAAACTTTACATGGGCTGAGTCGACCCTATAGCGATAGACTGTGGTTAATTGAGCCCACGGGCTGAGTCGACTAAGTCTTCCGAGTCGCCCCCAACATAAGCAGTAGTGGTCCATTGAGCACGCGGGCTGAGCGGTGTGTGGGCCGAGTAGCCCACCGGAGGAATTTGAACGCTTGACCTATGCAATCAACTCATCTGTCGGTGCCCCATACAGCACAAGGTAACGTCTTGCAACCTGTTATGTGAGCCCATAGTCGGTTGGCATGTTCATAATAGATGGTGTCTACGCCAACAATACCAGCTACGTAGACGACGTGACGCTGCTGCCCTCATCAACGGCCCATATAGACTCAATAGTCTACTGAAGGTATAAACATAAAAATCTCAGGACAATTCACTCAATTGACCTAGTCCCAAGATATGTAAACCTTGTGTTATGGGTATGGGTATGGGACAACGGATATACATACTTAAATAGATATAGATACGTATTTAAATACATATAACATCCAGGCTACTTATCCGGTCGTATGTGAAGGTTATTGCGCGTCACGGTTTTGTGTTATAAACGGTTATATGGATTTGGTTTTATTTTAAGGACTTTTCGACGGACTATACCATAAAGGGAAACAACCAACTCTAACAACTCCAGAAACGTGGAGTACCTACCTACCCAGTACGTAAGACATCAAATTAGGCTTGCTATAATATAACAAATTATGTTATCCCATGTTTGCAATGGAGTGGTTAGCCAATACCAATTATTTCAGTTTTATCTAAAGAGGTTTTAGTTTGAGTGTAGTGATAGCTTATTTATTTATGGTACCTAGTATTTATTGACAGATTTCTTTTTAAATAATTTCCTGAAAATAAAAGACAGTTTTATGTATATAAAATTATTATAAATGCGTGTAATTAATTTCAACTGCTGTTTTCGGAGTGTGGCAGGTTTCACAGACAGCCCAGTAAGACATAATAATAATATTTAAACCTTTTATTTTAATTTTAAGTATCGGTTGCTAAGTAGTCTGCTAGTAATAATTTACGTGTTTCGATTACAACCTTCAACACACTGAATATGCTGGCCTACAGTTTCAGAAGGTGTACAGCATATACCTATAAGTGAAAGTTACATTGAATAGAGCTTCCTGTACATCACTTTATAGATGTACCTAGCCTGTGGACTAAGTAAACGCAAAGATTGATGAACGCCCTGCGCGTGTACTATTCACATGTTAGCTCACACGCAGTACGCGCACGTCGAGGGTTTCCGTGCCACGAAGTGCGCGCGCGCCATCGCCGCCACGCTCAGCTAAATTCAAATTTAAATTATCTTTATTGCAAATTTACGTTGTACAAGAGTTTTTAAAAGTAATTTATAGCTTCAACATAAACCCTGTAAGGGCACAGAGCAATATTTACTAATAGATGATATAGATAGTATTCTTAACCATAGTATTCTTAAATCTAGCTGCAAAAATTAGAAAAATATGCGGTTACAAAAGTTTTGTAACAAAGGGCGCCATCTCTCGTCAGCTAGCGGTAGCTGTAAACCTACTCAGTTGAATGTGATAACTTGTTAAAAGTTTGCCGTAGATGGCACCGAGGGTAGTTATATTATACCCTTAAAATCAATAATGTAATGAACGTAAAGACGACGCACATTGAAAAATTCGCATGGTATAGTAGTGGCAATGTGGCGAAACTGGAAAACGCAAGGCACGGAATGCTGATGTTGCAGGTTCGAGTCCTGCCATTACCCTAATTTTTCTTTGTGTTGTCATTGCATAGTGTTTTAATTTAATTTAATAATTTGAATGTTTAACAATTAATAAAAATCGAAAGAAATTTTGGTTACAAAATTTTACTAGCTTATATTGTTATCACACGCATACGCGATACGAATACGCACTATGCCAGCCCCAAAACCATCCCGGGTAGTTGCTGAGAGGCTTTACAGTCGTTTTGGTAGGCTTTGGGCCAGACTGCATCTTACGTATTTACTTATTCATAAAATATACTTATTTTAATTTTACTACGTAATATTTTATCGATCTGCATTGTTTGAAATTTTAAATATTTTTTTGTTATTTTTATTTACGAAAATGAGTTAAAGTTTCACAAGTGACCACGTCGTTGCTATGAAACAAAAACTATAAGACGTATATCGCGATACTAAGTATTTGTATTTACAAAGTTAGAAAGCGATTTTTACTCCACCTATATCGTTAAGACCTCAATCACATGACAGCTTAACGCTGCCTCTATTTTTAGTTTTGTCTTTTCTTGACACATCGTAAGATAGGATCAAGACATTTCTAACGTTATTGCTGTTGCCGATGATTGCAGAAACAAACCTGACTTTTGATAGTTATGATCACAAATAATACCATTTAAGAACACAAATGGCCCTCAACGTTCAGGTAAGTTTACAAAGCCTTAATTTATTGGGTATGGGCACGAAAAGATAAATAAAGCCTTCCTTTATGGTAATAACCCTTTTTTTATGGGAAGATTGCGTAAATATTTGATTCTTTTGTATTTGTCATGCGCGGAAAAAAGTGCATTGTTGGCACACTTGCTTAATTTTTCGTATTTTTATTTATTTTACTAATTGTTATTACCAAAAAGATTTTAGTTTTGAATGTATTTCTGTCAAATTATGAGTAATCCATTTATATGATGTCAATAAAAAAGCACCCCAAACTGCTAGGAAAAATACATGAATGTCAATTTAAACTGAAAAAAAAAGAACATCACTCATATCCTTTAAACAACAAAATAACAGAAACATGTTTATTATTTAAGCTTAACTAAAACTATTTATTTCTCCATCTTCGTGGAAAAACGCCCATTTTGAGGAGCCCACGTGAAGGTGTAGCTACCCTTATGGCTTCCTTTAGAGCATCTCGAAGAAGGAGATGACAGATTGACGATCTTCACTGTAGTGATTTCTCGTCTGCAAGAATATATTAATAATAATTAAATAAAATACATGTTTATTTGGCATTCAACCCATTGAACAAAAATTAATAAAAGTTAATAAAACAATAAAAATATATTAAATCTCCTGTGCATTCCAGTTTCTCTTAACCGCTGCACTGCCGCATAGACGGTGCAACTATGCGGAATACGGCCCTGGGCCACAAAGCCTCACTCCTTATAAATTCGGCAAGTCAAGTGCAGTTGCTCTTCGTAAGCTAGCGGCATGTTGGAATGTTTTCTTTAGGTATAATTTCGGAACGACAATTACAGTATTTTCGTTATTTTTACTAATCTTTCAGGGTCAGATCACTGTTGCTTATAACACTTTGTTTGGCGTAACTCAAGATTTTTTTAACGACAAACTAATGCATTAAGTATCGTCCTATTAAATTACCACGTAATGTGGTAAACTACTAAATACCTACTTGCATAAAATGAAGATCCGCCAGTTATGTAATAGTACTAACAGAACAGATATTCACTGCGATTGGACTATCTCATTCGGTTCCGAATTGCGTTGCTCTAACTTGACAGAACTTAATCTCGCTAGTTTACACCGGATAAAACTTGTTCTTGAGGTACATGAATTCGTTCTACGAAAACTTTGGTTGGCGCTGTTAATTTTCATTGTTTCACTGTGTATTGTGGCGATGAATTGTGACGTATAGTTATGGAAATTTGTAAATTTTGCGCAATTGATTGCGGTTTGTTTAGCAATTTGCAATTTTGTAGCTCGGACAATTAATCCAGTTTGATGTAATAAGTGCAGATAGACAGTGTTATTTCGGTTCATCTAGTGTACTGGTTATGTTTTTTTGGCAATAAGTTGAACAAACCACAGTTAGATCTATAAAGAATATGACTGTACACACGACATTGAAGTCTGTCGTAATAAAATGTATGATATATTCATGATATATTAGTGTCTAACCGAAATTTCCATTTCAGTTTCGGACAATTTTTAGAAAAAAGAGTATAAATACTCAGGTAATTTAAGTATAGCGTGATTATATGTGAATGACAACATCACACGTGGCTATAAAAACCGATCCTTGAACGACTTATTCCTTCACATTCGTAGCACTGGCATGCGAGTTTAGAGTTAATTACTGGAAAAGCTCCTTTTGCGGTTATTCCTTTTAGCCCATTTATGGGCAAATTCGGTTTTTGAAGTCTGATTCTTTTCTATTCATCGCGGTCTTTAGCAAGATTCTCCTGTGCGTTGCTATCGACGTTAAATGTAGCCATGTCACGTTTTTCGCAATCTGTAATACTTAGTTTAAAAGTCCAGACTTCCTCAACGTCTTAGTCTGCGCTTCAGCAAGACTGGCGTCCAAACTTTTGGTACGAAGCTACAAGTACATCGACGAGACCCAGTCACCAGGTAAGTTCGAACAAAGCTGTAATTCTTCACAATTCTTTATAGGAATAATACACTTTATGTAAAGTATATTCGTTGTTTGGTCGCAACGCATTTTTATCCACTAACTGACGAGTTTAAGGCTGTGCATCCACCAAAGCGAAGTGCGAGGAAAATCCACTAATAAGATTGCTACATTTTACTTTCCTCGCTCAACACAGCTTTGGTTGAAATGATCCTATCGGCGCGAGTTTTTTTACATACCAAACAAACGAGACATACGTGCGAAGAATGTGTGCGAAGGATGTGAGCGAGGAATGCGTACGGAAAGTATCTGAGAAGAGCCCGCCACGAATCTTTGCGCTACTCATTTGCACACAGTTTACACAACTTTGCTACACATTCTTGCATCGCTCAGCTTCCTCGTACATCTCTGATGTAAATGCTCCCACTGTTTCACGGTTTGACTACGCTTCCTCGCACACCTTTTTGTCAAAATTTTTGTTACATCTCTCGGTTTATTTTCGAAACCAGGGCATGATAGTTCAGTTTAGTTTATTTTATTCCTTCTGTCATTATAAAGCTATATTTTAAAATGAATAAATGTGGGATCGTGTGAAGGAAAACTAGCATTAGCGTAGATACGCGCCTTTTGATATATTAGCTCAGTTTCTTGGTAGATATTTACATTCTAAATACAAAGCTAAATGTATATATTTTATAATGAAAGGGCTCAATCGCACCTGGTCTGTCAAGCAAACGAGCGAAACGTGCACTGGCGCGCTCATTTACTCGGCGGGTGCAATCAAGCCTTAAGTGTGACCCCAAAGCGATCAAGTAAACGAGATACCGTCTTAGAAATTTTTGATGTTATTTTGGTATGAGATCCCTATATAAATTCAAATCAAATGGCAGGGAAAATAAGCTTCTTCGGTGAACTGAATTGTTGTGGGACAATATTAATATTTTCGTGAATGTGACTTTGCTTCCAAATGACTCATTTGTCTATTTAAAAAAAATTAGGGGCTTAGATCAAAACTTAATATTTCTCCCTTATCTACTTAAGCACTTAAAGGCCCATAAATGATTATGAGCATCTATCATTCACTATGCTCAAACAAGTAATGATGGAGCGCGTTAAGCGTTAAAAGGTACACAGAATCTGGAACGCAACAATGAACTAAAAGAAATACTTATCAGACGGTAAAAAAAAACTGCTGAGCTTAATGATACTGAGTAGGACCCACAGAGGTGGGGTCACATAGCTATTTGGTACCGCAAAATGTCCTACAATGACAAGGCAGACTAAAAAGGAGATGAAGAGTTGGATGATTTGGACGTCCTACGGTTACAGAACTGACCGGAAATTACGTCAAGCCGGCAATTGTGGAAGTTGAAGAGTTAGGCATTTGGCCCTTTTTTTTTTGTCGTGGTGGGAAAGCTTTATGGCTTCCCCCTGCCTGGAGCGGCTCGGGGGATATGTGGGACTCTCCCACCAGAGCCAGAGCCTACGTGCCGGGGCTAACCCGCGCCAAAGGAGGGGAAGGGCGGGGACGCCGAACCTTCCCCCCAGACGTGTGGGCCCAGCCTACGGCGGGCAGGCCAGGGGTGCTCCACCCCCTACCCGCAGGCCTCACTGGGGAAGTTGGCGAGCAGCGAACTGTCTCCGCCGCCTTCCCCATCGTCTGCGCCGGAGCGGGTGTGCGTCGACGGCTTCTTCACGCACCCGCTCCGCGGCCTCTTTCTGGGACATTATGCCCTCACAGAAAGAGGCCACTCCCTCCCACGACCTTTCGCTGTCCAGCATGGCGGCTATCATGCTGGGCAGGGAGAGGTCGCCCCCTACCGTCGCCACCAGAGTACGGCGTTGGAAATCCCAGGCGCTGCACACCTCGAGGGTGTGCTGCGCCGTATCATCCCCCGCGCCGCACTCATGGCACGCCAGGGTCGGCTCTCTCCTCGCAACCCTGTACAGATAATGACCGAAGCAGAATTAGGCATTTGCCCTGCCGTTTCATTATCACGGGCATGAAAAAAACTCTGTTCAATATTGGTGTGCCCTTGTTCGTTTAGAAATGTTTGAAGCGTAAAGATTATATTTATATACTAGCTCTTGCCCGCGACTTCGTTCTCGTACATTTTGGATAACGTACTTCCTTACACCCTGCTTTTAACCTCCTCAAGAAGTTTTTGATATTCCTCAGACTTTTCAAGTGAGGACGGTTACTGGTGTTATAATGTATATCGAATTCCAAGACAAGGACGGTTACTTGTGTTATGTGTAAATCGACTTCCACGTTAGGGACGGCTACTTGTGTTATGTGTATATTGACTTACTGGTTAAGAGCGGTTACTTGTGTTATGTGGATATCGATTTTCAGCTTAAAAACGGTTACTTGTGTTATTTGTAGATTGACTTCCAGAATAAGAACATTTACTTATCGGCTGTACATGTACATCGGCTTTCAGGATGAGGACGGTTACTTGTGTTATGTGTATATCGACTTTCAGGATAAAGACGGTTACTTGTGTTATGTGTATATCGATTTTCAGGTTAAGCACGGTTATTTAAATATTTTATGTGTATATCGACTTCCAGGATAAAGACGGTTACTTGTGTTATGTGTATATCGACTTCCAGGATAAAGACGGTTACTTGTGTTATATCTATATCGACTTTCAGGATAAAGACGGTTACTTGTGATATGTATATATCGACTTTCAGGATAAAGACGGTTACTTGTGATATGTGTATATCGACTTTCAGGATAAAGACGGTTACTTGTGACATGTGTATATCGACTTTCAGGATAAAGACGGTTACTTGTGTTATGTGTATATCGATTTCCAGGTTAAGCACGGTTACTTGTGTTATGCGTATATCGAATTTCAGGATAAAGACGGTTACTCGTGATATGTGTATATCGACTTTCAGGATAACGACGGTTACTTTTGTTGTGTATATCGACTTTCAGGATTACGACGGTTACTTGTGATATGTGTATATCGATTTTCAGGATAAAGACGGTTACTTGTGTTATGTGTATATCGATTTTCAGGTTAAGCACGGTTATTTAAATATTTTATGTGTACATCGACTTCCAGAATAAAGACGGTTACTTGTGTTATGTCTATATCGACTTTCAGGATTAAGACGGTTACTTGTGATATGTGTATATCGACTTTCAGGATAAAGACGGTTACTTGTGTTATGTGTATATCGATTTTCAGGTTAAGCACGGTTATTTAAATATTTTATGTGTATATCGACTTCCAGGATAAAGACGGTTACTTGTGTTATGTGTATATCGACTTCCAGGATAAAGACGGTTACTTGTGTTATGTCTATATCGACTTTCAGGATAAAGACGGTTACTTGTGATATGTGTATATCGACTTTCAGGATAAAGACGGTTACTTGTGATATGTGTATATCGACTTTCAGGATAAAGACGGTTACTTGTGACATGTGTATATCGACTTTCAGGATAAAGACGGTTACTTGTGTTATGTGTATATCGATTTCCAGGTTAAGCACGGTTACTTGTGTTATGTGTACATCGAATTTCAGGATAAAGACGGTTACTCGTGATATGTGTATATCGACTTTCAGGATAACGACGGTTACTTTTGTTGTGTATATCGACTTTCAGGATAACGACGGTTACTTGTGATATGTGTATATCGATTTTCAGGATAAAGACGGTTACTTGTGTTATGTGTACTTACAGAAAGAACTCGGAGAATACTGAGGCCCAATGCGAAACATTTATTGAGTAAAAGTTAACTTGCCGCAGCATTAAGAGGTAAATACGTAAAATGCGAGCGCCAACTATTGTATAAGATTACTAAAGCTGCTGGTAAGGTAGGTATCTAGTAAAACAACTAACCAAAATCCGGTTTTTCAATACTTTTTATTCTAATACAGTGCACTCTCGTTCGTACCTTCTTAGCAACTGGAAAATATGTTAATGCTCTTAAACAAGAGCATTATAAAAAGACACAAAAGAAAAAAAGGTTAAATTGAATACATATATTATATATATTAATGGTCTGGCGCTAACAGGTAGATAGATAACAAACACCGCAAAGACACGCCAACTTTCGCTTTAAGTTTTTAGGCCATTGTAATCATAATTCTTGTTTCTGCAGAAACTCCGCAATGATTTTCATTATTTTACTCCTAGCCACAGGTCCTAAACAAGTGCGCTATTCAATCTTCATACGCGTTAAGTACATTAAAAAAGATGAAAAAAGTGTTTAGGTAGATATACATATTTTATTCAACACAAAAGCTCATAAAATTGCATAGCGAATAAGTGAAACTTCATGGAGCGTAAAAGGCTTTGAGATCTTATTCTCAAGTCCCGATATGAGTTCCAACTCGGCGAGTTCGCATATTTATGAGAAAACTGTGTTTGCGCTGTCAAGACGTATACAATTGGCGCGTGGAGAGCCCTAAACATCGAAATCGTTTCTTGTTACTAGACTTTTCGAAAAATGTAAAATTTTCCGTTATCGTCAAAATTATTCTGATTAAAAATAACTAATTACCTATGACATATTTAATCATAAGATGCGGCATTCATTTCCTTTTTTAGATATTGAAGTGCCTGGCTCTCGTTGTTGGGAATATGATCAACGTTGTTTTAAGACCACTGTAGCCGTGATAGCCGAAATTAGACCTACCGCTTCTCAAGCAGAGGGTCATGATAGAACCTAGACATGAACTAAGTATCCGCCAGGGCTATGCGTGGTAGCGGAGCGGTGCAAGGATGCGTAGCGAAGCTGTGAAACTATGTGCTGATGAGCGGTGCAAAGATGCGTTGCATACTCTTCTCAGATAATTTCTGTACACATTATGTACACCTCTACAAGTACTTCTAACAATCACCGTCTATTGACAGCTAGTACAGCACACGGCATCGCATACATTTCTCGCTCTCCTTGCACATATGTTTCACGCATTTTTTCTGAAAAGGAAAACCGCGCTCTGCTGAGCCTAACCAGTGCTGTGCTGAGTGAGGACAACAAAATGAAGTAATCCTATTGGTGACATTTTTCTTCGCGCACTGCTTAGCTATGTCGCTTTGGTGGATACACACCAACCTGTACCTTTGCGTTTTTCGGAATGAATATATGAAAATTTTGAAGTTCCGAAATTCATCTTGAGGTTTTTAATGACAGAAGAAAGACAAAGTGAAGAATACCTGCAATCTAAATTCACTGTATATGTAAAGTTTCCAATCCGCAACTGGGGCCTCGTGAGAGCAAACTCCCAGAAAGCCTTCTCATGACAAGAAGGCGCCTTCGGGGCAATTTTCGTTCATGCGAGATTCTTACCTTGCATGAAAACAACTGTCAAATCCTTCCAAAATCAGTCATTTTTGAGGTATTTTGAAAGTGAGATGAAACTCGTATAACCGGAAAACTTGGGCAGTACTTACTTACTCGTAGCAGTGAGGTGGAGTACATAGGCTGGAAATAATGAACTAAGTATTTTGGGAATCCGTTCCAGCTGGGGTCCTTTGGGCTTCTTTTCGGTCCTGAAAGAGGTTTCGGTCTCTAGCAAGCAGTATTCCGATTTCGAGTTATTACATTATTTGTCTTTTTGACTTTCGTCACCGGCATTTCGGTGTGCCAATTGTAAGTATAGGAATCAAGTTTTATTTGAATAAAATTCTTCATTGTCAGACTACAGGTCCAGAAATAAGGTATTACAGTTAAATTTTGGTGCTTTTCCGCCATATGTATGGTGTATAGTCGAGCAAGTAATTGCTTGACCACTTTTGAACGGATAGGGTTCAAAAGTGTCTAACAGGCATAACCTGCTGAATTATGTGCCTTTCTCACACATTGCGAGGTCCATTTCCAATGTCATGATTTTGGGGGTACCCGGGTACACCCAAAGAAAAGCTGAAAGGTGTGACATGCCAAATAAATTAAATCATCGCTGTAATTATATCCTGAGATACCTACACAAAGACAAAACTTCTAACATATAAACTTCCTAGTGCTCTATTTGTAGCAATTACATTTACTTGTGTTACTAAGATCACAAACTACTTAACTATATTAAGTACACTTTTCTGACCTTCCTGTTTGGCCTGTGGGTAGGGGAGGTAGGACTGGAACAATTGCTATTTACTTTTATAAAGAAAACTTTGTTTCCAAAATAGACTTTTTAATTAGAGCTGTGTTGCTAACTTCAGTTAGCAACTCATGAATTAAATACGACTACATCATTTTAGATCAGAACACGTGTATGCAGTACACTTATCAATAAGCAAACCGGCCAAGTGCGAATTGGGCTCGCGCACCGAGAGTTCCGTACCACCATTGATTCCGTAGAGTTATAAACAGATAACTTACGTATCGGGTCGAATTACCGCGACACGTTTCAGACCAATTCGAGTTCCATACTCAGGACCGTTTGTGATTATGCTCGACAAAAACTAATAACATTATAATGTCTGTGTCTCACAGTAGTTTTCTATTCAAAAGAATTCAAAAGTTATTGATTGACTTTAAAGCGTTATTTATTTATGGTATTGCTTACAATATACAATATTTTCAGAACATGAAGAAAAGGGCAGGCTGTAAGTAAGTTTGTTCATTAAAATTCAAACTTCCTATTTAGCATTCCTTTCAGCGTGCTAAAAACGCATCTGAGAACATAGCCGACAAGCCTTTCGGTGCCTCATGTCCGATTTGTCACATTGAGACGGGAGCGCTTAGGCTGAATAAGTGAAATGAGCCGTGAGCTTCCTACTCTACTTCAGTAACCTGCCTTTGATGTGTACGTTTATTGTATTCTTTGATGTGAAAATTGGTTTTAAGATATTGTGTTTAATAAAAAACACATGATACGCGCTATTCTTAGGCTGAGTATTATAAAGATAACACCCAGCCTAATAATCGGACCTTTGTCCGTTAGATTAAATTTCGATTAGTAATGTCAAAAATTGTACTGGGGTAGTTCTTCTCGAGCGTTTCAACCCCTCCCTCTCGGATTTATTTACAAAATACTCGTAGTTTACAATAAATCAACTTTTGATGAGAGATCTGCAACGAAATCAGCATCTAAATTTTCTAAAGAATTTTCCGTTTTTCGTCTTTCATGGAGCCAGTTGAACTGACAGGAATTTGGTAAAGTTAGCATTAGTGAATGTGTATTCACTTTGATATAATTTCATAGTAAATTAAGGACTTGAATATATTGAACGTCTTAGGCTTAGTTTGGCCTGCACTGTAGAGACACTGTTAGACTGTTAGAGATGATTGAGTCAGAATGGGGGATTGAATCAGGTTAAAACTAAGACGGTGGGCCATTTCAGCATTAATAATGTAATTTTTTATTGTTTTTTACCATTAGTCGTTTTTTTTATGTTTTCTGCTGAATAAATATTTTCTTTCTTTCTTTCGTTCTTAACATGACCGCGCAACTTTAGTTTATTCCTCACTGTGGTCTAACTAGTGTCAATAATAAGCAAACGACGTTCTGAATAATAAATTCAATTGGGGAGATAATATTACGACCACTGGCGTACTTGCTCAATCCGTAACACGCCTCGCTCGTCTACCAACTGGACATGAATGATGCTAAACACTGGGGTACTCGAGCGAAGTCACATTCAGATTAATAATTGTCATTAATTTGTCTATGTAAAAGCGGAGGCACCCACGGGGTAGGCTCAGCGCGTGGGAGCGGTCCGCCGTGAGCTTACCGCCGTATCTTAATTCCCAAAGTAGTGGCTTTGACAGCTTTTCCCACACCACACGCCTTTTGAGCCAGTAAAGCTAACATTGTACATATTCGGAAGGTGGCTTATTTTAAATTAAAAGTTGTCTAAATCTTGGCCTACATATGAAGTAAAGAACTGGGTGTCGTTTTTGAGACTGTACCTCCACAAGTTAACATTATTATATATTGCTATTCTGAAAGTGTAATCATGTTAACGAGTTTAATTAACATACGATCTCAAAGTTGAGCAACGTTCAAACTCAAGTGACAACTTTGTGTTCTACCCAATCTAGATATGGCTCGGATTTACATCAAAATTAAATTAAAGAATCCGAGCAGTTAAGTTGCACAGACGACGGCTGATTACAACTTTACAAGTTATGATAACGTCATTTCTCTTACCACTAACTTCGTCTTGGTTTCCTATGACCTAGTTTGAAGGAGGGTGAGAGAGGTGACTGCCAACTTCCCTGTTTTCCCTTGCCTAGTTTACTACGTCCCCAGCTTGGGAATAAGTAACGAGCGAAATAATGTATGTAGGTTTTGAAAACAGTGGGTTTACATGTTACAAAAACTTGTTTTCTTATAATAAAAAACTCCTTCTTTTTCTCTCCAGTTGAAGTAAAAAAAGTATACAGGGAATTCGTGTCTATAAATTGGAAGTTTTAATTGTAGAAAACTACAATAACAAACATGACTATTTAAACATATAAAACAATTTGGAAATTAAGTTTTACATAAGTAATTTGGTAGAGGTAATTAAGTAATTAAATAAATTGTTTATTTTACTTTCATGTTTGCTGCTTATTACTTGGACCGTCATTCTAAGAAAATCATTAATCGAATCTCGATATTGAAGATACGCATTTTGCATACATACCTACTGCCTACTTGTTTATTTAAGCTGGGCATCCACCACGAGCATGCATATAACCAATTGTGACAATACAATGATATTTTTGTTCTATATTCGATGTACTCGCCGCTGAAATGCTCAAATCTGAATTGTTACATTGCAATCCAATTCGGGGTAGAACTTTACTTATTACAAGCAACAACAACAACAAAATGATGGCGCCGAGTATTGGATGCAACCTAAACTACCTCTAAATTTACAACCACAAAATACAATTATTTACTAAGGAAGATAGTTGTCAATGGACTGCTCGTTCCAAACGCCAAGTTGTGTCTTCTACTCGTACTGCACTGAATAAGTTTATGAAGTTTTCGTTTTACCGGACATTTAAATAACTTCATTAGTAAGTTTACTTTGTATTTCAATACTAACAAGTGTTGCAAGTCAGATTGACCCATTTTTACCCGACTACGGCAAACCCAAAAGGAAGGGTTATGTTTTTAGCAGCCTATGTATGTTTGTTTGTATTTACGTATGTTGCACTGTAGTGCCTAAACGACTGAGCCGATTTTGATGAATGAGATGTCAATCAGTTCGTAATTGTAGTCTGGGTGACATAGGCTATATTTTTTGTGAACGAAACGAAAATGACAAATGTTATCCAAAAAAGAGGGGGCCAAAAAAAATTTTTTTTGGCTATCATGTCGTCATGGATATCAAATGAAAGAAGAGTAAATTCTGAGCTCAAAACATAAATATATTTCAATATTAAAGTATAGCAAGCTACAGAAAATCAATTTACCCAAATTTCGTTATCAATAACGCCATCTATTGTCTAGTAGCTATATTAAATAAATACATATAAGCTACTGTTTAATTATTTAAGGAGAATTATAAACGTTGTCGTTTATGATGCATTTTATTATGTAAACTGTAGGTGTTGCCCGCGACTTCGTTCGCGCAGACCATTGTACAGTCAAGGAAATTGAAACACGTACCACCGTAGAACCTAGTCGAAGAGACATACGCATGACATTTGTATGACATAGCCTGGCGTTTAACGCGTTGCGTCATTGCGATAGGGTTCTAAGGTGGTACGTGAATATATTTCCCCTACTGTACCTAATGAGACCACAGAATGTCTAACAGTAATTCTATCAGTCAGATGGCACTTACGCCAATGTAATAACTCGGCCTGACAAATATGAGATCATGGCCAAAGCGTACCTAGCCTACCCCTAATGAAATACCGGCCAAGTGCGAATCGGACTTGCGCACCAAGACTTCCGTTCAAACTTAACACCTATTTTTTTATGAATTAGGAAGGCAAACAAGCAAGTGGGTCACCTGATGGAATGTGATCACCACCGCCTCTAGATACCCGCAACACCAAAAAGATTGCATAGGCGTTGCCAACCCCGAAATATAAGATTGAATACCTCCCGCGCCTGTAATGTCACCGGCTGTCTTGCTCTCCACGCCGGTACACAACAGTGCAAGCGTTGCTGCTTAGCGGCAGGATTAGCGAGCAAGATGGTGGTGATGGTGATGGTGGTGGGCGGACGTTGCAGAAGGTCTTATCGCCTGCAAAATAATTGCCAAACATTGCTCTAACGAAAAGATAAACCGGATTGAGGGACAAACTTAACTTTGTTATTGGAAAATTCTTCGCAGGTCGCTGTCAGTCTACAATGTGTAAATATAAGTCACTAATCGAAAAAGAAACTTTTTGAG
Source organism: Ditula angustiorana (assembly GCA_963691745.1). Lineage (NCBI taxonomy): Eukaryota > Metazoa > Arthropoda > Insecta > Lepidoptera > Tortricidae > Ditula > Ditula angustiorana. The sequence goes on from OY829472.1 coordinate 17,748,597, forward strand.
ATGTGGCAACTACAAAATTACATTTTCCGTACAATTTCCTTTACTTGGGATATAAGATATTGCTTCTTACTAAATTACAGGATTCTACGTCATCGGGAAGTAGTACCGTATAGATTTTTGATTCACTTGCGTTCCTGAGCCAAGTCAAGGGTCAAGTCAAGGGTTTTGACTAACAGACTATCCTGTAAGGGTTCCTTTGGAGATGATGATGAGTTTAGTTAAAACGGAAAATGTTAAAATGAAAATAAACTTTTATTATTATTGAGAAACTTTGAATCGGAACTTCGAATTTTAATTTAGCGAGTAGGCTATTATACAACAAAAAATTGGTACTTTAGGTTAAAACAATGAAAAACTAAACAACGTCAGTAAGTCCGGTGATAGCGCAGTGCCACTGTGTTCATGCCAGCGGGTGATCTGAAGACGTTTTCAAAAAGAACAGTCACTAGTCACTAGTTATTTAATAAATACGACATCCAGAATAAATCGTCACGGTTCACGTTCGGAAAAGGTGCTTATTTATTTTGGAATACAATAAATTTGAAATGTAAGAAACATGGCAAGTAGGTACGTACTGTATTCTGGGTTGATAAAAATGTACATATTATTATACATATATGTAAGTATTGCAATGAGTATGCTGTCGCGTTAATTTATTTAAGACACGATACATTAAAATTCGGGAAACGTTTGCAAGCCCCAAGGTTTCCCTTATATCTAAATCTTTGGATAACCACAAGCTATTACATTCAGCATACAGCGAGCAGTTAGTATGGCAATAAAGCAGATATTACCGCGGCTTCAACATAAACTAGCCTAATTGGCAGTCAACCTTCGTCTCACAGATAACATCGCATTGATATCCCGAGCCAGCTCCGACAGCCGGAGATTCCCGATGGGAGACGAAGTGCCGATAAAATTGGGAGTGCTCTGGTGTTAAAAAAGGGCTAAGGATATTTTCGTATAACAGTGGTCATGGAAGACTTAACGTTTTTTATAATCTATAAAAAAATATTTGGAACACAAAAGGCAAATATTTTTTTAAATTTGACATTATTTTTTTATTATAGTATTATTAATATCAAAATATTGTATGTTTTACGTATATTCCTAAAGTAGAGCGTAGCATAGATTAAGCTAACAAGTTTGCAGGAAACGTATAAAAAGTAATTTAATAAAGTTTGATCGATAGATGCCGATTAGCGTACCATAGATTTAGTCTGTTTACTCTGTATATGACTTGATAGCATGTTTTAGTTATAAGTAAGTAATTGTAAACAATATTGTGTTGTTTAATTTACGATTTTTTATGTAATCTGAGTGTCAAAACAACAAACTAACGTGAAAAATCTAGCCAAGTCCGTAGCCAAGTGTCAACTTCGTATATGAAATTGTTCATATTGTATAGCTTTTTGCTTTCCTCGTGGTCGTAATTATAATAATTAAAGTTGCCTTATCTGTTTTATTTTGAAGTAATAAATAGGAACCTATACAAAACACTAAATTCTAAAATTGACCATTTTCATAACTCGTCTGATTTGTTTACTTTTTGCAAAATTCTAAATATTTCCCCTTCTTTATCTAATTGGACTGAAGCGACGGTCGCTATTAGAAATGGCGGCCTTGGCATCCACACCACCAGCAACTTAGCTCTCCCTGCTTTCCTGTCATCTGTATATAGCACTATTCCACTAATCGGTGGTATATTAAATATTACCAACCCCACCGACGTGAGAGTGTCGTGCTTGGCAGATGCGGGCATAGCATGAAGAGCTGATTACCCTGGTGAGAGCTTTCCAGTGGAAAAAGGAAGCCAAGCCGCCTGGACTAGTGTGTGCGTAAAAGCTACAGCCAATTAACTTTTACAAAATTGCCACAACCCTACCGAGCGGGCCCGACTGCTGGCTGTGTCTGAGCCAGACTCGGGGCATTGGCTACACGCACTACCCTCCCGAAATCTCCGTACGCTTTTAGACTCCGGCTCACTGCGGATTGTTATATGTCTTCGTCTTGGCTTAAAAGTTTGCGAGCCTGCTGCCGGTGCAACAACTCGGTCGATGCGTTAGGCCGACACGGTTTCTACTGTCAACTGAGTGCTGACCGTATATTTAGACATGCATCACTTAATGACCTGGTCCACCGGGCTCTTGGAACTGTTTCCATCCCAGCGACCCTAGAGCCCGCAGGCATGTCCGCCACGGGCGTAAAAAGGCCCGACGGTTGCACTTTAGTGCCTTGGCGCTTGGGTAGGCCCTTGGTGTGGGACGTTACTTGCACAGACACGCTGGCTCCGTCGCACGTCCAGGGCTCTGTTTCTAAGCCAGGGACCGCCGCCGACCACGCCCAGACCATCAAGTACCACAAGTACGCGTTTTTAACGAACGATTACATATTTGCGGCACTTGCAATAGAAACTTTAGGGCCATGGTCATCCGACACCAAAAACTTGGTGCACGAGGTGTCGGTCAAAATAGTCGGCGTCTCTGGCGCCCCGAGGGCCGGGTCTTTTTTCGCCCAAAAGCTTAGCCTGGCCGTGCAGCGAGATAATGCTGCAAGCGTTTTGGGCACGCTGCCGCGAGCGGGAGAAATGCGGGGTTTTGATATTTTTTAATTAAATATAAGTTTGTTATTTTAATAGAATAAATTTAAAATAGTCATTTAATAAAGTCAAAACCACTTTCAATTTAAACTTAAAGAATTAAACAAACTAAATATTATTCATTAAGCATTTAAATGAATTTGTAAATTTAATCACGGATATTATTTTCAAAGTAATGTATGAAATTAAGGGTTTGTTTAACAACGGCATTCGTAATTATGAAACAATAGAAATGTTTCAGCTTTTACAGGACGAAAAAGTCAATCACTCAACCCCAAACGTTTGTCAACTTGGTTTTTCGGTCGACCTAAATCTGTCTGAGAAGAATGGACAAGGTACTCGTAATTTGGACGGACCAAAATTTAAAACAAATTACACATTTATTCTGTAGATTGGTCACAAACACCCGTTTTGACACGCTATTTTAGAAACAAAATAAATAACGCAGGCAGATTTTTTTTAACACTTTACCGGCGTTACTAATATACAAATAGAATAAAAAAACAACAGTAAGATGGCCAAGGTTTTAGAAGCTTTTAAGACACCAAATCATTTGTTACAGTCTTGAAAATCTGGAGAAAACATCGACGGTGAAACTAATGACTCTTTTGTAGCAAATATTATATCCATCTATTTCTATAGAAGCATTTTATGTATGCTATTTTTAGCAATAGAATTTGGTAAAGTGTGGGGTGCCATTGCGCTTTTTGTGCTGATCATTTCGTCTTTATCTGTCATTGTGTTGTTTTTCTTGGAGAAAAAGAAGAGCATGTTGTTTTATAAAGAGTTACATCTAATTTAATAATTAATCTCTTTTAGTTTAGCGTCATTGCTCAATACAACGAAGCAGTAACGATGTATATCCATTAATGCTCAATAGCATTCATAATTAGTATTATTTTGTTGTATTTTTTTCACGTTATTCTGTTTTAAAGACCCATTTCTCAAGTTCATCGAGATTCATCTCACATTCAAATAATGTGAAAATAAACGCAGATTTCAAGGGGAGCTAAAATTCGTCTCTACTACTGCTGCAAGACTTGCCCCCTGAATGAATATAATCTGAGGGTGACATGAGTATCAAATCAGAACTTGAGTGCAGTTAAGTGATCAAATCTCAAACAAATTTACACACTCTGTTTTTAAATGATGTATAGATAAACGTTCTCTCCGTCGCAAGTACTAGAGATATTCTCGAATTATAATAATTTATAACCATTCCATTTCCAGTTTGTATCATTGATTACATCTGCACTGTAATATTATAAAGAGGAAAAGTTATGTAATTTTTGATGTAGGAAGTATTCTCCGAAATTACTCACTCGCTATCAAACATTATTTTCACAATATTAAGATTAAACTTTTTAGGTGGCCATGAGCTATATAATTATCCCGTTTAGTTAAAAAGTCTTTCGTAGTGACAATTTTTGCAACTCAAGTAGACGAAAAAAAACCCACGCCACGAAAATCTTTAAAAGGGTAAAATATTTAGTTATCGTGTCGTCAAAAAAGGGATGGATTAGTGTGTAATCTAAAATCTATGCAGATGAAATCGCGGGCGAAAGCTAGTGATGCTGTTAGTATGAATTGTATTTTTGTAACCTTTACGAAGATAGGAACGTTGGCAGCACAGGTTAAGCGGAGTTATTATGAGAAAAATAATTAAGTTTAGCTCAACCGCAATCATGTGGGTGCAGAATGAATTCGAATGTAACGTGTTTTAATTTGAAGTAAGAGGATAGGCGCAGGTCGCTCGTTAAAATTAATGGTACGAACGGATCTTTTGTCATCGGAGCCGACGCCAGGAGGTGGGTAAATGGTGATCCGGCATGACTGATAAAAATAATTATTTTTAGTTACCTACATGAGCAATACAGGAATGATATAAGATATATTATGTAGGTGCATTGTTGGGTTCAAATTTAGAGAGGATATTTAATGTAAAGGTGCCAAATAGAACTTTATCAATAATTATAAGTTCATTATTATGTTTTTTATGTGCAATGTAAATATACATTATAAATTGTTTTTTCTTGAGACGTGACGGCTTCATTTATTTTTCTTGTAGTCTCTTGGGGCGGCATTTTGGAATCGAATTTGAATCATTTATTAGAAGATGTCTCCTAAATTAAAGAATAAAAAGAAACAAATTAAAACGAGCGATAAACTGAAACTAAAAAGTTAAAAAATAACGTTTTCAATTATTTTAAACAGAACAAAAGAGCAATAAAGACAACATAAAAAATATTTACACTTAAATAATTGTAGGTAGGTAGTTACCAAATGTTTTGTGGTAAATTACTTGTGCTTAGTTGCGCGTAGTTGTGTCATTAGGAACACATTATTTGAGTAGCTCAACTAGTGGTGCATAAATAGTTAGTCCATGACAAAACCGTATTACATACCTACGTATGTGTCAAATTGATAACCTCATTTTTCGCAGTTGGTTAAAAAGACGATTAGGAAGAAACGGGTTCAGAGATAGTGTTGGTATGCCTATGTAGACCACAATTAAGGCCAACAAATGCTAGATCTCTTTTTCCTCCCCAAACCAATCGACGCGGAAGCACCTTTAGCCGATCAAAAAATGCTTTATGACTACGAAACAAGAACGAAGCAGATGTCGATCGGCTCGGCCGACGCGCAACGACGTCGGCCGAGCCGATTGACGTTTGTGGGGTCGGACGAGCGTTTTTTAGGTTGGCAATGCATCTGCAATATCCTTGGTGTTGCGAATATCTATAGACAGTGGTGATTACTTACCATCAGGTGACCCATTTGCTTGTTTGCTTTCCTATGTGATATAAAAAAATGTTTTAATAGTTACTGTACATTTTTTTTAATGTTATTTTCTTAATAAAATAACTTAAGCAAAAAAAAAGAGTTGACAAAAAAGGAATGGCTTGTTTATTATTTGGTCAACTTTTAAATAACTTAAGAAAAGATTAACTCTCTTGACGATTCTAAAATGAAAATACTTAATTCACAAACGGCTATTACTATTCGTCCCTCGAAACGTCGCTGTATTTTATGAGCCGATCGATGACCCATTAATCTCCCAAGGTCAGGAGGTAATCAACTTTTATGGTAACACATGGCAGTTTATGGTCGCCCAATACTCACGCAGCGCTGTTGTGAATAAAGGAATCAAGTCATGACCCTCGCCTAGACAAGACGAGGGATGGAGCCAGAAAATGGCAACTTTTTACATCTCTACCTTCATACAAAGAGTTTCTTATTAAATCATTACTATAATAAATCCAAACTTTTATTATCAAGATGACGGCTCACGTAAAACGTAACCATACCACATAACGCAAAATACGACGCCTATGGCTATCATTCAATTATTCCACTTAAATATTTTTAAATACAATTTGAGTCCATAAATGCAATGGTATTTCTATTTAAAATACGAACGTTCTTATTACAATTACTTAAGTACACATCTTGAATGAAAACAATAACATAAATAATCGTTTGATTAATTTGAATACTTGTAGTTTATCTTTTACCCGACTGCCGCTGTGTTTGAGTGTAAGTATGTATTTTATTATCAATTTTCATTCGTCACTGGCGCATGGTGGCCTATAATTGACATTATAATGTAACTTCTTTAATACAATGATGGTGTTTGCTTTTAAATATATATATATATAATATATTCATTTATTAAAAAACATATTAAATATTCGCTACAAATAAAACAATATATTAATAATCAACACTTCTTTGCCTTAGAGTTGCATAGATTTTATAATAAGAATCGATTAAAATCGTAATGCTAACACTTTTGGACATTTCTTATGGAATGCTAAAGTTGCTGTCGAGAAAATAAGTTCTTGGACATTTTATAAACGGGCGGATCACAGCCAAGAAATATATTCTAACAGATCGAGGCATTAAAGACAAGAACATAGCAAAATTAAATATTACAAATACCTATATAATAATTTATACAATACCTCATAACCTGCGGTCTGTTATCATAAACTCCTTAGTATTCAATCTGTTATTTGGCTAATCAAAATCTCATTAACATTTGATTGGTATCTAATGAGTATAATTAGTTTTGATGACATGTAATACTAGCTAGTACCAAGACTAATCTTGAAATAAATAGGCCAAGTGTCGTAGCTGTTTAACTAGAAAAACATTGTGAGATTTAGAAAGAGCGTGTTTAATTACCTGTATATTAACTGTACACAATAAGGTTATGGTCATGTTATACAGGGTCCCTAATCATTATTATTCCTTATTCATTATTATACATGCTTTGTGAAACTATAAAAATACATACATTAAAAATGTTTAAAATAAAAGTTTAAAAACTGTTACCCGACTACGGAAAAACTAAAAAGTAAATAATAAGTTATAATTGATTACTATCATTGTCCTATAGAGTAAGACATGTCTTTTGATGTGTTAGATATTACTGTTAACTTACTTTTGTTTAAGTCTTCTGGCAGTGTCCCATTAGTAGCGTAATAATACAAATCAAATGCCGTGGTCGTGCGTATTTACTATACTTGATAGTTGTAGTTGACGCACGACCAAGGCATTTGATTTGTATTATTACGCTACTAATGGGACACTGCCAGAAGACTTAAACAAAAGTAAGTTAACAGTAATATCTAACATATCAAAAGACATGCCTTACTCTATAGGACAATGATAGTGATCAATTATAACTTATTTTTTACTTTTTAGTTTTTTCCGTAGTCGGGTAACAGTGCTTAAACTTTTATTTTTATTTTAACATTTCCGTTTTAACTAAACTCATCATCATCTCCAAAGGAACCCTTACGGAATAGTCTGTTTGTCAAGACCCTTTTGCTCAGGAACGCATAGAGCTAATTGATTTTAATATCAAATTTTCAGGTCTGTAATCTCTTGGAGCTGGGAAAAAATTGAACTATTAAGTCAACGCAATCAAAAAGTGTGACCGATTATGACACATTTAGACATTCGCAAGTGAATCAAAAATCTATTCGGTACTACTTCCCGATGACGTAGAATCCTGTAATTTAGTAAGAAACAAAGTCTTACAGGGTGTTACATTGAACGTAATCAACAAGACGGAGCTCCAGCACATTTTACCCTGCGGGTCCGGAGTTACCTGGACCGAGAGTTCCCCGAACGTTGGATAGGACGCAGTGGTCCGGTGGAATGGCCGCCTCGTAGCCCGGATCTTACTCCACTGGATTTTTTTTTGTGGGGAGAGCTCAAACGACTGGTATACAAACGAGAGTCCAATACTGTTGCGGAGCTCCGCCAAAAAATAATCCAAGCGTTTGAGGTAGTAAGAACCAACCAGTTTGTACTCAGCAGAGTGAAAAGAAATCTTCGACGACGTGCAGAGCTTTGTATTCAGGAAGGAGGTGGACATTTCGAACACTTGTTGAAGTACGTTTGATCTTAACAGTTCATTTTTCTTTTTGATAATAAATTATTTTAAACAGATATCACTTGTGTATCTTCTAATACCCCTTATCGTTTTTTTTGATGTTAAAATGATAACATACACACAGATAACTGATAACAAAGCTTGACGAAAAAGTACGTCAGGTAAGCGTGACATCATGATGCGTGACCACACTACGAGATTTAAATTTCTTTATTCTGTTATCAAACTAGCAAAATTTAATTAAGACATATTTTAATAACTGGATACGTGCATTTTGTTCTCTGACGTTAACTGAGCCGGAATTGCTTAATTTGTGTTACGTTCAATGTAACACCCTGTATAAATTAGTTGGTTAGTGTACAAAACGATGATTATAATATGACGTCGTTCTTGTTGTACTCTAGATGTTTATCAGACAGAGTGTTTTTTTTAAATTATACTTTTCTTTGTTCTACAATATGAAGATTGTCTTTTCTTGTTATTTCGTTCGTTAAACACTCATAATGCAGACCGATTGCTCGAGTTTTACCGGTAATATTATTCGCCACCTCTTCCAGAAAAAAGTCATTTCCTAACAATCCTTTCCCTGTGGTATCGAAAGAAACTAATTTCCTCGGACAATGAAGCGAGCCGGTTATTTACGGTAACAATGGTTTGAGTCCTGGTAAAAATACGATTTCCAATCTCATTCTGTTGTTTGTTTACTCATTGTGCCCTCTTTTCTTATCCTGAGTTGTCAAGAAGTTATTTTTTTGTGTTACAGTTGTATAAATGGCGTAATGGTGACAAATCTTATTATTTAATTGTAAATAAAGTAGGAATTTCGTTGGTCACTTTCACAAGTTCATATTGCATCAAAATATTCCCGAAAACAAATGAAAATACTTGTAAAACCCGCGCAACCGAGTAAGATAAGCACGCGGTAACAAGCAACATGATATCGTTTTCACTGAAGAAACTGTATGTATACCTTATACGATCTTTGCTAAAGGTTTTGTTAATCTAGCATGAATCAAGTTTTTTACACTGTAGTAAAAAAACTATCCTTGACGAATTTTCATATGATGAACAGTCGCTCTTAGGGTAGTACTTTATAGATAATTTTCAAGTACGGCCGTGTACTGACGGATGTAATGTTTCGTTCTGATTTATAAACCAAACTTAAGATCAAATCAAGTACCTATCAGTCGCGTCCTGGATGAACTCTATTTCAAGTAGTGCGCAATTGACTAATCTCGGAGCGTCGGCGTCGACTTACTTTTACTTGCACAAGGAAGTATCACAATTCCTTATTAGGGTACCAACTTTTTCTGTTGGCCTTTAAGAGCTTATAACATAATTTGTTTTGACAGGTAAATATAACTGTTGTGTACTTATTTATGGAATATTCACGTCCGTCGTATATACATAATTGGATTTTAAGTAAGAAGTCGCTGATAGACAGGTGGACTGACCGATGGGCTGCGTTGTCATAGAACTAGATATCCCTTTGAACCCCTTGGATACGGATTCCTAAAACTTCCGCCTGCTTGTGACATTAACCGACCCCGCCACAAAGTTACTTTCAACAGTAGTTATCGAACGCGACATGTGCACCTACGTCGCCGCGTCGTAGTTTTATATCAGAGTTGAAGTAAATCTGAACAAAAACAACTTTTGCAATAGGTATACAGTCTGTTTTAAAATGTTTTTAGTTAAATTTTTTCTTGATAAATTTATATGAGTACTTACAGTAATTATAAATCTCGACGCACTATGCATTATTTCTAAAGTCTTTAATCGATAAAATGTTTATATTTTGACAAAACAGTAGGTATGAGTGGAACACAAACGTGGCATCGTCGCGTGCAGCTCGTATATTTGGGGCAATCGGTCTGAGTCTCGTTTTACTTCGGCCCTCTCCGTGACAAAACAGCACCACGTCACCAGCTTCTTTTTGTTTTATCCGGAAATGTGAAACCAATCTTTTAAATACGAGCCACTGCTGCATTATGGATACAAATATTTTATCTTTGTTCGCCTGGCAGTTCCCAATACAAAAGTCATTAATCATCCAAACAAAAGGGGTCACCTGGCTGATGTCTGCAGTACGCTTTGATTTAGCCGTCAATATTACATAACATTCTTAAGTCAATTCCAATTTCTATCGTATTGCTTAGAGCAATATGATGGTTATAATTATAATCAATGTTTTTGTCATAGCTACATCCTTTCCGGTGTTTATTGCTGCAATTTAAAGCAATATAGGTATTTTGTTAGGTACGCATATTTAATAAGTCAAATTAATTTTAATTTTATTGTCTGTGAAAGGAATGCAAACGCACAGAAAAAGTATGTGTGTTATATAGTTGGTGCTGTAGACCATTTAACATTAACTTTAAGATCTACATATGAAGTTATAATAATTGCGGTATAGGAGGCGTGTTTTGTTAACAACCCAACTACTCGTATTATGAATATAGACCTTCCCAAAGCAACTAAACGCCTGAGTCTATAAGATAAATATTTTTGACTAACATTACAAAGTACTAATAAGTAGTTCATATAGAACACTATTGAGGCTTAAAACAACTACGGCAAACTAAGAACAGATAAAGATGGGTTTGCGTGCAAACTTGATGATCTTCCGACTGTCGGGCTTACGCCCGCTTACGCGGACTTACAAGTGAGCTAACAGTAAACTAGCTAACAAGGCAAGATAAAAAAAAAAAATGGTATTCCGAGAATAAGTAACGGTCCGCTGGGTCCTAAATATAAAGATAAGGGTTGCTATCCTTCGTTATGATAAGCTTTTTATACTGTCGAACAAACGCTATCACATAGGTATATAATAAATATGTACAATATAGGAATGAAGGTGCTAAAAATATTTGAACTCACTCTAACGTCCTTAACAGTAAGGTTGAGTTCACATTTATTAAGAGATCGCCTTCAGCACTCCGATAGGTCTGTCCTTGTTCCTCATGTCATCCATGACTTGGACCGTTCCCCAGTTACGTGAAAGGTTTATTGCTAATTCCCGGTTCCCAATAAGCGTTTGACTTTACCAGTTCTGTCGTACTATTTCTTCGCCGCAATAGATATAAATTCTAAACATTGAACAGGTGGGTACAAAATTAAACTACTTAGTGCTTTTCTCGGATGAAACACAAAGACAAGGTATTGTTTGTTTGGGCTGGTTTCTCTGCTATATACATTACATAATTCGTCAATGTTTTTTAAAGACGCCTATTTCATAGCCGTCTCTACATTTTCCCCCGAGAAAATGACATTTGGGTCTATTCTAGTTACGTAAAATGTTTTCCTTGAAGTACGAATATTTTATCGAAATAACAAATAAAACCGTAAAATGTACTAAAAATAGTCCATGCAAAAATAAATTATTTGAAGGTCAAAAGGTTCGTATATTCGCTTTTCAGCTTTGAAGCTTTGATTATTCACAAGTCTATGGGTATTTTTAAAGTAGCACAGTTGCTACTGTGCTGCTGCACTGCTGCCCTTTTTTTGACGTCATATACGCCCATGTAATCAGAAGTCCATGAATGAGAACTAAAATAATGACGACGCGTAGTGACCAAACCGTTAAAGTTTATTGCAAACAAAATTTTACGTTTCGGATGTTTGAGGTTTTGGATTAGGGGATCAGATCCCTCATGAGCATGATCCTTAACAACCCTATTGCCGATGTTCGGGTTGCGTGCCTAACCGAAGCCTTGTCAGCCTGGAAAGCTTTATTCCCAAACGCCAGTATCCACACTGAGATGGGGAAGCAAAACCTGTGGGATCGACCTCTAACCGATCTGACTTACGCATTCCTCTTGGAGCAAAGCACTGACGATGCCGATAGAGCAAGACTTCTTGCCGTACCGAAGACGGGATTGGGCCACTGGTTGCGAGCCCTTCCGTCAGATAATTTGGGCACTGTGCTAGATCCCAACTGTCTCCGGATAGTAGTAGGACTATGTAACAGTGTGTGAGCCTCATCGTTGTCCATGCGGAAAAGCCGTAGATTAGCTCGGACGCCACGGGCTCTCGTGTTCAAAGAGCGCCGGTCGCTTTTATAGACACTGAGCTGTGAATGACCTCATTAAGCGGGCGCTCATAACGGCTTCCGTGCCCGCAGTACTCGAGCCAAGCGGAATGCTAAGGGATGACGGCAGAAGACCAGACGGAGCAACCCCGGTTCCATGGTGTCTCGGACGTGCGCTCGTCTGGGACGCCACCTGGACATCCTGGCGCCGTCACACATTAGCAGCACCGCTCGCAAGGCCGGGACTGCGGCTGATCAAGCGCAGGTGTTGAAATGCCGGAAATATTCAAAGCTTAGTGCCCATTATGGTTTCGCAGCACTGGCTGTTGAAACTATGGGCCCATGGTCGTCTCACACAAAGGCGCTGTGTAAGGACCTGTCCACAAGACTGGTCCTCGCCTCCGGGGATCTCAGGGCTGGCTGCTACTTCGCCCAAAGGCTAAGCCTTGCTATCCAGCGGGGCAATGCAGCCAGCGTTCTAGGTTCTTTTCCGCATGGCGCAACCGAAAGCGCAGACGGCGTGCTTCCTTTTTAGATATTTTGTATATATATTGTGTTTTAGTTTAGGTTTGTTTTTAATTTTACTATATTCATGTTAATTTTAACTGTAAAAACCTTGTAAATAATAAATATTAGGGGATTCCCCTATTTTGGGTATACTTCTAAGGAGTGGTGTACAGTTATGACAATCTGTTGTTTTGAAGACTAACGCTGGATTTGAAGACCTGCTTTGTTGTAATAAAAGCGGCTCATGGAATATACTGAGACATTCCGTATATTAGAATTGTGTCCCTTGTTCATAGACCTATTAGACCGATTTAAGTTTCAGATCCAGAAGAAGGTATTGTCGGCCTTGTAGTTTTTTTTGTTTTTGTGTTTATTGTATCATTTTATGTGGTATTTTAATGAGGTTAATTTGTTGTTCCCTTAGCGCCGGAGAATGACGAGGTCATCATGTTTTAGTTTTGTTTTTTTCTGAAAGTATGATAGTTTAAAAAAAAAACGATACAATAAATGATGAAGTATCTTTCCCCTACATCAACGGAACTTCCGGCTTTCCGACTCAAATCGCTCTAATAGGTCTAGGGAACAAGTATACGGAGTGACACAATTGTAATAAGAAATGCCGTTTGTTCCTGCGAATCGGCCCTTCTACTGCAGGAAATCCAAATGACACAAATACGAGTGATAGGTTATTGACGTCACGTAGAATCAGCTTATAGAGTGTAACCTTTTGAATTGGCATTTTTATCCGCTTACTTACAAACCCACGCAATATAACAACATACGTACAGTAGAAGGACAATCATAAATTTATTATAGGATTAATTCTAGTTGTGACCCAGGTTAAGCCATCACTGACATAATAATGTTAGATTATCAATAATAACGTCTGTTAGATCACATTTGTGTACGCTTGTCTTCGCCGAATTAATATACGGTGTGGACTATGTCAACATAAAACAGATTATTGTGTTCGCGTCTATTGACGGAATATATAGACAAGGAAGGTAGCTTGCAAATGTTATACACTCATACTCGTACGTACCTAGTATTCTTATACGTACATATGTATGAAAAATCTGTATTGAACAAAAAACATACTAAATGACAAAAGAAATACTGAGACAAACTTATAAATGGTTGATAAGTGTAAGCAACAGCTACTAACCAATGCCCTTTGGTGATTTATTAAATTATAATCGTTTTAAAGAACGATAGATGTCTCTTGGTAGTCTGTGGTTCATCGAGGTACTAAAATTGATTTAGAGGCATACCAACTAGGCCAAATAGATTAAGTCTATTAAAGGAAAAAAAAATAATCGATTCATGTCAACTTTTAACGTTTCCTCATCAAACCACTGGACAAAGCATCAAATTATGCGTATTCGTCGGAACCGTTTCAAGCTAAGTGAAAATTCTCATTAGGCAGAATAGAAGAGCACTAATGTTCTCCAATGTCATTATCAAATCATTGTCACATAAAAACATCCATTAGATGTAGTACGGTCACTTATTAGTATCAGTTGAGCTGTATCTATATAGACATACTCTGCAGTAACTAAGATGATTCTATTAGATCTTAATTGTGATAAAGTCGAAAATAACCCATCATTTCATTTCACTATAAGGGGAGAAAGACAAGAAATTTAGGGGATCTTAAAATGAAGTGGCGGCAATAAATCTAGTACCTACCTACCTACTAAGTGAACCTTTGTCGAATACGCTGGGAAAGTCTCACAGGTTCTAGGTATATCATTCTCTAATGTTTGCATAGATGCCAGCTTACCACAAGTGCACTAGCCTCTTAAAATCAGGAATGAAAACAAAATGTTTTCACATATTACGAGAGTGAATTGAAAAGTTTTGACCTTAACCCTTAAAATGAAGAATTTAATCTTATTAAGTATTTCTTTTATATTTCTACATTTTAAAATAAAATGATCAATACACTTCGGCCATTTCTTTCCTAACTTCAGAATTATATAAAAAAAACCTTCAGAATAATCAAAATAAGCAGTCATTGCTTCGCGAGCCTCGACATTTGTTGATTTTTTTTGTCTTTCTAAGTGTTTCTTTTAGATTGGGAACAAAATAATAATCAGAAAGGGCAAAGTCGTGCGAAAAGGGTAGGTGCGGTAACAATTCACACCCACAATCATGTATTTGTGCGATTGATTTCGCTGTAGTGTGGACAGCAGCGTTGTCTTGGTGGAACAACTTTTTCTTAAATAACTTACCTTAGTCTTTTTATTTTTATTTCCACTCATAGATATTGTAAGAGGACAGTAGTTTGTCACTTCTTCACGAGTTTGTTAGACACTTCTTTATGGTCGTTTGCCTCTATTTTCCATAAAAAACCGGATTTGGATGAAATTTTAAACGAAGATTGATTATACCCTGGATTAACACATAGGGTACTGTTTATTCCGTAAAGATGCAGAATTCCCGTGGCAGAACGATAAATGAATTCTACGTGGAAAAAGTCGCGGGCAACAGCTAGTATCTAATATTTTATCATTTTTGTCCTTAGTAGCTATAAACGGCCTATTACTCCTAGGTTTCTTCTTGAACTGCTTCTCTGTTGTGTTTGAAGTCCGCTACCCATCTTTTTACAGTGGCATAATATAGGGCGGATTCCCTTAATGTCTGGCGCATAGGTATCTTCGAAAATTTGCTTTGATGTTAGCCCCCTTCTTTTGTAAATACTTGATGACGGAACGTTGCTAAATTTTATCCATTATATTATTAAGGAAATCGCGATCCCTGTTTAGTATATCCGTCACAAATTTCACAATTGTGACATAATGCTGACTGTTAGTGTTATTTATGTTTTTTAAGACTCAAAACTTTTCAATTCACTCTCGTAATTATCTACATTTTTACGAGATGCAGAAAGAAGAATCTTGTTTGTACTAGTTTTGTATCGATGGAATTTAACTTTATTTCTAGATTTTTACTTTTTATATAAGTATAGTTTTCCTTTTAATTTCGTTATATGAATACTTTTATTTGAGACACAATTTGGCTGTGGCGGCCAAAACTGTGTCTCAGATGTATTTATATAATGAAATTAAAAGGAAAACTATCAACACCAATAACAATTACGTCTATTGAAAATCATCGAAGATAGCTCAAATACTTGTAGTGTTGAATATAATAAAAGCTAAACCTTGAAAAAAACCATGGCATGACATGCTGCACATCATTTTCCGGTTTCAGATGAATGATGTTTCCCTTTTTTCTATCACGAATTTGTAGAGTAGCCTCGACAGAGTTTAAACAGTAACAAAACAGTATACTGATCAATAATTCAGTCGAGTGTGAAGAGGAACGGGTAAAAATAGCATAGCGGTTAACCCCTTTCTGTGATCGGGGAAAAAATTAGCACATTTTGGTATGGTGTCGTCGAAACATTATCCTAAATGCAGATTGACTCAGATATATTATATTTAATTCTAGAGGCTTACTGGCAAATATGGTAAACTTAATTAGGTAATACAATAAAAAGGGAAATTCCGCAAAAGTATTTTAATTTTACAATAATATTTTTATGATAGTCTGGCAAAAACTACCAGTAATAACGATATATATTTATGTTTGTAAATCCTAAAGTAAGCACGTGATGGATTTTAATTTATAATGCTTTGATTGTTTACACAATCACAATTAATCCGAAGCGGTTTTATGCAAACCTGTTAGGAATGAAGCAAAATTAAATTATTATAGGTATGCATTAAATTTGTTTAAAGTTTAAAGGATGTATATTTAATTACATGTCAGTAGAGGTGCCAACACGCTAACTTTTGTCGCGGATATAATGAACACTTAATTAGATACTACTATGTGCACAAGGGATAGATGCTTAATGTCTGCAATTAATCGCTAGTTGCTACAAACGGAAAAAGTACACATAACGCAGCTAAGTATTCATGTTTTGTTATTGCTTGCATTGGTTAACCTTACATAAATCCCTGACGCCTTTTTTTTGATCATGGGGTTTTCTTATATTTTAAGAAGCTTTTTTATAAAAGGCTTCATTTGTATGTATTTCTTTCTGGACTTTTGTTTTTTTTCACCCATTTCGACTTTACTTGAAATTTGAAATGCATACAATAATCATGCCATAAAAAAATATCTTCAGTAAAAAAACTTGAATTCGAACCCTTGTTTTTATCAAAAATATTTGGCTATAGCTGATTTAATCCTGACTGTTAAGTACAACAATTATAGCTAAAACAGTGAAAACATAGTAGTGTAGTACAGTCAACCAAAATGAATTCAGTGTCGCTGTAAAGGCTTTCCGCAATAAGTAATGGCTGTTTAGTATAATATTTGCCATGAAAAGCTCCTACAGTGGCCTATAATTCAGTTTAGTTGGCTCTACCTAACGCTTAGCAGAAATGATTATGAAGTTGTCAAGGTTACATCTCATAACTCGAGTGTGTTCATAAAAAATTCACTTCCAGTAAATTTCCCAAGGGCGTGCTAGATTGTGATTATTATGCTCTATGAAACTTTAGCTCGTCTGTTTTTAATACAGGTTTCTTTTAAAATAACCGGAAAAACCACTTTAAATTAAAACGCCGTGTGTGTACATTTATTAATTATGATAGACACACACATTATAGGTACCTGTATGAAATGGCAAAAACAATATAGGAAGAGGACTATTTTACTGGCCGCCGACCTTGATATATTGAAAATGAAAATGAAAATAGTTTATTGGTATAACAGAGATGAGTTAAATGCCAGCGATTTATGTAACTTAGTCACGGCTGAGAGGATGTACAACTTTCTCATGGTCAGCACATCACAGATTTTATACAGTTTACTAGTAGGATTTTTATAGGGTTTGGAGTAAATTAATATTGCATTCAACATTATTAAGTTAGCGAAATATTTGGTGTTACTTATCCATTTAATATAAACAAGTTGATTATAAAATTTGAAGAGCTCCATTTATTTGTCTTGGATTCCAACACCTGATCATGTTTTTTATTTAAATGGGACCAATTTAAACGTATATCGTATCGATTAATAAAATAAATACTAAATACTTTTAGCCATCTTTGTCTAATTGGAGAATGTACTAATACAAAAAAATATATAAAGTGTATAATTGAAAACCTTCAGTATTTGAAGTCCGTTAAAAAAACATTACTTGCCTAAATGAGCTTAATATTTTTAACATTTCATGTTAAATATATTTTTTACAATACCTATATAGAGTGACGCCTATTTTTTTAAAATATGACGTTATCATTTTTATTACAGGTTTACAGAACACACTTGCACCCCAAATATCGTTCGTTTAGTCCCGGTACGCTCCGAGTAAAATATTGTGACGAACGGGACGAAATTATAAAAGCTTAGTTGCTTATTAATTGCCATTTGGCAACGGAACTTTAAAAACATAACCCCAAAATATGATTTCCGCATTTTTAAATGAAAAGTTGTATGTCAGTATAGTGAAATCGAAACAAAGCAATTCTAACTATTCTCTATTATGTATTCAAAACATAGCAGTCTGCAGACGTGTTAAAATTTTGTTAACGGCAATATTACCTAATATAAATTAATTAAGACAGAATACCTCCATTACGGTGCGTCATAACTCAAAGTGACACAGTCACTGGATTAATTTACGTCTTGTCGTAGCAAGAGATTGGCATTGTTTGCCCAATTTTGGTTCCGATTAACATAGAATTTCATGGTTCTTAATGACAAGCTTGTATACTTTAGTTAAGTTTAACATCTATATCGGTGTTTGACTGTCTGAATTCCATTTCATTCAATTATCTATAATATCCGCGGTTTATGATTTTACTTTTGTCCATCATTGAAATACGAGTGAAACAGGGGGAAGTAGTTAATGTGACAATAAACATATATACGAGTCTTATCTGTCACTGGACCTCGATCTGCTAAACCAAACTTTATGAAAAATATGAAGGTGCAACTTTAATTTAATCCTTTTTACTAATGATTTTGTTTTGGCTTTAGAACAGTATAGGGAAGTGGTCGAAATAGCCTAGTTGAGGAAAACAAAAAGATGGAAGATAAACAAGGAACAGGTAATTAGGAAAGTTTGTCCTTGACGTCTAGACCTACAGGGCTCTAAGCTCGCATTTACATATGCCGGTCCCGGCTTTGCATATAAATTAAATGGGAGGGTGATGTCTTTGTTCAGGGATAATGAGACTATATTGAATTGTTTTAGGAAGTTATTGAAATTTTTTATTTCCAATCTGTTGTTAAAGATAACATTGTGGGACTTACAATTATTTTAATTTGTAAGTAAATTCTTATCAAAAGAAGCATAAGCTTTCACATTATTTCAACTATTGATATGAGTGTTTTATTAGAAAGGTGTGACTAAAAAAGTAGCAGAGAAGAAAACGTTGCAGATACCCTAGACTCATCCACTGTTATTGTAAACTAACAGTAACGCTAACAAGTTTTTTTACACATTTAACACAAAAGAGATTATAAAAAATAACGGTCACATCTGAGTTTAAGATGCACACGAGTATCGGCTTAGATTTGTAGCTACCAGTCTTATATGTAACTATATGAGTAGATTGTTAAGACCTAAATTTTTCCCCTCTCTCATAAATCACGATAGCACCGTTATTAAAAATAAGCCCCCTGTTTCATCAACCCGCCTGTTCTGTGTCGTGTTAGCAAAAAATACGATTCGTTCAGCTCAGTTTTGTTCACCTCACTCCTTTTGTAGGAAGGAGACAGCATGATATAGAATGTTACAAAATTGTTTGGTTGAATTTCCACCGAACAGGGGAGCAGCCAGGGGCGCGAGTAAAATATTAATATGTAAATTCTGCGTCACATACATCAATCTGCCTGATAAGTTTTCGCTGTAATACCTATTTCTATTTTTTAACCATTGTAAAATAAATAAACCGTAGTTTTTACACTTACACGTCAACAGTATTATTATTTTCTTGCTATACAGCACCTGAATAACAAATTAATGAAGTAAACTTACTTTGCTTTTTGTTTCTTGTAAAGGTTTTTGTTCTTTAACTGTTAGTTGTCACGAAATGCAAATGTATCCATTGTAATTTCCTTTTATTGACAATAGACAATGACATCTACATTTTTGTCCAATACGTTTTCAAGTTAGTAAATGGGAAGTAAATGGTAACGTCAAATCTTTCGTCATACTCATTTATTGAACTGAACGCAAATCTAAGCGTTACAAAAACTTAGTCGTTAATACATTTGTCCAAAAAGTGGGCTGTTAAATGGCTGCGTAGCATGTGTAACGTTAGTTTTATTAAATAGTGCTCTCTGTTCTTCAGTCATTTCATCAATACCTCGTGCAAGGAATCGACGGCGTTTCAAACGCCTGTAGAAATACCAAATACAAAGAACTTGAGTTGCTACGAGCATGGCCAACTGCGATTCTTCTGAGAGTAAAAAGCATGCTATGAGCAAGACTTACCTCAAATATGATAAAAGTAGAAAATGACCTACCAAAAAACTGAGAATCGGGAAAAGTAAGATCACGACTTACCAAAAAGTTGACCTTCAAAGAATTTATCAAAGACAAAAAAAAGAACTACAATTTTATTATTTATGACATATTTTTGAATATATGTCGAAAAACGGGCTGTGAAAATGGGTGGAACTCGTTTCACAACAAATGCTAGCACTCGCCGCTCGTCCTCTCAACTGAACTCTTTGAGATCGAGCATAATTTTTAACATTGTCATGACAAATATATACCTTTTTTTGCCTCAGGAAGTAGCAATAGTATTGAAATTTATTAAGCAAACATGGGCGTGGTGTTCCATTTTATCTGTGCTACGTATTTACTACACGGTTTTCATTTCAACAGGTTCGAATGTCTATAGAATAAGACAAAGTCAACAAGCGTTTCGTATTTGTTTAGCCATTGAAGGGTTGGGAAAGCTCGCAAAAGCTTTCTATCTCTGAATATTTGCATGTTTTAGCAAGTTTCGGGAGGTCACTTAGGAGAAAAGTGCTTCAATTGAAAAAATATTATACCCTATTCGTTGTTTATATATAAACTTAATTGTAAGTGTTAAAGCTGTGAAGTGTAATTTTATTTATTTTTACCAGCATCTTAATTGTGACGGGGACGTGCAATAGACTTAGTTTATCCATTTCTGTTCTGCCGTGTAGCTAGAGGCTAACACATAAGGCCTGTAGTTAAGTATAGGTCGTTACTGCGTCTCAAGATCGCATTTGACATTTCATTTCTATACCTAGTATGCTGTAACCTTTGGTCAAGGGGTCGTAGTTATAGAACGTTCTCAAGTTAGACTTTGTTTTCAAGATGGTATTTCACGTTTCACTCGTTTGCAAAGCAAATGTCAAATACGATCTTGGCTACCAACGATCTGTAACTACAGGGCTATGATTTATTTGATAGTTTTTTGTAACTTAGTCTTTGCAAGAACTTGTACAAATGAGAACCTCCTTGTTTTTTTAACTAGATCAAAAAGAGCGAAACATATGACGAATTCATAAGGAAGTTAGTCATTTAAAATGTTTATACAAACTGAAAAATCTTGAGAAAATATTTTTAGTTACGTCTACAGAACCGTTAATTGAACTGGGCTTTACCTGTCCTTGCTCGGTGTTTTGTAAAAAAGGGTGTTTATGGTTTTTGATAAACTTAGTAATTTTCAAAAGTGACCGACAACCATGACGACGACAAAAATTTCATATATTTAATCGATTACTACCTTATTCCCTCTAATAGGACTATATAGAATTTTTTCCGCTTTTTTCTACCGGTAGGGATATATTGCCATCTTTCCTTACAATTCCGCATTCAGTGGGGGACAGGTGGAATTTATTCCAGCTATCCATACCAGTTTACTCCCTGGCAGAGGCAAACGGATTTTGTCCAACTATTCATACTAGATTGCATACTGGTAGGGACAGATGGAATTTCTTCCAACCATACATACTAGTTTGTGCCCTGATAGAGACAGATGGAATTTCTTCCAGCTATCCATACTAGTTTGCGCCTTAATAGAGGCAGATGGAATTCTTTCCAGCTATCCATACACGTGTTGAAAATACACTTTCAACATCATGTTGAAATTGTATTATTCAGAATGTATCGTTATCCTTCAAAAGTAGCGAGTAAATAGCTTGCCCTCTCTCTAGTTTTGCTTGCTCTCTGGTAGAGATAGGCGGAAATTTTAAACGGATCAACGGGACTGAGTGATAATGCAAGCAAAACCCGAGACTAATTAATATACAAATCAAGGCGAAACCAATTTAAAAAAGCTCAACTTATCTAAAAAATCGCTCACTGTTACGAGCCTTGTCACCGATTGCATTTATGTATTTAAAATAAACTGATCTATAAGAATATACACTGCTTTCCTCTCGTTTTTGGCGCCTTATTTTGCGCCGTCTAGCCGGTCGAAGAGAAAAACGTAAAGGGTTTTCGGTAAAAAGGCATAATACAATATAAAATAAAATATTATACAACTTGTTTCAGTCAGTGCTGCTTTTGAAATAAATTGAACTGGCTTTAGACCGTTTAGACGTTTTGTAGGCAGATATGAAGGCAGAACAGGGTATTCCAGGAGGCGTCGGAGCTTCCAAAGGGGTTCAGTCTTCATTGGCGGTCTGTTCCGAGGCAGAAAAGTGATAGAAGAAGGCTGGAGAGAGGAGGTTTGAAGTGGGGAAGCGGATCGGAAGGGTTGAAAGATACACCCTGCTTTATGACAGTTTGAGTGACCCATCCAAGCCTCGTTATACTGTCTAGGCCAGTTATAACTAAACGAGATTTGGTTTAGATTATACATTATATTATGTACAGTAAGCAATAAGAAACTATATAAAGACAATACTTAAGTAGCCCTTTTTATTTAATTTAACACCAAAGTATTATATAGAATGAAGTTATAATCCAATTGAATTATTCGCTTAATTAAATCGCGTCTTGCGCATTGCAAATTGTATAGCGGAGTGAATAAAAGCCAAAATAGCCAGTTACATACAGCTTATGGTGAAAATTGACATAAAATATTTTTTTAGCTGACGAATTTTGTACAAATATTTCAACAATGTTTTCTTGTTTTTATCATTTATTTTAAAATGCCAGGCATCAGCATAGATATTGGTTCTATGTTTCTTTCCGAACACGCACCATTGTTTGATGAAGTCATCATATTTATGCCAATATTTTTTTAAATAAGTTTGGAAATCTTTCATTTTAATTAATCGTGAATTTGGTATTCAATGTATGATCGATGACCCTTCTTTGATTATATATCAAAAGGTAGCAAAGGTAACGCTTCTGATAATGATAACAGTTGTCTCGTCTCTCTGTTTCCGGTAAATTTCAACTGCTGAACTTTTTTCCATAAGGCTTTAGTGAAATGATAAAAACTTCCCCCTTTTTTTTCAATACACGAAAATACGGATCGCATAGCTTTCTCAATAAGCAGTAATTAAGTGCAGATAGGCGGGACACATGAGGCTGCTATAGATGGATGGAACATTGTAAATGCAATTAGTGTGTTTGTTTCTCTTCTTTTACAGCACCAGCAACGTCGGATAACGGATTACGTGAAAAGAGTTAAATTAAAATGCTTTCAGTCCAGCGATACGTGGAATATGTAGAAGCGAATGAGCCTGATGAACGATGACCAAAGGAGAAGATAAAGCATCGAGGATTGAGCGAATGGAAGAGTGGCGAAAGACGTATGACGTGCTATGAAAAAGAGGTGAGACGTAGGTGACCCTGGCATGGATAGGTGGAATCGGCTCCACATGTCACCACCGTGGTTGAACCTTAACAGAGATAGGTGGAATCAATTGATTTCGTCCCTACCGTAGTGCGGGCTGGTAAGTAGAGCTAAGTGGAATCTATTCCATCTGTTCCCATCGTATTAAGCAGGATAGTAAGGATAGGTGGAAGTGTAATTTTCATACGTTCCTACCGGTAGAAAAAAAGCGGAAATAAATTCCATATATCTTCTACTAGGAGGAACAAGGCGGTAGGGATGGGTGGAATAGGGGATTTAACTGTATTTGTTGAGTTAAAGGAATGTAGGTTTCACCTTATTCTTCTTATGCTTGTTTAAGAAGAGTATGACCCCAGCGCTTTCCATACAAACGGCGATAACGTTGTCCACCCCCTATACCGTAACCTATTGCCATGATTTTTTGGTATGTTGTCATTATGCCCTAGAACTAGGTTTGTATGTTTTGATTTTTTTAATACTCTTAATAGTTTCAAAAATATTGTCGATTTTTGTTTTGTATAAAACTCCTAAAATTAAAACATTGTCAAGTCTATGAAGAATATTACAAAAATCAAAACATACAAATCTAGTTCCGAGACAACGACAACATACCAAAAAATCATTGCCATAGGTTAAGGTTTAGAGGGTGGAAAACGTTGTCGCCGTTTGTATGTAGAGCGCTGGTTCGGGCTGGGTTCACACTCCTCTTAACTGTTAACTTCTTACTTAGAAAACCAAGTGTAAGTTGAACTCACACACGAAAGGTGCCGTACAAAAATCGCAAAATGGATGCGTATTTTGTAATGGGACCCCTTTAAATGTTATAGCGGCCACAATAATGCAAACTCTGTGAGAATTGAAAGAGTCTATCTATTACGGTTTAAAAGATGCAGCCCTGTGACAGATGGACGGACATATAGTGGAGCCTTAGTAATAAATAGTCTTCCGTTGGCACCCTTTGGGTGCGGAACTCTTAAAAGGATGATTTATCAATTTATCAACTCTGATGAAAGTACGACTTCTGCGACGTAAGATAAGGATTTATTTCTTACCAGTAGTCCCAATGGCACATACTTTTTTTTTTCAATATGTAGTTTCAGGAACTAAAAAGTATGTAACTCGTCGGATATAAATAAATATCTCAGGACAATTCACACTAATTGACCTAGTCCCAAACTAAGCAAAGCTTGTACTATGGCTACTAGACAACGGATATTCATATTTATATAGATAAATAAATACTTAAACACATATAACATCCAAGACTTTAAACTTTCGATATTCGTATTCATCATACAAACATTTGACCCTCCCGGGAATCGAACCCGGAACCTCTAGCTTCATAGTCAGGGTCACTAACCACTAAGCTATTCGGTCGTCAATACCCATTTTGTAACCCAAATTTACATTTTATGGAGTTGTTAGTACCGGCTCGCAATGTAGACATATTGTACATGCAGAGTATAATGTTCCTTAGAATAAAATACGTAAAGCTTAAAGCAAAAGTTGACCCAATTGAACCGTTTGCCGGAAATTAACTTCACTGAGAGCCACTGGGCTTTTAAGGGATAGCCAAAATTTTAATTTTCACAGAAATCATGTAGCTTACCTTTATATCGGCAACCTTGGTAAATTCTGAACATTTTTATCGTATATTTTGTTACTATTTTCGAATATATTTATTAGGTAGAGATCTTGAGGAGGTTGTTACTTGATTTTGTGACATGGTTTTTTTCCCTCAAATTCTCAAGGTTTAAATCAATAGGAATAATATCAACGTACGACAAACTGGAACAAATTACCTTGCTACTCCGCGAAACCAGACCTATGGACCTCCGCAAAGTAACACCTGAATTTATTAATATCAACGTACGAGTAAAACTACTATTATTTGGCATATGCCAAATATGACAATTTGCTAGTAAAAAGTTAGATTAAACGATTTATCCAAATAAAATGGCCATACATTAGAGCAGTCGTATCTAGATCATTACTTTTGACGTAAATCAGGATTTTCTATTTTGTGTATAGTTCTTTGTCTTGAAAAGTTTGCCATATAACTAAACTAGCTAAATTAGTAAGTCGGTAACACCGTTTCAAAAGCAAAATGTCACACCATAAGTTTTACAGACCATTGATGGTTAAAAAAAGGATTTTCATTACGGTTTATTTTTACAAATGTAATCGTGTCCAATCCAGACCGTAAAAGATAGAAAAGTAAATTATGTAATGCTTAACTACTCGTCTTCAGTGGTGAAAATTAATACTTCATAGAAAGTAGTTTTCCTTTGAGAACGTCCTCAGATTCGGAGTGGGTTTAACGCATGTAACCTTAAGCAATGCTAAAGCAGCAGCAGAAAAATGTCACTTTTGTTTTATTTTTGCGTTTGTCCTTCTCGATGGGAAGTAATTATAGGTGGGGGCAGATGTCACTAAGACGCTATGAAATGGATGAAACATTGTTTTATGCGAAGTAATTTCTGAGTATGATGTTCGTGATCGTGAGCATCCCAACTGAAACTAATGAATGTTCTATTAAGTAGGGCATGAATTAAAGTTTTACAGTCGATGCTAATTGTAACTTTGTAGATATTTGCAGGCGAGCTGTTTACAAAAGTTAACGAATTTTTCGAAGTCAGTCTTGGTCAGTTTATCATTACGAAATAAAGTAAAGACAATTTTACTTTTCTACTTTCAGGGAATTGTCTAGCTTATTATAGCACTTGTTAAAAGCTACTTCTAATTGGTTTAACGCAACGCGTCAGAAATCACAAGTAAATGACTAAGTAATCTACCACTGTTTCATCCTCACACATTGTTTTCACCTTATAATGTTGTTCTTGTCCTACAAATATAATAGTTAGATAGAGAGAGCGACATAAGACCCTTGTCACTGTCGGCTAGAGTTATATCAAATGTTATTTTTCGTCTACAACGAACTTGAGGTATTTGTAAGCTTATGGGTAAAAGTGATAGTTTATCAAAACAGAGTAGCTGATACTGTGTTTAACTTATGTTACGTTGCGATACAAATCAAATAATTTTATTATTTCAATGATAATGTGAAAAGCGATATACGGTTAGAATTGGATTTGGCACGCGGTTTTGTATCTCATCCGACTATTCATAATAAAAATCATTTTAGCTCTCTTGGGGCTAAAATTTAAAATCATAAATTCTTAGTCTATCGTAGGATACCCAAACCCAGGAATATTTTTCCTTCATTTTAAATCTCTGGGTCAAGGGGCTTAGTATGACATATACTTGTAAAATTTTTAAGCGGGTACCAATCATTCTGCGATTCGATCTTATACACTATGAGATAGACAGACGGACGAACGGACACACGGCTAAGCATAATAGTCCCATTGGCACACCATAGTTGGGGTACGGTGAAGTAAAACATACTTCAAATTATCTTCATACAACATTTGCCACTCCTGTTCGCCGCTGTAAGTATTTTTCTTCTCTTTTAAATAGTTCCGCCGTTGCAATTTTACAAATAGTTTCTTCATATAATAAGGGATAACTTTGCAGGGCTGTGCTAATTTAAGTGTAGTTCCGTGGATATGGAATTGTAGTACGGCTGGTAATTTTCGGTATAATGGTAAGAACTATTTTATGACAACGTCCGTATATTCTCATGAATACTGGTAACTTATATCAATCATATCATCGATCAAGGTGGTACAGTTTTCATGTAAGTTGATCAATTCTTTTGTAGGGCGGTCTGATTTAGATTGTAAAAGCAAGTAGCTGTCCACACCCACTAGGCACCTCAGTTTAATTCTGTGTTTAAACCACTAGAAGCGACGACGGCGCTCACGAGCAAGCTCGTAATAAATATTTGGTGCAGTGATATTCTCATAGGAACTGCTTGTTTTGCTCAGCTTTGCGTGTGATTTACTGAAGGGCAATCTGTTTATGCAATCAAGGTCATAATAATGCAATTACTAATGCATTTCGGTTTTCTTCATAACAGCCTGCTTCAGTTGCGTGTAAGTCTACTTCACTTTGTTTTCGTTACACATTTCTTTAAACCATAGCCTTGTTGGGTATAAAAGTATTATACTTATCTTATTTTATTAACACATTACTATTCGGTGTAATGTTCAGTGTCTTTAAAATTTGTATAGAACCCTCGGTGCGCGAGTCCGATTCGCACTTGGCCACTTTTTTACTAGATAATTATTCAAACTTTTATTAAAAATTTCGAGCAAAGAGGGATGACTATGATGACAATACAATTTAGACTAAATTGTTAAGGTGCAATTAAATAAAATTACAGTTTAAATTTAGCAGTACCTTTTCTTAGTTATAAGTAGTTATAAAAACTAATAACAAACAAATGTCCAAACATTTAGTATACTGCATTTCAATGGCGATTAATACTTTCATTAAACGTAATGCTACCTGGATGTATTAGTGTTATTTGTGTGATGAGCACGCAAACTATTCGTTAAATAATTGAAATGAATGAAAAGCTGGCGTGCTGTAAATAAATGTCAAACCATTAAGTCTAACGATGTAATTTCTGTTAGCGGCTTTTTGAGATGTAGTATATGTGTAAAGAATTTGATGGCAAATAACATTTACTATACAAGACTTAAGTCAAATGATTATGAAATTAAATTTAAGTAATTAGCCGGTTTTTATGGTAACTAAGCATAAATTTACAAAGTGAATCCTTAGTTTGGAGTACAGTCGCGCTATGAAAATTGAATACTTACACGACTTAGAACGTCGACAGTGTAAAGGTCAATGAGTGAAGAACTGCCATATTGTGTAGAATCTTTGCTAGTTTGCTATATTGTCCAGAAGTGCTCCACATTTTCTTGAGCCCACTGTACAACTCCAAATTACAAGTAATCAGGTACTAAAGTTAACATACTTAAGCTGATTAAATTTGTTACTTAATAGTTTATGACTTTCGTTAATATTAACGTTCTTATTTTATCTTACGTTAACCAACTCCGTCACTCACCTGCTGCTGTGGTTATGGTGTAAGCCACGAAATTATAAATTGCGCGCTGCTACATTAAAATTATTATCTTCCTCATGTTTTCGTAAGATACCGAGTGAACCACGGAGTGAAGTCACGTGAGTAAAATAGCGAAACAAACTTGTTCCCGGCCAAGCAAATGAAGAGAGAGAGAGTACTTCCGATTAGTGTTAGAACGACAAAATCATGCAGATGTATTTAACTTGAAGATTTTTGCGGAGATTGGCCATTTTTATTTTGAAATTTAACAATATAATGGTATACTAACACACTCTTCCAATTGTTGTAACTAATTCGCCTTTAATGCATTACTGTTATTGCAACGGTTTGTTTATTGTTTTTAAGGGTTCCGTAGCTCAATTGGTAAAATCAGAACTCTTATAGAAACACTTGGTTATCAGCTTGTCCCTCAGTCAAAATCTTTTTTCTCAGGAACGCATGAAGGAATCAAGTCGAAATAAAATTAAAAACTTAAAAGCTGTAAAAAATAAACTTCTAACTGTGGCAGTTATAGATCGAACTGAAGTTCTAGATTCATACTGGATCAGAATCGAACTGGAACTTCAGTTCGGTCTATAACTACTACAGCTAAGTCAACGTGCTCCACAAATACGGCAAACTATGCTTATGCTAAGCATTTAGTATAATTATCATATTGTCCGTTGACTAAGAATAACATTTGATAAGAACGTAGTTCCCAAAGCACAAGTTATGAAGAAAATATAAAATTATTTGTAATTATATCACATAAAAAAATGCAATTACAAACTCATATTTGCTGTTGGAGAATTTACCGTGACCTGATATCGATCTAAACCGTATTCATTCATACTTGTCTTAAGTACTCAACATCATTTTAACCTCAAATTTCAGTTTTTGCTATCAAAACTTTGTTTATTGTTTAAATAAAACATTCTAAAGCAACAAATTAAAACTATTATCTTCTATTGATAGCTTCAAATTGATTTATTTAGGCGATAAAGGGTGTTTAAGTGACAGAAAGTGATATTTTAGGTTAGAATTTTGTTTATATGATAAGACAAGTATGGATGAATGCACTTTATAGGAGATCATTTTTTTTAAATTACAAAAGTATATCTCTCATCGGTGCGCGATGCAGACCTATCCAGTTTTTGTCTTACAACATATACATAATATAAAAACACTTACATAGAATAATGAAATAGCACAAAAGAAATATAAAATTTATGTTATAACTTTAGCAAGGGAAACGTTTAAAACATATTTTCGAAATGCATAAAAATTACAACTAGTTCGGAAACTTCTTAAGTGAAAACTTGCAAGTCGCTTTCGCCCCGGACCAAACAGTCACATCACACCGGATAGTTAATGTGAAGTCACTTGGTCCTTGTTTCTTGCGCGCTCGGCCTTCCGAATGACAGAAGATATTGCTATCACTTAGGCGTCTAAACACTCCGAGTATTAGCGTTCTGGTACCTAATTTACTCCACAGCCATCGCAGTAAATAATGATATCTTCGTAGAGTTTTTTTGCTAATTACTTTAATAACTTACAACATAAGTTTTTTTACTGGACATAATATCCCTAAGCTCATAAATATTTAAATTCACTTTACATGCTTTTTTATCTTCTAAGGAACTACTCAACATAGAAGCAGGAAAGGTTTTTTTAGTCGTAAAATAAATATACAGGTGACTCATTAAAATTTAAAAAACCGGAAATTGCCAGTTTGGCTCGCAGACCGAGATTTCCTTTCTACTGCGGAACATATATGTGTTATGTACATATGAACCAAAAAAAGTATTTCATTTCATTCAGTTTGGAATTCTCAGCTTGGGCTCGACTTACCTTTGGCCAATTTAAATAATATTAGCGTCATTTAAGATAACGGCGCTCCGTTCACATAAACCACAATGCTACACGACATTCTCTGGTATTTAATCTTAACTAAAATATACCTAACTAGGTACTATAACATAATCTTAACAAAACTAAACACGTTGTTTAAGTTTTATTAAGAATTCTATACCTAATTTTGACAAAGCGGTGCCTTTATACAATCACATTGTTATCCGTGCGACCATCTGTAAGTCACAGACTAAAAACGATGGAAGTGCATAAACTCTTCTTTGTTTATTATGCCGTATTACTATCACGCCATATTATTCGATAACTCTTAAGATTTTTAGTGACAGCTTAAACATAATATGACTTCAGATAGTCCAGGTAAATATGTTAACATCCTCCTTACTCCTTCCTACATCTCAGAAACGCAATATATTGAGTGGTGGTGACCTTTAGCGCGCATTTAGCCAGACCTTTCTACGTTATCTGTGAGAATTGTAAGCAGAGCGTAATGACTGGAGTTGAGGACTCGTGATCGTGAAGTACCGAATTCGATCCTCAGCGGTTGTCATATACCAATAAGTTTTCTGTATTATGTACCTTATCCAAGTACTGTACTACAGTTTGTACTGAGGTAATACCAACGGTCTAACGGTGAGGTAAAAAATCGTGAGAAAACCTGCATATTCGTGTAAAATAATTGTGTAACCATGCTATCCTGTTACAGGGGTTACGGAGGTCAGATGGCAGTCGCTCTAACGTAATAACCTGATCTTCCGAGCCTGGGATTAAGGTCAAAGCGTACCCCTAATCAGGAAATGGGAAGAAGCACTAGGAAGATGATCTTCAAGGATCGTAAGCAAATGAATCCATTCAACAATCTATTATTTATGCTACACGTTTATATTGGACTATGAAAAATAAAACGATGTTTAATATTTAAGTCATTTTATTAAATAATTTTAAGTCTGTATCTCAGCAAGTACTTTATTAATATGAAGTCTTTGTACACACTAAGTTCGATATTGTAAGTATGTATCTAATACTGTGCATTGGGGTAATTTCGGACTAAGGGGTAAAACCTAAGAAGTACCTAACTAGAATTGCCGCTAAACCTGACTATAACTATTATTAGTTAAGGTAACACTGCACGTGCGCTTGGGCGTAACTTACGTTGTTATCCGTTGCCAAAACCAATAAATATGGTTAGCTCCAATAATCCGGAATAACCTCCTAATCTGGGATTACCTCAATGCATATTAATTTCATTTTTATAAAATCAAATACTGTTAATTAAGTATAATTTTACTGTTTATCTTTATCACTCCTCGTATGAATGTTTATATTATTTTTTAAATGAAAACAACTTTTAACTACATTTGAAATCGAAAACAATTTCAACATTTAAATTATATTCGTATAAAAGCAAGTTCCTGATGATGACCAAGATCGGCATATGGCATTCATAAAGGGAGAACAACTACTTAATCAGAAATCGAGAAATACATTTATTTGTTAACCACGCGAGAAGTGCAATGTAAAAAATACATAATTATAATGTTTTAAATCCTTTTCTGGAATCGCATGAACCTACTTACATGAAATGATAAACTTTGTAATTGTAATAAAAATGAAGGCAAACAAAATATAATACTTTCAAACTCTTGTACTAGGTCTTATTTAACCTTTTCAACGCCAACGACGCATTTAAAAGTTATCACTCTCACGTCACGTAGGTCGCTATTATACCGTATACTCAGACGGCTACATGGATCGGTATCGCGGTAGTCAGAACAAGTCACGACACCTTCAGGCGTCCTTGGCGCTGAAGTGAAGAAACAAACTCGATGCTGATTTTGGTACTCAGTTGAGAAAACAAAGACATAAAACAAATAAAAACCTGATAGCGGATAATCTGCTTTGATGACGCTGATGGCGACGCGACCTCAATTTGCCGCTGCGTGGATATATTCTTACGTATTCTCATTTGTATTCTTCGTATTCTTGCCGGACGGCGCGGCGGGGCTCGCACGTAACGGACGCTTAACATTGATAACCACCAATCGATTAACTAACATCGGATTTTAAAGTACAATCAAATAAACGGATTTAGAGTAACTTTAGTGTGTATTCAGTCACCGTCCAGTTGTTATTAAAATAAAACCTTGGGATAACAACTACCTGGTACAGGGATACTCTTAAACTATTTACATATTTACACATCACTATTGGTCCGTCTATTTCAGAAATAAAAGTACTTATTAAATTAGTTATGAACTATAGAAACAAATTTTACTATAAGTATATTGAAGAGGAATCTGTTGTATATATTTAAATAGTGTTACGTATTCCAATCACATAGCTAATTGAGGTTTCCAGTGAATTAACGCTATATTAACTGTTAACTGATGCTTAATTACTACACGCTACAGAAAAGTTTGAGTAGCATTTTGCTCTCAGTACTTGAATTCTAACAATTTTATTGGCCTATCAAATTTATTAATTTCCAAAGAGTATGCCAGATATCGTCTACAGTGATCGATCTAAATATGTAACAATCCTTATGCGATGGTTTCATTAACAAACCATGGCATTGATGTAATAAATCTGATCACGACGATGAATCTTTGATGTCAGCTGTATTGTGCGTACAAATGGCAGGTCTAAGTTAATATTTAATGCTTATAGTTTAACGACGGTGCTTTTGATTTAGACTGTCAATTCGGCAACATGCGGTAATGTTTAAGCGTACGTAAGTTATCAAAGTAAATTAATATAGGATTAATCTATACCTGCTAGTTGGTAACGAATGACTCAAATCGAACTTTTATGCGTATCGCTCTACAAAACGCGCAACAGCCGATCGTTGTTATAATTTAAATAAAATAAAACTATGAATCAGTCTGATTTTGTCTATTATTTTTCACATTGACACTTTACAAAATTGTCCTAGTCCTAATGCAACCATCTGGAGTATACAAAAAAATACACGTACACGTGCAAGATCCCCTGTTGTCGCTAAAAATACATAAAAGCTTATATGTAAAAAAATAATGTTAATCCTGCATAATTTAAAAACTACGTTCAGGAAAATTTGTTTCCACAGCTTATATCTAATTTAGTCCATATAAGAAAACTATTATTACACGACAATGAGTTTTATTATCGCAACGAATCGATTACAGGTTCTACTCAATATTTATATCAGCAATAAGTTGTATTGGTGTTCTGTATCATTTTAAGCTTTTAAATTAAGTCCGGAATGATTAGAGTATAAAATTTCAGTCGACTATTAAAATTTCGTCTCTTATTTATTTAGAATGGAACAACATACAATCTGTATATAGGTACTTACTTTAATAATAGACTGAAATTATTAATATTCCAACATACCTTACGATTAATGCTAACTTCCTCTATTTTATTTTAAACTAGTTGTAATAATGATGGATATGCCACTGAGCTGACTTCTATATACACACCAACTGGGTCACTATTTACAAGTATTTACAGAAAGAAATATACAACATAAATTAATATTAACTTACGCCAGTGAATAGTTTGCGTTAACTATGTGTTCTTCTTAAAAGTTTCAAGACATAGTTATATCGATCACTTTAAAAGTTTTTCCGGGAAGAGGATTTCATTAAACGGACATGACATTAATTTTAATTAGACACGTCAATGAAGTTTCACTTGCAATTCACATTCATTTAAAGTTTTTTTTATAGTTACCTTCTAAATTCAAGTGGCACAGAGATAAGTTATTGCAACTATATGTAATCTGTAACACACCTGAGAAGGTCCGGCTCAAGTCACACTATCTCGTCGTGATGCACCACATCGCTGCAACTCCCGGCCCGTTGCAGTCAGGCGCGCTGGCGTCACACACGCAACTCCTCCATCGTTACGTTGGACTTAGCGTTTAACTGCGTATTTTTTTTAGTTAAGGTGCTAGTGTTGATCATTTGCATTTGATGTGCTGACAGCAATGGCTGATTTTCAGGCAGCTGACCACTCGCTAATGTATTAATATTGCTTTTCCCCAGTTTAGGTGGAGGTGGTGCACGAGGCAGTGTCGCCATGCCTGCAACGTTATTACTTGGCAAATCTGCAAACTCAGGCGGTGGCAACTGGTGATGAGAATGAGTATGATGATGGCTCAAAATCGTGGCAGGATCGTTTTTTAGACTAGTTTGGTAAGTCAAGGCGCCTTCGAGATCCCCGCATATATTGTTAGGCATTTGACCATTTTCAACTCTTTTCTTTAAATGTGAGCTGTTAGCGTGACCGTCTTGACCGTTCATTCTTGTTTTGTCCCTTTGGTAATACACGCCGGCAAATATAAGGACATTCAATATAAGCAAAGAGCAACCTATAGCTATGGTCACACTTAAGGCAGTAGAATACGCGGCAAACCCATCTTCAGGTGGTGAATTAGTTGGCGAGTCAGACTTATGAACTTCAGCACCTCCTATAGTACTTTGTGTTGGAGCATTCATTCCTATTATATTAAAGTTTAATGGTGATGTTATGTTAATTACACTTATTATAGGAACCTTCGTTGCGATGCCCGTGTCTATTAGGACTAGATCAGTCGTTTTCTTAAGCGGTGGACTATATGTTTTAATCGTAGGTTGTTGAGATGGCTCATCGTTATCGAGCTGATGATGAGATGATGGGACGTCTTCTCCGCCCGGCCGATGGAGATCTGGCACTAAGTTTAGCCAGAATGACAGTCTGGAGACAAAGTTATGATAACGTAGCTGTTTACATTACATTGAAATCAAAATATAAAAGTATGAGAAACGTGCGTGCACTTACGTGCAGTAATAATGATAACTTACCTGTGTGCCCGGTAGTGGTTCTTTAACTTAGATTTGGTATCTATATTTAGATATTTTTTGTGAACGGCTTCGTACGCCGTCCATTCGATGTTTTTCATTCTGGCTCTCTCCTGCCTTCCTGCTCGTATTGGATCACTTTCTTGAGCTTCATTAGGATTCCTGAATAATTTAGGAACAGTAAAGCTTGTTATAATAAGGACAGAGTATTTTGTAGTTTTATGAAAATTAAAAGAACCCATAATTGAATATCTTCGAGGTGATGATTTTTATAACAACGCCTAGAATTATTTTGATAATACCTATATCGATAAAGAAATAAAAAACGTATTCATTAATTTTTTTTATAGATTATTAAAGCTGACTTGCGCCAAAAGGTTGAGTATTTTGTTTAAAAAGCTAAAATGCTTTTGTATGAATCTGACATGATTTGCATCTTCGGGTGGTAGTTGTAGACCGAATTAAAATTCCAATTTGATACTGATCTAGTCTGAAACTAGAATTTGTGTTCAGTCTAAAACAACTACATGCTATTATGATTGAATAGCTTATATCTATTTTGTCACTGTTGGTAAAATGCTAAAGTAAAAAAAGTACGTAACGTAACGTAAATGAATTAAGCCTGTGAAAACGTTGGATTTCTCTACAAATCCAGTTTTTAAACATCTAGAGCTGTAAAAATTAACTTACCCAGTCTTGGCAAAATTTCCCCAATACAGCATAACTGATTCTGATAATGCCACTTCAGCTTTGGTGTAATTTCGAGGGAAGTGTGCCAGCCCACCTACTAACGGGGCACCAAATATGTAGGGCAGTTCCTCTCCGTGGATGCAACCTTGACGCTGTATCAAACATTTAGTTATACAAACGTGCTATAGTGCCAAAAGAAATAATTAGGGTTCATTGGGTTGGTTGCACAAAAATCAATAGTACATAGTACATTAGATTTTTGTGCCAGCAATCATAATCATATTTACATAATAATACGATACGATTAAATAGACAGTTAATATTATCCCTGCTAAAAAAGTTTGCCTTACAAAAATATTAAATTAAAAACATTTCAGATTTCGGAAAACAATATTAAGTATTTAAGAGATTGTTCAACATCATGGATGAAACGTCGCGATCATACACACGTACCGGAAACGTTCAATATATTATAAAAAACCCTTCCATGAGCCGACCCCACACTTTCTATTTGAATAACGTTCGTATGAAAAAAACTGGTATGGCTCAGGTTTTTAATATCTTCTGCGAGTAAAATTGAAATCGTTTCCGTTTGCTCCAATATGGCTGTGAAAATCGGTTCTCGTTTTGTCGATCGTTTTCTTCAATTGCCAATGAATATTTTAAATACATGTGAAACTTGACGGTTCTACGTTATTTGCTACCCACTTTTATTTTGATTTATTGATTTTGATATGATTTCTTGTCATCAAAAATTTATATTTTTGATTTGCTAGTTACGTTAAGCAGTTGTATGTACCTATTCGTTGTATGCTTAGTTGCTTATAAGTAGCTTTTCATTAAAAGTTTTACAAATTAAGTCATATCAAGTAAGACATCGTTAAAAGTTTGTGAAGAACCATTACTTAAAACATGTTTTCCTACCTCTTTCCAAGTACCTCATACTTAGATACGATCTCGTTAGTCTCGACATCCTTCAAGACAAATGAGGCCACTTGAGAGTTTACATCGTGTATTAATAAGAGACCAGGCTTTCCTAACTACATCCTAACCAATTAACCTAGAGCTCCGACTCCTAGAGAACGTTGATATTCGACGGGCATTAGTTAAGTGGAGTCTGGATAATTAGTTCTCTCAAAATTATGTTAGCTGATCGCGATGGAAATTGTACGGGAGCGGAAATTGCGTTGGTTAAGTGCAAATGTGTGTGAGGTAATCAGTGGCTTAGCGAGATTGGTGTCCCATTGAAGCAAAGCATCCTTAGAAGCAAATAACACGACGTGAAACAGTGGGTACTCGTTGTTAATGGTAACAGGCAAAGGCAATGAAGCTTAATGTTTTTAAAATTGCACACTCAGATCACAATCATTCTGGTACCATTCCCGGGGTGTCAGTCATGTATGTAAATATAAATGAGTAAGAATACGATCATAACTATTGCAATAGACTTGCCTGCGGATAATCCCCATATTTAGTTTGGTAATCAAATACGTAAAGATAAGAGTTGCGTCGCAAAGCAGAATGAGTGTCAGCTGTCAAAACTATTGGAGCCACGACCTGGGCATCACTCAGTGCTTCTAAAGTCTCATCTCTGTAAATATTAATTATTGTATTTGAATACGTTATTATTTATTTATCACTTGATAATCAAAATTAAATATATTTTGCCAGTTTACCTTATATTTATTGGGTGCTGCACTGGTCTTTCCCAATCCGTGTACTCATTAATAATCGTAGCTAAAATCTCGGATAAGTGATAGCTATACGTGTTTCTCACGAAAGATTTCAATATTTTAGATCTCCTGTCAGCTTCTATCCCGTACTGGACGTCATCGCCGCTAAACGCAAAGTACGCTTCAGCCTTCGTCACGCCCAGCATGAGGTCGTACCTGTCAAATTAATTCATGTGTAAGTAAAACGCTAGTATTATTAAATATTTACCTAGTACCATTAGATGGGGTAAGCAGTTTAAAAAAAAAGAGTAATACGATGGTTTAAAATTCGTTATACCTAAGTTAGGCCTTCCCCTTGGCTTAGGCGTGTTTATGCATTTAAAAGAAAACGAAACGAGGGAGACATCAATTATGAAAAAAAAGTCATAAATATTAAATCCGCTTTAAAACTACTTTCAAAAGTGTTCCCTGCAATTCAAACTCATCCATCTTACTTTGCTGAAAGTAAGTAATGTGCTTACATAAGTGTGTGTAAAGACCCTTAAAGCGAAGGTTTCCCAGCGCGCCTTTGAACAGGGTGTTTTTAATTATGTAAACTTGAAAACAATAGGGTTTAAATTGTAAAAAAGTACATATTATTCTTAAAATCTCTTAACAGATTGGAATTTCGCTCCACAGTTTCATCTATTGAAAAAAAGTATTTATCCTGCCCTGGCATTTGGCTTTTATTGAATTATACTAAAATTATTGTAAATTTGTTTACTAAAGGATTAACAAACTTCGGGAGGCATATTTAATTAGGTATAATTTTTTTATTTCACTGAACTTAACGTTTTGTCTGAATTGACGCCGCGGTGCGGTGTGGCCCGCTGCGGGTCCCCCTGATTACGCTCGGGAACCCTTGCTTTAACGAAGTTGTAACAGGCATAAAGGTAGCAATACACGAGTCAATCTCATGGATAAATAAAAGGTACGTGAAGCAATTTGTAGTCTCATTAAGGTATGAACATATTGGCAAAACAAAGTATTAATGAAACAAGTTTATTTACTTACTTGGTTAGCTGAGCGATTGCACTTTTACGCATTAACACGGCATTAATAATGTTAATTGCGTTTTGTGTTTGTTTCCCCACAGGTAGACGTGATTGTCCTCCCCAATCATATCCATTTTCTGGATTTATAAGGAGATCTCCAGTGTCTGCGTCAAAAAGTAAATTGTAATTTATAAGTACCTAATTATGATAACAACATTTTAGAATACAATGGAAAAGAAACAGGTTTAAATAAAAAATATTTGAAGGGTGCCTCAAAACAACAGTCAACACCGCATGTGTCAGAGCACGGCAATTTTACAGTAATGTTAAAACAAAAATGAATGAATTAAAGTAAAAAATTGCAATGCAACAAAGTGCATTGTAGTTCCTTCCAATACTGTACGATGGAAACGAAATTTCACAATTTAAAAAATCAAGTATGCTTTTGATAAACAAAACAAAATAGACTTATCTGAAATCAATCTAAATAATCGAATAACCTCATCAAAATTCAATCCGGAGTGGAACAATTTTTTGACAAAATAACCAGTGTTAGCTTTTCTAATAAAAGCCGCTTCGTTGAAGAATCAAAAAAATCGTTGTTGAACGACAGAGCAAGCTAACTGGAAGCGTAGGTATACGCTTCGCGGGAGGACGAGATGAGAAAACTTCTCGGGGACAATTTAATAACGCGCCTCGGACGCGCTCTGCTTGGCAACCGGAAGAACGGTGCCAAAGTGAAAACAACAACCAAGCTATCGCCACGAAATAACTCGGCAGCTACTGGCCTCGGCAGAGTTACTGCGCTAGGGACGTCATCGACTTCTTATTTTAACATAACTTATTCCTATGCAGGTTTGCACTGTGTTGTAAGATTTACAAGTGCAAGAACAAAACTGCTTTATTCCATTTCTCAAGCTGCTACTTAACTTGTTGTTTTTACAATTCAGAACATCATGTGGTGGAAACTTGTATTTGCAGCTATATAGTAACCCAGTAAAACCTCAAATAACTAAAATACAATGTTATGAACATTTGAACAGAATAAAATATGTTTAAAAATGTACCTACCTAACTTCAATTATTTTATTGAAGCTTGTGTTTCCAACAAATTAACAAAAAACGTCAATTAAGCACAAACAAACAAATAAAGGAATTTTGACGATACAGTTGCCTTTTTACCGATCAAGTCGAAATAGGAACAAATGTATAAATAAAACAGGAAATCAACGCAATATACTCGCAAGTTTATAAACCCAAGAGACCAACCTAAACCGGTGCGCTGTCAGATGTATTGTTTATATTAAACAAAAGAACGACTCACCAATTACGACGCCATCGACACTTGGACCAAATGCATACGAAAAATCCGGGGCTTGGGCTGGTGCTGACATAAGCGCCTCTAACGGGCGCTCGCGCAAACACCTCAAGAGAGCCGGGGGCGTGAGCTCTGAGCAGAACAGAATTATGAATTCACATCATCAACATCAGCATTAAACTTTCAACCATACAGAATTGAGTTGTTCAAAACATAGTATTGAGCTAAAACTTTACCTGGAGAGCAGTTTGCATGTGTAGCTACTATAGCAGCGTATTTGTTTGGATCTGCCACTAGCGACCATGGACTGAGACCAGATCCAGACATAAGAATCGCTCTATGAAAAAGAAGACCTGAAACAAAACATAGAACGTCTGTCAAACTTGAAATACATTACGAGTATGTTCTAATTTTGTTGAAATGCTAAATTAATTAAATAGATTAGTTTAATTTCAATAGGCCTTTAGCCTTTATAAGTAAGCTTATATTTTATCAAATCAATTATGTTTTTTGTTCCATTACTCGAAGAGGAACGGGATAAACTGACTTTAACATTTATTAAAAGGAAATCATTTTAAAGCTATGATAAAAATGACTCTAGGTTGGCAACACATCTGCAATCTCCTTGGTGTTGTGGGTGTTGGTGATCACTGGTCTAGTAGGCCAGTAGGTCACCGTCAGGTGACTAACTGGTTAGCTAGCCTTCTTTTTTTATAAAAAAAAATGCTTAAATGTTTTGAAAATAAATGTCAATAAATATAAAATCGAAGTTCTCGACAAATAACAACATTTTACTTATTTCCTACTTACTCCATTTCATAATATTCACTGATAAACTTTACGACAATACTTTTTGTCCTCGCACTAGTACAGCAGTTTATCATTCCTACTCCCAAAAATCCGGCGTTTGTATGGAACGAGCCAGGCCTTAACTAAACCGTACTATCCAGTATCTAGGTACCTATTTACTAGCTTGTGCAACATTGCATTTTGAATTTAAACTCGGCGTTGGCAAGGAAACTTAATAAAAACTTGAAATGGAAAAATTCTTCTGTAACTAACATACCCTCGACGACTGAATGCATTTTATTTAAGATTTTTCATTGTATACTGAGCCAAGATTATACTGTAACAAGCTGAAAATGAACTTTTTGTTAAATGATTTTCATCTACAGCCATGGGCAAAAATTATGACTCTATAAACTTTTTACTTTACCCCGTTGTGATGTGGTGTGACACAAACACATATGCACCTTTGTCCTTGAGTGTGAGATGTTAGTGAAAGTTATACCTAGATATTAATCGCGATAACATTGTTTTAAATAAAATAAACAATAGAAAGACAAACGAACAAGTGGGTCATGTGATAGTAATTCTGTTCCATCTACGTATCGGTGTGACGGTGTTTTCTACAATTTTGTATATAGGATGTTACAAGCCCAAGCACTGTTAAGTTTTTCTATTAGTCAATAAAAATACCGGTGACGCCAAGATTAAACAATATTCTTTAGTGCTTGTGAAAGTACAGTCAACCAATTTGAATGCAGAACCTTGCTAAAATAAACGTAATATTTCATAATACACATAATGTTTCTTTAGTTTTATTGTTTTGTTAGTAAATGTGACAATAATTAAGCGTTAACTTACTGCGTCTAGGTTCTATAGTGGGACACAATTCGATCAATTGGCGGTACATGCTAATGCATGGATGAGTTAAGGATTACTTTCTGTACTGAATTAGTTTTATTTCCGATAATTGTTCAAAAAATACTCGATAACTGTTGATAAAAAATATCAGTACCTACTTAAGTAACGAA
Organism: Ditula angustiorana; assembly: GCA_963691745.1. Lineage (NCBI taxonomy): Eukaryota > Metazoa > Arthropoda > Insecta > Lepidoptera > Tortricidae > Ditula > Ditula angustiorana. The sequence goes on from OY829472.1 coordinate 17,790,102, forward strand.
CTAAATAAAATCCCTTGAATCTCCGGATTTTTTATGCCCGCCACATTCTGTTAAGAAGCCTACACGCGGTTCACCCTACATCGTTAAGGAAATCTCCTCGCATTTATTTTGACGTGGCCGAACCAACCTTCTCAACCTTTTTCCGCATCTACAACGGAGCAAAAACGAAGGTTTTTAGGTTAATGTTCCTAAATCCTTACGACTTTATTTCTCGAAAGGTCGGAGAGCTCTATATTCTGTTAATCATAAAAAAATAGCACTAACCTATGAATTATTTTACTATAACGGTGCATTTTTTGGTCTTCAATTAGGCCTGGTATTCTACTGAGGAACCTCATTGCTTGACGAATTAAATAATACAGTGTCCACACATTTCGACTTACTGATACGTTTTTCTTATGAGGTTGCCAGTGCAGTGGCATCCGTGCATTCTCATCTCATGGTATGGTAAACTGTATTTACCAAAAAAATATCCTTTTTTGGAAGTCTTTGTATAAAACACTATAAGCGAAGTGTGTGATGGCTTATTTTGGCACTTTTTATTGCATTGAGAGTCCATGACTGACTAATAACTTCACTGACGTTACAGTGCACAGTCTAAACTGCTAAAGATAGGAAGAAGGAAAGTAGAATTGTTAGAAAATATATTTTAAGGGGGGTTAGAAGTTAGTATGATATTCAAAGTTTGTAGGCGAAGTCGCAGGCAAAAGTTACCATTTTACGTCTTTCAGAGGCTAGGGCCTTGCTTGCTAGTGCAAGTTGGTTTTTGTCATGGAGATATAGCATATTTTTCTTTTATTATTTTTCCAAAACTTGACAAGCTTCTTATATTAATTTCAGAGTCAGTTAAATAAGAAGATTACATGTGCCAATTTTCAATTCAACGCTAACCTTTTTTTATTATTTCTATGTTTATTGATAACTTGGGGATGACTTAACCAATTTGGGCAATCCCTTTTTATTGACGGTATTATACTCCCATGTTGGTACCATTTAGTATGAATTCTGATCTGATGGTGAAATTCATGACAAATCAACGAAATTGTACCTTACATACTCGTACCAAAAGCTCTCTGCTATCAAAATAAAGTCTTAATTTTGTTATTTTTTGGAAGGAAAAGGAAAATTTTAAACCTAGACGGTCAAGTGTGGGTGACATATCCAATATAACCAAAATTCAAGAAAAAAAAGCGTTTGTCCTCACGATTCATGGAAAATATTAAAGGCGATTAGCCTGAAGGAAGTTACTAGGAGCTTCGTTGGAAAAAAATATACTGAAGACGAAAAGAAAGGGCAAAGGTTATGTAAGGTTAGCGTGGAACTAATAGATAGGTCACGTTGAGGCAAACAGAAAAAAAGTGAAGTCCGATACAAACAATAATTACAAAATTGGACTTCATAAATTTGCGTCTACCATGTTTTATTCTGAAAATTACAGATCCGTGAACGTTTATTATAGTTATCGATGTAGGTATCGAGTGTTTGGTGTTGCGCTGGCGATATTTCTGCATTCACGACACGTACTAAATGTATGAAGTTATAACATATCTACTGAGTGTTTAACAAGAAAACATGTTTTGAATACCGAATATTGGTGTAGTTAACAAAAGCCTTCCTTGAATAGCAATTTGTATTAAGGTGCCACACACATTCACCTCTTTGAGCGTCGCGCCGTAAACTTTTCGCCCGGAGGTTGCGGTTTAATAAAACGACGTCATGCCTATTTTTAACGGTAAGGCCAACCAATTACAGTTGTGAGCCATTATAGAACCCTGTCGCAATAAAGTGATCGCTGTAACATTACGGCATTTGATGTTGAAAATCATAGTTCAGATGATTGTGAAAAGGATGGAAAGGAAGGACAGTGGCCCAGAAATCAATTCGGTTGAATGAACTTGAAAGTTCAATGTTTGTAAACGTTTATTGGTTTTACTTTATACTTAGCTAATTATTTTTAGATTATTTATGGTAGATTATTTATGGTGTTTCTCCTTATTTTATAGAGAAATTATTATAACTAGCAGTTTTTGTTTAGCTTTACATTTCAACCACTTTTATTATTTTTTAAGGTCGAATGTACTGTTAGGTAATTAAAATTAAGACTTAAGATATTGAAACAATTACCTTACTTTACCGAGAAACTTGTGGTATCTCAAGTCTGTCTACGAAATAATTTTGCTTTCGCTTCCGATTGCGATCAACTAGTTCCTATTTAATTGGTAAATTTTTTTTTTGCAGATAAATACAAGGAAGTTTCATTAGGTGTAAAGCGTTTACTTTATGTATGAGTATAAAAAGGTTTAAACTTGATTGTTCATTATCGTTAGATCTTACGATCTTATAGATAACACTAGTGCTTTCAATACAATGAATGCCAAAATGTGTAAAATTTTGTGTGCGTACATGGGTATGCTACCCGAGAACAATTTTGTCATGGGAAAATACACTCTACGCCAAGTCAATTTAAACAGGTTAGTGGCCCTAACATGACCGGCTCAGCTTTAATTTATACCTCCCTGCGTCACTGTCAAACTTAGCGTGATACAAAAGGAATGCATGTAGAGATAAACTCAGGTAAGCTAAACTTAGCCGGTCATATTGGGGCGACTTGTAATCAAGGGCCATTTCTTCAACTAAGTTCTCAATACACAAATTCATAAGAACTTATTATATTTATACTTATAAAATAGTCTCAGGCAAAATCTGCTTCTGAGATTGGGGACATGTAAGTCCAGTTTCACTCTTTCTGCTGCATGGATTTTACCATATACCTTGCCGAGGATCCGTACTATGGGATACAAATAGATTTGATTGACAATGTGTTTCTAATTTCATTTGGTGACTGATTGTGTAAGAATATTACTAAAATTGGTCTGTGTACATGTTCATTAAATTTATTTGAAACAAGATAGGCAGGTATCGCTTTATATAACCTATAGCAATATTATACGCATAAACAAGAATATTTAGTATGATTTTGGTTACTGTGGCTGTGATAGAGGTATTTAAGAATCAAGTGTCAGGAACATTTACAGAGAAAACATTAATTACTTTACGTATTTCATACTCGTAAACCACTTATACGAAAAATACATTAATTTGTAAAATAAAATTGTATTTATCTCGTAGAATTAATTAAAACAAGGAACGTTGTAATCTATTCTGCAACTTCTCAGGTTATTTTATATTCCTCCAGCCAGATGAAAGTAAAGTAATTAAGCGCCGTAACAGTTGAATTTATCCACATGGCTTAATGTAGAGACGTGTACTTTGGTGATACGCTATGATGGAAATACCAGTTTTATGAGTATTTAAGCGTTGCATTTTTGCAAAACTACACTTTTACAGCCAAACTGTATGTACCTGACAGCATAACTGCCAGAGACCAAACAAAAACCAATTTAAAGACAAAAACAGCTTTCATGAATGCAAGGAGGCTACGTTTCAGCTCGTCACCAACATACGGAAAAGGTTCCCGTCCCATTTCGCTCCCAAAGAAACTGTGGTCGGATAATATTTTATAGTATTTTAAAATGCATTTGTTAAATTGCATTACACGCGTGGCGGTATGACCAGATTACTGGCCATGGAGATATTTTAGTGACGGAACGGATAGGGAAATCATTAGTGACTCACAGGCCAACTTACTTCATCTTCAGGGACAACTCAGTCCACAGCACGCGGGTTCAGTTGACCACTTCCAAGCCTAGCTCTTTATGCAATATTTTATTTATCGAATCATTTGTACTTTGTTGAGATACAGTCGTAACATGCACGTCAGCCGCGAACTGCATATTGGTGTATTGTACTAAAATGTATTGTACGCACATACCTATACAATAACACTACTTACAGGGCAGGCGTTTGGACGGTTTCGAAAACAAAGGCCTCAGAGGGCAGTATGGGATTTGGGGAATTACTACGTAGATGGATTACCTCTAGTAATTTTGTTATGTCACACTACGTGTAAAAATAAATGTTTGGTTTAACAAAGACTTAACAAGAATGGCTTTATAAAGAAGCTGCAATAACTAAGATCTTAGATACAGTAGCTAACTAGTAATTTAGATCTTGTTAGGCTTATATGGACTCCAGAGGCCTTAACATGACTGGCCAAGTTTAGTTTATCTCTGTCTACGTCCCTTTCTTATGACACTAGTTAGACAGAGATACAGGGATGGGTTAAACTAAAACTGGGCTGTCATGTTAGTTATTCAGTGCACTATTTATATCTTTTTCTTGTTCTTTACGTAAGATTTCTTTAGTATTGAAGGTTTGCAATAGCTGCATATGGAAGTCATAAGCTTCGCGTGCAGATTGTGATATCAAGCGAAAAAGATCTGGCCCTAGTCGTGGATATGTGAATGGCCACTCCCCGTACGTATCGGAGCCAAGACTTTGTTTTTTTCGGGGCGCAGTTTCCCTACAATCTTGCCTATCATGACTAGTTGCAGAAGGTTGAAGCGATGATGCCTGAATACATTCCCTAGGTAAGCAACCTTCTTTATGTCAGATTCCACTACTAATACAGAATAAGAATTATGAATAAAATAACACTGGCTACAACATATTAGTGCTAGAATAAAGAAGGATCGTAGAATAAAACGCATGATAACATAGGTACCAGCTATGCAAAATATAAGGATGTAGTCAACATAATGTGTATGACTCATGGTGGTTATGTTTCCTACTGTTGCATTCTTAAGGGCCATTTACACGGTACGAGTTCTCGCATACGAGTTGCAGTACATTGCGGGCCACCGATCGATCGATTGATCGATTGATTGAAGGTGTGTAAATAACGCCTTATTAAGTTAAATATGTCAGGCTTTGGCTGGACTGAATAATAGAAACCGATTACGTTACATGCTCTTTTATGTGTCAATTTTATTGTTTTTTTATTTTTATTAAGGGTTAACTTTTCACCATAACGTGAAATAATTTGATTCTTTTTTTGGTTGGATATATCATAGTTCCGGAGTAGTCCTATTGAAAGAAAAGAGATCATCATCTGTGTGTTCCATCATCAGATGGAATCCATGGTAAAATCGAAAGAATTCCTCACTGAGAATAAGTCCATTGTCTTTTAATGACTGAAAATACTAATGCTGTTGCGATATTTAGGTACCGGTGACGTAAACTGTTATCTACACTAATGTAATAATAAGGTAAACTTTTTTTTTTCAAATGTTGTGGGTAATCTCGGAACTAGTGAACTTAATAAAAAAAAATCTTTCATAAATAGAAAGCTATACTATCCCTGATGGATATAGGCTACTAACTCCACGTAAAAAAAGTCGCGGGCGTCCGCTAGTCTTAAATAAAACAGAATTTTAAGGTATTTTATTACGTAGTCACTAATCTGGCTTAAGTGAAACATATAAAATGGCTTCAATTACTCAGGATCATGCATAATTTCCACCTTGATTTCGTTCAAGCAAATTTTTACCTTTAGCGAATTCGAAAGCTATAACTACTACCCACGAGCAACTCTGAGTACTAATTGACCTCGTCTCAAACTCAGCAATAATCGACTCCTTCAGGCTGGCTGATGGCCTTACATTAGGTTTAGATTTAGTAGCACCACGCCGCTGTTTCAGTGGCTCAGAGGGTGGAGAGTTTAGGTAACCATGGTCTGTGATGCCCAAAAAACGCTGGTCATCAGTCCCGTCATGCCTGCTTTAATAATAATCTCCGTCCGGCTTGCTGTTTGAGAACCGTGTGGCCTTGCACTCAGCGATGACAAGAGACCCGACGGTGTGACCCTGGTGCCATGGAAATGAGGACTAACCTTAGTTTGGGATACCGCATTTTATATAAACCCGACTCCCACATTTTATTTAAACATTAAAAAAATAGTTGATACCTCTGGTCACAAAACGGCTGGTGTGTTTCTCGCTCAACGTATTGGCATAGGCATTCAAAGAGGTAACGTTGACTTGACGGTTGAAGATTGACTGGAGACTTGAGAAATTTAATTAAAATTTTATCTTTTGTATTTCTTTCTCTGCAATAACGTTGTTTATTTTTCTAAATAAATGTTGATTTATAAAGCAAAGCCCACAAGCCCTTGTCTACATAAGTATCTAGATATTAAAAATATTACGGACTGACTCTAAGATAACGAAAATCACGAGTTTATAAGATTATCTTTCTAATTTCTTATCTTATCTAAACGATAAACATTTTCATAATTCTATTAATACTCACGTGTAAATAAAAAATCATATTTATTATGTACATCCAATTACAAACAAGGCTCACAAAAGTTGTAACATGTTTAGATCTTAATCTGTTTCTTGTTAAGCTAATTGTAAATACCTATGTTTTAAATGTGAATGATTTCCCAAAAGACTTTTTGGTGTAATCCACCCTTTTACAATAAAGTTCTTGTGCTTATTATGTAATAAAAACTTCACAATACATAATAAAAAAATTACAAAGTGGAAAATACTCCTTCAAGGTACAGTGATTATAAAAATTAACCAGAGTAGTCGTAATTTAAAAATGTTTTTTTATATTTTGTACAACTTTACTAGGTAGGATATTGTTATTAGAACTTTGTAATAAATGGTGTTGGCAATGAAAAAAAAAAATTACCGGCTACCGAATGTTTAATGTGATGGAATATTTTATTTTTGTAATGAACATTACGTTTTAATTTCGCGTTGGACTTGTTTTATAGTATTATTATATGAAATGAAAACGGGTAATAAAGACTCAAACTAGCGGGTGATAGACTGCTGCATACCGGGCGTACCTTCACGCTCCCCCAAGCTTTGTTCCGAGCCCTTCATCAAGTATGCGGCTGGCTTCCACGTCATGCGTTTGGAACACGAAATGACTTCGTCTCCATCACGACAGGAGCCGAGAGTAAACGAGTTTGCATATTCATACGAACGAGGTTTTCAAAACGGGTAGGATTGGTTTGCGAAGAAAAGTTGTCAGCCACTTTTTGCTTTTTTATTCAAATACTAGTCCAATTAGTTCCGCGCCATTTTAAACATAATTCTATTTACGACTAACAAACCGCCTCGGCTTCGAACGGCTACAATTAGAATGCAAATGACAGTGAAAACCGTATCAAAATTCGTTACGTGGTTTAGAAATAGTAAGCCGCCATACATACGAGGACAGATAGAGCTGGATAGCGATTTTGATTTATACAATGTACGAGTAAAGAATTCATCACATAGAATTAATAACAAAATATAGATGAAACTTTACGTAGCAGTAAATTTAAAAGAATGGAAACATTCGAAAAGATTAAAAAACTAGGGAACATTAAAACATTAGGGATAAGTTCGCCTTTGTACATGTTACTTATTTTCTCGCCAACTGTTTTTTAATTATTATGTGCAATACTAGTAGTTTATCTACACTCATATCATTACTGCTCTATAATGCGTTCAAAAACCGTAGAAAATGACCAGCATTATTACAACCAATTTCATTTCTTGAAATCGGTACTGTAATAACCAATAAAATACAGATTAACCTACTACCACTGACAAGAAAGTTCTCATAATAAAATTGGTTGTAATAATGCTGGTAATTTCCTACGGTTTCTGAACGCATTATAGAGCACTAATGATATGTGTGTAGATAAAGAGTTTTACATACATACATTCCTTTTCAGAAAAAAAGTGATATAATTATAATGCACTACTAAACGTATGAATGAATCTTTCATCTCAGTAATGCAATAATTGATAACTTACCTTCCGGAACAGCCAGTGAGGTAAGTAAAAAATGCACGCACGCAGCACCAGTTCCGTGGCCCATAAGTGTGACGTTAGTGGGATCGCCACCGAAAACGGCTACGTTCTCTTTGATCCAGTGCAGCGCGGCTATTTGGTCCATCAATCCGTAATTGGCCGGTGACCGAGGGTATTCATCTGAACGCGGATTAAGGAAACCTGTAAAAACACAAATGTTATATACCAAATATTACATGACACGATTTGCACATACTGCGTACACACAAGGACACGCACCATACATGGTCATCCAGCAAAGAGATAATGATCAATTGCAGAGCCAATGGCTATTTAGAAACTACTTAATCTTATAAAATTTGTATTGCAAGGGATTTTTCTTATAGGGGCATTATTCTGGTAAAATAGTTTTTAGTAAAATAAAAATCGAAGAAAGAAATATAACCATCTCACGTAAAAGATATTAGAATGTATAAATTCTTAGAAAAAACTTGGTACAAAATTGGTAGCTGGCAACTCCTGAATCGTCCCGTATAGTTAGAAAACAAGTTGTAAATATTCTGCGTTCATATTATTATGTACCTACCCGTTTAAGCTATTATGACTACATCATTATTACTTCAACTCGCATGTGTACCTAGTTTGTATCTACGCAGGGGTTGTTACAAAGTTATGTGAGTATTTTGTCGAAATTTTACAACAATGTCCTAAAGTTGAGGCACAACAATCTCTTGCGTACAAAAGGATTCTTGATGAAGTACGTCAACTTTGTTTTTATTGCGCATACAAGAATGTGTCGGTGAAAGAAAATACGACGACGCGAGGTAAGAAATTTCTTCATCAAAACAAGAATATAACTCTACACTGAAATACCTACATTTACATCTAGTTAGTGTACCGTAGTCAAACTAGGAACCCTTATTGTTTCGCTTTTTCCATCTCTCTGTAGGTATATCAGAATTCCCGAAAACTATCTTAGCCATGTACCTACACAGCGCTTAAGGAAAAACATTGAAATAGGTATTTTTAAGGGTACTTCGTATACATGTAAATCGAAGAGGAAAATAAATTTTAGACTTTCCAACATCGACTGAGGTTTCTTTAGATAGCTCTTTAAAAACGATTATTTGTGTGTTAATATCCGTTTTAGGTTTTAAGGTACCAATTAGTAACTAAATTTCGTGAACTACAGGCAAAACTAATAGCTATTTTTTTTTGTTGCTTTCATTGGTCCTTGAGCCGTAGGCGACAAAAAAATATTTACACCTACTGAAAATCATATAAGGTATAATACCAGATAAGTTACTAAATCTTGAAATAGTTCAAGAATATCGTTTTAAATGTTTGTAGAAACGGCTACGAAGCCCTAGACTGAGTGAAACCTGATAATAAGCTCTTGCACGGATTTATTTATTTATAGGTTCTAAAGGTTCCTTTGGCGTTCACCTTTAGAGAACGGACGCCTTTATTTCATAGAATCATGTAAGTAACAGAGAAAAAACCTAGACACTGATAGTAACCGTGACTGTTTATCGGATCCCTATCCATAAGCCGAGTTCTTCTGTAAGGAAATAGTATTTTATGCAACTGCTATATTATGAGAGGCCTTAAAACACGAGTGTGGTTTTATGAAACGAGCGTCAGCGAGTTTCATAATAGGATCACACGAGTGTTTTAAGGCCTAATTATATAAAGTTGCATACATTACTTTATCTACACACATATCATAACTGCAAAAAACCGTAACAGCAAAAAACCAACAAACGAATGCAATTAATCACGGTGGCCATTCGATCTCTCCACCAAGACGAACATTTTTTAAAAACCATAGACAAACGAATGAAGTCCCTATTGTCACGTCACTCGAGATCAAATGTCGTGCGTTTAAATAAAAAAAAAACATACTGAGTTGACGTTTCGTATCGATAACTGTATTAACATCTGTGGATACTAGAATAGAGACCAACTTGAATTTTGACAGCTGTTCCAAATTTAAATTCATAACGTCACGAGATATCGGTAATGTGATGACCAATAAACACAGACTACTAAGAGATACTACCCAATAAAGAACAGATTTACCTACTACCACAGACAAGAAAATTCTTATAATAACATTGGTTGTAATAATGCTGGTCATTTTCTATGGTTTTTGAACGCGTTATTGAGCAATTATGATATGTGTGTAGATAAAAGGTATTTAATGCAATTTTGCTGCGTAAAACGTCACCCCTGAATTGCATAGGTTTCGGTAATAAAGTTACGTGCTTTTGAACCAGAAAAAACGGATTGACCTGCCACACAATAACCATAAATCTCGTCTTAAGATGTTTAAAATCTCATTTACCCTGATGTTAATTGTACTGATTAGCCGTAAAAACACGTATGTCGTAAACGCGTGGTCATTAACAAACATCGTTAAGTTGATCGTGATGCAAAAACACGTAACTACCGTAATAAGGCTGAATCATCTTGAAGAGAACTAAGATCGCTAGTTATACGTGCGTAAGTTTGGCATGCCAACCAGTGATTACAACGGATGTCACGAGTCAAGGTTCATTAATATTGTTTAATGAAAGATCTCTCGCGCCTGAATGCAATTTTCTCTCTCATATACTATAATTTTAAGATTCATGATATACCAGGTGGAGCGGTTAACACAATGCGTAGGTTAACTTAACTCATTTGATTTCATTAAACTGCTATGAAATATGCTAACGGTTCGATACATACTGTTGTAGGCCCTTTAGGACGCGTTCTGACAAGGCAAACATTTTTACATCAAATGGCTTTTCATCAAAAGCTGTTTTATATTGCACTACTTGTTTAAAGTACTTGGAATCGATGTAAAACTAAAATTTTACCATTAAATTATTTAATTATGGTTTGGTGGACTAAAGCATAGAAGTAGTCTTAAAACTTTCAAACTAGGGACTCATAGACAAATTAACTGTAAAAATGGCGTTCGTTTGTAATTAAATTGTTGTTTTATGATTGTTGAATTGTTTTAAGTGGGTGTTTCATAGACTATTCAATAAAGAGTATTCGTCTTGTCTTGTTTTGTCCTTTGGTGTATATTAACGTACTTGTAATTTAATGTACGTTTTCCTTAACAATTTTAATTAAACGGTTATTACACACACATTATGCACACCAAGGAACATAATTTTAACAATTTCATATGTATACGCGTCGGATATTCTAAGGCTCCATCCATGCAGTCATCCATCTGGAGCTCTGATCTGCCAAAAGATGTTTGGATTCGAATTTAGAATATATTCGTATTGATTTTTAATTATTTCCATCAACTTTGTTAATATACAATAAGAAAAAGTCATCAACATCAGTCACCTTCAAAGCAGCAGCGTAGAATTTACTACCTTCTCAGTTATTTTAAAGTGTAAGACGCTCTGAGGGAAAATCAAGAAAACGCTAGGCGTTGTAGCTGTGCATCTAGCACGAATCTTCTCGATACGCGTTTACTCGCTACGTAACTCAGTGAGTCTCGTTTTAACTAGCCCAGTAGGAGAGAGACGCACTGAGTTACGTAGCGAGTTAACGCGTATCGAGAAGATTCGTGCTAGGTGCACAGATCTGGGGTGAGTTGTTACCTAGTATTCCAAGGCGGTAGTTAATGGTGACTACGACGAGCCCCGCATGCGAAGCCAGCACCGAGCCGTCGTACGCATTGCCGGAACTCCACTCGTAGCTCTCGCCGTGGACGAACACCAGCACTGGGTATCGTGCCACAGCGTCACGCACGCCAGCTGAAATACCACATTTGTTAGAACTTCCGAAATTTGCATATTTTCCTGCACTCGAAATGTCTTGTGAGATGACCACTTGATTGCTAGCACGCTTGCCAGTTTTTCCCTTGTCGCTTAGTACGATGCTTTACTAATAAATGGCTAAGTGAGAAAAAAAAACCACACACCGACCAAGTATGTTTCATTTACGCGTGTTAGCCTTCTCAGAAGCAATCTTGACACCATTACATTACATTACAAATGATAAGTTCCTGACATATAACAAAATTAAAACAAGAAATTTTCATATTGAAACAGTTTGCATATGACCCACACTGAATTTTATCGAATTCCACGCAACAGGCATAGAACTTAGCTAGTGTAAATGAACCTTTACTATGATAGCAATAAAATATCAAAAACTACACAATAACAAAACTTGTATCGTTTGCCTCAAGTACTATTAAGGTGGCTATTAGAAAACTAATATGTTCTTTCGCAAGTACGTACTAACAGAAGGACTATCGACTTCGCAAAGTAATATCGATATATTATTTTTATGAGCGCCACCCAGAGAACTGGTAATAAAGGGGGAGCCACAAACGGGTGACTATATTTTATGGAGCTGATGAACTTTAATGTTGTCCTACTTAACCCGACACAAATTATGACAGAGAGAGTTTTGTAGTTCTGCGGTCAAATAATCCTTCTTTGGATTAAACGCTCAGTGTAAATTTTGGCACAAAAAACGTCTCTGCCCCGTTTGCCTTTTTGCTTTTTTATTTTTACGGTCTTCTATTAAACTTGTTTTGTTTGTATGTATTTAAGTCTGCATCCCTCTTTCATGTTGAACATGTAATTTTTCGTCTACTTTTAGAATGGTCATGTTAAATTAAAATTTGGTCGGTATAAGCAGATAACAGAATTCAATAATTGCCTTGCATTAAAAATTAAGTTTTTGGTTAGTATACTTTGCAGTAGTCTGTTGTTGGATTTGGAATCAATTATAAACAGACGCCTTTCTTTTTTTGTAGTTTATATAAGCAAAACATCCTGTTATAAGACAATTTAAATAGCTATAAGCATTTATCCTCAACACAAAGTTCCCACAATTACATTTTTCCATTCTCATATAAACGGATATAAATTCACTTAAGTTTTCGAGAAATGCACAAAAATTCACTCCACGTACTTGACTGATGTCATGAGTGGCCTGGCAGCCTAATTTTATGGTAGATTCACCTTATATTTCATTTGCTGCACCGGATCCAAGCTCTAGCAAAATAACAAGATCGAAAACAATTCGATTCAACTTATTGGGTAAAGCCAAAACATTCTACCGCCTATTAATAAGTATAAATATTTATTTGTAAAATACAAAAACACAAGATATCGAGATAACGATACTCGATGAAACAACATATAAATAATATTATTATTCTCGTATTGTTATTCTCGGCTGTGAACAGGGCTTACATGAGAAGATCCTCCCTACGCAAATTGGGATTCGATTAAAAATCAAATTCGACACGCGGCAATCGAGGATTACGCGGAAAACGAAACTTATTGGTGAGAAAGCTTACTCATATACTCGTACATTACATCTGCATGCCATTCAAGCTCGTTTATCGGCTGGGAACAATAAAAAGTATAGCACTCGTTCGGATTCAGCGTGAATTTCCAATCCTCCAGCGTTGGAGATATCCCGCCCCGCCTTATCTGAAGCATGATGGATCGGGAAGAAACGGATAAATCAAGTTTTTTGTTCCGACGCTTATGGCGGCGAACGCTTTAAGTAACGAGCTGGAGCGTTAAATATTTTATTTAATAAAATAATTATTATCTTCGTCATAATGCTCTTCCTAGAAACTAAAAATATGTCTAATTGGTGATGGGCAACATGCGTTGAAAAAAGGGCTAGCACGCGAGTCCATTAGAGTTCCTTAGTCAAACAAGGAACTCTTGTAATTTCGCTATGTTCCTCTGTCTCAATCGCTTTTTCTCAAAAACCATAAAAGTTACAGGACTGAATTTTCTTTTGGTAGCTCATGTACAAGCGAGGATAGGATGCAACATTTGTTTTATTAACCTATAAGGTCAAGGGAGGTATCGTGAAATACCTTTTTGAAAACAATTATGTGTATTTTATTACATATTATAAGTTTTTGCGTTTTGGATGCCGTTTAGGTATAATAATTATTGAGCTCCAGATGTGCTGTTTTCGTTAGATTTAGGTGCTTGCGTGCCATACTAAAAACTAGAAATTCCCTTTCTTTAAATATATTCACGAAAAACGAGCACGACTATCTACTGGTCTATCTTACTTTAGAAGTTCATTTGCTCTCATAAATAATGACATCACAATCATAAGGGTTCATATAGCACATAATTAAGAAGAGGTTTTTACAGTACAGAAGTATTTTTTCGAACAAAAACGGCGTTTAGGTATAAGAAGCCTCTCTGTATGTCCGCGCGGCAACTTAATAGCGCCGGCCCCAGTGCAGTGGTATGCCGATGTTCAGTCTCAGGAGGATATCAGTTTAAGGAGGATCGCTTCGTTCAAGGCGAGCATTACAACAATTTCCCAGTAATTCGTTTGTTGCTGTTGCTGCTAACTATAATCTGCTGCTGCTATATGATTTTTTAACAATGGGGCGATGATTTTTGATTTTTTAGACTCTCACTTATTTAAAAAAAATTTACTATGTTTTAACCCACTTTCACGCATTAAATGTTACATTTTTTTAAATTAGTAGCTTGAACTTCTAAAAACAAAAACAGTGTTTTACTACCGCAGAACCATTCAAATTGATAAAAAGTCACACCATTTAGCTTCAACAAATGAAACACTACGAAAATCCTCGCCTCATAAGGAGCGATTCACCTTAACCGATTTCGACGCGCCGTTTTTGTTGGATAGCTGAAAAAGCGAGATAATTGTTAGCATGGTCTAGTTTGGTTTTAGTTGCGTCAGCAGTTTTCAAAATATTTAGCTTTTTAAACCACTATGTTCGCACGAGTCCTCGGGGAAAAATCTCTCCCGCCAAATTATCCGACTTATAATATAATGTCACTAAAAATGTTTTGACTTAACTAAAAAGTGAGCTTTTTTACTAGCGGTCTCCTTTACGGTTAAATATATGAGCAGTAAAGAATAACAAATAATAAGATGATAAAATTATAGCGAAACTATATGTGTTCCTAAATCCAACCGCAGGCAAACTAGGCACTCTAAAGTTAAAGCTTATTAAACTCATATGATTATGACATCATTTTTTTAGTTATTAGGTATTATTTTAGATAAACATGTAGAGCCGGTTGGTGAAGGTATCCACTTGAATATTAGGGATTTAACCGGTTCATTAAGTAGGTATAATAATTAAAGCAGTAGTACTATTACCTATTATAGTTTACTATTACCGTCGTTTTCATGCTTGTGATGTTAACAGTATGAAAATTCATTATTAACCTGGTTTTTATCCAACCACAGCGTTACACTTTTTCTAATCGCCACTGTTCGATTTTTTCAATGATATAATCGGAGGATTATTGAAGAACCTTCATTTTTTTAATCCAAGATGATGGTCGCTATATTGTTGAAAGTCCCTGTGGGTGTCACATCCTAAGAACTTAGGGGTGCCACTTTTTAAATGACTTTCATTTTGTAGCTTTAGCTGATGCAAATTGTTTTTTATGCTCAGATGTTCTACAGCACACTATATATACTAGTATATTACTCGAAGGAGAAGTCTTGACTACTTAACTCGCTTGGTTTACGCCCCAAGTGAGCGCTCGCTAAGTAATCAGTACTTTTCTCTCCGTGGTGCATAAATGACTTGCATTTGATTTTAGCTGAGAGACATAACGATATATTAATTTTATTATGAAGTAAAAAAATATATCAATTTCCGCTGCACCTCACCACAAAAAGTCTTTTTTTTTTCATAATTAAACACTGCCCTACCAATGCTGTCGGGTAACTATAAGAAAATCTGCACACTATTCTACAAGTATACATAATATAATAAATGAGTAATGTAAACATTACAATTTCCATTTCTTACTCAACGCTTATTCATTTAGTAGGAACATAATGTGACTTACAAAAATGTATATGTATGTACATATAACCTCTATGTATCCATGAAATATATTAGGGTAAACAGTGTCATAAGGTCTTTTTCATTATATCATGCTTGTTAATTTATAGGCATCTTATACAGGCAGCTAAATCATAAACGAGAGACGCTTATTATCTGTAATGGCTTTACCGAAAATGGTACTTTCGTTTTCGATGAAAAACGTGGATAAGTATTTAAGGACGTAAAGCATTGGTATAAATCTAGAATAATCTAGATATTTTTTATATCATTTTACAAAATCAATCGAATTACAACTTTGGTTTAACGTTTATTAAATGTTCTTGTGAAATAAATTAAGACTATTCCGTTATTTATTATCATCGCTTTATATTATGTACCCATGTTATGTACAGTGTTGGTAAATAAATATAAGAAAACTAATTACAATTTTCCTTGAGTCTTAGGAAAATATTGTATCCAAAACGATGAATATTCAGCAACCACCGTATTGAATAAAACGTCCCAATTTAAAGCAAAATCGATCGAACACTCACTTTTTAAAGCCACCCACATCGCAGCGAGACGGAATAACCCTGCGGCCAATTTATTCAAAATTTTGCACGTGCGAGGAAACGATGACTGTTTCAAACGCACGGTCGGGGGCCACCATCTATGTAGACGCTACATTGATGGAAAACTACCTTTACATCAAGTAGTCCCTCTTAAGGTTTTTATGATTTAGGATACCTAGATTTAAATGGGCCTTATTATTAGATATCAACATTACATAAGTACGTATAGATTTAACAGTAGTAGTTCTGAGGGATAACACGGGTGAAAGGGGGAGATCGTAAGGTACTCGTGTAAAATTACATACTGCCGTGATTCTAGACTTTAATCGGGTCTGCCTGCGCCGCTTCTTTTGTATGCGGTCACTCAAGCACTCTATGGCCCTGCGGCCATCGTTCTATAAGTTCTAAAGTCGTCATTGTGTATACGAGTATTCTTATCATTATGTCAACTTGAAAGTTCGCTATGAATGTGTTGCCAGATGAAGAAATTTAAAATGAAGTAGTAGTGCTCGTAAAACGCTGATTTTCTACAATAAAGTGGAAATTCTAAGTTTAACAAGTACATCGTCATAATAATTTCTCTTTTTAGGTGTGTCAGTGTTTTTAATCGATTATTAGTATAAGGCAGGACAAAGTGTTCGATCAGATTCGGTTAAAGCGGTACTGCATTGGTCTAAGGTGGAAGGTGGATCCATTGTCAAAAAAAAGCGGTGAAAAGGGCGGAAAAGCGGTGTATCTGCCAACACTTAAACCACCTAATGTAGAAGCACTTTTACTGAGGCGACGGTGCAGCGGTCTCGTTCACTCGCGCTCGAATCTCTATCTATACAATACACAGATTTGGTCTCTAGCACTGTCGAAGCGACGAGAGTAACGCTTTTATCTTAGAGAATAACACTAAAGTGTATCGTTTGCTATAACATTGGGCGTTTTAAGTAATTTGTCGGTGCTCGGTACGACATGGTACGTTAATATCGTTACGAAAACAAATTAATATTTTGTGCATGATACTTCTGATACAAAACTTTCCCGTTGAAGAAATTGATGCTTGCGCTTAATAGCCATTCAAGCACCCTTTAGTTTACTTCCTAAGTAAATTATAAAAAACATACTATCACCCATATTTGAGTAATTGGTTTTTTGCCGGTGCAAATACTGGCACAAGAGGTATTCCATCTTAGCCCTCTGGGTTGGCAACGCATCTGCAATCCCTTTGGTGTTGCGGGAGTCAATGGGCGGTGGTGTTCACTTACTATCAGGTGAATTACTTGCTCGCTTGCCTTCCTATGATGTATAAAAAAAAATTGAGTTCAGCAAATATTTCCGTTTAATGCGATAGTGACAGTTTATGATAAGAGTATTTTAATCGGATATTACACTCGCATGTTCAGCTAGTTCTATACAAACAGCTTAAATTAAATGGACTGGAAAGTTGACCAATTGCAATGTAAGTACGTTCCATTTCGATGTTAAATCAGTAACTTTATGATTCTTAATTATATTACAAGACACGTATGCTTATTAAACAGTGTAGAGGAAATCGTTTCAAAAGTGTTTTGCTCTTATTAGGACGATCATTGTATTCAATAAGGGAAGTACTCGAAAATGTTATCTCAAAACGTCGCAAATCATCTCATGAGAACGTTTTTCCGTTAAGTTAAATAGTGTTTTGCTGATTGGTTGGTCAGTCGTTTTTCTTGTAATCACCGCTTTTTAAAACTTTATTTTGAATTTGAACTTGGTTATTATGTTAAAATTGTAATGACTACATAAAGAAAAATTAGGGCAATGGCATGACTTCCTAATTTTTCTTTGTGTTGTCATTACAATTTTAATTTAATAATTTGAATGATGAAAACATTTAAAATAAAAAATCGAAAGAAATTTCGGTTACAAAATTTGGTTATTATGTAATATTCTTTCATTAAATAACAATACCACGAAATAAAATTAGGCAGATTATTGTTACATCCCTGGATGGCCTATAGTGATGTTTATTTTCATTGTAAATTTTACCGTCAATGTACGCGTTTTTTGATCCACAACTCTAGTTATGGATGAAAAAACGCGTTGTTTGGTTCGTGAACCAAACAACTGTACGAGTACTACATATTTTTCCAATTATTCGAGTACCTAGCTCCTCTTTTCACTCAACCCAAACTGCGAAAGCTGTAAGTAAAACTGTATTCCGTGTCCTACCTCGAGTTTTAACAAAGCTGAAGCAGACAAAACCAGTACAGCGGAGGAAAAACGTGTCGTTTTCGTAGGATTTTGCAATGTGCAAATATTCAAGAGTGTTGGTTTTTCGGGAATGTTGGGCTCCGCCTTTACGTTTTAAGCAAGTACATATAAACAAAATGTTCGCTTACCGCTATAAACAGCACTTCGTGCGTTCTATTAATTAATTTTATTTAATTGTTTTGAGGACAGAACTGTAAAATTTCTAGTTACTTGCGTGAAACATAGTAATTTTTTTATGTGTTTGTAATTTGAAAACTTACACCCTAACGATCTCCGATTTCGTTTTTCTAATCCATCTGTCGCGATAGTTATAAATAAATATCAGTTTCGCTATCGCACATAAATTCGCCTTTTTTAATAGAGCACTCGTGACACAAGATAATCAGTGAAAGCTCGAAATTATAAATTGTTTAAAACTGTCGTGATATTTGCATAGTAAAACGAATTATGTATTCGAGTAATTACGTTGATACCACGAAAAACAATAAAACAGAAGGAAACATGCGAGAAATGGAAACAATTTTTTTTGTATGGCAACACTTTAGATGCTGAATCGTTTACACGTTGTCAATCGCAGAATTCAAGTATCTCAAAATTAATTACACTTGACTACTGCTGTAAATTTATCATCTTCATACTATATAAATAAGTTTGATTCTTTGTTGCTTGAAATGTGCTTAGGGCTGTTCTATTCAGTACAGATTTGTAAGTTATTCATCTATTACATATTACGTATAAGTACGTTCTATACGCTGCCTATTAATACAAACGTAAAGCCGTAGCTATAGGGCTAGGTCCAGGGGGGCTACTCCTTCTGCTTTCCTTTCCCCCCTACCTCCCCCGTCGGTATGCTGATGAACTTAGTTTCTGAACAGTCCGCTTGGCGGCGCCACAGACAAGACAACAGTATACGTGAACTCGGCTATCTATACCGTATAATTCACTCTTATCTAAGCCCAAGGTAACGCAAAGCTGGTACAGCGTCACTCTATTAGAGAATTTAAAAACCTGTTTAATTACAGTTAACATTCTATACAGGAAACATAAGCAGCTCCCAAAGACTCTTCGGGATGTGTAATTTATGTAGTACCATATTTTACACGCGGCTTCGCCCGCATAACATTACGTCATTGCGCATGTTTAAAGCAAACGTGCACCCAATACAAAATGCATTCAAGCAAGCTTGCAATCAGATATGCAGAATGCAATCATTTTCATAGCAGTAGAACCGCCAGTTGCTGGTTGCAATACGAATGGGTCGGCTCGACTGGGGTAGTACCGAGTAGTTGCGAGCTTTGTATTATTTAAATATTTAGATCGTAATTTCATGTGTCTTGACCGTTATTGGCACAGATATTGCTATACCAACTGCCCTCCCGGTGAGTCACGCATTGCTGCACGTGCTTCTCTTCCCCGCATCACTAGCCGCCCCCGCTAACGTCTACAAGAGTACCTCGTCCCCGTCAACGTCTGTTACTGGGGTTGTACGAACTTACCGAACTATAGTCCCCACATCAAGTTGCTGCTATAATAGTGACTTGAAATGCATAGAAGTCGTTTATGTTTTGTATGATGTGTCTTTCCAATGCAACCCTAGTCCCACTACAAAGCTTCCAAGGGGGTTTAATATGTCTAACGCTCTAATTAACCACAAGTATATAATAGATCGGTACTTCGACTTATCTTGGCGCGCGGCACTATTTGTGCGTGAGCTTGTAAACAGCTTGTAATACAACGATTAATAAAATCCCTACTAAACGAATTTCAAACAGTGCCTACTAAACCATGAATTTTTCATGAAGATCGTTAAAATCCGGGTTAAAACTTCAAACCAACTCAACTCTTACCTACTTGTTACAAAGCAATACAAATGTAAAAAAAATATATATTTCTGTCACCTGCCACTTCTATGTATATCATTACGCTAATAAGTTCCATTTTACGACATAAATATGAAAGAAAATATCTCAGGTCATACTATAAGAATTATCGAAATAGGTTTAGTGTTTATAAAGTAAAACCGATAAAACACACTTTTGAATTTAGTAAAATATGCGGGATTTACAGCGCTTGAACCGAGCAGTGTTTGAACGCTTTATTTAAATCAAGTATACTTTTACTCAATAATCTTCTACCCTAAATATTCTCACTCAGTAAATTAAAAGGAAATCGTTATTTGCGGGGATAAAACGAAGTAGGCATTTATCTCGCAAATTCCCGCGTAAATTGGCACATTTTTTAATAAAATACATTTTTTAATTCCGTCCTCTCCGCATTCAAATTCTTCCGTCCGGCTCCCGCAACAGCAAAATGAATGCTATGTCCCTCGGCAAGGACGTTACTCTTTTAGAAGTTACCTCAGCTGAGCGTTTTGCCCTTTTAGCTGAAATTATAAATCAAGCTTTTTGTTAAATGTTTCAGTTTAAACGTCCGGGGAAGTTGAAACACTTTTTTGTTTCATTTTATTGTCACAGACTTTCTCTACCTCTTGTACCTGCCATTTTTGGTGCTACGTTGTAATATTAATATCATATTTTTGGAAGGGTGCATATCTTTTTTTTAATTAAGCTACTAGCTGAGCTCACAATTTCTTTCGCGTTGGATGCCAATAACCTATTTAGCCTTATACTACAATGCATATAAATTTGAAATGGACTGGCGGTAAGGATTTTTCCGAATTGCTACGGACATGGCTGTTTTAGAAGGTGAATGTACCGCATCAACAGTACTAATGGTACGTTAGGTGTGCATGAACCGCAGCAATTACTAATCATCAGGTGAACTTCTTGCCCATTTGTCGACTTTACACATTTTTTTTTCACAGGAGAATCGATTTACAGAGTAATGTACCACAGCCTCTGATGTACTACAGCTACAAGACGGCGGATATTATAACATCCCTGACTCGCGTACAAACATTCATTAACTGGTACAAATATCTGCTCCTAGAGGGGTTAAACCCGCAACCTCAAGCTTATGGTCAGAGTTGCTATCCACTAGTCTATCTATTCTAGTAGCACATTAGCGTTTTTTGCGCATATGAACGCGTCTGTCCCTCTCACGCGCGTACTGGTTAGAAAGGAATGTATTCTTTATATCACCGATAAAAAGCAAACGTTCTAGGGCCTTAGGTCCATCATTCGTCCGATCGGCTTAGGTCTATTTGTCAGTTCTGTTGGTATTTAAAGGACTAGTACGATATGATTATGTCTAACAATTTTAAAGAACAATAACTTAAATACACAAATCATTCAACATTCTCCAAGTGCTTATTTTCCAGTTTCTAAATCGGGGCGCGCTTTGACCATGATCCCAATTTGGCTGGTAGGGTTATTACCATAAATACAAAAATAATTCATAAATAATTATAGTACCTTGTGCAGGTGCGTAGATATTTAGATATAAGCAATCTTCAGCCTGGTTAGTTAGGAAAGGAAGAATTCTCTTCAAATACTCCAATCTTCCTTTCGATATTCGCTTTAGAACTGCAGTTTCGTTTCTTATGTCAGGAAGCACTTGAGGGCATACTGGGCTAAACTCCTCTGCTATTTTAACGCCGGACCACTGGGCTCCAGACACGGGTGGCATAAACCTTAATGAACCGACTGGTGAAGAAGCGTATGGTATTCCTCTAAATACTTCAACTGGTTCTAAAAATCTTGACTCTGGTGTAACTATGAATCCTCTTATATCTCCGTACTTTGTCCGTACTACTCTTGAGCTGATTATTGGCTGAGGTGACTTCGAATCCATAGTCGTTTCTCCTTTGACTAGTCTTGTAGTCAGCACAGGAAACGAGATGAAATACAATATAATCAACATTAACATTTTTCCGCCTCGAACGCCGCCGTTTTCGATACTATATGCGTACGCGAAAAACCAATGCTATGAGTCGACCATCGTATAGCTCCAGGCGCAAATCTCGGAGCGAGCGCTGACTTATCTGGAACAAAAATAAAAACAAATTGTTAATGTCTTGTATTCACGCCAATAAATTGAAATAATAGTGCAGAACACGTTTACACTAACGGGTTTGTACTTTTATTTAAATTTATTATTTCCGTATCAGGATTTCCACGATAGTAGCACGCTTAGCTGCCAACGCTTAGATAGCTGCTTAGATAGCCGCTTATCGTAAGTGAATGAACGTGCTGTTTGTCACATAGCGTGCTTAATGGATCGTTACTCTCGCTATGCATCTTAAAAGTCCTGAAAATAATTACGCTTCATCTTGCCGCAAAGCGTGACTATACGGAGATTTAGGTATTCAGATCCACGAACCTTGTTATAAAATACATATGATATAAGAAATGAACTGATTTTTAACCGACTTCAAAAATTTTTATTCACTTTTTTATCCGTTCTGTACAACTTTTACTATTAAATGTACTGATTTAGATTTACCTTCTCTTGGTGGATCAAACCTTCGAAATTATCCCATAGAAATTCGGCGTGGACTGCTGATAGGGTATATTTAGAACTGAAGGAATACGTTAATGGGAATGTTGCGAAATCATTTTCATATCGATATAATACAGACTATTTGTTATTTTATATGAATGTGAAAATGTTTCATGCCTTGAGGATTCAGTATCTTACTTGTCTTGATGTTGTCAGAGAATGAAAATAAATAATTCACGAGCTATCGAAGAGATTTCATTATAGAAAAGAAAACTTGAGATAACAGCTAAGAATAATAATTATACGCATCATGTTTTTATGTGTTAATTACTGAGCCTGCCGGGATGTTTAGATTCTGGTGACGCAATGGAGTTCGGCAGAGCTCACCATGGAACTTAATAAGATAAATCGAGCTCCATGTTCTTATTTGCCAAAGCTAGAGCAATTAATATTAACCGAAGTATACTCGGGCAATCGGAACTTATAAAGGAGATTTCGACTGAGTAATGGAACTCCTGAAGCATTCAGGGTACAAACATCTCAAGAGAATTATTTTATTAAGGCTGAAGAGTGTGTGAAAAATAGACAAAAATAACAGAAACATTGAGAGAGAAGAACTAGTACTCCTCAACCTGAAGTCGGTTCCTAATATTTAAAACTTATGTTATGATAAACATTGACAAGGTAAATCTTTTAAGAGTTACGGCAATGAGTTTTATGCACTGTCCAGGAATGTAACTGTTTGTGAATTAAGTATAAAACTGACAAAACTGCAGATTCCTCGACTGTGTGACCAAAATATAAACCACTTGGACTATAAATATAAATCTTTGTGCCACTAGTGAAATAAAATTAAGTGACCGAGTGTATAATGTTGAATATTAAACCTTTGTGGTAATACTAAATCAAGTAATTTGTATCTGGTCATATAGTAAATATTCGATTCGTCAACAAATCGAAAAAGGTACGTGTCACTGTCTGTTTACTTGTCACTTGAAAACTATATGTCGTAACAACGAATGCTGTATATCTCTACAAAATATAATGGGGTCATCACAAAAAATATTGTTTGAATTTACCTACATTAAATTTAATATAAACATGTTGTGACTGTTTATTTATTCACATTGAGGGGATACCATATAGAAGAGTGTGTGTGTGTGCGTAAACCAATTTATAGGGGCAGTGTAGTTGCGCAAGTTAGGTGCGGCCGTCTTCGAAGGGCATAAAATCGACGATAGTGGTGATAAAGGTACTAAAAAATCAGAATAGTACCAGTCCGACTCAGGCACGGAGGGACCCGTACCTTAGCTTTATTTCGAGGGTTTAGTTTTCTTTAACCGCTTTAAGCTGGGAATACCATTATATTTTTCCAATATTATTTAACGAACATGTTGTTTATAGCGCACATATTTTTTCCGGATTTTTCTTTCAGCTTTTTCAAAAATAAAAGGGGAATTTATTGAAAGATTCAATATTAAAGAATTAAATAAAAAGAGAAGAATAATAATAAAATTAAGAAGAGTAACAAAAGAGAAACGAGAAAATTGGGTTGATTAGGAGTTACCTACTGCTCACTCGATCCTGCCGCTATTCTTTAGAAGTAGAATTACCAGAATTATCCTTTTGATGGGTGTTGGTCTTCAAACGATTGATATGACATCTAGCTCTCCGCATTACAAAGTGACCCCACTTCTTCAGGTCTTTTTCGGCGTGAGTTTCGTGACGGATCTTTCGACTTTTGCTTCAGCATGTCGGTGTCTTTACTATTGTGATGGTTGCTGTTTCACAAATTATGATTGTAATGCGACGGCTAATATAACGCATATTTTATTCCAAATAATTCTGTATGTCATTGTTACTACATCTACTACGTGTTCGTAGTTTTTAAAATTTTCTGAACATTGTCTTGTTTAATCCAAAAAAAAATCTGACATTAATAAGTTACTGTGGCTCTAAGTAATTGGGTACTTGACAGTCTTGTCACCGTGAACCAAATGGTGTGAAAGTGTAAAATTGTTCTAGATCGTTATTTTAAATTTACACGGGTTGTAAAAAAAAATTAAATACGTATGTTATAAGAGTTATAGCGATTCAAAGGTACAACATTATAAAAAAAAGGTTTAAATTTGTTGTTTTAAATAATATGATAACTAACAAAACAGGTTTTGTTAAGGGAGTAACCCCCTATAAACGCTCTCTTTATTATAAAAAAAACACGATTTTAGTTAGACGCTCCATATATTTTCTAGTTAACCTATCGAATTGTGAGGGTTTTCAATACCGGTATTTTTAGTATGGACAATACCGGGATCCCGGGATTGGTCATACTTACTGAGAAATACCGGTATTGGAAGCCCTGAATTTGTGACGTCATTTTGTCAGGCTGTCTCGTAAGGAGCGTTTTCGCGGGGTTTGCGTTGCATCGTTTTTCTATTCACGATAATTCATGAAATAGTAATCATAGAAAAAAAACCATAAACGCAGTTTTTCTTCTTTTAACGAAGTCTTTAAAATTCGATAGCAGTTTTATTGCCTACAAGCCTATAGTATGTAAAAAATAATGATCAGTTTTATTCTATGGTGTCAATGCCATCTTTTTCACTTTGGTTATCTGTAAATTGTATGTGTTTAACTTAATGTCACGTCCAAATTGGTTTAAAAGAAGTAAATACCATGCTTACATCCATTTGATTAAATTAAGAAAATTGAATAAATAAATGATACTCTCTTTGAGACATAATTAAACAGTCGCGAGAGGATTCCAACATAATTAATATCAGATTAGGCAAATCTCCATTCGATGTAACACCTACCTAACCTTTTACCGTTCCATTCACACGGAATCTTCACGAGTTTCCTCAAAATGCCATGTAATCAGTATGAGAGCCGATTTAAAAATATCCATACCTACTGCTCAGAAAGCTTTTGTGAGCCACCGGCACATCAATGATACGAGAATTAATCTTTTTTGGAGGTTTTTGGGTTTATGCCGAACTTTTTCTGGAAAAGCGAAAGGCTTTTTTTTTTACCACCAAAGCTTCTTATCATTTTTTGATGCATCGTTGGATACTGAGTGGCTAGTATTTCATTTCGATATGCTGTTAAGGCTTAAAATTGTTATGTAATTGGCGGCATACTTTTTATAAATAAAAATATAGAGCAAAATCCATACAACGTTATGTCTAAAGACTACTAAAAAATCTACTGACGAAGCCTGGCGCTGAGTTTTAGGTTTTTTTGTATTTTTTTATTTAAGTTTTTGTTTTTATAGAATAGCAAATTGGAGCGTCTTTACTCGCTATTAGTTACAGTAAAGTAACATGAGTGCACGATAGCAGCTTATGGTAGTGCTGATTAACCCTAGAGTAATCGCGCCTTCCTGTGAAACGCGAGTGATCGCGTGGGGAGCATTTTGCCGCCCATACTAAATACGATTTTTTCTAGCAAATAGCCGTAACATGAATTTATTATTATATTTAAAAGATAGAATAAAACATAAACTATCAGAATAAGAATCATTTATTAAAGTTTTATACTTAGAATTTAGAAAACAATGCTTTGGGAAATCTTAGGTAAAATTTCTTGGTTTTTTGCAACCTCTTCACAATTATTTAAATAAAAAAAAGAAAAATTAAACTTAATAGCTAAATTATACGTTTTTATCATCTACAACATGTATTTCATCAAAACAATCCGGACACATGTACATGCAATGTTCGTTGCACAGTAACTTTGCACATATGTTGTACCCTTTTTTCGTCCTTCTATTTTTCTTGGACGGACATACTGCGCATATACTTTCTCTACCTGAGGGTATATTTTGATGATCCGATGGTACAAATCAAGCGATTTGGTTTCTCAGCTGTTTCTGCAATGTGTTTACGTCGGATCTTCTAATGGATATGTGGTCTAGTCATCGCTAGGGAAATTTCTTGATTGGGGTTGGGGTACGACTTCCTTGCGTTACAGTGGAACTACGTGTGTGACGGCTTGATGTTATATTTTGTACTAATGTGGCTCCACCTCGTCCTCGACCCCGTCCGCGACCACGTCCGCGACCGCACCGTTATGACTCCTGGGCAGGCGCAGGGGATATTACAGGCGATACGCGAGAGGTTGATGGCACATCCTGGTCAGATTCTGCCACTGATTGGTCCGTGTCAGTATTGTGATCACTATGTTCACTTTCCCCGTCACTTTCAGACACAATTTGCAATGAATTATGTGCATCATCTTCTTCGTCATCCGTCTCTTCTTCCAACCACGCAATTGTTCGTCTAGTTTATTCATTTCAAGCTATGCTTATCTCAAAAGATATAAAATAAACTGAGCAATATAAAACAAAAACAACGCCCAATAATTAATCAAAACAAACTAAAAATCAATATTTATACGATATTTATATCAAAACAATACTTAACGCAATGAAAACTAATAATATTTAAAGTATGCTAAAAAACCAGACCCACAAACTTTACTTACGTGAGTAGTCGCGCGGTGAGCAATTTGCCGTCCAACGCGACACACCTGTGACAATCTTTGTTTCCTGCGGTCACCCGCGCACTGAACTTATTATAATTTCTAAAACACGGAGGTGATTAACGGGGGGGCAGCTACTAGGACGCTTGACCTTGACAACTGCATCGTTTACAAAATAACACGAATACGGTGCCGCGGGCGGCAAAATGCTCATAGCGCGAGTACTCTAGGGTTAAATAGTTTCAGTTGATCAGAGGAAAAATAAAAATATATTTCTAACGAGCACAGTTTTTAAGAGTCATCAATAGAGTTCGGAGGTTTGGTGGCATTGGGGTGACCAGAGAGCAGTGGAGTCGTTGTTGCCTATATTTTTTTGAGTGAAAGAATGAATTAATGATTCCTATAAATGAAATAAAAAAACATATCATGTTGCTAAAATGTTGAACAACTTGCAATTGGAATTAAACTTTCAAAATCTTGCATATTACTTTCATCTGATATTAAGCGGTTGCCAAGATTATGAAAAGCATGTACTATAACAACCTGTTTCATATTAGCTGGAGTTAAACGGTTTCTCAATTTGCGAAACATCCATCTATGTATTGAGAATGATCTCTCTACATCCATCGATTTTAAAGTAGTATGCTTTAGAATTTGAGCATGAGTTCCAAAACCAACCACGACTCTCACTTTGTCGAAGTCTGGACTTCTTTTTAATACACATTCAAGCTTATTTTGTACAGTTTCAGTTTCAGTTTACTTCTTACAGTGTCAGTTATTAGGAATGATTCATGGATTGAAATATGATACTCTAGTTGTTTTATTGGTTCTGGCATAATTACATAGCAATCTTTTATAAAATTCAACTTATTTCTTAAATTTTCATTGCAAAATTAAGGTCGAACTTCTCTGATAGCGATGCATATCTACTATTTAACCACATTAAAATATTTTTTCAAATTCAAATTCAAATTCATTTATTGTATGAAAACGGGTACAGAAGGAAAGATGGTAAAATATAAATTAAGTAAACATGACCGTAATGTACCATAATGTCATGGTGTACAATATTTTATGGTCAATTTAAGTAATTTTTACTAAGTTCAATACTAAGTTACAATGAATGTCAGAAACAATAAAATAGATATGATTTACGGATAATGCCAAGAGGTTATAATTATATGATTTACAGGTAATGTCAAGAGAATGTAAACAATAAATACATCATTTTTTTTTTTTTGTTCATCGAGTCATCATGCGATCAGTCAAATGACTATGAGCAGATGGGTTGAGTGATTTGTCACGGGTAGAGTAAGCTTCTCAGCAGGAGCCCCTCCGTTTGTGGCTGGATCTTTAGGCAAGTTGATCCAGTTCTAGGATTCTGCGCCTTTTCAGACGTCTAGTTTGATCGGGTACAGTAAGTTGCCCTGCCAGCTGGTTAGGGTGATGTTGCAGGCGTTTTTTGTATTTGATGGCGAAAGATCGAATTTCTTCCGTCACTGTCTTTATATTGAGGTGGTAATGGACTTCCGAGTTTTTGATAAACCAGGGCGCATTAGAGACTTGCTTAAGGATGGAGTTTTCAGCTCTTTGTATGAGTGTGGTATTTGAATTGCATGCGGACCCCCATAATTGGATTCCATAAGTCCAAATAGGCTTGAGGACAGTCTTATATATGAGAAGCTTGTTGTCAACCGAGAGCACACTGTTTCTTCCAAGCAGCCAGTATAGCCCACGGAATCGGATGTTGAGTTCGTCTCTTTTTGCTTGAATGTGTTTTCTCCAGGTCAGTCTACGATCCAAGTGCATTCCCAAGTACTTAACGGAGTTGTTATGGGGGAGTTGTTGGTTGCCTAGTGTGACTGTTGGGCAATCCCCTCTTCTCAGTGTGAATGTGATATGAACTGATTTTGATGCGCTTGCCTTGATCCTCCATTTTTTTAGCCATTCTTGAACTTCATTTAGGCTATTTTGCAAGTATTGGGAGGCTTCCCCTGGATTTGGGCTAGATGCTAGTATAGCTGTGTCATCAGCAAATGTAGCTATTGTGACTCCTGTGCTATGTGGCAGATCTGACGTATAAATTGTGTACAGTACTGGTCCTAATACCGATCCCTGGGGAACTCCAGCAAGAATATTACAGCATGCTGATGTGTTTTCTCCTTCTCGAACTTGGAACACTCTCTCTGAGAGGTATGATTCTAGGATCCTATAGAATTTATGCGGTAGGCAAGTTTTTATTTTACTTAGGAGTCCTTTGTGCCATACTCTGTCAAAGGCCTGTTGTACGTCGAGAAATGCTGCCGAGCAATATTCTTTCTTTTCAAGGGATGTTCTGATGACTTTGCAGACTCTATGGACTTGTTCTACTGTGGCATGATCCTTTCTAAATCCAAATTGATGATCCGGTATTACTGAGTGAGATAAAAGTGCCTTTATGAGTCTCTTCAGAAGGATTTTCTCAAATATCTTTGATATCACTGGCAGTAGACTTATTGGTCTATATGACGTTATGTTATGTATTGGCTTGCCCGGCTTCGGCACCATAATTATCTGGGACACTTTCCACAGTGCAGGGATGTGGCCTGTTCTCATTATGCCGTTAAACAAACATGTCAAGTAGACAATTGCTTTTCGAGGGAGTTCAGTAAGCACTTTTTTGTCTATTAGGTCAAAGCCCGGAGCTTTCTTGTTTTCCAGTCGGCTGATGCTTTGTTTGACTTCTCTGGGAGATGTTGGTTGGATTGGATTGTCCAATTGTAAGTCTTGGCTCATAATTTCATCAATGTCTGTCTCATCACTTTGTGGATCAGGTTCATTCGGAGTGAATATTTTTGCTAGGTGTCTGGCGAAAATGTCGGCCTTTTCTTCAGGTGTTCTAGCCCACGTATCGTCCAAGGTTCTTATAGGCGGTTTTTGGGTAAATACATCATAAATTTCCAATTAGCAATAAGTCCAAACTATATTTAAAACTAAGTGGCTTCGTGGTTTTAATATCTTCAAGGTAGGTAGCGTAGTAATAACTAGCTTGTCCCATCTAGTGAGTATTGGTTCCGGTGGCAATGGTATGTTCGGACCATATTGCCTAAAAAATCGGATACTAGGATAGTAG
Organism: Ditula angustiorana; assembly: GCA_963691745.1. Lineage (NCBI taxonomy): Eukaryota > Metazoa > Arthropoda > Insecta > Lepidoptera > Tortricidae > Ditula > Ditula angustiorana. The sequence goes on from OY829472.1 coordinate 17,820,456, forward strand.
GATAGGTGAATTCAATAAAAAAAAACATTTTCAATATTAGAAATACTATTAAACGATAAACAAATAGCTTTATTTACGTCTGCAGTATATAAAAGCATAGTTTATTTACTTTAGTATGTTTTTAAAAAAATAATACGGCTCGCATTGGCTCGCTAATGAAAAATATAGAGTTCACAGCTTTACAGCGTAAATACATTTGTCAACTTTGAAAATTAGAAGTGCCAAATGTGTTTTGTTTTCATTTTGAGAAAAGAGATAATAGACCGTGAGGTTTAATATAGTTGCTAAGCAATTTATGCGCGTCTCAATGCATATGGTGAAATGGCGCTCATGGTGAAGTACCAGGAGAACTCCTCAATAATCAACGTCCCTGTGTCGGAAAATGCATTAGTTTGTAAAATGTGGCTAGCAATTGACATTGGGCTATGGTATCTTAGGTAAACAACCCCACAAAAAAGCGAGAAATAACAATTTTTAAATAAAAAAAACCACCTTCAAAAACAACCAAAATCTGTATTCCAACAGAACAGGAAGTGATGTATACGAGCGTCTTCTATAAAAATCTGAAAAGCAAAAAATAATCCATTAAGTACCTACCATCAACATCAGATTTCCGATCAAATCATAAAATCGAATTTATTAATACAATTCCATACATTTTATTTACCTTTTGGAGTCGGTGCCTGCTAAACGACGCCGACGCCAACGGCACCGATTTTAGACGGTAAATAAAACTTATGGAATTGTATGAATAAATTTTTGGTTTTATGATTTGATCGAAAATCTGATGTAGATGGTAGGTACTTAACGGACTATTTTTTTCCTTTTCAGATTCTTATAGAAGACGCCCGTTTACATTACTTCCTGTTCTGTTGGAATACGCCCATAAAACAGTAGATAAGAACTTACAGTTATTTATTGGACGCAAATGGTTACATTCGTGTTTCAGCTTAGGACATCGCACTAAATTCGTATCTTAAAAATGGACTGTTCACATTGAAGATTCTAACAAGTACTATTTTTTTAACTCTAAAGGAAACTTATTTAATTGCTGGTTTCAGCAAATAGTATTTCTGTGAAAAATATACTTATTTCACATTTCGTGATTGTAAGCCTAAAAAATCCTCGTGAAAGAGAAACTCCACAAAATTTGGTGTTTGTCGATTTCCTAACGATTCTTTAGTGAAGTTCAATTGTTTTAAATTTTTGCGATTTCCACACATATTTATAACGTTATCGGGACTTTAATGCGACAAAAACATTGTTAATTTACCTCGACGTTTCGGCCATGTTTCAACAGCCGCGCCGTGGACACGGTGGGGGTTTAAGTGAAGTTTAAAAGATTTCTTTGTAATTCATAATTATAATAATATTTTTGTTCTGAATGTTTAAGGTTTGAGTATTTTTCTGCATTATTATTAAGCTATTTCCTATAAAGCTGTTAGCCAACAATACGCAAAAAATGTGACTATAATTTTTATTGAAAATAATCAAGTAGAAGTATAACATGTATCTCAGTTATATTTATTTACAAGTTACAATCATTCGCAAGCAAAGGCATATTATTATAAGTAGTACAAAATTCGCAGTGCGTTTTTTTAGATGAGCGTAACACATACCTTTTTTTTGGGTAGCATGTACCTTCATGTCAAAGTCGTTGCAAATGTTGATCACCAGATTTGATATTCATTCGATACGGGGAGGCAGAAGCGGGTGTGCTTCTCAGACACAAGTTTCGATTTAAGCTTAGTCCACAATGTAATCTTTCTTTTTATCGGCATACTCAAATAATAACTATTCATAACACCGGTCAGATATTGCGACAGGCGTTGCTTCCCTGAAACATACTAAATGATGTAATAAAACAGATGAATTGAAAAACTTTCCTTTAACATTGTTAGTAAATCTTAGCAGTCGCGAAACTAGTCTAAATAAATCTTTATCAAAATATTCATAGTTAAAATCTGCTACTGTAGCTATTGTGGAGATACTAGTTGCTTAGCAATCGAAATATACCTAATACACGTTTATACTTTATACGCAAACTTCCAAGGCTGCTGGTACCAATTCATATAAACACACCAACCAACTGAATTCCTACATTATATCTATGGTTGGAATAGAAAACAGAACGCTTTTATGTATTCAAATACCTTTTAAAGTACATCAAGAAATGTTTTACACTTAAAACACATTTTACCTGATTCATGGCATGGTAATGGACGTCTGTGAAAATTAAAAGTCATTTATTTGCTTTAAAACAGCACCAGCAACAATTTGTATTAGTCGTTAATGGTTCTTAGTTTGTGATTATTACCTAATATTCAAGCTGTGTGTTAAGTATTCGGCAGTTAAACAGATACGAACTGAACGAACTCAATTAAATCTTAAACTTGTTGAATTTTGATAAACTAGTTTCATATTATTCCTTTTAAATATGACATCGTAATAAATGCTATTCTGGCAACTTACGAAATTTTGTTTTGAAGGAAAGAGTAAATTCGGTTCACTCTAGCAATAATATCAACCTGAAGTTTTATAGGATGACAATTTATCTCCTAATACACAGTTTGTTTTGGCAACGTAAAAAGAGAATAGGGCGTTGCTATAGAGCTGAGTGGTTTCGATTTTGTGACGGAATGTAATTCAATGTTTTTCAAAGTAATTTGTATTGTAATGTTATTCTGCTAAAATTGAGATCAGCAGTAAAACGCCTAATTAAGATACACGATATCAAAACAGTGAACCCTTAATTGGCCGAATAAATTAATTAAAAACGGACCACTAAAATAACACTAAAATCAACAGGTGTTACTTACACCGTTGTTGTTTCCTTTTTTATTACATTTCTGTTTAAAATTACTTGGCCATTTTACATAACGTTCGTTTAACGAATAAAATGAAACCAAAAAATAATATAGGTACCGTAGTCTCTTGCGCAGTTTGGTGAACATCTGCAGCGGAAATGGTGCTAGTTGAAATGCTCATCAGAACCTGAAACAAACATTTATTTTGTTTACAAAAGTTGTTTTTTTTTGTCGTAGACAGTTACTTGCGGGATCTCATCAAGGAATAATACTTATAAACATACATACTAATTCAAACAATACATATATAAGTCATTCGGGTGGGTACTGTCCTTTTTCGCAGTGAAAGGGCTTTAGTCAAAACGCGAGCTAATAACGAACTTTAAGAAATATTGAAAATCGTATCGCTATAAAGGACTCTGAAAATAATATTCATTGTACACATTTTTTGGAATTAAAACTTTTCAATAAATATCAAATAGATTTTATGATTTAATTAACCATGAATATTGTATTTATTTGACAGTGACGTTAGAGTTTATAATACGAGTAAGATTCTATTACGTTTTGTAAAATGCATAGAAGCATTGCAGGGAATATGCATCAAGAAGATGAAGAAATGAAAAGAATCAAATTGTTTGGGCCATCATTAAGAATATGAGTATTCATGTCAAAAAAAGTAGACAAATAAAACAAAGATAGAAGTTAGAAATATACAAAAATAACAAAGAAGTTTTTGTTCTTTCGAAATACTTATATTAAATCCAGATGAAAAAATAGTATGAGAGTAATTAGTTAAAAACAGACTGTATTAAAATAAACGCGATCGTAGTTTAAAATCCATACAATTTACTACATAGTAACAACGTGGTTTGCGACGTTAAAATACATGTCCGCTTTGTAAGGAGCGTTTTCGTAAGTCTTGCTTGCTGTTACTTTACTAGTTGCAATCTTTAAAAAATAATTACCTTAGAAAAATATCTTAAACACAGTTTATTTCCTTTTTACGAGTTCTTTAAATTTTTGCAATAAAGAAAAGCAATGCGAAAATACTGTCAATTGAATTCTATTTTTTAGTGGTAGTTAATGTGGTGAAACTGGCATACGCAAGGCACGGAATGCTGAGGTTGCCCTAATTACCCTACCATTACCCTAATTTTTCTTTGTGTTGTCATTATAAAGCATTTAAATTTTATGTGAATGTTTAAAAAAATATATCATTGACTTCGTCATAAGACTAGAATTTATTTCCTAACCTGAATCCTCATAAACCTCTTCTCTTCTCGTCCTCAATATGTAGTTTTTAATTATTTTGTATGCACTTTCAGATGCATGCACGATTAGCAAATGAAAGAATGCTTTTCATTGCTGTGGTTTTGTAATCCTTAATGTCTCAGGAAGAATAGAGACGTCTACGCGGGGAAATTGCGGTCTTTTGCCTCGTAGCAGTGCATTCAATCGGGTTCATGGACCGACGTCAGCCTTATTCAGCCCCCGCTGCAGTTTTATAGCTATTATAAAGCGACCTGGCTCACGCCACACAACTCTCGTTGAGTTTTATGAATGTTGTCATGTTTATTGGAGTTTAAGAATGTATGTGAAAAGTTTCGATTTATTGCTGGGTTAAAATGTATTTCGGAAGGTTATGGCGTACTCTAGAATGTTGTGAGCTTAAAATAATGATGAAATTACTTGCGACTTGAGTTTCCAATAGGGAAGTAAGTGACGTGACTTTTGCAACACTTTAAGTTTGAAGATGTCGTAGTGATATTTTTTTATCATATGATCTATTGGGTGATTTGAAATTTGATTCCATACCATGGAAATTTGGTATTAAGTGCACGTGTCACACAATAGTTAATGCTGCCACTTCAACTTTATATTCTATTTGACTGTTAAAAATCGTTTAAAAAAGGAATAGGATCGTTCCCCAGGACTTCGCAACTAGTAGCAAAAAGCCACGAAACATTGATCAGTTGAGACTTTGAGACAGAAAGTACTATAATATGTCAAGTTTGGCTTTCCTAGTTATAAAAAATCACTATTAGTTAGCCAATAACGTAAGTTTAAACCATACCGTTGTTGTCCGCGACTCCGTTCGCGTAGAATTTTTTTATCGCTATCCCGTAAGAATTTTATATCTTTTCGGGATAAAAGTAATCCATGGATATTCTCCATATGCAAGAATTTCCCCGTTTCAGCAAGATTCTATATTGCCCATAACTTCTTCCATCCCGAAAATTCAGCAGCTTAGTATTTTCCATACAAGTTACATCCTCCATTTTACCCCCTCATGGGTACATTTAAAAAAAAAGTAGTCTTAGTCTGTACCCGAGTGTGAAACTATCCCTTTACTGAATTGTATCCAAATCGGTTCAGCCGTTAAAGCGTGAAAGACGGTCAGGCAGACCGATTGACTTTAACATTTTAGTTAGGATACACTATGAAGCACCAAGACGAGGTGTTTTTGGGAGTTGATTTCTCGCTATAAAATGGTCTTTTCAACCCAAAACAGAACTTAGAGTTCCTTGAAAAATCTAGATTTATGTAACTCCGAGGTTTTACGGTGAGATCCAAGATGCAATAGTGCAGACAATACGTGTGTTGTCATTTGTGTTGTCATTAAGTCACCAGTCTCAAATATAATAAAAACCTGTATTATGTAAGTTAATATTTTTAAATCGCGATTTTGGATATATTCATAAAATTGACCAGTTATGGAGACTTAATAGTGCAACATTATTGCTGATATTAAACCATTCAGCGCACGTATGGGCCCCTGTTTTCTATTACATACTCACTCATCGCACTCGTTGGTATGTCTAAAAACTCATTTCTCCTTTTTATAAAGTTTTTTTTTAAATTTGTAATTTACCTGTATTTAAAAAAAGCCTCGAAATCATCTAACAAGTACCTACCACACGAAAAGACAAGCTTTGCTTAGCTTTTAAAGTTTATTATTGTTAACGATGCGATGGAAATTAAGTAAAAATGACAAATAGTTAATATCCCTGTTTTCTCGTGGTCCGATTACTTGTCCCATCAGTGGGATCACGAGGGAGAGTTATTTCTCGTAGTCCCATTCAGTTCAATTGAAAGTATCTTGAACCTACTGTATAAAATGCATAAATAATATTCTTCAACGACTAATGCTACACGAACGTAGGTATTACATTCCATGCTTGAAACTTTCACACAGTATGATACGGTGTGATGGGTAGAAGAGACTGACTGTTTCGTTTAACGAAAACGTGGAACGTGGAATGAATGAATTTTATTAGAGATTAAATTATCAAATTGCAAAATTTCATACTTACTTTTTATTAATACTGAGAAATTGCTTGCCATTTTGAGTACTTATTTGTCATATATTTAATTATTTATCATCTTCCACTTCACTCGGCATTAGATAAAGTTTGTTAATACGAAGAGGTTCTTCTAAATGCGTAAAAATTGATATTATTATACAGGAAGTGAAATTTTATTAATGGGACTACGAGAAATAAGTCTCCCTCGTGTTCCCATTGATGGGACAAATCAATGGGACCACGAGAAAAGGGGGGTTAATATTAAAACGAGGTATTTTAATTCAGCACCATTAGTTAAACAAAGTTTTGGCACCCATGGCCATAGCAAAAGGTACAATTTCGCGCTTAGCCCGAAACTCCGTTCCATTACTCAGTATCGACGAGTCGTATCGAGTCATTAATCGAATTCAGTCCCCGATTAACGAATACGTCGTTAATCACAACCGTATTTCCATTTGGTTTGGATACTGAGCGATCATTAAGGTTGAGTTTCAATAAATTTATAGCAAAATCTGAACCTCGTAGGTATAATTTAATTGAAAAACATAAGCAACTAATAGGTAATAATCATAGGTTACGCCATTAAGTATTACTGAAGTCATATTAATCCTAACTCGAACATTGAATGTTAAAAAATTTAATCTGTCTTATGGTGCATGGATTTCAATGAAATTTGATACACGTATAACTACATATACAGTCGTGAAACGACAGTTAAAACAAAGAAACAAAAACCTAGTACTAACTATTAAATTAAAAAATATATATTTGCAACAATTAAGAAAGAAATTTACAAGAATAAAAAAATAAGGAGAGAAAGAGAGAGAGAGAGAGAGAGAGAGATATGAATGAAGATGCAGGGCATAGTTTACAACTGTGTAGTAGAGAGTAGGTGATGATGGAATTGATGGAAGCGGGGAATCCGGGGCGAAGATGACGGGTACGCGGGCGCGACGGGGAACGACGTGAAGAGTAGGTTGCGGACGTTGCGGTGGTTGAGTTGGTGAAGGAGTGAAGGCGGACGATTCTCAGGCTAGGTGAGGCAGGTTAGGGTGATGGTGTATAAAGTTCCCGGAGACTGGCGGAGTATTCGGAGTCCCGCCAACGATAAGATACTCGGCGGTCAGCACGGCGGGGTGCTTGAGGACGGAATTGTTGGGAGATAAGGGAGGATTTCTGATATCGATGGAGATATAATAATTTAAAGAATGTCAACAAGGCTTTAGAGGCCAAAGGTTTTCGAAGAGTCCCAGGGCAGTAGGCTCTGGGACTAAGTCTTATAATTTAGATGCATCTTATTTGGAAGCTGACGATAGAATGATTTGATGAATGATGTGATTTATAAGGAAAACTTCAAAGGAACAAATGAAGATGGTATGAAATTTTGTATGTAGAAGTGCCTGTATGAAAAATGGGTTGAAGTGAAGGATGAATGTTAATATTGCGAATGGTTGTCATGGCAATTCTGTCAACAAGGCTGTCGCCTGATGTCAAAAACAAACCAATTCGCAATATTTACAATGAAATAAATGCAAACGAATATAATTTTATAGCCAAAAAAGAGGAAAAAGATACAGGAAAGTGCATGATTTAGTGCGAGTTTTCTGTGAGTGCAATAATATGAAGAAAATGACTTTTGAAAATGAGCAGGCTGAGAACCCTATGAAAAATGATAAATATGAAGAAATGTGATATCCAAAGCTATGCATTTATGAGTTAATGGATGATTTGATGCTGTGTGGACCACTGAAAATGAAAGTAAGATGATAGTGCATGAAATGTGACGAAAGAAAAGGCTCGTAAAAATGTGTTTACCACAATACTTACGAGAAATAGGACATAACTAGTCAAATTTTTATTCTGAATAAAAAAACCCAGAGGAGAAGCAGGTTACACTATTAACTGTGTACATAATTTTACAACCCTTCCTGGATATAAATGCTACGTTGACGATAACCCGCTATATTTAATACCCTCGTTTTATACCTGGTTCTATGTGAAACCATATAAATTAAAACGCTATATATTATTTGCTTTGTTAATTTAGTACGTGCCTGAGCATCTTACAAAATAAAGGTCACGTAGTAAAGCATATGAGGTCGTTCTTTATTTTAGTCTCTTAGTACGTCTTTAAGGGATATAGCTAAAAAAAATAGTTAACATTATGGTAGTAAGTATTTGTTATAAAAATATTAGAAACTTTATTACCGACCACGCCAATTATGAAAACTTAACAATGACGTGATAGATAATTCTTCCGCTTCTGCGCGCACTTAGTATTATGTAGCCAAAAAGACAGAAGCAAAAAAATAAATAATTTAATTAAATACATATTAATTTTGGACAATTTACACCAATGATCTGCTTATAAACTTAGCAAAGCTTGGCCCACGGCGTTGTTTCACCATCACATAATTTGATATGATAAATGCATCATGAAACAAATGGAATAAGCCTATCAAATTTCTGTAAGTCAACATTAAAGAAAATTAGGGATATGCAAAAATGTAAGTAGATAAAAAACTACATTTTAGAAGTTATATCGATACAAAGTTACAAGAACAGTTTTATTTGTTCTGAAATAGGCTCATTCGAATCCAGACAAAAATTGTAGAAAATTGTAGTGTGAGAGTAATTAATTAAAAGCAGCCTGTATTAAAATGTGTATTTAAGTATGTATTTATCAATATAAGTATGTATATCCGTTGCCTGGTACCCATAGTACAAGCTTTGCTTATTTTGGAACTAGGCCAATAGGTGTGCATTGTGCAGATAAATTTATTTATTTCAATTTAATAAATAATTGTTTTCATACCTCAAAGTATTTAATATTATTATGTTTCATTTGTGTCATCTTTAACAGATGGCGTTAGTAGTACCATGTTTTTGTGTTAAAATACTGTGTTTTATATCTGACACTAAGTTTTTTGCTTTTTTTATAATATTCTAAATCTTTAGTAGATTCAGACATGTAAAAGAGCCTATTTGGCATGCTTGCAAAATATTTTTTTCATTTTCATTTCTCTGTAATTACTGTTAAATTTCATGATGTAGCTGTCAAGCTGTGCAGGAGTCAGTATTAATCCATAACGACACGTCTCTTTGTTTTAATATGAGACTCGAGAAAATATTCTATCAAAGGAATTAATTGCATTGAATTTTTTACATTGCATTATTTACATCACAGTGAAAGTGTCAAGTTATTTCCAGTCAGTGAGTAGGTTTGTACGGAACCTTCGGTGCGCGAGTCCGACTCGAACTTGGCCGCTGTGACGAGTTCTTTTAACTTTTGAAATAAACAAAATCCATGTATATTGTCTATTGTTGTTTATATTTAACATAACAGGACTACTCGTATAACATTTTGAAAAGTAAAAGGCTGAAGAAAAGTTACTTCCATAGTAGTGTTTTATTTTGTGGGCTTAAATCAATAAGCTGCCTGAAAGCTTTAAGTAAAATGTTGGTTCAAAATGGCTCTAGCCGACGTATTGTTTAGAGAAACAGGAAGTGGTTGCGTTGAACGGCTTCAGTGCCAGGAAATTGCGGTCTCTACCGCGCATGACCTCCCAATGCAGTAAGCCTTTGATAGAAAATTATGCCAAAACACGGTATTAAATTTGAATTAAAATTGCTTAAACGTGTTAATTACAGTTATTGTATTAGTAAAGGCGAATATGGAGGTTACATAATTTAGTGTTATAGTTACGATAACTGTCCTGGGATGCCATAATATTTTATGATCAGCCGTTCTCTTTAAATAAATAAAGCACTTTATTTTTCGATATAGCTAAATACAGTCATCATGAAACCTATAAATTGAAATTCCAGCCGTTGTCCCAGTGTCGAATTTCTATCTGAAGTTGCCCCTTGTTTCAGGTTATGTAGTCGGATAGTAAAAAAATATTTAATTAATTATTACTGGAATTAAAACCGCGTCAATTATAATTTCAAATTTTTGTAGTAAAACGTTATAAAATAAGACATGACTGCATCGACAGAGCGTTTTTATCATATACATAATTTTCAAAAACCTTTAAATTAATTAACTACAACAAGTATTTTATTGCATGACAGAAGTAAGTATTGACAAATCAAAGACATTAACTCTTTGGAATCTAATGCGGACATTCATCTCTAATTTAAAAATACTTTTTTCTCTACAAACTTAGCTCTAATGGTATCTAGAGACATGGGAGTGTTCTCGCCAAGTCCTTACACGCCGTGAAAGGAAGGTCACAGCGTGTTTCAAAGCCACTAGCGTGTACCTTCTCTCGGAGCTATTTGGTGTAATTTTGAACCCTCTTAAGGTGTGTACAGATTAAGCGCGGCAGCCGCGCGAGCCAGTGTTCGCGGGAATTTAGGTAGACCGTGGCGGCTGCGCGCAAGTGATCCAGCTCGATCGGCGCGTATGAAGCTTCTTTGATGCGGGCTCAAAAACCGACAGCGCTCGGATCGCCGCGCGATCCAATGTTCGAGTGATTGCCGCGCATAATCTGTACGCGCCTTTACAACAGTACCTTTTTGCGAAGTTACATTTTTGGACAATACTGTTGATGGTCGGGCTTGGAAATAAATAACACTTATGAACTAATAAGAGTATATATTAAAGGGAGCGGAAAAGACGATATAAAAGAAGACGTGAGACTGACAAAGGCAAAACAATTTTCAAAAAAGCTGTGACAACTTAGGCTGTTCCAAAGAGGTCGTATGAGTCTGCCGTTAACAAATACTGTATGGCAGTAGGTAACATAATGCAAACCTACATTGTAAGATGTATTACTGTACATATAATAATACTAATGTATGTACATCTATGCGAAGTTACCTTGCACGGCCTATTATTGTATAGTCGAGCAAGTAATTGCTTAACCATTTTTGAAACCTATCCCTTAGTAATACGGTCGACAAGTGAAGAAGCAATTCATTGGTCGACTATACATACGATAGTACTAATGTACGACAGTACCTTTTGTGCAAAGTTACATTGTGTGACGTTTAACTGTGCGATAATACCAATATACAACGATACCTTTGTACGAAATTTAACTGTGTGACGTATTACTGTACGACAATACTTTTGTGTGAGGCCACTTCGTGCAAAAATATCAATGTTCCATGCTATTCTTTCTCACTGTCTTCCTCTTTTGGGTACAGCTGAATTGACTACGGGCAAATTTGTTTGCTGTTTATCTTTTGACAGGTTCTTTAAATATTTACACATATATACAAAAAAGTGGAGAAACTTTGTTTGATCCAATTAGTAGTAACTAGTAGTGCACTGATTTGAATAATTATTCCGAAAATTAGCACAAAAATGAGGGCTGAATGAAAATTTTAAAATTGTTCATATATTTTTCTGGCGGTGGGAATGTATATTCATAGCAAAAAAAAAGGTGTGCAAGTGCTTTTATAATTAAACTTAAAATTGTTCGTATCTCCTTATCAATTGACAAAGTTTATCATCTTTATAAGTAGGTACCAAAAAGGTATGTCTCAGAAATTGGGGCTTTAAGCTGCTTGCCAGCACATTCCTTTTATATTTTATATTGAAAATAAACTACATTACCTTTGTACTTAGCTATTAATAAAACTATCACTAATTAAAACTAAAATACATTTTATCCACAAATGATTAAAAATATCTAAACAAAAAGCACGCCGTCTATGTTGTCACTAAGCGGAAGTGCCACGCCTCACTGGATAGCGACCTAACCTTAACCTTTGGGCAAAGTAACAGCCAGCTCTAGTATCGCCGGAAGCGAGGACCAGTTTAGTGGACAGGTCATTGCCTAGCGTCTTCGTGTGAGCCAACCACGGGTCCGTAGTTTCCACAGTCACAGTAACAAATTCGTAATGTGCACTGAGCGGTGAAAACTTTCTGCACTTTAAGACCTGAACTTGTTCAGCCGCGGCTCCGGCCTTGTAAACGGTGCTGCTGCTGATATGTGACGGCGCCGGGGTACCTACACAAGTGGCGTCTCAGACTCACACACCTCTTAGGCACCATGGCAAGGTCGCTTCGTCTGGTCTTCTGCTGTTTTCCCTCACTATTCCACTTGGCTCGAACCGCTTTACAAAGTCATTAAGAGCCTAGTGTCTATAAAAAGCGGCGCACTTTTTAATCATGAGAACCCATGGCAATCGAGTTGATCCACGGCTTTCTCGCATCACGGCGAGGCTTGCACACTTTAGCACCCAGATGCAGCCCTTCTGCTATGTTGGAATCAGGATCTAGACAGTTGGGATCCTGAACGGTGCCCAAATTGTCAGAGGAAAGGGGCACGGAGCCAGTAGTCTGATTCCGGCTCCGCGACGACAAGACATTTTGCTTTATTGGTGTCATCCGTGCTTTGTTCTAAAAGGCATGTGTAAGTTAAGTAAATAGAAGGCAATCAAACAGGCTTTATTTTGCCGTTTTGGATAATTTAATTTATGAAATCAGTACATTATTTCCTCACAAAAAAAGGTAATAAAGGCAATTATTATCAAACAAGATTTCTAGTGTATTTTATTGTTAGGTCTCGCAATAAACCTAACATTCAAATTGAATATCTTATAGTTCACTGTCTCTCAGCGTCGTGTTGAATTTTCAACATGCTTTCCCTTTTGTCGTATGTACGAGTACGTTTGGTATGGTTATACGATTGATCTTCGAACTGAGCATAAACTGCACGAACGAATCTAACGATACCATCAACTTCGTGATGCTCATAATTTCCACCGTATTGCTCTTCTGTGCAAAATGTACCTGAGCAAAAATAGTTAGCAAAATAATCCAAAAATTATTTTTGACCTGGAAATGGCAATGGGTTATTGCCCACGGGCTCCACTTGCGTATTGCCGGTAATGGGCCGATTTTCTCTCATTCGTTGAACTGCATTTACAATTTACTGCAATAACCTGACAACTACGTGGGTGCCGGGCGACGGTTGACAAACCTTTCGTAGTAAAGTCTGAGTGATCAGGCTGCGGTTCCGTGAGTTCCCACGTACAACAACACCATATTGGCCAATTCTGTTGCAGTGAACACTGGAGACGGCAGTTTTTGGGGTTTAGTCAGTACCTCAAAAGGAAAAAAATGGAGATCATATAGAATCACTCGCCTGACTGTCTATTCGTCCGTCTGTCATAGTCAATTTGTTCTTGAAACTATTGGAGTGATTGAGTTGAAATTTGACTCCAAAGACGGATGTGTAACGTTAAGAAACACGAGGGCCGCTTTTAAGGAGTAAATTAGAAAATTACAAAAAAGTTTTCCAAACCATATCGTGCGATATATCAAATGAAAGGGCTTGTTGTGGGATTTTTAAGTATATATTATTTGTATTTTTAATATAAAATATAAATTTCGAAGTTATTTAAGAATAGGGGGAAATTATTTTTACCTACCCCCTTAATTATCCCCACAATTAATAGGCTTAACATTTTTAAAAACACAGAATATAGTTATTTACTTATACATTACAGGAAAACCTATGAGCAGTCTATTTTATTTAAAGTAAAACAAGAAATTTCACAATATTATACTTGTGCATATCCTTTCTATGCGAGTTTATCATAAATCGCTAAGACTGAATAAATTGTTTCGACGTGACATAAACCAATTTTGATTGAAAAGTTTATTTTAAAATCAAGAAACGAAGTAACCAAGTAAAGAGGTTGTTTATGTTGACTAACAATTTAAGACACATTTGAAAAGGAGTATGTCAGCGGAATTAATGCAAGTTAAGTATTTTATAAAGTTGCTAAACAAAAGTTGTGCGCTTTGGCGAGGTGAATCGATCAAAGCCCTAAAGTGTTAGAACCTTGTAAGAACAGGATTTATTCTGAGTAACCCACTAAAAAGAGCAATCAACTTAAAAATAAATTATGTTTGCTAGTCTGAGTAAACAGCGTATCTTTCTAAATAGCCCAGTAGGAGAGAGTCGCAGTTAGTTACGTAGCGAGTTCACGCGTATCGCGAAGATTCGTGCTTCGGTATATGGGTGTACAAAATCACCTATTTTCAACAGACTTCAAAAAGGAGAAGGTTGTTTATTCGTCGCGTTTTTTTGTATGTTGCGAGATATCTCCGCCAATGTCATTGATTCTTTTTTAAATGATTTGGTTATACTCGTGGTTGGTCCCATATGAATTAAGAGAAAATATTTCACCTCGTAGAGTGGAAAATTAAGAGATGAATCGCCATTTACACAATACGAGGATGATGAGATATTAATTTAAAAAACTTATTAATAAACTATTATTCATGCCAGGAGACATGAATAATAGTTCGGTATCATATTTTCAGATTTTTTAATTTTATTCTATACTAGAGCTGTGCCCGCGACTTCGTCCGCGTGTAATAGTGTCTTTGGGTAGCATTTTTAATTATTTTGGCTAATTATTTTACAAATAAGACATAGATATAAATATTTTAATGAGCTATTTGCATTGCAGTGTATTTGCCGTCACGTGTCTGCCCGTTCGGGTAAGCACACTTAGGTATGGTTCCCCACCTACACCGCACCGTACCACGCTGCGTCGCCCGCGTTTAAATCGATTCAGTAGTTTTGGCGTGAAAGCGCGACAGACAGACAGACAGAGTTACTTTCGCATTTATAATATTAAGTAAGGTAATGATCATTAATTTGACATTATATATTTGAAAAAATAATGTTTTTGTTTTTATTTAATCTTGACATTCTCTAGGCTTATTTCTGGACTTTTATTTTATTTGTTTATTTTTCAATTTGTTTTATTCTTATTATTATTGATCTTTTAATTATCTTGACGATCTTTCTGTGAATTCTAGTTATTTTGACATAAAATCTAATCTATTTATTTAAAATCTTACGGTAGGTTTTTACAGTATTTTTGTAAAAAGTAATAAAACAATATCAATATAAAATATAACAACATTGTTAACATACTTGTTGTAGCTGTGCTTCGTAGCTAGTTTTTTTTCTTGAACCTTTTCATTGTTTTTTTTCCTTTTCGATTTGTTCAATGGATTTGTAAATGTTTTGGTTTTTCCTGCTTAGAAGAGCATTTAAAAGCGTTTAACCCCTTTAGCAAACAAACTGAAAATATTTTTATTTTTTTGACCTCTCTCATTGTTCAACTTTCGTTGTTGACTCCACTCAATCCCTTTAAATAGGATGATGCTATGTAAAAAATATTGTCATTAAAAATGTTCACGACAAGGTCCTTATAATATCAATTCAAATTGATTGATAGTTAACGTCCAAGAGTGAAAAGAACCTTTAAATCGTATTAATTAATCGTGTCATGGCACTTAAGTGAAGATTGATAGCCGTTAAGGCTCAATATTTCATAACTTACCTTAACCTGAGATCTAATTCATCTGACACAGCAATACGGTTCATCCTTTCCCTTGGTAAAGGAATATTTTATGCCTCGACCCACGGCACAGGCAGATTAATTCTTGAAATGGGTATTTGTAAGGAATGAAATAGAATTCTCTGATTGGTAAACGTCGCAAGGGGAATGCTTCGGGTGATTTGAGAAGGACAACGTAATTTGATTAAGTTCAAGTTGGTGCTTGAACTCAGTTTAATCTTTTTATACGTCTTGTGATTTTAGAAGTCGAGTTTACTTGCTTTGTCTGTTAATTAAGGACATTACAGCTTTAAAACTTTATTAATTTGAATGATCAGTATACATTATTTTTAATTAAAAAACACGGGTTCACAACAGTATATTGTTTCCAAAGTGATCAAAGAGATGACTCGAAACATTACATTGGCAATTACGCAATACGAGTGATTGATTTATAAGTGGCATCGATACAAAGTAATCATAGATACAGATTTTTCTAGCTCGAGCTGTCAAAGAGTTTTGCGTTCGACTGCATGATAGGAGTTGTGATCCCCAATCTGAGTCGTGGCTGAGGTAACGCACTTTGTGAAGATATATGGCGGTCGGCGTACCTCTGCACTGGGGCCGACGCAATTAGGATGCCGTGCGTGTGAACAAATGCGAGTTATACGATAAACATAGAGGCATACAGTAGAACGCTTAAGTGCAGTTTTTTTCGAAAAGAGACTTTTGGACTTTTGTTATATCAAATCTGCGGTCTTGGATGGTTCAACGGGTGTCCGTCCGGTGCTAAAGTACAGCGGAGAAATGATGTTGACATTATAGTAACATTTGAACCGTACACGATGCAGATTGGTTTTTGTTTTAGTTTTAAATAGTTTATTATTTAGTATTTGATGTATGTATTCTTCTATTATACCAATATTTTGTCTCTATTCTATTATTATCCAATTGAGTGACTGTAAATAATATTAAGTACGGCCCAAAGTTCTTGGCAATTTTCTAATTAATTACTATTAATCTAGTGGTCTGTGTTAGCTCCTGCCAAATATTAGATCATGATCAAAGCGTACCCGAATTAAGAAACGGGAAAAGGCGCTAGGAGGATACTTAATGGTACCTATGTATAATGTGCTGTCTCATTCACACATTCAGCTGTGATCCAAGTCCCCAAAATAAATAAAGATTAAAAAAAGCATCGTTTCATTTCACTTACTTTACCCAACCGAAGTTTAAAACACACAGGTATAAATTGTTTTTAGATACTCGAGAAGAAAATATTTGCAATTATGTCAAAACTTATCGTTTTTACGAAGTGGATAGATTAAGTGATACACATTTAGTTTAAAATGCTATATAATGAATGACAACACAAAGAAAATTAGGGTAATGGCAGGACTCGACCCTGCAACATCAGCATTCCGTGCCTTGCGTTTTGCCAGTATCGCCAAATTACCGCTACTAAGTGATACAGGACACGGGCTAAATTTCAAAAGTTAAAGCTTTACACTTGTGCCTATTTCTAGCCCATCTTGTTACATTTTTACAATGATTATTTTATATAACACTACGTAATGAGCAAAATTACCCTTTAGTCGCTAAAAAAAATTCGGCAACCTATTTTGTGAATGTTATAAAAGCACAAATACTCCCTTTTTGTTTTTAAATTCGTTGAAAATGTTAAATTGACGTTATATTTCGATAAGGAAACGTCAAATGGGACAAAATTAACCTCGGTAACTATAATTAAGATTGTAACCTTACTTAAACGTAAATGGAACACTGCACGTTGACGTACAGGAGGAAACTGGTTGGGATCGTAAATATCGATTGGCAGGAAATGTGCGAGTAACGACCCATAGCGAACCATGATTTATGAGAGATTTGTAAGGTTCATCACATAAATAACAGTTTAATGATAAAAAATATTTCTCCAGGTATAAGTAATATTTTATTTGATAGTACTATTTTTCCAATGAAGCAAAGGCTTTCATTATTGCTAACAAACGTCTTTGCTAGCTTGAAAATCATGAAAGTTTGAATTTAATAAGAAGATTTCTTAGATTTATTTTATATTTCAGCCACATCTACCTAAATTGGGATGTTGACTAAAAAATAATAATTAGTCCATCTTTTAGAACGCCAGAAAATAGTAGATACGTATTTTTTCTTTTGCTTCTAAAACTTAAAATAACAAAGTTACAGAGCGGCGAAAGTTCGCGCTACGTCATTATTTCGTAAAATTTTTACGAACGAGTGACGTCACGAACCCCTACTCCTGAATTTGAATGTGCTGTATCTTTGTCAATATTATTCGTATGGACAAATAAAAAAATACGTATCGAGTATTTTTCTATAATCTAACTGACGGACTAATTAGAATCTTGTTGTTTTAACCCAGGAGACATCCCTATTAACAAAAAATGCATTTGGAGTTTTAACTTGTCTTTTATATATTGCTAAACAACTATACTGTATCTAAAGGTAGCAATCAGCCAGGCGCTATGAAAGGGCTATTCTATTCTACTGAATGCAATTGTATTTATTGTAGACAATAGTCCTACCTCACATTTTCGGACCAGTAAATAACACTTAATATTGTCGGAACAGACCTTCATAGCTTAGGAACCTGCAAAAGTAGCTAAACAGAAAGACGTGTCAAACAAACAATTTTGCTATATACTTTGTCCGCGTTGACACTACACTAGGTAATTAAAGGTTTACATGTGAACCTTTACATAAAAATTGTTGCAAAGAATTAATTTCATGATACCTAAATTCGTAATGTAAATCTAACTAACAGGACTAATGGAAGGCAGATTAGGAGATGTGGGAGTCAAAGAAAGAGGCGTTGGCTAGGAATAAGACACAATTATAGGCAAGTAAGAAAAAACTGAACGCTCCTTTTTAATTAAATGGAATATTACATGTGACGAATTATAAACAGTGTGTGACAGACTTTCAGTTTAGTTTATTATGTAAACGGCTTAAATGATTTTCCGATACTTTGTTTTATTTTATTACAACGTAGATAGAAACAAACTATATAAATACGTAACACAGCAAGTTTTTAGTTTAACTAGATGAAGTGCTTAACCGTTAGAACAACTAAACTAATTAATAACTTTCCCATCCCGAGGGCACTTCAGTTAATAGTGTGGAAGATGGATGGGCCGGGGCATGTATGAGTCTTCTCGCTTAGTTTTCTAAAAGACTAAGCACTTACATGATTAATGAGTCAAATGATTTGTTTCTACGTTTTTTAATAAACGAGTTAGTGCTAAGCCCAACCCAATAATAGTTATTTAGTTAAATACAGTCATATTGATGAAACCAATCACAAAGAAAGAAAACGATAAAGACCAAATACCTACTGACATTTAAGTCCGCCAATTATATAATTATGATTTTGTTAACTGCAATGAAGCTTACATAAATTAAATTAAATAAATAGAGGCATAAGCCTTAAATAATTTTAGTATTAAACACGGTTAATGCAAATCGATTTTGCAAATCTGCAAAGTCCCCGAGCAACGGCACAGCGGTTATACTTCGCTATGCACGTTTGGCCGTAAGCATTTTAGAAATTCCAGGATAATGTTTCTTCCCGTAGACCTATCAAAAATTAAGCGAAGTGAAGAAAATAGATCATTACATCAAATTTTAAGAACATTTCACAAACCTAAATTGCTTTTGTATACCTGTACCTATTCTTATTTCTAACGGAATTTTCATCGCGCATTTGGATAATTTGATAAGTTATTGATCCTTTTTTCATATAAAGCGGCTACTAAAAAGACTAGCAAAGATAAAAAGAGGGATTTAAGTAGCGCTATGTAGACATAAAATAACAATAAAAAGTACAAGAAGTCGAGGCTGTTCTTTACAAAAGTCCGCCGATAAAATCAGAGTCCCGCGTCAGTTATTTGCGTTAAAAGCGATACATCCGCAGGGCACCGACACTCCATTAGCGAAGCGGCGACGCGATAAGTGTCCCTTTCTCGGCAAATTCGCCGAGATTGCTTGGCGGCTGTTTTATTCAGAGACCTAAGAAGGATCATGTACGACCTGCAGCATGGATCTGAATAAAATCATAGATTCGCATATTATTACGTGCCTTTTTCATGAATTTACTTTCTAACAGGTTGTTCGTAAATGACATATTTTAGTTTTTTTTTTTGTAGTTAGTTGATTTATTTACAAATAATGCTTTACATTAATCTTGTTAAATTAGGTCAAACAAAATCAAGGTTAAGAAGTAAGGTAACTGTACCAGAGTTTGACACGTGTAGGGCATTGTTTTTATCAGTAGTTGACATCATTTTCTCTCGTTTCTACTCATATATTTCCGTATTTTCACGTCAACTATTGGGTCACTGTCAAAGACTGGGACCTTTACCTTAGATAAAAAAACATAACCATTCCATTTGGCTTTACTGTAGTAGGGTAAAATAATTTGCAAGGTGCATTTTATGTATTGAGTTTAATAAAATGTCACACCAATCACTTTATAGTATTTTATGCAACTGTTGCATAATGAGGGGTCTTAAAACACGAGTGTGGTTTTATGAAACGAGAGTAAGCGAGTTTCATAATAGGATCACACGAGTGTTTTAAGACCTAATTATGTACAGTTGCATACATTACTTTATCTACACACATATTATAAGTACTCTATGATGGGTTCAGAAGCCATAGGGCATTGACCTGCATTGCTACTAGCTACTAGTGCTAGGTACCTATTAAATATCGATAGACTGTACACATTAAAATAATGTAATAAAAGATGAATTTGAACAAATTTAGAAACAAATTAGAAAAATTCTCATAGTAATATTGGTTGTTATAATGCTGGTCATTACCTACGGTTTCTGAACGCATTTTAGAGCATTTATGATATATGTGTAGATAAAATGACATTTCGGGTTAACGTAGTACACCTAAACTATGATCTATATTACCAAGTTTACGACGCCTGTCTGTTCATCCGTCTGCCCTGTATGTAAGGCTGGTTAAAATTTTAATAGAATCTTTGTCATTTATACTGATTTTCATAAGAATTAATAAATAATAACACAAATGTTCTCCTCCCATTTTAGATTCGCAGACGCTAAATTAAAATTTCATATAGCCTATGTATATCACTACCACAATTTCCTGTGGATAAGCAAAGATATTTTTCATTACAAAGTAATTAATTAGCTTCCTAAGTAACCCCAAATAATATCACATTTTTAGTTTCGTCATATAATTGTAAAAAATATTTTTATTATATAATATAAGTTGGATCAGTTGAATAATCATCTTTCTCTTGCCTATCACTAATTTTAAAAAAGTGACAGCTTTGACATTGGACGCGTTCCGAATCACCGCTCAGAGTGGTCGGACCAGGTCGTCAGCGCTGTAATCGCTGTGTGCGATTTAGACGCGATTCGGAATGCCGCCGTTGAAAAGTAAGCTGTCATTGGCATATAATCTGTCATAGTTTATTTTAAATATGTGATGGTCTAAGGTAGTCAGTACTTATGCCATAGATTTAAAAATGCAAGAATATCGAGTATAAATTATCAAGAATCTACGACTGTAATGCTTTCCTGTTCATACACATGATAGTTACGGTTGAAAGAAAAAGGATGTCAGTATTTTTATCAATATGTCTATTTTAAGGCACGAAGCACCCTATCTTTCAAACGAGTTTCAAACGCTGTCAAAAGCAAAAAACCAGGGATATACCAAAACAGTTCAATCGATATCGAGTATTGACATTTATCGAAAAGAAAAACAAGTTGGTATGTGATACATGTTTAAAAAACTTAAATAGACAGAAAAAACAGACTGTCCATTGCTTTTTAAATAATTTATAGGGTTGTTCCTGTCGAGTCACACCCTCAACTGCCACACTGTGGCTTGTTGGGAATATCTTAAAAAATAACGACCAGTCACACGGTTACTAGATGGGACAGTATTCAATATTTGTTTTGAATGAGTCACACCCGCAACTGTCACACTGTGACTCGTTGGGAATACTTTTTCCATTTGAAATCCCAACTTATACACAAATAAATATACAAACCTAGTTCTAGGGCATAATAATAAATAACATACAAAATAATCATGGCTGTAGGTTAAGATGTTTAGAGGGTGGAAAACGTATGGAAAGCACTTGGTTCACACTCCTCTTAATCGATAAGTATTTTCGCATCCCTGATAACCTCAAAAGTTAATTTAATAATTCATAATTTTTAAGCTTATCTTATTCTAACATCTATGAAATCATCTTTGTGTAGTAAAATCAACCATCGGAAGTCTTTTTTCTTCGATGATATTACATTTTCGGGCTTCTTTACTCGGACAAATATAATAATCTCACTCACTTATGGAAACTGATATTTCGTTCCAAGTTTTCTTTGTTGGCAGAATGCGATCTGCAACTGCGCACGATGCACAACATTTTGGTAATATTGTAGTTGCTTTCTCGTGCACGAAAACACTTCAATTTTGCTAATTTGAATTGATGATTGCAAAATTTTCTTGATGTTTACCTTAGCAATGACACGAGAGATAACGTAGCAAAATTAAAAAGTCTCGATGTTCCTATGGTACATAGAAAGCTAAGGGTAGCTTTGTTATTTAGTAGCATGGATAGGAGTCGTCAGGACGCAGAATGACGTTTTGGGTGCTACAATCTGACATTATCTACGGTAGGTCTATTGATATATTTAGTCTGTGACTTAAGCTGTTCCAAATGTCATAAAATGTTTTTATTTTTTATAATTACACGAGGGAGCCAAACAAATCTGATATTATTTTGGTTCACTTAGGAAGCTAATTACTTTGTAACCAATGATATTATAATGCATGGATCTAAAGTTTTATACTAAATGACAGCAGAAAAGCGGCCCGACATAAGAATACAGGTTGACGCCAATGTTACTAATGCAAATTATTAGTTTACCATTTATAGTCATTGGATTTAGAACTTTACGCCTAACTGCATAAAATGATTATTTATTGAGTTTCGTTGGAAATAGGTTTTTTTACAAAATAATAGTATTGACAGCAGCGCCGTTGGTCCGACAGACTGATAGCGCGAACGATTGTCGATTTAGTCTTCTTTTTATGCTACTTTGATACGCCATTTTTTTAACACTGACTAGAAGTCCATATTACTTATAGGTTAGTGTTTGTAACTAAAAAATATCGAAGCACTTCGCCGGTGTTCATCCCTAGGGAATTAAGACGAATCTAATGACATCACATTTTAAAATCCTTCACGCCCTATAGGCTACAGAGCATGCAAAACGAATAAACGTACATACATGTATACATACACTCAAACAGCATAACCCTCCCTTTTGACGGAGTCGGGTAAAAACAATAAGTAAGAAATTAATTGGAGTCCAAGGAACGTTATTTTTTACGATTTCTTGCTCTAACGCATACAATATAATATAACAGAAACGTTAAGCTTGGTGTGATTATCGTGAAAATTCATAAATAAAACATGTTATATCTAATAAAAACCTGCTAAGTGTGAGTTGGGTTCACGCTAAGATTCCTGTACAAAAAGGGAAATAAAAGACTTTTTTTAGTACATAAAATAAATTGTTAGTACAAATTATATTGCGTGGTGGTTCGGAACCTACGGTGCGCGGTTGAACTCGCACTTGGCCGGTTTTATACGTAAATACCAACTATTATCTATATTCGCAGTTGAGCGCTCACTAATTCACAACACAATTCTTCATAAAATGGTGCTCGCCAACTAATAAAGACCACTAAAGTAAATTTTTTGTTGGAATTTGTTCCATTTATAAACTTTTTATTTTTTCTTTTGTGGGCGGACTCCATTTATATTTGAGTACAACAGTCGCTTAGCATTTAGGAAAAAATGATAAAGAT
The DNA here is from genome assembly GCA_963691745.1 of Ditula angustiorana. Lineage (NCBI taxonomy): Eukaryota > Metazoa > Arthropoda > Insecta > Lepidoptera > Tortricidae > Ditula > Ditula angustiorana. The sequence continues at coordinate 17,843,794 of OY829472.1, forward strand.
GATTGGATAATTATACCCACTAAACAATTATTGGATAGAAAGCGAAAACTCCGAGAAAATACAGAGACCTGAAAAAAAAAAGCTATTCGGTTAATATAGAATATACGTAACAAAATTTTTGACGAAAACTTCACAATGAAAATATTTTCTCACAAAAATTTTCGTACATGGGATCAACATAAAAGTTTTTAAGCGCTGTTTCATTTGTTTTTATAGATTTGAGTGAATGTTAAAACAAAAATTAGAAGAGAAAATGTTTTATTGTTGTTGGATTTTTGTTTTAGGTAGTATTTTTTTAAAGCAAGCTACTTACAAAGTTGTGTTTTTCGGTTGCCAACAATAAATACCTACGTAATTAAAAAGGCTGGCCTATGTACATAATACCAACGGCGCGAGGCTCGACTCATACCTAACAGATATAAAATCAGTTAAACGACATCAAGTCGTCTAAAATTTCATTTGTAAACACCTAATGTTATTAAAAAATGCATGCATTAGTTTTATGAAACTATAATTCTTCGTACAACGCGGAAATATTTGATAAAAACAGGTGTCATATACTAATTTCATCATGTGAGAGACGCAAAGCAAGTGTTGTAACTAACTCAATTGGGTACTTGACACTTTAAACCAAATGGCGTGAAAGTTAAAATTGCTGTAGATCGTCATTTTTTAACTGATTTCATAAAATAATAATATGGACAAAAAAAAAAATTCGAAAGCACGCAACTTATTTTAAAAAGTACGATTTTTTGTTTCGTTTATAATACTCAGTAAAACCCTGATAAAAATAACTATATAAACGCTCTTATGATTATAAAAACGCGATTATAGTTTCATGCTAATGTTTCATTCATGTATACTTTATATTTTATATACATTACTTACAACAATATGAAAGTGTGACGTCATTTTGTCTAGCCGTTTTGTAAGGAGCGTTTTCACGGGGCATGTGTTGCATCATTTTTTTATTCGCAATTATCATGAATTTGAGATCAAAGAAATAATGTTAATACGTAGTTTTTTTTAAACGAAGTCTTTAAATGTCGATTATAGTTTTTTTTGTCAACAAGCCAACTACGGCACGACCATTTACACGTTACTTTTGCGTACATAATTGTCATATTTTTGAAAACTCAATTTAAAGATGCATGTATAAAGTTTCCTAATATAAATAGGTACTGATTAAATATGGCTTTGTAGCTATGCGGAAGCTAAGCGGAGTGCATGATGAAATTTGACAAACAAGATCACAGGGCTGCGTGAGGTTAGGGGCGGGAGAATGAAGTTGTGATATACTGTAGTAGTAAGTGGATAATAACACAAATAACATAATACTATTCTCATATAGATACATCTTATACTAAAAACGGTATTGTACTAACTCGGGCTAGTTTGTATGGGCAACTAGAGGGCACTAGTAAGAACGGAACCTCACAAATTTTCTTGAGATGGGAAACACTGAGACGTATTAACATTATATTATATATTTGTCTTATAGCTTGAAAACCCTGTGTTAAATAGTCTGTGGGTAAATACAATTGTTCCTAAAATCGGTCACCGGTGATTTGCACCGTAGTTTAACTCAAAAAGATGTTGATTGTTTGTAATGTCACTTAAAATTAGATGTATATAGAGTAATAGACTAATCAAATTAACTTACTTGTTTGTAAATCAGTGTTTTGTTGCCGACACTTCAAGTACATGGCAATTATGAAATAAGTGAATACCAAAGTCTGTGCATTCCGATTGCAACTATTCCAAATTGGTAGCCGCTGTGATAGGCAGCTGGACGGACGAGGTCGCGCCTTCAAACACAAAACACTAAACTTAAATACGGTAGTGCCAAGGCGCACTAGGCGCAGAAAAATGAGCATTAAAATTGGTTAAAAACTATTTATTTTAGCGTAACATTTTGTTAATTTAAATATGTAATACGCCCCGCCCCACCTGATCTTCTCATTCCTGTCACGTAAGAAGGAGAGGAAGGCTTTTGCCCTGCAACCGAACAGTACAGTGAAATAATAATTTAATAATAATATGATTGCCTTCTTTGTACACAATTTAACATTATTGAAATTCAGTGGTATTTTCATGAAATTTTATTTTCTTAATGATTTGATCCTGTTTTGACAGGCGATTATAAACTTTTTAAGCAGCGCTAGTACATATTAGTTAATTATTTTTTACAACAAAATACCTACGAAATCGACATGGGAACAGCATGATTTTTGGCACGCTCCTTAGAAACCGGTCTATGTCCCCGAGTTACTTCTCACAAAGTAGGGCTGTCGCGGGTGACGATTTCTCTCCAGAGACTGCATCGTCTGGGGCATTATCCCGTGCTGTAGGGAGCTAAGTGGTGAGCGAGAATAGTCGACCAATAGCGTAGTAACGTTTTGCATCTTCACCCAGGCTAGCGACATAATTGGTTGATTTTTCCTCACCCGCCGCAGCTCGGCTTCCTTCCACAGCTCTGATGGAAAGCCACCTTTTTACCTCGTTTTTTTTTAAGATGAAAAAATGTTGTGTGGTAAGTTTTTTTTGCAAAAGTGCTAATATATATTTAAAATTAAATGAGAGTTGTTGACAAATAAATTACAAATAAATCATGTTATCTACACTAATAATATTATAAAGAGGAAAACTTTGTTTGTTAGTTTGTTTGTGTGTAGGGGGTAATCTCTGGAACTACTGAACCGATTTCAAAAATTCTTTCACAGATAAAGAGATACACTATTCCTGACGGACATAGGCTACTAATTATACGTGAACGAAGTCGCGCGCGTCCGCTAGTTTTAGTATAATCTATTTGAAAAAGGCTATCTACATATTTAATTGTAGCATTTTGGAAAAAAGACTTACCGAGATTGCACGAGAGAAACAAGGGCTGCGCACGACACGACCAGTACCAGCAGAGAAAATGAAACCGTCGAGTTGCCATAAAAACTTTGTCGCTATATGCATCCTTTTCTAATTGTATCAGTAGGAAAGAGACTGGGCGACAAGCGAAAAAATCCGAAGCGAATTATGGCTCCTCAACCTTAAAATGCTGTAACTTTAATTTTTTTAAATTAACCATGGTACGAGTAGTTTTTTGTCAGTTACTGCTTTAATTTTTATCGAAATCAAAAATGTAAAAAAAAAACTTCTTTACTTTACTACAAATATAACTAGTACTTTTGGAAACTCATTCAAACTAATTTCTCCAAAAAACCGGCGAAGCATAGCAAAAACGGTTGGTGCTGGGAGAGGTCCGGAAGTCCCAAGGTCGGAGAGCCTTTAAACGTTAGCTTCGGCTTCATGAGCTAACTTATTGACGTTGGACTCTATGAGTACTCTCCTCGAGTTAAGTTTGATTAGAGTTTTAGATTAACAAAAAATGCACCAAAGTAGCTATGTAAATTGGTAGTTCTTAAAGTATGGCACTTTGTTTTTGGTATGAGTTTTGATTATTTAAGCTTTTCTTATTAGATATTTTGTACATAGGGACTTTATATATCGAAATTGTAAATACCCGCGTTGCGATACCGGTTTCAGGCGTTACTTGTAACATCTCATTTATCGCAAAATAAAATGGTTCAGTGAAGGGAGCTCAATTCACACAAAATAGGAAGGCGTACGAGGCATAGAGGGGACACGATACGCCAATTACGAGATCAGATTTTTATAAAGCAGAATGAAAACTTCGTAAAGCTTTTGCGAATTTTTATGAAAAATAATTGACAGTTGTTCAATACAATTTTTTATTTATTTCCCATTGACCACAGCCTCACCTATTAGGAAGTGAGAACGAATAACTATTTAATAAACCGGAGTCCGAGTCGAAGGACGAGTGTCCTAATGAAACTTAGTACTACGCGTGTATCTAATCATTAATCATTGTAATTAAAATGGCACTACGCCTAGGAACGTATATTTTGTCAGTGTATAATCATAGAAGGGGGGATCTCAGAATCTAATCTAAACATTTTCCATCAAGAGCGATCCAGGTCAAACGCAAATTCAGTCAATAATTAAACAAAACTCTCTTTGGTTTCAGCTATCTAACTACATCTTTACATTTTACTTCCAATTCAATATATACCAGTATAAGTATGTATGAGTATGCTAAGAGCATACATACCTCTACGACGTGCAATATTAAGGGTACACGATTAATTATCATTATTCAACATGTACGCCGCACTTAATGGTGTCATTTTAAGAAGGTTTTGCTAGTCTTATTGAACAAGTTGCAATATCATTCGTACTTACCAAAAAAAATGACGACCAGGGGTTGCAATCTCAAAGTCATAAAACACACACACACACTTAAACGATAAATATTATGCACAGTAACTCTCACTTAACACGAAATTCGGGTATATCGTATACATGGAGGAGGTGAAAAAGTCAGCGGTAGAAAAAATTGGAACTTAAAAAAAATTGTTCATCAGTTTTGCTTTTTAAACGCTACTGATTGGTTTTGGTGGGTGCTGGTAAATTTGATAATCGTTTCTTGCCGTGATTCCGAAGGGCGCGGCTAACGCGGTGCGGCAGGGCGCGCCGCTTCACTGACGGCGTTTGACGGGGCGCAGGTTCTGCGCATGCCTGCTCGCGCAGCCTCGTCTAAAAAGAGATGAAAATGGCGCGTTCCGATTGTTTCCACGATCCACGGCGGATGCCGAAGAGTGACGAATATTCTCAGCTGTGACGCAGGCCTCGTTAACGGTTTCTCGGGAATGTCGTGCGGCGATAAATTGTCACTAATTCTGTTATTGTTTCACTGATTGATACAGGGATGCTGGTAATTAACGCATAGTATTTTGACAAGATATAAATGCAAATACCGTCCTAATTTATATCTATGTAATCGTCTACTAAGAACTAAGTAACGTAGCCTCCATCAATGCTACACACGACTTTGGACAAAAATAATACATGAATACTTATGACATGTTTTTTTTTATTTTATATAATAATATTTTCTGGCTTGAACTGAAATGGTTTAGACTGTTTGATATTTAAGTAAGAACCAATACGTTTTTGCACCCCTGCTTATGAATCATGGTAAAGCACACACCGGCAAAGTCTATGGTGTGGGATTCGTTTGACTTCGGCAATCTTCGTCTATCGTCGGCTAGCTGTAAACGGGACGCTATTTACGACTGTACGTAACATACGCCGACCAAAGTAATAATGCAATTGTATTGAGCTGTTTGTGATCGAAATAAGGTCTATTTTGTATTGTCTATTTCTTATAGATAGTTTGTGAGTATGGAGAGAATCGGACCGTGATAGCCTTATCGGCATTTTTTCCGGCTATCTTTCTTTGAGTAAAGGGATAAACATGTGCGTACAGCTTGGTTGCGGAAAGGCATTGGCATGGCACTTTTGCATGACCCTCTCTGATTTACTAACTAAATGTAATATTTTAAATAATATTTGTAATATAAGGGACGTTTTAAGGGATTTACGTTTTGAGAATGTTTACGTATATATTTTGATATTAGCAGTATACTTTTAAGTAATGATGTTAGCTAGCTACCTAGCTGCTCCATTGGCATTGAGAACTCCGTAAAAAAAAACTTAAAAAGAGTATTAAAACATTAATCTATTTGATGCAAAATAATATTCCAGAAAGTGTACGTAAAAGCATATTCTTATGTTTTTCATACATTAAAAACAAACCTAAAATAATACATACACGCAAAGACATTCATCGTGAAGCGTAAAGTCAAGTTACGTTACGTTAAAATAGTTATATACGTTACGTTTAAATAGTTACATAAGTAAAATGTTAAATTTCTCGTAGGAACATGACCCACATTCAGGTCCGCGTTGAGCGGGTCCCGCAGCTTTCACGCACCAGTTACGATATGATGTACTCCCCAAATACTACTTAGTTAGGGGGTTATTGTTGTATTTAACGTTTTTATTTTTATTTAAACGGAAGTTTCGCAAGAGTAATAAAAAATGGCCAAGCGCTTTAAGTTATACAGTGAGGGTTCCGTGACACCCCATAAATTTGTTTTGCATAAATCAAAAATAATTCTTAATAAAAAGTTGCTTTTTGTTTATTTTGCAAAAGTAGAGTGAATTTAAAGTCAATCAATTTCATTCATAACATGCATTATAACCTTATAATGCATGTTATGAATGAAATTGATTGACTTTAAATTCAACATTAATTCCAAAATTTTATATTACTAGCCTAAACATGACTTCATTTTATGAAATTTGCCGGATTCACTAGCTCAATTGTTTATTAAGTAAAATAATTTGTAATCGTTACAATAGGTTGATACTTTTTTCAATACATCTGTGAGAAAATAGGAAAGTAAAATATATGTCAAACAACCTTACATCATTTTAGCTCCATTACTCGTAGACTCTACCTACCTACGCACCTATAGTATATTGACCGTTTTGAGTTAGGTAGTTTATATTTACAACTCGTTGTTTATAAATATTCCAAACAGCTCATATTTAAATGTGAATGGAAACACTGACAATTATAATAAATGTAATAAACGACGAGTTGTCGGTACTACGTTCACTTACGTAAGATTTGTTTTTACCTAATTGTAACATAATTAACAGGCAAATTTACTCGACAGGCTTTGATTTTGCTGGTTAAAATGAACTTTCAAGCTAGTGTATTGAAAATAGAATCAATATTGTGCGGCATTCAATGTGTTCTAGGCAATCATATTCCACAAACATGGTAAAAAAAACATTACTATTTCAGATCGGTTATTTACTCCGTTTACGAGCTAGAAAACCGTGACATGCCGACAGAGAGACGGACAGCAGAGTGACGAAACTGACAGTGTGCGGAACCTTAAAAACAGATAGTTTAGTATACTTTTGTAATTAACATGTTACCTATATTGTTGGCTAGACAAGTACATTGTAAAAGTTCATTATTCGCTCGAAGGCAGGCGTGAGTGTGACTGCTGAGTCACACAGTTTATAAGGGTAGCGTAGCAGCTGACGGCCGCCACCCAGTCGTACGCCTTTTGGTCGCTTTCTATCACCGTCGAGCAGGCCACGCAAACCACGAGTTGGTGATCAACGAATTGAGACACTGGTTCTGGCTTTTAAGACTGCGAGACACAGTGAGAATCGTGGCAAACCAATGCCTTTTCTGCAGGATTCGAAAAAACCAACCCATGAACCCTGTAACTGGAGATCTTCCACCTCGAAGATTGTCTCACCATCAACGTGCATTCACATTTTCTGGCGTTGATTATTTCGGACCAATAACTGTCACCATCGGGCGCAGCCATGAAAAACGGAATGTAGCGCTGTTCACATGCCTAACGTCAAGAGCCCTACACCTTGAATTGGTGCACAGCCTTTCTGCCGATTCCGCAATTATGGGTCTTAGAAGGTTCATTGCAAGAAGAGGAACTCCAGCTACAATATACTCCGATAACGGAACTGCTTTTGTGGGCGCAAACCGAATCCTCAAAGAGTTTTATGCCACGAACGTGCAAGAGTTTGCTGCAACCAAAGGAATCTTATGGAAATTTATACCACCAGCCGCACCCACCTTTGGAGGATGCTGGGAGAGACTCGTGCGATCAGTGAAAGTCGCATTAAAGGCTACACTTAACGAAAGATGTCCGAAGGAAGAAACTTTAGTTACATTACTAGCAGAAGCCGAAGCCATAGTAAACTCCGCCCTCTTACTCATGTTTCCACGGATCCCGATGACCCCACACAACATTAACGCCATTCCATTTTCTCATTGGATCTGCAACAAATCAGACTATTCCCGAAAATTTAACTGATCACGACTTAAGTCGACACCCTGAATGGCGCAAAGCCTTGCGGCTATCCGATCACTTTTGGAACCGCTGGGTGCGGGAAATTCTTCCGACTATGCAACCACGAAATCAGACGAAAGGGGATGGACAGGACTTGCAGATTGGGGATATCGTGATCATAGTTGACGAATCGCTTCCACGAGGGACCTGGCCGCGAGGCCGGATAGAACAGTTGTACCACGGGAAGGATGGCATAACGAGGGTAGTCGACGTTGTTACAGCAGGGGGTTAGCTACGTCGCCCTTTAAAGAAATTAGTAAGGTTGTCAACCTAAAGCTTTTGCTTGACTTTGGCTAGATGAGGCAGTTGGTGGATTTCTGCACGAGGGGCAGAATGTTGCAGACTCCTTAGCTTTCTAACTTATTTTCAATTTACTTCTTTTTTACGCTTTTGAATTTGTTTTTTATTGTTTTCGTTTGATTGAAATTGTCAACTGGTCACTTGAGCAGATCCTTGGTTTTCTACATTAAAATCATTAAAAAATCCTTTAAATTCATTAACAGGTAGTATTATTTCATTAGGAATTCAGTTCACATATTTCCCTCGTTTTCAATCTCCTTTGGCTAAATATTCAAAGGACGGAACCAATGTGTAGCTCATTTTTATAGCTTTAAGAGCATACAACACTAAAATCATTTGTTAAGGGACCTACTAATGGCTTATGCTTGTGTACAGAGTCAAGGCGGACAAAATAACAAAAAACATAAATATTTTCATTTCAACTTCACATAAATAACAGAAATATTTATTTGCTGAAAGTAGAAGCGTAAAACTTTAGTTTGTACAAATATACTGTTTTACCAGAAAACAATGTAAACCGAAGCTCCGCGAAGGTACTCGAGTAATTGGAAAACCTATAATTGTTCAATGAACTGAAATAGTATTCAGAAATATGTTTTGCAATATAGTCTAGACAAGGTTTTATTCGATATTAAACTTTAACATAAATATAGAACTCCTAAGGTATATTTGATATGGATTGAATCCAGGTTCTAATATAAAGAAATGAAATTTTACCGAACATTCCAAAGATAACCAGGGTTGATAATGATAAAACGTAGCTATTTATTCACCGGGTGTAAGCATGTAAGTTTAGAAAGGTCTATTAAATTATCAAAACAACTCATACATCACCAGAACGAGTGCAGAAGCGTTGACGTAATATGTATTGCTCAGACCTTCCCCCGCTTAAACCGCTATCATTTAAAACGTCCTCACATTAAGACAGAACACTAAATAATTCCATAAACGACTGGCATATCCTCTTGCAACCATCTTGAGGCGCTTTATGTTGTGCCTTAAGTTAAAAATAATTTAATATGCTAATATTAAATTATTTATTTTACACTTGATAAAAAACAGAAATCACGTTATAACTTCGGCACAAAGGTGGAATTAAAAAATAGGCTGTCTATAAAATTTCCACGTCTAAAAATTTACAGAGTTACTTAATTTTGTTTGTTTAACATTTGATCACTAATGGAAACAATTTCTTTACTAATCCGCCTGAATCTATAAACTATTTAACAATTGATTATGCAAACTTTTATAAAACCGTGCATGAAAGCGTCTTTCTGGTAGCGGTAATTTTCCTACAGACGTTGTCCCCTTTTTCATCACAAAAAATACACTTAAACATACAAATAGCAGCCTTAAGGCATTCATGCCACTAACAATGACTTTTGGATAGGTCAGAGATGTTCATCAAATCATGTCTCTATTTTTGTTTTTATTTTGTGATATTTTTATAATTTAGTTTTATAAAGTTTAATGCAAAAATCTGGCGAACATTTGACAAAAAACTAAACATAAATATTTACAAATAATTTGTTTGTCTTTCTAATTCTGAAATTTCTAATATGAAATTAAGTTGAATTACTTTGGAAAAATAATGGAGACCGCGAAATCCACCATTTAACCCTTTTCAACGTTGTTTTTTAATAAACTTCAAAAAGGAAGTTCTCATTGGAACTGTTTGTTTTCTTGTTTATATTACGCGATATCTCCATCAATTGTGTATCAATAACAATTTTTCTTTTTTATTTAATTGTATTTTTTATACCTTAGGGTTAGTCCCATTTGACTATGGAGAAAATATTCCACCTCTAAGAGTGAAAATTTACGGGATAAATCTCTGTCTATAGCAAATTCCGTCAGGAGAGATCTAAGCTGCCCAATTATTTTTCACATGGAGATGTAGCACTTATGTATATGCTACACTTGTGATCTAAATCAAATCTGAAATCAAGCCATTTAAGCGGTTTATATTCTAGAATAGCTTGTTTGGAAAACGCTATATATAGGTCAGGTGGGTATGCCACTGATTTTTTTTACAGTTATAAAAGAGGAAAATCAAGAAATGCGCTTTTTTATTCCTTATTAACGATAACGATTTTATTTTGTGACAATAAGCTCTCGTAAGCTAAAATGGCAGGCGTGATCTGTGGCAAATTCAATACTATATTTGACAGGCCTAGGGATTTACGTATGTAAAGGAGAGAGGTTTTGATTTATCGAGAACATGCTCAGCATTCATACAACAGTATTTTCAGCTCAACTCTACAGCTGTCAAGTCGGTGTTAGTGTCCTTTTATGCTTTATTATTCTAAGATTAGCACAAAACAATGATACCTAAGTAGGCTAACTGTGCGCTTTAGTTTTTTGTCTTAACATTAATATATGATGTCTCATACAAATATGGCTAAGTATTTAATTTGTAACACGCTTTTACTAACTGAATTAAGTAAGTACATAATATTATGGGCGCGTTGTTGTACTATTGAACAACGAATTTACTCTTAGAGTATATTCTCAAAAACAGTACTAACAAAAGGGTGTTGAATAAATGGATCACTCACGCATTTAAGCCGAGTTATTGCCCAAAATGTTTCGGACCAGTCCTTGGTCCTTCATGAGCTCTCAAGACTGAGGGCTTCTCGATGACTGCAGACCCTAGCTTTGACGGCACGGCAACTCAGTTTTCAACTGTACGTAGAGTTACTCCTTGCATAACCCAAAATACATTCTAAAACCTCTTCCAACTACCACTGAAGTAGTGCTCAACATCGCGTTCCAGCTAGGAGGCACCAACTATTCACAGCCACAGTTGATTTCAATATGACTGTGGTCTTAGTTTTTTTTTATATTATTTCTTGACTATTAAAATTAATAAATTTCATCTAAACGCCTTTCTTTAGTCACTTAAACCAAATACCCTCCACTGCTCTCAATAGCAGGTAATAAAGTTTCAACTCGGGTTGAAACATTAGGAGCAATGCTTGGAATCCCATAGGGTAGGTTCCGACGAGTGACCTTCGTAAGTACATACCCTCTTTTTCTATCTGTAAGACCAATACGGAGCAGTTTTTTTTCGGTATTCCTAAGGTTGAAACATTGAATTCGCTGTGAAAGATAAATACAATTACCCTTTCACTCAATTTTAAAAAGTAAAATTCTCTTTATTGGCGTTATTTGCGTTTCTTTTGAATTAACAATTAATATTCATGGAAGATAAAATTAGAGTGTGGTTTATTCTAATTCGGAGGAAGTTCCTACAAATGGCTTAGTTTGTGTTTTGTTTCACAAATTCAGTTACTTAAATATAACTGATTATGAATAAATCGGTCAATTGCAAGTCGCTTTCGTGCGCCGAGAGTTCCAAACTACCACATATAATATATTGGTGTCATGTATGTACCAAAGAAATAACGAGTTATAACTTTCTCATATCTCTTAGGGCCTGACGTTTGATCCATAGTTAACTCAACTAATAGTTGACAACCACGGTAACTTCGTAATCAATGGTGTCGTCTCCATAGTGTTTTCTAAAGAGATAACAGATTTTCACAATACAATAAAGTTTTTTTACGAGTGCTAATAAAATTAATTATCATTTTCTAGAACATTAAAGTTAAATAGTCCAAATGGTAGGACCATTTGGACTATTTAGCTTGTTATATAAATATAAGTCTAACATTAATACATTATTTTAGATATTTACCGCTTTTTTTTAGTTTCTGAGATAGTGGGGGTAGATGGAAACGCTTTGCGAATATACCCGTTTCACGAATGTCTTATAAACGATTGAATGATAAAATCTAAAAATAACGTGTACACCAACTATAGAATCTTAGGGCTTTTGAATGACGTATGGCACAATGGGCAAAATTTTTCTGTCACCTCAGCAACTCAAACGGGTAGTTTTGCTGCTGGAAATCAGCGATCAAAATGCGTTTTTGCTGCAAGTGGTGAGCAATAAATGACTAGACCTCCCACGTCTGCGACGAAGCAAACGACGTCACCATGCCCGAGTATGTGCAGAAAAGGTGGTTCCGAACTACAGTTAAGTAGAACATAGTGATGTTTCGAATACTTAATCTACTATATAGGTACATGATATAGTTGGTCTAGAATTGTTTTCTCAGAGCTGGGTCTATTAACAAAATTCTAAAGATTTTCACTAGGTTTCGTTCTCATACTATCTATTACTGTGTATTACTAAAGGAACTAATTTAAAATTTCCTTGATATTTTCCTTTCTTTTTGGTGCAGCAACTCTTACCATCTAGGAATTTCTTGTTGCAGTAGAATTGACATTGGAACCACATTATCTTCGTGTCGCAAAACAAATAATTCATTGTTACTTGTGGAAGTTGTGGACTTCTTGCAACATTTCGCCCATTGCCAGTTTCTCAAAGATGCTAAAAAGAAGGTTTGGATAACCCTTGAATAACTTACGAGTTCGTATATTACTTACTCGGTTCTGGGACAATTTATGTTAAATCATCGAACTAACAGGAGAATATGGTTCTCATTACGACATTATTAGTTATGGTTCAATATAATTCATAATAATAATTCGTAATAATTTATTGCAACCATGGTGATACAGATCTTATTAGAAATATTAGTTGTGGACCGTATGTGTTACACATGGACCCTGGCTTAGCATAGCGATTTTGAATCGATTTTATAATCTTTAATAAAGTAGTTTAGCGATATTTACTTTTAAAACCAAATTATACAAACACAACAAATAAACCACCGAACCTTAAAATAACCTAAAACTTTAAACAAACTGTTATAAAAAAAAAACATTAAATGTAAACACGAAAGTTGTGGAGTATTTTGTAATGTAAATAAAAAATTATGTATTTGGTTTTAGTTATTATTTCTGTATTTATTTTTCAAAAAACCCTGTGTGTTCAGATTAATTGAACTAAGTGAAATTTAAAAATCGTACGATGGTAGAACTAAGTAGACTATACAATTCTTTATACTGCTTCTGCGAGTGGTCGGAAGTACCTCGTCGTCCAACATGTCGGACATCGTTATCGGACCACGCGCTCGGTGGGCAAATTTTCCATGAATTTCATTTGCTTGGCTTTTAAAACCGTAAATTTGTTCGAATGGATACCATTTTATTAAAACAGTCAGCTGACAGACGATTCGGGTTTTCCCGAAAATGGAACAGTTCCTTTCTGCTGCTGCAGAAGAAGGAGAAATATTCGACATCATCATCGCAATCGAGGCCAATGGTTTAGAGGAAAAACCTTTCTGCCGATCTTGGTGCTGAACGTAACCGACTGTAGTCCAGATCAATCCATTAGACCATAAACCTCCCCTCGCTCGAAATTTAGCAAAGTTTCCTAATATATCAATAAAGTTGTAATGCGTCACCTTTGCGACTTTGGCTTGCTAATTTGTCGTATCCATAATATAATTATAGTCACTTTCAGTGAAATTATCAAGTATTGAGTTAATGGATTCATTGAAGCGTAGGTCCAGTAAGTATGCCGCAATGTATATATATGTATCGGCTGCACACCGGCTCGCTACGTAGCAATGCTTTAAGATTTTATATGGTGACTTAAAATATCGCAAGGAAACTTACACATTCATCTAACCAAATGATTAAGCATGGACCTGTTGATCTAGTTTCCATGCTACAGGGGTTATGGATAGACTGAGCGATAGCAGCAAAAAAATTCACGTCATTTTCAAACGATTTTAATTACTCTAGTCGTGTTCTGGCGTGTTTCTGGACTACCATTGTGGCAGTCTGGCTGGAGGGGTGGGGGTTCAAAACTCATAAAATATCATAAAATATACGTGATTTTCGCAAGGTTGATTTTTTGATTGTCTATTAGTTAGCAACGTAAACAATCCCAAATCAGTGTTGCCAGACTATTTACTGGTTGCCAAGTCAGTGCCAGACTGGTTTAAAGTGGCTGAAACCGACATGAAATTGACGTAATTTTCTAAAAGTTGAAAAAAATATTTTTAATGCCTTATACCATCGCATTTACGTTTATGAAAACGCCAGACCAAATAGATGTTGTTAACACGTCGCCAGACTGGTTTAATGGTTTGCTCTCAAAGTCATATAAGCCTTATCACTACTTAGTCAATACATTACTAATTTGTGTCTATTGATAGTTTTAATGAGTTAAACAAAGTTTTGCGGATGGTAGGACCTTGTACAAGGTTCGTCCGGATCGCTACCACTGTCTTGCTTGCTAATCCTGCCGCTAAACAGCAGTGCTTGCACTGTTGTGTTCCGACGTGGAGAGCAAGATAGACGGTGCAAATACTGGCACAATAGGTATTCCATCTTAACCCTCTGGGTTGGCAACGCATCTGCAATCTTCTTAGTGTTGCGGGTGTCTATAGGCGGTGGTGAACACTTTCCATCAGGTGACCCACTTGCTTGTTTGCCTTCCTATGTCATAAAAAAAATGAATACCGTAGCCATAGCAACTTTATCTAAAACGTGGCCACTCTACACTCAAACATACCAAACTGTGTTAGAATTACTCGTAAAAATGTCTGTCGATAAAAAAGTGTAAACTTACTTTGACGACTGTTCGTCTTTGGTTGAATGGTATTACAAATTGTGTCTGATATTCAAGTGTTCCATAGTGGATGGAAGCAAAGTAAACACGGCTGCTAACAGTATCAAATAAAAATATGATAACTTTTATTTTCTTATGTTTTCGCGACTTGTAAAGGGCTCGATACGTCGGGAATTAGATTCGTTACAATAGGGTCAAAAAACAACAATAATGTCCTATAAAGTATGTAAATTCTATTTAGGTGTGCTAAAACGAATGTATACCTAAATATTTTTAGGAATTTGAGAAGCTCAAAACTATTCGATCTTTTATTTCATGATTCGATGAAAAGTGGCAGGATTAGCGAGCAAGACGGTAGTAGCGATCCGGACGGACCTTGCATAAGGTCCTATCACCCGCAAAACTTTGTTTAACTCATTAAAACTATCAATAGACACAAATTAGTAATGTATTGACTAAGTAGTGATAAGGCTTATATTACTTTGAGAGCAAACCATTATACCAGTCTGGCGACGTGTTAACAACATCTATTTAGTCTGGCGTTTTCACAAACGTAAATGCGATGGTACAAGGCATTAAAAAATGTTTTTTCAACTTTTAAAAAATTACGTCAGTTACATGTCGGTTTCAGCCACTTTAAACCAGTCTGGCACTGACTTGGCAACCAGTAAATAGTCTGGTAACACTGATTTGGGATTGCTTACGTTGCTAACTAATAGAAAAACAAAAATCAACCTTGCGAAAATCACGTAATTTTATGAGTTTTGAACCCCTACCCCTCCCAAACGCAACGGCGCCCAGCAGCCAGACTGCCACAATGGCAGTCCAGAAATACGCCAGAACACGACTAGAGTAATTTAAAACGTTTGAAAATGACGTGAATTTTTTGCTGCTATCTCTTACTCTAGAGGTTATGTTGTAGTCACTTCAACGTAATAAAGTCACCTGCCAACTGAAATTGCGAAACGGGTAAAAGCGCTAGTATATTTGATATTGTTTAACAGTTTTTTCGGTAAAGATAATTAACGTGTACACTATCTGTAAAACAATTTACTTTTTAAGTGTAAATGGGCTGTGGGACTTAGCTATATTAGTTAGACGAAATGTTTCGTTTGGGATTTTACCTACTTGTCTCCAAGTAGAGTAAGGGACATCAGTGCCCCAGAGGGAACGTGCAGAGCACAACTTACTGTAGACTGTTAATATATAACGTTGGTACAAGGAAAGGATTATTCTGAGTTTGAAACTCGGTTATGCGTAAACGTTTGCGCTGGGGTCTGTACCAAAAAATTCACAAGTGCTATAATTTTTGTATGAAAAACTCTACAAGCATGTCAAACTGTAGCACTTGTAATTTTTGTGGTTCAGGGGGCTGGGCTTCTCGATGACTATTTAAGCGCCTAAAATAAGCGTCCTTATTCGCGGTTGCCATGGTAGCATCTATTGTAGTTTATTGAGCCCGTCAGCATCGATTGATAGATCTATTACCGATATGACGAGGCCTCTACTTGACGTTTACGTTATCTACTCAACCATAAACTGAACAGACCATTTCTAAGCTCAATGGACAGCACGTGACAGGCTCGTTGCCTCAACCTGACACCGCTCAACTTGACCTACACATACGTACACACACATACATACGTTCTACGGCGGGTTGAAGAAATACTCGTTACTCGATCAGGATGACCTCATAATGAGAATATTACAGAATAATGAACATGAAGTACACTATGCTTTGTGCTCACATAAATCTTGCCAATTAAACAAGATAAATATCTCACTAATTTATTTAACTTAATAAGAATGCAGTTTTTGCAGAGCAGTGGATAAATTAGAGTGTATTTAGTAAAGATGACAAGACACAGAATAAACAAAATAGAATTAAAAAAATAACAATAAAATTATGGCCAAAATATGGCCAGGGTGTTTTTAATTATAAAACATAAAAAAAGAAGGTTTAACGATTTATGAACAACAAACTAAGGAGTTGTAAAGAATTTGTGGGTTATTTTTTGTTATAAATATGGCTTAAATTTACTCGTAGTATCTGTAGCATTTCATATCCAATTTGAGTATAAACAAAAAAAAAAGGATTGAGCAAAAGCTTTTTGGAAATGTTACCAATACGGTAATCTAATGATTTATTAAACAAAAATCGTTAAAAAAAAGGATAAAACAAACGCGGTTTTTCACGAAATGTTTTTAATAAATAATCTTTAACAATTATTAATATTATTTACAAATCTACTGATATAAATAAGTTGTTGACCGAGGCTTTGCATGCATTTTTTTACCATTAGTCAGCATAAGCTCCTTTAAAAGTCTGATTCTACAGCGCTTTGGACGCCGCAATTAACTCAGCAGCTTATCCTTTGTTTACCCTAGTAACATTACTGCCCAAGAAAAGGAACGATATGTTTTCAGGGTTGACGGTATTTATTACGTGATAGTCTAATAGTTTTATTGAGTTGAGTAGTGCAATCAATTATTTAAGTGCAGTAGTCTCATTAGGAAACTATTTGTACATCTCATTTTTGGTACGGCTCTCATCTGCTAATATCACCAGATTTCTTGCAGAGCTACCGCAGGCTGTAGAAAACTGACCGTGTCCGTTTCCACCTTTCATATTTGTTACTTTTTCATGCATAATTTGGGGGGACTGCGACATATTAAAGTGGTTTTTCGAAAATTTGCAGTTTGGCAAAGATCAATAAATCCCAAAAGAGTCGTTTTCTGCGGGGTGTTAACTTTTATTAGCTACGTAATTGGGATTATTACCCAACAAAATAAATACACTGACCGTTAGTCAAATGAACTGCGAGATATATTATACAAAACCGCTGCATATGTTTCTTGTATTCGTAACGCCAGGTTTATCCATATAGCTTCAAAGCTACTCATGGGTCGCTCACCTTCATGTAATTTTATTTAATCATTTTAATTATCGTAACCAAAAGGTACCTGATCAGAACCCTTATTGATATGTTAACATACGAGTATTATTGTAGGTAAACAACTTGAATATGAATCGAGTGGAGGGGGTAAGTTTGCGCATTCACATTTAAACTAGAAACGGCTACTTCGCAGTCAAGGTTAATGCTTAAGTTGTTTGCCAGGATCTGTACGTATTTGATAGACTGCACACAGTTGCAATATTCAACGTTAACATTAGCAACAAACGTTCAAAATAAAACTGAATTATAAGTTACAACCCGTCTATTATCTAGGGTCACACTATTCAGTTCAATCGTGATGCCGCCGTCTGCGGGACCTCTTTGCCGGTACTTACGATATATGTCATCACCTGAGTGAGTTTCATTTCTAAGAGAGCGTGCGGTTAATTTTTGCTACAGCTTTCTCCTTTCATACACAGAGATCTGTTTTTCACATTTCGACATGGTCCATGTATCATTGCATCATACTATTTTTGATGATGTCATGCAGGATAGAATCTTTTCCTGGGTCAGATATTTTTGCACAGATAACGTTAAGAAAATACGTTATTCTAGCCATAATACAACATGAGTCCTCGCTTTTGCCATTCAACAGAATATATAAAACAACGAACTTTTCCAAACAAATTTCCCTTCGTTAGTAGTGACTGCTCTTACTTTTGAATAAACTCGTTTGTCAATACGGTCTTGTGTTTTTTGTCTAGGCAGCTAAACTTCTGAAATATCTTCCTATCCCTGCATTGCAAGTAAACGTAATAAGGTCAGGACGTACGTAAGTCATCTTGCGTCTGTTTGTGCGTGTACCGAGGTTATCCCGTAAACAATGACAGCAGTACAACGTTCTGTCCAAGTTCAGCAATATCGGTGCCTTGTCTACCAATCACGTCTTTTAGTTGAACGTAAGTAACTGCTCTGAGCTGTATTTGGTTGTTTTGGATATAATTAAATCTTTCTTTCAATTTTGGCATGCATGTCCATCAAATATTGACTAAATAGAGTACGATAGCAAAGTAATCTATTTTCGGCCACCTATCTGACCATGACGCGATATTAATCATAAAACTGTGCTCATACTGTTTTGTAAAAATATTTCATGTTTACCATAGCAAAGTATGAAATATGTGGATACTAGTTGTGCCTACCACTTCGTCCGCGTGGAATAGTGTCTTTGGGTAGCATTTTTAAATATCTAGGCTAATTATTTTACAAATTAGACACATACGTATAAATACTCTAATCAGCTATTTGCAGCTGTTATCCATGAGCGGTGGTGATCGCATACTATCAGGTGACCCACTCGCTCGTTTTTCCTTCCTAAAAAAAGATCTAAAATAAACATACGTCGTTATCGCGGGTGTTATATGATTATAAATCGTAGTGACTGTTATGATGTAAAATTTTGTGACTTACAAAAATGTGCGAATTTGAGCGCACCCTAACTAAGCAAGGGAATAGCTTATGTACGTGTGATACACGGATGTGGAATGCGTAAAAAATGCTACTTTTTATATTCAGATTAAACAAAAAAACGGATGTCTAAATAATGTTTAAGTTCATTTAATATAATTTAATTTATCATCATTTCATATGCCGCAAATTTCATATTATATAACTTTAATTTACAATCTACAATTCACGATTTTTTAAACGTCCTACCGCTTTTTATATAGTTATGAAAATTCTTTATTTTTATAATATCTATTCAATTAATCAAATTTTATTCATTGTCAGTGACAAACTTTAATTAATTTTATGAGCCGTGACCATTAATGAAATTATTCATAATGAAATAATGGAAATTGGAGGAATATCTACAGAAAATAAAGTGATTTTCAAACACTAATAGCTGATAGAAGCTACTTAATTTTTTTTGGATTAGTATATTATATTTAAATAAAACACATGATTTCTTTACCTAAAGTAAACGTTTAACGCTTTTCTAAAAAAGTGTTGACTGGGATGTTGTAATTTTTATCGATAACTATTAATTAAACTAAGAACTACGACATAGACAGAGTGGTTTAAACTTTCATCTTCAGAAGGTACTGGTGAAACGATGCTTGAAGAAAACGCTAAAGACGATTAATTGTTTAAGCCCTCTCTAGAGGCACTCAGTGGGCTTTAAACGCCCGACCCTTCGGGACTGTCTGAAGCGAATTGTAATCAAAGGTCTGTCTGATTTAAGAGAGGCATTAGAATGAACGCTGCAGCAGACAAAAATAGTCTATCTCCAAGCCTGATACTCGTAAGTCAGTAGGTAATTACCTTAAAATGTTAGATTTCACTGAATTCATGATAGTTTTTAATTGCTAACGAGCATTACAATTTCATTTGATAGGTATATTTAAATTATTTACTACCAGTCCTGTGCAGGTTTTGGTTTTGTTCCCATTTTAGAACAGAAATAATGCTTATGACGAGATGTGGATGCCAGTCGTCAGTCTCTTCGTATGTACTTTTGTAAGCCCTTGTTTCATAAATCAACTTTTCGGCACCGTAGAATTGTGGTTCATCTTCCCTTCTTATAATATAATACCAAAAGTCTAGAAGTGTGATGGTTGGTTTGTCTTGCTTTTGCACAGCAACGAAGTAAAGAATCGGGCCATAGAATGGACAGAACAGTATTATAAGTACTAAAATGTTTAGAAAACTGGCACTTGAGTTCCATCTTTAACTACTACATTAAGAGGTGAGCTGAGCAAGGTGTATCACTAAACTTGTATATTAGATCCGTAGTTAAATGAATGTAAATTAAAGATATATCTTTTTACTTATTAATAAAATGGATCACTCATGTATTTTAAGTCGAGAAATGTTCGACATGACGACGCGAGTCGTTGTGGAGCCACCGCCGCGTGAGCTCATGATTAAGGAGCACGGACTGGTGTACGATTTTTAAATCTCACTGGGTGAATAAAGCTCGCCAAAATGGCCGTTTTTCATAGAAATGCGGTCATTTTGGTGAGCTTTAGTCACCTGGTGAGATTCAAAAATTGCATTTGAATCTCACCGGGTAACTAAACCTCAACAAAATAGCTGTTTTTCATAGAGATTCGGCCATTTTGGTGAGCTCTAGTCACCTGGTGAGATTTAAAAATTGCATTGTCCGAAACGTGTCGGGCAATTCTCGACTTAAAAATACGTGAGTGTCCGTTTTATTAATATGTTCCAGTCTCACGGTAGTTTTATGTTAAAAATACCATTTTACTGTTAGGTACTTTTCGATGAAACGAGATTTCGTCTATTTTATTGTTCAAACTTCTGTTTTTTCCCGCACCCTCAAAAATAACAGAGCGCCATTATGAAAGTATATCGAATGGGTATTATTTCGGATTATACGGAGATTTACAGTTAGTTGTGGGCGCTGTATTATTTCAGTACGATTGACGATTGATGTTCATTAGTACGTATACTAAATCAGTTTCAGGATTAGTTGACCACTTTTACCGTTCTATGGTATTGTTTAAAGTATTGAATGTGGAGGCAATGTTCTATTTGTAATTAGTAGTTTTTTTGTCTGTGTTTAAGCTTTTAAGTTATTTTAGGCTTCCGTACCTAAAAAGGAAAAACTGAACTTTTAAAATATCACTTCGTTGTCCGTCTACCTGTCTGTCTGTCGAGGCTTTTTGTGAATATCATCTCGTCTTTAATAAAATAAGCAGTTTTTCTAGTAAATTATGTGCTCTACAATTTAAACATCAAAAAAATACGGACACACAGAGACATTGAATGTTTAAAAATGAACATTATTCTATAGCACAACGCTTTTTATGCCTGGCTCATGCCCATTTACTTAGGGTTGGTCGTCCTAATTATGCGTTGCCAGGCCTGCCGGTCCTGTGTTGTTCCGGGTGGTACTATTTTATAGGTTACTTTATTCTTGATCTTTATGCGGGGGATAGTTGTCTGCATGTGTACAAAATTTCGGATTTGTAACTTTTATAGTTTACGAGAAAATTAAAGAGAAACAGTCAGTCGACCATTGCAAAACTATAAGAGTAAAACAAAAAGATTTTATTCTTCAACACAATACATAAAATAACAAATAAGTACCTAAGTACAGTCAAGGAATTTGATTTCCTACCCACCTAAGATTCAATATCATATAGCAAACGGTCACCATAAGAGCTAACTAAAACAAGACGTTATTTTGACATATCGACCTTAATGCATTGCGAATGTCTGACGACATTTCAACGAAATGGATAGGGAATTAAGTTCTTTGAGTGTACCTAGTAGTAAGTTCCTAGTTTGACTACGGACCCATTAAAAATTACACATTGACATAATCCAAAAGACGTGTTACGGCCGAGCCGTATCCGAATACATTACAACAACAAAAAATCTCAGTCCAATTGAGAACCGCCACCTTTTTTTGAATTCGGTTAAATATAAGAGACGGCCGGGTTTTTGAAAGTGGTTAAAAAGATTTACAAAAGCAATAAAAAGGAATAAGAATTCCCAGTGAAAGATAATGAAACTCCACCTCAAAAATAAATTACATCGATTTACTATCGCGTGTGGTTACCCGAAACCTCAAATTTGTATTAAAACGAGTAATTTTCTTCACGAACCTCAAAGTTTCCAGGATGATTTTATGTAGGTACGATCAGAAAATGGCATGGACTTTTGTTAGAATTTAGAAAAAAACGTAGTGAGTTTTTGCTTTGAATCTTTGCAAGCATGTGCAAGTTTTCTAGCGACGTTAGGTATTCTTTTGCGAACCTAGAAAATATTTTAAAATTCTGGCTTATTTTTTCCCTTTCACTATCCTATGAGTTCATGCCAATGAAACACTTCTAAGCGTAAAATTTTACCAACAAATAATAAAACATAAGCAACTAATAATTAAAAAAATTGAAAACTGACTTTTTAACAGTTTTTAATCTTTAATTTAAACAATAATGATTGAAAACTAAAAAATATGGCCTAAAGTCACATCAAGCCGGATAGCCATAATAAAATTAAGGATAAGTGCACCTAACAAAGACTCCTAGCATACTATTTTAAGTACCAAATAAATATTTGATGCACCTGCTAGCGTCCTACGATGCGAACACACGGACGAATGATTTAAAGCAATATACGACGTACTCACTCCCCTTTATATATCAGGCCAGATACTGATTAAACTTTTTTACAGTATGTTAGGTATTTTTTACAAATTACATAATCTGTCTAAGGCAACAAGATGTTCGCAAAGGAGTTAGGGTAAAAAGTGCTGTCGCTTTTTTGATGAGCAAACATTCAAAAAGTGATCTTTTCAAAATAATCATATTTTGTACATAATATACTTGACACTTTTACTTAAGTGCATCAAAGCCGAGATATTTACAGTATACATATTATATTTTTAGGGGTGAAATTATAAAGTTTAATAATCTGTAACAAATTGGAAATTAAAGAGAAATTGTTGATTGAAGTGATAGTTATGTACTTAATACCTAATATCCATCGGTATTGTGAAGACTATGATAACAACTATACATCCTATCAGAGTTTTTCAATGTTATTAGTCATAATGTACCACCATTTTCATCAATATTAGATGTTTGTATTTATTGGTAACGTGTCAGATGAAAGTCTAAAGCCGTCAGTCTGGTAAATATATATAATTTATCCCACTAGTCTGTTAAAGATTGAGCTTCGTAGAAATATTTACAAATCCTATATCACAGTTATCCAGAGGAGCATGTTAAGAACTCAGTAAATGTATATAAAAAAGTAATCAGACGTGGTACACACAAACGCACGCCTGCACACGTACATACACGCCCTTTTTCTCCTTTATCATTGTGTTTAACAGTTGAGCAGTAGCAGTATCAAAAATGTAATCTCTTACCAGCGTCGCCCAAAGTTCCGATGACCACTTGAGAGTCAAGACCTTGCACTTTGCTGTTACCTGTTCTACACACGCTTTGCTTAGAATCTTTTCTGCTTGTCTTTCCCTGCTTAGCGTCTCCCAGAAGCGAAGAGAACGACCGTTCTAGGTTCATTCTAGTTCACGTCACCTGGCAGGTCCCTGTGTGTCCTTCAACATACTGTGAGCGAACT
This sequence comes from Ditula angustiorana, assembly GCA_963691745.1. Lineage (NCBI taxonomy): Eukaryota > Metazoa > Arthropoda > Insecta > Lepidoptera > Tortricidae > Ditula > Ditula angustiorana. The sequence continues at coordinate 17,867,475 of OY829472.1, forward strand.
GTAGAGAACTGTTAGTCCTGACGTACCAGGACCAACTTCATTCGATAGACACACGAATATTGTAGCTGTTGGTTTAAGCATGGCTTCTATATCACTTAGGCCTTGTTGAAAAACGAGCCCAACCGTACGAAGAGTCTCGTCCATATTATTGGGGCATACTCTTCATCAATTATAAGCGAGGTTTCGTAGTAGTCTGCTGGTGCCATGAAAAAAATTACCCGTCGAGTTTTGGGTACAAGTAAGCTCGTTATAAGCAGCTAATGTTTTCCGCCATTTTGCGAAGTCACGCGCGGAGCCGCCTCCTGCATGCATCAAAATTATTAAGTGAATATAAATTTATAACGCCTTTCCAGTTTTCAGCACTGCGTAGAGGAGAGAGGTATTATGGCAGCGGTTCTCTTCCTTTATCCGCCATTTTTTTGCCCGTGTGCTCATGTTTTTATGGGCCCCAACCAGATATTATACTACTTGCAATCATTTTATTCATGTTTAAGATCTGTGGCCCTATGAACAAGCTGTGGTATTATAGAGGACAGAATGGACAAGTAGTTAGGGTGGAGGAGGGGGGGGTTGTGATACTGAATTTTACGTAATATTCAAATTACGTGTCTTATGTTAATCACACAAATGTTGCTATTGTGTTAACAAAATAATCAAATATTAAATATGGAAATGAAAAAATATTTTGCAAGTAGGCCATAATAGGCTTTTATACATGTCTCTACATAACTACTAGCGTTTCGGAAAATGCAAGATTCTGCTGAAAAGAAACGCTGCAAGAAATTCAACAGTTTATCTTTTTTTTTTCCTTTTTTAAAACAAGAAAACAGGGCAATATCCACAAACATCACAATAGTAGGAACTTAACATAAACTGTAAAAAAAAGGATAAAAATAAATAGCACAGCAAGCTTAAACATATATACCGAACTGGCACTAGTTAAGATTGACCAGGAGATGTATATGGTCCCCAGGTCAAAGAAAGTAGATCGGTATGTTTATGGTCCCTAAAATAATAATAATAAAATACTTAGTCTAAATAACTTGGAGATGTATAGTATCTAAGGGTCAAAAACAAATTAATTACCTTATTCTATGCTTAGCAGAGGTGTAAAACGCCTGCACAGTCAAATTGTACAATAATACCTGGAGATGTATAGTCGCCGAATGTCAAAGGAATATAAGAATAAAAATATTCATGTCGAATAAAAATAAAATAGTAGATAAATGTTAAACTTGTGGATTCAAAATATATGCATATAAAATACAAACACCGGTTAATGAGTAGACCATTTATAACGACCGTATTCTGCTAGTATCTAAATATTAGGCTTTTTGAGAATTACAGTCTTTACAGCATGAATAGTCTGGACCCCACAAACAGCACCCGATCACGAGTATGACGCGTATCTCAGCCATCGTCTCCCTCAACAATATTGCAGGGAAGGTGGCGACCCGATCAACGACGCCATCGTAAGCAATGCCCTAAGCTGTAAGCGAGCATGACATACTCAAGCGGTCGGACTACAAAAGATAACTTTAATACGGCTCGTCTGGCGAGAAACATCACAATGTGCTCCAAAATAAAAATTACACTTTAATAGGATGTCATAATTATTTGAAATAACAATTAAGTATTAAAAAAAACGAATACTTTGAAATGTAATTGTTTTAAACTATCACGTTTCTTCTACTCTCAGTATCTTTAATGTAGTCATGAAAGATACTTCCTGAAAAGCGATTCAACCATGTTGGTTAAATCGGTCTAAGTATAGAAAAAAACATAAAACTTTAATATGTAACTGTGTCACGAGTATTCGACTACCACGAGGACACAAATGTCAACAGTTGACAGTTTATATTCTTATAAAAGATGTCTCTGAAACAGTTGATTGCTGGAACGAATACTGAATGACACTTGAAAGAGCTCGTTACGTATTTTCCAGAGTTACAATTCGAAATAAGTGACACTCGGAAATAACGAATTCGAAAACTTATAAGCAGGCGTCGATTTGTATTGTTTATCATACCGAAATGTGTGGAATAAATCAATAAATTATTATTGTTATCCTTCCGATATGAGGTAGGTGACAGTGACGCAATACCGGACGAGCGGTACGGGAACACACGAGTCAAAACGAGAGGTAATGATGTCAACCACTGGTAAAAACAACGCTCTAGCTTGTAACTTTACTACTAAGCATTGTATAAAATGTCTTTGTATTCGTTTAAATAGTGAATTTAAATGAATATAAAATATTGCAATGTCAACCGGAAGACGTTTTTTTGTTATTTCCTCCTTCAAAATTAATTAAATGGAAGAGACTTAGAAGGTTCTTTTATTATTAGATTTCACAACCTAATACTACTGAATAAAACAATAAAAATAATCAATCGCTGGGCAAACCAAGTAGGTACAGTAGGGGAAATATATTCACGTACCACCTTAGAACCCTATCGCAATGACGCGACGCGTTAAACGCCTGGCTATGTCATACAAATGTCATGCGTATGTCTCTTCCACTAGGTTCTACGGTGGTACGTGTTTCGATTTCCTTGACTGTACCAACGGAGTGCTGCTACATTGAATCTATCATTTCATAATGCTTGTCTGCAAAACAGTTCTCTATTAATGTCGAAACTTTCCATTGGTCCAAGTTCGATGAGTTGTGCGCTTATTGGCCTGTTAAAAAGTAGAGCAGACGAGGTTATTTTCTTTTTCTGTACAATTTAACTAAAATTTAGTGAAACACTCGCACACACACTATTGGACAGACATTCTTCATGGTGTCATTTTATCATTTCTTTCCGATTCTCCCAACGTTCCATCAATTTCCGATGGTCCACTTCCCTAAAGATGTACTTTCCCTTCGATAAAAGGACATATTATTATTATACGGTTTTTTTCCTTTTGTCCGCGGTCTGTTATTTATAATCAACTACAAAAAATATATCTCTTTCTTTTTTCGTAAAGGGTTGCCAAGACTTATTAAAAAATTCGTATCTTGGTTGGTTCAAAATAGTTAAAATATTATATTAATTTTTAAAATATTTTTTGTTTAAGTAAACAATTAAAGGCATAGTACTATAATTATAGAAATTATATTGTAAACTTTTACTTTTCATATACCTAGGTAATAAAAATATGATTTGCATCAATTCTACTTATTCAGATTTTTAGCCTTACAGACTTCGGAGATATTTAAGGGAGACAATATTGTAATTTTCTTTGATGTTTTCATTATTGATCAAAAACTATTCGGCAATAAAATAAACAGATATCTTCCTTGGAATGTAAAAATGAATCCATTTCATATGATGTTCCACTTGCCCTTGTAGCCTCCCTTTTAAAATTTTCGTCTCTTTCGAAATCCTTTTGCTAAGAAACTAGAAACTTTAACAATTTTTATTTAAATTAATCGATATCATAGGTAATGTCTAAAATATGCGGCTGTAGCAGACTGAGAAACAGATAGATGCACGGACTGTCGACTTTGCACCATAATGGTTCCTTTTTAATTTATTGGTACGGAACCAAATATGGCTTATTAGATGTTTAATCGGATCAAATAGTGGTGCAAAATTTTGGTAGGTACTTCGTTTTCTTTACATCAATTTTATATTTCTAAGACTATGTTCTAGTAAAATTATTCTTGCCATTGTCATCTGGTTTTTTCAATTTCATTTTTTTGTTACCAAAAAAATGAAATTGAATAAAAGGTACAAAAGTGAGAATGAAAGAAAAGAAATTAAGATTGAAGAAGAGGAACTATTGTGAAATAATACAATTTGTTTTGGGTAAATATAAAAGAAACGGTTTAATCAGTTAATTGTACAAAATGCTTATTGCGAATCTGGAGCAGCGGACTTAACTTACAACCTCTGGGTAGGTTCGCTTTGGTAGGTAAGACTTACAACAAGTACATGGAGCACGAAAACTCTCGACCAATGGCGAAGCTGGAAAATGGAGTCCTTCTACCAATCACGAAGCTGAAAATGCAAACATAAATTGCGCGAAGTTTTAAATTTGACAAATGTCAAGTGTGCCGCGAAAATTCAAAATTTGTTCATATGAGTATTAAATACAACGTTACACCATCTATATTCTCTTTTCCCTTTAGGTCATGTTCACGAGGTTAAGTGCTTGTTAAATAATAATAGAAAAATCAAAGGATACCGAGCTACAAGACTATTCCATTTGAAACTGTCTACAAAGTCCCTCTTCGTTACTTACGATCCTTCAAGTTCATACCCACTATGTTAGGCACTAAAGTGTTTGGTGGAGACGATCCGAAATTAATCAAACTTGCAGCTTTTCTATCAATATGGTATCTGTATGGCATTTATTGTCAACTTCACACCTACGCGGACTCAGTAACTGTCTTTTGTAGGATCTATAGGTCAATGGCACCACACCGTCGCAGTCGCAGATGTGGTGGAACATGTCCGCCGGAAGACTGGGTGCTCGCTGAGGGTGTTCCAGCTGCGGTCACGGCACTACGTGCACTTCAGTTCGTTTGTGGTGCGCGTCCCGCGGCCGCTGTTGGAGTCCGTCGCGTCTGCAGCTTTCTGGCCGAAGGATGTCGTGTTTCGACGGTTTCGGGGCACATTACCGGTGGCGAATGCGACATCGGAAGTGACGACGCAACGGGGCCACGCCGTTTTGTCGCCAACATGAAAATTGTTTTGTTTTGTTTTGTATTGTATTTTAGTCTATATATTTTTATGTATGTTAGTTTGTAAGGTATTTATCTATGGGCCTTGTTGCCTGAAAATAAAGATTTCATTCATTCATTCATTCAATGGAAAAAATGAACCCTCAGTTCAATTTATTGTTTGTCTGTCCGTCTGCTTGTCGGTTGTTTTTTTTTGATGGCGGGTAAAGGTGTCAAGTTGAAATTATTATCAAATACGATCCTGACTTCCCTTAGACGTGGAGAAAAAATTTACTTTACAAAATCAACGCAATCAATAGATACTCGTACATTCGTATCGTAATGTCGTTTATTTTCATATTCGAAACTTACTCATCAAAACCTAGCAATTAGCTTGTAGTTATATCACAAACGATTACAAACTTATATTTGCAGGTGGAGCAGTAAGTGTAGACTGACATGCACTTGCCCAGTTTTTGTTACGTAAAGTAGTAATTTTGGTTTCGCGTAATAGGCTAAATAAGGAAGCAGCTTAATTTAAGGTTTAAGCTAAAGCAGCAACGGGTATTTAAATGAATTTTACGAGGTAATGAGAGATGGGCGGGTCTGGTGTCGAGACCAGAAGTTTTATTGCCGAAGGAAGTGGCCATTGCAATGTGTGAGATCGGTAATTTTTAATGCGATGGCCATTTTATACAGGGTTTTGCTTTCGCAAAATTAACTTTAGAGTCAAAATCAAAAACATTGTACCGTTACCTACTAAAGTTATTAATATTAGTTTCGTAATAATTTACATCAGTTAAGTAATCAAATCAAATCTGACTTTTTGATCTGCTGCTCTAACATGGCCCGCCAGGTTTAGTTTATCTGTTAAGTTAGAGGGCTTGGCCCAGTAACTGGTACTGGGCCAAGCTCTCTACCATTGTGCAAGATGTATTTGCAGTAAAAGTATAAGTATATAAAATTATCTGAGTAATTTTTTTTACACATTCTTATCCACTGCTGAAATTTCAACAGGTAAACACCATGTGATTTGTAGAACGCGAAAGTTGCAATAACTGTTCCTATTTGCATCCGGCAAATGATTTTGTCCGGAACCAAGTACCGATGTTGTCACAATTCATTTCCTGTTATGTTTTCCAGAAGCCGATGCTTGTATGAGAAAACTATGAGGTTTATTATTTTCTGAGGCTTTGTTGAATACTGTCCATGATAGAGCATATCACTATTTTCTGTCGAAGGTATAAATAGGCTCTCACAGAAGCCTATTACTTTCTAATCCTTTTACAAATGCTTGATCCTAAAAAGATCGACTCATCCAATTGTTTACGAACGCGTAGGCATGAGAGAAACATACTAAACAAACTTTGAAGTAATGGAATTTTTGGGTGCGCAGAAAACAAGGATATTAAAATACTTCACAAGCTACTACGTCAAACGCTATACTTACTAGAACTTTTGCGTCAAGAAAATTAATATTTTCTTAAGAAATATGATGGCAATAATCCATATCGTTACGTTCTTGATTTTTTTACTCAAACTACATTTTTGTGACATAAAACTCTATTGTTACTCTATAAAATCATTACTCATTCGCCTTTGAATCTGAATAAAAAATAACGCGGTTTATCGTATGAAAATGATGAATCAACCGAGCTCCGACGCCGACATAAATCACGAAACAGGGCTTTGAGTAACAATTTATTTTATTTTACATAAAATGCCCGTGGGACATATCAGGGCCCCCTAGGCAGTGTGGGGTACACGAATAGGGACACTACTGAAGTCAATTTTGTACATGCGATGGCATCGTAATGTAATAGTACCTATTCTTTTTTAAATAACGTTGACAATGTTACACTGTGGAAGGTAGTTAACAAAGACACAATATTATTTTTTTCTTTCGCGTTTAATGATGATGATGATGATTATGATTATTTTCCATGTTTAGTAGTATGTGTGAAAGTTTTTATGTTTGGATGTTTGTTACTCAATCACGCGAAAACAACTGAATGGATTTGGATGAAATTTGGCACACATATAGTTTATAACGTGGATTAACACATAGGATACATTTTATCCAGTAAAAATGCAAAGTTCCCACGGGATAGCGATAAGTGACTTATACGTCGTCGTGACATCATGAGCAGCAAAGCAACTAATTCTCATTAATTTGTCCAGGAAATATTGCAGATTGTATGTTGGGTGCACGTTTGCTCGATTCAATTAAACAAGTCTACGCAGACGAAGTCGCGGGCAAGACTTCTATGTAGACACTAAGTACGCTGTACGGAACAGAAACATTGCCCGTCTGAGTTACGGTACATGGCCGCATGTGCGCATGTGTTATGTGCGCAAGCGTAAGAAGCAGACGACACTTAACCAAATATAATGCGAAAATCCATTAACTACACAGCATTTACAGGTTCAAAAGACAACCGCTGGACTTTAAACCCGCAAATGCCATGTTGAGTTGCGGCTATGTACCGTAACTCAGTGTGACAATGTTTCTGTTTTGTACAGGGTGTCTAGTGTATACAAAGACGTCTTTGATATTTACATAACGTAAATAAATCTTGAAAATATCGATTCCCCCGGCGAGTTATCGTCATACATTTAATTTTGTGTAGTAAATATTAGGTACCTTTCAATAAATCAATATTTTCAAGATTTACCCTAAATAGCTATTATAACTGCACGTGTTTTTAAAATTTGCAGCTACTGAAAAATAATAATTTAAACATGCTGCTAGCTTTCTTGTACCGCGAAGTCAAGCACAGAATTAACCCATAATTTGTCTACGTCTCCATTGTAAGGAGGTGCTTCTTTTAACTTGACGTTTTTCTTATTCTGGGGGGTTGTAGTGCTAGGTAATGTGTCGTGCAATTATGATGTAGGTACTTAAAACTTAAAAATGGTTTAAGTGTTAAATGCAGTGTACTATTATTCAGCAAATAGTGATAGATTAAAATTATAATAACAACACAAAGAAAAAATAGGGCAAAGGCAGGACTTGAACCTGCAACATCAGCATTCCGTGCCTTGCGTTTGCCAATTTCGCCACACTGCCGCTGCCATACCCAGCGAATTTTTCATTGTGCTTCGTCTTACGGTCATTACATTATTGATTTTAAGGGTACAACTACCCTCGGTGTAATCTTTTCTTTGTGTTGTCATCACAATTTTAATTTAATAATTTAAATGTTAAAAACATTTAAAATAAAAATCGAAAGAAACTTTGGTTACAAAAATTTAAATAGTGATACAGTTTTCAAGGGTTGATAATTAATGTTAAATTAATGTTAGTAATTATTATTATTTCTTATTCACGGACAATTATAATTACAATTATAATTCATATGTTTACGACTATAATTCCCAAAACGGGTAGTCTGAGTTGGAGTAAATGAAATAAGTATACCGGGTTTCCTGGGTTTCCTTCCTTCACTGGAGAGCAAACCTGTGTATTAAAATAAAATACATATAGTGACACAAAGTTATAAGTCGCTGATAGTGGCATACGTTATGTATTATTTAGTTTAATAAAGAAAAGGATTATAAATTTGCCTTGTAAACTAATAAAATTATAACCATAATGAAAATTGGATAAAGGTGAATTTATAGTCGATCAAGTAATTGCTTGACCACTTTTGATCCTTATCCTTACGGTCGAAAAGTGATCAAGCAATTTATTGGTCGACTTATCATCATCATCCTCATTTCAGCCGAAAAACGTCGACTGCTGGACATAGGCCTCTCCCAAGGATCGCCACAACGACCGGTCTTGTGCTGCTTGCATCCAACGGGTTTCCGCAACGATCACCAGGTCATCGGTCCACCTTGTGGCGGGTCTGCCCACGCTGCGTCTTCCGGTACGCGGTCGCCAGTCGAGAACTCTATGGCCCCATCGGCCATCCGTTCTGCGAGCAATCTGCCCCGCCCACTGCCACTTAAGTCCAGCAATTCTTAAGGCTATGTCGGTGGCTCTGGTTCTTCTGCGGATCTCTTCATTTCTGATTCGATTTCGCAGAGAAACTCTGAGCATAGCCCTCTCCATTGCCCTTTGAGTGACCTTGAGCTTTCTTATGAGGCCTTTTGTTAACGACCACGTCTCAGTACCGTACGTCATCACTGGCAACACACATTGCTCGAAGACTTTCGTCTTCAGACACTGCGGTATTTTGGACGAGAAGATGTTTCGTAGCATCCTGAACGCTGCCCAACCGAGTCGGATTCGCCGATTGACCTCTTTGTCGAAGTTGGACCTACCTAACTCTTGGTCGACCATACCCAATTATAATATTGTTTGTTTTTAAATTTATTAACCGCCTATTGGTTCTTCCTACTTGCTCGCCTTTGTTGTTTATTTCAACGAACGTTGTTAATGTTTAGTAAGGCATGAAACGCCGAATAGCGTATTTCGATGATGAAGATATTTTATCGACCGATTTGCATACGCTTGTTTACTTGAACTTTCGCCAAACGGTTACTACTCTAGGGTAGCCTAACCCATGCGTAAACATCTCGCGTTACAGGTAATAACTATGATCGAACGAAGAGTTTTCTGATGAGTATAAATAAATTGTTGATATAAGGGCTTACCCAACTCTGTTTGATAAATTACTACATATCTATTAAAAAAAATCACACTCTCACAGAATACCAGCGTGAAGCAGTAGCTTGCTACTGCGTCGCAAATGGTCAGACAGATCCAGTGGCTCACAAGGACCTTAAAACCAGCAAAGGACCAGCGATTTATGTGGGATAAGAAAAATTATGAGTTTAAGTCTAAAAAATATTTTAACTCATGAATGTATACGAAGGATGTATCAAACAGAATTTTACTCAAATGCCGATTGTGTTATTTTGAATTTCCGAAGCCCAGTTTTTTCAATAACTTGTAATCGTCAGCGCTAGTGACCAATTGTAAGGAATCCAATCTCTGTCTACAGCGTTCTACGTGTAAAATGTCATTAGGGTCTGGTAAGTAACTCCACATTCGTTTATATCAAAACTTACGTTAAGAAACTCGAAAGGTGCCACAGCTCAGCAAATAACAAAAATCTATCGCCCCGCGTACAAAGTCACGGGTTCCAGGCTAGTTTACCATAATAAAATGTTTCTTTTTATAGAATATGGAATATTGTCAGGCAATGAAATCTCCGCGCGCAAACATTTCTTTTATGTACAGGTTTTATAACTAAACGGTGTTTTCCCTAGTCTGAGGACATTTCAATAGGGTTGCCACTCGCGCGTTAAGTAATCGGTCGCTAGGTTGCGCGCCTATCTTGCGCACGTTTGTACTAATTACGCTACTCCAGCAGTCAGTGATTTTAAATTAATAATGGGGTTATTTTAATACTTTCTGCAATAATACTAGTAAAAAGTTTGATTACCCTAAGGTCCCGTTCGTAAATCGTCTCTTAACCAAAAGTTATGTTTCATTAAAGTGGACAGCCGTAGTTTAAGAAAACAGTACGTATGTAGGTGAATATATGCTCTGCGAAAATGACTTGACAGAATAAATATTTTGCGAACGACATGGGATGTTTTGCGAATAGAACGTTTTGCCATCGGGTTATTTTGCAAAAGGGATGTTTTGGGAAAGGGACCTTATTTGTTTTAACCAAAAATTTACACTTCAGTTTTACAACATATTTACAGTCTTAACTCAGTAGAATCCTGCGGTAGTAGAGCGGTACGGAAGAGGTATGTTGAGGTAACGTAAATTGATACGAGACTTCAGTCGGGCGCTTTCTTGACTTTAACACGTGTCATTTTGACCGGTCGCTTGAGGGCCCTACTCGGAATATCATATTTTTCATTATATTTTTTTTATTTATCATATTTATTTTTTGATGAAATAAAATTCATAAAAATGGCACAAATATCTCAAATAAAAACATTAGCATTTAACATTTAGTGTTTCAAACAAACATTTTAAGATGGAACTCATTTTATAGGGCGAGAAATCGTAACTTCACCAAATCCGTTTTAACTACTGCCAACGCATTCTCATTCCTAAAAAAAAATTGTGCATGAAAATGGGGAACTTGCTTATACCTATTCGTTACTCTGAAATTACAAATATTAAATAATGAAAAGTGAAACCAATTATCCAACATAATATTTATTGCCGAACAAACAGCAAGCGAAGTACGAAGAACTTTTTTAGGCTACACAAGAAAACATTTGAAACTTCAAACCGTAAATATCAACGCCGACTAAAAAATAATAAGAAAATGTGGTTAAGTGACTAATACTTACTAATAACTAGCTTTAAACTAACAAATAATAGTAGGTAATTTTCAATTTTATAACGCTCGCTCTATGAAGTCATGCATCACTAACGGACATTTTGTATCAACCTGCAGGTAGCGACTCCGTGTTTTAAAGAGAGTTAGATACTGTTGTTCATTTACTTAATACGTAGCAATATCCTCGAGGCATTGTACCTGCGTCTTAGAACAATCACCGTCGTTAAATAGTATTCAAAATAATAGTACATGGTATCACAGTGATTAAATATCAAAAATGATAACATCATAATTATCCTGATGATAATGATAATTTATTTAATAACAATTTACATTGTGTCCAAATGTCACATAATCTACGGAATTTGATTACATTATTTCTTCAAATAAGATTGATTAAACATGCAAACATTTATAAGTTTTTCTAGCCATTCTGCTTTGTTTATTCTGAAATTCTGTTTATTTGTCCCAAAATTTACCTATCTCCTCCGTTGTTGTCCTGTTTGGAAATTTCCGGTTCTGGTCTCACGCATTGACAATTGTTTGAAATTCCAAATTGAGGCGATTATTAATATCAATTTCGACGTGGAAGCATGGAACCAAGCCTCTTTACCTATAAGGTACGGTGGTTTGGGAACCCGCAAAATTTTAAGTGTAGCCCTTCCAGCCTTCCTATCTTCGATTCATAGCACGTCTGATCTTGCAGGGAAAATCCTTAAAGCCCCGGTGGCTACAAACTGCAAGATCTCGTGCTTGGTCGAAGCTACGAATGCCTGGCTGTCTGGACCGAACCCAAATTTACCACCCACACCTAAAAGTCAAAGGGCCTGGGATGACATCGCATCCCTCACAGCACTGAACTCCCTCATAAATTCCCATTCTGGCAGAGATCGCGCCAGGTTGATCGCATCTGCCAGATGGGAATCTGGCCAATGGCTTCACGCTTACCCATCCCCAAACATAGGAACCTACATTGACCCCAACACACTCCGCATAGCCATTGGTCTCCGGCTAGGGGCCGAGGTGTGTACAGCCCACTGCTGCGCTTCATGCGGAGCCAGTGTGGACCGCTTCGGACACCACGGCCTTTCATGTCATTCTGGCGCTGGCCGCCACTCCCGTCACGCCGCACTGAATGACATCCTTAGAAGGGCACTCGCCAGTGCCAACGTCCCCGCAGTTCTTGAGCCCCGAATAGCGCGGGACGATGGCAAGAGGCCCGACGGGATGTCATTAATACCTTGGAAGATGGGCCGTGCGCTGGTGTGGGACGCCACGTGCGCCGACACTCTAGCCGCGACCTATCTTCCAACGACTAATAAACAAGCCGGTGCGGCGGCCGAGGCTAGAGAGCGTGCCAAATGTCTTAAATACAGGTGTCTCGACGCGCAATACGACTTCGTGGCCTTTGGCGTCGAGACACTTGGGCCCTGGGGAAGCGGTGCACACGGGCTCTACAAAGAGCTCAGCAAGCGTTTAAGGGAGGCGACAGGTGACCCCCGCGCAGGCGGCTTTCTCGCGCAAAGGATAAGTTTAGCTATCCAGCGCGGGAACGCCGCTTGTATCATGGGCAGCATACCGCGGGGGCCTCATCTTTATAATTTGTAATTAGTTTATATTTTATTTTAGTTCTTAGGTTTTAAGTTTATGTAGTGTTTTTTGTTAATTTTTACATTCCGTGAATAAATCATCATAGCTTTATAAGTCATACAAAATCAAAAATTTGAGTTCAATACGACATGTCATAACCAAAAAAAACGATCTATCCTCCTTATTTAAAAATAATTTAATAAAAATGGCTAATCAAATCCTGTATTTTTTTCAGTAAGATAATTAATGTACATTCCTTTGGACTTAAATGTTATTTAATTCGTCTCATCTGTCTTTGAACTATTAATGGACTTCGGTTAACTTTACAAAATGTAATCTTCATGGATCGGCCATAAGCCGCTTGTGTTCCGTAAAGAGCACTACAACTCTAATGGCGCCTTAAACAAGTTAAAATCAATTTATCTTCATGCAAATATAGAGTCTCCGTCTACAACCCTAAGTTTCTATCTCAACGTTAAACTAACTTGGCATGACCAATTTGCCGCGGAATAAACAGAAGTCATCGAGTGGTATCTCATGTAAATGCTTATAGATAGTCAACTTAAAACTTTAATCCATTTAGATGGTCTTATCTACTCAAGGTTGTACCTAACTGTACTTAAAGCGTATATTTAACTCTATTTGGCCACGTATTATGTATTCATGTGATATAATGGTTGATCCAAGTTTATTTTTCATAATTGATGGAACTGTATCATAACAGGGGGCATCGAGATAGGAGTGCGAGTTTATGACATGAGGCGCAACCGAATGTCATAAAAGGTACGCACGAGTCTATCAGAGGCTAAATTATGATTAGTTACATGCATTACTTTTTTACGAGCTAAACAGGGTATGTGCACAGTACTCGAGAAGATAAAAACCCCATAGGACAAATTCATATATCTGTAATAAATATTTCGACTTCGATTTTTGCAAGTGCATCCTTCTAATACAAATCGGATGTCAGTAGAATACCAATTACGATATTGCAATTGGCACATTTACATCGCGAGTAGTCAAAATATCCTGTGAGATTGACACGTATGCCGTGTGCAATAATTATGTTAGAAGATTGTACCTACATAATTTAATATATAGGTAACATTAGACATTGCGCAAAAGTGTAGAGTGTTTTTCATTACAATGTGTTATGATTAGACACTTATTATCATGATGATGTTTCGTATAGAAGCTTAACTGTGTCAAATAGTGTAAATTTGTGCAATTCGTGGTGGTTAAGAAGTTGTTTCTATCGGTTAAGTCATCACTAAGTAATAGGTGAACGCACAGAAATAAAAAATAAATAAATTTATGCAAACAAAAAGAAAACGACAACTTTCTGCAAGTTCCGCGCAGTCAAAGAGTCCTAGAAGCTGCCGCAGCATAGGTACGCATCAATTTAAAATTGTTATAAAAAAAGAAGCGTCTTTGAACTCCAATATTTAATATACCCGACCCTATCCAAGCACTTATTTGATAAACCATGAGCTTGTGCTATATCTTAAATTGTTTTCGATTAAAATTTCAACTCTGGGCCGAGTCTTTGATGTAAATGTACTTCTGGTTTAAGGATAATTAGGAAAAAATTATAAGCATTTGTTACTGAAATCGTAAAAGCAATGATTTTAATGCTGTCGATATTAATATAAAAGCATTTTTTTTGCATTCCATATAATACAACACAATACGTCACTGGTGCACTATGGATCATTTTCGCGAGATTTACTGTCATTTTACTACTATTACAAAACAATACAATGTAATACAATAACTCTTTTACTGATCACCACAAAACAACATAAAGAGGTACAATTCAGGAAAAGTACACACGTAGGTAAGTACAACAAATAAGTAAGTAAGAGCAACGTTTATTTCGAAAAATATGACCTTAGAAAAAACCAAAAAACACAGTTTCTTTCTTTTGATGCATTCTTTATTTTTTTTAAATTAACGAAATTTTAGTTGGTACTATATTTGACTCTTTGGCTGTCTTAGTCCTATCTTATAAGTTATAAAATAACACACGTAACTTATAACCCTTCCTTTTGGCGGAAGTCGGGTAAAACTTACGTATATAATTTTGGAGATTAACATTATATACTCGACTAAGAAATTGCTTTAAATCTTTTCGATAGTCTTACAAAGGGATAAAGTTCAAAAGAGGTGAAACAATTTCTTGGTCGACCTGGTATGATAAACGAAGTATAGATTCGTGCAGTACTCTACGAATTAAAGATGCATTGGTTTGAAAACCACTAATATTTAGTGCATATTATACATATACTACACTCAGTTCGTGGCCCAGTTGAGTAACAGCACACATTTAATTTTGAAACGAACCTGAGAGAGTTGAACCCCTGTGAACTCAATCAGCGGCGAAGATGCATCTAATCCGACAGACATTCAACTTTATGCGTAAAGACAATTTTCGACATTATACGTCAATCTGAGATATATCTAATAAAATTATTCAGTTCATTTACAATAAAATATTGCAAAATGTATTTAATTATAAGAGACATGTTCTTTTAATAATTTTTAACTAAATGTAACGTTATTATCGGTAACGTTATTATGATTTAATCTAAAAATAAATTACTAATAGTTAAATTAAAAGGGTCTTCGGGACCAAAAAAAACCACTTTTCTGACGAAAAAAAGAATATTTTTCTAATCGTTATATGATAGCCTTAAAAACATTACAGTTTTACTCATAATAATATGTCAGCTTACAAAATTGATGTGTTTTTTTAATTTCACAGCTTAAGAAGTGTTAGTGTAACAAGGTCCCTGTGTAATCTGCAAAAATAATAGCTGTGAAGAACGTTTTTATAATAATTCTCGTCCTATTAAAATATATAAGAATAATTAATTCATACTTGTACTCATAACGCTATATTAAAAAGAGAGATATGAAGTTATGTAAAACTGATTAGACCCTTAAGTTACTAAGCTTATTCTGACGCGGTCCGCTTGCATTAGGGATTTAATCATGGTCCAACTTAGCTTAATCAACGTATTACTGGGGCACCCTTTTATGGGGTGCTTGGACCCTTTATTTAATTCATGTGTGTATCTTTCTGATTTATACAACCGTGAGTACTGTGACCTTGTTGGAAAAAAGGATTTTAGCTTGGCTAAAGCACAAACACATAATTTAATTTAGTACTTACACTGGTAGGCATCTTTGCAATTCCTAGGACCCATTTGGGCCAATTTTAACACTTATAAAAACCCGACGACACGCACTTCAATGATTTTTGCGTGGAAGTGTTATAAAGTCACAAATCAGCGTTTTATATACAAATGAACAAAACCAGAAGTTGTGTTTAAAGCACTTTAGGCAACTGAATCCAGAAAATTATTGTCCGCACTGAAGGTACACTCGGCACGGACAGTATTGACAGTATTGCGCGTTTTTTTCCCTCTGAGTTTCTCTCGAATGTAACAGGAAAAGTTTACCGGTGCCCAATGATATATCATAAACGCAGACAGCAGAACCAGTGAGCTAAAGGTTTTATTTTACTTTGCTAGAAATTTATCGTTTCCCAGTTCCGGTGCTATATTTGTGGTGTACCGCTCTACCGGTGATTACTGATGTCTATCGGAAAAAATGAAAGTTTGTGGGCAAGGAAACCTGGTTATTTACATGTGAAATATAAACCCCTCAAAGGATTAAGGTACTCGAATACACCTATTTAACACTTTTAAGAAAATATAACTATATGAATATTCACAAAAATGCAGTAAAAATAAAATGTACATATTTTATAGACACAAATTTTGGAGTTTCACTATCCACTTAATGTATAAGACACGCTTATACATTAATATTTAAACGGTAAAACAATAGTAAAGATTCGAATAGAGATTATAACAAATTTTTAAACATAAATTGCATTGTTACATTGTATTTTTATATATGTGACTAGGTATGCATCTATTTAAGCACATGTCATTGTAATATGTAATACTGTAATGTTGATGTCTCTCAGAATACAGTTTTTAGGTTGACCAAAATGCGTAAAACTGAACCAAAATTCAAACAAAACCTTAGGTTAATTGTAAGGGTTCTCTGCAGCTGACTGTACCTATATCAATTAGTTTAATTTACTCTTTTAACTTTATGAAATATCATACCGTTTATGGATACCTGTTTCGGAACTTAACAAAAGCTACTTAAGGTTGAGTCAGTAGGACTGGTCCTCGAAGCGAGATTAACGCAAATAAAGCCGGCTTTAGAGATAATACTTCTGCCGGATAAGAATGTCTGCTGGAATATGCTAATACTGAGTACTGAACTCTGTGCGAGTAATTATCAAAATAACTATAGAATTTGATAAATCTATAGATAAAGTTTCACGCTTTTATAGTTAAGAAAGAATCTGCGTCGTAGTTGTTCAAGTTCGCCCAAATCAAGTCGTCTTCACTAAAAGCCACTTTTCTTAAAGAAAAACGAACTCACGAATTACCAATTAAAGGTGAGTGGAGTGAATTAGGGCACCCAGCAATATTGAATTTAGCTAGGTCCTGCTAGCGGTCGGCACACTCAAACTAATTGTCTGCCCTATTAGTAGCCAATCGAGTTACTTAGTACTCTACTTTATGTGTACGTATGTGCAGCCACCTTTTTTGAGTTATAAATCTACGTATTTGGTAAAAAGGAGTTTAAAGTTTAAGTTGCTGAAAGTTTTTCTATTGACGTTTGTATTAATAACTTAATCATAACAAACTCAAAATGAACTTAAATTAACGAAAATGGAACAAATTATCTTGCTACTCCGCGAAACCAAATGCGCAGTGTGTGTAAAAATTGAAAATGTGATTTCGCGAGGAAGCAAGGTAAATTGTTACAGTTTGCTGATATGGCAAAGTAACGTCTGGATCTAGTAGTAAAACTTAAATTAACTTTTAAGTGTTTACTTTTTACCGACTTATAGCGAGCCTCTCCCCGCTACACAGTGTTTTTTTTCCCTTAAATCGGACATGCCCTCTTTATGCGAGAATCAGATAAAACTTTTCATTTGGAATGCATGACTAAAACTCCCATGAATCTCACTTCAATAGTTTTAGAGAAAACCGTGGTCAAAGTTTTAGTTACGTTTACGGGAAGTTTTGAAAAAAAAATATCTAGTGACCAAATCGTTGCCGCTTTTTTATTCTTTATATTGTGGTTTGAAAGACCCTACGTGGAGGCATGTTGCCAGTTTTTCCCGCTGAGCTGGTGCTTTTGGGTTGCGAGATAAACCCAGTTAAGTGTTTTTTTTGTTTAATTTTTTATGGCCATGTTTTACCATATTAGAGGCTGCAACTTGCCTTAAATTCAAGATCTAGGTAGACACTAACTCCATAAAAAAAATCAAGTTCTAATTCCGCAAAACTTCCGAGATAAAACAAAAATAAAAATTTGCGGGATAGTAAAATTTTATATTATACTCGAAATTTTGAAGTGGTCATTCTTTTTGTGATGCTTTTTGTTAAGTTTACATTATATAGGCTATCTTAAAAAAAAACAAGTACTAACTGCGCATTATGTTCGAAAGAATATTTATATTGAATATTTTGAAAGACCTATGGATATAATATGAGCTGTTATTTTTTAGTAACGATAGACAAGCTATCAAATGTTCAAAGCCAGACGCTTTGTCCGTTGATAGGCAGTATGGTGCGGGAAGGAGTCCACCCTCGTTAGACATTTGTTTAAACCCCGCATATACATATTGGCCAGGAGGACACGGGGGTGAGGCGCTATGGAGCCGTCCCAGACTCATAGTGCCACTTGTCCTCAGCGGGGCTTGACCCACCCAGCTGAGGGACGTCACTCCGAGCTCCGATCGGATGACTTAATATTAGGAGGGCATGAGGGCGCCAAACCTCATGTTGGTCAGCGAGTGGCAAGTGAAGCTATGGATCACGCCATAGCCGGTCCTTCTCATGCTCCGGAAGAGACCGTAAATACGCGAGGAGTACAACTAGACCCCAAACCTCCATTTACTAGATCACGGGCCTTAGAGTTTTTTACTGAAGAAAGTAAAAAAATAAATGGACGTTCTGGGAGGCCACATGATCTCAGTAAGTCGGAAAGAGTTTGTTTAACAACACTGGGTATTGGGGATATTTTGCAGTCTCCACTTTCTGAATCTCAAGACAAAATGTTGACGACAGCTATTGGCCTTTTCATTTGCAATGCCGAGAAAAAATTCAAAGAATGTAAAGCCAATATGACCTATTTCAAAAAAAAAACATAAGGAGTGGTTATGCCAACCATTTGCATATGATCTACCTAAAGATTTACTCGCATCAAGAAACTCTGAATCCATCAATTTAGCTCCCTGTTCTTCAGTCGATACTCCTGTTTCAGAGAAATTAAACCAAGAGCTTGTAATGTAAACTTAACCAACATCACAAAAAGAATGACCACTTCAAAATTTCGAGTTTATCCCGTAAAATTTTACTATCCCGCAAATTTTTATTTTTGTTTTATCTCGGAAGTTTTGCGGAATTAGAACTTGATTTTTTTTATGGAGTTAGTGTCTACCTAGATCTTGAATTTAAGGCAAGTTGCAGCCTCTAATATGGTAAAACATGGCCATAAAAAATTAAACAAAAAAAACACTTAACTGGGTTTATCTCGCAACCCAAAAGCACCAGCTCAGCGGGAAAAACTGGCAACATGCCTCCACGTAGGGTCGTTCAAACCACAATATAAAGAATAAAAAAGCGGCAACGATTTGGTCACTAGATATTTTTTTTCAAAACTTCCCGTAAACGTAACTAAAACTTTGACCACGGTTTTCTCTAAAACTATTGAAGTGAGATTCATGGGAGTTTTAGTCATGCATTCCAAATGAAAAGTTTTATCTGATTCTCGCATAAAGAGGGCATGTCCGATTTAAGGGAAAAAAAAACACTGTGCGCTACTTTGTCCGCATAGTATTTTTATTTTACCAGCTAATTTTTACCCCTTTTAATCGCCTTAATGGTGGTATTTCTAAAAATCATATTTAAATGCACCTCTACACTCCCTCAAAACAAATGTCAGTCAGTCAGTCAGGAAACCTTTTTATGTGTAGATAGATAGCAAAAGCGTTCTTAGTGCTACGTAGCAGTATAACTTGGTAGTAATTTTTTCCCAACATTATTTACATCACTTTGAAAAAAAAAATTGATTTTGAACTAGGTACAGCTTGTGATATTTGTTCCAAATACTGATAAACACACATAGATAAAGTTAAACGGACAGGCACAGAACAAACATTTAAGGCCATCACGCTAATGGTATTGCATGTTTGAATCAATGGTGCGCCAGGTCATTACTACCTGGGCCAATCGACCAATCCGCTTAGCTTAACATTGTGCAAGTTGCAGAACATTCTCTAAAATTTAGAAATCTTGTCAAGAAATCATTGAGTATATTCTCGATAACATTTCAGAATGTTTTGTTCTCATAAAAAAATAAGGATTTACAATTAGAGAAGTTTTATTTTGGTACAATGCTAGCTTAGGCTGAATAATAATTGCAGTGTGCGAATAGCAATGAAAATTGCCTATTAATTAAATAAACACTCGTAAGAAAATTTACCAAATGACACTGAGTAGAACGAAATGTGGCGTCTTCCGCAAATGTGAAAAGAAATCTTTGTAGGTAGTAAAATTTATCTCCAACTTTTTAACTCCCTTGAAGGACGAACTTCAAAAATCCTTTCTCAGCGGATTTTTGCGTAACAAAAGAAAAATACTGTCCCAATTTTATGTAATTAGCTTCAGCGGTTCCGGCTCGGCGTTGATGAATTAGTAAGGACATGTTATTTATAAGTATTTTTAGAAAGGTGCCTTACTGCCTTCGTTCAGTCCCAGCACCCGTATTTAGTGATATGTAAATACAATTTTGTAATTTTGATGTCATCAAAAGGCTATTACGTGCCTCTAAGTAATTTAATTATTACCTTTATTTATTTACTGTTTCTTAATTATTTTCAATCTGGAGTTTAATTTGAGTATAAAATGTTACCCCTAATGAAACCTCGGCTCGGTTTCATACAAGTGTGGGTAGATGTGGGTAGACAAGCTCTCAGAAATAACATTACAAGAAAATCATTTGTTTTGTTTACGATCATATTTAGATATCTATTTATGGAATTAATGAAATAAGTAAAATCTGATGGAACATCAACTCGTTATATTCAGGGGTTTAAGGCACAAAGACAAGGCTAAAAATTTCTTTGAACGCATACCTAAAGTGTACAGATAGTTGTAGTATACCTACATAAAAAACAAACATACTGGTCGGCTTAAAAACCTCCTTCGTTTTTCGTCGGTTAAACGGTAGAAAATATGATTAAACTTTTTCTTCCAATATATATAAAATCCTTTTTTTGGTGCATCATTGATGCCAATTAAATTCTGATCGTCTGTACACAGTCCTACATACATACCTAACAATATGAGAATTTTCTTTTATCCTTTTTTACACTGTATGGCATGGTTTCTCGTAAAATACTTCAGTCAGGTGTTGTCTTTATCTGTCATTGCGACGTTTGCCTTCAATTAATTTGAAAGCAAAACACACATTTACATTTTATGACAGAAACAGGTTTAAAATATTTTAGTTAAATGCTATGGGAAAGCTTTGAATAAAGGGGTTAGTCTTGGATACTGATGTACGAGTACCGAACTAACTTATTTTCGGATTTAAAAGTAACAAAGTTTTGTGTTTTTCGGTACTAGTGCGTTTTTGGAAATTGTTTTATGCGTGGTGGCAGTCTGTCACCAGTAACCAACACTCTGCGATAATACTCTTCTGCAAAAGAATTATAGAATATAATGTTTTCAAGAGACTCACCGTGACCACCACATGGAAATCACAAGTTTAATAAATAACCATCAACACTAGCCCATTCTACGGCCGTTTTGCTTCTCTGTAAAAGATCCTCAGGTCTAAATTATACAACCTGCACCGACCTCAACCCCTTGCTTCGTCTTTTCAAACATCATTTTTAAGCATCAACCGTGGAAATCTATTTATTACCACACTAGACTATTAGTAAGTTTTTAATACACAAATATTTTAAGTTCTGTTAAGTTAAACACCAATGAAATTGCACCTAGTTATTGCGAATATTAACTACCGTAAATGAAATAATATATAATAACAGAACATAATATATAATAACAGGATTGTTTTCAATTGTAAACAAAAAAGGAACATCGGTTTATTATTTTCTGAATACCAGGTATTTGTCCATTTCTGAAGATTGAAATTCTTGCTTCTCTCCGAAGTAAGCTGAACACGTGGAATAATTATTTAACATCGCCTTTTAAGTAGATTTTGTGATTTGGTGCTTCTATTTGTAGAAAATCAGAGTTGTTTTCTTAAAATGTAATTACCTCGTGTTTCTCCTAAGCCAACATTATCCTTTAATTTACGCCAGTAACTGCAAACGGAGAGACTTACAAAATAAATAGTGAATACGTTTTAACATTACGAAATTAGGTTCACGACAGTACCTACTGCTTCTCTGTTATAAAATAACAAGTCTTGTAAGTGTTTGTAGACATATAAATTAAAAGTTGCAGTGATAAATGCGTTGGGTACACATGATAGCTACAACTATAGCATGAGTTATTGCTTTTGGTTATTTGGATTAAGCGTTTCTATTCGACTGCTATTATTAGTTCCGGTTTTTAAATATTTTTTAACAGGACTTCCAAAATATGCATATTCGTATAAACGTTTTTGTATGCAATTCAACCACAAAAAATGCAAAACCAGTATCAATAAATGATCCAGTCGGAAGTAATAAAAAAATATCAGTGCCTGCTGATTACAAGAGAAATTTCGGTCGACCGATTCCGCAACGGTCCGGTGTATTGAAGCCAATCAAGGCGCGCATTCTCGGATGGGGATCGAGCTTTGCAAATACTCCGATGTAGGTTACGACCAGATCATGGATATCGATACAACGAAGGGTGGTAGTTGTAGACCGAACTTAAGTTACATTTGAGCGGCGATTAGGTGATCAGTGCTAAACTCGCAAACGTCATCTCAAGCTCGCACTTTATTTATAAACGAAGCTTGAGTTCAGGTTCTTGAGTACGCGATCGGTGAGGCGACGTCAAACCTAGGACAGATATAAAGATACATATACAGGGTGTCCCAAAACCCTTCAAAAAAACATATACAGCGTGATAGAGTGAGCGATTGCGAACAACCCTATGTATTTTGTTTTCTGTTTCGTTGTGTTTGAAAATTTCGATTAAAATTAATAAATTTTACTTGCTCTTAGTGCCTCTCCACCTAAATATAACAGATGCATGTAAAATGTCATCATTGTATTACGTACCTCCTTGCAACAGCAAGCATAGTGTCATTCGGAGCAAAAAAATTAAACATAGAGTGAACGAATGAACAAAGACCTAACAAAGACAAACTCTTATCGTCTATTGTCAAGCCGCTGTCAAGCGGATTCACATCAAAATATTTTGCTATTATTGTTGGTTTAAATTTTGCGTGAATATTGCTACTTTACGAATTGGTGACTTTGTTAAAAACAAAATAACTTAAGTGTTTTTATTTGCTTTGCATGGAAGTCACTTACAATACCGAAAATAAGCAAGTTTTATGTAGATTAAATCGGTAGAATTGGCGGTGCTTTAATCTTCAGTTTCTCTAGTCCTTAAGGATTTTGAGTACCTATTATACATTGGCCAATGGTTGTTACAGTACTCCATAAGTTATCATTAAACGGTGTCGAAAAGATGTCTCGTCAGTTGGCGTCAATCCAATGCCGTTTTAAGTATAATAATCATGTTTTGTTGAACGAGCGTGGCAATTCTGACTTTCGTTGCAGCCGTATGATAATCAGCGTTATTGTATCCATACGTACGCAGTAAAAAATACCCTTCTGAGGTCTCAGACACGGGCTGCCGTATCATAATCATACTGCTACGAAAACCATACCGAGGTGCGAGCACCACAGAGCTTACCTGTCGATGAGAGAACCTGGCGATCTAGACGTTTCTTTGTTCAGGGATATTTCGAAACGAAGATGAGAGTAAAAGGGCGGCTGGTAGACAAGAACGAAAAGCTAATAAGCCTTTAAATAGTGACTACATAGAAACCAAAGCTAAGAACGCCTTATCATACTTGCAGACACTGTTGGAAGGGATTAATTAGACATTGTAGGGAAATATTAATAAAACGGATCACTCACGTATTTTTACGTCGAGAAATGCCCGACATGTTTCGAACCAGTCCGTGGTCCTATTGTAGGGAGTGAAGAAAGTGCGCATGGTGGAAGCCTCGAGCAACTGGGTCCGGTGCACATCTCCCGTAACTTCATCCCAAAGACAGATGCCACCATGGGAAGATGGCTACAAAGTTGTAATTATCAGGAACTATTTAACCGCATTACCAGTATTAGCTGTGCATTTTATTGTAAACGAAAATATTTGTATGTATAATTAAATGAATAAAGTCTAAGTTTCAATTTTATTCACATGCAATTGTGCAGATATCTACATATCTGAAGTAGAGTATTGTAAGAAAAGAACACGTTTGCTGTGTTTTTGTAAGTATGCTTTTGAGTTTGTAGCTTCGTAAGGCTGCCTTTCCACCAGAAATGTGCTACGCTACGTTGTTATGGATGCGTCTGATATCCACCAATCATGTTCATTGGTCCACATAGCATAGCACTGGTGGAAACGGGTTCAAATAAGCTATGACTTTTATATGGAAAGATGCGTGCTATGGATGCGTCCTACGGATGCGTGCTATGGATGCGTGCTAAGGATGCGTGCTATGGATGGTCGCGAGTCATGTAGTAATGCCAGCGTCTCCCCCTCACCGCGCTACCGCTCCGCGAGCCCCTATCGATACATCGCATAGCTCGAGCTGCACATCTTCCTCGCACAGCTTAGTATTGGTGGAAACGGTCACACAGTTTCGTAGCGTAGCTTTCACGTCTTCGCAGCATAGCTGCATAGTACATCTCTGGTCGAAAGGCAGCCTAGGCCCAATTAAATAAGTCAGTTTTAATGCCGTTAGCTTATTAAAACGCTAGCTAACTAACAAAGTTTAAAAACTCTCGTGATCATAATATGTCTGCCATAACTCTCTTAAAATTTAAATTTTGTCACAGCATTTTGTTGCAAGGGCAATAAGTATTAAATATGCTAGAGATGTTTATCAAAAGCTGGCCCTCTATCTTTGTTTTTAATGACTTTTCAAAATACAGAAATATTATTATAATATCTTTAATTTTCCTGAAAACACATTTATTGGTTAGAATCGGTGTATATCCCGTGAAATATTAAAACATACGGACACAAATCATATCCTTGTTTTTGATTCTGAAAGTATTCTCAAAATTGGTTAAGTTTAAGAGGAGGTAAAAGGGGGCAATAAAACACAGTTCTGCACCATTTAATTAACATAATTTACTGCTTAAGGGCAACTGTTCTTTTCGTGCTTAGACAATATTACCAATCAGGTGCAGTGGCAAAAAAATGCCACAGGTTTAATGGTAAAAGCAGGGTTTAGTATTGTGTGATAGTTCTTTTACTAACATATAGCGTTGCGGAGGCGTCTGTGCAACCTTGGCCCTCGCCATCGACATCGGGCGGAGGCTCGGCGACTGGTGGCCGCGGTGGCTAGAGAGCTATTGCGGTCACCAGTCGCGCGACGTTTTAAACCAGACCCAACGTTGTAGACGTTGTTGCCCGCAGGTCGGCTGAGCCTCACGAGTCGTTCACGCTTATTTTGGGTGCTCCCGTGCCCATGTACTGCCTTTACTCACTGGCTACATCATAAATCTGTGCGCTGATAAAAGTTGCTGCAGCCGGTCTACGGCCTCCAACACTGCTGCGCTTATATTCATCACTGAAGGCAATTCTAGTATGCGTCGCCCGTCGGGCTACTTTACTTTAAGTGGAGTATGAACCCAGCGCTCTCCATACAAACAGTGATAACGTTTTCCACCCTTTAAAACTTAACTTATAGCCACGATTGTTTAATATAATGTCATTATGCCCTGTAACTTGGTTTGTATGTTTTGATTTTTAAAATATTCTTAATAGTTTCAAAAATATTCACGGTTTATTGAAAACAAAACTCATAAAATGTAAAAATTGACAAATCTTTGAAAACTAACAAAATCTAATTACGACATAGGAGCTGAAGACGATTGAAGTTGATGAGCTGTGACGAGAGCATCTTTCATGTGGCCATTATTTCCAATAGGAACATTGTATCTACTCATGTCCTAGGTGGAACATTATCTGCATATGTTTCGCAGTAAATTAAATACCAAAATTCCTCACTGGAACTCAATCTTCTTTTTCTGATTGTTAAAATCCGATCCTTTTTGTCCCACCTTCTGTGATCCTTTTTGCCCCAGAGGTAGGTCGAATAGATATTAAATCATGCAAAAAAAATTAAACAATGTATCCAAAATCAGACTTTTGTATGTAAAACTGTATAAGTACTTTAAACCGTACTCTAAAAGAAGTTTAACTTAGTAATGTTACAAATAAAATTATCTGACAGGAAATCAGTTCCGTGTAAAAAGTTACTTTCGTGTGTTTTTGGCACCGCGACTGCGTACACTCGCACTGGTGCAAGATAGCAAACTTCTCGAAGTGGCATGCGTACTGACTATGCAGCCCTATCCTACTGCAATAACTCCACATTTAAGAAGCGCTTAGTTTTGATTGCAGCTGTGGTGGACCTTCTTACCCACGGACCTATAAGCCCCACCCTACCCTAGTGCGTAGCCATCAGGGCAGCCTGGGGGCATATTTTATATCTTTTCCGCTCAAGCAAGACGCAGCTGCCCATCTAAAAGAATTTCTCTACATGCCGTAGGTCACAATTGTTACTTAGTGGGGCATACGAGGCCCAATGGCCCCGCCCAATGTCGCCGCTGATGGCATTCTTCCTAAAACTGACACGGGGCAATTGCCTGCGCATTTGAGGGTAGGACTGCGTCGCCTACAAAAACTTGCATCTTTGCAACGAGCCTGCGCTTACTGCAGCGCCGAACGCACGGCAAAAAACATGCTAGCACAAAGCATCCTAGTTCTGCACCCTTAAATGCATCAACAGTACTAACGTCGTCGAGGCCCTGCTCGTCTTGTAGAGGGTCCTAATGCGCTGCACTTTTTTAACAAATAACCGTAATTAGCCGTACGGTGCAGTGCGTAATAAGTTCGGAACGTGTCGCTGTGAACTCAACATTGACACGTTTGTAAAATAAAACAATTTTATTCAACCTTAGACTACCGTTTGAGAGTATGAATAAACAATTTTAAAAATGTTTTTGGTGTTCTGGTCAACACATTAGTCTCAAACGCATAAGTGCATTTTTCGTGCTTGCATGCTTACTGCATTGGAAGCGTGTTCGTTTGTTGGCACCCTTTGCAGTCAAACCTGGGCCATTGCCTTGAAACGCACAATTAAGTTTGGGGTAAGCCACATAATCAATTTTAGTAACAGCTGATTGCTGTATTACCTCTACATGTTACAAAGCGCGCGAATATTTCCGGTAAGTATGCAGCTGTACGCGTTAAACGCGCTAGTTTTTATCGTGGACATCCAGCGTATATCCTTGTCTATAACTGTTTAGTGTATGCAAAGGAGGCTAGATCTTACTTGATGTCCGCTTTAAACAATAAATTGCGTACACAATCTTTTTAATAGCTTGTTGAACTTTTAACCTCCCTTGTAATATTCATATTGAACGTACTTTTCCGTTTCGATTATCGGAAAAGGAAGGGAAAGTTAAGGAAGAAGGAACTTAAGGTAGAAGTTAAAAAGGGATAGCAAAATGGTGAACTGTATCAGAAAGGCTAATATGCGCCTCAAATTTTGTCCCCCATCAGTCATGCGCCTCTTTCACCTCGGCTTAGAACGAGACGCAAGCTCATCGTAGCTACGAGTATGAGTGCTAATCATGCAGTTTGAGACAAGTGAGCAGCAAGTAGTTTTTAAACGTTAGCACGTTTGTTTATGGTTATTGATGTTTGAACGAACGAATGATTTAGATTTCCTAACATTCATTTTAGAATCCTATTTCAATATGATTAGTGTTGAAAGCTGAAGGTCTAAAATTGTGGCCGACTTCGAAGAACTGTAGAAATGACGTTAGAGGTAATCCCTTGTAAAGCTGGGAGGCACAGGGAGCAAACGTGTTTCAGTGCATTCGTTTTTTTGATCCCACGTCGTCAAAAATTAAAATAATCAAAAAAGAAAAATACAGGGTTGCTCGTAATCACTCACTCTATCTCGCTGTATATGTTTTTTTGAAGGGTTTTGGGACACCCTGTATAGATATAAAATATTTTATTCTGCGGCCAAATATAATTATGCCATAATCGAACAAATCTTTACGTTTTTTAAGTTACAACATTACAGTATAGTGAGAGTTATCAATGTCATTGTCATTTATAGTGTTTTTTTTTTGTTAATAATTTATTGTCTTACTAACATTAGTCAATAAGTGTTTATGTAATTTTACTAACAAAATGAATGAAAGTCTGAATAAATGAATTTTATATATATTGTCAGTAATGGTTTACTCCTGCGCTGTGAAAACTAAAACTGTTTGACACAAACGCGTAACCGCCACAACACTGCGCGGCACTCTTAAGACCTTTTGGTCTAGAGCTGAGATGTTAAGCCGGGTTTAAGCTTGATTACCGTTATGAATCTGGATTAACGCTGTATTTGGATCAGAGTTCAGCCAGAACTCAGCTTAAATACTTGACGCTGACTTGGTCTAAGATCTTGAACTTGATTAGTACGCGCTTGTACTTGAGTTCGGTCTATAACTACCACCCTAAGGAACCAACAAGTTCATCCAAATATCGATAAGTTCGATAACCCTGTTCGTGTATAGCAATTTACTTGATACATATTTATTTGTTTGGTTAGGTTTTTGGTTCCCGACCGAATGATAACATGAATCAGATCAAAATCTGTCAGCACAGCCACGACTTATGTTATCGATATCAAAGTGATCAAGTTGTTAGGAAAAAATAACAAGGTGTAATGGAATATTTTGTCATGATAAAAAGACTTTTCTAGCGCATTCTATTATCGGTTTAATGTAAACCAAATAAGGTTAAAATTAAAACAAGGAATGTTTCACGTGGTTCAAATGTAACCAGCTAAGCGCGGGTCCGACTCACGCATCCAACGGTTGTGTAACACCACAAAATTATTTTAATTATTGTATATTTATCAAAAACAACAGTTAAGAGGACAAACAAAATTGTTTAAATTGTAGCTTAAAACCTTAATTAAAATGAATCAGAGTTATCAGCACTTTTGTTTAATTACAGCATACGAACTAAAAATACAAACTACAAATTTTGGAAAAAAATACGCCATATAAATCGTTTCTGTTGTTTTATTTCATTATGTATAATATCATATCAAAACCATGAATATTAAATTGACCGTCTTTGATTTTTATCCCTAACTAGCTGACCCGGCGAACTTTGTTCCGCCTTAGACGCCATAAATGAGCAGATTTTTGATTTTTTCTTTCATAAGAACCTTCTCCTGATAATAACGAACAGAACAAAAAAAGAATTAGCGAAATCGGTCCAGCCGTTTAGGCGTGATGTCGTGACCAAGGGAAATAGGGATTCATTTTTATATATATAGATATATCCACTTTCCTTACTTTTCGCATTGTGAGTTGTAATTCTTAAACTATTTCCTGTCATATATCGGTTATCTCAATCGCAACCAAACAATATAGAATAGACTATCGCATTGAACTGAACTCCACAGACAATAAAACAGTAATTTTATCGTTGATTGTCACAGAAAGCTAAAGGTGTAGTTTGCGAATCCTTGGTAGGTTATTAATCTTTTGCATGTAAATATTTATCGAGATTGAAGTAATGCGTTACGCCGAATACTTACAAAATAAATTTTCAAACCTTTAACAAAATATATTTGATTCCTTTTTAATACCGTAGTTAACTAACAGTTTCACGATTCGTGCTTCGAGTCCTGCCATTGCCGTAATTTTTCTTTGTGTTGTCATTGCCATACAGGTGGCAGGAAGGCGCTTGTTGCATGCCGCTTCCAACCGATCACTTTGGAAATCCATGGAGGAGGCCTATGTTCAGCAGTGGACTTCTTGTGGCTGAGATGATGATGATGATGTCCTTGCCATTAGTGGCAAACAAATAAGTACTCGGCACGTCAATTTTGACAATGGTATATTTAAATTATTGCTTTCTGTGTAGATTAGTGTTTTCTTTTAAGAATCTTTGATATAATTAGCTTGTGTTATGCTGGACATTTAATAAGACGATGATTAATTGTTCCGTGGTCGGCAGCAAAAGGCAAGCAACGAAGGCATAATACGGGTACGCACTAAACTCCTTCTGAGCGACAAGCTTGCCGACTTTATTTGTCCAATTTATTTACCTCCAGAACATACTATTTTCGAGAGATTAATAGCATCAAAACACCGTCTGTTAAACCATGCAGATTCTGGTATTCTCATGGCCAAGCTTAGAGAATTTTACAGCATCACGGATCTCAGAAAGCTTGTCAAATCGGCAATATCCAAGTGCATATCCTGTAAACGCTACTCGGCAAAGCACGCAGAAGTACCAGCTGCACCGCTACCCCACGATAAAGTTAAGTCTGCAGCAGCCTTCGAAGTCACAGGTGTCGACTGAGCTGGGCCGCTATTATTACTGTCTGGAGGGAAGGTGTGGATAATTTTATTTACATGTGCAATTTAGGGCTTTACACTGGAACTGGCAAAGTCGCTATCAACGAAGTCATTTCTGATGGCTTTACGGCGGTTTATTGCGTGACGTGGAAGAGTGGATACAATCTATACAGATAACGGCACCAACTTTCACGGAGCTGATAACCAGTTGAAGACGTTGAATTGGGTTGAGATAGCATCATATTCCAGTGTGCGAAATATCAAATGGAAGCTAATCCGTCAGCCGCTCCATGGTGGGGAGGACGGTGGGAGCGTTTAATACGCTTAGTAAAAGAACTCCTTCGGCGCAATCTGTATAGTAGAACCGTAAGGTACGAAGAATTAGAAACTGTGCTCTGCAATTGTGAGGCCTTTAACTGACATCGGAGACAGTACGGAAAATTTAAAACCTCTTACAGGGGTAAGAGGTTTACAGGCAGGGACCTGCTTTCTACAAGGTCCTGCTAGCAGTGAAGTTCCCGACTTGGACTAGATCGACCACGACGGTTTAGATAATCGATTTAAATACTTGCACAAGTTGAGAGAAGACCTGTGGGACCGTTTTAAGAACGAATATTTTCTTTACTAGTAATTTTGAGGTAGACGATGTCGTATTAATAGAAACCGAGGCAAGGCGTATTAAGTGGCCTTTAGGTGTAATTTTGGTGATTTTCAAAGGGAACGATGGAAATTGCAGGGTGGCAAGAGTCCATACAAGTGATGACGTAGTACACAAGGCCATATCAGCGTCTCTTCCCGATTGAGATCACGTCTAGTGAAATGACTAATGAGATTAATGAGTGAACTTGAGTGAAGTGATACGTAGTGGTTTGTACTTCTCCAAAGGTAGGAGGATGTTACAAACTTGTTATTTTTGTCTATGTTTTATTTATTCTTATTTTATAATTTGACTTGTTACTTGTCACTTGTCCCGAGATAAAAATTACATGGATTTTGAAGAGCTAAAACTATAATTTATTTCCAACAGTTTCGTAAATAACAGTTCAATTGTGTCATATTTAAATTGGTTAACTTCGGATAAGCGCATAATACTATGGGCTGCAGATATTTGATCGATATGAAGAGTTTATCTGGAGCACCTCCTAGTGCTCATCAGCTTTTTACATGCCTTTATAAGATCTAAAGATTAGTTAGGTCAGATTTAGAGGGGAAGGGAATCTTTTGTAATTAATCTTAGCACTATTTTTCATCCAAATTAATTAATGTTTTCAGAGCGATACAAGTGTAATTTTAAATGTAGACTAAACACAGCTACAAAAACATTCATTCGTATTCTGTACTAAGCGACAGCATACTGTTACATATTCATTTTTCCAACGGATAGATGTTTGCGGGCTCCGGCTGTACAAATACGGATTAGGGACAATTTTCATAAGCAAATAGAGAGCACACCGGCGCCTTTACGGCAAACAAGGGGGTTTGGCGCTTTTTGCTTTTTTAAGCTCAGGTGTGAACGCTTGCTGATATTATACGCGAATCTCATCATACTTCACCTAGGTAGCAAAGCACTTCGAAGGAAACACTTTTACTGCAGAATTATAGCTACGGTAAAACATTAATGTTCGCTACGTGAACCGCGTTACTTTAATTACCACCTTTGTCAATTTGCGTACCGTACTGGTAAATATGTGCGACAGCACAGCCATAAATCGTTACAAAAACTTCATTAGGGCCTAGAAAAGGCCCAAAATAAATATTCATGCATGTTTCATACGTCCGTCAAAACAACTTTATATTCCAATCCATTGCATGAAAAATCGCGTGCAAACTGCAATAATAGCAAGCACTAAGCTACCGACATGACATGCAAAAAACTAAAGCGATTTAGAAACACCCGCCTGGTGGCACAAGCATCAGTTACTATCAACTCTTAAAAATCCATGATAGGAACGGTAAAACTGTCGTGGTAATACTATATGTACCTACTAAATATGAAGAAAGAATGTAGTAATTTCTTAGACAATCTGCTAGAAATAAGGCCAAGACGTAACATTAAAGGAAAACACAAATAAATTTTGGTTGTTTTAACTTTTAGTAAGCCACGAAAACTAATTTTAGTATTTATTGAACAAGTAAAAAATATTGAACAAATGCGCCTAAATAAGAATAGTTACAATTCGTAAACTAAAGTTAATGCAAGCAGAAGTCAATGGCACCGGCTCTGAAATAAATCAAGTCACACTTGTCACAGACGTACCATAACTTGTAAGTTATGCGGCTATCGCGTGCGTCTGAAATGGGGGATTTATGTAGACAGGGTATGAAAGCAACGGGGGTTGACCGCAGTTTGATGGGGGATTAATCAGATCCATTGGTCCTCGGCAATAAGCAAAAACGAACTATAATATCTAATTACTAAAAAAGCTTGACAGGTTATTGCTATTGTCATGAATACAGACATAGTAGTAGGTAGTAAGAAAGTTCTGTAGTTGTCAGACTGTGGACATCGTTTCTTATCTTCTCAATATAATCATTATAATAAGGCAGTTATATGAATGTTGGCGCCAAGCTATATATTTGGTAGGTATTTTCATGGAAATGGTAGGCGAACGAGCATGGAGGTCACCTGATGGAAATCACCTCCTGAGAATTGCTGATCCGTTGTCGCGCTGCTGGTCCCCTTTCCCCCTAGGTCTGGCCGTGGTGCGCAAATGATACCATTTTGTTGAGGTGATGAAGATAAAGAAAATACAATACAAAACAAAAAATCTTTAAAAAAAGCCTTATTTTTGAAAAACACCTACAAATATACACTACCGTTCTAACGTATTTTTCGAAATTAATATTATAGTGCAAAGTATTAAAAAACAATCATACGAACTTATATTACTATGAATAGGTTTCTCACTAAAGATTCAAAAATTACCGCCCACGAAGGTATAGCTAAGAAATATAAGAGTCACATTTGCATGCTATTGCAAGGTAGGTGCTGCCCAGACGTTTTCAATTTGATTGTGATACTAACATAGGTACTATTATCATAATGCAATGGACCATTACTAATGGTGATATCGTAACCAGCAGTTTTTAACTTGGTTGCCCCCCAAAAGTAGCAGCAAATATGTATACGCACATACATGTCTTTTCAACCTTACATTATGAGGTATAACGTTATTTTGAACCATAAGTCGACCAATTATAATTTACGTCGCATTGAAATACTAGTATATATTACAGTATAAAACAACGCTCACTTCATTTTTGGCTTCGTTCCAAAACCATTACAAAAGTTTCCGAGCAGCTAAGTAGGCCAGTAATAAAATATGAAATTGGGCGAAATGAAAACTGCGTTATTTTGTTACAAGGGTCAAGGGATCGTCTACAAATTAAGCAGAGCTAAGATAATGGTAGAAGACTAAAAACACAGTTTTATAAACAGTGCAATAGGGAATTACTAATTTAGGTTATAGTTTCGCCAGATAATTTTTTTTCATAATGCTCTATGCTGAATCTTCAACTTTATTTTTATAATCACTAGCTGCATTCCTTTTCCTTTTCTTTTTAAATGTGCAAAATATATTAAGACGAAGGTTTTTAAAGTAATATAATCTTGTTCACTATAAACTTAATTGTAGAGCGCATGTCCACTACCGTTGTTTAACTAACAAGCATAATCGCGATCTTGTTCGAAGTTTCTTGCTCGATTGACAAGTCAACAGCTGGTATCGCTTACCAGTCCCCATCGCTTATAAAAAGGACACCTAATACTATGGCAATTGTACGATTATTTTTTATTAACCATGCAACGTTTATGATTCCGATCGTTATTTATTACGATTATAAAGCATTGTACTATATTTTATTGGATTATATTATTTTTTTATCATCATCATCCTTCTAGTGCATTTTCTCGTTTCTTAATTCCGGGTACACCATGACCATGATCCCAGTGACTACCATCTGACCTCCGAACCCCTGTTAGAGAGAAACTAGACCGACAGGATCATGGTCACCGTAAGAGCTTTAGTTACTACGTACTTAGGTAATGTAAAGTCAACTAATTTGATTCATAGGCCACTGTGGAACGTAGTCGCAATGTGTCATCTGTGGAATATTATGTCATTTTTTCAGAAGTCATTATGCCGTTTATTGAGAAAAGGTTCTACAGTTGCCTATGAAACAAATTGATTGACTGTACATACCTAATTTTTAAGTTTTGTAATTTTTGCTGCTTGTAGTCCTTGTAAAAAGTACGGGCGGTTGCGATTGCTGAACAAAAACTAAGATAGGTGATTTAACAATAATCAAAAGGATAACCTATCGTCGATCGGAGAGAACTTTACGGGTGTATAAATTAAATTGATCCTAAATCCACAAAGACCTTCTGACCAGTGTGACATTTTGAGTCTCATTCCTGAGACCGGAATTTGATCGAAACTATTAACATCAGTATTTTTTCACGTTTTGCAATTTGTAGGTGTTCGAATAAAATAATCTTAGTGGTTTATATCGTAGTATAAACAGTCTAAAGTGTTTTATATTAAATTATGAAGTAAATTTAACAGTTGTTACTTATTAACTACCCGAAAAAACGTAGGCAGTTAATGGTTATTGTTGTGCGGTAAAAACACCGTAGAAGCTTTTTAATCGATGTCTCCCTAATTTTTATTCTAACAGAATTTTTAGATGGTAATGGCAGCTTTAGATATTGAATGCCAGAACCTTAAAACAAAACCATCACAAGATTTTATGTACTTGTAATAAATTGTGCCTTCAAAACAGGTTCGCCCGTTGTTTCTAATTTCCAAATTTAGACAATCGACCGTCACTCCTGTTGCTAACTTTGGCAAAGACAGTTGGCCCATCAATCTTTTTCAATGCCCAAACCTCTTTAACGGTTGAACAGATAAGGGATGAAAGGCATTCGAGGAATATTAGAGACACTATTCTGTAATTCCGCTGAGAATTTGTTAACAACTATCAGTCTTGTTCAAGAAGTGATTTGTTGTTCGACTGTTATGCTGTTTGTTAGTAAACGAAAACAACTTCAAGTTCATTTAGTATTGCGAGCACTTAACCCTCTGGAGAAGTCGTCCACTCGACAACGTCGACAACTCATTCATTGCTTTAATATGAACTATAAACTAGCAAGTACTCAAGTTTTTTAGTTATGGTTCTCCGACCATCGACTTAAGGTACCTTGATGATTATATTTAAATATTCTGAGCTGGTATTAATAATCAAGCCACAATCCGAAGAATCACAAAATTATAAGTCATTTAACTGAAGCAGCACATTTCCTTTTAACGAGAGTTCTTAAAGTCGCCTACCTTAATTTTAAATATTCAAATAAAGAAGCCATTGTAATCTTTAAATATTATACACAATAGTATTTTATGCAACTGTTGCATAATGAGGGATCTTAAAACACGAGTGTGGTTTTATGAAACGAGCGTCAGCGAGTTCCATAATAGGATCGCACAAGGGTTTTAAGACCTAATTATGTACAGTTGCTTACATTACTTTATCATAAGTACTCTATGATGGGTTTAGAAGCCATAGGGCAATGACCTGCATTGCTACTAGCTATTAGTGCTAGGTACTTATTAAATATCTATAGACTGTACACATTAAAATAATGTTATAAAAAATGAATTTGAACAAATATAGAAACAAATTAGAAAAATTCTCATAATAATATTGGTTGTTATAATGCTGGTCATTGCCTACGGTTTCTGAACGCATTATAGAACATTTATGATATGTGTAGATAAAGAGATTTTATCTACACACATATCATAATTGCTCAATAACGCGTTCAAAAACCATAGAAAATGACCAGCATTATTACAACCAATGTTATTATAAGAATTTTCTTGTCTGTGGTAGTAGGTAAATCAGTTCTTTATTGGGTAGTATCTCTTAGTAGTCTGCGTTTATTGGTGATCACATTATCGATATCTCTGACGTTATGAATTTAAATTTGGAACTGCTGTCAAAATTCAAGTTGGTCTCTATTCTAGTATCCACAGATATTAAAACAGTTATCGATACGAAACGTCAACTCAGTATGATTTTTCAATTTAAACGCACGACATTTTGATCTCGAGAGACATGACAATAGGGACATCATTCGTTTGTCTATGATTTAAAAAAAAACGTTCTTCTTGACGGATAGATCGAACGGCCGCCATTACTAGTTTGTTGGTTTCTTGTTGTTACGGTTTTTTGCAGTTATGATATGTGTGTAGATAAAGTAATATATGCAACTGTATATATTTAGGCCTTAAAACAATCGTGTGATCCTATTATGAAACTCGCTGACGCTTGTTTCATAAAAACGCACTCGTGTTTTAAGGCCTCTCATTATATACCAGTTGCATAAAATACTATTATAATGCCAAATTCAATAGATTTATGAAAAAGTAATAAAAAGGATGCAAAAAGAATTGAGAAATCTTGCACAAGGAGAAAGAGCGCTAAGAACAGAAAACACAGTTGCACTTTATTAGTCTCTTTGTGTCTATTTAAAGAATCTTGAAGTTTAAAATATATTTTATAAACCTTATCTCGCAGGGCTCTTCTGTGAATTAAAACGTTTGTCACTAATGGGACTCCCATTATTAGAAATCCACAAGGCACGAGAATGTGCGAAATTTCCTTCTTGAAAATTAATACAGCTGACAGGAGGGGTGAAGTTTCATGTTATAAACTAAAATTTGGCAAGATGCATATAGTATTTAAAAAAAAAAGACCGAGCATAGTCTTACGACTGCTTTCTTTATCTGCTAACAAAATAATAGAGATCGTATGAAAAACCAAGTATTATTTGAATACTATGAACTAAGTTGGCTCTACATTCTTGCCCCTATGTAATGAATAAGGAGGTAAGAATGTAGAGCCAACTTACGTTGCGTAAACCTATGTCAGTTAACATGTGTTATGTCTTTATCTGTCATTGTGACGTTAACCCTAAAATGAAAAGGACGAAACATTTGTTGGTTTAAAAAGATAGTTATTTTTTATGAATATGGGGGGGTTAGTTAATTGTATAGGTTTCCAAAGAACACCACCACAAACTTAGTACCTAGCTATTGCACCATAAAATATTCAAACTTAATAACACAAACAACGTTAAATACGTGGTACAACCCAAGAGTTAAGTCCAATCAGAATGTTATGGATAAAATAACGAGTTCGACAGTCCGTGTAAATTTACGCGAAGTCGTACAATATATATTATATCTTATTAATTTCATCGTAGGAAAGATATACAAAAAAAAACTTGAATCCCGAGTTAGCCATAATATAAAAACCAATTACGACTAAAAACGCAACTTCACCGAGTCACTAATCGAGCTTTAATGCTTAAATTTAACCGTTCATTGTAGAATTAGAAATACAAAGAAATTAGAGCGCACTCAACTCTCCACTCAGTAAAAAATCGTCCTAGTGACCACAACAATCCATTTGTCTAAGTCCCGGGGAGCCTTCTGGGATTCGGGATTAATATACCCGTTTTTAGTGAACTAGTGTGAGGCGTTGTTACGCGCATGTGTTGCGGCAGAGATTAATAAGAGGACGTGAATCATGTAGATAAAAAATGTAAGCGAATGAACGTTATATTGTTTTGATAGATTTTTTAGGAGGCAAATTTAACTTGGAATGTTTTTTTAGTAACCGATTGCCGAAGCCTTTTGCATTTTGATATCTTTGTATTATATTCTAGTTATTTTACACTTCTTCTTTGACCACGTAGTAGGTCAGTAGCATGCGTAATATCTTGCTTAAACGCTCAGTAGTACATAACCCCGCATGATCTAGTAGTCTTGCTACCCATTTTTTTTCGTTTTTATTACTATTCTGTTGTATCGCAGCTTACAGTAGACAGCTTAAATCTTTATTTCATCTTCATAGAACTTCTCCTTGCCTTCAAATAAAATGAAATTAAATATAACAGTGGTGTATTTGCTATTTGGATACGAAACCTTAAAAAATAGCATTGACAAAAGCCGATTTACAAGCTGAGCCGAAAGTAAAATTTGTCGATGAGCAGATATTGTTCTTAACGACCATGGGCAAAATGCACTATAACTTAATGCCTTCAGGCGTCCGTTTTAGAATTATCTGACTTTCTTATTTCAGCGTTTTTCGTATCCTTGGCGTTACTCCAGATGCCATTAAAAAGTTCTCACTTCTTTTCCTTGTGCCTTTGTTGTAAAGAAACGGAAGGAAGATAATATAACGTCAGCAATATTTATTTACTTCACAAAGCTGACATAAATTAAAAAAAAACTTATACACGTTTTCAAGAGTCTGTTTGGAATTAGTGTAGATTTTGCCTTTTCAGAACATCTACTTAGCCAAAATAATAACAATTACGTAAAAGATAACATATCGTGACTTAAGAACAAACAAGCTGCTTTCCGTGACTCTACACTGATAAAAATATATTTATATCGAAATTATTTATTACAAATTAAATAAGCACGTAAAATAGCCAATTTAGGGTTACATTTTTAAAAACATAACCCTTCCTTTTTGGCTTTGCCGTAGTCGGGTAAAAAGAAGCGGTAGTAGTAGGAAAATTCTATGAGTAACCTAGACTTTTATTTTATTTGGTTTTTCCAAGCTATCCCACCTATATCACAAGTAACACTGTTATGGTGACTTGTTCATTATCCTTATATACCGATGATTAATATCTGACTTCGACGTCGTAAATGCAATTGGCTAGTAGATTTTTTCTTGAACTACGTAACTAACTGCACTGCTACACAGACGCCTGCCTGAACTTGATGAGCGAAGGCCAGCCCAAACCTGCCGCGGCGTCCGCTGTGTCTCCGATTTACCTAGCCTCTCAACGTTACCAACTAGATGCCACGCAGACAGAGCTGCCGCAGCACAAACTTCTTAACTTACCTAATAGCGTTACGATCGAAACATCGGGCATATTTTTGGTTTGATTTTTTTTATGAAATGGAAAAGAAGACCAGCATGCTGTTTACTTGTTGGGAATAAATAAAAGCGATATAAAGTTAGTAAAATTATGGAAATCAAAAATATAACTTCATTGTTTTCATCTGCAACTAAATAAGGTTAGGTCAGCAATGTGCTAACGATTTGCTAGCAATAATTTAAGCTATGCGTTTCCAATTGATATAACAGTACGTTTTGACGTACGCATCTGCGACGGACAGAAAGACGGAGGTGTGACTAAAGACGGAGAAAAGTTCCTTTTTGACCTTAATGATACGGAAACCTAAAAATGTATAGCGGCATCCTTTTGGTATATACCTAAATACAAAACGGCGGTCTATATAAAAGTGGTTGGTGGACGTTCTGTTCACCTCGGGAAATAATACAATAGTCATGTAGTATAACTTTTAAAGTTATAAAAACGTTAAACTAAGACACCGAACCACAGCGAAAGTAAAGTGACTGTGACATACTAAAAGCCGTCAATTTTCGGTCGATATAGGGCGTGGGGCCTGCTAGGATTGCGGTATCTAATTTTAAAGAGGGGCGGTACGTGACCATGTTCTTCATAAAATGTTATGTATGATTTATATTCTGTGATTGTAAGGTAGGTAATCAACCACTTATAATTAACCGTCTTGATAATCTTGGGAAAATGTAGGTTAACGATATTATACAAAAATAGCAAACCTGTCGATTAGTATGTCTCAAAGAAATTACAAGAAAAAATAAAAGTTACAAGTTCAAGAAAATATTTCGTTAAATCGACAATTTATGCTGACATAAAATGAAATTGTTACCAGGTAAGCCTTACATCCTGCGGATAGAAAATTGCTCCTGCACGTTATGCTATGTTTACAGACAAAGGGGCGTGATTTGTAATGCGCTAAAGCGGGAGCAAAATGTTTCTACTATAAAGCATGTGTTTTGTACAGTTAATAAAAACAAACAATGTATTAATACACTTCCTTAAGCGATACACGTAGATAGAAAGAAAGAAGAATGAAAAACATTTATTTAAGACTGTTTAACACAATACACACACATACAAACATCATAGAGAGTACAAATATGACAAATACATTTACATTTGTGTTGAATACTCGTAGAATCAAAAAGGGCCCCACTCAGCATACTGCCTCGGTATCGACTCTTGAGACCCTGAATACTAAACTAACCTAAAATAAAAACAATGACGACACGAATGAAAGTGAAATTCAACAAAAAAATTACAATTACAGCTAGAACATAAAAAAATAGTAAAAAATAACATTTTCAAATTAAAAACTGACTTCTGGTGAGCCTCGTTTACGCCGATTCATCCCTTAATTTCCCACCCTAAGGGTTATAATACTTTATCCAAAGTAAAAAGGGGCCAAACTCGAGCATGTATGTAAATTATTTATGTCACAAAAACATAACTAACCAATTCAATAAACAAAAAGATGGAAAACGGTTTACAACTGGCCGAGATACAGTACATGAAAAAAAAAGCAATATTCAGTCGAATTGAGAACCTCTTCTTTTGTAAAGTCTGTTAAAATACACTAAAGTTACGAATCACTTTTTTCCATTGATTTCATAATTTAAAATAGTGTACTTACCTTTTGCGGTCAAAGGCAATAGTAAACACGTGTACTATCAATATCAGTTTTTTTTTTCTGTTAAATAACTCTTATTTAAAATGTAGATGATTATCGCAACAGTCGTATTTAACGATTGATTAATAAAAATAGATTGAAGTCGCGATAACCGCTGCCTTCTTAGCCTCCCACTAGATCCTCTGCCTAATACTAGATTCCCCTGTTGGCACGTGCATTATAAATGCTTTGCGGATATCGCAAAGTGGGCGAATTCGACGGAATTTTATTTCCCAATACACGAAGACTGCTTGTTTCTTTTTGCTTTTATGGTTTTGTACCTTAAACCCCCTTCCCTTTTACCATTGTAAAGGAAGAAGCATTATGGTGCGACTCTGTCCGTCCATCGGTCCGTCCGTCTGGGTTAGGCATTATAAAAAAGGACCTAACAGTTATCAGCTGAATGAGCGTTAAACTAATAAAGATCTACCTCTTCGACTTTGTGCAGGAAAATTTGCTTCTGTTAGCCTAGCAAGTCCACACCTGGATTGATCTAAAAATAGGCACCCGAAACCGTTATTTTTGTCTCAATTTCTGGCTTTAATTTAGTTTATGTACGAGTATGTATCACTCAGCCAATCAGTCACAAACTCAATTACTAAAGTGGCACGAATATGTAATGAAAACAGCCTACCGTCTCCTTGGAAAAATCTTTTCAAATTATATAAATTCAATAACATTACGAGTCCTACTCCTACCTCTTTGAGGTTTCTGCCAGATACATTTATATATAATATGATGAATAGTGAACTAAGGTAATGGATTAAAATATCTTTGTGTCGTGTGCGAGTACAGCAGAGCTGAGAGCGCGTTCAATCATTTAGAACAAACAATGGCCATTGCCTCGATTGTACGCAAAATTTTGTTTAGCATAAAAAGGTTATTTTAATCTTGACGCAAGTAATACTAAGGAATCTGACTAATCATATTAGTGCTATAGTATAAAGACAACTAATTATATACACTGTAACTTAACACTCGTATCGAAATTAAAATAATTACTATGCCTTTATAGTTGGTATTGTATACTAGTATTTTGCCATAATTTATACGAAATACACATGTACCAAGGATTAGTACCTACTATAGTTTTTTGCTACGCTAAGAGCAGGTTTTAAAACATTTTCATAATATCGCAGACTACCGGCGTGAAGTAGTAGCTTGCTACTGCATTTCGTACGGTGAGTGAGAGATCCGGAGGCATGGGAGGGAGAGGTGCTAGAGGTCGGCAACGGAAAAGAGATTCATGGGGTCGCTGGTTCCTATGAGAGGTGGTCATAACTTCCCATTGTTGACTGTCATGCTCGTTTGCCTCCTTGTAAGAATAATATAACATTTTGTATATACGGTAATAATATTGGTTAAAACATTTTAAATAGCAGCAGTAAATTAATGGTGTTCGTATGGTATATTTTGTGAAAAATTGGCAAAAGACAACATAAAGGCGTTATACAGACCCTCCATTAATCATTTTCTGTCAGCTTTAGGAGCTTTGTTTATGTCAGGGTGGAATTTTTTATGATACCTCTCAGCCACGACAACCAAGATGACTCAAATGGCCCCCTTCACTTTCATAGGTAATTGAATATTGGGCTGTTATCAGTTTTCTGACATTTTTTAGTTTCAAATCGCGTTTCAAAATGTAAAAATAAAATGGGCTTGATTAAAGTTCGTTTTCAAGTCCTTAGCGTCCTTAGCATCCAATTTAACATTTCGTTTCTTTAGAAATGATACAGTAATTACTACAATACACGAGCTTTTGTTTTGTTTACCTAGTGACAACAATTGATTCCTGTATACTAATACAAATTCACCGTGTATTATGTTCAAGATACTGTTGTATGCCGTATAGGTTGGTCTTATTTATTTATTTAATATTTTTGTGCAAAACGCACAAAAAACAGCCTTAATGCCTCAAGGCAGTCTCTGGCAGCCCCCTTTGAGGCAGAGCAGAAATCATTGCGTTCGTTCTTGTTACTCTCTTCGTTTTTATTTTCACATTATTAGCAAGA
This sequence comes from Ditula angustiorana, assembly GCA_963691745.1. Classification (NCBI taxonomy): domain Eukaryota; kingdom Metazoa; phylum Arthropoda; class Insecta; order Lepidoptera; family Tortricidae; genus Ditula; species Ditula angustiorana. Next base: position 17,910,308 of record OY829472.1, read on the forward strand.
TCACTCAAATAACATTAAACTTCAAAGTTATTTTGGAAAGCGAAGTTAATTTAAAGTCTTAAAATGAAAACCATGTTCTTTGACCAAGAAGTCCGTCAAACTTATAATCTCATTAAAACACTCGTCTAGTAATAATGGATGACTGGCCGTTTGACCACATTCTAATTATAATATTTAGATATTTCAAAAAGTAGCATTGTCTTGTTGTGCGAGAAAACTAGAGATGCTGCTACTAAACAAAGTCACTTTTAAGGACCCGTACCTCAATTGGTAAAATAGAAAGTTTTATAAGTTGAATTCGATGTCCGGTCGTAGGTCTGTCTGTAAAAAAATACCTGTAGAGTACTTCATATTGAAATCATGAAATTTGATTAGAAGCAACAGCAGCTTACATTACTGTCATCCTCCTTAGTACCTTGTCGCTGACAGTAATGTGACAAATATGAGCAAGTCTCATTTCTTCAGTGCTTAGCTACTTCTGAGGCTATACAAGTCAAGGAAAAAACCGAAAACTGTTAATCTGTAGTTAGTTGCCTTACATAAAAAAATATACAATTACCAACTTGCATTGCGGTTCGAGAATTCACCGTCTCTTATAATATTGATTTATGGGCGAACATTATTTGATCTCCAGATTTTGTCTTTCGATCCGACGAACTACCTTCATACAAATTTGTACTGAACTCTCGGTGTGTGAGTCAGGCAAGCTTTTGTGCGGTTTTTTAATACTCAATTTCTAAAAAAAGAAAAACGGCTTCTCAGGCATATTTCCGCCAGATGGAAATATAGTCAATTACTGCAATAAACAGAACTGTAACATCGCATTATGTAAATGGCCCAATCGAATATCGATTTGCGACATTGCGGTTACTCGACAACTATTAAGATAGTCGGTAACGGGAACGAGCTCCATTGTTCGTCGCTTTCTGAGCAGTGCTCTAGTGTTCTTTATGATTTCAACCCTATTTTGGAATAAATTATCGCTACATAGTAATACTCGTAAAGTATCAGTACATAATTTGATATTTAGGATTTTTTTCTCTGACCTTCGAGGTGGAGTCATATCTTTGCCACTTTGCTTGACGTCATAAATATTGTTATTGTTGTATTTTGTTTCTTTGTGTATTTAAATGCAGTACTAGTTAAGTGCAGTATTTTCTTAATGTTTATTATCTGCTGTTTTACATTATCATTATTGTCACCAATACTTTACAAGTTAATTTTAATCCAAATGTATGCCTGTTGGAACCTGTGACTCATTAACTTTCCTGAAAAAAAATAGAATAACTTTTTTTAAATTTCCTTACGTCATGCCAGACTGGAGTTAGATGTGTAAATAAATATTACATAATGTTAATTTTAATGTGTTTTTTCATGAAAAAACACATTAAGCATGTATGCATGAGCATGTATGAAGAGAGGAATGTGCGTGGAGGAAGCGAGGGAAGTATGCCAGGACCGAAGCAAGTGGCGTTCTGTGGTTTCTGCCTACCCCAAAGGGAGACAGGCGTGAACTTATAATAATAATAATTTTAGAGCCCAGCCCCGCTGCCGGCGCCGCTCTAGGTTAGGTTTTTATAATGTTTCTATATTTTATATTGATATTGTATTATTACGAGTACTTTTTATAAAAATATAAAGCAACCAAAAGCAAACAAACAATCAAAATTTATTACTTACATGTACTTGCCAAAAGCAAACAATCAGAATTTCTTACTCTTACTTGAAACAAGTTCAACTTCAGCACAGCAAATGGAATCCGAATCAAATTTAGAAATATTGACGCCAGCCCTGGCAATAAACACTTCAGTATTCAGACAGATATACGTTCATTTCGATATACGTAGGTGATTTTATAAGATCGACTCAAGCGAATTGTTAAAAAAATATAATTCAGTTTCATTAGCTGGGCTCAGGCAAACAATTGTAAGTATTTGAAACAAATTTGTTTCAAGTAATAATATAAAATACAAAGATTTTGTTATTATTAAAATTTTATGAAAAATTATTTGTGACCCACAACAACATGAAATAAAGTTTGAATAAGCAACATTAAATTAAACATCAATTTGATAAGTTATAACGTGCGCATCATTTTGTAAGGTGTCTTACCGTATAAAAAAAACTTTGTAACTGCTTATAGTATGCACTTACATGCATTAATTGCATCATACTTTATATCCGACTCTTAATGCATAAAGGCAGTCAAAATAAAACATTACAAAAAATATAAAATATGCAATAGTTCTTGCTAACACACAACCGAAACGAACTCTAATACAAAATATGTAAGTAAATTGAGAAACACTAACCCCCTTATTCATAAAAGCTTCGTAAACGTTTGTTAGTTCATATTTTTTATGTCTTTATCTGTCATTGTGACGTTTGCCTCCAAATAAAAGGAGAAAAACACTTGTTAGCTTAAAAATATTGTTATGTTTTTATGAATAAAGGGGTAAGTATTTTAGAAATTTTGCGATCATAAGAGGCGGTTGAATGCTCTAAACTTTAAATAGAAAAAACTATTACTTACACGTAAAACTTTTTTTTTATTTTGTTAGTTTTTGGTACTTCCTCAACCCATGCGTACCAAAATTATGGGTACTAACTCTACCACTACGAGTAATATAGGTATTTAGCTATAGTGAGCAGTAACAAACACGCATAGCAAATTGGTACATTTTGCGACCAAATACCAGTATTAACCATATATTTATTAGCAAAATCACCTCTTATGGACACAGCTCACGCCAATGCAAATTAAATACGGTTTTAGCCCTACCACAAATCGGACTTTTGGTAATAAATTGTTCATAAGCCTTTGCTTAAAATTTTAAATATTTAAGCTATATAAGCAATTTAAGGCCCTCAACACTAAAATCGCATCTTCGTCCGTATCGAAAGCCCTAAAGTCTAAGAAAATAATAAATTGCTGAAGATCGAAACATGTGTAATTTGGAACATGTTTTCCTTAGGAGATGAAGAGGGGCACTGAGAAAGTATTTTTAGAGTTAACCATTATGGAGGGGGAGGGAAATAAAGCATCATCTTCTTAGCGTTTTTCCCGTTTCTTAATTCCGGGTTCAGTTTGACCATGATCTTATATTTGGCAAGTCAGGTTATTACATTGGAGCGACTGACATCTGACTCTCGTAACCCCTGTTACAGGAAAACCGAACCGGCAGGATCATGGTTACACAATAATTAGAAACATCGCAATTTGGTTTCTACAGTTTATTATTTTAAACTAGAATTTAGACGCGACCTCCGTTGCGTAATATTTATAGGTTGTACATGTATTTAACGAAACGAAACGGCCAGTTCCAACTTGTCATAATATTTGCTGCATCACAAATATCTATTTTGAATAAATTTGGTTATTTACAATTGATTTTGCTTTTGAATTGGTTTCTATAATGTTAAAGCAAAAAGTTAATATTAGGAAACAATACTTGCTCTGCATTTCTATTTGGCGACTGCAGCATGTATTATTTTGTATTGCTAATGGCATAACCTGAATTTATGGATCAAAATAGTCCAGCTTAAAATTTCGTGCAAAATCCGCCTAATTTGATATATGTTCGTTACTATAACTACCGTAATCTGCGACATTGTTTATGTTACAATGCGTTTCAATTTGCATCAAATGCATGGATATGCACTGATCTTTGAAGTTCCATGAAACTACGTATTATTTTAAGTTAAATCCAAATCACGTTTTAGTGTTATTCAGTTTAGGAAAATAACTGCAGAAGTTCCTGCTCAATAAAAACTTTGCCCATATTTCTCAGAACTAAGCAATATTACGAAACTTGATCTGTTTGGTTCGACTTAAAAGTCTAGCTGCGAGCATCTACGGCCGTAAAAAGAGCTTTAGACATGTAGCCAACGTCAATGCAATTATCCTTAAGTCAAATATGTATGTAAGCTAGTAAAGCAAACAAAAACACACCAAGATGTAATGGTGGACGTTTATTGAGTAAATGCATGCTCTAACAGCGTTAAGGTCTCCTGTCACGGGAATTTACCGTTACGACCGACAGCATCTTGGTTGGAACACAATTTCGGCTAATTGCTGTGGAACACAGACTTTAAGTGAGGGTCGGAATAAATAATGTTGAGTGCAAGAGTGAAATTGCACTTTAAATTTCTTAGTTTAGATATTTCTAAACTTATTACGTAAAGTACATACACATTAATATTTATTTAATCACAATATTTTTTTGTAATATTCACATAAAATTCAATGTTTCAAAACAAAGAAAATGTAACTAGAAGGTAGAATTAATTATTTTTATATACAGACGGGTGAACAGACGAATCGACGGGGTTTAAAACGCAACAAAACGATGGGGTTTTAGTTAGACTGTGAAATTTTAAAAAGGCTTAGCAACATTCACCACGCTCGGAACACTAATACTGACTAAATTAAATAATGGTCGCACGCCGATTTCGTAAGACAAATACAAAAAAAATAACAGTCATGGTCGCTGCAATATAACTCTAAGTATTTGCAAGATGTCCCTGTAAATGTCATCAGGGTACAAAAGATTTCGTTCAACATGCAAGCGCCGGGAAAGGAAGCTCTTAGAGTTTTTCAAAGAAATAAAGTGCTCAGTTCTTTGTAGAGCTATGCCGGTAAACTTGATTTATGGTGGAAATGTCTCCTCTGGATTTATCATTGCCCTGAGCGAGTCTAGCGAGTAAGAGTAGATACACTGTTTTGAGAATATTCCTGATTCTTGAAGTGTAAAAGCAGCGTTTTGAAAATGTACTAAGTAAATGTTTTAAGGTACAAGACTACCGAAAACATCGTCTTCATTATGTACCTCAAGGTGTTTGTTTTGTATCTATTAGACACAGACTGTTATGTCGGTATCTGGTCAAGCTTGAAATTGAAAATTTTGTAATTCATGACCATAAAACGATGCCACTAAGGATCTTAGTTTCAAAAACATGTATTTTCATGAATGTACTTATTTTATAATATTTTTTTATAGTTACCTATGGTCTCTTTCTTATAAATTTTTCTATAATAATCTCTGTTTGTAACCTACTTCGAATTTACCTTTGAGTAGTATCATCTGTGGCATTATTTCTCGGATGAAGAACTAAAGCATGGATATAACCTCAGTCATGTACACACCCAAAACTGTTAAAATACTTACTTACCTTTGGTGTGCGTCAAGGTAGTAAAAGCCGCAAATTAATAACAATAACGTAGATTATACTACCTTAATGTAGGTCCACCAAAATTATCCATTTTGTCTATTCATGTGGATACAGGGTGTCGATTGAAGAGGAGGTTTGCAGTATGTAGTCGTCTGTTTTGGGCACATTTTATTGCAATTTAATGTAAAGAGACCTGCTAATAAAATGTCGCTTTCAATTTTAAAACTCTCTTCATGCTATATACTACTTCTATGCATTATTTTCTATAGGTGACAGCGATGGCGAAACGCCAAGCACCATCGTCCTTGTTTTTACTACTAAGCAACTAGCAAGAATCTGCACGTCACATCGCAACTCAATAAGTAGCTCTGTGCGTCTTTTTCTAACTAGACCAGTAGGAGAGAGATGCAGGTGTACCAGGGCGAGTTCCGGCGTGCCGTAAGATTTCGTGCTAGATACATGGATAGTAAGTTAGGACAAGGTCACTGATAGAACGAGCTAACGAAGTCCTTAACGTACGAGTATAGCAGGGTATCCACCCCAAGTATTGGCATGTAATTATACAGCTCAGAAATAAACATTACAGTGATGTGTACGCAGAATAAAACCGAACGCCAGTACAAAACTAATTACTGGAATATAACAAATTTGTATATTATACACGAACGGTGGAATAAGTTTTATTGATACCAATGATAAAAATAAGTTTGGTAATTTCTGCGCATCTTTGTTTACGAGAGTCAAACTAAAAGTTTCGGGAATAAAAAAAATATCCAGTATAATGGAATAAAAAAGTACTTTTACCTATTGTTTTTTTAAAGTACTCGCCTTTACATTTTTTGCACTTTTCCATGCGTTCAAACCAGACTTATTGAACATTGAAATGGAGGTTGGCATTATGGCTAGTTTGAAGGCCTCCATTGCTTCTTCTGATCTGAAAACCGATGATCACGCGACGTATCTTTGATTTAAAATGTAAAAAAGTAGTTGGGGATTTAAATCGGGGCTGTATACAGGATGGTCCAGTAATTCGACTTTTTCACCGTCCAGATAATCAGTTGTTATCCGAGCGGTTTGAGGGCTGGCATTGTTGTGGTGTAAAATGATACGGAAATTAAGGTTTTTTTCTAGAACTTTAGCAAATACAACACACTCGAACACTCGGCAAACACATAGCTGTCTATCAATCGACATTGAACGTTTTACGATCTTCAGAAGGAATAATTGCTACGTCACCCGATTTGAAGACAAACGTAGCCACCATATTTTTGGCCGTGCTGCGAGAATGAACAACTTTTATCGGCTTAAGGTCGTCTTCGTAGACCCATACTCGAGATTGGTTTTAGTTAGGCTCATGTGCAACGATATTTATGTTATCACTAGATACGCTGTACGTAGCGCAACTCATTTAGTTGCTTGTGCGCAAGTGTAAGAAGCAGACGCTATCCTTTCAACCCGTGAAAGGTGTGTTGTTGACGAATTTTCACATAATTTGATTAAGTATGATACATCAAAGTAATTAATAGTTGCATGCGCACATAAAAGATGAGATCTAAGGTTTATTTTACGTATTTTTCAACGATTCAAAATTTGTCGTCCCCGAATGGTGGCGTACTTTTTATACTGAGGTCCTTGTCTCTAGTGAACACATAAATGCTCATATGCATATGTGTCCATGACTTGTCACCTGATACCTGATATTGTCGTCTATGAAGTTATTTCCCCTCTAAAAGCAGCAATCAGTAGGTCTTCACGTTGTTTCTACGTAAATTCACTTTAAAAATCATAGCTCGTTAATTCTTACAGCACAATTCCATTTTCAGCAGCGACTCGACGACTTCAAAAAGCAATTGAAACCTCATTGAAACCGAATCATAGTTTTTTTTTCTCTGTGGCCAGTGTGTTAAGATAATGAAACTTTACGATATAAAAAGGTATAATAAGTGTCATAAATAAGTTCGTAAGTATAAAATTCTCGAAACTTTTAATGCAGCCCTCGTAAAACAGTTTAGCTGCTAACACTATTTTTAATTTATATTTTATTTAATACAAAATAAAATATATTTTAAATCTCTGATTCTTGTTCTGCAAGAAGGAATTTGACCTCGCTTAATCATTCTAACAAGAAAGAGGCTTATCTTAAGGTGCGTACTAAGTCTAGCAAAAGTTTTCCAGTGAAAGAAGCGAAAAAAGCTCTTTGAATGTAGCGAATCTCTCGCCTGCGCTTGGATTGAATTAATGGGAGTGTATTTGTCTTTCTACATAACTGATTCTTTTAACAGATAAACCCGGCTGTACAATGGAGTAATCTACTTTTGGGTTCTTACTCTAACTGTAATATTTTCAATTAAACCATTGTTTTATTAGATCATCGCCATATTAAATAGAATAAAACATAACGTCAAACGTCTCACTTGTTAAAAAAAGACCATAGAGATATAAGGTCTATTCATTAAAACCCAGAAGCCTTCTACTGGTTCTCAACCTCTATGGCTGTCTTTTTTCTCGGTCATTCGTTTCGACAAGAATATGCGCTCAATTCGGCTCTTACCTGAGATGGCGCTGGGCGTCCTCCTCAGATGGACATTGATTCCCATGAGCTTGTCCTGTCTGCTGCCCCGGTCAGCACGCGTGACCTGTAACGCTCTCTCGACTATCTGGACGAACCGTTTCTCTTGCCCGTTTAAAACTTATATGCTGCTTATATTTTTCTATTTTTTATTTTTCTTAGTTTTGAACTCCTTCGATATAAACTGCCTCCAAGCTGTTCTTTGACCCAATTATTTCCGGGAATTCATTTATTTAGTTACAAATCATTTTTTAATGTTGAGATAGACCATGAAGTTGTTGTATTATTTTTGAGAATGATAACTATTTATTTTGAACACGCATCCACGATGATGAACAGAGATTGGGTTAGGTTCGTAAGGACTAGATTGCATAACGACTCTATAAGCAAAACGTCTTAGTTGCATAAGGCCTTGGTAAGCACCTTTTTTGCAGAATGCCCTAGTGAGTAGAATGTCTTAGTTGTTCGATCGACAACTATAGCATAACGCCCGAAGTTGCAAAATGACTAATAGAGTTTACGTCCAAGTTATTAATAAGTCTTGATTGTAAAACGACGCATAAGGAAAAGTGTCTGGATAGCATATGCTCTTGGTAGCAAAACGTCATGATTGCATACCGGCTAGGTAATATTAGATGAACAACGATTTATCAAAGAGTTCCTTCACAAACTACGTTTGAGTTTTTCTTGTCATTCAACCATCTAGTCGTTATGCCATTTATACGTTATTAATGTTTGACTATATGCCTACCTAGTCGTTTTGCTATTACAACATTTTGATATTAGGGCGTTATACAAACAAGACGTAATAGAACTAAGTCCAATCTTAAACCCGGGCATTCTACCATTAAGACGTTTGTACAATTAGACATTTAGCTACCAAGACCTTATGTAACTAAGACGTTTTGCTTATAGAGTCGTTGTGCAATCTAGTCCTTACGAACCTAACCCCAGAGATTGTCCCTGAATATTGTATCGTCCATTCTCTTTACTTTTAAGTTTTATTCGATTAAAAGATCTTATCACAGCAAGGAACACGAGGTATTGCTATTTGTTTATTCGAAGAGCAAATACGGCAAACATATCCAAATACGGCCCTCTCGTACCGTACCAATTAAGATCTTCACCTAGGTATTCTTCGTAGTTTCTGTCTCCAAAGGATGATCCTTTCTTTTATTGTAATGCGTTTTGACATTCGATATCTATCTGTCTGATCGAACTTCTTATTGTAGTTTCCCTGATGTAGAAATTTAATAAATTAGCTTCACATTCCGTAACATTTCGTGAATCTGCGAGATTTAGACTTCCACATTCGGCAGCTGGCTGCGTATCAATGCATTCGTTATTTAAGACGTATGAGTTGTCCATCGCTACCAATTTGTTAAATCTTTATTAAACATTCTCACTGACTATCTAAGTTAACTAGCTTAATTTGGATGTATATTAAGAACAAACAATGACAACACAACCGTAAACTGTTTAATAGCAGCCATACTATGTTTTTACAAAATCTTGCATTTTTTTGCAAATAACAGCTTCCTTGTTCATCTGGGACCTTACAGATGAACTATTCTCGACCCAATTTGCATACCATTACAAACATTTTATGCAGCCAGAGATCACCTTATACAATTTTATGGTACGGCCTGAACTTTAAAAGATTAAATTGTTTATCACAACTATAAGAGCTACAAAAGCAATAAATAACGTATGAATTCGAAGTTGTAATAAAAATAACAAAAAGTTAGAAAACGTCTTATTTGCAAACATGAAATTGTACTAAATATGACAATAATACATGAAACCATAGGGTGCAGTTTCACAAGGCAAAACTTTCGTGCGGCCTCTGCACGGTAGTGATTATCAAAAGCGAGTTTATTTCTATGTTTTATCTATTTATTACTACTTAACAACGTAAAAAAATCAAAATTCCTCTCATACACCTAACCGCGCTGATGTTGGATGTAGAGGAAAGGCATTTGGACGACTTTGCCTACATCCTATTTTGGTGGAATAAAAATGACGTTGTGTGAATGAATGTTGACACGAATATTGGGTGCCAACTAGACCTTATTACTATCAAGCCTCCGCTGTCCGTTCATCCATCCGTTCGTCTGTTACAGGTCTGTATGTTTTAAAACGTAACAGAATTTTTCACAGACTGTTATATTAACCGCTATAATAGAAATAAAAAAATGTTTTAATTAGAGGGGATTCCTCCTCATTTTGATTTATGTATGATCACTCATAATTTATGTAAAACACTTCTCTTAGCAAAAAGTACGCTACGCTCATTTGATTTTTGCATAAAACTTGTATGGTACGGTTGTATGTTTAAGGTTTATCTATAATTCTGTGAAATTGTAATGTGGTATTCAATAAAGCATATTGTATTGTATTGTATGGCGTTGTCTACATTTACACTAAGACATTAAAGTAACTAATATAATAAAGAGGTAAACTTTGTTTGTTTGTATATGTGCAGGGGGTAATAAGTATCTGGACTATTGAACCGATTCCAAAAAATCTTTCACTAATAGAAAGTTCAAATATCCCTGACGCACATAGGCTACAAATTTGCACTCGTCCGCTAGTTCTTTATAATTTAACTAACAAAAAAAATTATAATTTAAACATGCATTTGATAGACACGAGTACGTCGTGTAATTAAATTAATCTTGAAAAAACTTGAGTTAATAGTTAAAAGTCGTCTAGAGTAATGGCTACGAAGCACTACACCAGGCAGACCCTGCTATGCGCTCACTCGGTTTTCTACTACACGTTAAACATTCTTAGTAACTAAAACGTAATACATTAATATAACGTAGTAGCGACGTATAGAATTAAAGCAACATTAAAATTACAATCACGTTTTAATTTAGCAAAATTTAATAAATTAAAAGTGGCATTAAATAAATTAATGGGAGGCATTTGACTTCGGTGTATTTGGATAAAAGGTCCAAAATCAGGCTAGTTTAAATTTCAAATTAATGTTTTCGTTTTCCGAGTCGCAGCGTATCTCAACGTCACGAGCGCCGAGTAAGCGCCCGGCCCGCGACAGACATTTAATTTTCATGCGCTCATTCCAAGCACAATGACTTGAAGCCGCCTTTCAAGTTGCAGCACCCGAAACACTGGAAAAGCGAGAAATATGTAAAATTACTGCTCTCACTAGAAAAATAAAGTTATGAGGGATGTAAATAGTCAGTCGGGTTCTCCAACATTTATACAACCAACATTTTATGAAAGCCTCTTTTGGCACTGCAAAAAAATCTGTTGGTTTACAAAAATATACACTAGATATTTCAGAGATGACACACTTATTTCAAAGTAAATAGATGTTGGGAACTTTATGTGTACTGTATTAACTATAACTGCATCATGATGGTGTCAGTCGTCTTATCGGAATTCGATACTTATTATAATTATCTGTTATACAGTATTTTTTATTAAATATGTTTTCGTAGAATGTGTAGTGCATGATATTCTTGAGTTATATGAAACTTACGTTATGTTCAATTTCAGATTGCGAACACACAGTCAGTAGAGCTTTGAGATCTATGTTGTATATTTCAAGCGTAGGTCTATCAAGTTTAGTTACTGTAAGAGCCCTTTAAAATAACCTACCAATTCGACATACTTGTATTTCAGTGAGCTAAATGCTTTTTTTTTTAATTTGCGCTTTACTACTATGCTAAGGCTGAAACCTTTTTCTGTCTATATTTCGTGTATGTTTTAGCAAGGATAACACCACGGAAAACGGCGTGTAAGCACGTTCTACGAAATAATTGCTTTATTGTATTATCTCTTGGATTAAAGTTATCTTTGTTAGTATGACCTATTTTACTGTAGTAAATATTTTAGATTTTAGACGGTTTACCTTGTTTAAAAACGAATTGTGCAATGTACGAGTAGATCATGCGTCTATTGGCTTTTTTATGCAACCTAATTTCTGCACGTAATTTTTTTTATATTAATTTACTCAACTATGTGCATTGAATCTATTAAAATTTGAATAAAAAGTGCAGGTTACAAGAAGATAACAGTTTAAAGTTAATACGTGTTTATGCATTAAAGTAGAAATAAATTATTATCAATTAAAAATAATTGATCTATGTAGGTCCGACAGCCCTTGGATTGCCCTTTGCACGACACGTAGACAGTTTTTAAGAAATGTATTAGTCACTTTTTAAAGGTACAGTATAAAGACAAACCCTTTTTGTCGTTCTCAACCACGATTTCATTTTACGCGAGCAAAATCTATTATAATAATAGGTAGTTACCCTATTAATAGGACGAATTTCAAGCATTGACGTACCGGCTTTTTTGCCCTCGGCAGATCATAGCTACGTTGGTTTAGTCAACGAAATATTTAACTTGCTGAATTTGCTTTGAGCTAGGTGGAGGCTGAAAACGCTTGGAAGATGTCCTGCCCGGCAAAATACGTCCCTATAAACAAATAAAATTACATTCATTATAATAGTTAGATCAGCGTCCGTCGCTACAAGGTAGAAAGAGTGAATGTTTTCTTATGATAACGAAGCATTTCTAGAGACGGTTGCCTACTACAGGCTATGGGTGGACTCGTTGTATCTCGCCGGTAGTCTTATCCTAATTCCCTAAATAACGGACTATATTTATATCTGTTGACTACGGTCCCCTAAAGGACATTATTTAAAAAAAATTACAGTTGCAAACAACCATTAAAAAACTTTACCAAGTACCGTCCCAAGCGATATTATTTGGATTTCGCCTATTACTGCAAAGAGGGGCGTAAATTTGCCCGAGATGAGAAATTTCCTCGAAATTAAACTGTAACAAAATAAAACTCGCTTCGGCGAGCACCACTCACGCCCTCTGGCCGTGTGTGGAAATTGCGTTCAAATAGGGAAAACTTGCATCTCACTATGTATCAACCATATACTTCATTTCTATACTAGTTTAATGCAGCTGACATAAAGTTTTAGTAATGTTTGTTCATTACTATAATACCAATGTGGCGGATGGCCTATTGGCTCCGTATATAAATACTGTCAATGGCCAGGGCCTGTACTTAAATAGAGATATCAAATTCAATTAATAGTTGCAGTTGGAAATTAGTTTTCGCTACTAAACACCTTTAGTCCATTAAATCATATCAACAGTAAGTCGATCCCCAATGACGAAGGTCTCTCCCAATACTATTGTGACTGGGAAGTTGCACCATAGTTAGGTACAGTTGGCAGCAGGCGTGGATCCGCCGTCGTGGACACGGCATACCCAAAACCCTAATTAAAAAAGAATTGTAGGAATACAACGTATGGATCTTAAGCAGATCCGTAGTTCGACTCGCACTTGACCAAATTCCAAGTGGCCGCGACCTCATCCCTTTTTGAGGGCTGAATCTGCGCTTGCTCAGCAGCAGAAGTTGCAGATACACATAGACAGAGAGCTCAAAAAGGTTTACACAAGCTTTTACTTAACTTTTGGACCTCTTTGTGTAGATGTATCTACTACATCTGCTTCTGACAGCGGGCGGTTCCATTATTGCAGTGAAGCGCTTAATAACACATGGCATATTGCAGAGAACGCATCCTCCTACGTATCCTTTAGTCTGCCCGTAAGTCCACGGGCCTATACCTGCCTGTGAAGAAGAATTTCTAAATTATGGTTTATAAATTAACTTGACTCACCAACGCAGCACGTCGCAGAAACTACTAACGCTAGTATTAAATTTGGAATAAAAAAATGTTTTATTACAAAGACAAGTACCTAACACAAATGGGCTATAAGAAATTCTAATCTCAAAGAATTCAAAAAAGGGTTGAAATTTTGTATGAGACATCCTATATTTTCAAAGTTAGAAACATGATAATAGGTTGAAACTACTTGAAACCTATTTGAGAGAAAATAAATGAAACTGTTATTATTTTCAGATCCATCGAGATTCGTCCTCTTTGGTGTTAGAGAGGTATGGATATTTGTATTTAAATACTAGGTTAATCAATTCAATTTATTCGCATTAGGCGGGCTCGGTTAATTCTTGTGTAGGAAAATACTTTTTAGAAACGGCATCAAAATAAAAATTTAATCGCTTAATGAAAATCTCCGTCCGCTGATTTTAATTCTTAAAGACATATTTTAAACTGGGAATTTAATTAAATTGTACAGATGTGTTTTATGATTTTGTCATAATGTCAGATCTAATAACACGTTTCAAACGAGATTTATAAACTGACCGAAGCACGCAATGAAAACGAGTTAACGACTTTAATTAAGCACTTTACCTATTATTTGAGTACACAACGATGTTCTGACATGGCTTCTCTACATATTCACCAACCGCGTTGACTAAATATCCAAAAATATGTACAAAAGTATTAAAATATAATACAAATTTAATAAAGTCCTCCCTTTCGGCCGCAATTGGGATAAAAAGTCACAGTTTGTCTCCCCAATTATTGTGTGTTAAATTAGCAAACGTACCAACTTAACTATAATTTAAATGAAAGTTAAAGTATGTGAAACACCTAACATTCAAGGATTTTATCATCATTAGTACCGACATAGTTATTGAAACATTAGTTATGTTTCGACCAACTACACCAGTGAATAATGCATTAACATGACATTTGTGGCACATCTAAAACTCCGCCATAATGTAGCCATTCAGTGCATTCAGTGACTCGTGATCTGGTACATCGTAAATATGACGGAGTACGCCGTAAGAAATTGTAATAATCACTGCTAAAAAGCACAATTCAGCTTAAAAAAGGTACCACCGGTAAGTCAGTATTTTCATAAAATTTTAGATGTATTTATGCTAAGACCAGTTAGAAATACGCAAGAAATAATTAAAAAAAAATGTTAATTCACACTGACAAAATACGTGACATAGTCGGAACATAGTCAAGAGTTTGGTATTGGGGTCGTCAAACATGTAACAATAAATATTCATTTTAAATAAAATATTTTGGTTAAGTTGTAGTATATAGTATTTCGAGCTTTACACGATTGTGGGATCATGCTGGTCAAAGCGTACCTCAAATTAAGAAACAGGAAGAAGCGTTATGAGAATCATCCTAATAATTACTCTTTTCATAAGATTTTGGTAAAATCTATCCGTAATAATCGAATTTATTTCGTATTTATTAGTATTGTAAACTAGCCTGTGATGTTGTGTGGATTTTGGTTATCGCCGGAAAGTCTCCTTGTACGTCTCTGGAAAGTACACTATTATAGCGTGTAAATAGCCAAAAATACTACGCTAATAGGAAATTTGAACAGTAGAGTCCCACTCACCAGATGATGCTGGCGGATTTGTTTTGGCTGCTGTGTTGCGGGTGAATACAAGCACTGTTGATGCTGTGCGGTGCGGGAAAATATTACTTGCGATCGTAATTATAGCGGTGATCGCAATCAGTTTATAACACAGGATCATGTCATGACACAGTTATGATGACAATTTTCTTTCTTCGCAATCGGCCATATAGCAGGCCTCTACTGCATAAAACCAAAAAGGATTTAAGCGCGTAACCAACCCTTTGTATAATTTTTGCAATATAAGAAAAATAAATTCCCTGTAAACTTCATAAACATAAATAATTTGAAATAAAATAATTTAAATTATATTATTTAAATTAAATCGCGTGTATTGTAACGAATCTAATTCCCGACGTTTCGAGCTCTTTACAAGTCTCATGAATGAATTTTATAAAAATTAATTACATCCGCAGCATCCCATTCCCATAGTCCATTCCATTTTGCTTTCTACCTGGCAATAGTCTAGCAAATGTGAATGACTGTCTCCTGTTATTCTCCATCAGGTGTTTAGGGAAAATACCTCCATAGCTGCGCCCAACTCATATTTCGACTGTCCCAGTGAACAAAGCTCTACAGGATGAAAATATCTTAAATTTCTAACTTGACAAAAAAAACATAAAAACTAACTTCTTTTCGCAACTTTTTGTAGATATAATTTATAATTGGGACAGTCGATTTTTACATACGCGTATACAAACACCACTTTACTCAGTAACGTCGCGCATTTAGTATGGCGTGGTCGCCCTATCGTTGTGCATCACTCTTTTCTTGGAACCTCCTATTAACCCTAAGTATAAACCTTTTGTAAATAAATTTTAATACCATAAAAAATATACAGCCTATCCCGAAAAAAAACCAAATTAAGAACTTCATAAATAAACACGGAAATAATAACGCTTACTTTTAAATTCAATTTTCGGGTTTTCGGTATAAATTTCCCATGGGTATCGTATGTCAAATACACTGAGATTTTGCGTCCGTGAGTTTACCGCGTGTTCTGACGGAGGAGGAGGCGCATAGCAGAAATAATGTACGTTTATTCTTTTGGGTTTAGAATACAGCAGCATTCACCAGCAGACCTTGTGGTAAGGCAAATAATTGATTTTTGATCGCAGGCTAATTGTAGAACCAATCTGTATTACGAAGAGATACTTACAAAACCGGTACATGTGTGATAGCCACGTTATTCTTGCTACTAGAACAGCCTATAATCAATTCCCTGGCGAGGAAAATCGGAAGGCTACCGACTCAATCTGCAACATTCCTAAAATTTGTGGCAATTTCCTAATTTGGCACGGTCTCGCGTCGCTACTGTCATTTAGTCCAGTCACCGTTTGAGCGTGTCCCTCATAGTCAAGTCTCCGTTCCGTAACTTCAAAGGGAACAGTCGCTGTACTGGTCTGACTCGCGTCCCTTTGCATTTCTGCACTTCTGCCACTCTTACTACGTCATTGCAGCTGGTTGTAAACCCTTTTGACCACTGACATGTCATACTCGTTCATGTGTGAGAGGCCTTCTGTTTTACTGCTTTATAGTCGCAGAAGACCGTTTTTGGTTCAACTAAATATAACAAGTGAGGCGTTTCTTGTAGGGCCTAGGACTACGCAGATTAATAGACTATGCAAAAGATTAATTTGTTTTAAACATCCTACCAACCTCTTATTAAAGCCTCCCCTATCAAGAAGTAGCCGGAGGCAAGAAGTTACTTTTTATTATTTTAATGGAAAAAAACATTGATTTTTTTTATGTAATAGGAAGGCAAACAAGCAAATGGGTCACCTGATGGTAAGTGATCACCACCGCCTATAGACATCCGCAACACTAAAGAGATTGCAGATGCGTTACCAACCCAGAGGGCTAAGATGGAATACCTCTTGTGCCAGTAATTACACCGGCTATCTTGCTCTCCCCGTCGGAACACAACAGTGCAAGCACTACTGCTTAGCGGCAGGATTAACGAGCAAGAAAGTGGTAGCGATCCGGACGGACCTTGCACAAGGTCCTACCACCCGCAAAATCCAACCAAGGGCTCAAAACGCATTGTCAAGTCCTGGAAAGTTAATAGCTTTTTCACTGAATAATTGTTCTATTTTACGTAGCCATGCGGCAAAAGCTTGTATTCATTTACTCCGAATAATCAACAGTTTACGAGTATAAATACGATAAGCTTGTTCTAATATACTTTTTAATTGCTTTGACACTTCTTCGGGTAATTCTTCGCAACAATCGTGGAACGGTCGTAGTCGGGCAGGTAGCCCCAATAGGATCAAAACCCTATAAGCTATAGTTAGTAACGATCGGTTCGTTACCTTACCGCCTGCATTCTTTTAAATAATAAAATTATTGTTTCATTGTTAGGTGACGTCTAGAATATTTCACATTACCCCTAATATGAAGGTATTTTTTGCATTATGATCGGCCATTTTGACACTTAAAATCCGGCCTCTAAGATCAAACATGCCGTTGAGCATAGTTATTTTGATTCACTAATAATATTTTCTATTATTTCCACTGATTTCAGGCTTGTGACGCACTTGTCTTCATACAACGATTTATTCAACTTCAAATAATTAATAGATTCAGGCGCTACTTTGCGGAGGTCCATATCAAGGTAATTTGTTCCAGTTTGTTTATTCAACTTCAACTTCATCGCTGTCTCTTTCAAGTTATCTGCATTGTCGTCCTGATGATCGATTGTTGGCATCTCATGATACGGGCTCGGCGTCACTCCAAATACTACAAGTCTAATTTAATTACTTATTAGTATTAGAACATATTACATAATAAGTACTTCTTCGTTTATGACTATGCACTTTCTTATAGTAAAGTTAATAACTGCCAAAAAATTGGACAACTTGCGGTATAAATAACGCATTTACAATAAAATTTCTTACTAAGATTATTGTTTCGTTTTATAATTTTATCCTTAAATAAAAGATAATTGTATTTGGAGTCGAGTACTACACGTACCTTATGAACAATTCCAATATGAGCTTATGACGGCTAGCCCATGTACGGTAGTAGTAAAACAGACAAACAGGTGACAGGTTATCGTGCCGACTGAGAACGCAATTCCTCTTGGACACCAGTGGTACATACGTATATCTTTATAGTTCTGCCACGAGATTTTAAGAAAACCATTGTAAAATACATAACTCTCATTTCCAGTATTTCTTTTTTATTTTTTTTATTGAGAATGCATTCTTGCTTGACCACAGTCACACCTGATCGAAAGTGTTGACGAGGCCGAAGGTGGGATGCGATTACCCAGAAAAAAGCCTACTTACTGTCCTTTTGAAAGTGAAGTGAAGTGAAGTTTTTATTTTACACATTAAAGTCTAATCGAAGAGGACATTAAATATTAGATGCTATTGCATTGTTCTTACTAACATATTCCAAGTCAGGTATTGGTATATCTTTTGCCAAGTGCCAAATAAAAGCGTGTTAGTATCAGAGGTACTGTTAGAAACTAATAAAAGTTGGGTATTTTCCCGAGATATCGAATTGTGACCAAACTGTTTGCTTCCTTCCGTGTTTGTTTTGCTTATTTCGTTTATTTTATGCTTGAGAGTCCGACGATATGCGATTACTACGTGCCTACCAGAAAAGGTCTGCATTGTGTTATTATAAATTAATAACCTGTTGAATATGATGATATCACAATATGTCATGTTAGTTTTCAACAATGCTAGTGCTGATAAATATATTAAATACTAGCTGACCCGGCGAACTTCGTACCGCCTAATTATTGGAGGCATATTTGCTCACCGTTTAGACCTACCCTGGACTACGACAAACATTTTAAAACCAAAATCAGCTCAATCGGCCCAGCCGTTCTCGAGTTTTAATCAGACTAACGAACAACAATTCATTTTTATTTATATAGAAGATATATACATATATTTTTTAATAATTCACGGATTCTTGGGTATCCATCCATCTTGCGAAGTGCGAAAAAAGAACTATTTAACGCCGGCGATGCAATTTACTAACGAAAACGTAATTAAAATATATTGAGCATAGGAACCTTCTGAAAATATTCTCCAAATTACAGTAAAAACCGTATCAAAATCCGTTGCGTGGTTTTGGAGGAGTAGGAAAGCATACCGACTTAGTTTTATTGGTTTTATATTATGTAAAGACAAGCGACCCGCCCCGGCTACGTACGGTTGCAATTTACTAACAAGCACAATTGCACCTGCTCACTACCCTACTTGCTCGTTTGCCATCCTATTTTGTAATAAAAAAAATTGCATGTAAAAACCTGTTGTAATAAAATTTGTAAATGTCAGTGACAACTGTATCAAAATCCGTAGCGTATTTAGCGTAAAATAAGGCGGAGGCGGCCGAAGATTATGAAGACGGACAGTAACGGATAACGACTTTATTTTGTACTTTGTAAAAAAACGAAAAACAAAAGATGATGTGTAAAGATTATTTGTACATACGGTTTACTATAAAGATGTATTAGTGGGATTAAGATAGGTAGTGGCTGTAATAGAAAATTTCCTTTTTAATTTATGCAGTTTCCCGGCGTTCCCGCGACGTCACGCAGTCAGAATAATTTAGGCCCAGAACTTAACTGACGTTATATGTTAATGAAATTTTAAAATTTCAATGCTTAGCCCTTGAGGTAAGTAACCAATTTAAAATACCTACCTAGAATTATTTTTTTATAGTATTGAGGTTTTATTCAAGCTTTAGTGTGATTTTTAAAAGAACGCCGTGGTTTTATGTACAGTATATGAAGTTGTGTAATCTTTATTTTGAATACTGGATAAATATAGATTATTTTTGGTATATTTTGCAATTTTTTATATTATAATTTGAGATGTAAATTGAATATCTACTTAAAAAGTATCCTTACTAGACTTAAAAGAATTAAGGGCATGAATTATGCGATTGGATTAACGTGGCCAGGGTTGTAATATTAGGTACTTAAAAAACATTTTCAGTTTTAAACCCTGTTAGACCATGACCCAAATACATGCGCGTCGGCATGAGTAAATTATGGGTACTAAACCAAACAAATAGGTGCTTTAGAGCTACTTTGTCACAGTCTCGTCGTAAACTCGCTGTAACTCTGTCGAGCCAATAAAATACCTTGGGAATAAAACCGTGCATGTGTTTGTATGCAGACAGGTGCCTATGGCCGAAGAATTATTATGTGACTAAATAATATGTTTAAGTTACTTACGTTTTATTTATTTGTTGCCAATGGCGGAACAGAGCCGGCAAATTTACTCCAAAACGTTTGTAGGAACAGCATTTTTATTGTTTCAAATCATCCTGAATCATCCTCACCTCAATTAGATATCAACAATAGATTCCATCCATTTTTTTCTCAAAATAGCTTTCATCGTAATGTCTTCAAAATAGTTAAAGTTGATATTCTAAGGACTTCGGTGGGATATATGTTTTTTGGATTTTTATTTTTACAATGTAATTGCGGTTTTAGACATCGCCGCCAATCGACACAGTATCAGAGAAATGACAAGTAAGTAATCACAGTGTGATAAAAAAATATTGTTAGAATTAAAATAAATACATAACAAGTGAGTAAGAGGTACGTCAAAATGATTAAAAATGTTAAGTGTTTGTCTTTGTTCATAAAATAATGTTTTAGTAAATTTTGCTAACAAACAATACTACCTTTAATACTGATACTCATACAGATCTATGTATTTAGTAACAAACCTCTTCCCGATACTATGTGAGTTTAATCGACGGAAATACCTGATTTTAATTTTAGATTATGACTGTTTACCGCGTGCTTAGCAATAAAGATATCATAATGTATAGTTATTGTCTGGTTACGACCGTGTTAACAAAACAAATATAGCGATGCAAAACTAAATATTATCAACGTAAAGCTAAATACAATTAGTACAGTAAATAATGTATGTGTTTTAAAGACGCTATTTCTAAAAACTTTAAAATTTGCTTTATAGATTAATGTTGTTAGTAATTCAGATTACAACCAGTTATTATTTACTATGCAAACCAACTTGCAATCGGTTGCAGTGAACTTATTAAATAGTCCAAGCACAGTGTAAGATATTAACCAGATAAAGCCGGGATAACCGGCCGGCTTGTCGAGGACTCCTGCATACTTTATTTCGTAGATGCGGCGTGAATAAATCATTTGTGCTAGCGCTGTGTTTTAGCACGTAAAAATATTGCCAAGGGTAAAGGAATTTAATCTTCGAAAAAGTGATCTCTCTATTTCGTCGAAACAATTTATTACTCATACACGTTTTTTACTTACGTACACACATTATCAATATTCCTCTTTAACCGTTGAACGTCAAATTATCTATTTACAGCATGAAAGTACTCTACGACGATGTTGGTGGTATCAAGATACACAGATAGTTTTCTATTTCCTTGATCATAATAAAAGGATGGTGATGGTAGAACCATGTAATTCGTATGTAATATTTCTTGTTACAAAGTCCGTTATATAATATTAATTAATCTCGATTCTCTTTTGTTAATTATTTCAATACATCTTAAATTAAACATAGCAAGCCAGTATTTCAGAGAATATTGAAATTGAGCAGAAACAATAATTATGAGAAGGAAGAGAAAGAAGTGTTGTGTTTAATATAATTTTAGCTACATGATGCTCTACACTATGTGTTACCTGTGCAATGTTTACCGTTGTACTCGGAGCTAAATACTACTCAACTCGCTTTATTATTAATCCCTTACGCTGTTTATGATTCCTCACCAAGTACAAATGAAATTAGTCATATAAAATAAATCTCAATCAAAGTGAGGTCCGTAGAACAGGGTGATAAAATATAAAAAAAGCTTTACCAATACTTTTAGGAATTTTGATAGCGTAGTTTCTAAATAATTTTGTTCTTGTCAAATACGCACAATTTCTAACTAATCCAACAGCCTAAGGGGGTAAAATCCTCTTGTAAGATTTGAAATACAGATTCATTGCAGTAGACACCAGGAAAGGGCAACGTAAATAAAAGCTTGTTATAAAAAATGTAATAGGATCATCCGAGAATGTCATTAAGTGTGTATTAAGTATATTTCCAGATTTAGTAATAAATTTATGTCTTGGGAAAATTTGACCCAATCGACCCAAACCAAGTGAATGTTATACTAAGGGTGCTAAACAAAAGTTTTCGTGGTTGTTTGTTTACTCATATAAGAAATAGCTTTTGCTCGCGACTTCATCTTCGTAGATTTTGTATTATGTACTAACTAACTACTACTCCCTTCTAATAGTTAATCAGTCAGTACCTGAAATCTTTTATATGTTTATGCTAAAAATCATGAAGTATTTATATATATATATATTTTTTAAGTATATATTTTTTAAGTCCTATTGTAACTTAATTTCCACTTAATTTACATTTCATTCCAAATTATTTCTTCTACGTATAAAGGGCGTGAACACGGACTGACATCACCATTTTGTACTTGGTAAGGTATTATGTATACAAACAATTTAAACGTTTTTAATTTATTTATATATTTTAACTTACAAAATACATGCTTGTTGGTCGAGTAATTCCGCATGCATGTTAAACAAAAAAACGATTAAAATTTAAATCAGGAATCTTACGAAGCGGTAAACAAAAAGATTGAAAAGCAATGTGAAAGCTTCCCCCTTCAAAGCCGTCAGTAAACATTGGCGGGCCGACTCCGCTGTCACACACAACAGAATTAGCTGGCAAACTCCTTTACTGCCTTTATTCGTTTTTTAAGGTAGGTAATAATAAATAAAATAGGTAAGGGCCTAATGCCCTTACTTTCGGGCATCATTGGACGAAAATAATTTTAGTTAGGTACCTACAAACAACAAAAAGTCCTACAACGGAGTTTTTTTACCCGACTGCGCGACGCAAACTAGGGTAATGTGTTTATCAGCCTATATATGTATGTATGTATGTATGTTTGTTCCTTTGTGGCGATCTAGAGACCAAATGCGTGGGCCGATTTTGATGATTCTTATGTCAGTCGATTCGTCTTAATTTTTTGTTTAGGTTCGAGGGTAAGTTAATACAGTTTTAAACTTTGCCTGCAGCTACCAATACTGCACATGTTTCGCTTTAGCTCACATTGACGGGTTAGAAAGGGGACTATCAAGATATATCGTGATTCATTTTGTCATTGCGTCTCTGTTTTACATGCGCAGTAGAAGAGAGATGCAGCTAGGCGTCAAGCAACACAAGAGCCGTTTGGAAGCATGGTTGTATTAAATGCGAATTAATCGACGTAATGAATTTAAACTGCCATAAAACAAGTAAATAATGAACAATTAAAAAGAATAAGTAAATTTACTACGTGTAAAATCAAAAGAAAATAATCTTAATAACGCGTCCATTTCGTGTCATTTTTTTACGCGCAGCTACTACGTGGCGGCGGCACTTTTTTTTTCATTAATGGCAAGTGTGAACTTTATTTACAAACCAGCAAAGTTCAAATTCTTCTTCTTTATGCAATGCCGCGGTCGACGAGCGCGTGAGAAAAGTTAAAACAGAAAGTTATTTCGTAGTGAATAGAGTTCATTATGAGAAGACAGCGCCCGCATGACGACTACAAGAATATTTTTGCGATTTCTTATTTAGATTTGTTTAAAGCCTTTATTAAACCTGTCGTGTTTGTTTGTCACTTTGTAAGTTCGGGTGGAATCCGGGACGTAAATTATTAGCTTTTTTTTTTCAGTGATTCATTGCTTTGATATGTGAATGTAGTTTCAATGATATTACAAACAGTTATGAAAAAACAAACGTTTAACAAAAACGTATTGAACAAACAAAACCATCAATTACTGCAAAATATCTCCAATCTGTTCTAATTTTAAAAGAAGAGAACTATCAACTGGAACATCATCATCACGCCATCGTATCTCCGGAATTGCTAATGCTAAAAACACAAAGTTTGGACAATACGTTACCTCCATTAGGCACTAAAGACAAGTAATAAGAACGGATTTCAACAAATCCAACCTCAGGAATCGAAATGATGAGATGATAAGATGCGTACTAGGATGAGACATGCCTTATTTTTTAAAATAGAAAAAATATACTGATTACTTAAAACGAACAAAAACGATTTTTAGCAATTTGATAAAATAAACTTTAAGGGGGGGGGGGATAGTTACTGAGACTGTTATTGTGAGAATAATAGAAACAGTTAAAAACCTATGAAATCTGAGCAAAGCTAGGGCAGGACGATTGTTAATAATAAAACCACTATTATTCATTCATTAAGTCATTTATTTACTACGAGCTTTTACCTGCGGCTGGGTCCACACGATATTTTATATACATGTTACGGGATAAAGGTATATATCCTATATTTTAATCTAGGTCAGAACCATTTACACAAATTCCATCTAAATCCACCCAGCTGTTAACTTTCACATTGTTTGTAATTAGGGAAAGTTCTTAGAGAAAATAACCGGGTTTGCATTCCCTATTTGTAATATTAGTAGAACTATGGTGAGACGCGACGTCCGCATTTACTTTGCTATTGTCATAATTCGTGATGCTGCGGTCCCGTATGTCACATCCGAAGTATCAGTCGGTAGCGCGTCACGATCGTTTTCTTGAAAACTTTTTAGTTACCAGGAGATTGCATTTTCACCCGTTTCCCACAAAGTCGAGTGTTTTTATGTCTTCTCTTGACTTAGGGCAAGGAATAGTAAAGTACATTCTGGGTACAATGTTGGACTATGAAATACGAAGCTGTGTTTTAATGCTGAGCCACTTGCAACAATGTTTTGGTGAGATAGTGCGTCATAAAACAATAATTGCGTATTCTACCAATGCAATTGAACTGTAAAAATAACTGTACTTTAAAAATATATATGTCGCTCTGAAGAAAACGCATGCATTGTCTGGTTTTGTCATAATATATCAAGATTGTATAAAATAAACAATACAAATTTACTTCTTTCATTTTATTTTTATTAAATATTAAGGCAAACAAGCAATTGGGTCACCTGATAGTTAGGTAGTGATCACCACCGCCTATACACACCCGTAACACCAAAGAGATTGCAAATGCGTTGCCAACCCAGAGGGCTAAGATGGAATACCTCTAGTGCCAGTAATTACACCGGCTGTCTTGCTCTCCACGCCGGAACACAACAGTGCATGCACTGCTGCTTAGCGGCAGGATAAGCGAGCAAGTTGGTGGTAGTGATCCGAACGGACCTTGCACAAGGTCCAACCACCCGCAAAAAAAACAAATCAAACAATTGACTTGAGATTGTGTTCCGCACTTTGTTTTGCCTAAAATCAAAGTCAAGGGCAAAATATTATCATGTTACATTTGGCCAGGCTACTAGATGTTCCCCACACGTGCGCTTCATTCCCTCCCTCAATATATCAGCATCCCGGCAGTGATTGCGGGCTTGCGTCAATAAAAATGTATGGTGTTAGGAAAGAGAGATAGACAGGTCGGAGTATCAGCATTGCGGCCGATGTGTGTAATCAATTTCAATATACGAATGGGATTGGTAATATCAGGAAAGGAAGTCAATTCATGTAACAAAATTTAACAACTTACCCGTTATTAATAAAAAACTAACAATCTTTTTAAGCAAACAAATGTTTTGTCCCTTTCATTTGAGAGCAAACGTCACAATGACAGATAAAGACATAAAACATGTTAACTAACAAACGTTTTCGAAGCGTTTATGAATAAGGGCCTTAATCATTTATTTAGAATTCGATTACAATAACACTAAAGAAACCAGTGACAATAATTTAAAGACCAAAGTACGTGACTATAAAGATAGTCGGATACAAAAAGCCTCCTAAATTCCAGAAGGTAAGCCACGCGAAGTACGTGACTGGTTGTAATTTTAGCCCAAAGTTTAAACCGAATAAAAATGCTTTGTCGGGCGCCTACACAGATACGTGACTTTTTCAAAGTTTCATCAGATTTGCTGCAATTTTTCAAGCAGAAAGTTGTGAGCAAACCAAATGTACCTATAATAAACGCAATTGATTACATGTAATATGTAATAATACAGTTGTCAAAAAGTGTTTGTAAACTATAGTGTTTGGCATCATCTTGACCTTTTAATAAGCTCCAATAACTTTAACTTCTTAAACTATGCGTCACTGGTATTTGTATTGTCGTGTGCTTATATATGTATTTGTAATAATAATGACAAAATGTGAAGCTTAGTTTAAGTACCATTAAGCAAAATCAATTTAATCACCAAAAAACTCAGAAACTAGAATACTAATGAATGCATCAATTAAAACTATTATTGGAAATACTCATTTTAACCAATGGTATAATCACAAAACTATTATAGCTGTTTGTTATAATAGTTTTGAGAAAAAGATTTAGCTATCATATTATTAGAAAATTCTGTGTACCTAATGGCAAACTAAATACGATGCGATAAAATGTAGATGAAATAATAACCTTTCTTTTACGTTTACCTTTGGTTAAAAGTTAAGTCCAAATTACTATACTACATACTACCATAAATACGTTTACGTGTATGGTGATGCTACCTATATCACAACACACATTGCAGATCGTTCAACATTTGTGGTTTTGATTTTAAATAACTTGTGCCTCTATTTTTGTTGTATTTGAAAATTGTGGTCACAGATCAGAAAATCTTCTTGTTTATTTTAAGAAAAAAAAAAACTAAAGCAAAGTTTTTAGAATATATCCAGGTAAAAATTGTTATGTGATGTAAGGTTCAATATCGGACAATCACGCTAACTTTCGCCCCAGCTGGCATTTGTTCGCGAACTAATATGATTAATGGATGAAACTCGTGCAGTGCTCTTTGCTCTCTGTACTGTGTTATAATATTTATCACTAACCAGAAATCATATATTTAACTATATTGATGTAAAACATGTCAGTACCAGTATTGTGATCCACGATACTTCCTTTTACACTTGTATCAACTTTAGCAACGTGGAGAAGTACCTTTGGGTTGATCATTTAATAGATTCAAGCAGTACTTTCCCGAGGTCCCATACCTATAAACTGGAACAAATGTTTTGGGATAAAAAGTAGCAACATTCATAATGTCAGGCAGCCATATAACTTTAGTCTATGGCAATATGTTTGGTCTATGGGTAGTTGGGATCATTTACCATTAGCTGACTAACTTGCTCTTTTGCCTTCCTATGTTTTATAAAAAAAACACGCAACAGATTTTGATGCGGTTTTCACTGTCATGTAGAGTTTTTTTTACGGAAGGTTTTTATGTTCTTTCATTTTAACTGTACCCGTGCGGAGCCAGGGCGGGTCACTAGTGATGTATAAATCAGAGTGTCACACAGCGAAAGAAACGAAACTAAGATACATTTTGTCGCCTTCAAAACTATTTGTCGCACCTTCAAAACTATCGATGCATCGGCTTACTCTAGCACGGACTGCATCATGCATAATGAGACATGGGAACTTTAAGCATCGGATGGATCAAAGGGAGTTTTAGATCTACAATTTTGGGTTTTCTAATCTACGTATTACGCGGACAAAAAAAAAGTACTGGCACTTTGTATTTTTATTTTAATATAATATGTCTTGAGTTCACTTTTCTTAAAGGAAACTCTTGTATGGGTTTTTAAAAAACAATTTCTAGTAGTCCCTCCATGAGCGTTTACAACGGCCGCCATGTGATTTGGCGTTGAATTAATTAACGTTACAATGATGTGTGGAATGTTCTCCCATACTACCTCGATGACAGCTTACAAGTTTACGGCGCTGGGTAGTGAGATCGCACACGCCTCTTTATCTCGTCCTATAAGTGCTCAATTAAAACTGAGTCTAAGCTACAGACAAGATGGGAAACCTAAGAGTACTTGTCACACTGCTCGGAGACAGTTTTTTAAACCACAGTTCCAACTTAAAAGCTCTTAATTTTCGAGCACGTATAATTGACACGAATTTTACAACCCCTGGGTGTTGTAAAGTTCTCTGGATGTTCCGAAGCTAGAGGCAATAAAACTATTTTAACTTTTTCTATTTACTAGACTCAAAAATGCAAGAGCTAACCTAGCCAGCGAATATTGTTAAATTCTCCTCACGCGCTCACCTCGAGTTCTTCTTATCTGAAACTAAAGCCATGCGAAGCCATTCACGAGCTACATTGAAACTTTTGCAGTACCGGTGTAAGCATTACTATTGCACTGCTAACCGAAATCGATTCGATGAATATCTTAACATTATTTTAAACATTTGTAACAGCTACCTTAAGACTGTTACAGTAGTTTCATGCGTCTCTTAGATTAACATTTAACTAAACACTCCTCTTTCTAGTTCTGTTTAAATACGATACGGGTATACCTAGCATAATTTCGCCCTTGTGCATCCCTGATTCTCTTTTTGTCATTTATGTTTTCTGTACAATAAATAATTTAAATTACATAAATATAATATAAAGTGAGCACGTATTTTATTACAAGGCGCAAGGCGGCTGGCAAGAGCTGGATGAGAGTGGCCGAGGATCGTGCTCAGTAGCGTGCCATGGGAGAGGCCTATGTCCAGCAGTGGACGAACATAGGCTGATGATGATGATGATGACGTATTTTATAATTTGTTGGTACATCTATATACTTCAACTTTGAAGCCGTCCATCGAAGCAGCAAATTAGTCCATACTATAGCCCCGCCCCGACTCCGTACGGGTGTTATTTACTCACAAAAAAAAAAAGGATCTGTGAATGACAGTGAAAACCGCACAAAAATCCTTTGAAAAAACTGAAAAGACAACAAAACAAGTCCAGTAGTCAAGAATTCTGTTAAGAAATGTTGAATAAGTAACGGCACCATTGCACTTTAACAGTCGGGACCCATTATTAGGTAGATTCGTGCTGGTTTATTTTTAATGGGTCCCGACTGTTAAAGTTCATGAAACCATTGCAATAGTGTAGTTACATATTGAACAGTACTTTACTGAATACTAGACTACTGGAATAGTTTTTGTTTTTACTGCTGCGTAAAAATCAGCAAAATCAGCCCACACGTTTGTTTTTCTGAGCGCCACAAATGAACAAACATACATGCATAGGCTAATACAATATTTAGATTGAATTCGAAGTTACATTGAAACAGGTCAGGTTACAATATCAATTACAATTACGTGGTTTCCAAATAACAAGTTATTGCTAACAAAGGAGAGTATAGTTCCAAACATGTTATTGATGATCGCAGTGGGTGACGAAATAGCAAAATATTAATGGCAGATATTTTCGAAACCATAACTGTCAGAAACTTGCAATTTGGGACTAAATACTTAAGTGCGTCATTTGCCGTTTAGTATGTTATTTCCTGTCTTTATTGCTCTTTTTATAACTAAGATACAAGGGGATGAAGAAAGCATTAAGTTGCCTTGGAAAGCGTGCTTGGTGCATTGGGCAATGGCACAGCTTTGCTACAATAAAAACTCAAATCTAATCGAGTTCGAATTTTCTTGATCGAAAACACGCGGTATTTAAAGCACAACTTAAAACATGTTCGGCTGTGCAACATCTTTACATCAGTTTTATATTTCAAAATATTTTTGTTCTTAACTTCAAGTATAAATAAAATAGTTACAGGCATTCCATGATCGTGGTTTTATTGTTAAAATGAATATTTTGTCCAATTTGTGTTAGTACTTGATCCAATTTGAATTGCAAAACTTATCCAACAAACCTTCCGAAGCAGAAAATGTTTATCAATCAAAGCTGGGCAAGCGATAATCACACAAGGTATTGCATAAAATTAAGGGGGATAAGGTACTCGGGCAGCCCCTGACTAAGAAAATATATCGCCTACATTTAATCAATAGCCTCGTCCATATTAACTCTGGGCGGGTTCAAACATGCGCCCCAAGCTTGGCTGGGGCATGTAATTGGTATAGAAATGATTACTAATAAAAAAATCCTAAACCTATAATTTTTTAAGAGCCGATGTGGCGGAACGCCCTCCCTATTGACTGCTTTATTTTGCCTTAATCAACTTATTGTTTCAATACTCTGCTCCTGCTATCATTGAATTTGTTATAAGTAGTAGGTACCTACGTTAACAATACTTTTTGTTTTTTCTATATGTATTATAAGAACTGTTATAAACGTCACACTTCGAGTGTAATTATAGTGCAAACTCTAAAGTAAAATAACGAATTATAAAAGCCGGACTAGTTGCTCACGCTAAGGATCTCGTGAATTAATATTTATAACATTAAAACGGGCTAAGATTCCTAGCTAATATTCTCATATTTCATACTAATTTACTCGTAAGTAGGTATATGAAAGTAGCTTTATGGTTGTGTTTTAGCTTGTCTGTTTTTTCCTCTTTCACGAAGAAACCGTCGACATGGTAATTATAAGCGAGACGTATTGATTTTGTTTGCTAGAAATTAATTAGAGATACCTTGTTTCCCTAAGGGACTACGATTGGGTAATGAGATTGAGTAGCACTAGTGACACGTGCGAACATTAGACATTCGCATCATCGGGTAAGAGCATGTCGAGCCATGCTCAGTGTAGGATAACGTTATTACAAACGGTAAAAACGATTTGTCTGAAACTTTTTCAATGTTTAGCTCGTTTGCTTCTCTCGATAATTTTTAGGAGGTTTCAGTAGATCTATACAGTAGTTACATTTTAGTATCTAAAGAATCAATAAAGACACAACGATTACCCTTCTTAGCTGAGATAAATTTCCCTTTAATTTCTTTAATACGCTTTTGTTTAAGTCTTTTTTTACTTTATGCCGTTTTGGTTATTTCGTCTTAAAATTATAAATTTAAGCTGAATATTACTTCCATTTTACCCAAAATTCTAAAACTGATTGACGTACATAAAATGTTTTTAAAGAGCTACGTGTGTAACCTCATTCGGCGTTGTAGAAAAAAGACAGGTGCTAAAAACTAGCTTTAAGTTTGTTCCTTGCGATAGCGTTGAACCGTTGCATTATGATCCAACTTCGTAACCATTGACCGATTCTACTCATATTTGAACTTAAAACTGACCTCAACAACAGGCAGCAGCAGAAGAAGTTGGTAACTGGGTAAGGTCAAAAGGATCCACACAAGCTCTTACTCTCTTGACAATAACTCTATTGTCATGCCTCCATGAGAAGGTGTTTTGCACCTCTTGGACTGTGAAGATATACCTGATGCTGACAGTATAACTAAGTTTTACAAAAGTGCAACAACTTTTTTATAGTTAAAATATGAAAGATAGTGTCCAGAATAGAAAACCAATCCATTTATAGTTGTTAAAAATTTACGGCGCTGACAGAGCTCTGCTCAGTCCCTCGAGAAATAAGTGTGAGTGCCGATGCCGTGCGCTGATATCGACATCTGTCAAGTTTATGTTATTAACCGACAGGGAGACAGTTGTGTATATACTTTAAAGTAGTAACTCTCTGCGGAGTAAATCAAAGTGTAAAACAAATCTCTCCTAAAGACAAATACCAGTGACCCTTCATAACCGCCCGAGTTTAATTTATCTTAGAGTGCGTCGCCCCTTCCTTATGGCACTAAACTTGGGTAGTCATGTTGGGGCCACTGAATGTTGCTCCTGACATTCACTTTAACTAATAACTTTAATAAATATTCGGCGTTATGGTTTTTGAATCATTACTTTCTGAAGTGGCTCCACTAAGTTACTAATTTGATGAATAAATAAAATAGAGTTATAGAAGTTAGTATTTGTATATGTGAATAAAAAAATAATGAAGTTAATAATAACAATTATTAACATTAATTTATTGACCTTTAGTGGATCGGTACCTCCTAATATTCCCTTATGGTTAAGTTCCCATCTATTCACAATGGTCTTTACACCCGGTGGGGACTGCCTCTGACTGTGTCCCTATGGCGCGGGTTATAATCTGTCGGTGTACCCATTACATTTCATCAAATTGTCTAAAGGGCCTCTACGTGTCGACTACGGCTCCCGCGCACGCCTCCCACAGGTCCAGGACACTATTGTCCCGTAAATGGGAAAGACACAGAAATTATAATAATAAAATCGTTTATTTCGGGCTGCATAGACCCATAGATAGACCTTAAAGACTAACAGACGTATTAAAAAAAAATTGGAATTAGCATTGAACATTTTTCACTGCAGCAATGTTGACGGATGGTTCGTTTTCTGCCTTTGTTATCGTCAGTACGTGACGTCTTTAATTCAAGGGCAATCTCGCAGGTCTTTGCGGGAGTTTAACTGCGCTGGCGCTACAAATCCTTTCGGCTTCAAACATGAGGTAATTGGACAGTGCAGGTATTCTGAGTTGGTATTCATTAACATCGTTTCAGTGATTTTCAATGCTTATATTGCGATGAGCCAGACCACTTGCTGAATAACCGCGCTAGTTTTCGGGGTCTGGAAGTCTACAAACGATGGGATTGGGGATATGAGAAAAAACTTTGTTTTGCTTGCCTGAAATCAAGACACCGTTATGACCGATGCCGACAAATTTAATTGGATTTACTGGACAGTACTGACATTGAAGCTCTTCCTTGGAACACTGGATGGGCTTCTTTCCTTGTATGCCGTTTTGCTGAATGACTGGTTATTTTAACTCATTCTGCCAGATCATCTAAATAAGTTCCGAACATGGCATGGAAGATAATTTCACCTGTATGAGGCTGCCCCATTTCTAATTTGGAACTTCAATCCCTCTTCAATAAAGGAATTTTAATATTTGCACCTGAAAAACTCCTTTTCCTTCTCCACATAATAGAAAGCAAATGAAGTGGGAAATAGACCTTTTGGGTAGAGTGGGCAGTTGTTAATGATAAAATATCTCCTAATTCTTAAAAAAGCCCTGTGAAAAGAGAAAGCACCAGGTGTTCTTGCATCTTGAAAACTGTAGTATAATTAATACTAAAATACTGCTGAGCGATCTGTAGTATTTAAATAGTTTCACTTACAACAAAATAACAAAAGCATTATTTTCGATAGCAAAGTAACTACGTATTTTGAATATAATATTTAAAGGCTAAGTTTATGTTTACTTGTTTACAAACGAAATTAACAAAGCCGCGTGGTCCGCATAATTATTGCGGGAGGAAATCGCCCGCCGGGTTTCTAGGACCTTTCTACTAAATATTTACTTTTTAATTTTCTGTTTCTTTAGGTTCTTGTTTTAATGAGTGGGTTTTTAATCGTTTTCTGTCCCGAGACTTGCCTACACGACTTTATTGCAGGACATTTAAATTCTTCATAAGCACTTTTGTATATATTACCGGCAGTATAAAATGATATCAAAGGATCTATTCCTCTAGTACCTATTTCACTCGATGGTCATCACATTACTCTTCTGAATTATTTTCTCCATATTATTGAAAGTATTGGTATGAAGTCCAATGGTATAATGTATGTATTCGACTATTAGCTTCCATGTCAAACCCCTTTTAGGTACGGAACCCTAGAATCTACTTTGAACTGTTACCCATACAGCATACGAATTTCCTACAAAAAAAATGGGGCTCTTTTGAGAAATAGAAGTCAAAAATCATTTCACAAGATGAGAGCGCCAAACATAAACGAAGATAAACTCTACTTTAAATAAACATTGCCTTCGTTTCGCCAAGCGAAGTTTTATGGCTCTTTGCATAATAATAAAGAATAAATTAATTAATTATTACCTGTTCCTTTGCATAAATTCATACTTCTCAGGCTGACGACGTAAAAATTAAAATGGTATAGTATGTTGATTGTTTATTAAAATAATAATGGTACCTCGATTTTGAGGCATTTGCAGCGTAATATAACTTCCATATTTTATACGGAAAGTGAGTTTATTACTAAAAGACCCGAAATGTACACTTTCAAAATCTAAACTCAAATTCAATTTATCTTTATAGAGATTAGGCTTACAGGAAGCACTTATGGATGTCAGAAAAATTACCACCGCTTCGAAAAAATCTTTGTTTGGAAGATACCGGCAAGAAGATTAACCAGGTATATATTATATTGTCAAATAAAACACAATATCAATGTAATGTAAATTAACAAAAAACAATACATAAACTTAAAACCTAAGGCCTATAATAAAATATATACTAATTACAAATTATAAAGATGAGACCCCCGCGGTATGCTGCCCAAAATGCAAGTGGCGTTCCCGCGCTGAAAAGCTAAACTTATCCTTTGCGCGAAAAAGCCGCCTGCGCAGGGGTCGTCTGTTCCCTCCATTAAATGCCCGCTGAGCTCTTTGTTGAGCCCATGTGCACCGCTTTCCCAGGGTCTAAGTGTCTCGACGCCAAAGGCCACAAAGTCGTATTGGGCGTTGAGATACCTGTATTTAAAACATTTGGCAAGCTCTATAGCCTCGGCCGCCGCACCTGCTTGTTTACTAGTCATTGGAAGATAGGTCGCGGGTACAGTGTCGGCGCACGTGGCGTCCCACACGAGCGCAGGGCCACCTATCAAGGTATTAATGACATCCCGTCGGGCCTCTTGCCATCGTCCCGCGCTAATCGGGGCTCAAGAATTGAGGGGACGTTGGCACTGACGAGTGCCCTTCTAAGGACGTCATCCAGTGCGGCGTGACGAGAGTGGCGGCCAGCGCCAGAATGACATACAAGGTTGTGGTGTCCGAATCGGTTCACACTGGCTCCGCATGAAACGCAGCAGTGGGCTGTACACACCTCGGCCCCTAGCCGGAGAACAATGGCTATGCGGAGTGTGTTGGGGTCAATGTAGTTTCCTATGTTTGGGGATGGGTACGCGTGCAGCCATTGCCCAGATTCCCATCTGGCAGATGCGATCAACCTGACGCGATCTCTGCCAGAATTTATAAGGGAGTTCAGTGTTTAAAGGGAAGCGATGTCATCCCAGGGCCTTTGACTTTGAAGTGTGGGTGGTAAATTTTGACTCGGTCCAGACAGCCAGGCATTCGTAGCTTCGACCAAGCACGAGATCTCGCAGTTTGTAGCCACCGGGGCTTTAAGGGTTTTCCCTGTAAGATGAAAGTGCTAAGAATTGAAGATAGGAATGCTGGAAGGGCTATACTTAAAATTTTGCGGGTTCTCAAACCACCGTACCTTATAGGTAAAGATACAATGCTTCCGCGTCGAGATTGATAATAATAATCACCTCAATTTTGAATTTCAAACAATTGTCAATGTGTGATACCAGAACCGGAAATTTCCAAACAGGGCAACCAACAACGGAGGAGGTAGGTAAATTTTGTTTCAGAATAAACAAGGAGGAGAGGAGACGATCTGAGTGATCAGCTGAACAGTGAACAGCTTCATCAAAGATAGGAGATCCTAGGAGATTCAGATTATCCTTCGTCAGTATTTTAAGATTCGGAGCCGTATTATTAAAATTTTGATGAACGGGAAAGGCCAAAGAAGAATTCATTTTATCCAAAATGTATAATTCACACTTATACAAATTTAGTTCTAAACCAATTGCCAGGAATTTCTTTTTTATCATATTTAAATCCTATAGAACACTGCGAATCTCCATCTGGAGTACCATCGTCAAGATACCAGACATTTAATTTAGAATTTAGACTATGAATGATCACATTAATGGCTAAACTAAAAATAGCTGGACCGAGAGGATCACCCTGCTGACAAACCACAGCTGAAAGGATATTATGGTTTTTATGGACTAATTTTGAGGGACAACGATAACACTGAAGTAAAAAATATTGATTTCCGAAAAGTGTAATTTAATTTCACTCAGCAGGGTATTTCAATTTACAGAGTTAAATGCGTTCTTAACGTCGAGTTTTAAGATTATCTCGCACCGTTCGCCTTGCACAAAGATGCGTACGGCATGAACCACCGCCTCACATCCTCCGCGGGTACCGAAGCCGACTTGTACCGGTTCGAATAGAGACTGTAATTTGGAGCCGGTCAGCCGGACGCAAACTTTGGCTGCCAAACGCCGAAAAGTGGAACCCACTGCAATCGGACGCACGTCACCGTCTTTTTTTTTGACAGGGCATAAGGTTGGCATCATAGATTACTGGCGTCACGTTGGCAGACATCTCCCAAAAGCATAAGATTCACAAGACAGGTGAAAGCAGCGACGAGGAGTTTTCCAGCAACCTCGGTAACATGGCTAGTGAGATCTGAGAGGTGTTGCGAGGAGACGCCGTCCAACCCGAAAGCAGATCCCTTCGGAAACGAAGCAAGAGCTGAAATTACGTAATTTTCGGTGGCGTTAAGGCATACAATGGGATCAGAAGGAGGGTCTACAAAATGCGGCGTGGAAGAGCCTGAGGGATTTTTTGACTGTAAGACTGTGATGGTCTCCGATGTATCCGATGCGATGGAATCATTTGAGAATTAAAGCCCCCTTAAGATCTCCGTCATACACTTTCTCCTCGACTTTTTAAAAACGGTCAAAAATATTTGTACGAGATCGCTTAAGTGGCCTAGGAATGTTTGTGGTAGGTGAAATGGTATTATTTTTGATTTTTTGTGTAAGAGAGAGTAAGAAAAAGTTAGTAATTCCTGCCAAGATGTTAAATCATTCTGTCGGATGTTTGGTAATAGTAGCGGCTAAAGCTTCGACTACAACAGATCTGGCACCAAAGGAAAACGCTTTATAAGCGGTGTTGAGTGTTTTTGTTGACTGAGGAGAGTGCGAAGCGGAGTAGAAGCACTAGAAAAGTTTGGTGTTTGAGGTGTATTTGTGACATGGTAATTTGTTTGTGAGAAGGAGCCGAGGTTGTGGTTAATTGGTGATGCCTGGATCGGAAGCATACGTGGACACGAGTTTGGTGAATATGTAAACCATATTAATAAAACGGATCACTTACGTATTTTCGTCACGTGTTTTTGTTCACTTGTTCACGTGTCGTCGTCGCGCCACCACAGCGGGGGCTCATAATTAAGGACCACGGACTGGTCCGAAACATGTCGGGCATTTCTCGACGTAAAAATACGCGAGTGATCCGTTTTATTAATATGTCCGAGTCTCACGGTAGTTTTATGTTAATAATATGTAAGCCTTTTAATTTTACTAAACTATTTTGGCAGACCACACAACACTGCATTTAAAGGGACGATAAAGTTTTTGAGAAACAGTTACCCTATATAAATTCAAATTATAAAATAAAACTGTAAACTGCTATTTTTTACATTTTAAGTAGGTATTCAAGTTTTGTTTCCTTCTATCCTGCGCGCAGGAACAAAGACAGTAAAAAGCATGCTCAGTGCCGTTGTTTGACATCTGTTGTACAGTATTTTTTTTTACAATAAAGATTTACATAAGGAGGTATATTTAATGCGCACATGTTCTTGCTCCGCTTTTGTGATTTTTATATTTTGGATCAAACTCAACTCAAAATAGACTACATACACAAATATCAACATAAATGAGACACACACTTGTCTCTTGACTCAGACTTATTACTGTACCTTATCATTGTTTGAAATCCACTTATTGAAAGTTTAAGCCACTTTGTAATTCTGGAAAATAAAATGATTACCCATAAAGTATAAGATATTGTAGCTCCAAGTAGACAAGCTACTTTCTTCCTTTATCGTTGGCAACAATCAAATGCCTTGTTTACATGGGAAAGTAAGACAGTTGGATCGTCTCCGTGAAAGTCGTGCTCTTGTTATCTGCTTTGAAGTTTACAGAGAACTTTGTGTCGTGTGCTACTTCAAAGATTGAATTGTTCGAATAGTAAATTTGGCAATAAACTGCTCTCCGCGAAACTGTGTAATAAAACCACGATTTGCTTTCATATCGTGTCCAAGTAACAAGTCCCTCTTGTAAATTTAGTCCGCATCTTTTTTTTTAAGTAGCTCCACAATAACTTTGGTAATATAATTAACTTTGCGAACGCACTTTTCATCTAAATCTCATGAACCGCACCCCATAACTTGGGCATCAAGTATTTTAATTATCTTAATTCTGCAAGAAAACTCCTCGACCACTTAAAAACTTTATGCCTGGTGCAAGTAACAGACGCTATTGTTAATGTCGTTTAAGCATTTGCTCTCACATAATTGTTAGATTCGTATTACCTACTTCCGCTTTAAACAACCCGTGCGCTTATGATGCTTTCAGTACAGGCTGCATAGGTTAGGCATGGGCAAATGGAAAAAAAATATCGATATTTATCGTATCGATATTTTTCAAATATATCGATATATATCACCCAAGAAATATCGATATTTCGATATATCGATATTTTTTGCCCAATTTGCAATTATTTATGCCATTGTCATAGACAAGCAAGTCATAGAGTGTAATTTTTGTTTGTGTGTGAAGCAAAGAAACTAAACCCATACAGCCTACTGCATATTTTCTAAATTTAAGAAATCGGATTGGTCAAAAACATGATGTGACGCATGAGCAGACAGCAGAGCTTTAAAAATATATCGATTTTGATATCTGAAAATAAATATCGAAAATTGATATATCGCGGGAAAAAATATCGCTAATTTATATCGATATTTTGATATATCGATATTTTTTGCCCAAGCCTATAGCATAGGTAGTTTAGTACTGTAGTTAAAACGTGGCCATGACTAGCTTTAATAGACAATATAGAGTTTTAACAAGGCAAAAACTTATAGTGCATATTATGTTATAAGAACGCTAATTGCATTGAATTATTTATTTTAAGTTAAATATTCAGATTTTTTGAATGTTTTTTTTTTAGCGATATTTAGAACGTCTAATAAATAAGTATTGTAAGACTCAGTGTGGTAATTCATAGTTTTACGCAAATTTTCCAGGTGTAAAATAATGCAGTTACTTGTTATAAAATGAACATTTCTAACAATATAAGACAGTGGGCTAATCGCAAAAATACGATTAAAATATTATATTCCGTTTTTTGTACGATATTTTGTAGAATAGTATTATATAACGTGATACTAAATTCCTATTTAATAGTCGGTATGAATTGTAAACTGATAGTGATAACTAGATTGGCAGTGAATACTTATCCAAAGAGCAAAATGTGCTGTTGCTGTTATTCCGCTGTCTGTCTCTCTGTTTGTCCACTATCAGATTATCCCATTGAAAATGTGTCAAAACATTAATTGTTATTAAGTTAAACGATTCGCTGAATTTGGAACACGGCAGAAGACATGTCCACAGACATCTTATTTATCAAAATCTAGTCTATTTGGCAAATCTCTATGAGCGAACGAAGACCCATTGACGCAAATGAACCGCTATTACCTGAATGATTATATTTACAAAAAAGTAATCGTGAGTTTCAACGAATTTTTTTGTACCATACCATGGCTTCCCGTCGTTTAAAGGCTAATTTTGAGACAATCCCCAAGTGAGCGTAATTTTCACGGTAAATGCCGAAAATTGAAAATGCGTTGAATTATTTGCATAAGTTTAAGCTTGGCAAAAATTATTTTAGAAAACCTTATTTATTGAGGTCCACTTCATTTTAATTTTGTACTAAAGTCGTAGTGGGTTCTTTAATTGGTTACTTTAATAGTGAAATATCAAATCTTATTTTTTAAATTGGATGTCCGCTATTTACTTGTGGAAACCAGGTGTCGAAGTTACGTCAGGCTGCCCAGCGATACAGTTCTTAGAGATTATTCTTATACTCACCATTCCTTTAGCTAGAGGGGTTGTGGATAAAATATGTCCCAAATTGGCATACACGGGCTTGGTGGGATATGTTTGGGGATGGACACTCGCCATTCCAACTTTCGATTGATTGGGAATTACTCCATAATCAGCCATACGTTCTCTGAGTTGTCTCAGTCATATTAAGTGCTAGCGAGAATAATAAATCAATTCGTATGCTTAGAGGATAATCATGCGTGTATTATTTTAAGTAAGCACCAAAATAATATATTTGTAATAATTATTCCCTTATCCTTAGATGACCGATAACACGAATGACAGATAATGGATTGTTAATTTATATTCCCATAATAATTTGAGACAGGCCAGTGAAGTGGGGTCAGCCTGGTGACGGAACTCACTGACTTGACTAAATCAGTTGGAAACGCGAACGGGGCGGTGCTCAGCCTTAACTGAAAAACACTAATTATTCAATATAAACACGGATGCAGAAATGCAGAATGCAGAAACTCAAAATTAGGATTAAATATTTCTTATAAGGTATAATGAGAACCACTAAGAAAGTATTTAACGAAGTAAAAATGCAAAATTCTGGAATTTTATCGTTTTCTACCCTAAATTTATCAAAATTGACAGTTAGGCATAAACGACTTCTCACTCCGGGAAAATACATAGTTCCCGCGGGATACGGATAAAATTAATCTAGATAGAAGTCACGGACAGTGGAGACTTCTACTTTTTGTTTATGAGAAATATAATGTAACTACGTAATGCAGAATTCCCAGGGAATAACTAAAGACAAATCTACCAATAACTATAGTGGATGATGTTGCAGGTAGTCAATGTTGCTTCTCATAACTGTAATTATTTATAGTCATCTCTGTCTACCTGTGAACGGTTAGTATTTTGTTTAAGTTACTGTTTGCGTTGCGGTAAGTTGGTGTTTTGCTAAAGTGGTATTTTGCTAATTAGGAGCTCTGAGTTCAGTTGGTGTTTTTCGTTTTAGGTATTCCGCGTCGAAAAGTTTTCAGGTATCACATTTATTCACCACCCGTTTCTAGACGGCCTTATTTGCTGGGTCTCAGCACTGTTTCTATACCAGCGACCTCTTAGAGACACCAGGAAGGCCACCGCGGATAAAAAAATTTGAAGGATTCACTTGGCACCTTGGCGCTTAATCAGACATGGTGTTACTAGCACAGACATGCTGGCGCCGTCCTACGTCCAGGGCACTGCTTTAAAGCCACGTACCGCCGCCAACTACGCCCAGACAAAGATGTGCCGCATGTACGCATTTTCACCAATGATTTCATTTCTGTGGCCCTTGAAAAGGAAATTGTAGTGTCGTGGCCATCCCTTTTTCAAAAAGTTTATTATTTGACAAAATTGCAAACTTAACGAGATTAGGTAGGTATTGATCGAATTACGATTATAATTTGCATATTGTGTTTTACTTTCGTTTTATGTACGTCACTGAGCTACGTATTGGACTCATTAATTTGTATAAGCTTTGTATAGTCGACCAAGCAATTGCTTGACCACTTTTGAACTTTATCCCTTTGTAATACAGTCGAAAAGCGGCCAAGCAATTTTGTGGTCGACTATACTTGTTCCAGTGATAGCGAATATTGGAAATAGATTCTGATAACCGATAATTTACAACTCAGTGAATCACTGCAGTATTCGGCCAATTGAGATTTATTAATGAAAACTGACAGATGAGTTCCAATTCTGTGTTATCTACAAACTGAAAACGTCACCCGCAATGGGTTGCGTTCGCCGATGTAAGTTATGATTTAAATTCGCAGCGCCACACTACCAAAGGAAGGAAAAACCGAACAAGAGCAATTCAGACCATGTTTGGTCTAGGGATCCGCCTTTACAAAATATTCCAAATAAATTGTAATTAAAAAATCACATTAATATTTACTTTGCCACCGACAGCAAAAGTAAGTATTTGATATTTGTATTTGTTAGTTATTTTTGCGCTCGCTTAATTTGAAATAGCGCGCAACGTTTACGTTATATATATTATATATTCTCAGTTATATGTGAATGTTATTTTAAGTACTCGTACCATATATCCTTTCATATTTTTAGCCTTTACAGTGTGGTCAATTAGTACACGTGAATTTAAATTTAAATTGAGAGCTTAATAATGTCGCAACGGTACCCAAATCCTAAAATTCTTAACCGTACCATCTGATAAAAAGCTTTAATTTAAAGAACTATTTAACTATACATTACTTAATGTTGTAGATTAACAATATATACTTCAGATTATGCCCAACCAACAGGCTGTAGTCGGATACGCCTCTGAACAGTATATCTTTGTCTCTTTTTAACCACAGGCTTTGTTACAGCAAATTAGAAAAAAGTAACGAGGGCGTGTTTTTTATATAATTATTATAACATTGGTATCAAATGAAAGCTAAGAAATAGTCCATTCTATCAAATATACATTATTAAATATGACAATTTTATCCTATCACTTTAACAAATTCCTACTAAAAAAAAGATATTTCAGGTAAGAATAGTTTGTTTATTATTTGCTGGATTGTACTGTAGTCGTCCAACTCTATCATTAATCAAACTAAAAAGACTGAAATAAATAAAAAAATAGAGTATACCCAAAAACATAAATCTCCTTTCTGGCGGCAGATGGTTAAAAACTTTTCCGTACAAACTGTAATCACTTAAGTACTTCTTAGTGCTCATCTGCGTTAAATGTATACCTAAGAAACTCTTATGAAAAATGTCAAGCTTGTGAGTTACATTTCAGTCGGTCAGTTATAGTGAATTGTAAGACACAAGATGGTTAGACTGACACACACATAACGCTTCGTAATTTTTTATTAAATTATTTCAAGATAATTCAACGGAACGGTGAATAAAACTCATAGAAGACCTGCCCGCGTGCGGCTCACTGTACCCGGACCCTTATCAACATTGACTTTCTTTATGGAAGTGACGGAGAAACGTACAAAGATCTTTTTTACTAAACTGTCAGCACAATATACGATTGTTAAGTGGTATTTTGTACGATTTTGCTTTCAACATTTTTTCGCGACCCAAACAATCTAGAAATAATCACTAATGCTGCTATTACACTACCTAGATATACCTAAATAAGAATAAAAGCTTCACAACATCAGATCAAAACAAGTGATAGTTACAGACAGATGTCTGCTTAAATAATTATAGTGTAAATTTTTTATTTGTTTATTTCACGTCGGTGGTAAACAAGAATGCATAATTAGTAACCTGCGAGAGCCTTCTAATATCCCTTCTAATGTCCCTCAACAGTGAATTCATTTCACAAGTGAAGTATCCTCGGAAAGAAACATTTAAGTATTCTAACTTATCCTGACTATACGGACGACCTGTTTGTCAAGTCAATTAAAAAGACATCAATATCATAACAAGGAACTAACTGGTACCTAAGTTTTCTAAGTACTCAACAACGTAGGAACTGTCAATTTAAATGATTGTTGCTGAAGTCAGGAACGCAGATTCCTGTTAAATTACTCAGTGGCATTTTGGAGGTTTATTCCAAACTGCTTCCAATGTTACACACATTTTTGGATCACTTTGTTCTTTAACAATTAATCTTCTATAATGTTAAAGTTCGAGATATCTATCATTAAGCAGGCTTCCTTTGATTGGTAGAAAACATGGTTTGTTTAGGAAAAGTACGGAAATGATTATTGTGAGTTTGAATGTGGCCATTCATTATTACCTCCTAATGATAAAAAAATATTTCTATAAGAGATAATTCGAAGGATCATATGATCATAATGGTATCCAAGATGCTGTTTGATTATTTATATCATGATCATTTTTCAGCAGTTGAAAAATAAAACTACTGTTGTTATTATCCTTATTGGAACACATTTCAGAGTTCAAAAAGGAACCATCCTATCTAGACGAGTTCCGCGATTTATCGTCCAAACACTCTCGAGTAATGAGATAACAGAGATTTATTTGTTTGTAATTTCGCTCAGCTGCTGCGTTAATGTAGATTAGAATTAGGAGAAATGGGTCAGTTTATTTGTAAGTGCCTGTTTTTTCTTTTACTTCTTTTTAGCTGTGTTAATTGCACTTAAGAAATGGGGGCGGTTACCTGATAAGATGACGTAATTAACAGAGCAGTTTCAGCTTTTCACCACTTACGAGAGCACGACAACGAATACGACTCTTTGAACGAAGAAGTCTACGGTCGTATTAGTGGTATAATTATAACGAATGGTTGCTATAGCAGTTTTTTATGAACAGGCTTGTCAATTGTCACAAAAAATGCAATATTTGTAACATACAAAGGATGGTAAAAACAGTATTTTAGTGCCTAAAACAAGACAGAATGCAATGTTCAAAGCGACAATGGAGTATTTAAAATGATAATACGTGAACATGAATGATGGAAGAAAAGTCACGTAGACATTTGTGTTTTACTAAAAAGGTGATATCGATATTTGTATCGATCTTTAAGGCATCCTTTCAATAACAAAAATACCAATATTTAAATTATGCCTTCGGTTTTGGATAAAAAATGAATTATTTTAAAATAAACATACAAAAATTAATTTTTTGGGAGTAGGTTATTATGTTGTTGAAAAAAATAAGGAAACTAGAGTAAAAAAAAGTGTATGGATGGATTACCTTTGTCTTAATAGGGAAAAACTCAACCAAAAAGTAAAATTTGGCGGTAGCCTTTTCATTTCGTCGTTATAGATTATACCTCTTTTGTATTAAATACAGTACTAGAAGTAGATACATAGTTACCAAAAATGATCTTGTCAAGAGATGATAGTTATAATATGAATGAATACTCTTACACCTACAGGGATTCAAAAAAACTGCAAATGAAAACTTTATACCGTAAAGAGTACCAACAAAAACACAACATCGTTATTCAAAAGTGTTCTAATAGAATAATTTTTACTAATTTTCTAATAATTTTAAGCCTTCAACATTATTTATTTAGTTATTTCATCTGTATTGCACAAAATTAGCTATAAAATGTACAAAAGGCGGACTTAATGC
This sequence comes from Ditula angustiorana, assembly GCA_963691745.1. Taxonomy (NCBI): domain Eukaryota; kingdom Metazoa; phylum Arthropoda; class Insecta; order Lepidoptera; family Tortricidae; genus Ditula; species Ditula angustiorana. Next base: position 17,954,887 of record OY829472.1, read on the forward strand.
CTTAAGGCATTCTGTACAAAATAGAATTACTTAATTATGGGGTATTTGTTAAATGTTAAAAGGAACATTAAAAACAAAACATAATTTAAATAAAAATGAATTCAGGAAATCTAGTTCAGCTTTAATGTTTGTTCAGTTGTAAAATTTTCTTATATAAAACATTTGATGAAACTAAGCAAATTAAAAATGGAATAAAATTATTCTTACATGTACTCAATTAAAAAATATATGAGAATTGTACCCGTCCCCAAATGACAGAGATATCGCGTAACATATCCACAAAGAAAAAGGAAAAAAACAAACAGCTGAATTGAGAACCTCCACCGTTTTGAAATCGGTTAAAATGAAATCGGCTTAGTCGTTAACGCGGCAGTGGAAAGTGGAAGCGTGGTGAGCAGAGATATATGTCGTCAGCGCTTGAGGCATCGATGTCGCGTTCGACTCTCGTCGACGCAAGTGTCTCATCTCATCCCACTTGCGAAATGGCTAAGTTGTCCGTAACAGGCTAATACAGACGTTATTATCGATAAAAGAGGGATGCAAATCAAAACCCAAAACAATAGCTTAATGTAAAATGATAGACTTGAAAAATATGTGTTTTAATTTAAGTTTTGTATGAATACATTCTCTTACTGCACATTTACATAAGTTTACAAGAAAAATAAAGTAGACCGTCTGTGGCACATACGCAATCCGCGTGAGCCAAAAAAAAAAAAAAAAAAAGTCTGTTTACGGAAATAATTACATTTGGCGAATTTAATGCAAATGACAATTTTCTGCCACTCATTTACAAACTAATACGAAAAACATGATAGCAAAAAAAAAACTCAACATCAACAAGTTACCTGCAAAATTTAAAACTTCATCTTAGTAATCTTTGAAATATTTATGTTTTATTATACTGTATTATGACGGTAATTCAGTCGACTCCTTCGACACAAAAAATTGTCAGGCTATATTCAACAAGCGCTAGTGAAATCATAGACGTAAATAAATACTTCGATATTGCTTCATGAGTTCAGAATTTACACTATCTAGAAATCGAATTAGGCATTCTAAGCAATTTGTAATAAAAAACTAAGCAGAGTCGAATAGTATTTTTAATGTAATTAAATTTAATAAATGAACTCGGAAGAAGAACCTCGAGCAAATAAACCTATTTCAAGTCCAAATCACGCCAAAATGCAGGAAAATTGGCCAAGTCTCAAGTTACCGAAACAGCGACGGACTTTGAAGGAAAATAATAAAAGTAGCCGCCCACAACGCATCAGCTGTTCTAATCCATGTGCAAATATTTATTATCACTCTTGGGGTTTACTTAGCGTAAAGCTTGGAGCACACTCTGCACCATTGCCTTGGCTATAAATCTGAAGTAAGGTCATTGATAAGTTTGTTATCAATAATAATGGTATTCTAATAAACTTGGCTATTTCGTTGTTAGTATTTATTAGAGTAACTGAACAGTAACCACGACACTCACATTGCCAAAACTAGCGAACAGATTTCAATATAATTTAAACAAGCCTCGTACATAAATCTGAAACTGGACGTTTCAATGGAGATTTAACTACCAGTATTCGGACGCGTCCACTAAATTGATTTCTGTGCCACCGTAGAACCTACCTATTGACAAGTAAATGTCGTTATGAATATCACAACGAATGCTATAATATCACACAGAAAATGGCTCATTGCGATACAGTTTTGCAGTGGCCCAGAATTCAAAATGGTTGACTATACTCACTTACAACTTCCACTCCAACTATACCCGTACAGTTCACGGTATGAGCATTTCACAATTTGGGTGATTCTGGCATTTCTATTTTATAGCACAAGTTTTTATACCACGACAAACGTTTCGAAACCGGAAATTCTAAGACTAGGACGCGACGCTATCCCGGCGAAAATTAAAGCTTCCCTCTAGAGTTCAACAACGATCCTATCCTGCGTCTACTCCCCAAATAGCATCTTTTACCCCTACCGATCACCAATTAAGATTTTTCTTGCTCAAAGAGCCGTCAGTCTTTACGTATGATGTACCGCGCCTGTTGCCTTAGCTCTTCTTTTCAAAATATGTATCTATTCGGTCTTTGTTTTGACAATTTGACATCCTCAATCCTATTCGATGTCACAAAGTAACTGTTCAGCTCTTTTCGCTGATTTTAAGGCTACTCATAACAAAAATAATATAATATTAAATGTACAATGTTTTCTTCAACATGATCGTTTTTAGTTGATATATTACCCCTTTTCCTTTTCAGTGCAAACTTTTGCATTACTGATGTGCACACATTATTTAGCGTTGAGACGTACAAAGATCAATATTTGCTGGAAAACCATTTTTAAACTGTCAAAGCGTGGCACAGGGTTGAAGTAGTGCGAAAATTCATACTAAAGTGAATTTTTACTTGCGTTAACCTGTCATTCATATTCAAGTTAAAATTTTATTGTGTTTGTTTTCTCTTTTTTACATGTTCAACCAACTGCAGGGTCCACAGGAATAAATTACTTTCTTCCTTGCACACGCAGGCAGGACGTCTTGTTTAATGTAAGTTTATGGCTGTGTTGAGCATTTGACTCTTTAATTTCGACATGTTAACATTAGGTGTATAAGTACATAGGAATATTATTTAGAAAAATAAACAAAGTTACTACAGAAAAGAAAACATATTATTTTACTAAATTTCTTATCTACAGTTATTAGAACTTAGTACGACTACCCAGAAAAAGCGGTTGTTTGAACTGTTGGAATAATCCATCGTAGCGCTTGTGTACTAACCGTTAGCTTGTTTCTAGGATTCCTTTCGTATTATAGAAAATCCTTTATGATACTCCCTTATGTACAATCGGAAAGATTTAACTGTAGTAAATTATTTTATTGAAATTAGAAGACAAACACTGAATAATTATTATTGCATTTTTAAAATCGCACTAGAAAACGAAAACCATTTGTCTTCTCAAAACATATATTATCGGTAATAAGAGTGTTTGGTAGGTACATATTTTTGAGGAATTGCATGCATCCTTATTATAACCTTTAGTGTATAGTCAAGGTCATAATATCTATACAGCCATCGGATCAAATATATATATGTATGTAAACACTTTAATAACAAACAGTTACCTGCCTGCCTTTTGACAGTTGCTAAAAGACGATATAAGTGATGAGTTATTTATTATATTTTGATGGTGCTAAAACGAGTTTACATAATGAATATTTGTAGGTATTTTTGGAGCTTAAAAGCTATTTAATCTTTTCATTATAAATTGAATGAAACGTACAATTTACATTGTAAGAGGACTGCGATTGTTAAAAAGTAAGTGAGAAATCTTCATCTACGAGTATAAAATTATTGTCAGCGTCATAGTGTAGATAATTTTGTCACCTTGGGAACACCTTACATTATGTATATTAAATAGCGGACGCGCGCGACTTCGTTCACATAAAATTAGCAGCGTATGTCCGTCAGGAATAGTGTAGCTTTCTATCTGTGAAAGAATTTTGAAATCGGTTCAGTAGTTCCAGAAATTATCTCCTACATACAAACAAACTAACAAACAAACAAAGTTTACCTCTTTATTGTATTAGTGTAGGTGTAGATAAATATTTCAGAACAAACTCACACTAATTGACCTAGTCCCAAACTAAGCAAAGCTTGTACTATCGGTACTAAACAACGGATATACATACTTAAATAGATTAATTCATATTTAAATATTATTTATGCATTTATGTTAATGACTTTGATTGTACCACCTTGACTATACTTGTACTCAAAAATATGTATCAACGCTCTTACACAGTCGCACTAAGAGCTTTAAGACATAATAATTAGTACGTTGAATACGAGTATAGCCATATTTTTACACTCACCAAAAAACAAAATATCATTATCAAGAAAAGCATAATAATGATAAGAAAGATCTATTATTGCAACACTTTTTTGCCAACCTTAACTGACTATTAAAGAGGGAACAGAGAAATTTTCTATGCTCGAAAGGGAAAACTTTGAATCAATTTTGTAAAACATATTGTATGACTCCCTTTTGAAAAATGACACTTTCGCTCGGTTTCGTCTCTAATGGTCACTTTTATATGTATTTGACTGTATATTTATACATATTAATACAATTGACTGTACAAACATTCAAATTGATATATGTAAGTAAGCACTTGGCTTTAAAACTTCACTTTACTTTACCTGTGTAATATTTGCGTTTACTTCACTTTTAGTATATGAGCTGAAAGTGACCCTGTGCTAGACAATAGCCCAAATCATTCCGCGGGTTCCTAACTAGAGCGATCCTGCAGTCTTTTAAGACAGGTAATACTACTGGGGCTCGGGAGACAAGCTGTCTTAGTTGACTACGGCAGCTAGTCTCCCCGGCTTAAACGCTGAAGTCTACCGTAATGTCGGACACTTTTTTAAGTGTACATTGGTTGACAAATATATAAATAAATTAACCTTTAACAAACTGGAAAAAATTACCTTGCTACTCCGCGAAACCAGTGCCGGGCTCGTGCAAAATAGCTGCGTCTGTGTGACACATATATATTCATGCAAAAACCCACCCTCCTCCGCTTCCGCTTTTTTTTGTTGATATGGACCTCCGCAAAGTAACGCCTGAATCTATTAATTAATTAAATTAACCTTTAATAATATCTGTACGAAAATAGAAAAGAGACAACATAAAGAAATCGTGCCCCCAGTTAGATTAAGTGGTACCTAATGTAATGACAAAAAATAGTGGGGTAAATTATTTTAGTTCGTAAGTCTGCTTTCTTATTTCTAAATGAATAAGATATTTTTTCTACATTACCACTGCTCTCCGCTTGCTCACTGTAGTATCGATGCGGACCCTTATCGTGCGTGCCTGACTCGCTCTTGGCCAGTTTTTCCTGTACTTTTTGCAATCGATATCTCTGGAACACAGCAGCTGTGCCGCCTAACTCGATGCGGCGACTAGCAGTACTTTTTGTTCGTTTTGGAGAGCTTGTGACAGCCGTGAGTATTTTAGGAATGGCCGGTGACCCTTCCGAAACAGATTACAAATGCTTATAGGTAAACATTTTAGCAGAGCAATATTCATAATTATGTAGTGGTTTTTTCATTGGGTAGGCTTTGCACCAATTACGAACACATAATGCAAATTTCTATTTTTGAAATCTTTGCTTCATTCATTGCTTTCATTTTATATTATGATTAAGGAATGTAAGTCAGTATTGTTAGGTTGAGTAAACAATCTAAATTTCAAATGTATAGAATAAGTAGTTCCTGAAATATGCCACCTTTACAAGCAAACTTCCGAACGGAAGGACGGATGGACGGACTGACGGATGGAGTCGTGCCATAAGGGTTCCTTTGTTACCTTTTTGGTGCAAAACTCTAAAAACTAGTTTAGAACAATTCGTAAGTGCTCTTCACAAAGTTTGAGATCTCACTTCCACGCGAATACAACTGACGAAACTGACAGACAGACATGCAAACTTGGCAAAACAAAAAGGCAGTTTGTCTACCGAACTCTTAAGAATGTTTAAAGTATGAGTAAGCAGAACCCTTTCAAAATGATATCCCACTTGAACCTGCGACGACCACTCTACCCGCTCTCTTGGAGCCCTCTTACGAAACAATATGTATATTGATAATAGGCAAAATATAAACAAGCAATATGTTAAATATATCTCAGGACAATATACAGTAGTAGTAAATACTATCTTAATTTTATTATTGTATTATACTTTTCGTCTTGACATTCTAATTTTTCATGAACATGAACATGTCGGGCAGTTACTCGACTTTAAATACGTGAGTGATCCCTTTCTATTAATAAGTCCGAGTCTCACGGTAGTTTTATGTTAAAATTTCTCGTTTTTGTTTGTATACATGACATGTTTGAAATTATATATTAAAGTGCTCTGAATCATCTTAAATTAATCCTCTTTGTGATAAATTCTGCCGTTTAGCTATCGTATTTTATATTGGTTGGAAAATCACTAAATAATAACATGATACATGATCAAACTGTCGACATCTTCAGGTGACGGTCTTATAATAAGCGGTGACAGATTTGGTGCCGTGTTTTTAGATGTTAGGATAGTAATTAACGCTCGAAATAGTTTCGTTAAATAACTTCATGCCTATGTATATTTATTAAATAGTGATTGCTCAAATAGGAATATAATATGCCCAGTGTTCAAATATGTAATTATGTTTGTATGAAATTTACTGACTGTCCACTTTTTTTTCACTTTCTTTATTTCACCGTAAATCGTTAGAGGCTAATTTGCTTTCCTAGTTTGATATCAATTATTAGTGTATCTTTAGATTACTTAAGCTAGATCGTCCACTAGTAATCAAGTAGTATGTGAATGTCACTAGTAAGTAAAGTAAAAGTTACAGGAAATAACCTTTGAATGTCTATCGTCTAAAGTCAACAAACAAGATTCGAAAATGTGGTAACACTTAACGTTATACTTCAAGATATTTTCAATAAAGAGAATCTATATATAATTTTAAAGTACAGTGACAGTCTTGAGTCTTCGTTTAATTTTTCGTTCTTCTCCATGGCCCCGACGAGAAAAAACAAAATCAACTAAAAACATTCTAACTTGTTTAGAATAATGATTCTTGGGTGCACGAAACTTGGCAATCATATTTTCGGAAGGCTTTGTTTTATACGCAGTGAGTGTAGTATAGGTATTTTTCAGTGTCCATAGGGGTTTCTGAAATGTTTTACCTTGATATTTGCGGGAGCGAGGAAATGACACCATGGCTTTCGTTTGATGCGTGTTAATTCTTTTTCTTTCAACGTTAGACCATAAAATTGTCAAAGGAGGCTAAACATACCGCCCACCAAAGTATAACTACTATACAAACATGAAGTGCTACCTACAATGCACATAAGGTATAAATCTAAGCAAAACCAAGTACCTAGATCTATATTTTACAATAGACTGAAGTATTAAACAAAATACTACCTTAAGTAATAATGACTTAACCATGTGTAAAATACACGTATCGTTCGATTCATAGTGGACTTAATGTAAAATAACTATATATCAAGCACTGTTGTATAGAAATAAATCTACATCTACATCTAAATTGTATCCATGCGAAGCCGGGGTGGGACGCTGGGGCCACTTAAAAAAAAGTCCGATTACAAACTTACATTTGCAGTTTGATCAGTTTGTGACTGATATCCATGTAAGGGCGAAAAGCTTTTTTAACTACAAACTTAAGTTTTTCTTTCAGTGCGACGAACTATCTACATATAAATCTACACGGGACCCTTGGTGAGCAAGCTAGACTCGCAATATCGGTCCGTCCGTCCGTCCAGTTTTTGCTTTTCAGACCCTTCAAGTAAGTATATAGTTGGCAAAACATTGCTTGACCATTTTCGACCTTATTACTGAGTGACAAGGTTCAAAGGTGGTCAAGCTATTGCTTGGTCGACTATACCTACCTAGCTTTTGTCGTCGTGTATTTTACCAGCAGTTTTACTTAACAAAGTAAGAAGAGACTTTTAAATTTCCGTAGGTAGGTACGTATTATGAATTCATCGGACTCAAACAATATTAAATTCAAACCACTGCAATTACAGCAAACAAAAAGTTTCTGGTATAGGTACTCATGTTTACTTTATATATGTGAAATTGAGAATAACCTATTTTCATTGAAGTCAGCTAAAATGAAACATTAATCCTAATAAAAAAAAGATAACATCTCTTATGATATGAGTAAGCTCAAACACATGCTGAAATAACAAAATGTGTTGATGAATCAGCGCTCTTGTGACTTCTTAGAAAACTAGTTCACCTCACATTCGCAATACTTAAGTAAAACTTTACAATTTTGTAAGACTGTATTTGGTTGCTTCTTAAAAACATCGTTATAATTATTTATTTTCTAACGTTTCATTAAAAGCTATTTTCCGCGTTTTACTGGCACAATCCGGATGTTTACTATAAGCACGTGTTGATCTATCCCAAAAATAACAACGCAGTAGCTCAAGAGCACTGGTAGAAATTATTGCTTCAGGCGTCATAGTATTAACAAGTGTCCTTTTGTGTGACAAATACCGGAAGATAAAAGAAATGGCTATGTTAAAAGTTTATTTTTTTATGTCACAAAATCAATATTGCATTGTTCTTCGGTAAAACGACACAAAACTAAACGTCAGAATGTCAACCTGTCATCAAGTGATACAGCACAAAGTTATTTACTTCGTAAGTACATTTCATGTGGTGCTATTGAATGCATGATGAAAATATCCCAGAAATGTTATCCCCTCTGCACCGCATTCTGTAGTATTTTGGTATTAGAGTCGCGCAGGGACAGTTTGGATGCGGTCCAGTCGCGCGCCTAGCTTACGCCGCGAGCGCACACTTAAAAATCGAGAAGTGATTAGCGTTCTTACTCTTAATAATCTAGTCAAGTATGATTAAATTAACCGACTATTGAAGTGATTAACAGCAAACCAGTTTAATTATAATTACGTCAGCCAAAGTGTGAGAATAATCATGTGACTATAAAAATTAATATAAGTTTCAAATCTGTGATAAGAAGCAATACATTTCAAGAGATTCGAATTAAAAGTTATATACGTTAATGTTTTAAGCACTCACCGGAAAGCAAACAAATAATAGCAATACTACTATTTTAAGCGCGCACATCGTAAAATGAGCAAACCGAAGCACATAAACAAAATGGCTTCTAACCGGCACGCGACTTCATCTATAAATCACAATATGTTTATTTGTGTTCTCATCTCTCTCTTGCTTCCAACTGCGCCTGAAAGTGTGGCGAGGATGTACGATGACCACCAATCTGTGCAGAATGACGACGGTGGACGACGGTTAACAAGAGAATACGATCTAAGACAAGGTGCGCTTAGAGGATTGATTGTCAAACCCAGTCGTCAGTACGATTTGCAGAATGTTGAAATGTTTTTGGGTATACCATATGCTGCGCCACCAATTGGAGTCTTACGTTTTATGCCGCCAGGTAAGCCACCTTACCCAACCGTTATGATACGTGTGTTTAATCATACTATATAAAAATATGCAAAAAAGTTTAAGTAATTCGTCATAAATTGGCAATTAAATGCCAAATAGTCACTTTTTTTAGCCTTGTGGAAAAACAGGTGGTTGGAAACAAATTTCCTCTTACCTATTTGATTTTATAACTCCATAATAAACATACAATAATTACTGAAAACCTTAATAAATGAAATATAATTGCCATATTATCATTAGTTCCATCATTCTGCTCATAATTCACACAAACTAAATGGATTAATATTCTCATTGTCTGTATTTTGTTTTTGTCATATTCAGCCAGTGCCCCGTCATGGTCCGAAGTGAAGATGGCAACTCGTTTTGCTCCGGTTTGTCCTCAATCCCTTCCTCCTAAGAAGAGAGGCGATCCGCAGTCTTTAGGACGTCAACGGTACATGGAGCGACTGGAGCCATTTTTAGCGCACGAATCAGAGGACTGTCTGTATCTCAATATTTACGTTCCTTATAGAGGTAATTATAGTAGCTCTAACTTAAGAAACCAGTCTCAAACTGAAACGTCCCGTCTTATTTTATATTTTGCACATCATTATTCAGTCAATACCTTACTTATTACAAGTGTTAGTATTCATAATTAATACGTATCGTCGTTTAAAAATAATTTTTTAACCAGGATGCATTTTACTAACGAAAAAATTAGACTCTTTTGCACATAAATACGCGACCGAAGATATTAGGACAGACAGATAGTGACTTTGTATTATACTATAATGTAAAGAAAACGAATGAAGAAGATACTTTACTTACCTTTCACCAAACATCTCATATTTTGACTATCGAAAAAATAAGCTGTATAGTAAGTACTCAGTAGGACAGGTCAGAAGAAACCTGGTCGGGTATTGACTGTATAGTATAGGCACGAATTTAATTAAATTTCTACTTTTTAATCACAGCCATGACGTCTAAAAACCGATAAGCAGACTTAAAAATCTTTCGTAACGAATTTGACGCGTTTTACACACTTATGATTTAGCAAGAGAGTGATTATCTAAGCGCCACGGCAACGAGCTTTACGCCGGGAAGCGCCATGTCTTACCCTAACACGCTAGCTCGAGTGAGCGAGACAGGGTGATGCCTCAACGACGAGTCCGACGCTGATGCGCTTAGAGAATAACAGTGCTCGACAGGCATTACATGAGTTTTATAGCCCATTTGTTAATAATAAGCATAAAATTTTATTTTCATGTTTATTAGAATGCATGCGGTCCAGTAGAAGCTGATGAAGTTTGAGACCGCTAAATATAACTTTTTAAGAGGATTGTGTACCAAGCTAAAAAAGCGCTCTTCATAGCAACGGCAGTACCGTTTTCCACTCTCTAAATCTTAAATGTTTTGTTTTGTATGCTATAGCTCTGTCTTAGAAATAGGTCTTAATGTTTTGATTTTTTTAAATATTTTTATAGATTTGATATTATTTGCATTTTAATAGTTTCATACAAAACAAAAAAAAACAAGTTTTGACACAAATTTTGGGTATGATTAGGTAAAAGATAAAAAAATAAGTAATTTTTTAAGATAGTTAAAAAAAGGTATGTGTGTTTTTTTGCCAAAACGTTTTCATCTTCTGGTTTTTTTTAAACGTGTCACATTTATTTACTATTTCGCTACACATTAAAAAAAACAGACCATTATCTCAATGATAATGACAGTCCAAAATTATCTCTGTGGTCACAGTATAGTAGAAAATGAGAAGAAATTCCATAACTCCTAAACTACGAAAATCGCAGAACAAAATGGAGGAAATCGGATGCCCCTTGACATGTTCTACCTCTGAACTTTCGCTTTAAACTTTTTCCTGGTTACGGTTATGGACTTAATAGAAAACTAAATTATTGGGCTGGTACTTTATAAATCAATTTCATGTTCCTATAATTAAACAATGGATCGTTTTACCTGCCAGACAAATTTGACAAGTTTTCTACAGAAAACGTCATAATTTTACAGTTGGCTGTTAGAATGAGTCGTTGTCTGAATAAGGGAACCGGCTTTAAGAAATTGCATATTTTGCGAATTACGACGAGGGTGGGGGACCAAGGTAATATAGGCTTTAAACATGGTCAACTATTAACTATTGGTACTTACTCATAATGAATTTAGTCATTTTTAAGATTCTTAATTAATAGTGATCATCACTCTACTATTTACATCTAATTCCTGGCAATTGATTAATTAATATTCGCTCGTTTAAAAAACGGTAAAACTGTTTTTAAACATAACCCAATTCTAATGGGTAAATATTAGTCCATCAGTCATTCACAGAAACAGTGCCAGTGAACTAAAAACGACAAAAATAGCCACGGTACGGATTAAGAAGCACTGAATTGAAAATGTCTGAAATTCAAAGAGCTTCTGAAAATATTCTATGGATTTTGAGTTAAACAAATGAAGAAGAATTAATTTTCAATGATGAAGTAAATCTTAAACCTCTTTTCTGGTCGATATACTAACTAAAAGGGAGATTTACCGTCAATTTAATTTGAATGTCGGAATGATAAAATCACAATCAGTTACACAAGCAGTGATACGCCTCTCGGAAGACCAGACAATCAACCTCATTTCTGCAGCTAAATAGCCAATCTAACTTTTTAATGATCAAGCAATCTATTTTTAGAAGATGTAAAAACGTCTAAGGCCCTCAAGTGTGTCAAAATTAAACGCAATTTATCAAGATGTCTTCCGATTTAGAGGGAACTAGTCGCGTAGCCAAAAAAAAGACATACGATACAATGTTAACCATTCGTTTTTGCCGAGCGGATTGATAAAGTGCATTATGTATGCGCATTATGGGCAATATTCAAACAGTTAGAAGTTTAAAGGACGTACTTAGAGAATAGTTTAAGTATTTGTAAATATTTCGTCGCATATTTAAAGTCGAGATATTGCTCGACATGTTTCGGAGGAGTCAGTGTTCCTTACTAATAAGCCATTACGAGGACCGTTGCCCATCGATATGCGAGTGACCCGTTTATTTCCATATTTATATGTGCAATGTCATTGTTTTCGTAATTAGATCTATTTGCACCTAACCTTGTAAAATTTGTAGAAATATAACATAAGCGGAAGCGCTCACGCTTGTGCTAGCGCTAGCTCTTAAGTTCTCGGAATCGATCTCTAAAACTTACTAGTGTTTATTTATGATATCATACATAACATTTTGTTTATGTTTAAACTTCAAAGGTGTTTTAGGATCTCAGGGGTTGCATCAGATTTTTCAAAACATTATAATTATTTTTATTATATAAATTGTTTTCATAAAAAATATACTTACTGTATACGGTCGCGCGACTTCATCCGTGTGATACCCGCTAACCCGCCTAAAACTTTCAAGGTTCTTGCGGGTGCGCATACAACCCGCCAAAGCTTCATTATCGCACAAGCAACTCGCCCCGGCTTCACAGGGGTGCAATTTACTGAAAAAATTATAATTGGAATGTATTGTACATAAAAACCTTCTGTAAAAAATCTCTAAATTACAATGAACAAATCTTAGAGCTTTCATACCGGGAGACGACATGCAACGACTTACCCCTCTGCCGCTGGCACAGGCACAATGTGCCTACGAGACACAAAAACATTTTTTGAATCGATTTTCTTTCACTCTTTCAATCGGCACGGAAGGAATCAGAGCTCACCGAAAACGTCCGCAAGTGCTGTAAACAGTTGTGAAAATCGTTCCATGCCATCAAGTTTGGAAAAGGACGGTATAATGGCGGTTCATTTGTAATGATTTTTTATCTACACATATATCATAAATGCTCTATAATGCGTTCAGAAACCGTAGGCAATGCCCAGCATTATAACAACCAATATTATTATGAGAATTTTTCTAATTTGTTTCTATATTTGTTCAAATTCATTTTTTATTACATTATTTTAATGTGTACAGTCTATAGATATTTAATAGGTACCTAGCACTAGTAGCTAGTAGCAATGCAGGTCATTGCCCTATGGCTTCTGAACCCATCATAGAGTACTTATGATTTGTGTGTAGATAAAGTAATGTATGCAACTGTACATAATTAGGTCTTAAAACACTCGTGTGATCCTATTATGAAACTCGCTGACGCTCGTTTCATTAAACCACACCCGTGTTTTAAGACCCCTCATTATGCAACAGTTGCATAAAATACTATTTCTAATTATTTCTGCTTAAAAACACCATTTTTAATACAGCTGTTTTTGTCCGTTTTTTTTAGAAAAAAAAACCCGTTTTGCATGCCCTTCGTAACCTAAACAGCGATTTCACCGGTCTTTTTGTCAAACACACACAAATTATTGACTTGAAAACATAAAGTAACATAATCACCTTTTAACAAAATATGAACGGTATATGACAGCATAGAAGACAAACAAACCAATAATTGTTTTTTTTTTGTATAATATATCATATACATAATATGTATGTATGTTTTAATTTTTTAATATTATAACGCATAATCAAATACACAGAAGTCTCTAACGATCATCAATATACGAGCAAACGTAAATGACGATGCAAACTTACCAATTCCAGATGTCTTAGTAAAAAAAACAAATGGAATGCTCTAATCGAAATAAGCGATTTGACTCAATTAGAAACGTTTTTAAGTAGGGATTTAAAATCATTTACTATTTCAAAGTTTTAAACCCGTAGGGTACCAATTTATATTGGATTTTGTAATTTATCGTCTATCCAATTTAGACTTCTAATACCTAGACAATCGACTCGAGTATTGATTTATCATAATCGGTTTCAGTTTTTCAGTGTTTTTAAACGTAAACGTAAAACGTAATAACTTGTCAGTTTGACTCAAAATAATGATTTGGAATTTTATATGAGTGTATTATGTACCACTTGCTGTATTAAAACAACAAATACTGAAACAGCCTCTTTACTGCGTAGTTACCAAGCTGTGATCAAAGTAAACAAACATTACTTATTTTTTTCACGTGTTGTTTTGGTAAAGACATTAGGTACACAACACAAATTCTGTGGTACAGAACCCTCAGCCCCAAAATGAATAACAGTGGTTCGCTTTTTAGTTTATATGTTTTTATTCCTCATTGCATTAGTTTACAAACAAATAGCAGTTTTTTTCCTGTATAGTATTGCTTACTGCGAGTTCATCATCAATTTCTAACAAACGTTGTAAGAAAAAATACCTAGGAATTTGTGTGCTAAGCTATTCTACATCCTTTTATAGTTTAAAACAAATTAGCAGTTCCTGTCTGTTCTCATATCTTCGCCCGCCTACTCTTTCAAAACCACGCAACGAATTTGATATACTTTTCACTCTCATTTAGTGTAATTTTCAAGGAAGGTTTATGTACAGTCAAGGAATTAAATTTCCCACCCACCTAAGGTTCAATAGCATATAGCAAACTGTCACCATAAGAGCTATAGAGCAAGACGTTAGTTTGACATATCGACCTTAATGCATTGCGAATGTCAGACGACATTTCAACGAAACGGGTAGGGAATTAAATTCCTTGACTGTACATTATTATTGCATCCGTGCAAAGCCGGAGCGAGTCTCTAGTAGTACATATACATCACTTGGAGAATACTCATATTATGATTAAGCACTATTATTTTACTCTGTTTACTTAAATAGGATATTCTAACAACTCAGTAAAACGGCATAAACAACATATTAAGTATCCGGGTTGAGAGGGAGGGGTGATTCTCTAAGCGCTACAGCGTTGAAATCGACGTCGAAGGTAGTTCCCTATCTCGCATGCGCGCGTTGGTATGAGCGAGAAATCATATTGCACTTAGAAAACATATAGGGCTGCCTGTACATATCAGAATAGATGCGTCCGATTACATTCGTAAATATTATTGAAAAAAATCGGTACACAAATGATATGTAAAAGTGCCATAAAGTACGAGTACGAAGTGTTTAGGAATATACAAGTAGATATACTATATGTTTAGTAGATATCGACGTTTATCGGAAAAGCTATTTGTTCCTGTACTAACTGACGCGAACAAGAGAAAAGTAATTGAAATTAGCGCGTAGACATCCATCAAGTATTGTGGCTGATTCAAATGCTTTTAAGGGTCGTAGTTATACACCGAACTCAAGTTCCAGTTTCATACTCTGATAGTATAAAATGGGATCCCTAAGTGTCACAGTGTGTGTACTTTGCATTTGCCATTTTTACATGTCATTTAATAAGATGAACAATATTTTTAACACATTTTCACAGAATTTATTCAGCTTAGTTTTAAATTACGTCAGGCAAAACAATAAGTACTAAAATATTCGAAGCATGCAAAACAAACGGCATCAATAGGTACAATGCTAACAAACAGATACATTATTTAAATTAACAATCGAATAATAGCGTTAGGTTGAGTAGAGGTTACGGAAGGATTTTGTTTATAGTCATGTTATGAATGATTTTAACAACAGAAGCTTATAAAAGAGGAGGAAACGCATCAAAGCTAAAAAGCGCTCCGCCGTTTCGTTGATTAGAACCGGATGTCGGCGCCGGCGCGCCCGTTTGCTCATTTCCGGTTGCGTTATTCATAGAGTTCTTTTCATGAACGTATTAAAGACCTCAAAAATTACTTAGATTTTAAGTAAGGTTTCTTTCAGCAACAACTAGAATGTAGATCACTAGGCAGCAGTAAGTGAAGATAAACCGTTGTTTATTTGTAGCTTACTATTAATTGTTTTTTAACATTCATTCTTGAATTTCACCACTATCGGGTGAACCTCCCGTACACATGCTGCTGGAATCCGTGCATGGCGTTAGTAGGTTTCTGGCCAAAGGATGTCTTCCGGCGGTTCCGAACACCTTGCCGGTAGCGAGCACGTCATCGGAAGTGACGACGCACCGGAGCCATGCCGTTTTGTCCCCAAAATAGTTGTATTTTATATGTAATTAATATCTATCCATCTTAGTCTTTAATGTATCTGTCGCCATCATAGAGGCTTTTCCAAGTGTGTTTTATTTATTACTTTCTTCCATAATACGTATAAGGCACTGGTCCCACCGCCGACGATGAACTAGAAACGATTAAAGCTAGAAACTAAAAACGAGTTGGCGAGCAGCGAGGAACGAGTGTGTAGTTCTGATAGTTGGTCGCTCCGCTATAAAGCGAGTATTCCAGTGCGACGGGCGATTACTCGCACCACTCGCTCAGGCGGGACGGCGAGCATACAGTACAGGCGAGGCAAACTTAAAACTTCATAAATTTTGACATTACCAGCGTCTCCTGTCGGTTGTTGACTGAACTACAAAATTTAAAAAAAAACTATCTGTGACTTTCATTTGGTTCTTAGAGCATTAAGAACGGGAGATTATTTGCTTACACAGAATTCTGCCGTTTTTAGCTACCCTCCTTTTCTAAACTTGATGTGTTAGAACAAATTATACAGGTGCTTATAGCACATGAAGGCATTTTTGATGAGCTGTTATCTCTTCGGTGGCGATTTAGTGACTGACAAAATAATCGATTGTAAATTAGTTTTTATATCGCGTACGCACATTGTGCCTATACCTTTGGCAGAGCGGTAAGTCATTGAATGCCATCTCCCGTTCTTAATGCTCTTAGGTTTGCTTGGATGTCGATACAGTCTTGGTTATCTCTTCTTGTTTAGGTACTCATCAAATTTTTCTTTATCCTTGCAAATTTTACGACTATCAGTCTTAATTATATAAGTTTTCATAAAATTGGCCAGAACAAAACTTTGATTGAGTCCATTTAATTCTAAAAATAACACGCGCAGGTGCGCATACACACGTATATGTATAAATGCCTATCTATCTATGTTGTATAAATATGTATGTTGGTCTTTAAGGTATTTTTTCTATGGGCCTATGCAGCCTGAAATAAATGGTTCTATTCTATTCTATAGCTATAGGAGTACACTGCATTAGTTCAGTTCCTTGACACTAACGGCAGCACTTTCCATACATGCCATTTAAAACTCTGAGTTGCCACTCTTCTCATTCTACTTACAATAATCTTTGATAGAGTCTGTGCGGAAAGAGAACCGCCGTGGCATAAAAGGGAACTAACATTATGATTTTTACATGGCAACCCAACCTAGCCATCTGTCATGTTTCAAAATTGTCAAACTTATTTTCGTGTTGTTTATGTTTGAATTTTCTTGCGGTTTTTCTGAATAAAATAATGTCGAAAAGGGGTGAAACTATACATAGTGATACAAGCGTCATATTTAATATTATTCGGACTTGTCAACGAGATAAAGCCGTGAAATGCACCACTGCAATGACGACTTGCAAAAAGTCACAGAACGTGTATCCGCTCTTACAGGTACCTATTTTACGTTCTATTTAATAGGCCTCCTAAGTAGTTGGTAGTCCTGGACATTTCAATAAGCTTATGAATTTAAAATAAATTAATTTACCTACACAAGTATGTGAAACCATAAACTGACTGATGTGTTTGGTGCAAGTTATAAATAGTTTTGATACTTTACACTTTTACATTATGTATATAATTTTTTCCAGATCTGAGTAAAGACACGGTCTCTCGAATATTTTTTTTCCACAAATAACGGTTTGTAACTACTTGAGAAGAGCAATTGTTCACTTACGTATAAAACCAAAAGTATTTCAGCATGTGATATCTGTCTAAGAATGTTAATATTTCATCTAAAGAATGATTGCCAATTATAATTGAGTGCTTCAGCAACATAACTGCAGAACAGTGGCAAAAAGAGTGTGATCACGTGATTCATGTGGAACCAAAATATTGGGAGCAAGACCATATAATAGAAGATATGCAAGAATTTGTGATTAACACAACTGATTCAAGCACATCCAATTCAAATGATGATGGTTACGATGAATAAATTTTTATTTTTATGTTTGTATATTTTTATTTTTAGAGTATGAAAAAGGTTTTAGCTTATCATCTCATAAATTTACAAAAAATATATATTTACATTTTAATTTTTTCTTCATATTCAAGTATCATGATCCTTAGTGTCGAACTATAAAGGCAAAATTGACGTGACAGTGTTGTCAACATAACAAAAACCGTAAATTAGCACTGCTACGCCCTCAAATCTTATGACGGTCCTCTTTTCGTAAAGACTCTACAGTCATACTCAGTGATGCCAGATCTCCTGATTTTTCGGGGGATTTACTGATTTTTCCAAGATTCTACTGATCTACTGATCATAACTAAAAATCTACAGATTTTTTCAAATACTAGCTTTCTTTAAAATATGATATGTAATATGTAATATAAAAACCTGAGTGAAATGACACACAAAATTATCATGGTTTGGTTGGCACTATAAAATTGTCATCGTAAAATGGACTTAACGGGGTGGACATGTGCCCGCTTGCCACCAGAGAGTATGACCAGTGTTGCCAGGTCCATTTTCGAAAAATCAGAAGATGCAACTAAAAAAAATCAGTAGATAGAAAAAAAAAACAATTTATATATAACCATATACAAATACGCAGAAGTGAAATAAAGATGGTATCGCTTTCTCCATGAATCCTATAAATGATTACATGACTAAATTAAATATCACTTTATAGGATTCATGGAGAAAGCGATACCATCTTTATTTCACTTCTGCGTATTTGTATATGGTTATATACAAATTGTTTTTTTTTCTATCTACTGGTTTTTTCTAGTTGCATCTTCTGATTTTTCGAAAATGTACCTGGCAACACTGGTCATACTCTCTGGTGGCAAGCGGGCATCGCTTGGCGAGTACCGCTGAGCGAGTTTATCGTTTATAGCTTTTATCGCTGCGATCAACTAGTGAAGGGAGAGTCCTCGCCGGCAGTGTGAACAGCCAGCGATGAACTATAAATATATCTCTCTCTTTTACCGACACGGGGATCTTTATCTTTTGTTCGTTTCTTGAGCGAGAAAATAGTCGATAGCTAATCGCTTCCTCGCTCTTGGTGGGACCAGTGCCTTACGGTCGTTTCTAGGTAGTATCTCGTGTTTTACACAATGAAGAA
The DNA here is from genome assembly GCA_963691745.1 of Ditula angustiorana. Taxonomy (NCBI): domain Eukaryota; kingdom Metazoa; phylum Arthropoda; class Insecta; order Lepidoptera; family Tortricidae; genus Ditula; species Ditula angustiorana. Next base: position 17,973,911 of record OY829472.1, read on the forward strand.
TTTTCCATATTATATAGCATTCTACATGTTAAACTTCCGTAGTAAATAATACAATAATAATAATACGATACCTTCAAAACGGAACAAATTCAATTAGAAGCTCCGCTGCTAGGTTTCTATAGTTTATTTGTAAACCAGAATTTAGAGGCGATCTCCGATGCCTAGTATACATACATTTAAAAAACTTACGGTAGCGATGTGTAAGTACGTCGGCAGGCTCGGGGCGCCCCTTGGCTTGTTGTAGACGACTTTCTATCTGCTGTATACCTAGCACGAATCTTCTCGACACGCGTTATCTCGCTACGTAACTCGGTGCGTCTCTTCCTACTGGGCTAGTCAGTAAGAGACGCACTGATTTACGTAGCGAGTTAACGTGTATCGAGAGGATTCGTGCCGATGCACTGCTATACTTCTTTTCAATTTATTAGTATTAATTCAGTTCGCAATATTATAATCTTCCTTGCGATAGATGTCTTCATTTTTGTTCCAAATTGTTTTATAAATGAAATAAATTTGCCAGGACGCCTCGGATCGAAAGAATATTAACACTAAATAAGGTTAGAATATTTATCAAACTGCGGCACTACCACCAATCTTATAGTGAACGTATATGAAAAAAGTATCGTTAATTTTAGTACTATGTATATCGATTAATTATTTTAATGGGAGGTGGAATCGCACTTACATATCCATAACCTTCTTAAATTCTAAAATAGTATACATGCATAAAAAGACTCAAAACAAACTTTATATGTCCTTTTTGTTGAGCTAAGAGCTGTTAACCCTCTTTTTTATGGTTCCGTAGTAAACACGTCACCACTCTAGTTTCGGCATGTCGATCCGTCTATATGGCACAGGCAATTTTATTTGCAGACTGTGCCAGTAAGCTAAAATTGTAACGACTCAAAAGTCAAGAAATATTTTCTATTCACAGCCCTTATGGTGATAGGTGTCGTTTAACTGAAAAAGTATTTTGCAGCCCAGTTTTTGATTTAAAACATGTGATATGTAGGTGTAGGCATAGTAAGTTTTAGTTTGTGTCGTCAACTACAACCATTTTGAAGTCTGGGCCACTTTAGAACCCTGCCGTGCTATAAAAAGTCGAAATAAAATTTATACCGAAAAGGTTTAACAATGGCCTGGAACTGAATTAAGTCGACTGTACTTAACTGAACGTAACTTGACACGAGTAGAAATTTATATAAATAGTATTTTTTTGGATTATTTATTATAAATATTTTACTCAGGTTAGATGGGAAACAACTTAATAAGTAAAACCTCTTTCATGCCAAAAAAATTACCAACTGAGTTGATCGACCGGTAATTAAAAGAGGGGAATTGAAACATACGTAGAATAAAATAAAAAGTAAATAAATATATTAGGACTGAAATTCTGCAGTATTGATCGAGTACTAAATTGACTTTTAACTCCATCTATCGTGCTTCTAATGGCACTTCTTGTTTCGTTACGTATAAAATTGTAAGCTTCCACTTAAAGCTTCCTCCGTTCACATTTACCGTGCACAGCGCCATCTACAACGAAAATGGTGGAAATACGCGAAAAAAGAGCAAGATATTCGTACTCAATCCTAGTTCGTCGAAAATCTGTGAGATGTCGCTTCTTGGCCGACATTTTAAGGACGATTGCATTGAAATGGTTTCATTTATTGGCGCCATTTTCATATTACTATTACGCATTGTTAACTAGCACCCATACGCAAATGATATACACTACGACCTGTCGTTTGCACCACTACATACAGACGTATAGTTATTATTTTCCTGGAGGATTTTCATTACTTATACCTCTAAATAAAGGTATGCTTGAAGATAAAAATTAAAACCTAAATAGATTATTTACTTATAGTGGTGATATTTTTCTCTAATCATCGTTATATATGTTTTCTAACACTCAAGAGCCTTTTCAAAATTTTATTATAAAGTAATTACAGTTACAAACTTTTGACGAATTAAAAAAAAGTGTCTAGGCCCATCCTATATGTAAAAGACGAAATGTAATAAGCCATTATAATAAACCAAATAATTGCGAAAATTCTTGAAAAATGTACTGGAGACTATCAAAGCCTAAAATATCAGAAAATTATAACGATATTAATTATGAATGATACAAGTTGTTAGAAATTATGAAAGATAACGACACGACATTACAAATCTTAAGTGTGTAGTTATAGATCATTCTCAATTATAACCGCGTTCTCAAGATAGCATTTGATTTTTCATTTCCATAGAAACGAAATGTTTAATGCGATCTTGAGTACGTAGATGTTTCTACTTCAGAACGATCTATAACTACAGCCAAATTCCCTAGGTAACTATACTCGTACCTAAAGTACACAAGTTCCAGTTCGGTACTGACTCAGTATCAAATTGGAACTAAATTATGACCAATAACTTAAGAAGAAAAGAAGAAGACTTAAAGAAAGAAATCGCACTTGTAATTGCTAATTCTTCGTATTATAATGTCCTAGTGGATTGAGCGCTAGTCAGATCAACGGAAAATTAAAATGTTGCTCTGGTAAATCAATCAAATCATGAAAACATTTTGTACATGTTATTGACCATTTAGTACGCGTAATAAAAATGCATAAAGGAAACAAAAGTCCTATAAATTGAAACAATGTAGTCGTTCCGTGCCGTTCATTGTACCTTCCAAAACTCACCCCAATGAGATTTTGTGGGGGATAATAAAGGGAAAGGTAAACATTGTAACTTTCAATATGAATGACGTGGAAAACTTTTCGGTAACGTTTGAAGCTATTTGGGAACGTTGAGGAAACCGGACCGTTCTCATAGTGTTCTGGAGCAGGAGTAAGTTAAGATTAGAGATGATTTCATTATTAATGTCAGGTGAAGAAAAGTCTTACTGTTTATAGTTGGTCAATAGCTGTCACGTCTGCTTAGACAACCGCACATTCGTACTTACGTATAATGGTAATGTTGCTTTGGAAATACTGGTTGACGCAACCGGTGTGATGGGTTAAAATCTTTGAGCTAGATACTCGTATCAGATAAAAGTCGTTGTAAATTATGAGCACAATAGGACTATCCATAAAGTGCAATTACTTAAATTTACTTTTAAGTGATCCATATAATGTTTTTGTTTCAGGTAGTTTAGGTACAATGTTACTTAAAATTGTCCATAGCTTTGCGTATCAGTTTGTCCTTATTTACCATTGTTAGAGTCCGTACCAAAATTCAACTCCATCCGTCTGTCTGTTTGTCAAAACGGTATTTTATTAACATTACACAAGGGCACTTAAGTACTATGATTCCTCGATCTCGTATCCCTCGTCCTTCTAATATTATACATGTGAAAGTAATGATGTTTGGATGTTTGTTCCTCAATCACGGCTGGAGGGACTTAGATGAAATTTAGTAGAAAGATAAATCATGTCTTGGATTAAAACACAAGATACTCTTTATCCTGTAAAAATCCCATAAAATGCGTAAATAATCCCGTGCGGGCAAAGCCGCAGGTAAAAGCTCGGTATTCAATAAAATAAATATAAAATAAAGTAATAAAATAATATATAATAATGTCTAAATATAGCGACGGAGTTAAGCTATATAAGCGGCATCTAGCGATTTTGTTACGTATTTCAGGCTACAACAAACATCACACATCCCTGTTGTGTACGCGTACAAGCTGGATAAGTTCCTAAATCTGCTTTTAGATGTCACTATGTGTTGTTAAAATGAATTAGGCAGTTACAATTTATAATTATTGTCTTAGTTTATAGTGTTATAGAAATTAGTAACAGAAATAACAAAAAAGTAGGTATCTAATTGTTTTGCGCCTCCATTAATAGAGTTAGCTCAATCACTGCCTTGCAAAACAGTACACCATTCTTAATAAGTATTATAAAATGTATAAATTTAAAAGTATGATTATTCTACTATCACTATAACCACCGCACATTCAAAAGCCGTGTTTCTTCTGTGTGACGCATTTTCAGAAACATAAATGATCATTTGCAACTGGAATGGTTGACAGTCCAACTTATTAGTAAATCTAAACTAGTTCCAAAATTTTACTCTTCTTATCTAAGGCCGTATTTTTTGTTAATAAACAGATACTCTCCCATATTTTTTTCTAAAACTACCTTCACTGACAAAATGAAAGCGCACCCTTAACGCGGGTGATGAAGCAAAGTTATTAGATTGTATACCTTGTTTAACAGGTGGCTAATAAAAAAGTATATTTTTTAATTTAGTAAATTGCATAAGCTGACAGGTGAAATAAAGAATATGTTTTAACAACAATTTCATTTAAATTTAGTAGATATGAATTAAAAAAAATTGTAAATAGGATTAAAGAAAAATAATGGATTTAGTTTAAATTTATTGGTAAGTATGTCAATCGTTTAAGCGAATCGTATAAAACGAAACGGCCGTGAAAAGTGGAGGTAGTTAGTTAATAGTTGATCTTCTGTGATAAATATTGTTTCATATGGATTCCGAAGAGACGAGTTGCTTTGATATGCATGTCATACAGATCTAATTGTTTTGTACGAGAGTTTTAGAGTTGACACTGATTTTATGCACAAAGTACCAAGTTATTCGTTCCAGTTTTTCAGTATGAACCTAAGTAAAGTAAAGCCTGATTGTATTTATGATTTTTTACAAAATTAAAAACATTTTGTATTGTAATAATATCCATAGAAGGTTGATATTGTATAAATAAATCGGTTTAAGAATTCTCCTTTATGTCAAATGTGACATATTAATGCCAAAAATCTTACTGAAATAAGGGTATTTGATCCGACTTTTTTACTAATGGCGGTTTATAAAACCGATTAATTCAACGTCAAAGTTCCATGAATAACGACCTCAAATTTATACGACAAACAAGCTATTCCCTTAGCTTACTCGTATTATATGAAGTGTACATACTTGATTGCGGTATCAGGACTGCAGCTCGGTGAAGCGTGTGGTTCATACTAATTGGTGTAACTAGATCGACGAACATGTCATGTAGAAAGTGTTATTACAATCTAAAGCGAAATTGCAGACTAATTTACTTTGTCGAAAAATTGTTCAAAGTTTTAGTCATTAAGGAATTTGGACTGGTCCGTGAAAAACAATCAGAAAATAAACTTCATGAAGCTTTCTCAACTCTCAACCCGCTTTGAAGGCTGAAATGTCTTAATTGCTCATAATTGATCGGTACTTTTTCAATAACAACTTGGATTGTTGCGAATTTTGTTACGCAAGTTCAATTTGCGTACCTTTGTATGTTTTATCTGAATATAATGCCGTTCGGTAAATAAGTACATAATACAAATGTATTCTGCGGATTATGTGGTGACGGAGAAGGAACGCTCGTTACGCGACCCAGACGAGTCGGACTCACACTGGGTCGATCTTATTTTATTATCACTGTGTTTTGTAAGGATATTCATTCTCATATATTGTTCCGAGATTGTAATAACCAATGAACACTTTAATAACGTAGACATGAAAATATAACTCAGTTGTTCCTAACGTTAAACACTCGATATCGTATCCAACTGTATTATTGCGCCAATGTTAATTGATATCAAAATCTGCCAAGAAAATAACACAGATTATTCTTTAGAAAAGTAATCTATATTTATTTGATTCGTTCGATTTTGGTATGGTCGGCAAAGCAAAGAAATTAAGACCGCGTAATTGCATTTTCCGTGTTTTATTTACTTTGGACTCTTTTCCTTGCCGGATGTGGCTTAAAATGGCGTATTTGCTCTTTTTTAAAGGTCGTCCGTTACCTCAGTAGAGGGCTAAGGCTAAACGTTACACCGAACTGATCAAAGGATTTTTTGCCAATAACAAGGTTTTGTCGATAGCTTATGGAGTAAGAGTATTTCGCCCGGAGATTTGACCAATACACGAGTGTTATTGTACCTTGGATTCGTTTCTAGACGTTTTTATATTGTTATTTTATTAATTATAGAAGCTTGTCATAAATGTATCGGCATCGCACCTATAGACTTAAAGATCTTTATGTCATGGTTGGTCACGACTGGTAACGATGTGTCGGAAGTGACTTATCGGTGTTCACATGGTAAATGACGACTTATAGGGCCGATTTTCATAAGAAGTAATCCAAACCAATTTGGTTTTCTTTAGAATACTTTTTGATAGACGTTTACTAAAATCTGTATTTTTATTGTTTTCAGAAAAGAAAACAAAAAAGTTCCCTGTTCTAGTATTCATCCATGGTGATTCTTTTGAATGGAGCTCGGGGAATCCTTACGATGGTAGAGTGTTGGCATCGTATGGCAACATAATGGTTATTACGGTTAATTATCGTTTAGGAATTTTAGGTAAGAATTTAAATTAAATTTTAGTAACTGTTTTTTTTTAATTTTTTTTTCAGATAAATAATGTAATGACCGTAAAAACGAAGCACATTGAAAAATTGGCAGGGTATGGTAGAGGTAATGTGGCGAAACTCGAAATACGCACGGCATGGAGTGCTCTGGTTGCAGGTTCGAGTCCTGCCACTACCCAAAATTTTTGTTTGTGATGTCATTGCATAACATTTAATGAATATTAATGATTTTGTCATACTAGGCGATTTTGACACTGGCAACGCACTCCGCCGCGGGGCGCCGAGCGGCGATCATGGCTCCCGTGTACCGACGTGTCGTCGATGTGTTGTACCGGGCGTGTTTTATATACTCACTGAGATACTTGCATAGAATGTTAAATCTGCTGCCCCACGCTACGCGGCGGGTCACGTTACCAGTGTCGTATGTTTGTATAACTTGAAATTTTTATTTAATTTTTTTATCCTGCTTAAACTTTAAACAGAATATGTTTGGTTCCGTATTTTTTTGTACATGATCCAGTATCGTTATATTTCAACCAGATAAATTTTCATTTCAAATGTAAGAATAAGCTATTTAATACGAATAGCGAACGATAATATCCTACCACCTTATGGGAACTAAAAATAAATCAAGGAATACTAAACCTATTAATCACATATTTTTTTGTAAAACTTCGCCATGTTTTTCTGTTTAAGGAAACTGAACAAGTTTTTTTTACACTGCCACCACAATTAGGCCGCTATCATTTATTCTGTCAAATTTTAGCAGTCCGTCCAAAATACAGCTGAGTTAAACGATTACGTTAGCCCTTTGATATAAAAAACTAAAAAAACCAGTGACAAAATGAAACTCATCTGATTTTCGGTTTGATTTTTTTAAATGGCATTTCGTAATAAGAAGAATAGTATGTTTTGCATTAGTTGTGTGAGCATAACTTGTGCTCATAAATATTTATAGTTTTAACATAATACCGTTATGTTTGCAACCCTATGTTATTATGTTTGTAGGTTTCATGAAACCAAGCATGACAGAATATGTTTACAACAACAACGGGCTCCTCGACCAGTTGGCTGCGTTGCAATGGATCAAAGACAACATCGAAGATCTCAATGGCGATCCCAACTCAGTGACATTAATGGGGCATGGAACGGGAGCAGCATGTGTTAGCTTTCTGATGCTATCGCCTATATCCAACAGACCCTCGAGTAATTATTAGGATTTTATGACAAAAGTACTACACATAATTATCTGCCATATCATTCATGAAATCACCCATTCATTTATTTAATATTCTATGTAATACTTGGAACAATATCACATATGTTGTATTCATGGTGAAGGGGTGCTTTTATTTTATTGAATTTCATGTAACGAAACAAAAATGCTTAATTTGAAGTGATTTGTTGCTTCATTCATTTCAGTTTGCTTTGATGTAACTCGAGGACATTATCCTCGTAAAGTCCAAAGCTGACTTTATTATTTAAATTTGGAACCTTGTGCTACTGAACTCAATAAAAGTTTAATATCTCTTTGACATTTCCAAGAAAGGACACTCAACCTCATCAGTTAATTAATAATCGCTTGTTATCAAGCAGAAGTAGAGTACAATATTTTTTATTGGTAATGTAACTGTGGTTAGTAAAATTGTTAATTAGGCGGTCTTTGTAACGAGTGGTTTGGTGTTTGCAGGATTATTTCATCGAGCCATACTCATGTCGGGGTCGGCCTTGTCTGACTGGGCGTTGACTACAGATCCAACGCAATATACAGTGCAGGTGGCTCAAAGCCTGGGCTGTAATGTAACTTCGAAGAACTTGTTGTTATGTTTACAGAATAAGCCGTAAGTAATGACCTACTAAGGAAATTGCAAAAGTTGTAAATCTACCTTTTCTTCGTTCGCACATGGTACGCACTAAGCTATTAAAAGTTTTTGGGTGGTTCTCTGCAGTATTTACATATATCTATTCATTCGTATCCCCTCTTGATCAAATCCATGTTGACTTTACACAGTCCCTTTCTAGCTATCTTTAAACAATGTTCTCATTTAATTAATACTTGACATCACTAACAATTTAGGGTGCCTCCCTACACTGGGAGCGGAGGGTGAAGTGTAAATAGAAGCTTAAATAATGCTTGACTACTTTTACTAGTAAGTTAATTGATAATTAAATATTTAATATCCCGTCGAGACTGATCATCTGATTGAAATGTTTTTTGGGTCATCTTAGTAAAGTGATCCCGAAGTAAGCAAGCAACGCACAGTCTAAAATAAAATTAAATATAATATAATCTTTTTTTTTCGCAGTTGTGTATTTGATTTTGTAAATTTACTTTTTTTTAGGTCGGTTCAAAAAACTTAAAATGAGTTTTAATTTATAATAAACATTCACAATGTATGCTTTTTCTTACAGATTAGCGGAAATAAAACATGTTCAAATACTGGCGAGAGAATTTGAAACTCCACTTGGACCAGTCGTAGCTGGCTCGTTAATACCAGACAAGCCATTCAAGATCATGGCCCCTTTCCCCAATCTCTTGAGCAAGTAAGTTGACTTGAATATAAAGGTGTACAATACACTGGAGATTTTTACAAGTTTGTCTTACACGCAAGCGTATTATGGCAAACAGCGGCATTTTTAGTTTATTGAAAAACTTTAAATATAATGTATCGCTTGCGAAGACTCGTTATTTATGTGACAACAGTTTTTGCTTTTTGCAACAGTGCTTTTTTGTTTGTTTTGTAGCAATGCGATAGACCGTATATTTTCAAATGTTTAATGGAACAATTAGGGACGCTCTGTTTGTGTTTTTCTTTGCCTCTTTTAATAACAGACTAGATAAGGAAATTGAAAGACGCCTTCAAAATGATTGAGAGCCCAGCAGTGGACTCACGTAGGCTAATAAAAAAAGAGAATTTAACAAACTTTGTATGAACGAACAACGTATGTTGAACTCTAATAGAACAGAAAGTAAAAAAAAAATAGATATGCTAATGGCGAACTTACCTTATATTATAATTCATAAATTAAAATTGATTTGTTAATATTTAAGTTTTGACCTTTATTTTTATGTAAAATTTCATGTTTTATGTATGATGGCAAAAGGTACCGATAAGTTAGTAAATACAAATCTGCCGGTGCCTTTTGACGCAATTTAACAAACACGCAATATATAAAACGATTATTTTTCGGTAGGTAGGTACGCAAAAGTAATTTTTTTCTAAATGCTTATTTCCAGGTATCAACTTTTATGTGGAGTAACTGAATATGAAAATTATCACGACTTTGGTGCTATTGAACTAGAGCATGGAATTTTAGAAACTCAGCGTGATGATTTTATCACAAAATATGCAAAGTTAATATTTGAAGGAGCGGAAGAAGTTGCTTTGAAGGAAATATTAAAACAGTAAATAAAATCTGTACATTATTATGTTAAGCATGCGGTTGCTCAAGCTCTGCTTAGCATGAATACGATTTTCCTCAGCCTCAGTTTTACAACCAAATTTCTAGTCGCAAAGCACCGTTTGTAAATGATTACTGGACGTAAAGCCATCAAAAATTTTATAATATTTAAGCAATAAATATAACACACATTGCTCACATTGTATTTCATGAATGTCAATATAATGCAGTGGTTCTTAATCTGTGGTCCGTGGACCACTGGTGGTCCGTGGAGGCATCTGAAGTGGTCCGCAAAATACTTGATGTGTATGCTATAACGACATGGAATAATTTTAGTAATCATATTAGAACTACTCACATTACAACTATATCGCTAGGAAATTTTTGGTGGTCCCTGGATGGACAAAAATTTGGTTAAATGGTCCGTCACCTCTAAAAGGTTAAGAACCACTGATATAATGGATTTATAGAAGGAAACAAAAAATCTTTTGTGTGCAATAAATGGAGACAACAATAAGCTTTGCATATCGAGACGTCTAAACGCATAAGTGGTTTTCATACGGAATTATTGTCTTTTTAATTTATTGTACATTGGAACTTTTTAGGTTTGTTTTTCTAATGCCTTTTATGCCTGTTATCATTTTTATCGATATAATAACACTCTAACTAGAAATGTACAGCTGTATAATAAATTAGATTAGTTTGGTTATAACATTCCTATTAGCTAATTTGTAGGATCGTCTCTTTCTAAATTCAGAAATGTGTCGTTACTTGTTTTAATTTATTTTAAGCTTCAATATCTTAACATTATTACTTAGTTGTATTAAGTAAAGTTGTGAACAAAAGGTACAAAGACAAAAACAATTTGTGTATTTTAAGTAACTTATTATAACATTATTTATTCCAGATATTCCCCTTCAAAGTTAGATCCACAAAGATGGAATGTTGAAACTAACCGTGACGTGATCCTCAATCTGTTTAGCGACGCAAGGACGTTGGCGCCGCTGGTAAACTTTGCTAATTATCAGTCTAAAGCAAATAGACAATCATATTTCTATGTTTTTGGACATAATTCAGTCAGTACTCACTACGCACCGGTAAGTTTTCTAAGAGCTCAGCGGAACAGTTTTCGCCAGTAGTCATACACACACACACACACACACACACACACACACACACACACACACACACACACACACACACACACACACACACACACAGATACAAAAACATGACACCATCATCATCCTCGGAGAGTGACGTTCGATTTATTTAAAAAAACTGGCAGATCCTATTAACCAGTGTCGTTTTTGACTTAACTCGAATGAGGAATTAATTTCGACAATTAAGATGAATAAAATTTTATTTTTCGTAAGTAACCGAAATATAAACAACATCAGGTGATTTTTACTTTCTGATAATTTCAGTACCTATTCTAAATAACCCGAATTAATATTTGAAATAACTTGATGTCATTAAACGTATAGACCAAAATTATAATACTATGGTCATACTTTTCTGACTGAACAAATACAATTTGAATGTATTTTTAATTAATTTTACTATTGGACTTTGGAAATCCATGGAGGAGGCCTATGTTCAACAGTGGATTTCTTGTGGATGATGATGATGATGATGTACTATTGGCTTAAACTTATAAAAATAAATATAAAAAATTAGCGTACCTTTATTTATTGTGTACTTTCAACAAGTTGAATAGGATAAAAGGAATTAAAAAATGCTGTTAGTGGAGTGTCAGTAGCAGTTAGTGAAATATGTGAGTGTCCAAAGTTAAGATTTTCACTAAAGATTTCTGAAGTATCACGCTGTACTTATCTAAAAACATACATGGCCTTTGCGAGTACAAGTACATACTACATGTGTAAATATGCAAAATGATAATTATAAATTATTTCTGGTACATTTATAATTATAAGTCAATGACCAAATTTTAACTTCAATCAACCAACTTATTTAATGACTTCAGAGATGCTACATTATTTGTTACTTCTAATTCGTAACGATGTACCGATGTAATACAATCCGTAAAAGCTTTACTAACTTGTTTAAGTAAAATTATAAGACAACTCTTATAAGAAGTATATTTGCGATATTGGAAGATAAAAGTTTCCCATTGTTTCCGACTTCGAACAATGCAGAAAAAGGCATATTTCCGCTTTCAGTCGACTAACAGTTTTTAGTTCTTTTGAACTTTCAGATTGCAACAGGTGACCGAGGAAAGGACAAAAGCCTTAAGCAAGATGTGTTTTAGAAAGCAAGTGTTTTAAAAAAGTTAATTTAAATAGTTGTGATGCAGTTTCACCCTACGGTGATAGAATGCCAATCCTGCCCGATTTAATTTACTGCATTATACAATTCCTGCGTGGCATTTGACAGGCTGTTGGTCTATCAAAAACAGGCAGCCTAGCGCGAGCATTTGTATGCAATTAATCACGATGTTCACAGACCTCATTGATTAATGTGCCTGCAATTTCGATGCTCGGTTAGATAATACGATATACTTTAAATTACAGCTAAATAAAAGTGTCCACGGAGAAGAATTACCTTACGTGTTTGGAGTACCCTTGGGAGGCACTAATACACATTTTCACTCCGAGTATACACCTAAAGAAAAGCTGTTGAGCGAAGCTATTATGCGACTATGGACGAACTTTGTAAAGATCGGGTAAGTGAAAAAAAATTACGTATTGAAAACTTCAAAAGCCACGGGAAACCGACCTAGCGCCTCTCAAACAAAGAGACATGGGTTCGAGCACGAGCTTGCAACTGCATCTCTTAGGTTTTTTAGAATGGATTATGTATGAAATATAATGTTAACATTGACCACGAGCTTTTTGTTAAAGATAAATGTCGTCAAGAAACTTGCACACGGTTTCACATCAATTTAATGGTGTATGTAAAGTTTCCAATTTATACTCAGCCCGACGATTGTGACAATTCACAATTTCTAAGAAGTAGTGTATATTTCATTAAAACAATGGTCAACTCGAGTAGGAAATGATGGCTATACGTGCAAATTCCTCATGTTCTTATAGTCCTTATTGCTATAAACTATTTCTGTATCAAATTTATGAAAGTACATCTAATAGATGTAAGAAAGGAACCAAAAAATGGTTTAATGGATTCATTGCCTTTAACGCAAATAAAAATAATTCCTTATTTTCAGTCGCTTTGTAAGAAACAAACAATCTATGTAATTGAGTTTTGATCCGCCTATTTCTGATTCCTGTTGGAGCTTCAAAACATTTCTAGTCGCTTGAAAGTGTTTCTTGATTGGTTTTTCTCGACTGCCTCAAAAAGGAAGGTTCGGTTTTTCAATTGTATAGGTTCCTTTCTTTGTATGGATCTAAGTTTAAGTGTGTCTTCCTTTGGCGATGTCTAAAGGCTAATAAACGCCTGGATGGATTTCTGTGCATGATTATTTTAGGTACCTTACACATAAATCCATTCAGGCCTTTAGCTTCGACATATTGTTGGCTGGATACAAGTGTTTTGATCATAAGATTGCATGAGTGGAGTTTTGCTTTGATACGCTACATTGTATAAATTAATTTTACAGGACCCCTAACACGCAGAGCGTAAACAAGTACTTTACCTTAGACCGAAGGCAATGGAATCAATATAACGTCGAGTGGCCAGAATACAACGTAGAACATCAATCGTATTTGAGACTGGGTAAATATTACATAAATATAACCAGCATTATAAATATTACTAGCGACCCGCCTCGACTTCGCACGGATACAATTAGAATGTAATGAACAGTCAACCAATTTGATTTATAGGCCACTGTAGAACGTTGTCGCAATGTGTCATCGCAAGGATATTATGAACTTTCTTGAGAAGTCATTATGACGTTTATTGTAAAAAGATTCTACAGTGGCCTATTACTCAAATTGGTTGACTGTATACAAAAACATTCTGTAAAGTTTTCCTAATTAACAATGAAAACCGTTTCAAAATCCGTTGCGTGGTTTAGAAGGAGTAAGTGGCCGAAAATAGGACAAGAACGGATAGCGACAAGCAACTTTGTTTTAGAGTATCTAAAGATACTGATAGGTACGACGTTTACAATCCAAGCTGTAGTATTATAGGCGTACAACTTAATTGAGGTCCGGGGCAACTAAGAGATGTGCTAGATTTGGGAGAGAGCTAAAGTGACTATGGGTGGAGGATGTTTTGACTGACCATATAATTAAATGCTTTATTATTCTTTTGTAATATTTTTTTTGCGCAATTTGCTCATGTGACCTTTTCCACGGTCAAACTAATTATGAAGTTGAACGACAAATCAAACTGAAATCAAACGATTATTGTACAGTTGAAACGTAAAGTTAATTGCTTTTGATATTTTAATGTAACGTTACGTTAATTTATGTTTTTTCTTGTTACGTTATAAAAATTTATGTCACTAAATAATTGTCATTCGCACTCGAAACCGGTATCACTCTCAGCTCTGCTAGATCTTTCAAAGGAATTCGAATCTTCCCTGCGACGGACTTTAATAATTTTGTTAATAGCATAGTCAAACTTCGTATCGTAATATTTATTTCCCATTTCTCTATCCAGCAGTTCTACTTAATCTTCTCCATGAATTAAAACCATTTCGGCGGTTTGGGACCACAAATAAAAATGACCACTTTTAATAATGACTTTAATGCGAAATGTCCATAACGTAAAATGTCTACTGCACAAAATGTCTACTACATAAAATGTCTACTTTTAATAAGACTTATTTCTTGCATTACCCACCTTGTAAAACCACCATTTCTGGAAATGACTACTTTCTCAAATGTCTGCTTCTTGAAACGACCACTTATAGAAACGCCCTTTATCGAATCGAGCATTTTTGTAAATGCCCAGTTCTTGAATAAACCACTTGTGGAAAAAAACATTTTTCATCACACCTATTCGAAAAACAACAATTGGCTTTAGGGGATAGCGGGGGCAAAATTCTATTTCTATTCTAGTTTTAGTTTGAGTCCTCTGATTGGTCCGCATTCTGGCTTCTGATTGGTTAGCGTAGTTAAGTTAGTATTTTTGTAGACTTGCCCACTTAACGACAGGCAAAGGTCCACACAGCCATACAAGCCAGAAAAAACGCCATACGTTTACCAAGAAGTTTTCTGATGCATTGCCATCCCAGACTGTTAAGATGGAATACCTCTTGTGCCACCGGTTGTCTTGCTCTCCACGCCGGAACACAACAATGCAAGCACTGTTGCTTATTGGCTGAATTGGCGAGCTGAATGGTGGTAGCGTATCCTATATGTTAATCCAGGTTATAAACTATGTGTGTGCCAAATTTCATCCAAATCCTTTCAGTAGTTTTTACGTGAAAGAGTAACAAACTTCCATCCATACTGACAAACTTTCGCATTTATAATATTAGTAGAATTATACCTACATTTTATTTTATCACGACCCTAGAACATTATTTAACCGTAAAATTTACAATTAGTTAGTTAACTTTTACAAGAAACACAAAAATGCGTCTCCTGAAAAGGAAGCATTTCGCAATTGTGGCCCTTTTCGTAGGGTGCGACGATATGTTAATCACAAAACAGAGATAATCAAGATATACTGTACTTAGAATATTTCAATCAACCTCTAATCTCATTATAATTATTTATAATGCAGGCCACTTAGAAATTTATTTTGAAATTCTCAGAGTATTCTGCTGTTCTTTATTTATAAAATGACGTTGTCATTATAATTTCTATATATGGGCTGCCGAAATAAAACTTCATTAATGTAATTTTATTACGTACTGCAATATGGTCGGGCAGTTAATATTTGCAAATAATCAAAAAGGGAAAGACACAGTACTTTTTGATAAGTATAGATACAATTTCAGTGTACTAAACCAAAAAGGCACGTCCCGCTGGAGATGTGTTCAAAGAAGCGACTGCAGCTCTACCATTACCATAAATAAGGATCGGACTGTGATTCTGCGATCTTCTTCCCATACTTGTATGTCGAAGAAAATTGACAATGATGTTTTCCTGGCGATTAATGAGTGTAAAAAAAAAGTCTGTCGTAATTTCGGATCCGTTGAAAAAATTTTCGAAGAGACTTTTTTAAAGCTGAAGAAAATCTGCGACTCAAGGGATATTGATGAGATTCCGGATTTTTCATCAAAAAAAGATAGTTTCTACGCTGCACGAAAAGAATTTTTGGAAACGAAAAGCCTGAATTATGAATCGGTTGCAGATGTCCACATACCAAAAATGCTGGGAAAAGGTTTTGTGGTATGCGAAGATGGGACCAATAACAAAATTATAGTATTTAGTTCCACGACGGCACGAATGTACTTAAAAAATACAGACCTGGACATCAATGCCATACATTTCATTGCGTACCTCATCCATTCTACCAACTATACTCGCTGCATGTGGACGTTGGCTCCAACGAAAAAAGTACAAACGTTGTTCCAGTCATTTTTTCCTGCTTCCCGATAAAAGACAAAAAACATATATTCGATTTTTTAAATTGATAAAAAAAAATTATCAGTGACCATAATGAATTACAAATGTGACTTTAAATCGGCAGTAATGAACGCAATCAGAAAAGTATTCCCAAATTGCAAAATCACCGGTTGTTTTTACCACTATAATAAAGCGATATGGCGAAAAGCTAAGAACTGTAGTCTAAATGAATCAAAGGACGAGAAAAAAATGGTGAGAATGATATCCTACCTGCCCTTATTACCGGAAAGATTTATAGAAGAAACATGGCACTCTATAATAAATTTAGCAGAAGGTACAGAAAATGATTTAAAATTTATAGATTATTTTAACATACAGTGGATTCCCATTATGAAGGACAACCGTCTAAGTTGTGCATTCGAACTTCATAGAACGACCAACCCTGTCGAGGGTTGGCACCATCGCATCAACCAGAGATTTGGGAAAAAGAGCCCGCCTTTCTTCAAATTTTTCAAGAATTTAAAAAAGAAGCGGTCCACCAGGATCACAGAATTATGAAGTCTTATTTTGGTGTGCCAAAAAAGAACAGGCGGAATCGTCTCATTCGTCTTGATGCAGCTCTAACAAAACTCGTGCAGGACGTAGATTCTGTGAAGATTTCCCCTATGACATTTCTTAAAAAAGTGATTTTTTATAAAAATACAGAAATATAAAAATCTTACTTTATATTTTATCTTATATTAAGTAGTAGTAGTAATTGATTATAAACGCTAGTTTTATGTCATATTAGTTAAGCCTCAGTCCATTTCACCTTAGGTTAAGACGTTTATTGTGAAAAATAAATGAATCAAATTAAATAGCCCTTTTTATTTTTTGAAATGTAGGAACATACTGACCAACGCTTCCCGTCTTTTTCTGCTCTCGTTGTCATAATAATGTTCGATTAAATCAGAATTCCTTTCGCTAGCATTTATCATCCCAATAAATTTCTTTCCTATTAGCGTTAGTTTTTTCAAAAGGGCTTATTTCTCTATGGAAGCCATTAGAAAAATAAGCTTTTTATAAAGACACTCCTCAATTGTAACATTATTTAAAAATCAGTCAAATCAAATCAATTTTAGCGGGTGGTAAGACCTTGTGCAAGGTCCGTCCGGATCGCTACCACCATCTTGCTCGCTCATCCTGCCGCTAAGCATCAGTGCTTGCACTATTGTGTTCCGGCGTGGAGAGCAGCCGGTTTATTTACTGGCACAAGAGGTATTCCATCTTAGCCCTCTGGGTTGGCAATGCGTCTGTAACCTCTTTGGTGTTGCGGGTGACACACTTGCTTTGCTTGTTTGCCTTCCTATCTTATAAAATAAAAATAGACCCCTGATTTTGGTTGCGAAGCAGTAAAGCTTTTAATAATATTAATATCACTGACTTGAACCACTTCTGGACCTGACAATAATCAATTCCAGAAGTGGTCCGTTGAGTTAATGGACATTTGCAAAAGTAATAAATTCAAGAAGCCGGCATTTTTAAAAGCGGTCATTTCAAGAAGCAGACATTTGAGAAAGTAGTCATTTCCAGAAATGGTGGTTTTACAAGGTGGGTAATACAAGAAATGGGTCTTACTAAAAGTAGACATTTTATGTAGTAGACATTTTGTGCAGTAGACATTTTACGTTATGGACATTTCGCATTAAGGTCATTATTAAAAGTGGTCATTTTTATTTGTGGTCCCAAACCGCCGAAATATTTAAAACTTTAGGGCTGTGTCAGTATGATGTATACAGGAAGGGATTACGTAACTTGTTATTATTGAATAGTAACCGTATAAGTCCCGAAAATTAGTGCTTATGAAATTACAAGGCATGGATCACACGAAGTGGCCTTTCGTGGTGATTTGTGGCTACACACAATTAGTTGCTGACCACACCGAGAAGGCCAGTCCTTTTGCTCCGTGGTACAAGAAATACACTGTTATTCATGATAGGAGTCGACAAAAAAAGGCTTAACCCTTTTCGACCGTATTACAAAGAGATAAAAGTGGTTAAGCAATTACTTGGTCGACTATACATGATATTGAATTTTTCGTACGAGATGTCATGCAGCCGTTACCAAACCAAGCCCAATAACAAATGATATTATAATGCATGTGTCATACTAAATGACTGCAGAAAAATGGTCCGACATGAAAATACAGGTTGACGCCAATGTTACAAATGCAAATTAGTAATTTACCATTTATAATCATTGGATTTACAATTTTACGTCTAACTGCATAAAATAGTAATGTATTAAGTTTCGTTGCAAATAGGTTTTTTTTACAAAATAATAGTATTGACAGCAGCGCCGTCGGTCCGACAGACTGACAGCGGGAGCGATTGTCGATTTATTGTACTTTTTGTTCGACTTTTGATGCGGGCATTTTTAAACGCTGACTAGAAGTCCATTATTTGTATGTCAGTGCCAATAACGATAATATCGTTCAATGATGAACAAAATGTATATTTCATTTATTTATTTGATGCTAATTTAATTTACGTTGGCAGTATAATGTTAATTTTGTCTCAGTTATTATGTTATAATATTTTATAATTGGCTTCCAATTTTATAATTGTTCATATAATTTTAATAATCTCAAGATAAATTAGTGTAAATTTGGCAAGTTATGACATTTATTATTTAACTTTATATTGACTGAATAAATAAACTAAACTATGTACAGACGACGATTTTATTTGTTTTAAGTATTTTACTATTTTACGAGCAATATTTTTGTTTATTTATTTGTCTATCATCGCGTTCTCGAAAACGGCTCTAGCGATTTCAATAAAATTTAAGTATATTAAAAGGTTTAACAAGGGCGAAAAGTTATCTAGCTAGGTTTAATTTCTGGGAAAATTCGTTTTCACTGTGTTTTTTTTTTACATGGATGTAGGCAGAGCTGGGCTGCTCAGATTTTGTTGTTATATTAGATCTTAAGAAATACAAACTCTCCAGTTTTAAAGTTTTGGCTTGTAATCTAATGAGTAAACTAAAGTTGTTATGTTATTAATGCAAAAGTGAGCTTGCAAGAGTGGAATTCATCATTACGAGTATTCCGTTTACATATTTCAGCGACTATACAAAACGGTCCCAAGTTGATCACAGGTGTATGTAACTGATACAGTAATGTAAATTAAAAATAGAATAGATTTATGACAGGTTTTTTTACATACTACATAGAAAGGCAAACGAGCAAGGTTATCGTGGATTAGGGAAAAATCCCCGACCTTGTGCTTGTCGTTAACAACGAAGAAAAAAAATCTTGATAAGGGTGTTTAGATCAAGCTGCTCAATCACTTGGTAAATGATTATACCTAATAATCATAGCAATTTTTGGCACAGGCCTCTTATGATATCGTGATGAAAGGGGATGATAATAATTTCTGTGTCATAATTTAAAATAACAACAACAACAACAAATAACAAATACTCTTTATTGATTCACACAAGTAAACAAAATAAAAGAACACCACAGGGAAATTTTACATGGGATTCAACAGGTGGTCTTATCGCTAAGCAGCGATCTCTTCCAGACAACCTAAAATAATACCTAAAATATTCTCTAGTCAATATTAAATCAAATAATTTTTGAGGTGTCTTGCGTCAGCCTTGTGTTTTTTAAACTATTTTCAAAGTACCGGATTCGATGGCCACCGTGATTACCGTGAGATTAAGTCACATTTCAGTGGTTCTGTCATCTCTGAGTAAATGGTGACATAAAAAAAAATAGGCGTCGATTTGAATATTCTTTCGGTTTTTTTGTAGTAGGTTGAAAACTAAATGAAGGTGTTACTGATAATTTTTAAGCATAAGTTTTGTATTTGCAGATATACCACCGTTTATAAGTAGTTTCTATAGATCAAGCTACACAAAGTTCTGGATTGACTCGATGCCTAACAAACTACGGAGATATATCCACGATCCTCTGTACGAGTTTACACCGCTAACAACTACCCAAAAGCCTAAAGCAACACACAAAATTCAAGGTACTTTAGAATAAAAATAACAATGTGTATATAAGCTGAGAAGTTAGAAAACTACCCAGCTTATTTTTGCCATATATATTTATTATCTCTATAACTGATATTTTATTTTATCTGCCTACACTGCTTACCTTTTATTTATGGGCCATGTATTGTACATGAAAGGCAATACTTACTGAGTTCTTATCAGATAAATAAATGTTAAGTTAATCACAATTTATTAAACTGGGTGGGTTACTCACCATGAGAATTCGCGAGCAAAGTAACAGCTGAAATTCGAGGCATTAGAGCAGTAAATTCAAAGAATAGTCCGAGTGCCTGTATAGAAATAGTTACGTTACTGACGTTTGTTATGTAACAATTTATCATTACGGGGTTGAATTTTTAAAAGCCCATAAGTAAAAAGATGCATTATACGACAGTCAATTGTTTTTATGACCTTGACTGTACTACTAGAAAAGCGATTCAATCAACTCTTATCTCGTATAAATTATAGGAGTGACGAAGCATGCATGCTTCGTCACTCCTATAATTTATTTACCACCTTTCTTTTAATTAAGTACATGTGAATATTTAGCATAACATACCTCATAAAACGTTTGTATTTTTTGTTAAAACCATGTAGTATTTTAAGTTACAAATAGAATAATGAACCATCATTTTCTGTTTTATGTTTTAAAAGTTTTAATTGTTTTCAGATCCAATTCAAAAAGTACGGACATCCCATATTATTGAAGACTCTCGTTCTATTGCGCCAACATACAGTAGACCAAAGCCTAATTTTCAGACAGTATATTTGCCAAAGACTGATGCGATTGATCAAGATATAAAATTAAAAAGTACACTTCCACTGGAAAAAGATTATTTTACAACTATGAAACCTAAATCAATTACTAATAATATCCAAACAAAAACATCTGGATCCACTATCACTCTCATAATTTCTCTTGGGATATTGTTTTTAGCTGTTAACATTGGTATATGCGCTATTTTGTGTTTTAAGAAGAGAAAAATCAATCTTCGAGAAAATATAACACAACCTTCGCATCAAACGCGTGCAGAGATCGGGGAAGTGGATGTAATTGGTCAAAAAAGTTTAAAGGAAGACAAAAACGCATTAAAAAGTCTGAAAAATAGTTGCAGTGTTATTAAATCTATTAGTTTTAATAAAATGCGAAGCAATAGTCATAAGAACAAGAAAAAACAAGAATCTTGCAAAACGCCAAAATCTGATGATTCCGGAGGATTTCGCGAACGATTTCAACTCCGCAGACATCTTTCAACGAGTACTCTGGATGCACATACTAAAGTTCGAGATTGGATAGCAAATGAAGTTATGCATAGATGTTCTCCTCATACAATGCGCAAATCAAATCCTCAGATAGACGATAAGAAGCATACAAATACAATTAAGCCATTTACAAGATCAGAAGAAATATTGTCCGATACTAAAACCTTCAAAACACATACCCTAAAAATTAAAGATAGTTTCCAGTTAAAGGAATCAAAATGTGATGTTTCCAACCATGCTAAAAATAAAGCGTGTGATAAAAATAATTCAACCTCTGCTTTAGGTTCTCATTCATCTATATCCAGTCAAAAAAGGTCACTCACCTCTAGTATCAAAGATGCGGAAAAATCTACTGATTCACTTAAAAGTAGAGGAACAGAGAGTCTGAAGTCTAAAAAGGTTTCAGTGGCAATAGATGCTACGCCATCAGCTCGAACTAACTCTATTCTTCAGCAAGAGCCAATTGAGCTTACAAAATCGTTTGATGAAGAGAAACATTCCGAAAATAACATTGAACTTCAACCTAGTCAAAGTAAAATAAAAGTATTAAACGAAAAAGATACCGAAAAGATTTTCAGTAATGAAGTAACGCTGTGCTTAACAAACGAAATCAATCCTTTAAAAATATCGCATAAACATTCCACTTCAGATCCTGTTACAGATATAAATTACGATGAGATATTTAAAAACAAAACGAAGTCTAAAAAGCTGTTTGAAGACATTTTACCGCCAGTTACATTTCGAAACGATATTAACGTAACTTCTAAAGATGACAACATGGCAGATGAGCCTTTAAGTGCATCAGAAGCGTTATTAACAATCAAGCGGCGGAATTTTCCCAAAGTTTTACCTGATTTACCACAGTCACAAAAACGTCTATCTTTGCAACCAACTGCTTTCCAAACTTTCCGTAATTATACTGGAAGTATAGAAAGTGAATCAGAGTATCCAAAAGTCCCTCCTACGCCGCCACCAAGAACAACGACTTTGGATCGACGACTCGCGTATAAATATTCTACACCATTATCCTCTTTTGAAGCAGCCGAAGCCACTATGAGTCTGGATTCAGATAAATCACCTCTTAATTACGAAAATATTGAAACATTATACCCTCGTTACACTGAAAAAAACTTAAATACGTTCAAAAAGGCTGAAACACCACCAACTTCCCAAAAGAGAGAGTATCCCAAAGTTATAATAGCGTCTAGTAATATTCTTAGTGACCAAGAACCAAAATTTCTGATCCAAACATCCCCAAGTCAAATAAGCTTGACTGGTAATGTAGCAAGAGTTAGACTACCCGATGACTTTCACTGTCATAAAAAAGATTATGCTGCTTCATTTTCTTCAATCTGCTCTGATGATGAAATTGATGTTTTAGAATGTGATTTTATTGAGGATGTAGAAGAAGATAAACTCATCCAAGAACTTGTTGGAGGCGTAGAGTCACCAGTTTACTCTGAAGACACATTGGATTCTAAAGGGCCTTCAACTGTTTTTGAAAAAAAATTAGAAATAGTTCCTGTTAAAGTAAACGCTAGTTTTGTTGCTCCTAAAGCTAAAGAAGATTACGTTTGTATAACGGATCTGCATTTACCTGATACAAGTGGTTTTGAAAAAACAGCTCAAATAAAGCCGAATTATGGCATTAACAAACTACAACAAAGAAGTGAGAGCATTCATAGACCCCCTGAAAAAGCTGTTAAAGTAGTGCAAAGAGGTTTTATGAAACCTTCAGCAATACTTAATCGAGGCCTTAAAAATGTAAGAAAAAGTAACGAAAAAATGAAGATTGATACAAATAAGTTAGAACATTCAAATTCAGGATCTTCAAACGATACAGAAACAAGTACAGGCACAGTAAAACAATTGAAATAGATAAAAATAGCAGAGAATTGCTGACAGCTGTTAAAAAGGAGCGCATTTTGATCAAATACGCCTTTTTAAAAATAACACACCTTTTTGAGCAGTCATATAAACAGATTTGACATGCTTTTTATGAACACTGTAGACGTTCCTACAACTATGTAAGGCAACCGTCCTAGTGCTTGACACTCGTATGGCATTGTTTTTACCAGTAGTTGACATCACTGTCTCTCGTTTTTACTCCTATGTTTCCGTATCTTCTCGTCAACTATTGGGTCACTCTCAAGGATTGGGACCGTTACCTTAATATGAAATCTTTTCGAGGCTGACTAAATGAGTTAGCATTTTTATGACCAATTAATTATTATTAAGATACATTATAGTATGTAAACTGCATTTTAATAAAAATAATACTTTTAAATAAATACTTTGTTTTATTCGATTTTATTCTGAAAAAAAGGTCATACGAAAAAAAATTTTTTTAAAGAAGTTACTTGTTTTAATTTAACAACGGTGAAAGATCAACATTACTAATAAGGAATGCATAAGATATTTACAATGGCTGCTGTGTAAAAAGACCACCGCGACCAAAACTTCAGTAGCGCATTTTCTTTCTGCGGAAAATTATGAAAAACAAGCTTTAATTACTATATGTTGTACCAACAACATTATTTTTTATAATAATAACGATCGCTTGCATCTTCCAGTTTTATCTTACCTTAGCTGATTAAACTAACTAAATACATTAATTTTATGTAATACAATATTCAACAGTTGTCAGAAATCAACTCCGATGGTGAAAGTTTGTATTACCATGAACCCAGCCATAAAAAAAATATTTATAAAAATTGGTATCTGATTTTATTTATCACACATAACTGATAACCCTAATATGAGTAATAAATAACGAAAAATAAATTAAACTAAATAACAATTTAAAAAGCTTAAAACTTACAAATAAACAACGCTCCTTGAAGGCTGGCAGCGTTACCACGTTTTACTGTCAAACTGAGGCGTTGGCCAAAGTAACCTCCTCAGTAAGTCAGCAGTGGTTTTATCTGGCGCAGAGATCTCTTTAAATATATCTTTAGCACATCGTCCCCACGGAACTAGAACCTTTACTACAAATAAATTTAACTTTGACCTAAAGATGCATATTATATATTTGCGCCATTTCAGGTTTTCAGCAGTTGAAGTTGAACTAGCACGAGCGGAAGTCGTGGTGATATAGGAAGGTGCAACCGTGTCGACACAAGTCGCGCCCCACACCATCAAAGGTCCTCCCCAACCGCCACGGAACAAGTGAATTCCGTTGGGTCTCTAACCATCGTCACGTGCAACCGTTCGGTTCAATTATAGCCGGCAGGTTGACGGACGGCGGCAAAGGCACTCTGGAGTAGGTCGTTCAGTCAAGCGTGGTGAGGTAGACGGCGCTCCTTGAGCAACGCAGACCGTGGTCGCATAAGTCAACTATATCACCACGATGGCAGCGATGAGGTTCGACGACCTGCTAGTCGCAGGTTAACTGCTACTGTAAGTGTGGTGGGGTCCAGCAATTTGCCTATTTTTGCGGATAGACTTGAACACAGTACCCTGATTTTAATTCAGCAACGGCTATGTATTTTTTTTATACAACATAGGAAGGCAAACAGGTAAGTGGGTCACCTGATGGTAAGTGATCACCACCGCCTATAGACACCTGCAACAACAAAGAGAGTGTAGATGCGTTGCCAACCCAGAGGGCTAAGATAGAATACTTCTTGTGCCAGTAATTACACCGGCTGTCTTGCTCTCCACGCCGGAA
The DNA here is from genome assembly GCA_963691745.1 of Ditula angustiorana. Taxonomy (NCBI): domain Eukaryota; kingdom Metazoa; phylum Arthropoda; class Insecta; order Lepidoptera; family Tortricidae; genus Ditula; species Ditula angustiorana. The sequence continues at coordinate 17,999,073 of OY829472.1, forward strand.
CACAACAGTGCAAGCACTGCTGCTTAGCGGCAGGATTAGCGAGCAAGATGGTTGTAGCGATCCGGACGGACCTTGCACAAGGTCCTACCACCCGCAAAATGTAATGTAATGTATATTGTTATATTTTTTTACAGATAAATAAAGTAACCTGACCTCTATAGAAATGAAAATGTTTGGTAAACATATTAATTAAGATCGTTAATTTGAAAGTTACAGGCACTAATTTTAAAAGAAAAAAAAACAAATTTTAAAATTCCATTTGAATAAAAAAAACCTTTTCGAAATTCAATAAACGACTGCAGACTAATAAGTCAGTAAAATATTGTTTTTTTTTTTTAATTTGTGATTATTTAGACGTTTACTATTTTAATTTTAATACATTTCTATGCAAATTTAATGGGCAAGAACATGCTTATAAAATAAAAAAAACTAAATTTTGTAACTAACATATAAAATAAAGTTTAAAAAAGACATCTCTCTGACGGATCGGCACGAGGCATTTTGTAAATATTCGATTTTAAGGTAATGCAGAACCCTTAAATATTATACTTATTGAAAATTTCAAAAATCATCCAGCCCTGTATCCATTAAACTCATACATTATTCATCTTTTATGAGTACTAATGTTAAAAATAACCGCAAAATGTACCCTTCCGTCGACTCGCCGCATCAACATAGCTCAGCATTTAATTTTGGCCGGTTGTTTTTAGCACTCGGCACAACCCGCTGTCAGTTTTTGACTTAGCTGAGGGTCGTTAAAGTCAGTATAAACTCCGTTATCAAAGGATGCAAGTTTGTAACTGTAATTTTGAAGTCATGATCTTCAATGAAAGAGCTTTGTTTCATGATAACTCATGCCAATTAGGACTGCCATCTTGAACTTAAATGTCATGAACTCAAAAACTTGTGTCGTTACAAATTGGAGCTTTGTACAGTGCGGCGGATTTGTAAAAGTTTGTCAGTGTCCTTTGAAGAAGGAGAGATAAATTACAAGTACTTTACATAAGTTTTATTTTAAAAAATCACTTATGGTTCGTCGAATTTTGTTTTGAATACAGTAAAACTTCATTTAGTGGTTTTTATGGTAGACTATTGTTGTTTGTAGCCTAAGTAATTTTAAGTAGCTCTCAATTGGAGTCGTGTAAAACGACTTAAATGTATTACCATAAAGCAAAGTATGCCTTAAAGCAAATTATTTTATAAATACATAAAATTCTCAATGAATGTTAATGTACTTGTCACTTCTTTTAATGCTACTAAAACAAACTACAAAAATGTAGTGAAGTAGTTTGTAATACTCATGGCAATAACATTTTTACTATATAGTATAATAATAAAAAAACTTTAACACATTACATTGCCACTCTGGGAAACCACGCGGAATAGCAAGGTAATGTGTTCCAGTTTGTTGATATGGACCTCCGAAAAATAACGCCTGAATCTATTAATTAGTATAATAATAACTATCTAAACAAATCAACACAACAAACAAGACCAAGTGAGGATATTTCGTAAAACTCGCTCGGCTAAGCAGCAGTGACACCCTCCACTCCAACCTGCTCGTGACCACAGCCGTTGCAATGCAGCCGAAACGTCGAGGTAAATAAATAAACGGTATATTATCGCGTTAAAGTCCCTAATAAATAACTATCTTTGTAAATCGGTTCAGTGGTTGTCGAGTGAAAATCGAGAATTTTATCATAATAATATGTATAACTATGATCTTTCACTATGGCAAACCTTCGAAGTAAGTTCTATAGGAACCCATTTGACAAAACTGTGCATAAGCACGGCGGTTCATACTTAGTATAGGTTTCGGAGCCATTACAAAAAAAGCCAAAGTTGGCAAATTACTAAATGAGGCAAAAAACCGAAAGGGAAGAACGACGAATAAGTCCACGGAAGACCGCGACGAAAAACGAATAAGGCTTATTAAGAGCGGGACAAGTTGCAGAATTTGACCAAATAAGGTGACGGATAGCGAATAAGACGAACAGAATGAGACGAAATAAGAATTAAATTAAGAAACAAATGAGGCGAGATAATAGGTATCCATCAATACGTTTAGATCTCAAAGTGACTAAATACCGGAATTGTTGTAATGCAATAAAAGAAGGTTTGTTAGTTTGTTACCTTATAAAAATTAAAAAAACTAAGTATGTCTTTCACCACTATACTTCAAGAGAAAAAATGTACATCATTCTAAAAATATAATTCAATATAATATTAAAACTCCAGTTTCATTAAGTAATTTGCATTATCTACCACAATTCACAATTGGTAAAAGACTACTTTTTCTTTTCAAATGCTTACCGAATTTACAAATTGAGTTTGGGTCCCAATATTGTTTAAAATCTGTAATACCTTTATCAAAATTCCTAAAAGTTGAACAGGTTGACTAAAATTGCTGTAGGTACCGTCATGACTGCTTTACTGCCTTTTTAAGTACTGGTCGGTTACTTTTAAATGAAGTATCAATGCACAAAGATTTAAAAAATTCACGTCAGGCACACGTCATTGATAATAAACTAAAACTACTACTGAAAACAATTTTACATTGGGTCGTATTTTCATTCCCAATTAGAAAGGCAGTTATATAGTTTCGTATAATGGACGCAATTATTTATTTAGTTATAATAAAAATACAAGTGAAAAGTCCATGGGGCGGTGCGCCAATCACTCTGACCAAGGAAACGAAGAAACGCATCAGTAAAATTTAATACATCAAAAGACATCGTCGACAAGGAGAATATGTTTGTTGTAGCTCACACTATAATCAAAACATATTTTATGAGATATCGTTATAAATACTTTCAAAGAAGATGGTCTGTAAATGAACTTTTGAAGAGTACCAAAAGTATCGGATTTTAACAGTGCATATCGATGCTAATAACTAATATGATACTAGTGATTTTTGCTACATTTCCAGATAAAACGCATAATACACATTGGAGATAGTTCACATTTTAACATTGCGTATCTTAGATATGATGCGTATTCAAAACAGTTAATTGCGACTCAAAAGAGCCATCATGAACTCATGCAAAACAATATTTCGTGGTGTCCTATTGACTGGCTTTTATTGCCAAATAACACGTGTGTTATATAAAAAGGCGAAATCAAGATCGACGCAACAATCGAAGGCTATTTAGAATGTTTAAGTTTTGTTTAAATTTACTTCTGCTGCCAGAATCAGTAATTAACAGTTATTATTGCTGGTTGACTATCCTCGATATAGCTCCAGACGCCGTACGACGCCGTGTTATTTTCAATTACTATGTGGAACAGTAATAAATTGGGTTGGGTGTGTTCATTCTTAGCTGTGCTCAAGATAAGCATACAACGAATAACTCTGTTAAAATTCAGTGTGCGAGTCCCTTTTTTTGCTAAATTGCATCTAGTTATTATGTTGCGACGTAGTAAAAAACCGTGTCTTTATTTATACAAAGTAATTAATAATACATGTCATAGCTTTCCTTAAATCCTATAACTACGACTCGAACAAGGAACTTGCCATTTTTTATTCAAAACAGTTTTTAGTCAAAGTAATCAATGCCACACAGGAAGTCGTAACCATAACAGTTCAAGGTTTCATACGGTATCATTAGATAAGAAAATGGTTCAAAGTCCTTATCTTTTTGTACTTCAGGCTTTACTACTAAATGTGACAATATAAGATAATTTTAACAGGTTCGTGTGAGCAGCAGAAAATACAACGGAAGTTTTATTGTTATTACGTCTATAGGCGTACGAACAAACGTGTAAATCATGGTTGCTTTATTATCAAAATTGTACGGTGACATTTTAAATTATAAACTTCAGCGTGCTTAAAATGCTTTTAACCCTTAAGTGGTTAGATGCAAGATATTAACAACCCTCATAAATTAAACCAAAATTTACGGTATGAAAAATAACACAAGTAAGATAAAAAATTCTTGGTCGAGTAAATCCATCTTCTTCTTGCCTAGCCTTCGAAAATATTCTGTTTCAGTTTTAGGCTTTGCCATTGTGATCCTTTATTTGACATAAATAGACAATTTATAAAGGTTGGCTTGCTCTTCATTCGAGCGTTTAAGCGTCGGTGCCACCCCTCCAAGCTATTATTCGTTCGATGGATTTTATTAACACAACTAATTATTTCATAAAGTTCGTTTACCTATTGTTTTCTATATAAGAATGAAACTTATTCCTGTTTCCTAAATTCCTATCAGGTCTAGTTGATGGGACAAGTGGTAAGTTAGCAAATATAGTATAGTTGTTTTATGTCCCATGTTTGGGCTCAGACTGACTGCCTTTTCGGCTCATTTCCAAACTGCTCGAGAATAACGGTAATAACATTTGGTTGTTGATATTCCCATTTTTACCAATAAGGTGTTGTGTCTGTAACACTTTGTCAAATTTATCGTTATTTGTATCACAATTCCGGAGATTGGAGAGTGAGGTTAAAATCAAATTTGTGATTGTTTCCTTGTTTGTGTGTTGTAAACATTTACTTGCAATAACATGCGGCCGACTTGGTAGACAAATTTGCTAGCTATAACATTGGCTGTTTGGTCTCCGTTCGTATTTGTAGACCGTTCTCATCTACAGACACATATAGAAGTAGCTATTTTCAAATTCGGACCTTGTTGCATTGTTGAAGAAAGTTGTTCCTTATCTGGTAGAAGGTACTGATGAACTATAATCATTTATTTATTTATTCATCTCATTACATCTATCATTACAGTTACCCAATACGATAGAGTAGCACATTTCACATTATAGGTAGGTAATTAATCATAATATGTTAAACCATGTCGTCCAGAAATACAATTACGAATCAAATTATAAATATTTGCGTTTTCTAATTCATACCACGGTATATTGCAGGCCACCGGAATAGTAAGGTATTTGTAAAATTTATATTTTCCTTTACTTTCCTTACAAATGTTTATATAATGTTTGTCGTTTATGTTTGCAATATTTATTACTATGCATTTCTAACGACTCAAATCGAAAACAATATAAATCACATGCTATTGGATTTTATTTATAACTACTTACAAAACGAGCATAATTTAATTATTTTTTAAGATTGCTTTATATATACAGGGTGACATTTTGAACGTGATACAAATTAAGTGTTTCCTACTCAGGAGATACTGTATTATTAAACGGATTAACTCGATTGTTAAAATTAGTCTTACTTAAATATTGATAACTTTCTTACAAAAAAATAATTAACGAACAGTAAGTATGGTTACCGTACATTTGACATTTGACAGGTTTTAACGTCGTAATTAACGTCTAGTAAATAATTTCTGATAACAACATCAATATCGTAGATAACTTAAAACTCCTAGCTCTTATGTATTCTTCTGGTATTAATAAAAACAGAATAGTAATAATCATTATTTAATATCAAAAACAGAAATGTGTCTCTCAAACATACTTCAATAAATGTTCGAAATGACCACCACCTTCCCGCCGGCGTAACTCTTCGTCTTAGATTGTTTATGAGTTTACCAAGCACAAACGCGTTGGCTTTTACAGCATCAAACGCCTGTATAATTTTCTGCTGAAGTTTCCGCGACTGTATTGGCCTCTCGTTCGTAGACTTGCCTTTTAATTTCACCTCATAAGAAAAAGTCCAGCGGCGTTAGATCGGGACTCCGAGGAGGCCGTGCGATTGGACCATTGCGACCAATCCACCGGTCGGGGAATTCTTGGTCTAAATAATACCGAGCCCGACGAGAAAAGCGAGCTGGAGCTCCATCTTGTTGAAAGTATAGGCTGTCTAGATTTTCTTCCGGAACTTCACGCATTAATATCGGTAAGACGTTTCACAACAGATCTTCATACTTAATTCCATTAAGTGTGCCTTCGATTAAATGAGGTCCTACTACACAGTTGTTGAGGATATCCGCCCAAACATTGAGTGAAAACCGGGTTTGGAACGAGTCCCTGCGTATGACATGAGGGTTTACATTACTCCGCCAATGTTCATTGTGGCTTAAAGGTGGCTTAAATGTAAGTGTTCTAATAACCACTCACAGAACTCAACGGGGTCTCTTCGGGGGTAATCTGCAAGAACAATGTCTTGCACACGTTGGAAATGGAACGGGTGTAGACGTTCGGCGTTTAAAGCTTCCAAATAAAATATTGTGTTGTTCCAAACCGTGCGGCTGTATCCCTTGTGCTTGCTTGAGGGTGGCGGTTGAAATAACGAAGTACTCGAGTGCGAAACGCTTCCGAGTAGCGTACTCGCGATCCTCTACCTTGAGCATGTCCTAGAACGGTGAATTGCCCATAATCCCGTAAGTTTTGGACAGTGTGGTTCATTAAACGCCGAGTCGGGGTCGGAGAGTCTGGATACTTTTCATTAAATAATGTTTGTGTCCGCACCGAACTACGCGATGTCTAATAAAAAACAACCATATCCATATCCATAAGGATAAGCAGGCGGCATTTTTCAGTTAAATTTTAATAAATCGAGGGTTATTTGTTATGACAACTCACGTCACGAATTGGCAGTACTAAGTATTTTAGTTTTCATGTCAAACTGCTTATGCAAGTTCTAAGAGGCCAGTGTCTATTATGAAACAAATTCAAACTTTTTGCTCTATCATTTAAGGGGTAGGGTAACCAAACATGCTAAAATAATAGGATAACTAAAAACTTCAATCAAATGCTAATTAATTACTTTGATGACTCGAGACCTAGCAGTGGCTTTTAGTTCTCGAGAGATGTATCGAAACCACTAACTTTGTATCACGTTCAAAATGTCACCCTGTATATATATACGTGCATGTCATAGAGCATTCATTCAAGGAAAATGCCTGTCAGAAATTCTAAATAATTTGCTTAGTAAGCGTTCGCTTGTCTGATGTAATAATTGCACTTTTTTTTCTTTTCTATTTGCATAAGTATTGTCGTACCTGTACATTTCATTATAATTTCTGACAACACTTTAATTTTACGTTGTTTACAAATGACATCATGATGACCAATCGCGAAACCTTTGTTTATTGGAGGGCATCATGTCATTCTAACTGATATAACCACTGTGCATTGTTTTCATCGGTGGTGCCAGCAGTAAATATTTACGCCTTTTTCTTCCCAGCAGTACATACACACACACATACACGCGCACGCGCGCACATACACACGCACAGAGAAAAATTGCTTTTGTGTGCTAGGTTCGACAATACATGTGGAGTTGTCATTCCAACGCAACGAGAACGAGCGGCTGCTTTTTTTTACAAGCATATTATTTAACAGGTCAGTCTCCATGAAGTAGCCCTATTTCCTAATAGTGTTCGCTGTTTTGCCACGAAGAGCATTTTTAGATTATACTTGATCATTTTTTTAATTTATTGAGGCGTTGTAGATGAATTTAAAGTTATATTTACAAATATATATTTATTTAAAACCAATTGCGATTACATAGTAACATTGTGTGACCAAAAGGACCAATTATTATACAATAAAATAAAACTTCTTTATTCATATGAATAGTATTCAATAGCTGAAAATCCTGTTGCACAATATTAAAATTATTTAAATTATTGAACCGGAAGGCATTTTTCTAATTCTCCAAATGTAGTTAGACTTTGAAATCTGATAACATATTTAGCCCTCCCAAATTACTATACTGGTTAATAATGTCCAACAAAAGCGGAGCCTCGAAAGAGACGAAAGTTTTTTGCGGGAAAAATTATAAAAAATCCAACAGAGGCAGAAAGCCATTAAAAGTTTGGCAAAATTTATTAACGATCACCATCTTTGCACCATATATCATTTTATAACACAAACTTTCAATAACTGCCCTATTCTGTTAGTAATAAGGCATCTTTTAATTTTAAACATTATGTTTAGCTTGTGTTTTATACTATTTGCCAAGCCTCTTAAATCGCAAGTAAAAATTTAAATCCTATACATTATTATTTAAGTTTTACTGCGGCAGCAAATAAATAAAGCATAATTAGTGTTATTAACTTGAAATAACTATGGAATGCAATATCTTTGAATTAATCCCTGATAGACTGATATATAATAAATCTAGTATCTCACAACATCCGATAATTTATTTTTCACCTAACGTGGGTAAGAACTATCTCGCATAAATCAACTATTTCAAATATCAAAGAAAAATCTGGACAAGAGGCCTGACAGACTTACGAGCGTATGGTACATAATATTCATAAATTTATTGTACTGTCAACAAAAATAAATAAGCTTGCATATCATAAAATTTCTCAAAGATATTACAAATAACAAAGTTATTATTGAGCTCGCCAAACTCAAAATAGTGTGTAACCGATAATATCCCACATTTAAAAAAGTTGTAAGGTTCCTCTGGTCTGGAAATATAAGACCATGCCCAGCAAGATGAATAGATAGACCAGCAGATAAGGCTCCAAACATGTAATACCCCTTTGCGTTCCGTCAGGGGCTGAAATTTAACGTAATTACAACTAAAATGACCGTCAGATGACGTTGCTGGTAGTATTGAGTGTATGATACATTGATTATGTTTATGATTATTTATATGAACTCAATGAAATGAAATGAAATGAAATTATTTATTTTTCAAAACATACACAGGTGTTACACATTCGTACATGTCAGTAGAGCACCAAGTACCACCAGTAATGCACCGTAACTTAAAATCATCCCAATGTATCGGTCACATCCCACATGTGCGTGTCACATTGCGTGGTTACCATGGTTATCTAGATGATAATGACGAGTCCACTAGTAATGTATTGCTGCTCACATTATTTTATTTTGTGACTGGTCAGTAGGATGGAAATGTAACTTAAGACGAACAACGCGTAGGCGAAGCGTGTGCGTCGCGTACCCCGACCGAGCGGGTACGCGACGCACACGCTTCGCCTACGCGTTGCTCGTCTTAAGTTACACAACCGACCGAGCGGGTTGCAAATTAGAAGCTAGGTATAGAATAATACTTTATAAACATTTGGCCCTGCCCAAGTATTTTATTCATGAAACCAGGTGTTCTGTTCCCGGATGCTCGCGCTGCTGTTATTTTGTTGCCGGAAATTTTTAAACTGCGTTGTTTTGTGAGATCTTTCATTGAAATTATTATAGTACACACAAAACGAATCTGATCTTCAGTAAGTTAAACATTACTGGTCAAAACTGCTTCGAAAATTAACCTTTATATTTTTTACAAAATTTTAAATGATAATGATGGTTTAATAAAGCCGGATTTATGGTTTCGGAGACTTGCGTGAAAAAATTAAAATCCACTATATAATATTTAGTCATAGTAAGCGATCTATGCGTTCTAAAAGCGACTTTTTATGAGATTTTCTAACAAAACACCGAGATTTTTGAACTGATTTTTGATTAATATATATATTTTATAAAACTTTCCAAAAAACATGATTTATCAAAACGGCATAAAAATCTATTTCATAGCTCAAAAAATAGATGCTCAGGCAAACAGAGAAATAGAAAGGAAAAGAGATGTACTGGTTGACAGCTCAAGTACACATTCTTCAACTTGTCAAAGCCGACGATACCGCCTCCACACCCAAGTGTCACGCGTTTTCACACAGATAGAATAAACCGAATAGGTAATAAAGTTGCCGCTTCAGAGTTAATTAAGAGGAGCATGTCACTGCGAACGAGTTAAATTAAAATATATTGCTCCTGCTTATAGCCTATTTTAGGATTAAGCTCTAAAAGATTCACCTCGGCTATAGAAAGGAACAGATTAATGTTATCGTGCCATAGCATCGTTGGCTTTCAATGAATACTGGCAATTTTTGAGTACAGATGTAAAAAGAATGACTATGTTAGTTAGCAGTAGTTTTAGTGATCTTGAAACTTGATTAAACGCTGACTTGACTTAGACTATGCTGATTGAGAGAACCTCAAAATCTTAAAACATTACTATTCCAGCATTATTTTGACTCCCGTGTCTTAGAAAGGCACTAATATCTGTTAATTAAAGTGTTTTTGTAACTATTTACTTAGTGATTTTTAAAAGGCATCCATCGCGGTAAAAAAAAGATTACAGTTACGTTGGGTAACTTTAAACGCTTGGGTAACATTAAGCGTCCTCATAAATACCTTTCGCAGTGTGTTTTACCTCGATATTTTAATAATTTCTTCAATCTCGTCTCCCTTTTGAACTTCCCGCCAATGACAAGTCTATAAACGTAATATCATTTTTTAAGCGTTTAATGTTACCCGAGAGAATAAAGCTATCCAGCTGGCTGTATATTTTCGCAAAAAAATTTAAGACTACACGAATAGTCATAATAGTTCTTTTAATTGTTTTAAAAAAATATTATTTCTTTAATAGTCCTTAATAAAGCTCAAAGTAAAAATTGAGAGTAACACTATAATTTCCCTATGGTTTTTAAATATAAAACGAAAATCTATTCAAGTAGTCCATCATGTGAAATGGAGTTAAAAAAGTACATAATTGTACTGTATTTAATTGTATTGTATTGTTGTGTATAATTGTATGTAATTAAGCCATTAACATGTTGCCCATGAAAATGCACATACAGGAAATAAATTTTAATATTTTGTTCTTCATTGGATCACGCCTGCAAGAGGACAAATTATCTGGTATTTTAAACAACTCCTAACAAAAATTGGCGCAAAATGGACGAAACCTTAAAACATTTGACGTATAAAACATAATAATACAATCAAAATAGTGGTGTTTTTTTATTTAATGTATATGCTATCTGTTATTGTAGTTTCCGCGCTGTAGCAAGGGAATTATTCGTCCAATTTGTTATATTATTGTCTCTTTTCGGAACATTGAATTGCCACTTGATGTCCGGAGATTAGCTACGGAAATTTGTATTTCAATGTTAAGACTTCTATTCTTTAGGTAGTCCTATTTCTGTTATAAAGACCGGCTCAGCTTTAACACGCGCTGCGCCTCCATATTCATTTCAGTGTTTATAAAAGTGAAGAGACACCAGAGGTGCCATTTTGTGCGTTAGACCATTGTATCTGTGATCAGATCTTGTTCGATTTGTGTAGATTGTTTAGCGTGTATAGCTTTTAACAAAATCAGTAAAGGAGTACTGACGTCGTTAAGTTAAGGTAGCTAGGAGAAGCTTCACCCTCTTTTTTATTGAAAAAAATACATACTCAGCGAAAGTTAAAGGGTTAAATTCGATTTGTTTTTATTCCAATGTTAGATCGTTTGCACGAGCCAAAAGCAAAGGTCCATTCTATATGAAATTTTAGGGATTGTTTTCTTTCGATTTTGCCAGTAGTGAAAGTTAAACATACTTTAAAGCTTATAGAAGAAACTTTCAGCTGCTTTGACTTTTACTGGCAAAGACATAAGACAAACTCTGGGCCAATGTTTTTCAATATCTATTATCTCTTAAGAAAGTATGCGTTCTTTGGAACTTAAATTGAAAATACCCGGCTATCGCGGCCGCGGCGTTATACTAGCTGTGAAAAAATCACATGTACACACCATTGACCCCTCTTTGTCAGTAGTACCATTTGATTGTCCAGTAGGTACTGTCAGCATCAACTACTCAAGAGAGTAAGAGCTTGTACTTACAGGTGTTTTTAACTACATAAAGTGTTCATGATTAGATTTGATTACATATTTACTTACTATTGAAAGTTGCAATACATATATAATTCTTATAAAGTGTATGTTAGTAGGACAAAGTTAGCGAAGTTCTTGGATCATGACTTATGGCCAAGTGATATATGTTTTAGACGGTTTGTAGTGTTCAAGGAAAAGGTTGGCGAAGCTGTCAACCAAGCGAGACCTATTGTTTAATTATTTTAATGGCGGACACAAATATTTGTAAAATGATAAGTTTTAATTGTAGGTCCCTAAAGCGTTCAATTGACGGAATTCGGATCATGTGCCAAAGTGCGGACTTAGTACTTCTGCAAGAGACTTGGTTATATCCGTTTGATTTGCCTCTTCTGGGAACAGTTGATAGTGAATTTGGATGGACGGGCAAATCAGCGGTAGATGTGTCTACCGGCCTCCTTAAAGGCAGACCGTATGGGGGTGTGGCCATACTGTGGAGGAAAACGGCATTCCAATCTGTGAGGGTTGTTGACTGTGCGTGCGACAGAATAGCTATAGTTAGAATTACAACGGCGGACAAATCATTTCTAGTGTGTTCGGTTTATATGCCTACTGATAGCTTAGAAAACATCACATTGTTTACGGAGTGCATGGGTGTGTTATCCTCAACGATTGACGATCATAGTGATGTACAGGCAGTCTACATGCTAGGGGATTTTAATGCACACATTAATGAGCCTTTTTACCGTGATATGATTGACTTTTGTTCCGAACAACAGTGGATTTGTGCTGATGTTGAAAAAATTGGTTTAGACTCTCAAACATACACTTATATTAGCGATGTACATGGATGTAGGAGATGGTTGGACCACTGCATTGTTACGAAAAGTGCGTGGGATACCATACGAAACATAGTCGTTATGTACGATGTGTATTGGTCTGACCATTTCCCCTTGATTGTGGAATGTGATGTAAACATGTTAAGAGAGGTTATCCCTGTGACAACTGACTATCTTACTAGAGGAATTGTATGGGGTGAACGAAAGCCCGAACAAATAGATAAATATCAGGAGCTCTGTAAAAATAACCTAAGAATCATCGATTTCCCGGAAGCGCTTAGAGATTGCTGTGATAGTGTGTGCTCAAATCGGAACCATCTTAAAATTATCGATGATATGTATAATGACATTGTCACCACTCTTTCAGATGCTTCTATAGCTACATATAACTGTAATAAGCGTAGGAGAGGCGGATATATTGCGGGCTGGAATAAATATGTGGCTGAAGCACACCGGGAGGCCCGGTTGCGGTTTCAAGTCTGGGTGCTGGCAGGTAAGCACAGAAGTGGTATATTGTTTGAGCAAATGCAAAATGCTAAGAGGATTTTTAAGTCTAAGTTAAAGTGGTGTCAGAACAGGCAGGAACAGTTTAAAATGGATAAGCTGGCTCTGGCTCACAATAACAAAAGATTTGGGGATTTTTGGAAAGGCACCAGAGGCTTGAATATGAAACCTGGCCTGCCGGTGAGTGTGGAGGGCAAGACCGAACAGGGAGAGATTGCTGAACTGTTTAAGGAGCATTTCATTGTGGACTCGCTGTTGGGGGCGCGGGCTGCTTCGGGGGTGATCGATGCTGGGATCGCCCAGGGTGGGCGAGATACCTTCTTTACTGCGAAAGATATCCGGATGGTCATTAAAAAGATGCAGAGAGGTAAATCGCCTGGCCATGATGGCCTCAGCATCGAGCACTTTAGGTATGCGGGTGCTCACCTGCCTCGTGTTCTAGCTATGTTCTATAATTTTTGTTTATGCCACTCATACCTTCCGGAGGCTCTTATGAGAACGATTGTTGTGCCGGTGGTTAAGGACAGGACAGGTGATTTGGCTAATAGGACGAACTATCGGCCTATTTCTCTTGCCACTACTGCGGCTAAAATATTTGACAGTATGCTTGATGCGATTCTAGAAAGGTATCTGAGGATAAATGACGCTCAATTCGGGTTTAGACCCGGTTTGTCCACAGAAAGTGCGATACTCTGCCTCAAGCATACTGTCAGGTATTACACGGATAGAAAAACCCCAGTTTATGCCTGTTTCCTCGATTTATCGAAGGCATTTGACCGAGTAGACTATGAGATACTATGGCATAAGCTGGGGGAGACTGGATTGCCGGTCGAATGTGTGGCTGTCTTGAGGCACTGGTACAGCAATCAGACTAATCAAGTTAGGTGGGCTAACGCTCTATCTAGTGAATACAGACTCGAATGTGGCGTTAGGCAGGGGGGGATCACGTCTCCAAAGCTGTTCAACCTTTATATTAATGAGCTGATAGAGGGGCTTAGCAGCATGCATGCTGGTTGCTATGTCGGGAGCACTTGTATTAACAACGTAAGCTATGCCGATGATATGGTGCTGCTTGGCCCTTCTGTCGGAGCCGTTGAGCAGCTGTTGGCTGTTTGCGAAGCATACGCCCTGGCCCATGGGTTATTGTACAACCCCACTAAAAGTGAGGTCATGATTTTCACAGCAGGGAGGATCAAGCCTTACTTTGTGCCACCAATTAGCTTGAGCGGTTGTCAGTTGTTGGTCGTGGGCAAAGTGAAGTACCTGGGACACATTATCACGAGCGATCTAAAAGATGATCTTGATATTGAAAGGGAGCGCAGGGCGCTGTCGGTTCGTAGTAATATGCTTGCCCGCAGGTTTGCTCGCTGTTCAAATGAAGTAAAAATAACACTTTTTAAAGCGTACACTCAATCTTTTTACTCGAGCAGCCTGTGGGTTGGGTATACAAAGCGAGCTTATAGCGCCCTGCGCGTACAATACAATAATGCGTTTAGAATGCTGATGGGGCTGCCGAGCAGATGCAGTGCCTCGGGTATGTTCGCCGAAGCCCGTGTAGACGGGTTTCAGGCGATCATGCGCAAAAAGATAGCCTCGCTGTTAGGCAGAGTAAGAGTAAGTCCCAACAGCATTCTAAAAGCAATAGCGGGCAGATTCGACTGTCCAATCCTGGCTTGGTGGGTTGGACAGATTAAGGGTGTAGCCCAGTTTGTAATTTAAATAAAAACCTTTGTTTAATTATAAGTCTTACTAATCTAGATTTAAGTCATTTGTTACTAATACTACGGATCATGGGTCTGAAATAAAGAACTTATTTATTTATTTATTTATTATGTACCAAAATATATGGGATTCACAAAAAGATTATCAAGGTAGGTTATTAAAAGAAAAAAAAATTAAACACGAAAAAAATTATAGGAACAAACCAGAGAATGTCAAATACCTTCTGATGTAAAGATGAAATAATAGCAAAAAATATATGTTTACAAGTATAAAATGTTAAAATTAATAGTATGAAAAAATTTTAAGAAATATTTATTCAGCAAAACAGATAAAAAGACCAAAGGTAAAATATTATATTATTAATGCTGAAAAACACAAGATACTTTCAAACCTCATACTAAAATATCATTTGTGAAACCTTCATATAATTATAGGGGACTGTATTATTTTAATCGTCATTTGAATATTCTGGTACAGGACGTCTTAGATATCTAAGACGAATAAATAGCTAATTCACAGATTCAGGCGTTACTTTCCGAAGGTCCATTTCAAGAATCTGGAACAAATTAGCAGCTAACTTGCACGAGCACGGCACTGGTTTTGCGGAGTAGCAAGGTAATTTGTTCCAGTTTGTTGAATAAATAGCTGCTCAGAATATGTATGCTTTACTCAAATATTTAGTTTTCGAGTTCGCCGACTGAGCGTCAAGAACTCAATAGTTTCTGATGATGCCTCGTACAGAGGTGAAACATCTGTCGAGTAGTATTTTTCGTGGCGGTGGTTGGGTTATTGTCGCGTTTGTGTAGTTTATTTTATTTCTGACTATAATTATACAACACGAGCGCTATTGTCCACGATTGCCAACAATAGATTCTCGGAGTAGCAAAGTACTCGTAATGGGATTCCATTAATATTTTTTGAGATCGGTTTCCAAAGGGTGTCAACGGTGTCCTATAACAAAACCTACGCCGACCGTTAAGCCGTCCATCTATCTAGCCTTTATAGGTAACAAGTTAAAATGTTTATTGTTAAATTTTATTTTAGCGTACCATTACAAATAACACAAGTATTCATAAGTACAAAAAGAGTGAAAAATACTTTGTGAATTCATAACACAAACGATATTGCGTGGTGGTATGGAACCCTCGGTGCGCTAGTCTGACTTGCACTGGCGGCTTATAAACAGAATCTTGTATTAACTTCAGGTAAGATTAAACGCCGCGCGCCGTAATCACTTTTTGATTTTATGGAGTAAAACGGAAGCCAAATTACTTCACAAAATTATTGGTAATGGACGGCGGCCAATTACAAGGAGGGCTACTTGGCAGATAGATCACTGTAAAAACAACCTCCAAATGAATATGATGACATTTATTGTATCACAGTGATAGGTAGTGAACTTTCCGGTTTCCTAGAAGTTTAAATAATCTAGTCGAGGTATCTAAGTACATGATGTGAACCTCTGTCGCCTTCGAATATCGCGATCAAATTTTTTTTTTAAACCTTATTTTTAAATTCATTAATAAAAATATTACCCTGCTTTGCGTTGCGCAGTCGGGTATAAATTTACTTTCCTTGAACCACAAAGTAAAATTTCGCTTCATTTGTAACTTACAGTATTCATAACTTGGAAACCATGGAAACTTCTTGTCCTTGCCAGTAATTTCTATATAAAATGTCCTTAAATCTTTACCCCTGATGGTTTACATTTTTCATATTCATGATCATAATGAAGGTAAATTTGTAAATTCTAAATAAGAACATAATAGGTAACTATGCTTTATATAACATACAGATAAATTCCAATAAAAACTGCTTTTTTAGGTACTTCGTCTGTGCTAAGCAATACGATCGACCATTCTGCCAATGTTCCTTCAGCAGGACTATATAGCAGCAATTTCTCAGGATAAGCGTCCGTCTATCCCAGTCGACACTGACAGATGACACTTCGCCATTTTGGATTATGGAAGAAAAGCTGTTTATTGACGGTTTACGTGCTTCAGTTTTAATTTAAATTCAAAAGCTTTACTAAATGCTCGAGAAATTGTTGACTTGTTAGAATTTCAACCATAATTATTCTCGTATTTTTAATATATGTACTTTAGTGCAAGTAGTTAATAATTATTGTTTTTGAAAAGTTAACTGAGACGCATTAGGCATTTAATATTTTAATACTTATTAATCGTATACTGAACAGCAATAATACATCGATAATTTTGGGTAGGTCTGCTCAAGCTGTGTTGTTTCTGAGCAACATTCGCAATTACATAAATGACTTGCATAAACCGAGGCGCAACACGACGTCCACATTGTTTACCTCAACCTTTGGCCAGGGCATTCATAATATAATAATAGTACTTGCTAAAATGTGGCAAGTGCTTAAATGTAGAATGATTTTTATCCTTATTTATCATTAACGATAACTCACAAGAGTTGTAAGCAAATATAAACTAACTTTCTCATACTCAGAGTCGTAAACAGGATCATAAAATTGCTCGTATTTTCCGGTCAGTTGGTTGATATCTTTATTTCGTAGTTTACGAGAAACTTCTCGACTCAGTGAGCACACTGACAGTGCTTTAGGTTTCGTTGGATACCTTTTAGTTGGATATTTTGGAAATTATGTAATTTTATGTTATACTAAAATTTCACACCACAATCCATCCATACATCCATCTACATATCTAAAATTTCATGTTAAAGCGTAAGTTTGTGTTCACTTTGTATTTCTGTATTTAACTCATGATAATGTATTAAAAACTATAAATCTTGCAAACTCATAAGACTTTTCTGCTCCGCAATTAAATAACCCTGCTTTGTTTACCTTTAGAGTGATGTGATAGCGCACCAAGCTCAAAAAACAGCTCCGAACAGAAACTGATCATAATCTACGTATAATAATAATTGTGCAAGTTTGCTTGTCACTAAGAATATTTATAGCGGAGGAATGTTTAATATAGCGGTAGTGGCCTCCGGCAGTTAGCGAAGTTTGTAAGATTAAAGATGCCAAAGTCGGGCGGGTCAAGAACGCGTTACAAACGCCGATTCGCTTTGAGCTAAAATAAGTCATATTGTTAAATAAACAGACAAGTAGAGGTATAGGATGCGCCTGATCTTAAATATTTTAAAGTCATATTTATATAAAAATATAACTGTGTATCGTAACGTCTCTTACTGTGTTATTGTTTTTAGATAAAATAAAACTAAAGTAGCGTAGTAGTGGCAATAGCACTACTAAAAACTTAAGTGATTCTTAGTACTTGCGTCAAATCTGTGAATTTCGATGCAAACAGCTTGAGATCATCCATGTACAGAAGATGAAAAATAACCTCGTTCTGTTTTCAAAGCCGATAGCGTAACCCAGAATCTTTCAGCAGAGTACTAAGACAATTCAGAGCTAGACAGAACCACAAGGAACTCAACTTGTCACCCTGGAAAATGCCTTGCTCAATCTTTATTGAACCCCACAGATCAAGGGGGCCAGTCAAACATTCGAGTGAGCATCTGATCCATTTTATCCAGAAGTTGTGCAATCCGTCCTGCCTAAGACTTTTCCAATTCTGGGCTGTGCGCATCGCACAACTTACGTTATTAGCACTGATCGTTATTGTCCCCACATTAGGATTAATTTGCTCACACGCGCGCTCGACTGCTCTCATCCAATCACCTCCCGTATGTTCGACAGGCAGCGACCAGATGTTATACCAGAAGTTTGTCATGGATGTAGGATCTGGCAGTTATCGTTCTACTACTATTCGTTGGTTGGTTCCCTCCCACTTTCTGTCCACCTGCCTTTTGTCGCTTTGGGAAAGGCGATTCTCATGGTATCTATCCACACGTAACCTGTATCGGCGAATACTGCTTGCCCACCCATAAATCATCTGCTTTAGAGAGTCAATCCGCTGCGTCACACAAACCAAGTATTCTTGGGGACTACTACCAGTCCCCGCAAAGGCCTGGTTCACGAAGCGTACTTCTCGGTAGCTGATACTGTTGCCCCCCCTAAAGCAGATTAGCTTTGCAAAAAGAGTCCTGAATGTTTTGATACGCCGTTCGATCCGCACTTGCCAAGCGGGGGCTCCTTCGACGGTCCGCGTTGCACGATCGGTGTCCGGAAACTTGACACAAGAAACCGGCACGCCGCGACGGCCTTACGGTACTTGTACCGTAAGGCCCTAATTGATATCCACTCGAGCTTTACTAGTCCGAAAATACGGTACTAGCAAATTATTTGGAGCTCCCATTAACGCCAGATTGCGTCTATTCTTGGGCAAACGTGATACTTGCGGCCTAGAGTCAGATGAGGAGCGATACCGCAGAATCGCATCTTCCAAAGCCCTCCTCAGTTACTCATTGGTCTGGGTACTTAAACACTGGCTCCATCCGGAAGCGCCGCCAAGGCCTAGTGGAGGACCGGCGTCGGCGATGCAGCGGGTAGAGCGTGTCGAGACAGATGTCGCGTAAACTGGTAACGTTTCCAAACGCAGCCGATCAAGTACAGAGTCATTCAACAGCGGAACCATAAGAGCACTGTACCTGCCTGTTAACAACGATTATGTATTATTTACATACAATGATATTCAAAATACCGACTACATCTTATTATAATGTTATATGTTGTTGCAGCCCGAGGATATGTTTTTAATCAATAAAAAACTGAAATATTGCCCGTCTTGCGGAAAGTATGGGATCCGTGAAAATGGTAAGAATGGTGATTCCTCTTTTTACTTAATGTTAGATGGATAAGTATATGTACTTACGTAGGTAATTTAAACGGAGTGCGGTCAGCAACAGGTCAAACTATACAAGATGCCACTTTTTACATTTTAATAATGAACTCTGTTATGACATCGTAAGATTCATATTCAGATTGTAATGGCTTGACGTGTTGCCAACTGTACAAAAGAATTAAAAGTAGGTGTTATTAAATAAAAAAATTGTACTTATGAAGCAACATGTCTACTGGCCGATTGGCAAAATAGACAGCGGTCTTGCATTGTATGCCAATAAACCTGTTTTTTGGGAGTGTATTTGTTTTTTTTGGTATTATCTTATAAGGTAAGTATGTATAGGTTAGATATGTATTATTTATATCTATATTAACCTCCATTAACCATAGCACAAGCTGGACTTGGTTTGAGACCTGTTGACCGTGTGTACGTTGTGTGTTGGAATAAAATTGACAAACTCATTGTTGTTATAGGGTTATTTATTTTTAAGATAAATGTCCATAGTGTCACCATTCTTATACAAAATGTCTAGATCTAGAAAGTTGTAACGGTTGTGGTAAAATATTAGCTCCAAAATGGAACTATTACGAGGTTTACGGCATTGAGACACGACGTGCGAAACGTTTAAAACGCGCAAAAAACTTATCTAACCGTGCAAAAATCCGCAAGCTCGAATCGGAACCTCCAACTTCTCGTAGCCTGCCCTTACCTGACATGTTTCAAGAGCTGCAAATAAACTCAAAGGAGTCGGATCAGCTAGGAATGTCATTGATTACCGATTCTGAAAAGATGCAAGCGAATAGTTCATCAGAATTGACGGTCAGCGCAGATGAAACAATAGAAATAATAATAAAAAAAATGTTAATCAAAAATTGATTTTTATTTCTTCGTTTCTCTCGGATGCAATTAGTTTATTTCTGTCAGTTAATCCGTATTAAAAATCCTATAGCTTTTCTATACGTTTACATTGTTCAAAGACATTAATCTAAGTAAGCGTCAATTAAGTAGAAATAGGGAAGTAACGTAGGCTTAATTAACCCACTGTTTTGTCCTGCTGTAAATAAAACGTAGGTTCCTAAATTTGGTGTGGTGTGTCGCCGCCACTTAAAATAAACCTTGTGTATGTTATTATTATTGACTTAATTTAACCTCAACTAAAAATATATAGAATCCCTAGAACCTTAAGAGAGTTACGTTTCTAACAGTGTACTTTGTATAGTTAAAATAATTTTTACTTTAAATGATGTTTTAAAGTACCTATTACAGGTAAAAAGTGAGAGACAAGTATGCATAATAATATTATTATGTACCTAATACTTCATTGCGTGCGTTGCAAAGATCGCTTTTAACACTGTTAAATTTGGAAATATCCTCAATTATATGTATACTTTCATTTTCTAAGGAATGACTATATCATCGTATTGTTTTTCAATCAAAATAGAGTTACAACTGGTCTTTCAGCCGGTCAAGCTCTGTGAAAATTCTAGTTTCAGTAGTGTTTGGTACACATTTTGAAGAATGTTGAGTTTTTTATTAGACGATTTCATTTCTATCATTTAAAGTAACATTTCCAAAACAACCCCTGCTATTCTCATAGCATAGCCAGAATGAATCACCGTTACGATATTACTTCTTACGGTAGTATTGGCGACCATACACAAACAATTTACCAAATGTTATTCCATTAAAATAAAACTTGAATTCAACAGAGAGTCATGTGTCACTTTTAGGTACTACCTTTTTTATTCAAAAGCTTTCATAAGGATTCTTTCACCTATATACCGACTAAAATACCGATTTTATTGTCAACTTGTAGTTTTGCAGTTTGCTTTCTGATCACACGGAAAGTTATGGAAACAATATTGGTGAATCTTAACATCAACATTACATATAAAAATGTCAAAGGCAGAATATTGGCTTAAAAACGAAATATTAGGTGAATTTAAAATGGTAAGTATGAGATGCAATATGAATGAAACTGTTAGCATTTGGTTCATAGGATGGTCTAATTTTTAAGCCCCATTTTTTAAAGGCCTGTTACTTTGTGCGGCTATTTTTCTAGATGTAGATACCAGAAATTAGTTAAATTTCTACTGACTTTAAAACAAACAAGACACAATTCAAACTTTGATTTGTATTAATTATTTCATCTTATCAGAGGCCGCGTGGCGTAGGTAGCTAATTGTCTCAACAAAAATGAAAATTAGAAAACGTCTGCCACGTTTAATGAGCAAGCGAATTAGTAAGCCAAGTCAAAGTTTTCTCATTTCCCTAAAAAGATTAACACGTTGTACAGGCGACGTGATCCGAATACCAAATTGCTTTTGGATTATTCATTTTCCTTCAATACTTTATTTTGTCGAAGCTTTTTATACTTTATAAAGACTTTTGTAAGTTATTTTACCGTGCAATAGCAGTCCTTGACCAACGTCAAATAAAAAGGTTTATTCGACGTCAGCATATTCATTTTAGAACTACTACTTGGTCAGTCTGTCGTCGACAAAGTGTACCTATTGATGCACGGTGCTTCAGTATGGGGTTTTTACTTTAATGAAGAGTACAGTTTTTGACCTCGAAGTGAGGTTTATGAGTTAGCCACAATCTTAAATTAAAAGTGGTTAAATTTGATGATTCTCAAATCATACATCAACGTATGACTCTATGTCGTTTTAGGTGTCTATGAAATATATAAAAAATATAAAATTATTTACAGTTTTGCATTAATGTTTATATTTTTGTTAAAGCTATTGAAATTGAACTTATTATTGTTGATTGCCGCGACATGCCACTAATCTCTATTTTTTTAACAAACACAATTTTTTATTATTTTAAAAGGATGATAGACTTTCATAACTATGACTAAACTGCTAAAAAAAGAGGTAACAAATATAAAATACTAGCATTTGCCCGCGACTTCGCCCGCGTTGACTTCTTTAATTGAATCTAGCAAACGTGCACCCAACATGCAATCTGCAATATTTCCTGGACAAATTAATGAGAATTAGTTGCATTGCTGCTCATGACGTCACGGCGGCGTATAACTCACTTATCGCTATCCTGTGGGAACTATGCATTTTTACGGGATAAAAAGTATCCTATGTGTTAATCCAGGTTATAAACTATATGTGTGCCAAATTTCATCCAAATCCATTCAGTTTTTTTTTGCGTGATTGAGTAACAAACATCCAAACATACAAACTTTCACATTTATAATTGGTCGGGCGCCGTGCCGCGAAGGCTTAGAGGAGACGGACTTGCCTCGTCCGCCGCCGAACCTCCTGAGTAAGCCACACGCGAGGAAACACGGCACACGCGGGTAAACGGGCACCAGCTGGGCAATAGCTTGGTACATACACAATACACACACGTTGCGGAGCGGAATTTAAATTTAACTTCTTTTACGATGACACGTTATTTTTCAACTTAGTGTTTGTCGCTATGCGACCACTCGCGCATGCGCCGCGCCCATGTGGCATCTTTGGTTAGCGGCCAGCTCGCAAGGAGTCCGCCAGCCTCATGGCCCACAACAGCACGGCGCAACCAATAATATTAGTAGGATTTAACACTATCGATTGCGGAATTTGTGGAGCCATCATGCTGTGCCTATAATTATCTGTGGCTTTCTTCACCCACGACATGCGTGCTATAGGTTTGCTATCCCTGCGATAAAAGAATGGAACAGCTTACAGTTTTTCCCAAAAACCATAAAATAACTTGAACCATGATATATTTTCATATAAAACTTTCTTGCTCTTTCGTAGCTAAATATTCCGGAAAATCGTTTTAAAAATATTAAAATCCTAACGGGTTTTAAGACTATTAAGTATACACATGAGGCCTTACCCCAGCAGTGGGACACAAATATAGGCTATAAAAAAAAGTACACACAGACCTACTAGTATTTCGCTCCAAATCTTCACTTTGAAAAACCTCAAATTATTTATGGATACAATTTAAATCTCAAGAGTTACTATTAACTTTGAACATTTTATAATAAAAATAAATCACACAAGACAGGAAAACTGTCAAGAACTGCCCTAAGTTTGTCCACAGTCCTTCGATAAAGGGTACCATAATAATATCTAAATTTGTGAACAGCCTGCTGTCAAAAATCTCAACATATGCGTTCCTACCTATAGACGAAAAAGGGCAAAGTAATAAGATCTATTTGTTATCCCGGACAGGTTTCGAATGAGTGCGTGAAATGGGTATTGAAGGTTGGAGAGTTGGCAGAGCATGCTTACATACAAGTTCAAAAAAGTAACTTTCCGTATAGAAGTTCCCGAATTTTTATGATTGAAAATCATTGTTGGTTCGATGCTGTATGTATAAGATTTCCAGCAATATTGCCTCAAAAAAATATATTAATATCAAACTTGCCCAATTAGCCCTCAACTTCAACTTGAATCTTGAAGTTTTGCAGGCTACCTGGCCAAGTTTGGTATCAGTGTAGTTTTAGTAGTATTAATTTAGGATGTAATATTTAGTTCCTAGACTTAATGGGAGGAGTGTCATATTATTATTTGCAACGGACAAAGAAGTACCGCATAAAAAATATATTATAAAACTACCAAGCAGTAGAGTAATAGATACAATACAAACTGTATTTATATTAAATACAATACAATATGACAATATATACATGACTCAGAGATCAAAAGATAATGGGTATGGGAAATATGAAGACGATATGCGATGTTATTTTGGAATTTTCGAGGTATAATTATTATCTTAACATCTACTCAGCGTAATGTGCCGAATTTTAGGTACCTACCTCGTCATGAAGCGACAGTTTTAAAAAACGGAAAAGAACTTAAAATTAACTACTAAATTAAAAAAAGCAAAAATTAAAAGAAAATAAATTTACTAACAATAGTGAATTATATTTACAAGGATTAAACAAAAGGAGGGAGAGAGAAAGAGACAGAGAGAGAGAGAGAGAGTAAGATATGAATGAAAGGTTCAGTTTGTGCGTGTGTGGTATGGAGTATGATGATGATGAACGGGGAATCCGGAGCGAAGAATACGGGGACGTGGGCGCGACAGTTTGGGGCGTGGAGGACAGACTGCAGGACGACTCGGTGAAGGGGTGAAGGTTGATGACTCGGCGACGCAGCTTCCGGTGGTGGTAGATGGAGATCCCGGAGACTGGCCAGGTTTCGGAGTACCGCCGGTGGTGAGTTACCCGGCGGTCAGCACGGCGGGGTGTTTGAGGACTTGAAGATAGTAACGATTTGGAGATTAGGTAGATTTATGGATATATACAGAGATGAAGTAAATCAAAATATGCCAACAAGGCTTTAGAGGCCAGAGGTTTTGGAAGAGTTCCAGGGCAGTGGGCCCTGGGATTAGACCTTAGAATTAGTTGCTTCTTCTGTGGAAGTCTATGATAGAACGATTTGATGAGTGATACATTTTGCAATGAAGACTCGAGAAAGAAACAAAGGAAGACGATTTGAAATTTTGTATGAAGAAGTGAATGTCCTGTATGAAAAATGGGTTGAAGTGAAGGATAAATGTAAATATTGCGAATGGTTGTCATGACAATTCTGTCAACAAGTCGCCTGATGTCAAAAGCAAACCAACTCGCAATATTTACCTTGACATGGCCATAACAGAGAAGAAGAAGAAGTACCATGACTTGAACGTAAAAGAAAATAATTTTATAAATAAAAGAGAGGAAAAACCGAAACAAAAGTGCGTGATGGAGTGCGAGTTCTATGTTCTATGAGTGCAATAAGATGAAGAAAAAGACGTTTGAAAATGAGCGGGCGGAGAACCCGTATGAAAAATGATAAATAGGAAGTAATGTGATGTCCAAAGCCATGGATTAATGAGTTAATGGATGATTTGATGTTGTATGGACCGCTGATAATGAAGGTGAGATGATGATCATGCACTGATATGTGACCAACGAAAGGGGCCCGTAAAGACGTGTTTACCACAATCTATGTGTTTATTGGCCGACAGACACTATTAACACTCAAAATACGATTGGTGAAAGTTGACTCGATAGAAAAAAACCAAAGTAACCTCTTCTATTATCCAAACGTTCTGGTTTTATGGAAACTTATGTGAATAAACTTAGTATATACTTACTAGAGTATATAAATACGCACACAGATTTCATTGGCGTGTAACCATTTTTTATCCGTCAAAAGGGTGTTACAATGTGCCAAGTAAATGCGAAAATTCATATTAAAACGGGCTTACTTGGGCAGACCTGTCATTACAAACAGGTTACAATTTAGTCGTGTTTATAGTCACTTTTTACCGATGTATAAATTAGTCTTGAATTAAAATTTGCCGATGATAAATCTACTTTCTATGCTTTTCGTGTGGTGTTTAATTGTAAAGATATGTATAGAAAGGTAATCGAGTAAGTGCGTTACTTGATGATAAGTGATCACCACTATCCATAGACACCTGCAACACCAAGGAGATTGCAGATGCATTGCCAACCCAGATTGCAATGGCTGTCTTGCTCTCCATTGCGGAACACAACAGTTTTAGCTGTTCAACCACCCGCATATATATCTTAACCTGGGCACAAAAATATGTATACAATTAGACTTCTAAATGAATAAGACATTCTTAATTTAAACGAAAACCATACCAAACTTGACCTTGGCTGAGCTGATGGCTGTAGCCATCCATATTTGGATTCCAAGGATAATCCCTATTAAACGAAAACTTTAATTAATGAAACGCCATATTATAAGTACTAGTAAACGGGCAATTATTAGCTTTAAACTGTTTTAACTTTATTTATCCACGACAAAAACCAAATAAAATGTAGGGGTTCTAAAGGTTGAATGAGATACAATCAAAAGTCTAAAGAGGATAAAATCGGTGTATTATTTACCCTCTTCAGCCACTGTATTGTGTACAAAGATCGTCGTGGTAACACCCTTTTACTAACCTTGGTCAGTCTAGTACAATAGAACAACAGGATTGTGCGTGACGAAAACCAAGTAGGTAGGTAATTCAGTACCAGTGCGTGAGACATTAGAATAATGTCCTGCCGAATACGATGAATAAAGTAAATAAGTGTGCCATTCGAAACCCCTGAATATAATTAAATTTATCCCTCCTTGAAAATGAGGGACGGTTCGTGATGAACTCGATATCTAAGCAGAAGATAAAGGAAGTGTTTTGATTAATGTAAAAATACATTATTATAGTTCCATATAATGCTTATGATGGAGA
This sequence comes from Ditula angustiorana, assembly GCA_963691745.1. Lineage (NCBI taxonomy): Eukaryota > Metazoa > Arthropoda > Insecta > Lepidoptera > Tortricidae > Ditula > Ditula angustiorana. The sequence goes on from OY829472.1 coordinate 18,025,619, forward strand.
TTCTAAGCGACGTCCATTACAAAGACAATCCCATTTGTCACAAGAGATTAAAGCATTCACTGTGACCATTGTAATTAATCTTTTGGCTCACGGAATAAAATATCGTCAATCGTGTGTCACAAGCCATTCATCCTGTTCTTAGGAAACATATAATAATCCTTGTTCAGCCTAATATTTGTTTTCATATCTTCGAAAAGCAATTAAGCGAGATGGAAGAGACGAATTTTGTTCAAAATATTTTTTAATAAGAGAATTATAGCCTTTTATAATACGAGTTAGGCAACTGTTAGTTTCTGCCGAAGTATGGCTAGTGCTTTTCTGAAACAATGCAAGGAAATCAAAAGAAAATAACAAAATACTAATTACGGAAAAAAATAGAAAGTAATATAACAAGTTCCGCCTTTTCTCTCAACTCTACTAACACCAGTGGCCAGTTGGCTGTATGTGGTTTTTTTATGGTCATTTTTATAAATTTAATAAATAGTATAAAAACAACTAGAATTAAATTAAAACGATGCTGGTACAAGATATTTATTTCTCGATCATGTGATAATATCCGAACTCAATAGAATGTGCGTGTGATGCGTTGCGTAGCCGCCGAGCAAATCGACGAGTCTTCTCTCCTAGCCAACTCCCACCACGCCGCTGGGCGCTGCCTGTGTGCGTGCAGCGACGTCGGTGTGCGTCTCCATCTAACAGTAGATTTAAAAATAACGCAGCGGCCAGGGATTGCCATACTTACATTACTGGCCAGGACCCTAATTGTCGGTTCATGCGAGATGCATCTCACGTGCGACAACTGTCAAAAACAGACAGATTTCCAAGGGATTTGACAGTTGTTTTCGTGCGAGATGAATCTCGCATCAACCGAGAATCACCCCGCAGGTCCGCGAAGTAACGGTGTCGTCCGTTACTCTCAAACTTGCTGTCTTGGTTTTTTTAATGTAGTGGTTTAAGATGTTCCAATCTAACCCCACTTCGTAAAATTTTTACTTTTGAATGCTGGCCGTTGTGTGATTTATTAACAACAAAAAATTGGTTGAAGTATTTTCATTGCTTTTCTTGCATTTTAAGAATTAAATATAATTGTGATATTTATAACGGCTCTGTTTTCCTACGATCACCGATCAAACAGGACTACTTTAATTAAGAGAGTTTTGATCAAAGTACGATTACTCAAAAGAAATTTACGATGTTGGAAAAATTAAAACACCGAGCAATAGTGAATTTTTAACAAAGCAAGGAAAAAGGCAAAAATGTATTGGACACGAAATGGATATACTATAGTACCTTCGTCTGTAGTTCAAAAGTTTATTTAAACAAAGGAGGTAGAGTATTGAGAATAACCTTATCCATGGCCTACCCGTCTACGCTACAACATTGGCAAATGCAAAAGTGATCAACGCTAAGAAAACAACCTTTTTAGTTGCTAAGCACTATACAATGCACACTACAATTCATGACCTCATATTTTCACAATAAAAGCAAAATGTATGCCATGAATGCTATCTCCGCTACAGCTGTGAAAGCGTGTGGGATGTTGTAAAGACTTTTTGGAACTACGTAGTAAAAATCATGATGACATTTTCAACCGTAAGGGACAAAAGCTGGGTTTTTATTATGACACAGAAAGTAAAAAAAACCCAAGTGTAGTGTCATAATACAGCCCTACTTTGCTCCAAAAAATTACAAGAAAAAAAGGTCATTACATCAGCGAGAAAACTTTGAATATGTTCTTGGATGGAACAATAAACATAAGTCAGTTAAAAGGACTTTGTTGACATTTTAAGTCAGCGGAGAGAAGCAATCAAGGAAAAAAGATTTGAAAATTGGTAAAATGAATTCGACTCTTAGATGACAATGTCCCAGTTCAAACTGCTCGAGTTGCCAAAGCTGCCATTCGCAAGTACCTATGGATTGAAAAATAAATTTAGGTATGTGTGTTTGTTCCTTTGAAGCACTTTAGAGACCAAACGCGTGAGCCGATTTTGATGATTCTTACGTCTCTCAATACATCACAATAATGAAAATTCAGTATGGCGACCACCAGAGGTGATTATTGTGAAAAAGAAAGAAATTAAAGCGACGAACTATATTAAGCGGGACATCATTGAAAGGGTATTTCAAAATCATTTTATCATTTTTAGGGTTCCGTACCTCAAACGGAAAAACGAAACCCTTATAGGATCTCTTTGTTGTCCGTCTGCCTGTCTGTCAAGACTATTTTTCTCAAGAACGTGTAGAGGTATTGAATGGAAATTAATATCAAGTACTCAGATCTGCAGTCCCTTAGAACCGTGAAAAAATCAAACTTCTAAGTCTAAGCAATAAAAATATAAGGCCGTTTATGCCGCGTGTTTCATACATTCGCAAGACACTCAAAAACCTAAGGGGTACTCGCTCCCGTCGTACTCCCGTTGACCTAGAACTTTTAAATTTGGCAAGAAGTAAGGTCTCACAGCACAAATAAAACAATAAATCCGAAAAACGAAATATTTAGTTAATACACACAAAAAAAATTTTTTGGTCTATAAATCAAAAATGCGATACTAGATGTTATTGATGACGGAACCCTTGGTGCGCGAGTCCGACTCGCACTTGGCCGGTTTTTTCATTTGTAATAACCATTTAGGATCTATAACGATTTAAAGTTGGTTAGCAACCGTTCTCACTTAATCCTAATTAAGAAGGGTAAAAAAAGTTTTTTTTTACTTGAGTGCGTAAAAATGAAATTTAAATAATAGCTGAAAAGAAGAAAACAAGTCTAAGTTTAGGATTTTGTTACGTAATATTGAATACCATCGAAATAGTTTCATGAACTTTAACAGTCAGAACCCATATTAAAATTCATAAAACTATTTCAACTGTGTACTCTTAGTTATTAAATATTACTTACCTACCTGAATTCTAGATTACTGGGCTGGTTTCCATCTTTTTTTAGTTTTTGTTTAAAATTCACATTTTATGCAGTCGTGTTTTTGTTAATTAAACAAAAATTGTTGGGAAAGTTATTTTCGGACTATGAAACTCTGGAGGAGCAACTAATGAGCATTTAGATAGCAAAAAAGAAAAAATCTTTTTCAATAAATACAGTTGCTCAAAAAGTGCCCTTTTTTGGCTGTCTTGCGTGCGCAAAGTTCGTTTTTGTGAACTAGTGCGATTTACTTTTCTAGTTTTTTATTTATTTATACTTGTTACAATTCACGACTACTTACCAAAGAGTTATTATTATGTTAGTTTTTACCAAGACGTAATAAAACTAAAAACCTATTATTAATGTAAGAATATCAAAATATTGAGATTTTATACTTTATTTCTAGCCTGTTCAACATTATTTTTTAAATAATAACAGTCCTAAAAACAATTCTTATTAAGGTGGCTGAATGGAACGGAATAGCTTTAGTCTGTGGGAATAGCTGCCAAAACGCCTGTCAAAGTGGAGGCGTTTTTCCAACTGCAAACATGGTTTAAAGGCAAGAGTTGTTTTTGTGTTTATACAATTTAAATATTTCTATACACAAATAATCGAACATAATGATACTAAGGTAATAATAGTAAAATGTTATGTATTATAAAATTGTTTCCTTCTTATAAAAAATGTATTTGAAAAAAATCTTTCATTAAGTTGGCTGAATAGCAATAGCCATTGCCTTATGAAATATGACAGCTAACAAAAACGCCTTTAATTTGCCAAAAATTTTCACTGCTAAAGTTTGTATTTACTTTACTTTAATTAAGAGCTTCAGTAAAAAATTTATTGTTGTATTTTTTTTCGCAACTATATTGAAAAACGTCGTTCGATACACGCGCGGAAATGTCATTCTTCACTCGTCCCGAGTCTTGCCACTTGCTTTCTGCTCGTGGCAAGATATCTCGTGACACGTGAAGTCATGACATACGTTCCGCACTGGTATCGAAATGTACTATTATGAGGGGATATTAATAGCTTTCAACTTGTAATTGAACGATCTCCCAAATGTATTAGAAAGAAGAATGATAGTTTCGAAGATCTATTTATATCGCAGCCATTACTTTATTGTTTTAAATATATACCGTGAAATTACTAAATTTCTATCGTCTATATTGTTGCCTAATTAGGAACAGAAAGTCAGAACACAAAAAGCGAATAATTGGTAGATTGGAGCCTTTTTCATCAAAAATACATTAAAAGCTCGAGTCATGACGCAAATAAATCAAAGGCACAATTCCTCCAACATGACAAGCGTACCAGTGCAGCTCTTGAAATTTAAAAGCTACGAGAAACGTTGCAAATAAGAGCTAATTTGTTCGATTTAACAGTTTTAGGGGAACATTTACCGGTGTTGATGTTGGCAAAAACAGAAGAACCAAAACACGTTGACTGTGAGCCACCGCTTCTTGCTGTAAACATGTTTTTCTCATCTACGCTTTAAACAGATTTATTGTTGTAGTTATCCTTGCGTAACGTGGAATTTTGGGACTTAATAATTCAAGATGATCATATTTGGTATCAGTAGGTTAAGGTCAGAAGTAAAGTTATAGTTAATAAACAACGTATTCTTTTCCACTCTGTTACATTTCTATTTCAATGTTACCTAACAGTTCCGAGCCAAAAATCACAAATGAATACTGCAAAACAAACACTTTATGGGCAGTCGTTTAAAAAACGTTTATATTACAACTATATTTGTTCGTATGTTCGTCCGTATATTTGCGATAGCGAAACACTTTAGAAGCTACTAATTCAATCGATTTAAAGTATCGAGCAGTAGAACATTTTGTTTAATACAAATGACAAACGAAATATTTATATTGATTTACTGTCATTCGGTGCAAATGGAAAATTGTCCACTTGAATTAACCATTTTTAATTTTGATCAAAATGAATACCATCTAAAGTGAATTTTGTCAAAATGAAATTGTGCTGAAAAATATTTACAATCAAATTTTTTATGAGATAATACATTTATTTACACAACAATAATACATTTGAAAATTCTAAACTAGACATAGACATATAAAACTTAAACTAACACTAAAACTAGAGAAACTAAAACTAGGTGAGGTCCCCCAGGTCTGATCCCTGCGGTAGGGTCCCCATGATGCTGGCTGCGTTTCCCCTCTGGATTGAGATGCCAATCCGTTGAGCAAGAAAGGAGCCAGCTCTAGAGTCCCCAGTGGATGAATGCAATTATTTTTTAAAAGGCCGATAAGTTGGTGGGCCTTTGGGCTCCACGGTCCCAGAGTCTCGACCGCAAAAGCCACAAATACATGTCGCTCTGCGAGACCGATGTATTTGCGGTGTTTTGCGGCCGCAGCTGCCCCGCCTGCACTCAAAGACGTTGTGTCCAGGTGGGACGGCGCAATGGTGTCCCCGCATGTAGCGTCCCAAATGAGGGGCCGTCCCAACTGCCATGGCACGAGAGTCATGCCATCGGGCCTCTTGCCGTCATCGCGCATGAGGCCAGGCGGTTCTAAAACCGCCGGCACGTTAACGCTGACAAGGGCCCGGCGGATGATATCATTGAGACAGGCGTTTCGAGACAGGCGGCCAGCGCTCTTCTGGCAGGAGAGACCGTGGTGTCCCAAACTGTCCACTTGGGTTCTGCAGGGACAACGGTGGGGGGCTACCGAAAACGAGTTGAACGGGTTGAAATTTAGTTTTCAAGTCTGAAATTATGTTTTTGCAGCATATTTTGAAAGTTACTCTTCGAAACGTAGAGCCTTTTGCGATAGGTCGGATCCCTACGTATTTATTTATTAAGGCACATAGGTTGGCACCGTAGAGAGTGGGCGCTACAGAGGGGTTTACCTTGCCTGCAAGCATCAAGTTGATTAGACGGGCGCTGCTCGAAACCAAGCTATTGTTTTGGCCTCCAGGGGTACCTGTGGTTAAATCTTTTAGGTGTTAAGGTGTTAAGCCATCCAGACCCCTGCAGAGCCATTTTTAAAAGACGCGATGGCAAGCAGAACCGCGCCTTCTGAGCATTGTAGGCAAGGCAAGGCTAGGTTAGGAGGATCGGGGAGGTCAGGTATTGCTGGCGTCGGTGGGTGCTTGCTTTGTAAGGCAATCAGAGTCTCTGGGGTGTCTGGGGCCGACGTGTCACTGGAAAAAAGAAGTTTAGCAGCGCCTTTGAGGTCCCCATCGTTAATTTTAGATTCTATGTCTAGTTTAGAATTTTTAAATGTATTATTGTTGTGTAAATAAATGCATTATCTCATTAAAAAATCAAATTTATTTGTGTTGTAAATTAATTAAGCCAGAATTGAATATTGTCCATTATAAATTTTGTCAAAATGAAATTGTGCTCAAAAATATATATAACCAAATTTTGTTTTTGTTGTAAATTAATTAAGCCAGAATGGAATATTGTCCAGTAATTATAGGACCAAAATGAAATAAGTACAAAGTGAATGTAGTCTAACATGAATTAAGACCAAAATATAAATTATCGTCCTGATATAATTTCACTGAAGCAAATATAGTCCAAAATGAATTAGGGCTAAATTAAAATACAATCGACTTGAGTCAATGGCATGTGGTGCACTAAATCTGACTTTATATCAAGTCAATGGCGGCGAATAGCTTAAAAAGTTAAACAACTATTAAAAAATAATAATTTGTGTGAAAACTAAAAAACAAAAATAAACATTGAAGAGAAAAATAGCACTTTCTAATTACTTTTAAAAACTAATACGTATTATTAACCTTACTCTTAACTCCATGTCCCAACAAAACCTCTTTCGTCTTCTACATTTGCGACAAACTTAAAATAAGGCACTTCGCAAATCAATAAGTTTTTCAATGAAAATCAAGGGATCTACCTCATTATTACGCAAACGGTTTAATTATCGTTCATATTCCTCTTCAAACATTACGTCTCTGAGACGTCTGTTTTTCTTTAAAGAATGAAACAGACTGTTTTTTAGAATACAGTCAAAGTGCTTTGCCTATTTTTTCAATACTTCTACGAACCGAAATATGTTCGGATGACGAGAAATTTTACCATTAAGGCGACGGTGCCACCGCTTTATAACTATATTAGTAGTGCAGTGTTTAGTATACGAACGACTTAATAGTTCTAATGAATACTTTTGAAACCACTGCCGTTCCATATATATCTTAAATTGTTGCATTTCGGAACAATCAGGACTTTCATTTAAAATTGTAAGCCAAGCATCGCTCATTTAGTTATAAGGCAAAAGTGGCAAATATGAAACCATTTTTGTAATCTTACTTCCATCCGCTACCGATAGAAGCCCCATTTTTCTGATCTTTTGTTAACTGCTATTTGGAAATGTTAGAAACAACCGGAGACATTCGCATTCGAATACACAAATCGAACTGCGTTAATGATCGCAATTTCGTAATCGCACTTGAAATTATAATATTAACTTGCATTTCCTCTTTCAACAATTTGAAAAATTGTACTTCAGTCGTTTAAAATTTATTGGGAAGTAATGCGTAAACTGCAGGGATTGTATTAATAGTTTTGTCGTTGAAACCTAAATTCAGATGTAGGCTGAATATCTGCTAAAACGGAGGCGGCACTGCTTTAAAAGTTCTGTTAGCAAAGTAAAAGATCTCTGCTTTGTCTTTGATAGCTTTCAAGGAAATTATAAGGAATTATCCGTGTTAAATTTGAACAAAACATTAAACCTTATTTTTAATAGTTCCATGACACTATGGCAGAATAACCTCTTTTCAGTCTATTTATATAAAATAAATACAATTTTTTAACCGATTTCCAAAAGGAGGAGGTTCTATGTTTCACTGTATGTATTTTTTTTATGTATGTTCACCGATTACTCTGTCGATTGTGCACCGATTTTCAAAATTATTTTTTAATCAAGCGAGTATATTCCAGTGCTGGTTCCATTGTCAACACGTCGATTTTTATATTTTATTTCGGTCACTGTTAAATACCCTATTTACTTACAAGTAACGTCCACCTTACCCGCTAACCTGTCGCCAAGCTGCAGTGGCCGCTCTGTTGTGTTTCGGTGTGGGGTTAAGACAACCGGTGAAATGACTGCCGGCAACGCACTTATGACTCCTCTGGTGTGGCAGGTATCTATGGGCGACAGTTATCGCTTACCGTTAGGCGATCCGTCAGCACGTTTGCCCCTTATAACACTAAAAAAACGTTTTTTCTACTCAGTCCATACAACATACAATTATTTTTATTTTGTAGTCGGTGCCATCGTGTAACAACTTACTAAAATCGTAAATTTTCAACATTTTACATATTCATTGGATGGTACCGACGCCAAAATAACATTAATTGTATATATAGTATAGACTGAGTAGAAAAAACGTCACTTATAAGTAAATTAAAGAAATTAAATTGTGCATTTTTTTTACTGTTCAGTGTATTTTTGAAGTCAGGTTCATATTTTTCAGTGTACTTAAATACAAATGGACACATTTATTTTTGGACGATCATGCTATGTACATATTTCAGATGGGACATATTTACAATTGCTCATATTTCTGAGTGAACGTAAATACAAATTGTCGTTTTTTTTCGGCATTTATATCAAATTTGTAAATTTATCATGGGACAAGATTCAGGATGAATACTTTTCCTTTTTGATGTATTTAAATTGTCATGTGTGATCTAGCTCTTTTGCCAGTAACTATTAGATCACCCGCAACAATACCATTTTTCCTACTTTCAACATTATTAATATTCATAACTTTCAGGGTTGTGACATAAGTTATGATTGACTTCTAATCTCGTGGTAAAGAAAACACATGTTTGTGCAGAAAGAACCATTCATCGTTTACAAACTCACTCTCTCTATATCTGTGTCATTGAAACTAGACCGGTACAATGCAAAGTGTAAAAGGTAGGTTTAATTTTTATCAATACCTATTCAGTAGTATAAAATAAATGATCAGCACCATCTTTAATTTTCAATTCTTTTGGAGTAAAAAGAGAAACCATTGTGAGAAACAACGATAAGATGCGCGTACTATAATTTCCCCAGAGACCCGGAATGCTGGAAATATTGAAATTGATTTCAGATTTTTCACATTCATGGACGACAATAATTTTATTCTGAATATGAAATAATTGCGAAAAAAATATAATAACCAATGATCAGACACTAAGCAGGTGTTCAGTGATATTGACGATTTGGGCTCCAAAATTTAATTCGCTGTACCACAACACGATAAAGCGTAAAGTTTTACACGTTTTTAGCAAGTAATTAGTAATGCCGAATTATTTCTAGCAGCAAAATTTATTTATGGTTGTGTAACAGCAAACAAAATATTACGATATCTTAACTACAAATGTGACCCATGTCAAATCGATTAAATAGCGGCCGTTTAATTGGCGAATCACCTGTGCGGCAAGAGGTGAATGAGGGAGAGGTAATCTACCAATAACACTTGGCCGCGCGTCCCCTCGTCATACTTCCTATTCATTAGCTTACTCCGGCCCCCGGCTCCTCTTGTCGCAGGCGATGTAACAGTTATGGTCGCGGTATTTAGTTCCCGTCTCGCCGAATTCTTATTCAGCCACATTCTATTGAACTGAATAACATTAAAACGAGACCAAGTAATCGATTTACTCTTCACCATTATTTCTTGTTAAGATGATGAGCGAAAAAATATTGACAGCTCCATGAGCGGCGCCGCTTCGCTCAAGCTCTCGCTCTTCTGTACGCAAAACATTAGAACGCCGCCGCCGTACCAAACGAGGGCTCTACGAAAAAAAAGTCACATTTTACGTTTGTATTTATTGATATTATTATAAGTATAAACTCTTACCTCTTTAAATATAAGGTTAGGTAGTAAAAACTCAAATTGAGCACAATTGATGTATGTTATACTCGTACTTTGCAAAATTAAATTAAAAAACAAGTTTTTTACATAAAAAAATGTATCGGTAATAATTACCATAATTACCCTTTTCTATGCCCAACTAATATCTACTGGGTACCCTGGGATTTAACTCGCTGGAAGTAAGGCGGAACTACAGCCTATTGCTTTAAGTTTGCCAGGTTTTACATAGCATGTTAGATTGCTCTGAATTCTGAATTAAGTAGTGGGCCGGCTTGTAACGTTGTTCGTTCCCGATGTCTCTATAATGCTCAGACTGCGACAATGCGAGCTGCTGGCGGTACCCGCGTGCGCTCCGAGGCGCGCAGAAACTCGCCGCTGTTCCGCGCCCTCACGATGCTCAACGAGCTTCTGACATTCACCACTGGGAGCGCTCAACTTAGTTCGCAGTCTTATGGCAAACTAGTTCGTTCCTTTAGTTCGTTTAGTTGTTTTTCACGGATATTGCAGTATAGAGATAATTATAAAAGGAAAATATATATCTATGATTATTGAGAAACTAGGTCACACGTCAGTAGTAGGGATTCGCCGGTTCTGGATCACTTTTTTTTCGCTCAAAATGGCGGATTTGGGGGCAAAGAAATCTAAAAAAAAAAAAAAAAAAAAAAAAAAAAAAAAAAAAAAAAAAAAAGGTCAACACCCCATTTAAAGCGATTGGACGGGGTCTCATCACGCTCCGCCCACTCCTTCACGTATATATGTACTTCCATTGCAACATAATACCAACACTTAATCACATACTCATAAAAGGATAGAGACCCTTTCCTTTGTTTCCTACTCACCCTTTGTTACGTTCAACTTCTTACCTGCGCCCACTTCGACTGCCGACCTTTTTTTTTCCTGGGTACCTGATCGCCCGCCACGCTCCGTACAAATAAAATACCATGTCTTTTCATAAGTCCACTTTCAATTCATTATTCTATCAACACATAAATATCCTATCGCATTATTCGCAGTACACTTTTATTCGTAGCCTATAACTTTTAGGACTATCATAAATCTAACCTAACCTAACCTACATTTTGGAGAAATTCAAACCTAACTTAACCTAACCTCCATTTTGGAGACATTCAAACCTAACCTAACCTACATTTTGGAGAAATTCAAACCTAACTTAACCTAACATCCATTTTGGAGACATTCAAACCTAACCTAACCTACATTTTGGAGAAATTCAAACCTAACTTAACCTAACCTACATTTTGGAGACATTCAAACCTAACCTAACCTACATTTTGGACAAATTCAAACCTAACATAACCTAACCTAGGTTTTGGAGAAATTCGCAAGCCATAACTTTCAGGACTATTTTAAATCTAACTTAACCTAACCTACGTTTTGGAGAAATTCGTAAGCCATAACTTTCAGGCCTATCTTAAATCTAACCTAACCTACGTTTTGGAGAATATTGTCACGCTATACTTGGTTTGTACTTTTGATTCGCAACTCGATGTTTCGTGGACATATCTTTTGACAAATTCTTATTTTGCAAACTACTTATTTTATTCTGAATCCATAACTTTCAGGACTATCATAAATCTAACCTAACCTAACCGACGTTTTGGAGAATATTGTTACGCTAAATAGTAAATGGTTTCAGTTAAAAACAAGAATTTTGTTGCTTTATTGCTTTTTACTTCTAACCTTATTAAGTACTCCTTAGAAATACTAGTTTTAACGTGTTTGTTACGCAATTCGATTATTTAAATACTAGTCAAAACTTGTAGGATTGCACTATGTACAAAGGATATTAAGAACGCAGCCTTGTGTTTCGCTTACACAGTAGGTACTATCCTACATTTTGTGGACATATTATATAGCTAAAGTTTATTTTATGAATATACATATAGACAGAGAGTTTACATAATACAGTAAACGGTTTCAGTAGCTTTATTGTTTTCTTTGTATCAAACGCACCACGATCTTTTATTATTTAATTACTTAACATCAATACACTATGCAAAGAGAGCTTTTTGAAAAAATAGCTAGTTTGAACGTGTTCACTAGGCGAACCGTTTACCTGACCATCGTCAATAAGAGGAGCGTTATGTTTTTTTGAGTGTATGTCTTTGAAGATACTGGTTTAAACCTGCTAAATTGCACTACGCATAAAGGACCTCAAGAACGCGGACGGCATTGTATAATTGCTTTATTGTTGTCTTTGTATCAAAAGAACCGCCGCTGTCTTTTGTTATTCAACAAACCGCGTCTGGGGAATACGAGTTTATACCTGTTCAATAAGCGAAGCCCTTCTTTAAAAAAATACCTGTCCCAACTCGTAGGGATTGCGCTGGGTATAAAAGCCCGCCATCACATCTCGGCTTCATTGCGCCCCAAACAATTCTCCGAGCAAGATCTTCCAGTAAGAGAGTCGTGAGTCGTGAAGTTTAGTGCAAGGTTGCTGAAAGCAGTGTTTCGTTGCTGAAATGGATGTAAGTATGTAGTCATAATTTTATGTGTGCCCACTTATTTCAGATTTTGATTGATTGTAACATAACCTTCATCTATGTTTTATGTGTGCCCACTTATTTCAGATTTTGATTGATTGTAATATAACCTTCATCCATTTTTGTGTTTACCATGTAAATCTACTTTGAAGGACCGTTTGAATAACGTTTTTATTTTGTTACAGGAAAACACATTTAAAAATTATTACTATCCCGACGACGAAGCAAGTGATGAAGAAGGAACGTTGGCCTATAAAGTCAAAAAAGCTATTGCTAACACTAACAAGAGGCCTAATAACAGCATAGATGGCTTCTTTGAAAAACGGAAGAAAAGGAAAGTTGCTGTAAAGTCGTCGAGCGTCAGCCAAGCTACTGCGGAAGGCGTGGCTTTTATAAAGTCCAATAAAGACGATGCATCATACGCCTCACATCTTATAAAAATTGAGGTGTATGATGCGCGGAAAATAAAAAATGTTCCGCCAACGGAGCATTGGAAACATGCGGAAGTGCGTGTTAAATACTACGCGCACTCCGAAGAGGATGCTCACGTGGAATCCACAAGAGATGTGATTTACCAAATCACCAAACAGTTAGCGGAAAAAAGTGATTGTGTCAATTACGTTATAGACAATACAAAATAAGTGTAAAAGTAGTTTTAAGATCTTCATTTGTTCCTTTTATCTTTTTTTACTCGATTGTTTGCGTTTTGTTTGTTAATTGCTTTATAACTCGTACCGAACATTTTTCTTTGTATAGCGAACACCTTTTGTATTCTAAGCTTCCTTTCTAGTTATTATTTTTCCGACAAAGAGTCATTGTCTTTCATATTAGATAAGTAACACAAGTTCCAAGCGCCGATGTTCATTGTATAAATAGACCATAGCCATGACTTTGAATAAAGTTTTAATGAATACCATGTTACATTTTTTATGTTTTATTCACAAATACACTTCCCTTGACGAAAATGTAGACTTAACTTAGAACAATAAAAGAGTTTGTTTTATATTTAATTGTTTATTTCAAAAAAATAGACTTAAACATATTTCTTACAATTAGATCGTTACATAGAGAACTCTCAGTAAACACATTTACCAAGTCACACATAGTTTTTCCTTTAATCTTAAAATACAGATAGACTAAACAATATTCCCCGCAGACCGAGGTAAAAGGATTTTGAAATGAGTTGTGGTTATAAACCCATCTCCTGGAATTTCTTTTCAAAAATAGCTTATGACTACCTGTAGGTTTTCGACCAAATGAGTCAAAATATTCACCAATGCCATTAATATCAATGTGTATAGCTATCCAGTGAGACCCCGGTTTTGAGTCGGGATCTAAATTGCTTATAATAAAAGCAGGTAAATTTACCCAAATAGGCAATCGGTTTGCAGCAAAAACATTTGATTTAAAACTGGAACTTATTTTATTCATACAGAGCTGTATTTCATTTGTATCCATGATAAATATAAATTTAGCAGCTTATAAATGATTCTGTTAACAACGTTTAAGAACAAATGATGTATCCTTATTAAAAACAAAGTATTTATTAACTGTTATAATCCACAGTTACGTCACGATTCTTGTTTATTTCAATTACATTATCAAATTCTGCGTATACAATACAGTTAACAGTTTGACTTAGAGACGAATCAAAGCGAACTTCTAACCGAACACTTCCATGTCTGACGAGATTCCAATGTGACGTTGAACTAGCAGATAAATCAGGAGTCAAATCAAAACATAGCAAACAATATCCGTCTCCGTAGTTTGTTCTACTTATTGCGTTACCTTCGTTGTGAAAATGAATGCCAGTCCCAGAAAATAAAGTGTGATATGGTGATGCTATTAAACCAGAGCTAAATGATGGTTGTAATGTTCTAGAAGGTATTTCATGACCGTCTACATACAAACTGAATGAATTCATATTAAAATGTTGAAAGTTGAAAGGATTCAATGCTAAATTACCGTTAAACGCTGAATTTAAGACAAAACCGACAATACATCTTTTAGGAACTTGTCCAAGGAATATATTATCTAATGTTTTACCTTGCACACCTGCCGGTATTGTCAGAACCTTAACTTCCGCTCTTGTTATAGGATACTTTGCAGTTGTTGACGCTAGTACTTTTTGATGGGCTAACAAAACGCTAGGGTTGACTCTTGCTCTTCTTATAATAAGACTAGCATCCATTATTTGTACTTTAAATTTTTTATCTTGATGACAAATAAGATTAAATGTTTCTTTTGAGCGCACTAACTTAACACGCATTTCTACGCCATTTATTAAAAATTTCTCTTGGTTAAACATGTCACCATGCAAGTGACCAATCATTTCAACTTGTCTACTCTCTTTCACAAATTCCATTCTTTTGTGAAACCCTTTGTTCGTTGCGTCAACGGCATCCATATGATGTGCAGTATCTTCGTACCACAATCCACAAGTTAGATGAGATTCTTTGGCTGCTGGACCATAGTTAAGAAGATTCTCCAAATAAGCACGATAGGCATATGTGTTGTTCGGAGGTGATATGAGTTTTTGATTTAAATATATGTCTAGTTGATTGAAAAGGGAATGCAACCAATTGTTAACAGGCGAAACTTGGACATCTGCTTTTAAATTTGTACCATCCTGATTCAATACTTTTGCATTGACATGCAGTAACGTATGTGACAAGTCAATATAGTCATCACCTGATCCGGGAACTTGAAATTCTATAGGGCCGTCGTCGTTTAAAGATGAAATCGGTTTGTAATGAACCCATTGTCCACTTTCAATACTGGTTTGAGTTGACGGCAGGGCAAATATATCTAACTCAGATTTTGCACATTCACATGAATGATTATGTAAGAATGACATTATTTAATATGAAAATATATCTTCGACGTTATACTTTTTAATTTTTTTACTTCCTCTTCGTCGTGATGCTTTTAACGGAATGAGTCGTTCTCGTCTTTTAGTTGACATTTTATACCCAGATCCTGACATTAGAGAATCAATTTTTTCATCAGCTTTTCTTTTTAAGTTAGCACTTGCATCTTTGAATCGAGACTTGATCGAACTCTCCATAGGACGTGAATTTACCATATCAGACAGCAGGCCGATCCCCGCATCTAATGTTTCTTTCCCTACAGCCCTAAAACCACTGGATAACAAAGGAATCACAGACCTAAATAGCCCACCCAAAAAGCTTCCAATCCCATGACCTCGTTGAAATGGAACACCTTTATAGACAATTCCTACACCAGAGCCAGCTTGATGTAAATAATAATGTTCATATGGACAAGAGGCAGACGATCGTTTGTGAGTCATTTTATTCGTTGAAAATGTAGCTTCACACAAGAAGATCCAAATTGAAATGGTACTCTGGCACCGGTAGTCGTTCTTATATCTATTTCAATCGTATCGAACTCTCTACGTAAAACAGGTACATAATGAGCAGGTGAGAAGACATGCATTTTGTAAGCTCCATAAACGAACTGAGTTGGATCCAATGGAATTATTCTCAACAATGATGTTATAACATCCCCCACTACTTGCGGTTCAATGATATCGGTATACACAAATATTTGTGATGGTAACCCTAAATACAAATTTACTGGATTTTTCCCAATTGAAATTTGTTTTAAATTAGATCGTGGTTTGAAACCTAACTGCAAACTCAGTATCGGTGATGTTATGATAGATGTTATATCTTCAGTTGCAGTTATAGCCACCATTTTTGATATTTTATCACACCTAAATTTCACCTTATTTTTTAATTGCGGGTTTTCATTGAACGCGTCAAGGAAAGTGTCAACGCTATCATATGTAGTAGCAGGTATGTGAGTTTTTATATCTATGATTTTGTCAAACTTGTCATTAGGTAATCGTACTTTCTTTTTTATATAGATGATATTTTCTTGATCTTGAACATTGTACATGGAACGTGGGTATTGAAATTCCACTAAACCAACAACCCATTCTCCTTCTAATTTAACGGTCTTAGGTAGTTTGGTCATAAAATGTGCTGTTGTATTATCAGTATAATAAGCCGTCGAGCTATTGCTTAACAAAGTTACATAAAAACTTCCTTCACTCATATTTTTTCTAAGTTTGATGCAAGAATCCAAGAATTAAATTTACTCGGATAACCTTGCCACTTCACTAACACTTCCTTTCTGCCACCAACACGCCGAGAGCGTATTATTTTATCAATTTTATACTTCATGGAGGGGTGATAAGTTGTTTTTTGTAATTCTTTAGAATAAAATGTACCTACGATTGGTTCACCATCCAAGTCCTTTAAGGTATAAACAAGTCTCGGAGATCGTCTAATGATTGCATCAATTATAAAAATTTCATCACTCCAATTAGTTTCATAACCCTTTTGAAATATGTGTTTATATTTAGTTATTCGAACATGATCACCTACATTCAGTTGTGTGGTTTCTAATGAAATTTGTTTGTCTTTTTTTCTATCATATAAGTTACACCAAACAGTCATGATATTATTAAAATTAACATCAATTGGTCGCATTTTGATACTAGAATGATAACTATGGTTATAAGAGTGAAGAAGATCTTGTAATATATTAGTGTAGTTGTAAGTATTTCTATGAGTAAAATAACGCCACATTTTCATTTTAAGAGTTCTTTGAAACCTTTCAACTATACTTGCTTTAATGTCTGGATTATTAGTGGTGTAATAATTAATGTTTTTGCTTTTAAAGTAGTCTCTTACCACCTTTGAAACAAATTCTGTGCCTTTATCGGATTGGATGTGACGAGGGGTAGATTTGGCTTCTGCAAATATGCTTTCAAAACATTGTTTAACTGTTTCTGAATCCTTCTTTTTCATGGCTCTTGCAAAAGCATATTTACTAAAAACATCAATAACACAAAGAATATATTTATATCCATCATTATATTGACTATAAGTACGCATATCACTGAGATCAGCCTGCCAGAGTTCATTATAATTAGATAGGATGTATCGATTCCTAGTAAATCGTCGGTGGACAGGTTTATGTAAAGTATACGTTTCCTGAGACTGTAACCATTTTTTTACTTCCTCCTTGCTCATATTACCTTTCATTTCCTTCGCTAACTTATCTATACTACTGTAACCAGCTGGGTTGGACACATCGTAGTAAATCTTATTTATATCTAATAGGGGGTCCATTTTTCCCAATCTAATTTCTTTTTGGTCGACTCAATTGTTTTAGCAGAAATAGGTGTAGATGCGTTTTTTACTTTAAATGATGAATCCCTTGTATTTTTAGAAGATGATGATGATGCGCGAAACTCGTTGGTGTAATCTCTCTTCATATACTCCAAGTTAGCAGGATTACCAATACAAAATGTAGGAACTCCTATATCTTTTAAAACCAATGCAAATTCTTCCCAACCTATTGGTTTTGCGCGTTTTAGAGGTCTTGTTACATCGTTTATCAGATCGACAATATTGCTATTTGGGATCACTCGATTGTTTAACACAACTTCCCCTCCTGTCTTCCACCAAATTTTTTTTTTATTAAGGATAATAATGTCCATTAAAGTTTGGGTTTTCGATCGATAAGATTTCGGTATTCCTTGTACGATATGAGATGGAGTTAATTCCACAGGATAGTATTGATTCGTTTTATTAAGTGGTGGTGTAGCAGGAACATCATCTTCCAGCAAAGTTGGGCTTGCGACTGAGTCATTATTTGCATTTTCCTGCTTTTTTACCTTTGAATCTAAGTCACTGTTGAGGTTGTTTAAGTGATCAACTCCATCCATTACTATTGGTATTTTGAAAGGCTTTCGATCTGCTTCGGCAAAATGTAAAAATCGCTGCAGTGCTTGGGAATATAATGCCCATTTTTCACGATCATCCATTTTACTTTTCAATATTTTTTTCATCTCTCCATCCAGACGAGACGATGAGTTCTCTGATAGCTCATTATTTTTAAGTCTTTCAATAAAATCTTGTTCTACCAAAAGCATTTTTTTTGTGTTCTCCATTTTGGTTATAAAGAGTTTATTAAAGCACTTAAAACTGCACCTAAAATAACAGGTAGAAATGCACCACCCTTTTGAATGATGATAGTTTTTCTTAGTTTTTGTTTTCCCTTTGAAACTAGCTTGCGTAATATGTTCTTGTGTTTATTTAATTTAGATTTTTCTTTTTTTTCTAATGGAATTTTTCCTTTTAGCACGTTATAAATACACTCGCAAATAATATTGATTTCATCATCATCACAAGCTTTGAGTAAAGCCGTGCGATATTTTGGTTTAAGTACTTGCAACGCTTCAAGTAAGTGTTTATATGTGCTCACACTCGAGTGCATCATTTAGAACTGACTAAAACTTGTTGATTCCTGTTATATTTAAATCCTTTTTTAGGAATGTAAACTGTGCAATTTTTATCGAACGGAAATATTTTAGTTTTGAAACGACATAAGTCATCTGTATTTTGTTTCAGATCAATCATGAGATATCCATGGGCATCCTTAGTAGCATCTTTATAGGCTTCATCCACGAATTTTGAATTTTCAGGATAAACTTGTCGCGACAAGTATCGTATTTGAGTTTTATCTCTAGGATTTTTAAAATATACAATGTAACTTGTGTTTAGCGAGATGTCACGTTGACCTCGTCCCTGGTGAAATATATTTTGTGTAATATAAAACACGCTTAAGTTTCTGTGATGACTACCCTTCGTGAAAATATCAACGATCCGTCCATCTGACTCCCTCATCAAATCATCGATAATAAGAAGTTTAGGTTGCTTCCCATCAAACATGTTAATATCAGGTATTCCTTGACTATAATTAACATTTTCCAGATTGTACAAAGGTTGCATTTCATCATAACACCAAATAACTTCCGAAAAATTTACATCGCATAGTACTTTGCAATCATTTAAAAAGTTTGTGACAAATTTTGATTTTCCACACCCACTGGGACCAGCAACAATGGCCGTAAAAGGGTGACAAAAGTGAATCATTATATAAATCTGTTATACGTGTTGAATCTAAAAGTACTAAAACACTAATGATTTTTTTTTAAGTCCAAACAAGGTTATATAGTTTTGTCACACCTGAATAATTTTTAAATAAAAACACATGAAATTTATCTAAACACTGTATTTAATTTAAAAAAAAAAAGAGTAAATTACATCTTTCTGTAATCTTATTACTAGTCCATGCATAATACTACAAAGAAAAAACTTAAATTTATAAAAAAAAAATGTCTAAAAACATTCTGAAATTTTTAAATTATACATAAATTACAACTTTCTATTATCTTATTACCAGTCCATACTCAATAATTACAAAAAAATTTGTTACGAATTTAGGAACAATCGCAAGTACAGAAAAGTAATATTAACACTGAATGTCCTTTATTCTGTAGTGGCCCCAAGCAAGCGTGTCAGTGGAATTTTCTAGTAAATATCGTTTTGTATCACTGTGTGATAAAGATATTTTGTTTATTTTTTGTGTAAATATAACATGTTTTATAGACCTGAACCGCATCATTTCACACAACAGATTATCTTTTTTGAACAAACATGTTTTGTAATTGTCAATGTTAAATTTTTTAGTAATACATTTATTAACTCCTTTTGCTTTTGCTATAAATTCGTTTTGTACATCCATTGCATACATTTTTGATCGAAGGCCAATAAACTCTTTAAAAATTTTACCATTATTTTCATCTTTAAAAAAACCCAATTGCTTTTTATTTACTAATGGCAAACCGTATTGATTGTCAGGAGGATAATCAGAAGTATCAAAGTAAGATTCTAGATCTATTAGTATATCAGCGTAAAAGTTATCCGTAAATATTTGATATACCAAACTGTCCGTGTCCGTGTAAAGCAATTTCAGTTTATCTGGATATTTGGTTTTCATGAAGTCATAGTGAAATTCATACATTAAAGTTTTTGACAAATCTAATATACAAAATCCTAAATAAATAGGTTTGTTGTACAAGACTTTTGTTTTTTTCAACTATACTGCAACCAAATTCTCCGAAAATATAGAAAGGCTGTGAAATTCAGGTCTTGCTATTAAAGATTGAACTCCTTGAGTTTTTCCGTGGTTTTGCCAGTGGTTAAGTAATTTAACATTCACTCTTTTATTTATATTTTCCATAGTTTTACCGAAAACAGAATTGTTCATGAGTTTGAAGAAGTCTTTTTCAAATTCTGATCTGGCCAACGAACGCATGTGTGTATTTAAATCGATGTAAGTCTTTAACCATGCCTTTTGTTCAAACTTTAAAATTCTGTGAATTTTTAGCAAACGTAAACCAGATTTTAAACATTGTTTTAGATTTCGATAGTGAATCACATAGTTCGCTTTGTTATTTAAATTAGGAATCAGCTTTTTTTCTTTGGTATCACCTAAACAAACGTTTTCTGGGCAGAATGGTAAATCAGAATGAAAATCGTGTAAGTTATTTGGGTATTCCAAATCAACTTCTAGAATGTATCCGTGTTCAGCATCATCAGAAACATTAAAATCGGTATTATTATCCACCCATTCAAACTTGCCAATGGGAAGGCATTGTGACATTGCCCAACCGTAAAGGTTATTTGCATCTAGATACATCAAAAATGAAGATGGTAACGTAGGATCATATTCAGACATAAATATATTATTAGCTTTCCCATGTCTGTTACTACATTGAGAAATACCACCTCTTATGTTATTTGCAATAAAAGAAATTTTGTCAATGTCCGTTAGAAGTTCTAGATTAATTTTAGTAGACATTAACATAGCATCCCAACTTAATCCAGGTGCCGTGTAATATTGTGCAGGATCCAATCCATATGTTTCTTTACAAACATTTCTAAAATTTTCAAACACATCTGCTAACAACAAAACATCAGTTTTTAAGTAAAGATTTGAATAATCCCCCATGTTTTTACATTTAAAGTGATTCCATACGTCACGTGCATGTTTATAATCATTTTCTGAAATGTGGTTATCATTTAATGAGCTGTAAAAATCATCGTGATTGGGAAGACTAACCAATTCTAATGATTCAAAAGATGTCATATGTTCATATGGATATATTCCTTTTCGTATTAAGCGTTTGAAGTCTTCTTCAGATGGAAAATTTAACCGAAGTTCATGAAACTGATCGGGCAGTAAATTTTTGGCTAACTTATCAAGACTGCTACTCATAAATTTTAAGGAATCAAGAAATCTTAATTTCATTACATGGTTATTGATGTGAAATTGCTTGGAGAAAGAAATATATTTTTCTTTGTTTTGTGGGATAACTTCTATGTCCCCCTCTTCAAATCCAAGCCCGTGTACAATAAAATGAGCATCATAGCTACTCAAATTGTGTAAAAACACAGGTAAGAAATTAGGGGTTCGATATTTCTCAGAACAGGATGGATGAGCGACTCCTTCAAAAGCACCGGTATGTTGGTTATGAGACACAATGAATTCTTCATTTAATTTTTTTTCACAAATGAAACAGGTATCACTTTGTGCTATGGTTACTTTATCTTGTTCCGTTAAGGGCAAAGGACATTTTACAAAAGTGTTCTTTTTGCAAATGTTCTCTAAATCTTTTTTTAATAATTTCATAAATGATTCGGCACAATTTTGACCTGTGTATGTTCTATATACAGATAAACTGTCATCATATGAACATTTAATATAGTATCCAAAACTGTACATTACATGTTCCTGAACATTGGTTGTTGAGGATTTATTCGGATCGTTGATACAAGTTTCAATGGGTTTTAAAAATGCTTCGAAATCGGCATATATAACAAATGGGACCCTCAATTTACGATCGTAGTTATTGAATGATATTTGGTTAGAGGGAACTAATTCATTAAACCAGTTTCTTTTACTATCGTTTTCAGAGGGTAAGTTTGTACATACATGAAAACAGTCATGTTTTTGATGTTTCTGCAATTTTTCATGTGAAGTGAAATAAATTAAACAACCATCACATAAGTGGATTGCATGCTCTGACGTCGTCATTTGTTTTGATACTAATCGCGATAGACTTTTTATGTAACAATAATGGCCCTTAGTACCGTGATTTAAATACAGCAAGTTTAAATGGATAGTTTTCCTACTTTTCGTTAAGTGTAACGGACCAATAACTTTATTTTGCTTGCTTTTCGAATCGTACTCCAAGCCAAAAACATTAATGCTTAGATCATTAATTTTCTCGAATTTATGAATATCGTTTATTTTTATTGGGAAGGAAAGATTTTCAAATTTCAATTTATTTCTGTGCAATTTGTACGACGAGACCCTGTTAGAGTTGTTATTTGGCTCATATAAACCTGACAGTATAGCCCAACGGAAGCATTCATGGTCTTTGTTTTTAACGTTGATAACTGCTTTTTTGTTTTTTATATCCAATGGTAAGTTTATGTAAGATGAACCACGCAAAGGATTGAATTTATTGATATTCATGTCTAAATATTTTATTTTAACTAAACTCCATCCGCTGTCTTTTTTTTCAAAATTGGTTACTTTGTTAACAATTTCAGTTACAAGTGATGCATAAATACCATCTGTGGCGTCCCCCTTGCAAACGACGTAATTTAACGATTGAAAGTCAAAAACATTATTAAGTTGCTTAGTTTGTTGTGTAAAGTCTGCATTAAGAATGAAATTTACTTTTACGACAGTTTGTTCTGCTATGGATCGTTCTAGTAACTTAAACACTTTTCCCTTGATATTATGCAAAAATAATTCTGGTGTTTCAAATGCATTGGTAGTAACGGAATCAGGTAAAATTCTGTAAGTAACTATTCTATTCCCGAACGCGCTTTCAATTAACTGAACGTTTGTAAATTCCTTGTCAGAACTTATCACGTTGTTTTTATGAGTATTACTTTTCAAGTGGTTGGAATAATATTTTCTAGATACTGACACGTGACACACAGGACATTCAATTTTGTGATTACTTTCTGTACTCACGTTTTGGTGTCCAACTGATACTGTTGACGTTGCCACAGCAGCGTAGCTAGCTGAATTGTTCAAAGGTTTATTTTTCTTTGTTGGTGGTTCGGCAGTCACGGTAGACATTGCTGATCTTTTTTTATTTACACCTCCTCGGCCAACTTGTAAAGATCTGCAAAAATAAAACAATTATTAATATTACAAATTATTGACAATTATAACATAAACAAAAACACCTAAAAGTTTAATACTAACTCATTTCTCGTCTACAATTTAAACAATATGCCTGCATTGGCAGTACACCATCAATTTCATCGGATGTGTCAGATTGATGAGTGTGTATGATGTGTCCACTGCATGGTGTGAAATATGGCATAATCTCCGTATCCTCTAACCACGAAAGTGGTAAAACTTTTTTTAAATACCATAATCGTATCAAATTATGGAATTTGGACAAGATCAAAGATTTATCTAGGCTTGCAATTTCACTTTGAGATAGATCCAAATTGAAATACATCTTAAATAGAACTAGTCTTATGCCGTCGCGAGAAAAGTAACAAATGATTTGAAGCAACTGGCATTCGGTTTAAATACCTTAAAATCCACCCCTACCAGCTACAACTAGCAAAAAACGAGTTGAAACATGTTTCGGTAGGATGGGTATCCATTACAATGACACAATATAACAAAGGTAACTATTAGCATCAAATGAGTTGAAGCATGATTCAGTAGGATGGATATCTATGACAATAGCACAATTATAACAAAAGCAGAATTATAACAAAGGTAAGTAACCTACGTTTTAAAATATTCTTGTTCCACTTTTTCGCAGAGTTCGTATAGCCTTTGGTCTTCAGTAAGCTGTTCAAGTTGTTGGTCGAAGAAGTTGCAGCTCTGTCCGTCCATTATTACGTCTTCGTTAGAATGTGTTTTTTTTTAAAGCGGGCTATGGTCTATTTATACAATGAACATCGGCGCTTGGAACTTGTGTTACTTATCTAATATGAAAGACAATGACTCTTTGTCGGAAAAATAATAACTAGAAAGGAAGCTTAGAATACAAAAGGTGTTCGCTATACAAAGAAAAATGTTCGGTACGAGTTATAAAGCAATTAACAAACAAAACGCAAACAATCGAGTAAAAAAAGATAAAAGGAACAAATGAAGATCTTAAAACTACTTTTACACTTATTTTGTATTGTCTATAACGTAATTGACACAATCACTTTTTTCCGCTAACTGTTTGGTGATTTGGTAAATCACATCTCTTGTGGATTCCACGTGAGCATCCTCTTCGGAGTGCGCGTAGTATTTAACACGCACTTCCGCATGTTTCCAATGCTCCGTTGGCGGAACATTTTTTATTTTCCGCGCATCATACACCTCAATTTTTATAAGATGTGAGGCGTATGATGCATCGTCTTTATTGGACTTTATAAAAGCCACGCCTTCCGCAGTAGCTTGGCTGACGCTCGACGACTTTACAGCAACTTTCCTTTTCTTCCGTTTTTCAAAGAAGCCATCTATGCTGTTATTAGGCCTCTTGTTAGTGTTAGCAATAGCTTTTTTGACTTTATAGGCCAACGTTCCTTCTTCATCACTTGCTTCGTCGTCGGGATAGTAATAATTTTTAAATGTGTTTTCCTGTAACAAAATAAAAACGTTATTCAAACGGTCCTTCAAAGTAGATTTACATGGTAAACACAAAAATGGATGAAGGTTATATTACAATCAATCAAAATCTGAAATAAGTGGGCACACATAAAACATAGATGAAGGTTATGTTACAATCAATCAAAATCTGAAATAAGTGGGCACACATAAAATTATGACTACATACTTACATCCATTTCAGCAACGAAACACTGCTTTCAGCAACCTTGCACTAAACTTCACGACTCACGACTCTCTTACTGGAAGATCTTGCTCGGAGAATTGTTTGGGGCGCAATGAAGCCGAGATGTGATGGCGGGCTTTTATACCCAGCGCAATCCCTACGAGTTGGGACAGGTATTTTTTTAAAGAAGGGCTTCGCTTATTGAACAGGTATAAACTCGTATTCCCCAGACGCGGTTTGTTGAATAACAAAAGACAGCGGCGGTTCTTTTGATACAAAGACAACAATAAAGCAATTATACAATGCCGTCCGCGTTCTTGAGGTCCTTTATGCGTAGTGCAATTTAGCAGGTTTAAACCAGTATCTTCAAAGACATACACTCAAAAAAACATAACGCTCCTCTTATTGACGATGGTCAGGTAAACGGTTCGCCTAGTGAACACGTTCAAACTAGCTATTTTTTCAAAAAGCTCTCTTTGCATAGTGTATTGATGTTAAGTAATTAAATAATAAAAGATCGTGGTGCGTTTGATACAAAGAAAACAATAAAGCTACTGAAACCGTTTACTGTATTATGTAAACTCTCTGTCTATATGTATATTCATAAAATAAACTTTAGCTATATAATATGTCCACAAAATGTAGGATAGTACCTACTGTGTAAGCGAAACACAAGGCTGCGTTCTTAATATCCTTTGTACATAGTGCAATCCTACAAGTTTTGACTAGTATTTAAATAATCGAATTGCGTAACAAACACGTTAAAACTAGTATTTCTAAGGAGTACTTAATAAGGTTAGAAGTAAAAAGCAATAAAGCAACAAAATTCTTGTTTTTAACTGAAACCATTTACTATTTAGCGTAACAATATTCTCCAAAACGTCGGTTAGGTTAGGTTAGATTTATGATAGTCCTGAAAGTTATGGATTCAGAATAAAATAAGTAGTTTGCAAAATAAGAATTTGTCAAAAGATATGTCCACGAAACATCGAGTTGCGAATCAAAAGTACAAACCAAGTATAGCGTGACAATATTCTCCAAAACGTAGGTTAGGTTAGATTTAAGATAGGCCTGAAAGTTATGGCTTACGAATTTCTCCAAAACGTAGGTTAGGTTAAGTTAGATTTAAAATAGTCCTGAAAGTTATGGCTTGCGAATTTCTCCAAAACCTAGGTTAGGTTATGTTAGGTTTGAATTTGTCCAAAATGTAGGTTAGGTTAGGTTTGAATGTCTCCAAAATGTAGGTTAGGTTAAGTTAGGTTTGAATTTCTCCAAAATGTAGGTTAGGTTAGGTTTGAATGTCTCCAAAATGGATGTTAGGTTAAGTTAGGTTTGAATTTCTCCAAAATGTAGGTTAGGTTAGGTTTGAATGTCTCCAAAATGGAGGTTAGGTTAAGTTAGGTTTGAATTTCTCCAAAATGTAGGTTAGGTTAGGTTAGATTTATGATAGTCCTAAAAGTTATAGGCTACGAATAAAAGTGTACTGCGAATAATGCGATAGGATATTTATGTGTTGATAGAATAATGAATTGAAAGTGGACTTATGAAAAGACATGGTATTTTATTTGTACGGAGCGTGGCGGGCGATCAGGTACCCAGGAAAAAAAAAGGTCGGCAGTCGAAGTGGGCGCAGGTAAGAAGTTGAACGTAACAAAGGGTGAGTAGGAAACAAAGGAAAGGGTCTCTATCCTTTTATGAGTATGTGATTAAGTGTTGGTATTATGTTGCAATGGAAGTACATATATACGTGAAGGAGTGGGCGGAGCGTGATGAGACCCCGTCCAATCGCTTTAAATGGGGTGTTGACCTTTTTTTTTTTTTTTTTTTTTTTTTTTTTTTTTTTTTTTTTTTTTTTTTAGATTTCTTTGCCCCCAAATCCGCCATTTTGAGCGAAAAAAAAGTGATCCAGAACCGGCGAATCCCTACTACTCACGTCGCCGAAGTAACGTGCTAATTTTAATGTTTTGTTTTATAAATATGTATGTTAGTCTGTCTTTAAGGCATTTTTTCAATGGGCCTATGCAGCATGAAAGTTTTCAAGGTGCATTAGTTCACAAACTGTAATGCCGTGTAAAAATATAGAAATAAAAATAACACAAATAAAATATAATATAAAGTTTTCATAAAACCAGAAAAAAAGGAAAACACATAGGTTTTTTTTAACCTTCTTCAATCGTGTTTTGTACTTTAATGAAGTGTGTCTGAAATAGCCAAGAAACACATACCTACCTACCTAAAAATCTAAACATTACGCTCAGTAGATGTTAAGATATTCGATTTAGATAAATAATTGCAGCATACACGTGTAACCGTTCTGCAAACTTGAATGAAGTAAGTCTACAATTTTGAACCCTGACATTAATGTGTTGTGGGATGTTGTGTTGGATATATGTATAGGGTGAAGTGAACATGCAGTGCCAGGTGGTTGGGACACGTCAATTAACTTTGATAGATACTCTGTTGCTCCGTCCGCCCTAGGGGTGCTCTCGGCCTATCAAAGCATGTGCGCAAAATAAACTAACGACGAAAGGTACAAGTAAAGAGTTGCTCTTCGCTTAATTATTTATAGACTAAAAACATATATAATACCAGCTTATAATTAAATGTATGTAGAATTATCCCTACTAATTTTCTTTAAAAAATTGTTTAGCCACAATTCCCACACAACCATATAGCCTGAAATACAATTGATATTTCTTAGCTCAAACGGTTACAGCGAGGCGCGGAATGCCGAGGAAGCAGATTTGAATCCTGTCAGGCGACTAAGATGTTTATTTGCATGTAGTGTAGTACTATCATCTATTCTGTGGTGTAGTGTAGATAGCAAAGGTTGACTATCAACGTCTGTAGTATAACAAAAGCTGTTTTGAAACATTACGTATTATGAAAGTAGTATCTTTTGAAAACTGGGCCCCAAGTCGAAAGAAGAGCTAACCAAGAAGGTGACTTTTTAAAACGATTATTACTATTTTTATAATACAAATTTTACGCAAGCTGTTTGTTAGATTTGTAAGAGAAATTAGAACTCGGCATTTTATGTCGCGCAAATTACGTTGAAGGTACAAGCGATTTCTTGGTCGACTTAGTTTACGGACATTTCAAATATATAACAAAAGCTCAAATTACGCATTTCCAATTATTTTCATCAATGCATTTGACCCCATTTAATGGGATTTTATTCATGCTTTGAATTCAAATTCAAAGAAAAACAATCAAAGTAGCATAATGTCATAAGCTACCGCAAATTATTACGAAGTCATGATTTATTTAGTAGCAAAGCTGCAAAATTAATCTCGCATTTTCCTTTGTCCGCAAAACGTATAAAAGTAGTAATTGCGTAACTTGAAAAGAAACTTTCGGTTTAATTGTGTATAATGGCTTTGACGTTCCTTCATTTATTGAAGGCCTCATTGAAGTTAATTGGTAATTAACTTGACTTTAAATAGTTTCTTTACCCTTCGGAAGATTTGTTGATGTGGGCTACTATGCTTTTTCGAAAACTAGAAGAGTTTTTGAACTGAATTTTAATTATAAAAAAATCTAAGCTGCTTGCAGTGAATCGTTTTTGATTGAGTAATTAATTATTATACCTGATGTGAATGCGTAAAGCTCAAATAGTACTCGTCCCGAAGCATATGTAAATCAAAAAAGAAGTAATTTCGTGGATTTCAAAAATCTGAGATACAATTTTGAGGTGTAAACTTAGTGCTTAGCAAGTCAGACGGTCATAAATGATTAGTAGCTGATCTTTTTATTTGTATCCAAGTAACGAAGAGTATTTGGTAACTTTCTTTCAGCAGAGAGCGAGCATTAAACGCCAATGAAGTAATTTTGTAAATACGATGTTTTGTGTCCTTTCTCAACCACGGGGTCGTGATCTCTGGGGTATGAACATGAGCATACTCTTAAAAGGGAACTTTATTTCCTACAAAATGAAAAGTTTCTTATAAATTGAAGAAGTTTTCTACATGCAAACTTTGCATGAAAAAAGAACCCAGCTCTAGCATCACTCATACTAGTTTATCAGACCAATGTTTTCCAAAACAAGTGCCGTGAATCGTAGTTACTGCAAGCGCATTCACGACAGTTGAGTGTTTGAGCGTGATGAGTTGCAGTGCCCGACTTACGAGCGGAGCTCTAGACGTGGGATTAAGCCCATGTGTCGCCGTAGATGTCGTCCGAACCAAAAGTGCCTAAGATGCCACGCCACTAAATCGCCTCAAGCCTCTTTCCATCAGAGCATACCAGCCGGGCTCAAGATAACCGATACTAAAGTGACGACGGACTGATCTAGTCAAAATTAAATATTTTTGAAGTTAGTAATATTACTTAGTGAATTTAATTGGTTGCTTGCTGCGACTCAGGGGAATATAAAAAACATTGTCTATAGCCTCCTGAAGCAAAAGTGAAAAATGTATGAGTTCTAGAACCACGTTATCCCCGTGTTAATTACACAAGAGAAGCGATTTTCCTTACAAAGCCAGTAATCTTTTGTACCCAGGAACTGGGAATACTATTTACTCTTTTACTTTGAATTTCTTTGTTTTGCACTTTGGCAACCATTCAGCATAACATAACATTTTAACTTTTGTATTAGTTTTTTTGCTGTATTTTATATCTAACGCTAAAACTACGAATCAATGTGGGTAATACCAATACCAAGCTCGACAATGGGGTAACATAAATTTTCCATACCAACGGCTGGGAAGCTGCGTCGAAACGAAGGCGTAACTTGGGCGTATAAGTTGACTTGTAGATAAGAACGAAGCCCTTTAGTACCGACGATAGAATTATTAATGGTACGTTCCTATAGTAGGTACGCTGAAGCTTTAGTCTTTTCCCCCTTAAGCTGTATAATACCCCTGAATACTGCTCTCGAGTCTCTATCAGAATAATAATAATTTAACTTTACAACTTATAATATTATTATAATATTATATAAACGTTAGACAAACAATAAACTACTTTTAATCGGAAATAAACTGCGCAAGAATTGAATTTGACTAAATATACATTTGTATATGCTACGAAATACAGTAAAGATAACCAAAAATAAGAACGATTTGTTGGTTTTTATGGTAAACTGGAACAAATGACCTTGCTACTCCGCGAAACCAGTGCCGTGCTCGTTCAGTCACCTGCGTCTGTGCCTCTGTGTCTGTGTGTGTCTGTGTGTGTGTGTGTGTGTGGTTTTTATGGTGAATGAAAAACGTAAAGCCATCGATTTAAAAATTAATATTTTTTTCGGTCTGCTTATCGCAGATATAAAACACTTTTTTATGTTTTTATTTGTAATACTGTAAAACATACCGTAAGTGGTATTAAATCTTTTACTTAGTATATTTTTACAGTGGAAAGTCGAATTCGTGACGTAAACCAATCGCATAGTCCCCTGAACGGAGTGAATTTCCTGGAAACATTAGGCCAAATCGCACATCTCGAGGGGTGAACAGATAAAGCAACGTAAAATATAATGTCAGCTGAAAGTGAGTTGCGTTGTTCGTGATAAAATTGCATGAGAAATTTTGAATTTAATAATGCCAGCGATAGTAACAATGCTTTAAAGAGCAAGGAATCGGAAGAACGCCTTATTTAAATTTTAAAGCCATGACAACCATGTTGTAGATGATTTTATTAATATGAATTTAATTAATAACATCCTGACCTATTTGATCAAAAGTACCAGCAAGGTTTTTTTTAACTGGTAAGCTGAATAGGAAGTCTTGTCGTCGTGTCGGTAAGCCCTTAAAAGCCCTTAACGTCTTCGTTGAAAACTTTTATGGGCAATTATTAAAACGTGTCGCGTTCTAATTTAATACATACCGGTGTCAAACATTGTTTAAGTTAGGGTAAAATCTTCTGAACACATAACCCGAATCATACTACAACTAATAATTCAATGACACTTGAAACCAGTTTGTGTATTAGTGCGATAAATAGGCAATAAAGACAAGTGGTTGAAAGATTAATGGTAGTGTAATTCAGAAATCTATTTATTTAAATCTATAAATTTTAATGTCTAAGAGTACAGCCCGAGATAACGTGATCATTTTTATTCGTTTTACATTTATTTTAGTTTTATCAGTCACGAATGTATTAAAAAATATTGTCGGGTAAGATTTTTAATACATTTATCACAAAAAAAAACTAAAAATCGGTTATTATAATTATTTATAGCGTTCATTGTAGTTATCATGCATTCTGACATCAAAGATTTTTTACACAGTCACAGACTAATGGACTGTGACTTCTAGCACATAACTTTACTATACCTCACTTAGTATGTTTTTGATTTACTTTAACACATAAGACCTCCTTGAAACGTGGCGGGTAATTTATTTTTTCTTGCAAAAGGGTTGCCTCTAAAAGCCACTTAAACATCCCATCCCTTTTTACCATATTTTCAATTTCCTGGCGGCAAAGGATGCCATCAAAAATAAAAAATAAACATAAAAAATGTTGTTAAATGATTTTTAATGATCAGTAATTTTCGCGAGTGTACCGGACATTGATATTTGACAACTCTTTGCAAGCGTACTTAAACTTTCATGGGATTCCAACGTTTTGAAATATCGTATACTTAAATGTAGCATTTTTAGCTGACAAACGAGTTCTCACAGCTTCTTGATTCACCCCCGTAATAAAGATTCGCAACATACTTGGCAAAAAGGTGGGTTAATGTTGGCTATTGTAACCACGACTTTGTCTGGAAGGAGTTTGATTCCTCGAAGAGGTCAATTATTTGATGTTGACTACTCTGTTATCAAAACCCAGTTGTTCGCAAGGCAAAATTTTACTCATTGGAGCTCACAGTTTCGGTTCGGGTTTTGTCATAATTAGATCTAAGTTATAACGTTATCGGGACTTTAACGCGATAAAAGTATATTGTTGATTTACCTGGACGTTTCGCCCATGTTTCAATGGCCGTGGTCACGGGTAGACTCCGATAACGTTAACGTACGTTAGATAACGTTATAAATATGTGTGAAAATCGCGAAAGCTTAAAACAATTTAGATCTAAGTTGTCTTTTCAAATAAGTTAATGAATTTGATGTGTAATATCCCGGGAGTTCTAGGTACCTATATTAAGATTTATCTGTAATTCTGTCAAATTGTAATGTGGTGTTCAATTAAGCATATTGTTTTGTATTGTATATCGTGAAGTTTTAGAGTTGGTTTGTTTTCCTTTGTTTATTTGTCTTAGAATTACAACTGCAAAAACGTGAATATCGAAGCCTTTTCCTCGAAAGAGGTATCGATTTTATACACGGTTGGAATGATGTTCAACTGTGAACAAAATCGATACCTGTTTTGCTCTTTTGCTGCTTACTTCTTTTCAGTTTTCCAATCAACGACCTCCTAAACTAGAGGCAACTGCTCTATCTATAGACAGCTGTACCTGCGGACACTCTAAATCTTAGAGCCATACTCTGTCATCGTTGTAGCAATCCCTATATATATTTTTTTGGGTGGTAGAAGCTTGTGCAAGGTCAATTCGGATCGCTACCATGTTCTTGCTCGCTAATCATGCCGCTAAGTAGCAGTGCTTGCACTGTTGTGTTCCGGCGTGGAGAGCAAGACTGCCGGTGCAATTGCTGGCACAGGAGGTATTCCATCGTAGCCCTCTGGGTTGGCAACGCATCTGCAATCTCCTTGGTTTTGGGGGTGTCTATGGGCGGTGGTGATCACTTCCCTTAAGGTGACCCACTACTAGCTCGGTTGCCTTCAATTGTTATATAAAAAAAAACCCTGCGTACTGGAGGTCAAAGAAAAGGCAGTGAATAGAGAAGCATATCGATCGCTTCAGCGATGAGAAAGTATAGCTGTCTAGTCCACAGGACAGTTACCCCTATGGATTATGCACGCTATACGATATCAAAACTCAAAGATGGTACTAGCTTCTAATGTCACACTGTCCGCCATGTCTACGTTTTGGTGGAGTTTTAGATGTGCCACGAATATGCATTATCCACTGGTGAAGTTGATCGAAGTTTTCAATGAACGGATCCTACTGCTATTATTATTAAGCATAAAAAAGCTTAATCCGACTACTCATGTATATATTTCTTTTATAATATTTATAATTTAAATCTGCGCGGCACTCAATAAGAAGGTACTTTTTTATGTTATAGTAGTTTCTTTTTTATTTAAGTATCTAGGTTGTAATAATCCGAAAAAACGAAAAACTAATTTGTCGGCAACGCTGGCAGTTAGGTTACTTTTTAATTTTTTTTTTTAATGATTTGAAGATGTTCTCTTATATGATATAATATATGTCACTAGTTTACAGCTGCTGAATAGAGTCCTGACGAATTTATGCTGTTTTAATTTGTTAGCGACAAAGTCTTTATGTTAGATTGTTGATATTCTACATACAATATCATTAAGAAATGGATTCATCTTCGAAAGTAGACCTATGGTACTTTCAGTATCAGAAATAACTTCCAACTTAACTTAACTTTCTTTGGAAATGAAACGAAACCTCAATTTACTAGTTTGAACGTTACTTTGGCTTCGGGCGATAGGGGATAAACTCTCACCGACGCAGGATACGAACTTCATTTAATTTATGCAAATACTGGAGGGTCAAGAACGAGAGTGAGGCTCCGAGTTAAAGTTTACACTTAATTTATTTCGAGTCACTTAAATTAAAGTTAGACAAAGGACACAACATCCCTTACAAAATATTTATTCAATGTAAAACTAACCAAAATAAAACTAAAAATAATATAATCCATCGATAGTTAAGTTATTTAAGTTATTTAATTTTTAATTGTTACGAGGTTGTTACGTTACGTTGTTGTTACAAGAGGTACGATCTGTAAAGCTATTGATGGTCCAAATAAATATTATAAAATAGCTAATAGCTATACTTACTCGTTTTTTTACACTATAGAGGACTTTCCTTAAAAATAGTACGACACGCTTGCATGAAACTTGTATGGGGTAAAAATCAAAAACATTCAGCAACAAATGGATTGAATATCGGTCCTGCTAAAATTAATATGAAGACCAATTGATGTGAATCTAAAAGCATTGGAAAAGGGCTGGATGGATTTCGCCACACAGGCTCTAAATTTTTTATATAATAACTATTAATTATTAAGGATATAATGCGCTCCTAATAATTATTGGTTTGTGGGAAACCAACTACAGTCACCAACCACTAGCCTTTGGTAGTCGATCCTCTTTGTAGCTCAAGTTGAGCAGCAAACCACGTACTACATAACATACCATATGCAGTGTATTATTATAGTAACAGAGTGGTAGTTAGTGACGTCTGGGAATGCGGGAAATGATGACCACGTTGATGATGAGGAGATATGTATGTATAATAGAAATAGAAGGCACCTGTAGACAAGTACATAAAAATGTTAATAATAAATTCAAAAACAGATTAATACGTAAATAAAAAGTATGTTATAATGCAAACAATTATTCCAGCCAACCACCAAACCAACAAAATTAGGTTAAAAGTTTGCTGAAGCTTGAAGATCAAGCACTCATTTTTATGGTATTTGTGTTAGTTTCTCCGTTTGATAAATAGTTTACAATGGTGAAATTCCAAGATTCTTAGGCTATTATCGTGTATTTATTACTTCAAAATTAAACTGACGTCTTATAGCGAAGTTTAACTTATCTCTTAGAGCATCTTTATCTTATAACAGTAAGAGCCGCAGAAAAAGATAAATTAAAATTGGGTGGTCATTGTAGAGCCGCAGATTCCGACGATAAGTTATACTTAAGTGTATTTAAAACCCACATGGCCCAGAATTAAAGTACTTTTTTGGGAACAAGAAAATAGCCTACAACATAACAGTTAAATTATCCCCTTTGTTTGACATTATAACCTAAAAACATTGTCATACAATGGTACACCGATTCGGCCTTTGGGAATATAAAATAATGGAGGTGTAAAAAAATGAGGTAAAAGTTAACTAATCTGTTTTCCACGCAGCAACGTAGGTATGTAGTTATCTTTATATTTTACTGTAATTTCTGTGGAGACTTGGTATCGCAAAGACGAAAAAAAAGTAAGCGACGGCTTATTCACGGGTTCAGGTTTCAGCAATTAAGGAAACTAATAAAATGTTTATAGTGAAACTGACTACCTAACTTAACTGACGAATAAGGAAACTAGCATATAAGGCAGCTGACGGACAAGAGAAACAGACAACCTGGCGAAACTGTCTAATAAGGAAAGTGACGAATCAGCGAGACTGACGAATTAAGAAACTGAGCAGCGGTTCGCAAACTCACGAAACCGGGGAGGGTCGCTAATAATAATTATAACTATTGCCAACGGAAGTACAGTAGGGGAAATATATTCACGTACCACCTTAGAACCCTATCGCAATGACGCGACGCGCTAAACGCCTGGCTATGTCATACAAATGTCATGCGTATGTCTCTTCGACTAGGTTCTACGGTGGTACGTGTTTCAATTTCCTTGACTGTACATACCTACGGACTCAGCTAATTTGAATATATTACACATTACATCATTATCAGCTACGTCAAATAAACACATATATATATATTTCAATTGCTAGTTAATTAACATCGAACTAGTGCTGCGTACATTCACAAAGCGTTATTCATGCGTTAATTCATGGAAGCAATTCATTAATCGAAAGTGGATTAACTCCAGCTCTTAGAATAGACATACGTAGAAGAATAGTTTACATCGTTACCTTTTCTTTTTAAGCTGACTAGCGTTCATAATTAATTAGCTTCTCTTTTAAAAAATGCAAAGAAAGACTTTAAGCATTGCTATTTGTATGGAAAATGTAACACACAATTTTGTCTATGAGCGGTTGAACCTAACACAAATTGTACACTTATTACATGGCATCGCATATCATAATTACGACAGAGCCACTCCGTTAATGATTTTCGCACGAATTGGGGAAAAAATGGGAATGATGTACGACTCGGTTGGGATTCGAATTGGCGAAAGATCGATAGGGGTCCGAGAGGTCGGCTGATTGATTACACTACTGGAGCCCTTCGCAAATAATCACATTTGTCAAAACGCGACGAAGAGGTTACGTAGTATTATTTTGTGAAACATTTTTGACATCGAAATATTGGTTTAAAATTAAACTAATTGTTTTTTAGGCTTTCATGGTTAACAACAACCAGTTAAGTATTTATATGCGTTGTCTAATACCCACTGTAAAAGATTTGTTGTTTTTGGAAATATAGGTTAAACAGTGGTTTTGAAATTAGTTCAAAGATATTTTTTTTTAACTACTATATCCCGTTAACAACAAAATCTAAACCTTTTTAGAGTTTCTTACCTTAAAAAAAAAGGAACCCAGCATTGTCCGTCTGTCTTTTAAGACCCTTTCTCTTAGGAACGCGTGGAGGGAGATATCGAATTGAAATTAATACCAAATTCAGGTATGCATTGGAGCCGTGAAAAAATCAAACTTCTACGTTTATGATGCATATTTTGACACTCGCAAGGGAATAAAAAACCTATAGGGTACTTCCCGTTGACCTAGAACCATGAAGCTTGCTTCTTGCTAAATTTCATGCTTTGCTGCAGGTAACACAAATAAAGGAAAAATCCGAAAACCGTAAATTTGTAGTTATTTACATAACAATTTTTTTTATTATTTTGCGATTATAACTTATATTGAATGCATTTGGTAACTGACTGCCACCTCCAGACAGACTACAGTTTTCTAATTGTAAGTTTGTCCCTCAATCCAGTTTATCTTTTCGTTAGATAATATAATATGTTCGGTGCTTATTAATTTTGTGCGCAATCCTCGCAATTTTTATTTCAATGGCTACAAACAATGATATTAAAATGCATGGAAGTACAGTTTCATACTAAATGACAGCAGAAAAACGGCCCGACATAAGAATACAGATTGACGCCAATGTTACAAATGCAAATTATTAGTTTACCATTTATAGTCATTCGATTTACAACTTTACGTCTAACTTCATAAAATAATAATTTATTGAGTTTCGTTGCAAATAGGTTTTTTTTTTACAAAATAATGGTATTGACAGCAGCGCCGTCGGTTAGACATACTGACAGCGCGAGCGATTGTCGATTTAGTCTTCTTTTTATCCTACTTTGATACGCCATTTTTTAAACACTGACTAGAAGTCCGTATTATTTATAGGTCAGTGGCTACAAATGAGTAAGTGGTCCATTTTATGTTAAGCGGTCACGGCCTCCCAACAGTAATACGACAACATTATAGAAAATCATGGCTTTATATTTATAATAATATTATGTTAAAATCTAGTGGGTTGAAAACGTTATCGCCGATTGTATGCAGAGCGCTTTTTGTGGCTTGGTACACAATCTCCTTGGAGGTTGAACAATTATCATAAATTATCATAAAGTAAAATAACTATTTATAATTAATAACCTTCTTGAGATACTTATAGTAGTAATAGAACTTTCTCGTATAGTTTTAACAGTTTGAGTAGTTCGTTAAAACAAAACTAAAAATAAAATCAGTTCACATAACGGGGCATTAAGGTACATGTATATAGGGTTGACACAGCGCGAGGTATAGGTACTTTAGGTATAACTCGTTCATATGCCGTAATAATTGCTAACCAGCATGCATGTCGCATACCAGTTTTCTACCATTCGTGGTAAAAAGCGGCAAGGTTTTTTCTGATGAATAATGAACGTATGTACTAGAGAGTCTATAGTATAAGCTACCCAGCTTGGCCGACGCGAGCCGAGCCGAACGACATCATCTTCGCTCATATTGTTGGAACATAAAGTTTATTTTTACTTGCATAAAACACTCCGCATCAGTAGATGCGGTTCGACCCTAATTAGACCCAAAATAAGCGAATGACTTTAAAATAGAACAAACGCACACATACGTAATTTAATTTCACTGAGCAAAGCGATAAAAAATAAAAATAGGCCATAAAATAAGTGAGTGAATTGAGGTGAGGCAAAATATGTAAGAGCCGGCGATCTAAATGAAAAGTATAAAATAATACTTATGATTATTGTAACCGCATAATCAACACTTACGAGTACAATGTTTGACTAACATGCAACAATATCTTAACATCTAACCTGTGCCGGTCGCTTTGTACTACGGGCCGCGAGTCAGACGAATCCGATTGATATTGAGGCAACTGCTGGATATAGCCACCGTACTAGTGTAATTACGAGTATTGCGATTGACTGAAGATAAAACCAGCCAAGTGCGAGTCGGACTCGCGCACCAAGGGTTTCGTACGAAATTAATAAGCACCGGACATATTTTGCTCTAACAAAAAGAAGAAACTACATAGATTGAAGGAAGGACAAACTTAACTTTGTCCTTGGAAAACTGTTGTCCGCAGTCAGTTTACCAAATGCAAACAGGTTTAGGGGAAGGTTGCGATGATTGGATCACTTAACTTTATATTTTCTAAAATTATAAAAAACCTTGCCAAAATTGGACCGACCCGATAATAAGCATACATAATTATGTGGGACTTTTTTGTATCGCCGACGTCCAAAACAAATTTGTGTGTCACTTATTGCCAAGAAACACAGCGCGATTGTAGTTTCGGTGGTGCCAGTCGGGTGACCCAAGGTCACTTTGTTCCATATTGGTGGATATCATGTGTAGTTTTTGAAATATTTAAATGGTCCAATCAAAGCCCTGGTCCAACGATCGCTACCTTCCCCTAAGCTTCCAATCGCATTGTTTTGTGATGTAACTACAAATTTACGGTTCTGCGATTTTTCTTTAATTTACTTGGTGAGACTTTGCATCATGCTTTATTTCATAGTTTTAGGTCAACGGGAGGTAAACTAAAGATAATTCTTTGATTCCCTTGCGTGTGTATGAAATATGCGGCAAAAGCATAAACTGCCGTATCTTTTGATTGCAAAGACTTAGAAGTTTGATTTTTCACAGCTTCAAAGGTCTGCTGCAGATCTATATATATCTATTTTATATTAATATCAATTGTCAGACAGATAGACAGAGGGAAAACGAACTGATCCTATAAGAGAGGCAAACGCAATCAAGGGAAAAATCTTATAAATGTAAAATACCCCTTCATTTACTCATGTCAAAAAGTCCAAATTTATGTGGTATGTTATATATATTTTTTTTATTTTTTATAACACATATACCTGTGTGTGTTATAATTATAGTCATAAGGAATTTCATTTTATCTGAGGGGCTAAGCGGCCTGAAAATGAATGAGTAAATATTAATTCCCGAATTACTTTATTATAAATTATAAAAAAATATAAGATCATGCTAGACTTAAGTGTGTGCATGCTAGACTTGAGTGTTTTCTGACAACTGAAAACTCAGATATATATTTTTTAATTAGTATAGCGTCGTAAATACTTTTTAATGATACATATTTTTAAATTGCTATTAAGTATAAATTTTCCTTTGCCAAGTTATTCATAGAGGCAACAATAGATCGAGTCATGAATATGCAACGTCTTTGTCAGCGGTTTAAGGCTTGTAAATAAATGGCCTGTTAAGAGGATATTTGACTAACACTACAACATTGTCCATTTTACCGTGACACCTTTTACTATCTTAATAGTGTCACGAGACGGTTCACCGGTTCACCGGCGTACTACGGAATTTGGCATATGATTATTCCATCACACAACGACTATATCCCAGGTTAGTTTGTTCAAGATTGTCTTGTTTGTGTTTATTAGGGAGATTGAAATTTTCTTAATTCATTAGGTACAGCTAAAATGTACAATCACCCAATTTAATTCATAGGCCACTGTAGAATGTTGTCACAATGTGTTATCGCTGGGATATTATGACATTTATTCAGAAGTCATTATGAGGTTTATCCTGAAAAGGTTCCACAGTGGCCTATGAATCAAATTGATTGACTGTATGTGATGACATAAATAACTGGAAACCAGTCCGCGAAATAAGCAAATAACTGTACATGTTTGAATCAGACTCGCCCACCGAGGGTTTCTATACCAGATCGCAGTATATTTGTATTGGGTAATGTACCAAACCTTGCTAATTCTAATATTACCTTTATACGGATTGGTGGAACATCTGGTTCGTTTTTTGATATAATTGTGATTAGGACTTTCTTATTTGCTTGAGAAACATTATTGAAAATGTTAAGACTAAACTTATCATTTTCTGTAATCCAACTGGGGGCTAAGTAATAATGGAAGTCACTTCGTAACCCTCCATAAGTCGTAGTCTGCGCTTGTTCGGTTTCCTTTTATAATACGAGATGATGGTGTATATTTTCATACGCGCAACACCAACGTTTCATTTCTCTGGTGGCGGCGCGTATATTGCAGCCGTATATTTTGTTTATCTCTTTAAGCCGTCAAAGCAGTGCAGTGCAATCTAAAAGTGCAATTACTGTTTTTTTTTCTAATGTAAAATCTGAAAGGTCGTTGACGAACATTATAAGCGTGTAGATACATTTTATGGTGTATGTGGCCAAAATTCAGTGAACGTTTTTGAATTATTTTGATTACGTAGATATTTCGGTGGCAGTAGGAAATACACTGCATTATGCCACAAGCCGTCAAGTTTAGAAGAACCACAGTTTTCAACATTTTCATCATTTTTAAAGAGACCTTTAAGATCATGGTTATCTGAATTTATTTACTGTAATTGTAATATAAGTTTGCTAGTTTGGTGGTTCGATCTATCGCCCCCGTCACTCGTTAAACGCTGATCGACGCTGACGCTGCCTTGCGTAAAAAGGATAGGCTAATAATTTAACCGCGTGTGCATGGTGGTAGCAATATTAGTTAAAAGTTCAATTGCTAAATCTCGACCGGAGGACATTAAAGTGTAAATAGTAGGTACTGCAGTTATGATGCGAAACAATAGAGAACTCCACGGCACATGCGACGTGTAGGACTGCAAAGGGTAGAAAGGAATGAAAACCGGCCAAATGCGAATGCGTTTTTCTATTGTTATACTGCAGGACATTCAAATGATTAAATTTAAATGATATGCAATGACAACACAAATAAAAATCTCGGATATCTGGCAGGAATCGTACCTGCAACCTTGGTATTTTATGCCAAGCTTTAAACAACCAAATCACAGACCCCGCTCTAGAGTTCCTTAATCTTCGATTTTAAGTGATCATCTACAGTAAATTGATAAAAACAATATACTTAAAATGTTTTTTTTATACACAAAAAGTGTCGTTTCTTCCTTTTTACAAT
Source organism: Ditula angustiorana (assembly GCA_963691745.1). NCBI lineage: Eukaryota > Metazoa > Arthropoda > Insecta > Lepidoptera > Tortricidae > Ditula > Ditula angustiorana. Next base: position 18,066,838 of record OY829472.1, read on the forward strand.
AGCCGCAGCATGTTTTGTAACCAATTTTTTTAAGGATTCAGACAAAAACGAATTCTTAGAGAGATTTATCGCGGCTTTTTCTACTAAGTCCTGACACCCTGGGTTGAGGGTTTACCACCCTAAGGCCATGGTGTAAAATAGGCTGGTGGTTTGTTTCTTCATCGACGTGGACTATGTTTACAGAGAGAGGTGACAATAAGTCAATAATTTTGACTTGGCATAATGGTATTCAAAGTGCAAGGCGGAGGGTCTGGCTCTAACTTGGTGGAAGACTTTCGTGGAAACCACTGGACTTTTCACGGATTCTATTTCTATGTCACCCTCACTATCAGCACCTGAAGATTCCTGACCATCGCCACTATCGTTATGTAATGCAGAATATCCGCACATTGTAGACGTTTTTTCCACATTACCTGAAATCAACATAATAAATTAGGAATGAGTATTAAAAAAGTTAATGCATAGTGTGACATATGAGGAACAATTGGAAAAACCAGATATAGAGGTTAATGCATGGCGTGACATATCTGGCACATTAAAAAAGAACTACGTATTCACATTTGATTATCGTTTAAACAAAAAACAATACTTACTGTTTATTTAAGCACAGTTTTACACATACACGACAATTTTTTTCTTCACTCTTTCTCCACAAGAACTATTTTTAAATGCACGACGAAAAAGTAAAAAACCTGTTATTCGCGGTGACCCCCAAGATTTGACTTACTCGCTTGGTCGTTGCAAGCACATTGTCATCTAGCGGAAATGTATATAACTACCGTATGGCAGGGACTTCCAAGTTTACCCTGGCAATCAACAGGTGTCGCTGTCTGTATAATATTTTTAAACTACGGACTATTCAATTGGTTGTGACAGATCTGTCCCCGAATGCACTGTAGGGTTAAAACACGAGTGTGGTCTCGCTGACGCTCGTTTCATGAAAGGATCACACGAGTGTTTTAAGGCCTCATTATATACAGTTGCATACATTACTTCATCTACACACATATCATAACTGCAAAAAACCGTAACAGCAAAAAACCAACAAACGAATGACAGCTAATGGCGGCCATGTATATTAAAAAGGTATTCTGTGATTCGATCTATCCGTCAAGACGAACGTTTTTTTTTTTTAAACCATAGACGAACGAATGAAATCCCTATTGTCATGTCACTCGAAATCAATTAAACGCACGACGCGTTTAAATTAAAAAAACATACTGAGTTGACTTTTCGTATCGATAACTGTTTTAATATCTGTGGATACTAGAATTGAGACCAACTTGAATTTTGACAGCTGTTCCAAATTTAAATTCATAACGTCACGAGCAGTCACGAGATATCGGTAATGTGATGACCAATAAAGAACAGATTTACCTACCACCACCGACAAGAAAATTCTTATAATAACATTGGTTGTAATAATGCTGGTCATTTCCTAGGGTTTTTGAACGCGTTATTGAGCCTTTATGATATGTGTGTAGATAAAAATAATTACTGCTAACAAAGTTTAATGTATTTGCTACAGGCATTAGAAAATATTTTTTATAACTGCTTTAGAAATCGGTTTTCCAGTTTTTTGTTTTCTATCATGGGAGGTTTTGTTACGTAGGTACTTACATAAATAATTAAACAGTAGTTTATATTTATTTAATATAGCTACCAGACAATAGATGGCGTTATTGATAACGAAATATGGGAAAATTGATTTTCTGTAGCTTGGTATAATTTAATATTGAAATATATGTATGTTTTTGAGCTCAGAATTTACTCTTCTTTCATTTGATATTCATGACGACATGATAGCCAAAAAATTTTTTTTGACCCCTTCTTTTTTGGATATAACATTCGTCATTTTCATTTTGTTCACAAAAAATATAGCCTATATCACCCAGACTACAATTACGAACCGATTGACACTTCATTCATTCAAAGCGGCTCAGTCGTTTAGGCACTACAGTGGAACATACGTAACAAACATACATACATAGGCTACATACTTAAATATTTGTGTTGTGATACGAAACCCTCGGTGTCAGAGTCCAATTCGTACCTACTTGTCTAGTTTTTTTATATGCAATAGGATGACAAACAAGCAAGTGGGTCACCTTGGTCAGTGATCACCACCGCCTATAGACACCCGCATCACAAAAGAGATTGCAGATGCGTTGCCAACCCAGAGAGCTAAGATGGAATACCTCTTGTGCCAGTAATTACACCGGCTGTCTTGCTCTCCACGCCGGAACACAACGGTACAAGCACTGCTGTTCAGCGGCAGGATTAACGAGCAAGATGGTGATAGCGATCCGGACGGACCTTGCACGGTCCTACCACCCGCAAACCCGTTTTGTTTTTGCCAGAGTAACTCCTAGAATTAATAGAGAAAATACTCGCACGAATCGGATATTAATTATCCGATTCTCGGATAGAATTCGCCCGAAAAATTGGTGTCTTGACTATTGTCGTTTTGAATTTTGTATCATTTTGATCAGTAATGATAAATTTTATAAAGTTCCGTAACTTTTTGGGGGAAGACATACATTTTAAGCATTTAATTGAAGCATGACTAACGATTTATATAAAAAAAAAAATCTTGACTGTAGTACAATTAAATTAAAAATGTTGTAAAAACAAGCTGATTTTAAAGTCAAGACTAGAAGCTCAAATGTGTTTTAAGTACACTGCTGCACTTGAGCACGATTTAACTTTATGAGTTTAAAACCGCCAACAAATAAAAAGAATTAGGTACATCATTCCAATTCAGGTGAAAACGAGCATCGATTAAATCTAATAGCCAGGGTTCCCACCCATTTATATCAGAAAATATTACTTGTTCCATGGTACTATACAATGCAAATATGCTTTATTAAATATCACGTAAGCAAATTATTCAGGATTACAAGCAAGTAATATAGGTCTCTAAAAGGCGGTCTTGTTGCTTGAGAGTGATCTCTTTCAGACACCCTTTAGATTAATGAATGAATGAATTAAACAATTAACTAAAGCTAAAATGACAGGATAATAGGCGGCGCACAAATCAGATAGTAAACTAGAAAATACAAATGAAATAATATATGTACAGCACAACAACAAGAAATAAAAATAATACATACAGTTTGACTTTTTGACAAGATAATATTTTTACGTCTCTCGCTATATTGCATTATTAATTGTTATGTATAAACCGATATCTATTCTTAACTTTACTTACAGGAAATTACCAATGGCTCTGGGATAGCAAATGATAATACCTATTTTGATCAATAATGTTTACATGCTACAAGAATACCGGTTGCACATAACATTGTCTTAGTTAGTCAGGCGTAAAACAAGACGATAGCACTAACTCTCTTCTTTAGCACAAAATTTAGTGCTAGTCGTGAATCAAGTTTCGGATGTTATTTACGGCTTCTACGTGACATCGTAAACAACGGATGATGTGTCCTAAATTTATGTATGTTATCCATATCACCAAATTTGTGTGGTTATATTTCTTAAGACACCAGAAGAGTAACAGAGTTAATCTTTATTGCAAAGACTATTACATGACTATAGAATAAATTGCTTTCATTGTTAAAAATGCTGACTGAATGACTTGAAAAGAAAAAAAACTTTTAATTAACAATTACGAGTATTAATTTGTACATTATGGTTTTTAAATCATTAAACCGAATAAACTTTACAGGTGAAAAAATATCTAAAAAGAGTTACTTATAGAAGCCTTCTTATTTAAAAATGTTCGTTTGAGCAAAGTGGACACAACCTTTAAATACTTTATCTACACATATATCATAAATGCTCTATAATGCGTTCCGAAACCGTAGGCAATGACCAGCATTATAACAACCAATATTATTTTAAGAATTATTCTAATTTGTTACTATATTTGTTCAAATTCATCTTTTATTACACTATTTTAATGTGTACAGTCTATAGATATTTAATAGGTACCTAGCACTAGGAGCTAGTAGTAATGCAGGTCATTGCCCTATGGCTTCTGAACCCATCATAGAGTACTTATGATATGTGTGTAGATAAAGTAATGTATGCAACTGTACATAATTAGGTCTTAAAACACTCGTGTGATCCTATTATGAAACTCGCTGACGCTCGTTTCATAAAACCACACTCGTGTTTTAAGATCCCTCATTATGCAACAGTTGCATAAAATACTATTATCTACACATATATCATAAATGCTCTATAATGCGTTATACGAATATATTATTATGATTTTTTTATAATTTGTTTCTATATTTGTTCAAATTCGTTTTATATTACATTGTTTTAATGTGTACAGTCCATAGATATTTAATAAGCACCTCGCACTAGTAGCTAGTAGCAATGCAGGTCATTGCCAGGGCTTCCGAACCCATCATTCATTATTAATAATGAATAATGTATTGTGTTAGTTAATAATAACTTGAAAACATTGACTTGTAACGAATGTTATCAATAAATTTTTCATTTTCATTTTCATTTTCATCATAGAGTACTTATGATATGTGTGTAGATAAAGTAATGTATGCAACTGTTCATAATTAGGTCTTAAAACAATCGTGTGATCCTATTATGAAACTCGCTGACGCTCGTTTCATAAAACCACACTCGTGTTTTAAGACCCCTCATTATGCAACAGTTGCATAAAATACTATTAAAACAGAACTTAAAATTTTATAAGGTGTTGCTAGCGGAGAAATCAATCACGCTGTTTCGAGTACAGAGGGTGCCAAAGAAATAGACATATACACACTTAAGTATACATTCGAAAAACATAAATTATCCTTTCAAGCCAGCAGTAAAAATAAACCTTCATATTATAATTTATTTATCCACATTTAATTTGAACTTTAACGACATAAAGCTTAGACAAATAATGTTCTGATAGCCATTTTCCTTAGCAGTTCCAGTAATACAAATATCGTCAAAGCTTTCGTTTGTCAGTTAATCACCAGTGGTAATCGTAACATTTGCTGTCGAATAACTTCGTAGTTTCCTTATTTACCGATATCATAAGAGTTGAGTAGGCTCTCGAATTAATATACAATTTGTTGCCATGTTAAATAAATAATAAACAAAAAGTAGGCGTAACACAAAACAAAGTAGATTATGGCAAAGTAAAAGATATTATCTTCCAAACATATTTCCTGATACTTCTCTGACTTCATGGTTTTTTATTATAAAGCTACAAATCAACGCCTTTTTTAAGTGCGATAACTTAATGTCTGCCAAATAGTTCCTTACTCAGCTAAGTATAATCAGATGTATCATTAACAACGTATATAAGCAGGGGCTTATCTTCGTAAACACGCAGGTCTGCATAGGGCCAAGGCTAAGCGTGGAAAGAGAAATATCTTTCTATGCATGCTACCCATATTTAATTAACAAGATGAAATCATTCATTCATCTTATATGAATCAATTTACTAACACACAACAAGTAGCTGGTCGGAGAGAAACCAACCTATTTTTGATAAGAACATAATATTTTATAATATTCCGTATGAAATAGAAAACTGGCCTTAGATGTCCTGTAGGTAGGTGTTAAGGCAGAGCAGGGTAAGTTTTTGAAGCTTCGGAGCTTCCAACGGGGTTCAGTCTTCAACGGTGGTCTGATTGGAGGCAAAAAGAGATACGTAAAGGCTGAAGAAATTAGGTTTCAAGTAAGGAGTAATACTTAACGATTGCTTGAGTCAAACATCCAATCCTCTTTATACCGTCTAGGACAGTGATATCTAGACAAAACTTAGCTTAGCATTAACATCACATTATGTACAGTCAAGGAAATCCAAACACATACCACAGTAGAATCTAAATAGTCGAAGAGACATACGCATGACATTAGTATGACATAGCGTGGCGTTTAACGTGTCGCGTCATTCGACAGGGTTGTAAGGTGGTACGTGAATGTATTTTCCCTACTGTTCAGTAAATAAGAAAGAATGTACTACACAGTACAAGCAAAGTGGCGGGCTGGCAGCCCTTTATATATAAATTAACAAAATAATGTTTGTATAATCCAGTTATAATACCATTAGTTTATTAAATTGCGCCTCGAGCATGCAAAATTTTACAGAGGAATGAAAAGAAAATATTTTTTTTTTAATTTATAATGTAGTTTTTTTTTTCTCAAGGGGCCAGTTAGTGGAGGTTCAAGATGTAACAAAGCAACAAAATACATTTACTAAAATATTATTTTCTTTTTAGTACCGTGAAGTGCATTTTGACGTTACTTTGTATTTAAACGTCGTTCATTTAACTTACAGGATTTCTGTAAAGACGTAAATTCATTTACTTACCCTTTGATCCTCAACACACTCATTACAGTTGAAGTTCGAAGAATCCTGACATTATCATCATTCTATTACCAAGCTGTTTTTGTTAATTTTAAGTTTAGAAACTCATTTGGAGTTTCTATTTGCAAAAGGCTAAGAGCAGGCTAAGGCATTTTAAAATTTTAAAATATACATCTTCTCTATAATTTTCTTATTTTTTTATGTTAAAAAAGAGAATTGAATTAGCAATTTTAAAAGAACCTGAAAAAACACAGTCTTCTAATGTCGGTCGATTTGTAAAGTTTATCTACCCTTTCCTAAATAAGCTTGGATATTCAAATAAATAGCCACGTTGAAAAGTATTTCATTTTCACTTCGCTAATCTTCTTACTATTGAATTGGCACACAGTCATGAACATTATCAAGTATAAAAAAATTATTTCCGTCAAGAAAAGAGGACTCTATATTTGTACATATTTTTAATAATAAATATAACCTGACTGATACTGAAGAAGTATTTTATGCTTTGTGGTGATTAATTCGACGGCAACAACGTACAAGGGGCAAACTGCCTATCTGCGTTTTCTCAAAAACTACAATTAACTTGAGTAATGTGATATTAAATATAGATATAAAGTATAAATATAATCATACGCGTAAAGTTTCAGATTATTATCTTCATGGAGTAAAAAGTTATGAAGACTTTTACCGTTATTTTGCTCTCCTGTAAAAGTTGTGATTTTTCAGTTAGCATCATATACGTTGTTGCCGTCGAATTGTCCAGGTCACTTGCAAAGCCATCCTCGAAAAAACTAAAGGCCCCAACTGCTACGGCTGTGGCGGGTGGTACCCCGATAGTTTTACCAAGACGCATGACATGGAGCCAGTTGCCCAACTCCACTCCAGAGAGTATTGCTTAGTTGTTGCTATTTGTCTTTTGGAAAGGCATTAATTACTAGTTAGTCTGCTAAGTTCCTCAGAAATGTCTAGGTATTTTGAAGTTTGATTTTTTATTGTGATGAAAACGCCGTGTTCGTTGGAAGACGCTTGCTAAATGACCAACTACGCAGCAACTTTAATTTTGTCAAAGCCATAGCAGGCATAGTTGAAGAACGATAACTTTTATTTCCCGAAAGCGAGCGCATATTTATGGTCGAGAAAAGCTTGAAAGCTTATTGTCTTTATAATTCATCATCATCATCATCATTTCAGCCGAAAGACGTCCACTGCTGGACATAGGCCTCTCCCAAGGATCGCCACAACGACCAGTCTTGTGCTGCTTGCATCCAGCGGGTTCCCGCATTGATCACCAGGTCATCGGTCCACGTCATCGGTCTTTATAATTACATCCAGCTATTGTGGAGCTCCTAGCAGTATTAAGGTTTCGCTTTTTATGCAAAAACTAAGTCACACTAAATGGCTATGATGTATTTAGGGAAATATTTTAAAGTTAAAGGAAATTGCAGATAATTAATTGGTGACGAAGTTTAGGTTCTCTAATACCGAGACCAAATTAATTCTCCTGCAACAATACTGTGTAAAGAAACAAACATCAGGTTTTTATTAATTCTGATTAAACTATGGGGTTGCTAGCTCAGTTATATGTATCCAGTAAGAAATTAAAAAATCTTTTATTGCAACCCAAATTAAAGAAATTAAGTAGGCCAACCTCGTGAGCAATGTGTCACAAAAATAAGCTTGATTCACAGTAACTCGTTTGTAAGCGTCATTTTTTATCTCTTAATCTCGTTTCGCGCCTTAGTTTGTTTCTATTTAGGTGGACCTATTCGCACAGGCAGCGTTTGTAAATATTTTTTTAACTTTTAATGAACCTTTTAGTTATAAATCTCGGGCAATCATTGAATAGATGACGCACTTTATAAAAATTTCATAAAATATAATATATATGAACGTACATTAAATAATCAATTTGAATAATAATAAAAATGTTGGCTAAAAAGCATTTTTCCCGAACGATTCTATCTCATCTGAATGCGGGAGTCGGAACGGGTTGAAGGGCCCTTGGGACCCCGAGCAGCAGCGGCGCGGTTATAACGTAGCCTTCATACGTTAGCTACGAAGAATGTCGACAACGGTTTTGGTGAATTCTGCGAACGTCTTTAAACGTAAAATGTTCGTTTATATCCTGATACAACTTGAACTCGCACAAAAAGTACACGTTAAAGCACACGGTCTCCTTAACAAAATCTAAGCAGTACACAGTACGGCAGTGAACAATTTATTTAAATTCCATATTGCAACTTTAAAAAGTCATACTGTCTTTGTTTTTAAATTCAGTAACATTACATCTTTTTCTTACAATCGAGTAACGTACACAAGGAAAAGTTACTTTGTGAGACGCTCACAAGACGCGGGATTTTTCCTTAAATTATTGTTAGCGCAGGGGATTACAGGCAAAATTACAACGTACCTACATGGCTATCTTTTGTATAACCTTGTGATTTACAGTGTCGTATTTCTGACGGCGAAATTGAAAATCGTTCACGGCTGGTCTCGGGGGGAACACGAAGTTATTGACACAGTTCAATTCGTTATAATGTCAAGCGAATATATTTAAAGAGGATCGACTTCGATCGAAATCGAATCGACCTTCGCATTTTGTGCATAACTTTTAATGTAACATCTCGAATAATACTGTGTTGTGTTATATGTAAAAATATTTGTATGGATAAAAAACTATGTGATATTTATGAAGCGCACGCAGTCTTAAGACGCCAGTGTACATATCAGAGCGGCCCCATCGTTTATTTTTCGATAAATTAGCGTTGTCGGCGCGAATGTTTCGTTGCGTGGCGTCGCAAGACTGATGGTGGTTCGGTAATCGATTTATCTTCGTTTACACGACGATACGCGGAAATCTCTATTAATTGTTAGAAGCAAACTAACGCTTTTCAAAGCGCTTTGAATAATCTGTTTACGGCTCGTGCGGGTCGTGTAGAATAATCACGTGTACTTTTACACTTATCAAAGGCAGCCAAATTAGACTAGGTATTAATTTAATAAACGAAGGCCACGTCCATTTGCAAATTAACAATTTTATTCAATGCCAACAAAACATACCTCTACGTCTACATATCCCTGAATCCGGCCGTATCTAAATTACCTCGGATACCTTAATACGTGAAAGATATTTATACATAACGGTAACAATGAAAAACGAGTTGCTCGCCCGCGGAAAGCCGGAGCGATTGTCGGCATCACTTTTTCCTCATAACACGAAATGAGGCCCATTTATCGTGACAATGAATAACACAACGGCGTATATATTCATAATTATTCTTATCTCACCGATGAACACTTTGTTTTTTGCAAACACTACATATAATGAGCGATTTCCATTAGGCGACTCGACGACATCGAATCTAAAATCACCTTTTACTTAACTAAAAAATCGTACCGAAACGCAATAATAATAAAAATATATTACATTAGAGATTTTTTTCGAGGACTGCAATATTCTAGACATTACTTTTTTACTAATTATGTTTTCTAACGTTTCGCTAGATTAACGTTAACGTTTTAGTCCCGTTTTTGAGTTTAAAGTAATGCGCGCGTGTATGTGTAAACGGCTTGTGATTGTCAACGTGGCCGACAAAAAGCAGGTTTTCTCTCTCTAGGCGTTCCTCTATTATGTTATATGTATAAAGTATCATTAGGTCTACTAACCGGTATTTTTAACAATTATGTCACATGCTTTCATTACCTATTTTGATACCTCTACGCGATTTGCACTAAATAGGATTTTAAGTTTTAGCTCTTGTAGTGTGTAATAAATATTGATAGACAACAAATGTAGAAAAATATAAAGGTCACTTGCGCATTTAATGTTTAGTCGAGTCAAGGTCTAGTAAGGACCACCGTCCTTACTCATGAGCTCTTAAGGCAGTGAGCCTTCGATGACTGCTCGATTTTTAATTTCGTAAAACAACAAACTCATGGGTAAACAAAAACACTTGAATCAGTAAAATAACTAACGATAAGAGCAGTTTGTTCCGCCAGAATACATCTCAGTTAGATTACCCACCTTAAACTTCACGGTTTTTAAATATCCATTACTTCGACTTAAAAATTCGTCGTACCACAGGATTTTCCTTACGAATTTCAAAGCTTTATCCATTTTTAGAGTTCCGTAGGCAACGGGGAATAAAAATCGGAACCTTTAAATTTCATCCCGTCCATTTGTCCGTATATAACAGTTATTTTAGGAGCTTCTGGATGAAATTGGAAAAGTCGATGTTTTCTATACACCATTATACAATGACATACAAAAATGTAAAAACAAAATGTTAAGGGTGACTAAGGGATGAAAAAAAACTGTTTCGATCAATAGTTAGTGGTCGGTATCCTCCTCTAGCTATTAAAATAAGCGATGAATAATTCTAAAAAATAAAGTAGTGGAGCGTTTCAGTAGAACAAACATTTTTTTGCGCTTTCTAAAATAAACTTTGTGTGAATTCCATTATGGCATTTAACGGAACTCTGAACTTCTGCGTGTCCGACACGCGCTTGATCGGTTTTTTGTAGTATTATTCGGCAAGATATTATTCTTTGTGCGTAGTCTCTTGACAGCAGAGTTCACTCACGTGTCACGTGAAAGGGAAAGAATTCGTTATTATCAATACATCGCGGACAGTTAGACTTGGCGTTTCCGGTGAACTTTGCTATAGAAAAAACGAAATAGCACTAACCAGTAATTGATGAGATTGCTTCCTCACGTTCTGCTAGCACAATGCCAACGAGTAAATACGTATTACTTATATGCGTATGGTTAGTTACTGATTTAAAGTGTTTCTTGTATTTTGGTTAATGATCCTAAACCAATTTATTGTTTCTCTTTATCCTGATTGTTGAATGGTAGAGAATACTTTAAAACATTAAATCCGCCATTTGTACAGTCGTGCAGTATAACAAGATAAGGAAATCACTCAGAGGATTACGGCGTTGGCTAGCAGCCCCGTTATTCTCTAAACACATCAACACGTCGAGGTATCACTCTGTCTCACTCGCTCGTGCTAGCGCGCAAGACTGGGCGCTGCCCTGGCGTCGAGCTCAATGCTGATGCGCTTCGAGAATCACCTCCAGAAGAGCTAAGTGGCGACATACCCGCAGCTATTCAAGTTTGAGCGATATGCACCCCTGAGTTCTGTTACACCTGGGTGCCTGCGATGTGGTTACAATATGGGGCATTCGATTTTAAAATATAAAACATAATTCCTCGACAACTAGATAACAATTGAAAAAAATATTATACCAAAAAAATATCATTAACGTTTATGTACTCAGACTAATGAAACAACTTTTTAATAGTAAATCAATTTTTTAACAGAAATATTGAGCTTGGAGTGGCTACTGCGCTATCCAGTTTTATGTTTTATGTGCCTACTGCTGTTTCAACATTCAACTACGTCAAGGACATGTTGTTTACACAACCTAGGCAATACTAGTATTACGCCAAGAACAATTATGTTTGATAGTGTACGTACGAGGTAGCTGCCAGTTCCAATGATATGAAAGAAAAGTCATGTACACGTATATGTTTTACTGTATTTCCCCGATGACCCCAGGAAATTGGCTTCTCAGGTTTTTTTTGAAGTACTTACGAAAATAACCTTAAAATCCAATTTTGCAGAAACATGCACAATTGTAATATCTTTCGAATAAGAGATCGATGGTTAGAAGAGAAGAGGTTATCAAGGTTAGATGAAGTCGAAGCCGAATGTCTATAGGTAATTAAACTTACCAGTGAGAGGATGTTCAAGACTTAGTTCTTTAAAAGCTAAAAAGGCTGAGTAATGACTAATTATGTTTATCAAAATAATTTGCAACTGCTTGGACTCTTGAAAGTTTTTTGGAAGGGCGGGAAAACATTCCGGACATAATCGTCAACTAGATAATGACTGAGTCGTCACGCTCTTGAGTTCGACTTTTGATGGCTGCCAACAGTTTATGATCGTAATCAAAACCACCAAAGTCTTTAATCAGTAGAAGAGATATTTCGTCGCAGGTAAGGTTAAACTACGAGATCAGGTCATGTTGAAAGCGAAACCAATGTAGGGTGTTTTTGTTTACTAGTAAGTCTTTTGTCAGACTACGGGCCAGATAATTTCACCTCTTCTGCAATAATGATCTAGGACCAAATTTGCCGTTAAAACTGTACCCGTTTCAGATCTTTGAATAACTGATAGCTTGGAACAGCTAGAGGAGGTAACTGATAATTAGATTGAAGAAGAGAAGCCGAAGCCAGAAGAGGAGATTCTGCAACAACTCCTGATGTAGGATTTTGTAAAGAAAGGAAGGTGAATCACAGCCAGATGAAAGGTTTGAGCTTCAAATTGTAAGGAAAAAGTCGTAAATTTGGACTGGTGCGATGATAAGGAGACTTCGTTCGATTCGATGTCAATACGTTCTAACCTGTAATAGCATTGGTTTAGATAAGAATCAATTAATCATAAATATTAAAATCATGCTGTGGTCATTTTTTAAGTTAAATTAAGGCAAGTAAGCTAAGCAAAGAATCTGTTTTTTTTTAAATATAGCCGTATTTGCTTATTCTGATTTTCACATCATATTCAAGTTCAGACTTGTTCAAGAATTCAAATTTGATGGGTCTGGCAATTATAAAAGTGAGGGGGCGAATGTATGGGGAAGTCAATAGAAGTAAAAGAAAGAGAAAAAGTGAAGGGGATAGATTAGGGAGCAAAATACCAACAATTGGAGTTCAATCAAGAGACAGAGAGAGCAGAGAGAGAGAGAACCATAAAAAATATTGATAAAAAGGGAAAAGTTTTAAACAGAAACTTATTTTCATTAATTAACAGGGTGATGATTTAGGGATGATGAGCGAGGAGATCAGGGAATAAGTACATAGTCAGGAGAGTACGGAGACCAGGTAACGCAGCGGTCGCAGACACGAAGACTGGAAAATAAGACGGTAAAACGCACGAATACCAGGTATAGCTGAAGATCATGGAGAATCAGCTTCCAACTCGGAAGCAATAGAAGACTGCCTTTTTGCTTGGCTAAATTTATAACTCAGATCGAACAGATTAAAGTTGTAGGAGTTTTTGTATAAACGGCCTAAAAAACAGAAACTGCGTTATTTTGAAGGTTAGGCATGTTGGGAATGATTGCTATAGCAGTTTTATCAACAAGACTGTCACTTTTTGTCAAGAATCTACCGATTCGCAGTACGAGTATTAAGAAGAGAAGAAGATATTAAAAACAGAGCGCCAAAACAAAACATAAAAAGTGTGCAACTTGGTGGGAGATTTCTATGAAGAACAGAAGTTAAAGAAAATTACTTTTTAAAATGAAAGGGCTCAGAGTCCGCGAAAAAAAAGTAAGACGAAATATGATGTCCAAAGCGACTGCGGAATATTATAATGATTTAAATAATTTAAATATATTTAAGACATTGTTTAAAAATTACAAGGCATGGCGATCAAAGATTTTCAAAATTCGATCCTAAAAATTACAAAATGTTTTGAAGTAAACGGATCACTCACATGTTTAAAGCCGAGTTTCGGACCAGTCCGTGGTCCTTAATCATGAGCCCCTGCGGCCAAAACTTGAAAATGAAATGACTCTATTTTAATACGTTTGAATCTCACGATAGTTGTAGGTTAAAAATGGTTTGTTAGATGATTTCCCCGAATGCATATTTTACACGTAGCATTTTTCCGCGTCTTGTTTGTTACCAATCGCATTATAAATGTATAGTTTATTATATCATTTCTTAACTTTTCTAGTCGCATTTTGCTGCGATTGTATTTTTTGGTAGGACTTATTTTTAAGCATGTTTATAAGTATCATGATTTACTATAAGTAAATTTCGGGCATCTAACGAATCGCTTAAATTAAGTGTTTACTGCAGACGAAGTTGCGGGCATTAAATAGTGGAATCTTTCACATTCTTATATATTTATATATATTATAATCAAATTCATTTCAAAATATTAGATGTTTTTCACTATAGAATGTTCCATTAAGAATAAAGAAGGTTCTCGCTTAAATATAAAAACGGCGTGTCACATTTTCATGGAAAAAGGAACACTGTCCTGCCTCCCAGACACCACCAAAATTTTATTCGTACGCGGGTGACAAATGAAAGACAATGCCTTTATCACGCGCGAATTCACTGATCTGTCGTCCACACGTTTTTGAGATGTCTGTTCACTTCGTTTTTTGAATCTACAAAAATCCCCTTTACTTTGGCTTACCACGTCTACAAATAAACCTACGCAGACTCATAATAAATCCATTATTAATATGTTGTGTTTTGGTCACTTACAAAGCCTAAAGCAACAAAGAAGTTAATAATCGGTGGTTGGCTTTTTTACACTATCTTACTCGCCTATTTACTGAAAACTTTCCACACTTTTACTTTATTTTTAACTGTATAGTACTTAGCTCTGTACAGTGGCCTCGCGTTGAACACGTAACATTTATTATATGGATCGACCGAAAACATTTATATTTGATGCCGATATGATGCCAGCAGTGCTAGTCATGACTCAAAGACTATACTGAAGAACTAAAACCCAATTTAGGGTGCATGTAAGCGAGTTTTAACAGTCCGCAAGTTATCATGTACAATCCATCTTCTGTTTTACCCAGCAACGTTCTAGATGGCGCTGAAAGATAGAAATGCATTTCATTGATTACTTTTTTGTTTATTACTCGCGAATGCCTAACAACCTATGAATGCGTACCTACAAGTAAACCTATATTATCTTGTTATCAACGTCTCCTCAGAGGTGGGCAACATGCTTGTGTTTCATTTGATATTGCAGGTGTTCATAACCGTGCGTTTAACTAGTTGTACCTGTTCATAAGCCAACTGAGCATTAAGCGTCATGTTGAGCTGCAAAATGTAGAAATCTTCGAAATAATGCATTAATACCGAGCATCTCGCGCAGTGTATTGTAGTAAATTAATAAATAAATCTGCAAAATGTTGCTTGGAAAAAACATTAATAAGGTATTAAAGGCCCAGACAAAACTAAACTCTAATTAATTTCAGGTCACAGATGTTTACGTTGGGTTCAGTCACCTAGCACGAATCTTCTCGATACGGGTTTAACTCGATACGTAACTCAGTGCGTCTCTTTCCAGCTGAACGAGTTAGAAAAAGAAGTACCGAGTAACGTAGCGAGTTAACATGTATCAAGAAGATTTGTGCTAGGTGCACTGACTCATGAGATAAACAATTGGTAACTCCAAGACTTACGAGTATCGCCTTATCCGCAGTCACTTAAATTTATTTTTATGTATTTCCTCTCAGCAATTGGTGAAGGTAAACTGACTGTTTACTGAAATATAAAGTGGTACAGTAATATGCTTTGAAATATAAATAGGTACAGTAATATGTTTTGAAATATAAAATTGAACTGAAAACAACCAAACAAGAAACAATGAGCTTGTCAATCCCGGGGCGAATTGATCAATCACTGTCGACGCAATTTGCTCTATATTCGTTTAAGAATGTTTTCATATCGCTCTTATAGCTTATATTACAACACGAACATATTATTATATACATTATTGAAGATAACTTTCTCAAAGATGTCTTAAGGAAATGTACATATCAGGCCACATTGTATTATCGAGTCTTTGTGTGTACCTATTTAAAAAAATGCTTCAGCTTCAATTAATAATAGGTATATAAATGTGGTATCTTTGTTGGTATAGTTAATAGTCCTCTTTCACGACACTCAAATTTTCAAAATCGTGGCCGTGTTGTCGAATTCACAGGTATGCTCTTTTTTGCAATGCAAAACAAAATTAATTTAATCCATTTTTAGGGTGCCGTACTCAATATGCAATCCTTTAGAGCTGTAAGAAAATAAAACTTCTAAGTCAAGATAATATAAAGATACGACCGTTTATGTTGCATATTTTGAGGAGTGCAAGGGAATTATATACTAATAAAACATATACGATTGGTACTTCCCGTAAACCTATAATCATGAAATTTGGCAAGAAGTAATGTCCTTTAGCACAATTAAAGGGAAAAGTCCGAAAACCGTAAATATGTAGATCCACCGCAAAAAATATATGTCTCCAACATACGGACTTCAGGCAAGACCAGAAGCTGTACTCGAAGTTGATACAGTTTTAATAAAAAAAAATGTTAAACGTTAGGTAAGTATAGCTAATAAACGTTATACCATACTTACCTATAGGTCAAAACGTTTGTGAATTATTAAATTGTACCTGTCTAAGGAAACGAACATATCACACGAATTACTTTGCCTCAGTTTTGTTCTAGCTCTGCACAGTATTCTTCGAAAAAATCGAATTAAAAACCCAACGATAATTTTAAATTTGACTCTTTCATATTAGTCACAAAAAATAACGTCGCTGAAAATGTAACACAGAAGTTTACTGTTCTTTATATATTACAGTTATGTTATTAATTTTAACAATAATAATACTTGGTTAAGTTTTCATGCGGTGTCATCCATAACTTTTTTTAAAATAAGTCCTAAGCATTTGTCAAAAATATTCATGAAATGTTTTGGTTGGAATACTATAATGTATGATAACATGCGTCAATATGGTATCGATATCGCATAATATAACATATACGTCATTGTGTTACAAATGGTTTTAGTCTGACAGTCGGCATCCATAATTAATTTGGTTAGTAGGCGAAAACATACGCAGCCTGCGGTTAAGAATAATTTTATCATCCGATCCGTTTCTATGTGTGCATGACAAGGAAAATCGATAGGATCGTCGTTAATCTATTGGAACAATATAATTCTCCATCAATTTAAGCCTAGGACAGATATCGTTTTCTCTTGATTATTCATAGATTATTCTTAATAAACAAAAAAACGTTTTTTACCAAGTTTGTATTACTGGCAATATGTATAAATCACTATCCACCATCTGGTTGGCAACAGGTCGGACATTAACTTGAATTTTAATAAGCGAACTTCCTAATATTTGTTTGCGTGGTCTTAAACTTACCAGTCAGCTCTTTCTGAAACTGCGCAGTTTAGTAGCCATGTGTAAATATGTAGAAACAATCGTTCAATAATCGTAATCAACTACGAAGATATGTTTAAACTTTATTATCTTATTCCATTGCAATAAGGTGGAACAAACCGTACAAAAACAACTCTTACAAAATAGTATTGAACTAATTGAACCGCACAAGTAAACAAAAGATAAATTTCCAACAAGCGGTGCTATCCTATTAACGATATCTTCCAGACAACCTTTGAAAAACGATAAAACACAGGCAATGTTTAAGCTGTACCTACAATTTTAAGCGATTCAACCACACCAACAACAAAAAATAGACATATTATCATTAGTTACATAAATGCATTCGTAAATAGGAATGCAATAAATTAACCCAAAACCTATTAAGCAAACGTAATGGTATTAAGCAGTAGGTATAGTCGACCAAGATATTGCTTGACCACTTTTCGACCGTATTACAGAGATTTAAGGTTTTTAAAAGTGGTCAAGCAATTACTCGTCAACTATACATCAGCGATTGCCAAAATGTTAGAAAGTGCCTATATGTTAGCTACATCCATACAAAAATTTGCCTTGGGCGCTTGTATCGGCTCTTTACGGTAAAGAATGACAACTTTCCTTGTAATGGCAGTTTTCATTTTTGCAAGCAAACCTTTTACATTTTCGGTAAAAGTGGCTATCCTTAATAATACATTTATGACTTACCTTTCTTGAAGCTACCCACATCCATCTGTCATTTACGAAAATCGCTTGAAAATCTTTGCTTTTTACAACAGTGTGACCTTCTTTAAAGCAAAATGGACAAACCTTTTTGGTGGGCACCGAATACTCTATGATGGCGGGATAGCTGGCAGGTTTGAAATCTGCAGACGTTACAGCTGCTCAGTTAAAATTATATGTAATGACAATGGTAATGACAAACAAAAAGAAAAATGTTGGCACGAAATGAACGATGAATAAGTTAAGAACGGCAGAGGTTGCAGATTCAAGTCAAGCCGCACTCATGATTTTTCTTTGCGTTTTTATACGAGTAAGTATGTGGAGTAATTTAGCATTATGGTCAAGTTGCGTGGTGGATTCATTAGAGCTGGCATCGAATATCTACGAAATTAATGTCATTTTCAATATTTTCATACATTTTTGGTGCCAGCTCTTACAATTCGACCTATTCTTATAGTCATTCTACATATTGATCATTTTGCGTAGATATAAAAGTTTAAAAGTATTGGAGGCTGTATAGCTCCGGTAATCTTATTACATACTGTACTATATTTGAAATAGTCAAATAGTCGTTATAGTAACGGATATTGTTTATTATTGTATTACTGATGGTAACTGTCCATGTAAAGATGTGTGCTTAATTTTACTCTAAAATATACATTATAAAAGGTTACAACTGTGTGATAATTCTGCTCAAATTCCATTTGGTTATGGGCCCAGGAGTCCAAAGTCATAAGAATAACCTTAGAAAAATATTAGAGTAGAAAGTGAAAAGTGGTTGTCAAACTTGGGAAAATTTTCTTCGTAACATTATGTCCGACGAGAATAGTTCGACCGGCATAAGCGGCATAAGAAAATTGAGAGGTTCGTCTGATTACCCAAATTGGAAATTCTTGGTGAGGAATTACTTGGAAAATAAAAACTGGTGGGATGTAATTTCTAAGAAGGATGTGCAGGATGTTGACGCTGATAGAAAAGCACGAACAACGATTTGTTTGTTGTTGGAACCGGAGTGCTTTACTCATGTCTACAATGCAAAATCTGCCAAAGAAGTCTGGGATAGTTTGCAGAACGCTTACGAAGACAAAGGTTGGGGGCGACGAATTTCTATTCAACGAGAGCTTTTTAATAGTAAATTAGAAAACTTTGATTCTATTGAAAGCTACATCTCGAGAGTTACATTCCTAGCACAGCAGCTGGCCGATATTGATGCGTCAATCTCAAATGACTGGATCATATCGATTTTGCTCGGTGGACTGACCCCTGAGTACGGCCCTTTAATCATGGCTGTAGATAACAGTGGCACAGAAATCACGTTGGAGCAAATAAAGACCAAATTACTGCAAGAAGGAAGTAGACAGAGCAAGGTAAACACAAACCACGAACAAGCCCTATTTACAAGAAAAGCACAAAACAATGCCAGATCTAACTCTAAAACTAACGATCGCAAGCAGAAGTTTGTCTACAAGTGCTACAAGTGCCACCAGAAAGGACACAAAGCGTCTGAATGCCAAGAGCGGAGCAAAACCGCGAATGTCTGCCTGAATGCTAAGGAGGCGATTAATAAAGACAAGTGGTATTTAGACAGTGGATGCTCAAATCACATGACCCATGATAGGAGCAGGTTGTTGTCCTACAAACCAGAGAACGGCAACATGAAAATTTCAGTAGCGAATGGTGAAAAGCTACGAGTGCAAGGACGAGGGAACGCTGAACCTCAAGTCAGCGAAAACGAAAAACTATTTTTGAGTAACGTTTTACATGTTCCTGATTTATCCATGAACTTAATTTCGGTGAGCGATTTGACCAAGAAGAATTTTTGCATTAATTTTGACAAAGGAGGTTGCACTATTCAAAATAAGAATCGACCTATTGCAAGTTGTCATGAAGTTGACGGAATTTACGAGTTGAAAGAAAAGAAAAACAACGTCGTCAATTTGACATTGTCAAAACAAAATGAAAATACTTCGAATATTTGGCATAAACGTTTGGCACATTTAAATAGAAATTATATGGAAAAATTGAAAAGTCTTGTCACGGGAATGGAATTTAAAAGTTGCGATTTGTTCGAACCATGTATTCCGTGTATAGAGGGAAAGACGTGCAAGAGTCCCTTTAAAAATAAAGGTACGAGAGCGAACGAAATTTTACAGCTCGTTCACACTGATCTTTGCGGCCCGATGGAAGAACCGTCATTTGGAGGTTCGAGGTATGTTCTATTATTTATTGATGATTACACTCGGAAGACTCATGTTTATTTTTTGAGAAATAAAAGTCAAACTTTCGATAAGTTCCGTGAATATAAGGCGGAAGTTGAGAATGAGACGAGTAAATCAATAAAATGCCTGAGATCTGACAATGGTACAGAATACTGTAATGGTCAATTTAACAAGTTTTTGAAGTCTGCAGGAATAAAACATCAGACGACTGTGCCCTATACACCGGAGCAAAATTCTGTTGCGGAAAGGGCGAACCGGACCATTATTGAAAAGGCGAAAACATTATTATCGGAAGCAAAATTGAGTAAAAAGTATTGGGCGGAAGCGGTTAATACCGTTGTATACTTGAAGAACAGAAGTCCTACAAAAGCTTTGAGCAATGCTGTACCTGAAAAGCTTTGGACTGGTAAAGATGTAGATGTGAGTCATCTGAAAATCTTTGGTTGTTTGGCTTTCAGATTGAAACCAAAACAAAAGAGACGCAAACTGGACATGAAAACTGAACCCATGATATTTATTGGATATCCTGATAATCAAAAAGGCTATCGTTTGATGAATCCTAAGACAAGGCAAGTGACAACAGCGAGAGATGTCAAATTTTTAGAAAATGTTTTTCTTCAAAATGAAAAAGTTGACAATTCAGTCGTTCGTTTAAGCCTCGACACAGATTCGAGAGTTCAGTCCAGTGTACGTAGCGAACGAAGCAGTGATGAAGGATCTTCGGAGGTGCAAGATAGTTCTTTTAGTGATGCTGTGAACTATGAAACAGTACCTGAAGAGACAGTATCTGAAGAGAGAGTACCTGAGGAGATAGTACCTGAAGAGGAAGTTCCTGAAGAGGAAGCGTTACCTGAACCGATTCAAAGACGGTATCCTCTAAGAGAGCGTAAACCAGTTGATCGCTATGGCTGCAACGTCATGTACGCTATGGAAAGCGTGATTAATGATGATCCATTGACTGTAGAGGAAGCGTTGGCGAGGCCTGACAGTGATTTATGGCAGAAAGCTATGGACGACGAGCTTAATTCACTGAAAGAGAATCAGACCTGGAAGTTGGTTGACCTTCCGGTAGATAAGAAGCCAATACAGTGCAAATGGGTGTTTAAAATAAAAAAAGATAGTGATGGCAAGTTAACCAAGTACAAAGCTAGATTGGTAGCTAAGGGGTTTACGCAGGTACGTGGTATAGACTATAGTGAAACTTATTCTCCTGTAGTTAGAAGCTCTACTTTAAGATTGTTGTTTTCGTTAGCGGTTGAATACGGTTGGTTTATTGACCAATGGGATGTCACTACTGCCTTCCTGTATGGTAGGATAAAAGAAGACATTTACATGCTTCAACCAAAAGGCGCAGTAGCCAAAGGTCAAGAAACCAAGGTATGTAAGCTTCAACGGTCTTTGTACGGGTTGAAACAAGCTTCTAATGCTTGGTTCAACGAATTGGACAAAGAGATGTTAGCTTTAGGATTTGTACAATCTAAAATTGAACCGTGCTTGTACCAGAAGCAGCTTAAGAATAAAGATAAACTGATTGTTGTAGTTTATGTAGATGACATATTTATATTTGGGAATTGTGAACGCGAAAGGCAAAAATTAAAAACTGGTTTGCTTGACAAGTTCAAAGTGAAAGACCTAGGCGCGGCTAGACATGTTTTAGGAATGAGACTGAGGAGAGATAAAGATGTAATTTATCTAGATGAGGAGCAGTTCATTTTGAATGTATTAAATGACTTTAACATGACAGATGCTAAGCCGGTGACTACTCCAATGGAAGTGGGAATCAAGTTGGAAAAGTCAACTGATTCACACTGTGATCTGCCGTATCAAAGTTTGATAGGTTGTTTAAACTACCTAGCCTGTAATACGCGACCGGACATCGCGCATGCTGTAAGTGCACTTTCACAATTTAACTCCTGTTATGATGAAACACACTTTAAATGCGCAAAGCGAGTCCTGAGGCATTTGAAGGGTACGTCTAATCTTTGCCTTACCTTTAAGAAATCAGGCGATTTAGACTTACGTGGCTACGTAGATGCAGATTGGGGTGGGGCACTTGATAGGAAATCATTCACGGGGTTAATTTTCAAATTGGGGCAAAATGTCGTGACGTGGGAAAGTAGGAAGCAGGCAACCGTATCCTTATCTTCGACAGAGGCAGAGTACGTAGGTCTTAGTCAAGCTTCAAAGGAAGCGCTCTACTTACGTAGTTTACTGAACAGTCTTACCACTGTAGATAGTAAAGCGGTCGTCATCTACAACGACAACCAGTCTGCGCATAAAATTGCAACTAACAAAATGATGCATAACAGAACGAAACATATTGACATAAAGTATCATTTTATACGGGAATGTGTTCTGAGTAACAAAGTTGAGATCAGATACATGCCAACCGATAAAATGATAGCGGACATCTTAACTAAGTCTGTACATGGCCCAAAACTTAAAGAGTTTTTAGGACAATTTTCATTGAAAAATTACTCTATTAAGGGGGCGGATTAGCTGAGTACGTTTATTAGTGATGTGATGTTGTATTGTTTTATGTTTGAATTGTTTTGTGTATTAGATTAATTTTTCATACGTTATTGCGATGTTCATTTGTTACGTGTTATATATATTTTTGTGTGTACTATTGAATTTTGGTGTAGTACAGGCAGGCACAAAAGTGTACTAATATTATTTTAAATATGATAAGTACAGGCGACTACAAAAGTGGAACTGTAGGTACAATTAAATGTTTTACTTTGCCTGTATGTATGTCTGGGACATGTAATAGATTAAGGGGGCGTATTGGAGGCTGTATAGCTCCGGTAATCTTATTACATACTGTACTATATTTGAAATAGTGAAATAGTCGTTATAGTAACGAATATTGTTTATTATTGTATTACTGATGGTAACTGTCCATGTAAAGATGTGTGCTTAATTTTACTCTAAAATATACATTATAAAAGGTTACAACTGTGTGATAATTCTGCTCAAATTCCATTTAAAAGTATGTTTTGCAGGAAGCCACATTTAAAAAGTATAGACAAGTACTTAACATCCCAAAACGACCCAAGTTCAAATTACAAAGTTTCAAATTAGTAATTTGTGATTTTTCCTGATCGTTTGAGCCAACCCATAACCTCTGCTAATTCTCTGACTTACCCTCTTTATGGAAACAATATCTGTTAAAATGGAATAAAGTTTTTACATTACGTTTTATCTTTGGCTGACTACTTGATAATTTATTCAAAGCCGCTTGTGGTTTATTTTCTGAGAGATTAATATAACCGAACTTCTTGCAGAAAAGAGACTATTCGGGTTGAAAATGTAATAATTGGAATGCGATACTAAGATATCATATTTTCAATAATTCGTCAAGCTAATTTAAACTTGTTTTTTTATCGTAAACCGCATTAACATTCTGTGATATTATAAAAAAAAATATCTCACACAAGAATGGAATATGAGTATTTGAACAAGAAAAAAATATTAAACTCTTAGGATGGTTTGCAAAATATTAAGAACCATCCTTAATTTATGTTTACTTCGTATTTATTTTAATGTGACACCATCAAATCCTGTAGATCTAATGGTTTGCAATAAAACATTTACCTTGCGGATAAACCTAAGTATATTTGTATATGCATATAACAAATAAAAAACACTTTAAACAATGATAATTCTGCTTCTAGCAGATGATACAGAATAGTTCCTAATGCAACTGTCACATCACGAGCTACTAAAAAATAAGAGTTTGTGTTAAGGTAACAAGCCGAAGGCGTGTTACATAATGGAATCACACGAATGCCGTTAAAACTACTTATGTGCTGTAAAGTACATGTGCTATAACGTGAAATGTCCGTATTACCGTAGTCTAAACCTTAAAATTATACTGGGGGGTAATTAAAATTAGATAGCAAAACAAATGACTCAAATCTTATTTTATTATTATTATGATCACCTATTGTGACCTACTGCTAGGCAAAGGCCTCACCCCAACGCTTCCACTGCTCCCGGTTCGTTGCTACCAGCTGCCAGTACTACAAGAAGAAGTCCAGTCCATCGTCTTCTGGGTCGAAGCTTCGAGTTAGTCAGGCTCCACTCGGTAGGTATTATGGCCCACAATCCGTCTGGCATAGGCAAACATGACCAGCCCAGTCTCTCTTCAGCTTAGACGCCTTTCGATCTACATAATATGTTGCACTTTTGCACATGTAGGCACAGCACTCAACCACAGTATAGATATAACCAGTAAGGAATCTACGTACAAACGCTCGGAACCGACGCACGCACACAGACGCACGCTCAACACGGCCGCTAAGGCTGCTAAGGCGGCCGTCAGTCGCGTTAGCAGCCTTAGCGGCCGTGTTGAGCGTGCGTCTGTGTGCGTGCGTCGGTTCCGAGCGTTTGTACGTAGATTCCTTACTGGTTATATCTATACTGTGACTCAACTATGTTTTATAGCCACTTTGCGTCTATATTAGCTAGTAAATTTTCTTTGAATAGATTAATATCATGAAGCAACAACAATGCAGCGGCCATATTGAAAAGCTGCATTTATTTAGGCGGTCGGGCACACTATGAAGTTGTTCATGTAGTGGTAAGTGTTGCAATACATGAAAATAAAGGATAAACTTTAGGTAAAAGTTAGTCAGTACGAGCAAGGCAAACATAGAACTGCACACATAATGTGTAGGTACATGAATTATGATCAGTCTGCTCCCTCTTATGTCTATCTCATTTATTAAGTTTCGTTGTAAATAGGTTTTTTTACGTAATTTAATTTAATGCCCTAGCCATTTTCCGTGAGTGCTCCAGCCTCGTGGCTTGCGATGAGAAGTTTGTATTTGGCTTGTATCTTCTATGTCGGCTGGGATGCGTGAAATGGAGAATAAGCACGGAGATGATAAGAGAGATGTTGGGAGATTATTAATTAAATTGAAGGTACCTGAAGACAATTAATATTAAAAGGTTAATGTTCCGTATTTTTTTATATACTTGCCAAACTGGCGGAAGATAGTATTTTCCTTTTTAATTAGTATGAATAGGTTTTAGTCAATACACATCGATATCAGATTAACGAAGTGCTGCCAACGTCAAGAAGACAGAACTCTTTCAACTTTTCTACCACCACCAACGCGTGCGTTTGCAACGGCTCTGTCAAAATCAAATTCTGAAGCTCAAAATCTGCTTTATGCTAGCCAAAACTAGTGTAACACTGTCACCAACAAAGATACAGACTTATCCCATTCTTATTGCATACGGTTAAGCAATCATAACTGCACTTGCTATCTTAATCAAAGGCTTGTTATAAGGGCGGCCAGATTTATTTACTAAAGCATGTATTTTTTTTACCGAGAACGAACTTAGCGCAAGAATGCTCATAATTTAGCTATAATTTCCATTGGCGTTTGTATAATGGTTGCAATTTACTCAATATTACAGATATTGGTTTATTTGTTTGGAGTGATCGGCCTTAGAGATGAAGACATCTCGAAAGACCGATGGAGAGCGTATTAAGCTTGATCGATGTTACTTGTCGTTACTTGCTCTGACAAATTGTCTTCGAGGGTTTTAGGGAATCTAAGAGCGATTGATTGACTAAGACTGACAGTATTTTTAAATCAACGGCTGTCAATGTTCTTTTAAAATGTAACGTTAAGTCAGAATTATTTGTGTCGGTTTGTGCCCAAATAAATATTAAAACGTGGTACAACAATTCAGTGCCTAGTGTAGTATTACCGTAAATTTCTTCAAGGGACACACATACATAAATTTACTATTTAGTCCTAGTAAATAAAACGTTGGATTTGGTAAGGTTGTTTATTTTTAAAGCAATAAATTAAAATAAGCCAAGCGGACAATACACAATGAAATAAAAATAAGTATACAGGCTAGCCAGTTAAGATTGACATAATATATTCATTTAATACAAAAAATACTCTATAGCCAAAGATTGGTCAGAAAAAACTATGGCCTACTAAGGGCCTTTTAGAATTTGAAAAAATAAATATTAAATTATTTGACACAGAACAGATAAATTAACATATTATACGTGTAACGACATATATTCTAATCAAATACAAAAATAAACCAGAACATTAGAACACTCTCATTAGGCAAAAAAAAAACAGAGCAAATCGCCATATAAATATAAACGCAAGTATCCGTATATTCCCTAGTGCACTCAGGTATATCCTAGGATATTTATAACGTACTTAATAAAAATTAAGGGATAATATGCGCGGATTCATATACTAAATAGAACGGTAATTCGCGAGTATACGGTTAAGTCTTGCATCAGTATGGTTAACAAATTTAACCATGATTATGTTGACCGTTTGGCAACCTGTGCCAAAGGTACGAAATCAAAAATCATAGTGTGTTCAGAAACAACTGAATGAATGGCCAAATCATCAGAGTTCCCGAAATAACTCGTTGAACAATAGCTTACGAGAGCTATTAATGCTGCACTAGGAACCTTATCTCTTTATAATACGGTCGAAAAGTGGTAAGCAATTTCTTAATCGACTATAATGGCAGATAGCCTTAAAACACTTAAAAAATACATGGAAACCCTGAAATACCCGAAAATACTTCTTTAAACCTAAAAAAACCTCGAAAGTAGATAAACATGGTTTGAAAAAAATAAATAAACACAAATTTAAATAAATTTAACTGTGTCTAGCAAATCCACACAGTATTTTAAATACAGAAAAAGTCGCTAAAGAGCTTTGTCTCCTTTTGACGTGATAATAACCTTTGTGAAAACTGCTCGTAATGCAAATTTTTTGGAGCTCATTAAATCTATCCCATTAAACCCAGTAAAAGAATATATTTATAACATGAAGTATTTTTTATGTTAATATTGAAACGCAAAGTAAGAGATCACTAATTTGCCAATAACTACAACGAAATTATCATTATCACCTTTACTTAAGTGAAAATCAGCTTGCGTTGTTATATTTTAGTGTGAAGTTTAGTGTGAGAATTATTTTAAATTTTGCGGCAATAACGTGCAAAAACGAGCTATTGTAATAGTCAAGTTAGTGTGACATTTTTATGTGTGCTTTGCACAATGCATTCTGCGAGTAAATCTTTGTTAAAGTCGTATGCACGTCCGTTTAGTTCTTTATTCCAAGGAACATTTTGTCGTGATATTGTGGCAGCATTTTAATACCTTTCTAACATAGTTTCTCATAATATTTGAATAAAGTAGCTTAGTTCTAGTTCAAAGAAATGTTGGAATAAGGGAAAAATATTATTCTACTGCTTTTCTAAGGTGTAATTATGAAAACGAGGCCAGTTTGTAAAGTTTGTTCTTTATATTAATTTCAATTGCTTTGTATCAACTTACAGTATGGATTGTGCGCGTTTCACTAACTAAAAAATCGTTCGTTTGAAGCTTCGTACACGGCTGTTATTGCACTAATGTTTTACTTTATAATTGCAGCGAGCCAAAGGGGTAGAAATGGTGGCTTCTTCGTGGCAATGGTGCATCTGTTTTTTACCTTTATTGTTACATAGCTACCCTCTGAAATCCCGCTCTGCATGCGAGTGGGGCATGTTAATTATTTTGGACTGCTATTCTAGTGTAAAGTATTACATCTTATAAATAATGCATAAACGTGTACACCTCTTTAACCCTTTATTTTATTTTTATACTCTATGCTGCCAGCGTCTTCGGTACCATGCCTAAAGGGCCAAATTAATCGATTATTTCTATATATAATTTGTTAATTTAAACATGTATGTGTTAATTTAATCATAGTTTTAGTGTAGTTTCATTTTAAATTTAGTACATAGTTCTTCTTTTAATTATAAGTATGTTACTTACAAAATAAACTCGAGTGAATTTTAAGTTAATGCAGTCGATCGGCTAATCCCTTATAAGTAAACGACAAAAAATGCCAACGTTCTCATTAAATATTGCGATATCTTTAGTAGAAATATAGTTTCTACTCGTGTATATTCTGTTAGTTAAATGTTTGAAGAATGTAAAAAATGCTATTTGAAGTAACCCAGTATTAAGGTGCTTTCGGAAATAGAATCTTCATACAAATTGTTGCCAATAATTTAATCTGTGTAATTTTTTATCGCTTTCGCACTACAACTATGCAGTTTGACGGGATAAAACCACGTGTTAATCCAGGGCATGGTCTACCTGTCTGCCTTTATACAAATCTGTCCAGACGTAATTGGTAACCAAGCACCCATATGCCCAAACGACTTCACAATAAAATATAATTTATACACGTTTATAACACGAGGCAGGGATGTAATATATGAATTAAGTTTAATAATTTATTTATTAGCCGACTTCCAACAAGGAAAAGGGCTTTAATTCGACCGAAAATATTTAACATAATATTATTATATAATTTAATTTAATTATATTATAATTTTGTGTATGTACCTCTATCCCAACGGATATAGGGGTAGTAGGCAACTCTAATGTGTAGGTTCAAGCTTTGGTTAGGACTAGGTGAAGTGGTGTAAAATGTATTTTTATTCGATAGTTTTCATCTTAGGGTCGAAGTTTTAAACCTAACTCTTGTTTCAGTTTCACACTACATCCCTTCGATTTAAAAGTACAACTCATATTCGAAAATACAGCTCTTTAATTTTTATATGCTATTTATCTATCTATTTCGAAAACATTTTATAATAAGTCAAATGACAGTGTAGTTGCTAATGGCTATGTGGAGCTTTGTGCCTTGATCTCCAATGGAAAAAGAAATTAAAGAAATATTGGGAATAACTCGTGCTTGTGTCGAAGTGCCTCAAATATTCCCACGAGCTTTGACTACTTTCAGTTTCACTCTTGTTTAAGCCTTAGCCCTTTCTACATCAGCATGAGACTGTAAATTCAACTCTACGGAACGTGGCTTTAAAAGTGTTATTGCGGGTAAACGGGTTGCTTTTTACGGAAGTTTTCATTTGTATTTTACTAGTCCAGTTATTTGTACTTTCGCTATTCGAATAAATATTTAGGAACTTATCTCATGCTGACGCTATAGCCCATAATATCTTATCTTAATTTGCGGTGTCAGTATAAAGTAACAAAAAAAGATTACAGTTGTGACCAGGCGCCAAGCGCCCTAACAACGCGGAATAGAAGCTAAGCGAAGCGGAGCTCCGTCTGCTCTGACACGTTATCTGTGATGCTGTATTTCCAATCGTAGTATTTTCTTATCAGCTGATTTTAGAGAAAAGTTTATTTGACATGTTATGTTTATTTTAATACGTAAAATGAAATAATCTTAGAAAAAAAAAACGATTTTTGTGCAAGCGAGCTCCATTTTTTAGCTTAATTTGATGCGTTCTACAAGATTCCGTTCATTCAAAAATTGTTGTTAAAATAAAAACTAATTTTTTAAACTCCATTATTATTCAAAATTTTATAAAAAATTGAAAATAATACTATCTATATATTTATAAAACGGATCACTCACGTATTTTTCGATCCGTTTTATTAATATGTCCGAGTCTCACGGTAGTTTATACTATCTCTTTTACAAACCTTATGTTTTTGACCATTTTAACAAAAAAAATAGACTTATATATTGCCCCCCGCCCCCCTGGCTATACTCTGACTAAAATTTTAAATGGTTAGTTTAACATGACTGTGCTCTTGATTCAAATTGATGGAGCCAAATAAAACATCGTCTAGGCGGGATATTGGCTGGATACAAAATTACTCTTAAGGGTCGTGCCCTGGATGTTAATGGAAGCAGTATCTGTTATTTATTTTATATAAAAGGGCTTATCGCGCAAAATGCATGTTCCATTTACGTTGACGTTTCGTTTATTCTGCTACTGCACTGGTAGTCAACAATAGTGAACTCATAGCTAAACACAGTAAACTCAGAACGATTTCATTTGATTGCAATAACTAGGCATATCTGAAACGTCGTAGGAGTAAATAGCAGGGTAATTTGTTCCAATTTATCAATATGGACCTCGCCAAAGTAATGCCTGAATTTACTAATTCCTCGTAACACACACACACACACGCGCGCGCACGCACACGCACACGCGCACGCACACAAATAGCCCTAAAAACTTTATTGGGCCCTTAATTCCATACCTCACTGTTCACATAACATTTATCATTCCCTTTATTCGTCAGTAAGTTTTGGCCCTATACCTACTAAGTATTTTTAGTTTCGACTATTTGTAAATTCGGTATTCTAATGACTTCTTCACTATCACCAGTAATGAAATAACAACGGGAGTTGCGTTGCGAAAACGCTCTATCGCGCTGCATACAACGCGGATGACGTCACACTTGCAATTTGTATGGAGTCAAAACTAAATCGCGTTTATTTTAATACTGTCACTACTGTCAGCTTGTTACTAATAATTAGCCTCAAAACAAAATTTTCTGCATTTTTTATCTGGATTCAAATGAGCATATTCCGGAAAAAGTTTTTTTTTCAAATTATTGTAATTTTGTATTGTTTTAACTTCTAAAATATTGTTTTTTTTTTCTATTTGCTTTTTTGGACATAAATATATTTTTGATGGTTATCCACAACCAGAAGTATTTTACACTTTTATGCCATTATGTTTGTTCTGAATAAAACATTTAACCATGTAAATTTTTTCAAAAAACCGACTCTGAGTCCCTGTCACAGTGATATATGGACAGATACATGAGTTATATTATAGTGATTCCGTTAAAAAAAATTCCATTATGGATTCTTAAAAATGGGCTATATGTTGTTACAAGTGAGTCCCATATTATAATGTATAATTTAGCTCTTTTTTTGAGCGCATTATTACCACTTAGAAGAATCGAACCACTACTGCTGCGTTACTTTTATACCATATCAACTTTAATATCTATGCTGCACCTACATTTCTGTTCAGATTAATAGTAATTTTTCATAACAAATAAACTTGAATATTTAAAATTATTAGATATTTGACGTTAGCAAAAAGCAAAGCCGTTAATGGTTGAAAAAAGAATCCGCGACTTCAAGGGAACTCGATACATATACACACGCTTATGGCCAACTGTAAGGCATCCCACAAATCCCGTCCCAGAATGTAAGGATAAGAGCGTTTATTTGTTCAGACTAATGCACATTTTATGCGGGCCCCGATCCTTATGACTTACGTGACGTAATACACCAGCATAAGTTTGAAGAGAAAAGCGACTATTTTCTTCATACTTCTATCAACATCCTTAAAATATTTCTGTGGTAGACCCTTTTAGTATTATAAGGCCTGTTACAAATTTGCCTGGTAAATTTGTATGATAAAGACTTGTACCAACTGTTAATAATTTAAGCGCAGTAAATTGAATATAACGAAGAAAAAAGAAAATTGAACCTTATAACGTACTTGAAAGTACGTTATAAGGTACGTTATAATAGATTGATTTAACTAGTAAAACCGCCCTTAGGCAAAATGTACCTATTAAGATATGGCTAGTGATAAACACTTCATTTTATATTTTAAATTTTGTTTATACGTATAGTAAGCGTCGTTTGGCCGGCTAACTCTTGTGCCATACGTATACAAACGAGACGAAAAGAATAGGCCTGCTCGTAAAGTTCGAGCCGTAAATATGATTTTTTTGTGCAAAGAAAAAGATTCTTTATATACGCGCATTGGGATCTTGACTTGACGAATCTAGCAGATACAGCTTAGGAAAAATATACCGCCACGAGTGTTGCCGTTCAACCCTCGCCATCCAAAAGAACAAACGAGCGGCTCATAATGCAATTTGAATTTTGTCGTAGTTTCCTGGATATACTTGTTACAGTATATCATGTTTATTATGAAGGTGTTATTACAGCGCACGAGGAACAAAAAATGGTCTATATGGCTGTTGCTAAACGAGATGTGAAATGCTGAAATACTGTGGGTTCCCGTCTAATGTCGGGTAGTTTGTTTTATGTACCGGAAGGGTTGGTTGTTAATTGTTTAAGTGTTCAACTGCTTCATGGCTCAATTCCCAATATAAGACAGATCAAGTAAAAGTTTTGTATTTCCTGAGGATAAGAACTTGTTTATTTAGCTAGTTTGCTATGAAAATCCAATATTTCCAATTCAATTATCCAATATTCTGCATAAATTATTTTAATCCGACATTTCGCCAATCAAGCGTTATGCGTTTGACGTTTGGTGGTGATATTATGCATATCCAGTATAAGCTTATGTAGGTATATTGCTAATTCGTCATTTTGCGTTGAAACAGACAAATGCAATGAATTGGTCACATTTAATATTTTTGTTTATGTATTCAGAGAGATTATTCATAAGAACCAACAAGTAAGCTTCATTATTTAAATAGGATTGTCAATAAACACTAAATAATGTTATACATAGACGATACTTCTGACCTATTGCTACTGTTGGTTTAAATTCATTAAGCAATATAAAAGTAGTGAAAGGCTACTGTTGTTGAAACTTTTTCAAGTTCTCGTTGAACAGTAGCAATTAGGTAAAAGTAAACATCTCGTGCCCGAAAATGTATCGAATATATCGTGAAACTTTTAGGACCTTGTTCACTTTCATTTGTTTTCCCCAGTTCATTCTATTCCTGTAGTTTCGCTTAACAAAGTTTTGTCTTTTTCTGTGGAATGTTAGTTTTTTCTTAATATTTTACCGTTAAATAGCGTTGTGTGACTTCACGCAAAAGCTGACTACCCATGAAAAAGATGGAGTGATCAATGAGATTAAGTACGTAATTAATTGAGGCAATTCGTTTAATATTATAACAAAAAACAGTATGCCATGATGACAAATGATATGAAAAATACCAAACGTTTTTACGTCAAATTCACCAAAAAATGTTCCCAGATCGTCTAACGGCCCAAGTGACGGGTGTAAATCGTACGACAAACAAGAGAAAGGTAAATTTACATATATATTGCCCGACCCCCTCTACAAGTATACCGTAGTATTATGATTCCCTTGCTTTTTTTGTTTACCCGCAATCGCCAGTTAAGTCGAAGCCGGATGAATAGCTTTACAGTGATATATTTTTTAATATTGCATAATTAGAGTGCCGATGAAAATACGCTTACCTGATCTTTGAACGGAATTATTTTAATGGGACCCGAGTAAACATGAAAAACAAAGTTGCTGTCCGTGTCTCTTCTCATCGCTTCTGTTTTTCCGCTTAATTCTTTTTAACCACGCGATGAATTTTGCTATGACTTTTACTGTCAGTTAGATTTGTCGCAGAATGTTATCATTGTATTAATATAACTAGCTTCTGCCCGCGGCTTCGCCCGCGTGGCCCACAGGAAACAAATGACATCTACGTTTGAAGCGCAAAAAAATGTGTTTATTTTCGACTTCACATTAGAAATCTTGAAATTATCAGTGGTTTTGTAATATATTAAGCATGTTATTATACATATAAACCTTCCTCTTAAATCACTCTATCTATTAAAAAAAAACCGCATCAAAATTCGTCGTGTAGTTTTAAAGATCCAAGCATACATACACACAGACAGATGCGGGAAGCGACTTTGCTTTATACTATGTAGTGATAAGTTTATTATAGATTTTTGTATCGTAGAGAAATTTCAATGTTTTGTCGTAAAAAATGTTTTTTCGAGAGTTTATAAGGCTTACGTTGGCTATTATTTTGTATGTGAAATAGGAAAAAAACGAGCAAGTGGGTCACCTGATGGTAAGTAGGTAATTTCCATCGCCCTTAGACACCCGCAACACCAAAGAGATTGAAGATGCGTTGTCAACCCAGAGGGCATAGATGGAATAAATACCTATTGTTCCAGTAAATTCTCCACGCCTACGTTCTACCATTACAAAAAATCTTAATAATATTAAGTGTTGTAGTTCTTAACAACTAGGGAAAAGTCCGCGATAGCATACGTACGTTTGTCTTCTAAGGTTGACGCACAGGAATCATTTTATGTTTAAAATATTATTTATTTAGGCAAGAAACTACACACTCTCTAGTTCAGCATTAGTCATTGTTCAGATAAATATATTAAAGACTGACCGTTAAATTAAGATTAAATTTGTCTTGTCACGTTATGTACAACTTTTAAAATATTTATTTACTTATTCACTACAAATATATATTAAAAAACAGAAAATCACTCACTATTTGTAAAACTAAAAATAAATCAACATAACTATAAATAAAAAAAATACCTAAATCGCTGTCGCTGCTCACGATGCCCAATAGGATGGCAGCATTGCCTCGTTGGAGAGCTACACTCAGTTGCTGCCCAAAATAGCTGCCAGCCTTTGTAAATCTCTTGCTCCGGGCCCCCACGGTCTGAGGGTTACTATGCCAAAAGGCGCAAATGTGTAGCCCTCGCCGAGATAATAATATATTTTCATTAATAATAATAACAGCATATATCGTCTAAATAAAATCTGAACGTGAGCACCCGCAAACACATTTCGATTACAATACACCATGGGGAAATGCAACTGGACAGTCCTCCACAGTTGACAAACAATTACCGGGCAGATATTGACTTCAGAAGGTTAATGGCTATGTAACGCTGTGTCAGAATTACCGGCCAATGAAGTGAGAGAACGTATCTACACCTGTTATTGCAAACACGATCGGTGAGTCGCTACACGACTATAGTATTTTATGCAACTGCTATATAATGAGAGGCCTTAAAACACGAGTGTGGTTTTATGAAACGAGCGTTAGCGAGTTTCATAATAGGATCACACGAGTGTTTTAAGGCCTAATTATATACAGTTGCATACATTACTTTATCTACACACATATCATAACTGCAAAAAACCGTAACAGCAAAAAACCAAAAACGATGACAACTAATGGCGGCCATGTATATTAAAAAGGTACTCTGTGATTCGATCTATCCGTCAAGACGAACGTTTTTTTTTAAACCATAGACGAAGGAATGAAGTCCCTATTGTCATGTCACTAGAGATCAAATGCCGTGCGTTTAAATTAAAAAAAACATACTGAGTTGACGTTTCGTATCGATAACTGTTTTAATATCTGTGGACACTAGAATAGAGACCAACTTGAATTTTGACAGCTGTTCCAAATTTAAATTCATAACGTCACGAGCAGTCACGAGATATCGCTAATGTGATGACCAATAAAGAACAGATTTACCTACTACCACAGACAAGAAAATTCTTATAATAACATTGGTTGTAATAATGCTGGTCATTTCCTAGGGGTTTTGAACGCGTTATTTAGCCTTTATGATATGTGTGTAGATAATAGTATTTTATGCAACTGCTATATAATGAGAGGCCTTAAAACACGAGTGTGGTTTTATGAAACGAGCGTCAGCGAGTTTCATAATAGGATCACACGAGTGTTTTAAGGCCTAATTATATACAGTTGCATACATTACTTTATCTACACACATATCATAACTGCAAAAAATCGTAACAGCAAAAAACCTAAAAAGAATGACAACTAATGGCGGCCATGTATATTAAAAAAGTACTCTGTGATTCGATCTATCTGTCAGGACGAACATTTTTTTTAAACCATAGACGAACGAATGAAGTTGCTATTTTCATGTCACTCGAGATCAAATGTCGTGCGTTTAAATTAAAAAATCATACTGAGTTGACGTTTCGTATCGATAACTGTTTTAATATCTGTGGATACTAGAATAGAGACCAACTTGAATTTTGACAGCTGTTCCAAATTTAAATTCATAACGTCACGAGCAGTCACGAGATATCGGTAATATGATGACCAATAAAGAACAGATTTACCTACTACCACAGATAAGAAAATTCTTATAATAACATTGGTTGTAATAATGCTGGTCATTTCCTAGGGTTTTTGAACGCGTTATTTAGCCTTTATGATATGTGTGTAGATAATAGTACATTTCGATACTAGTGCGGAAGGTATGTCATTACTTTACGAGTTCCGAGATATCTTGCCACGAGCCGCAGGCAAGTGGCAAGACTCGGGACGAGTGAAGAATGACATTTCCGCGCGTGTATCGAACGACGTTTTTCAATACAGTTGCGAAAAAAATACAATAAATTTGCGACTTTTACTGAAGCTCTTAATTAAAGTAAAGTAAGTACAAACTTTAGCAGTAAAAATTTTTGACAAATTAAACGCGTTTTTGTTAGCTGTCGTATTTCATAAGGCAATGGCTTTTGCTATTCAGCCAACTCAATGAAAGATTTTTTTTCAAATAGATATTAATATGAGCGTTTGGACAATTATTAAAGGATAACGAAATATTCTTGCCGGGAACATTAATATTTTCACTCTCCCGCCTATTTTTACTTTTTTTTTAACGATTCTTAGTGGCCAGTCATTCAAAGGCGTTTTATTTTTTAATTTAGCGAAGCGCTTCGAAGTGCTTAAAAACACCCAGAATCGCTTATTGTTTAAATATCTTTGCCATTTATTTCTGAAGAAGAGGAACTAAAAAGAACCTTATTTTTTTAACGTAAATAAATATGGGGTACCAGAAAAGACCCTGTGTTCTGATTGGTCGATTTTATGTCGTATGCAGCACAAGTCGTGTTCTGATTGGTCGAATCAGTGATCAGCGTGCTGATGTGATTGGTCGATTTGCTCTTTAAACAGGCCAACAATGTTTTTGTCTCAGAGAATTCCGTTCCATTCAGCCACCTTAATAAGAACTGTTTTTAGGACTGTTATTATTTAAAAAATCATATTTTTTTGATTTGAACAGGCTAGTAATAAAATATAAAATCTCAATATTATCATATTCTTACATTAATAATAGGTTTTTAGTTTTATTACGTCTTGGTACAAATTAAAACTATAAAATCTCTTTGGTAAATACTTTTTCAATACAGTTGCTCAAAAAGTGCCCTTTTTTTGGCTGTTTTGCGTGCGCAAAGTTCGTTTTTGCGAACTAGTGCGATTTACTTTTCCAGTTTTTTTTTAATTTGTACTTGTTCCAATTCACAACTACTTACCAAAGAGTTTTTATAGTTTTAGTTTGTACCAAGACGTATTAAAACTAAAAACCTATTATTAATGTAAGAATATCAAAATATTGAGATTTTATATTTTATTACTAGCCTGTTCATCAAAAAAATATGATTTTTTAAATAATAACAGTCCTAAAAACAGTTCTTATTAAGGTGGCTGAATGGAACGGAATTCTCTGAGACAAAAACATTGTTGGCCTGTTTAAACAGCAAATCGACCAATCACATCAGCACGCTGATCACTGATTCGACCAATCAGAACACGACTTGTGCTGCATACGACATAAAATCGACCAATCAGAACACTGGGTCTTTTCTGGTACCCCATATTTATTTACATTAAAAAAATAAGGTCTCTGGGTGTTTTTAAGCACTTCGAAGCGCTTCACTAAATTAAAAAATAAAACGCCTTTGAATGACTGGCCACTAAGGACGGAATCGTTAAAAAAAAAAATAGTCGGGAGTGTGAAAATATTAATGTTCCCTGCAAGAATATTTCGTTATCCTGTAATAATTGCACTAACGCTCATATTAATATCTATTTGAAAAAAAATCTTTCATTGAGTTGGCTGAATAGCAAAAACCCATTGCCTTATGAAATACGACAGCTAACAAAAACGCGTTTAATTTGTCAAAAATTTTCACTGCTAAAGTTTGTACTTACTTTACTTTAATTAAGAGCTTCAGTCGCAAATTTATTGTATTTTTTTCGCAACTGTATTGAAAAACGTCGTTCGATACACGCGCGGAAATGTCATTCTTCACTCGTCCCGAGTCTTGCCACTTGCCTGCGGCTCGTGGCAAGATATCTCGGAACTCGTGAAGTAATGACATACCTTCCGCTCTAGTATCGAAATGTACTATTTCCTAACATT
The DNA here is from genome assembly GCA_963691745.1 of Ditula angustiorana. NCBI lineage: Eukaryota > Metazoa > Arthropoda > Insecta > Lepidoptera > Tortricidae > Ditula > Ditula angustiorana. The sequence goes on from OY829472.1 coordinate 18,104,858, forward strand.
CTTCATAAAGCTCCGCGTAGTTAATACTCGAAAATGATTTTGAAATCCGAACAGTTTAAAATTGAAAAAACCGGCCGACCGGGAAAGTACAAATCGGACTCGCGCAAAGGTTCCGAATTACTTAATAAGCACCGAACATTGCTTTAACGAAAAGATAAACTGAATTTAGGGTCAACTTTAACTTTGCAATTGGAAAACAGTTGTTCCCATCCATACCAAGTGCAAATATAAGTTTGTAGCAAAATCTTTTCTTTGTGACGTTACTACAAAATTGCGGATTTTCGCCTTTATTTGAGCTATTAGACCTTGCTTCTTACCAAATTTCAAGATTCAAGGTCACCGAGAAGTACCCGACAGGTATTCAATTCATTTAACATAATTTTTTTAACATTAACCAGTGGACTGCAGATCTGGGTATTTGATATTAATTTCAACTCAATCTACCACGTGTTTCTGACAAACAAACCGTTCCATTGTATTTTTGAGGTACGGAATCCTAAAACATACAGAAATTAAACTGATCACAAAGTAAATTTATTTTGTATTATTCTTTTCTACCTTTTCCGTAAAAGCGCTAACGTAATCACCTAGCTACTACTAAGAGCTAGGCACGTTTTCGAATCCTGCAAAGTTGCACTACCTAAGGAGCACGATCATTAGTTGGAACTAAAAACCTCGATTCTGTCTGAGCCACCGCCGACAAAGGTGTTACGAAATGCATCGCGCTCAATGAACAAACCTCAACTTAACACGTTGTATTACTAGTCGGAGGTTAAATTTCAGTTACAAACATATCTCTATCCTGTGTTTTTTAACTGTCGTCACCAAATACCTTTCAATTTTAAAGGTGCACTTTACAGGGTTAACTGGGTGACCTGCGGTTATCCTGTAACCCTGTAGGGTACCGACCCCTGCAATAATACGAGAAAAGGGCGTCAAGTTACAAAAGAGACGCAAATTGTTCATTAAATATTATGTTACAATTAGGTACTCGTACCCATTATTGTTTAATTTGTGATACAACTTTTTACAGACTTACTAACTTGCAAGTACTTAAGTCAAGTTATTTTGGTAAGTATTTTAGTCAGTAAAAAACGACAAAATAATGGAAACATGTAAATAGCTGCTTCAGTTGTCAAGGCGTGCTTATCTGACACTCAAAGGAATCCTATGAAACAGAAGTTTCCGTTGACTATGTTAGTGTTATTTCAAAGTCGTTTGATTGCCATTTTCTTTATTACTTAATAACAATTGGTCTTGGAAAATAATTTGTCATAAAGTAGAATGTCTGTCACTGAATACGGAAAATACAATAGTATTATTACTCATTACTGTTAACTCTTAACCATACATTCTCCGTCTCCCACATTCATGTTTTTGAAATAAATATTTAATAGCTACTCGTATGATACAAATTTGATTGTTTTAACGTGTATAGTAACTTCGTATTAAATTGATGCCCCATATTAGTGGGACACAAAAGTAGGCTACAAAAAATATAGAAAAAAATATTGGAGAAACTTATTTGATGGAGCTGGTTAAAGGTTTCAAAATACTTTTGAAACTACTAACCCAATGTCCCGTAATAATGAGTGAAAGGTGATAAAGATGATGATCTAAACATTATGATCCATTTTAGCATTTCGTTATTTTATTTAAAGCTTTTCAAGTTTTGGCGATAAGCAAATACAAACCACCCTTATAAAAAACCACGGAGACTACGGCTTTTTAAATATGTAAAATAGCACTGAACATATTTTTTGATATTGATTAGGGAACGATACAGAACCTGCCAAAATTTATATATGTAATTGTATGTGTTTCACACGTATACTTATATTTTTTTTAAAGTCTTCTTACATTTATGAACCGGGTAACTAATTGAATGTTTAGCAATACATCCTCGTTAAATCTCGTCGGTTATCTAGTCAAAAAGTCAACCGGACTAAAAACTGGCCTTGAAAGGGTTCCATTTTTTCCATTGCAATTGTACGGGACCCTAAAAATGAATTATGCGAAATGCAGCTGCGCGTTCCAGTTAGGTGTTCCCTAAGTTGTGGTTAGTGGGTTAGTTAGTCGTGGAAAAAATATTGATTATCTACAGGTTTTGCGGCGCGTGCGTGATATCTGCGCGAACCCCGCACAAGACATACAATGTCGTGCAGGTATTAATTGAAAATTACGACCCAAATTATTTTTTATAAATGAAGTAGTAAGACTGTAGCAAAAGAGCCCATACGTAAGCGATGTTAATCCGTCATACGTTACATCGTTCGAAATAAGGTATCAGCGTTATTCGTCCCGTTAGCTTTTCGTTCAATTCGTATTTCGTCTCGTTCTATATTCGTCACACATTCTTCATTCATCTTGTTCGCTATATGTCTCTATCTTCCTAAGTCTAATTCTGTAACTTGTCTCATTCTTAATAAGTCTTAATTGTATTTCGTCACGGTATTCCTAGGACTCATTCTTCATTATTCCTTTTCGATTTTGGTCTCATTCGCACTTTATCTTTAGTCACATTCGTTATTGGTCTCTCTCTTTTTTTGTCGTTATTAGCAACTCGTCTTGTTCTTTTTTGGGAACGTTCGCTACTCGTCCCGTACGACTTACGTCTTAGTCGCTATATTCATATCTTTTTGGCCGGATCCGAATAACGCTGATACCGTTTATTCATAGTTTAATAAACAAATTAAAATTTAGTAATTTACGGCTTTTGATTATTTTAAAATTTGCTTATTTATGAAGCGACGTTTCTTTGCGCATTTACGGGGACATATACAGGATGGAAAAAAATTGGGGCCCTGAGGAGTTTGGCGACTAAGGGGGAGGAGTAACCACGGAGTACCTTTAGGTACCGGGTGATCAATTTAAATGGGTCAGTAGGGAAGAGTCACAAACTAAAAGAGATAGAGAAATCTGTTTTTAGGAACCATGGCGTCGATTTTACATATGACCGCTATTTTTAGAACTCTTATGCTATAAAAATATTTAATAATGATAAGTTAAGATTGACGGGAAAAGATAGTTACAAATAGCTACCGAGACGCAAAACGAATGAAACGAACTTAGAATTGGACTTAAAACGAATGTGACCAACATCGAAAGTATGCAAAAAATTTAAGCGAATAATGGAATGAGACCAAAGTCGAAAAGGAATAATGAAGAATGAGTCCTAGTAAGACCGTGACGAAAAACGATTAAGACTTATTAAGAATGAGACAAGTTACAGAATTAGACTTAGAAAGATAGAGACATATAGCGAACAAGATGATTGAAGAATGTGTGACGAATATAGAACGAGACGAAATACGAATTGAACGAAAAGCTAATGGGACGAATAACGCTGATACCCGAAATAAAACGTAGACGTTTCATGTATTATCAAATACTAGCTGCCTACGACTTCGTCTGAGTAGATTTTGGATTACATACTAATTTCCAATCTTCTTTAATCCTTTTAATGGCAAAATTTCCATAAAATATTTCTCAGTGCGACTCTACACTATGACGCATATTCCACATTTCACGTTTCTGTTGTCAGTTATTTAGGCAGTGCGTTGTCACTCAGTCAATTGGCTGGTCACCGAACTCTGGCTTTATGCTGAAGTGAAAAAGATTATGGTAACCATAACGCAAATGCATAAGAAAACACGGGAAACCCATGTCTAATTCTAACACAAGTAGAATTGTCAGTTGTTATTACAGGAAGAGTTATTTGCATACCGGCACAAAGCTGTAAAGTGGGTAGACCCACGCACTGAGCCAATTAGAATTTTTGGATAACACTTAAAAATACACACTGCTCACAAGAATATTAAAATTTGAAGAAGACACCTTTGAAATGAAACGCGTGGGCATAGATTTTAACAATCGTTAGCGAATGTTGTAATACATTTTTTTTTACCTTATAAAAGTGAAAGTGGTCCACTGCAGGACATAGGCCTCCCACAAAGATCACCACAACGGCTGGTCCTGCTCCGTGCTAGCGTGCTAGAGCAAGACAAGGCGCCTGCTCGACGTAAAGCTCGTTGCCTTTGCGCCTAGCTATGCTGCTCGCACCTAATCGTTTTTCGTAATCATCACCAGGCCAAATACTTTTAAAAATCTCAGCACAGTAGCTCCTTACTGGACAAATCGGCTAATTGAAATAGAAATAATGTTAAACAGTTTTTGTCGTAAAAAAAATTGTCAGCTTTTACTTATAATTAATGGTAACACTTTATTGGAGGTAAATATATCTACACACGAAAAACAGACGAACTGAGAATCTCGCTCGTCCGTTTTTTAAGCCGGTTCAATGGCTTGCTACTAAATTGCAGATTCAAAGCAAATTCTGACGGTAAACTTGAGTCACGGATTGTTAAAATTAGCCAAATTTACTTGAATAGGTCTCCAACAGTTCAAATTACTGAAGATCATTATAACTTTCACGAAGGGTCAGCTAAGTCAATCAGTGGCTTTTAGGACACACGAAGTTCCGACGACCGTGTCCTCAGCTTTAACGACACCATCAATCTGCAGATAGGTACCTACCTACCTAGTCATTTTCTATTATGTTACCGTCAGCGTGTTTAATTTGGTATTGTATAGAATGACCACATTATTTTCTGCTTCTGTTGTATAATCTGTCAATTAAAAGATAATAATTATTTAAGTTGGTAAAGAACTTAACTCTTGCATGTAGTAGTATCGTGTCCGTATATACAAATTGACGCTCCATATTCGAAAAATGACGTAAGTTCCATATTATCATTTTTGTACAACAGTACTATAGGTAAGAGGAGCTATATTTAAGTTTTTTTACCTACACTATTGCTACTTCATATAAGGGAGGAAAACGAGTATGCGACTCACCTGATGGGAACTGATTCCCACCGCGATGGAAACTAGTGACACCAATCGCTGATCCGTTGCCTTAAGGCTCCGTGGACATCTTTATCTCTCACTTTCCGTAGAAAATGCAGTAGCAAGCTACTAGTTTACGTTAGCATTCTCTGAGAGGAAGAAAGAAAATATTTTTTATTTAGTCTCATAAAGTACATTTCATCAAAATGGTGGTGTAAACTTAACTATCGATGGTGTCACAATTTGACACCAAAAAAGAGATCTCCACTCAGCATGTTGCACTCAGAGTATGGTACTATCTCAGTCAAATGGGTAGTAGGCCCCTTCCTATTGCAGCCAGCAATTGCCTACAGCTTGGCTTTATCACTACGTATTATACCTAAATCTCTATGCTATATCGATAAAATTCATAGTACTCGTAATCCATTATAATACAACATAAATAGTAATTTCAATATGTTACGAAAGTTGGTATATATAATGATGCTGCATTCATCTTTAATGTAACGGTATTCTGGTGATTTTTGAAATATAACAGGGAGCAAAATAATAGTGGACAAGCTTTGGTTGGACTCTCTATCGCGCTCTAATCAAAATTGCACATACTCGGGCCTATTTTATAAGTTTACTAATAATACTAAAATAATACAAGTTACATAAGGTGATGATTTACAAGTCGTACTAACTAATTAGTGTTGCATAACAATATTCGATTTTGCTAATAATACAAGTATATTAGCAATTTAGATTGCAAATATTTTTTTCTAAACTACAAGTAATATGATCTCAATTTACTAGTATTAATATATTTTATTTTATAATGTATGTATCCGAACTAGTAATATTGGTGCAAATTTTATCAGCATATTTTCCAAATCACAAGTAAATTCCTTGGCTGAATGGGTGAAGCTTTTGCCCTAGTCATAATTTAAACCGGAAATAAAAAATAGCGGCAATTTGAATATTGACATGTTGTTGGCAGCAATTGCAACCTATTATAACAAAATATCAATAATTGTTAACAGTGTCGAGTAAACGTGCAGAACAGCGAAAACTGAAAATGTTGAATGTCATGTGAAATTGCTTGAAGAATACGCTCAGCTTTCATCGATGTCATACGGTACATTTCATAGAAGTGTGCACTATTTTCAAAAGTGAAATTTATTCGGCTTCTGTAAATTTTACGCTGTCGCCTTGTTTGTAGGAGCAATTCATCTTCTTCTTCGTCTGCTGATGAATTCAATAAACTGCTCATTTTCGATCAACGTATACTTACAACAAATACTACAACAAATACTTGAACAAATAATTATAAGTTTCTTCGAATAATTTGAATCTTGAGCTTCGTATTGCAACAGAAACTAGTAAAATTCACTAATGATATTAGTTAATAGTACTATATTTTGCCATTTGTAGTTTATTACTGCTATTTCATTTTCATTTTCAAGGCACCAGGGTGGTTCCACCTCTTGCCATCGTCTCTGAGCATACTGACTGGCTCAAGAGTGGCTTGAACTGAGCAGGTGGCAAAAGCTGGGCGGATTAGTTCGTTTGCATGGTGCAATGCACCATGGCGGTAGACACGACCGGCGCTTTTGGCACAGTAAAGACCGTGACGACCGAACTGTTCCACGCAACGGCCACAAGGGCAGAGGTGAGGCTCGCATACTTTGGCACCAATGCGTAGGCATACCGCAATGCGAAGGCAAGTGGGTTCTAAAATAGAGCCGAGGTTATTTGACGGGAGAGCGTGCAGCCAATGTCTTGACTCACTTTCCGGGACAGCTAGAAGCCTCGCCCGGTCAAGCATCGACAGGAGTCGAGGAGGTGGACATGGATCCGCTTAACAGCAAGCATATCTCAGAGTGTCTGTCTGTGAGGTCTCGTGAAGCGACAGTTAAAAAAAGAACTTAAAGCTAACTACTAAATAAAAATTAAAATTAAAAAAAAATATATATATTTACAAGGATAAAAAAAGACGGAGAGAGAGACAGCGAGATGAATGAAAGATTCAGTTTGGGCGTGTGTGGTACGAAGTATGATGATAATGAGGGGGTTGATGAACGGGGAATCCGGGACGAAGATTACGGCCACGTGGGCGCGATGGCGCGGGACGTAGAGAAGATTGCAGTAAATTCGGTAAAAGGCTGAAGACGGACGGTTCTCAGGCCAGGTGACGGAGCTTCCGGTGGTGGTAGGTTGTACCCGGAGACTGGCGAATTACTCGGCGGTCAGCACGGTGGGATGCTTGAAGACTTGTAAGATGATTTGGAGATTAGGTAGGTTTATGGATATATACGGAGATAAACCAAAAGATGCCAACAAAGCTTTAGAGACCAGAGGTTTTCGAAGAGTCCCAAATTTAGTTGCTTCTTCTGTAGAAGCCGATGATAGGATGATTTGATGAGTGATGCGATTGATAATGAAAACTCGAAACAAACAAATGAAGGAGGTAAGAATTTTTTTATGTAGGAGTGAGTGTATGAAAAATCGGTCGAAGCGAAGGATGAATGTAAATATTGCGAATGGTTGTCATGACAATTCTGTCAACAAGGCTGTCGCCTGATATCAAAAACAAACCAATTCGCAATATTTACCATGAAATGAACGTAAAAGAATATAATTTTATAATTAAAAGAGAGGAAAAACCAAAACTAAAGTGCGTGACGTAGTGCGAGTTTTCTATGAGTACAATAAGATGGAGAAAAAGACGTTTGACAATGAGCGGGCGGAGAACCCGTATGTAAAATGATAAATTGGATGTAATGTGATGTCCAAAGCCATGCATTAATGAGTTAATTAATGGATGATTTGATGCTGTATGGACCACTGAAAATGAAGGTAAGATGAGAGTGCATGGATGTGACGAAAGTAAGGGGCCTGTAGGTATGTGTTTACCACATAGGTTCGGTGGGGACATCCTCACCTAGGCAAGCCGCACTCCACGCGTTCTCAGCCTCTGCCTACAACGCCACTCAAACATTGATTTCGTTACATATAATTAGAATTTCACCAATGAGGGTGATCGTTCCATAGCAGAGGCAAGGAAAACTGAAAGCGCAAGACTTGACGTGGAGTGGATGCCTAATCCACCGAGCCAAACAGGAAGGGTTGCTTTTGTCCAATGCATGGTTATCAAACCGGCAATTTAAGGTGCGAGACTCGGTATTTCTAATTATTGTGTCTATTTTGGGTGTAATGGGATGAAACTTTCAAAGCGGGCAGCACCGAAGAAGATAAATATAAAAATCTGGGTGTGAAGAGTTGTGTTGTTGTGAGCATGTGTGGTTCTATCTTAAACTTTGTAACGCCATATTTTCACAGTACCATTTGTTTTTCTGTCAACACATTGTCATTGTTTTTAAATGATGATCTACAACAATTTTAAACTTGTATGCATTTTTTTAAGAGTAATTTCGTAATTTTTAGACGATTTTTCTTATACCATGCGCAAGTCCGTTTCTGTATGGAATATTGTCCGCATCTTTGGGATGGGTCGGCCAAATACCAACTCGAGGCTCTGGAATCTATTGAGTGAAAGGTCAAGAAAATTATTGGCAATGACCGGATTGTTAATGCAGAGCAAGGTTTTGAGCATCGTTGCAAGGTTGACTAGGTTATCCGGAAGCGCAGAATTGAATTGCGTCACTTAATTCCTACTTCGTGTTCACCATCGGACAACCAGACTTACTGTTGTGCGCACAAATCATTTTGCTTGCATATTTATTATCCTTATACCAAGTAGAACTTCTTGCCTAAGTTTGTGTTTTTTGAAGGTTATATTTTGGAGGCCTTCAAGCCAGACTTGCATTTTCATCGGTCAGAGACAATGTTCGAAAAACTAAATCGACCTTTCTAGTTTTGTGGTCAAGTCATATCCAAGTGCCTTAGAAACTAATTCTTACCATATAACTTTTCCAAGTTTCACTCTGCAGCTAGTGTAACTTAAAACAAAATAACCTCTCTTCTGGCGGCAATCGAGTTAAATGCAAATCATCTTCGTAATAACAATTTGATTTAAAAATATCCGTTCTTAGATTAAGCTGGAAAAGCCCTCGAAGCGAGAGTTCGATGACTTTTAACCACAACTGAAGGAATAAAATAAGCGTTTGAAATCTGTCACGTAACTTGTTTTACTTTAAAACGTACGTAAATACCAATATTTACAACGACTTTTTAAGGTTGTGTGTTGTAATTAAACTTATACCTTAAGATTAAAAAACAGTACAATGCGGGTACACATATGTTATTGTGTCCCATTGACGGTAGTACGTAATACAATTGACTAATTATCAGCGCCCATTTTGGACAGAATTGATTACTATGACAGACAAAATTAATTTTAAGATTCCAAGCATCGAACAATTTCTTTTGTTAAGAAACCTTATTAATGAACCAAACACGTATAAAGTAGGTATTACAGCCATCCACTCAATTGCACTAGCGGATAATGTTCCAGCACTTCAGCTGAAAGGAAGCAATAACACGCCACTCGGAAGCAAGGCGCCTCTTTTTGTTTTATTTTGCCATTCCACTAAGTACAGAGAGTGGCAACTTTAACTGCGTTTTTATGATAAAGTTTTAGTTAATATTCAGATAAGTTCGGTAACCGGTCTGGGGCTTCACAAACTTTGACTATGTTTTTATACATCCAGGATTGAACTTTTGTTTAATTTTTGTGTAAAAATTTACAATAAAAAATACTATATAATAATAATGTACAATTGTTATAACCAAACATTTTTATCAGTTATTAAAATTGGCCAAAGTACATTTTTGTACGAAACACAAAGTGGTTTATTATTGCATCGAGTGTTCATTTAGAACCCGGGCGATAGCAAAGACTCACGACTTAATCACTTGATTCGAGGTGCATAAACTGCTTTTCTTCCAACTACTGCGAAAAATTTGGAATTACAATAAAATGAAAGCATTAAGCCAAAATGTTATCCACCATCTTGGTTCATCGAGGTTAAAATATTTAAATTGAATTTTTGTTGGGTGAAAATAATGAAATTAATTTGTCACAGCAGTCTTTTGAACCTTCTTGAACACTGAAAGATTAAAATAAAGCATGTGCTGCTCTTAACCAATTAACTTGACCTAATAAATAAACTCATGGCATTAAAGTGGCCAAAAGTTTATTTCTACAAATTCGGTGTAATTTCAACTTACATTAACATTAAATAAAAAGCGTTACAGGAAGTAAGAGGTGAAATATTATGCAAAGCTCAGCAATTGTTACTTTCGGAAACAATGTCACACCGCGGAAATATTCCCTAACGAATTATTTTTAAGAGTTTTTAGGGTTTCATACCCAAGGGGTGCCAACAGAATAAAACCCTATTACTCAGCCTACGAGGTCCGTTCGTGCGTCCAAACTCTATAAGGCTTTATCTCGTGAAGCGTAATAGATAACCGATTGTCATTTTTACACAATATGTGTTGATTGGCGGACTCGTTATACAATAGCTAATTTTTTTTTGTTCTCTTTAGTTAAAACGATAATATGTACAAAATTCTTAATGAAAACGGATCACTCGTGTATTTTTAAGTCGAGAATTGCCTGACATGTTTCGGACCAGTCCGTGGTCCTTAATCCACCGCTCATTTCTATTCTTGAAACCATTGAATATGGCAGTTTGACCAGTAATCATTGGAAGTGTGTTCGATTACGTCTCGAAACTCAGTCACCATCGCATCCAGAATTACCTCTGAGTTTATTTTTTTCTAGCCGTGTTCCCAGAGGGATTTTCCATCGGCAATATCAGAGAAACCACCCGCTTTCTCTAAAAATGTAAGTTTCTGAGTCGATAACCGGCCATGATTTTTTTTTCTAGGCAACAAGGTACACTTACATTTAGTCTCGTCATGTCCTTTAGTCTACTGTAAGTCACGGGCACTTTACTCTTAGATCATAAATGCTAGAAAGGTAAAACTGGCACTTTTTTGGCTATAGTTTATAAACTGTTTAGGTCCTAAATCTTGTTTTAATTAACGCAATAAACAGTTTCGCGAAAAACAATAACGCCGGTGAAGTTATTTAGCTGATTGAGCCATTAACAAATAATGAAAAAAAAGTTCTACTTCCTTAAACAGCAACAACTTCAATTTTTTAACTATTATTAGTAAAATAGGCTAGCAAGCAAAATAAATTGTTTTCCATTGTACGTGATGACTAGCAACAACTACAAAGCTGTGAAATGCTATTTTATAAAAAAACAAACTTTAGTGTAGACGTAGATCTTAATATCGTCGTACAAACATTTTCCCATCAGGGCAATTAAACCCGGATTCTCTAGTTCCGCGGTCAAGGTTACTATAACCACTACACTATTTCGTCGTCATGTCTACGGAATTATACACTAACCACGGTCCGATACGCTCTCGATCGAGATATTAATGAGATATTAACTAACTCGTGGCATAATGTGTTTAAATATAAACAGCACTGGTTTTTCTCATCCTCGTTAGAGTCAAGTTCTATGCATGTTTTACTTTGCCTTTATGTTCAAGTCGATTCGTGATGTTTCTCTTTTGTTAAATGTACACTTAAGAAGCCTATAATATATTTAAATACTATTTCTTATATTTCTGACTTTTAAAACGTTTACGTAATTTTTTTGTCTGATTGAATTCGTTGTCGTGAAGCATCAATAAGTATTGGTTTCGTTCATCGCTGTCGCCGGCCAGTCCTTAGGTAAATCGTAATGGAGACGAGCACGTCCTCAATTGAACTCATTTTATTTTAAGTACACAAAGCTACAAGGCAGAACTTAGATCACTAAATGTTAATAAACTTTGTAGGAACTGTCATCCTGGCTAAAACCACAATAAAACTAAAAACATATATAAACTGAAAATATACTTATTTACTTAAACTGAATGTCTACGAGGAACTTTTGAAATGGTACTACGATAAAATAATAATTAAATATGTCAAAGTCATAAAAGCAGGTAATACCATTTTATAGTTACCTTATAAGTCAAATAAGTGGCCAGTTCCATAGACTTTCAGTAAATATGCCTCACGGTGATACGTTTGAAAATATCAATACAGATCATCTTAAAACATCGTGAATAAAAAATAAGTGTAGTCTCAGGTGTATTTTATATGTAAACAAAATTGAGTCGCTATTCGCCCTTTGCATACGAATTTTTCCCTTACAGGAATAGTTGTTCTGATTGCTTACATCTATCTTTGTTGTTATGTTGGGTTCTTGGTAAAAATCCTAACAACTTTTGGTCCTGTGGTGGTAACAAAAGTTCTATTCGTTAGTATTTGAAAAAAGATTTCATCACTAACTTTGCTTGAATTGTACTTAACTGTTGTTTTTATAATTATTGTCGCTTACTCCGCAGTGCCGCTAATGTTTATTCTTGTGATAAAAGGACGACCTTTAGATGAATATGTACGAGAGCTGAGCAGGACTAAGTTCGTGACGCTTTATTAAATTCTGGAAACTTGTTAATATAAGTTACTACATAAATTATTTCCTTGACGTAATCAAATAATGACGTTGCTGTAACCAGTTCATTAATGTTAACTTGAGCACTCAGAAATCAAAGTAGCTGATCACTCTTCAAAGAGGTCGAAAAGAACTACTCAACCTACTTAATGGGCATGATGACTATCTGCTATAAAAATCGTAATTCTAAATCGCTAAAGCCCCCATAATATATGTATAAACAAATGTGGATATTATTTAGAAATAACGATTCTACAACACATTTTCACTTTCTCGTCATTTGGTTTTAGGTATCATCAACCCAATTGACAATAGATTCGTGTGGAGATCTTTTTCAACTCATTGACTACTGCTGTTAACTGTAGACATGACAATATAGTTAAGCAACGGTTTTAAGTCTATAACTTAATTTTCAATTTATACATTTCACACAAAAACCGATGCGCAGATTTAGAAGCTTTTTCTTTTTTTAATAAACGGGATCATCACCACCAGGCTAAGTAAGTGAATAATGCACAAAAGAAAACAACCCCATGCCAAGCTCGTTAGAAAAACTTGTTACAAAATAAACGAGCGAACACATTGGAATCCCGAATTTTAAGTTTCTTAGAACTTACTTCAACCGCTTGATTCATATAAAAGTAATTTAAACTGGGCCAATGCAAAATAGGCATATTATGGCATTGTTTTACTGTTTTTGATACAAAACTACTTAATTTGTTTCAAACGATGACACCAGCGCGAACAATGTTACTCACCTGTCATTATATAACGGCATCAAGAGAGAGAAAAGCTACCATTTACGTAATGGTCTCGAATAAACGGAGAACAGAATTAATTGTTTTGTTAAAAACAATTAAACAACAAGCTACCTTTCGAAAGTTCAGGGAAATAAAGGTGAAAAATCTAATACTAGAAGGGTAGGGCGAATTAACTGCCCTGACGTTAGCGCTGACTATTAATTACCCCAGTCACGGTACGAAGTAATTTAGCATTTAGCATGTACCATTTCTACAGCAGAACCAACAATGACTAAGAATCATTGATCGAGAATGTTTCAAATTCATGAATCTAACATAACCAGCCATACTCGATATAAATATTCCCCATATCACACCTTATTACCATTTTACAAAAAGAATGCTGAGAAAATTTCGACGATGTAAATTTTTATTATAACTAGCTGTGTTTCCTAATGCACTTATTGAATTGTAGTTATTAATATAATTATATTTAAATTCGAACATGAAGCTCTGTGTTAGTGATTAAGACACAAATATACCTATTCTCCTGTCTCCGCGCGCTATCTGGCTTAAAACGAATCTAAGAAACACACAAAAAGCTGTTGTCCAAAAACTATCTACGAAACTAAATAGTCATCTCATCTAAAATTTCAGAGTCCACTTTGCCTAGAGGAAAAACCGGCCAGTGCAGCAACGCAGCCGGCGCTCTGGGATCTTTTCCACACAGCGATGACGACGAGGTAGACTGAGCTGCTTTTCACGAGCTTTTATTTAACTTGCTTCGTTATTTTATTTACTGGTCACTTTATTTGCACGTTCGGGTAAAATTTTAAGTCAATTTTGACTCACTTCCAGTGATAAGATTGACTTGAATTTTGGATATGTGTATGTAGTTCAATAAAAATGCAAAAACAGACAACAACACTACGCTTTAGAGGTTCAGGAAAACCAAGAACAATTTTCCAGAATGTGTATATAAAGCCATATAAAGCCTTATATGATAACCTGCTTGACCTGAGTAGCCTCACTTTGAAATTTGACCTTACTTTTTGACCTCGACTGCTGTGCAAAGAAACCAGAAAGATTCCTTTAAATATCTTTTCTCTGCACCTTTTTTAACATTTTTGGTGTAGAACCTTACAAATATTTTTTTTGTGATAAATAAAGCAAAATATATTCAAAAAACATGAAATAATTTTTTTAGGCGCATTTAACTACTTTCATTGTTGTAAATTTCATTTGCAATAATGTATATCAGAACATACAAAAAAAATAAAGTCCGTTAAGCGGACGCCTGCAACTTCGTTCACATGAAATTAGTAGCCTATGTCCGTCAGGGATAGTGTAGCTATCTATTAGTGAAAGAATTTATTTGAAATTGGTTCAGTGGTTCCAAAGATTACCCCCTTCATACCTACAATCAAACAAACAAAAAAAGGTTTATCTATTTATTATATTAGTGTAGGAGCTTTTTTAGCTTTTGGATAGAAGAACGTTTTATATAGATAAAACATACATCGATACTAAGTATAAATTTTTTTTACTCAATAAAAAATATCAAAACCCAGCATTTCCCCCGCTCGAGGCAGAGTGCCCAGAATGCTTGCGTCATTACCTCGCTGCACGGCCAGGCTCAGTCTTTGGGCGAAAAAAGACCCGGCCCTCGGGGCACCAGAGACGCCGACCAGTTGACAGACACCTCATGCACAAAGTTTTTGGTGTCCACGTTGATGACCACGGCCCCAAAATTTCTACTGCAAGTGCCTCAAATATGTAATCATTCGTTATAAATGCGTACTTGCTGATCCGGGTTTGGTCGGCGGCAGTCCCTGGCTTAGAAGCAGAGCTCTGGACGTGGGACGGAGCCAGCGTGTCTGTGTCGGGAATGTAGAATTGAAAATTTAACGCATAACAGAGAGGTTCGTGGCTAGGGGCGTGAACTCATGGTCGTAAGTCAATCGAGTTCAATTCCCATCGGTCGCCAGGTACCAATGAGTTTTTTTAATATAGTATTGGCAATGATCAAAAATTTTATGGCGAGGGAAATCATTGTGAGGCAACCTGAATTTTCACGTAAATGAATACGTAACCTACATCCTAATCTGGTTTCCCTGTCACAGGGTTTATGAAAGTCAGGTGGTGATTGCTGCAGTATTCTTATTAAAATGGCCCGACCTGCTAAATCAATAATAACGCACAAAACGTACCCCAAATAAAGCAACGGGAAAAGGCACGCGAAGAGTGATGATGATAAATATGATTACGCGTGCCTTTAATGTTTGTTTGCTTAAGTTGGGAAAAAATCTCTAAGGCTCGCAAATCAAAACATCGAAAAAACTAAATCCGGGGAACAGAGTACCGCCGCGGTTTTAGAAATAAAAATCGGGCTTATTTACCAACTCGATTCAGCTACAATATAACACCGAGCCTATAGACGAAAGGTAACGTAAACGGGACGAGACAGCTTAATTGGTTCAATTTCATTCAAGCACACGCTCCATTACCTAACATAACAATATTCGTCTTTGGTGTCTGTATATTCTAGTAATATACACGAGCATAAGGGTCGTTCTCAAAAAAGTGGCACCGTTGAATTAATTTTGTATTATTTCAGAAAATTCCCAATAATGTTTTTTTTTATTAGGATCTCTAGAAATATAATTGAACAATCGATATCACTTAGAGGGAAGTGATTTATTTAATTATTTTAGAAGATATAGGTATTTGAAATTATGTGGTAGGCAGGTGAACGACATCTATGTCAGGTGAACGACTACCTGTAAGCAGGTTATCGACAATGGGGGCAGGTTGGCGCAAATAAGTACAAATTAAACTGAAACTGTGAGCAGGTAAACGACAATGGGTGCAGGTAAATCAATCGTTAAATAAAAACGACATTAAAACTAACAACAAGTGCTTTATTAAAATTTTAAGTCCTAAATCTGATAACCCCAGTTCCTTGTTTGATCTGGCTACCGAACTGTCTGTGTCTTGTAGTAGTATGTTGTAGTGTTTTTCTTTTTTCATATTTTATTTTTTCTTTGATATTTCGCATGTAATCCCGCACTATTCTTAAGTTTTTGGTACATTAGTTTCTCCCTTTCTCTTATTTTGGCTGAAACTTCGTCTTAATTTTTATTATTAGGCTTGGGTTTACCTTGGGTATAGTCTCAAAGCGAATAGCCGTAATAATGAGTTAATAAAACAATGGCGTTTTTTAAGTAATTGTTTTAACAGCTAAAGGGACTGTCCCAATGGACAGACCCTTTAGCTGTCTAAAAAAATGAAAGCTACTAAAAATGTTGGTTTTTACAGTATAAGTTTTTAAATAATTGTCGTTCACCTGCCCTATACGTCGCTCACCTGTTTTGTTTAGTCAGGTGAACGACATACAGGTGATGGACAAAATGACAGTTATATCATTATTACTAAGTTAAGCAGTTGGTTAATGAAGTGCATATTTCAAAACATACAAATAAACCGCGTTTAACGCGCTATAAATTAATATCAGTGCAATAGTTCACACAATTACCAAAATATGGAAGACAGAATGACGACTACTTACCCATTACAAACTCCCGCGCGCGCATGTTGTTTGTTTGTAATTTTTGACAACGGCACACCGACGACTTGTTACTTCTTACAGCGTTAGCTGGTGATCGAAGGTCTCGATTTATGTGGGGTGAGGCGGGTGAGATGAAATAGTATTATATTAACACAGAGGTAGCGTTTACCTCATGACAGGCGAGCGACAAAAACAACCGTGGACAAAATTAAATTTCAAATAATTCGCAAAAGACTGTTTTGACATTTGACAGCAGAAGTACAACAGACTTTTATTTCCAAACTGAACATCGCTATACATTGCATAAGGAATATTTAAATTTAAAGTTAAATTATAAATAAACAACCATAAAAATTAACAAATATTTTAGTTATTTTTTAACACTATAAAACAGTGCTTTGACTATTTTTTATTCTTAAGGTCTCATGTTTACAGGCAGACGGGGCGGCAAGCGGTTCTCCCCGTGAAGCTGAGACCTGAAAAGGGCTCGAAACGACGGGAATTAGATAAGTTGCAAGAAACGCAATATAAACCTTTTAAATTGTTTTATTTCAACATGAATAATGAGTAAAAAATAAACGTGGGAAATATATAAAGTAGATAACTTTTGCTTCTTATAAAGTGAATCGCATGTAAGGCATAATGAATGAAGCGCCACATCACTGCGTGATTAAATTAAGTACAGAACAGTGTATCATAAACGTTGCAGAATTTAGAGAACAAAACATACGCTCAGAAACACAGCGCAAGTAATTCCTCTTCGGAGTTGGTAATTACGACAGTGAGTGATGGAACCTGAAATATTTTGAATAGATTAAACCAATTCTATCGGCAAATACTTTGAAAGAGATAAATTCACCTCGAGTATAAGTTGAGTTATTCTGTCGTAAGTTTACAGGATTGTTTAAAAAAAACCTAAATTAAATAAAAAATATTTATTTAAACTTCAAAATTGCTTTATTTAGCCTGATATGCATCTGAAAATGTATATGTACAGTCAAGGAATTAAATTTCCAACCCACCTAAGGTTCATTAGCATATAGCAAACTGTCACCATAAGAGCTATAGAGCAAGACGTTAGTTTGACATATCGACCTTAAAGCATTGCAAATGTCAGACGACATTTCAACGAAATGGGTAAGGAATTAAATTCCTTGACTGTACGATATTTATAATAATTGATGCCACTTGGCTAATATGTAGTAAATAATAATTAAATCCTTGGTGGGAAAGAAAAACACCGTTATTTTTATATTTAAAATCAGAATACATAAATCATAAAGAACAAAAAAATTATAAAAAGCACAACGAGGTTTTTTATAAAAGGTTCAATCTTGAACAGTGTGAATGTAACGAAATTTTGCATCTTAAGATTTTAAAACAAAAAGTATTTATAACCAAATGATACAAAACTTGTACAAAAAAATTGTCATACGATAATGTTTATTAGCGAGTACATCACTCACTTCCATACTTAATCAGTAACCTACTAAAGTTGCAATGTACTAACTAAGCACACCTATTTATATCCATATTATTTTCTTGTACATTTTCAACTTATTGTATCTTTTGACTAATTAATTATAAATTTATGAAATTATCTTACCAACACTTATTTTGCATCTTTAAATTATCTAGCAGATTTTTTTAAAATCTGTACTTGTTTACTACTGCACTCACTTTCTGGAAAAATATCATTGAACAACCTTGGTGTTATATACATTCTTAATGCAGTTTGCACTTAGTGAAGTAAATTTATTCAACAGATTGATAAAGATTGTCTTAGTCTTAACATAATTGAAACCTATTCTTACCTCAGTAGACAACACACAATATTAATTCACAGCGGCCTGTCAGTTTGAATGACAGTAGGGATCCCTGTATAATAGTTGTGAATTGTAAATTATCATTCGGTTGCTTCTGTACTCCATTGTGAACTATTGTTCGGCTAATTGGTAAACTTGTATCGTTGCGCGTCTATACTGTGCTGCGACTTTACAGAAGGTCAAATGTACGAGTACGAGTAGGTACATAAAATGAAAATAATTTTTATTTACAAATCAATCATCTTTTAGAGTGCCAAACCATAATTTAACTTATCTAAATGGCCCACAACCATTTCTGTGCACAGAGCATGATTTTTTTTAAATTTCGTGAGAAACAGCTAATCTTGATGAATTTGCCAAGAAAATTATTTCCATTGTCGATAGGTACAGCTAAATAGTTTGTGCCTAAAAATGTATTTAATAGACAGAACAAATCGCAGGTGACAGTGAACCTCGATAAGCCTGGGAGATACTTCATAATACAGTGAGTGGCCATTAGCTACGTTTTATCCCAGAAAACTATGAAATTCTTGTTCAAACAGGATAGACGAATTCAACGCAGGCAAGGTCCGAGCAACAGCTAGTATAGGTTAAAGAAACTTATCCCAAAGAAACTCTACATCTACTCGGTATTAGAAATTACATGTTCACCTTCACGCATGCCCGCTCTGCACATTTTCGATCAAATCGATCCCGTAACTTGACCGTGCCGTAAGGACGTAATTCATACAGTTACTTAAACAACTGATGTTAAGATTTTATGTAACTTTACAACTAACTTTTTTATCTTCCATTGATTTTATTTAACATTTTTATTCATAATATCTACTGTACCAAAAGTCTGCTTGTCCGTCATAGTGACGATAGCTTTCAAAAAATAAACTGAGGAAGGGATCCAGGAGATAAGGTTTGCTTAACTATGTTAAACATTTTAAAACTGGAATGCAGAGTTGAAGTAATCAGACTCAGATATCTTGCTGTTGACGCTATTGTTATTGCATTTTTCGCTTCGCATATTAGAGTACTCGCAATAATAGAATATTGTCAGAAATTATTCCATAATAATATGTTCATTTATTTACTTAAACTTGCCTAAATGCCTTAAGGCATTCCCTGCCAGTCAAGCTTTACGTTGCATACGCAAATATAAAAATTGTCGCTCGAGTGAATTCTAACCCCTGACTCCACCTAAAGAGGGTTATAATTTTGAAGAACCAGTCGGAATAGCCTGTCTGTCTGTCTATAACTTGTATGCCTATCTGAGGCCTCGTTGCTCTAGATCCGATGAACTGATTTTATCATAGATTTTAGAGTTCAGTGCCTCAAAAGAATCACTACGTTGTCCGTCCGTCTGTCTGATTGTCTGTCTGTCTGTCTATATGTCAAGACCCTTTTACTCAGGAACGCGGAGGTATCAAGTTGATATTAATTTCAAATATTTAGGTTTGCAATCCCTCAGAGCTGGTTAAAATTAAACTTTTAACAGTGTCATTGAAATGAAAGACAAGGAAATTGAAATAAAATCTTTTTACATGCTTTTTAACCGACTTCAATAAAGGAGGATGTACGCAGTTTGTCGAAACCATTTTTTTTTACTAAATATCGTAACAATAAAACAAAACTAATGAAATAAAACTAGGTACGGTCAGACTCACAAGAAGCTGAACATTTTAGTACCATATCGTTGTCAGTAATGTGACAAATTCGAGCAATTCTCACTTCATACTTTATTACGACAAGGTTTTTAAGTATTGATAAACTTCTGAGGCTGACTGTACTACTAAAGATAGAATTATGCTTATAAAATTAATCTAAAAGGCTACTGCCTAATAATATTTAAGAAAATACTTTTAATAATACTTATCGTACCGATTATTAGTTCCATATAAAAGAAACTGGGTCTGGATTCACTGCCATAAAATTTTAAAAGGTCATAATATCGTCACTTGGTATTTTTGCTGCTTCAAAATTCTCAAGACAATTTTAACCCACCAGGATCGGATTGAAACTTGATACGCATTACAATCCAATATTTATGTACAAATAATAAAACAGCCTATTTTAAACAGTAACCTTCTAGGAAAATTACAAAAATAAAATAAATGTATGCCTTGAAGCCTGCGTCAGTAGGCTGGCAAAGCTTTATCTTCGAACAGCGTCACGTCACTTGCTCAGTGTCAAAATGGGGGTTCGCTGATCACCAATAAACCTTCCAAAGCTGACGTTACGTGTCCCGACTGGCGACGCGCCAGTGTGCCAGATTTACTGCCTCCCAGATAGCTGTGACCGTGTCGAGATTGCACCTTGGAATGCTCACTACATTTGCTGTCACCGATAAAAGTTGTTAGTTGCATGTGGCAGTCCAGACGAATTCTTGTGTTACTGGACTACATAAAGGGTGCCTAGAAGGGGTGATCATCGACTTACACCGGAAGTTGGTTATTTAATATTGCTGATATAAAATAAATACACAGTCGTACAGTCGTAGACTCACGGTTAGGTTGTGTTTCAGTTTTTAACTCTGTTATAATTATGTGTTGTTTTCACCATCATGATGGCGCATAAATGATGCATCATTTAGAAAGGTTTTTAGGGAAGGTTTTTATGTGTACATTGGAATTATTTTTTCTCAGTAACTTGCACCCTGTATTGCACACTGTAGCCAGTGCGCCGCTAGTTAAAAATAATAACAAAAGGCTATACATAGTTAATATAAAAAAAATTAAGAGTAGGTAAAACTAACTAAATTGATTTCTGGACCACTTTAGAACTCTTTGATAATCAATATAATTTAATGACTTTTTACAGAGATGGGTCATTGAATTAAAACTGTTTGAGCGATTCTATACAATTTACACGAATACTGTATTATCTATTGGTGCTATTGATTGAACTAAATACCTAAAAAACCATCATAGTTCTAGCGTACTAGATTTATCAGTCGTGCAAATAAAATGAATGATTATCATAATTGTTGTTGCGAACGGCACACAGTATGGCAAAAATAAACTTCTCAAGTTATAAGCATAAGCTATCATGCGCCGAACTTTAAGCGTTTCGAGAGATTTATTGGTGAGATACGAATTTGATTATGTAAAATTTTAAAACTTACAGTCTTAATTTGTTTGTAGAAAATAAGTTACGTATTAATAAATATTTATTTAATACAACAAATCGAGTTTCGGTTTCCTGCCTTTATAGTCAAACCGCAGAACTTTGGGAAGCGTGTTTGTGTTTAGTTTTGAGGTTTACTTGTTGCGAGTTTCTAGAAGTTCTATTTAATATGCATAAGGATAGTAATATATTTTATTTCATTTCAAAACGGTAAACCTCTTTGATGTCGGTTTATTGCTACTACTAAGTTTATGATTCCATTGTTCTTGCAGATTTTTCAGCCTGATCAGCAAATCCAGTGATTAAAGATGTAATATTGCTTGATGTAAACTTCAATTGAAGTACAATATTTTAGATGTTATCGTGAATTCGTGACGCGCTAATTTTGGAAACAGGAAAGTATTGAACTCGCCGCGAACATGTTTCGTTATTAACT
The DNA here is from genome assembly GCA_963691745.1 of Ditula angustiorana. Lineage (NCBI taxonomy): Eukaryota > Metazoa > Arthropoda > Insecta > Lepidoptera > Tortricidae > Ditula > Ditula angustiorana. The sequence goes on from OY829472.1 coordinate 18,126,859, forward strand.
GCGCCCGTCCCTGCTGCGAAGGAGGGTGGCTGTCATAAGGCTTTCAAAAACAATTGTTCACGAAATATTAAAACGGGTTCTTAAGTTTCACCCTTTTAATTTGAAATTATACGAACTCTTTTAAGCTTAATGATAGTATTGTGCCTATAGATTCGTTGGTCCAGAGGCTAGACGAGTGGGTTCGTGATCGTAAGGAACGCAAGGGTCCCTAGGGCTACTAATTAAGAACACGTTGAAGAACTTTGTCGTTTATTTCATACATTTTATTATATGTCAATCTCAGAGTCAAAAAACCAACTGTCCCCTTTCTTCTTCTACTACCCACTCTCTGTTGCTGTGGCCAGTTCTGGAAGAGGCTGTAAGAAGAAGGTCCTTACAGTCTGTACAGAGTTCGAACGACCGTTATATACTTACCATTTAGTTTTCCTTACCTATTTACATTAATTATGAGTATTAACTAGATATTGGTAGGAACTAACGCTCTTACGGTCGGTTAAGGGAAAATCGTGATAAAACCTGCACATACCTGCAAAGTGATGAAATGATGTGCGTGGAGCTCCCATCAACACTGGGGCCGTGTGGGAAGTTACGTTCAACCACTTTCTTTGTGATGGTAGGCCCAGCAGTGGAACGTTAGATTAGGCTGGAGAATATGTTGAAAATTTTTCGAAGGTCAAACAACATTGCGCCATCAGTTATTCAGCGCAGTGCATAAAAAAAGTATAATTGACTGATTGAAAAAAATAAAGGTACATCTTGAAAGGATTACATAATATTTAAAATAAAACTGGCCAAGACGCGCATTTACCTCAGGGTGTTCCATAGAATACCTATGCTATATAGTAATAAGTTTCAGCTCATGCTAGGGTGCACAACAATATATGTTTGATAGTATCTGAAAATTCGAAATATCAGTATCTTATGAATTTGTGAACACTTTTTTAAATAATTAATAATATTTAAGCGTAACTTCGTGGAGGTCCATATCAAGAAACTGAAACAAGAAAATTCCAAGTGCTTTAATTCATCACTCTCCACGGCTCTGTCTAACTGTTGTCATAAGAAAAAGACGCACATTGATGTGAATTAAACTTCTGCCGTCATGTAAGGTCCACAGTTACGTATAAAGAGTGCCAAAAAAGGGAAAATCTCAAAATTGACCTTTTTTCCGACCGGTACACAGAAGCCATCTACTTTCCAAATTTCATATATTAATAGTACAGTAGCCTCTGAGTAAAATGGCTGAGACTTTCTAGACAGAGACTTTGTAGGCTTGATAGACAGACGGACAGGATGATATTACAAGTGTTCCGTTTTTGCCACTGGATCCGGAACCCTAAAAAGCAAAATCAGAATTTTTGCTCTCTGAAGTAACAATTTGAATAAATGAATACGCTCTGTGTTTTGTTATTACTTATTGAAATTCCCTAATTCTGCCTTGGATAGCCCGGCGCGGTTTAAACGGTTTTTACATAATATTTGATTTCGAAGTAAGATTTTCATTTTTTTTTAATGTTTGTGAATCGTACTTTTATTTTAGATTGGAAGTTACATACTTAAATCGTTACCCTCGACTCAGTTTGCCTCCAGCTCGAAGTTTTTCAGTCATCTCATGAGCAATCAGTGATCTAACACGGAATTGTTACTCAGTAATAGTTCAACAGTGTATAGCTGAAACGCAAGTGGTCCATTATCATGTTTTTTTGATAATTCCATAATTTCATAAGTTAATAAATGGAGTTTTATGTGAAATCATTTGCAGTAAGCATATCAGTTAAATTTAATAGTGATAAGCAGCAATTTTGTTATAAACTATTAATATTTTCTCATAATACATATATACAAAATGTGATGTCTTTTTTTCTAACTGAATTATACACCTAGATCCAAAACTTTATTAATTAAGAATGAGCGCCAACTGTCGGAATCTATACTCTAGCAAGACCAAATAGTAAGACTCAAGAACTTTTTTATCCGACTGCTGCTAGAAGGGAAGGTTATGAAAACTAAACCTTTTGAGTACATTTTTATGATACATGTCTTTTTTGTTACTAGTAATATAAGACAACGTGATCTCTGTAGCAAATGAAATAAAAAAGTCAATTGGGCATGAATATATAATAGTATTTTATGCAACTGCTATATAATGAGAGGCCTTAAAACACGAGTGTGGTTTTATGAAACGAGCGTCAGCGAGTTTCATAATAGGATCACACGAGTTTTTTAAGGCCTAATTATATACAGTTGCATACATTACTTTATCTACACACATATCATAACTGCAAAAAACAGTAACAGCAAAAAACCAACAAACGAATGACAACTAGTCATGGCGGCCATTCGATCTATCCGCCAAGACGAACGTTTTTTTTTTTTTTTTTAACCATAGACAAACGAATGAAGTCCCTATTTTCATGTCACTCGATATCAAATGTCGTGCGTTTAAATTAAAAAACATACTGAGTTGACGTTTCGTATCGATAACTGTTTTAATATCTGTGGATACTAGAATAGAGACCAACCTGAATTTTGATAGCCCTTCCAAATTTAAATTCATAACGTCACGAGATATCGGTAATGTGATCACCAATAAACACAGACTACTAAGATATACTACCCAATAAAGAACAGATTTACCTACTACCACAGACAAGAAAATCCTTTAATAACATTGGTTGTAATAATGCTGGTCATTTTCTATGGTTTTTGAACGCGTTATTGAGCACTTATGATATGTGTGTAGATAATATTTTTACAATTGACCATAACATTATAAATTCTCTGACTCGTTTACGCTCGTTTCATAAAACCACACTCGTGTTTTAAGGCCTCTCATTATATAGCAGTTGCATGAACTATTATTATCAAGTTTGATTTGATGATAAACTACTCATTTAGGCTTTATTATTATTATTTAACTATGCGATTCGCACAACGCCACGATAAGGTCTGTTATTCTTATCAGTATGGGTAGATTAAAATATACTTCTAACCAGCATATTATAGCGATTGACATCCCTCTGACTCTATGAATATTATTTCTGGTCGTTGGCGTTCAGCACCATTACTCGTCCCCGCTTCAGCGTCCATTATAAATTGGGTACATGACATCGTAAACCAAATTGCGTTAAAGTGTGAAATTGTAGCAGACCGTCATTTAAATATATTACTAACAAAATAAATAGCCTAAATAATAGTGTATATTTGCTACGCAAAGACCGCCGTTGCTTTGTCTTGGGACACCCTATTCAATCAACTTAAACTGGTCTAGATTTTCCCGTTATTTCTTTTTTGTTTGCCTCCACGCCATTACATTTCACTCGAGAGTTATTCAATAATAATTTTGGCCCAGCGAACCAGATGCATTTGGCAAATATGTCCTGTCAAGCCACCCTAAGTTTGACTGTCTATGCCCTCCCCTTCGGCAACCTGTGTTCTGAAGCGCATTCGGTATTACAAGTATTTCTGATTCGGTCAGTCTGTTTCAAATATAAATATATAGAAATCAAACTAAAGCATGTCACACTAGTAAGAGATTGGAGCTAAGACATGCTCAACATTCTGGCAAACCCAAGCATCGCAATCGCTTTCTCTAAGAACTGGCAGCTAATGCGACACATTTTATTTAATGCCCTGAGAGCTATCACCACTTTGACCTACCAGTTTCCATAATAATACTTCTATATTCGCTTAACCTAGGTAGCGAATATAAGCGTATAAGCATCTAGAAATATGAATACCAACAGATTTTTCTTTCTTACATTTGGAAAATATCTTTGATGAGAGCTTTAAATGAGATAGTTATTGTTGCCTTACATTTCTTTTATTATGTGTGATATGCAGCTAATATTCCGAAATGATATTGTGTATCTATATCCTTATCTATGTTTTACTGATGAATTGTAGCAAAGTTTTTCTAAAGATTTATCTCAAAACGCTACATTTTCACTACAGTAAGTACACGTGCTTAAGAAGAACTTTCAACAGCTCAGCAAAACAACCTTTTCCTGATGGCGTATCATTAAGTTTAGGAACTCATGAAAGAGTAATGACTCGCTAAAACGAAATACCTTTGCACATTCTCCCCTGATAGAAGTCGATAGTCACGCATGTATTCCATTATCTGTGAAAGGAATCTGTTAGTAAATTGTCTTTGATTGATTTTTTCACAGCGAGATCAAAAATGTTAATCGATTAACTGATTTTGTTTTAACACAATGAAGACTCACTTTATAGATCTGTATAGAAGTGAAATTACCTTACCACAAAAAGCAATAAAAATTAAAAACCGACTTCGTACATATAATGCTTTTGCTTTACCAAGTATTCTTATGTAGGCAACGGTAACTGTTTACCATAAGGCTAGCCGCATACCTGTTGCCTCTATTGTGGAAAACAGGCAAAGCGCTAGGTGATGCCTCTGGAGTAGCATTTGTTCATAGAAATGTAACTTCTTCATTGGCTTTTCAAATAAAGGTATGCAGCTGTAAGTGGCGTGCGTGCAGTTTTCAATCTATACCTGGCTCGAGTGGGAACTAAAACCCAAGCCCTCTCGTTGTGAGAGGCGGCTTGTGACCAAAATTGTATTTTCATTTTGGGAATTTATACTCGATGTGATAATTAGGTACTGATAGCTAGTTTTAGATAAGTGGACTGTATTTTACTGGTTCGTTCTGAAGGTCTCCTATAAAACCAACAAAATGTATTGTCATAGAAAGATACTTCAGCACTCACCTTTAATTCCGTTCTTTGCAGGGATGTGCGATCAGTACGCACTTCATAAGAGTTCTGGTATATCAGCTAATATGTTGCGGTGCTGCGGTGTTGTATAAATTAAATCATTTGCGATATTTATAATTATTTATCATCGGTGTCGCAATGACATAATTTTGCTCTGACTGACTGTTTCTACTTTTTTCCGATGACTTTGCCCATATACTTGGGTATAGCGGGTGCGCAAGGAGGTTGGAGAATGCTTCCCAATATTTTTACAAAAATACAAACTCATGGTTAGCTTATAAGCTCAAACAGGTACATAAACGACGTTGTAATTGGTGCATGTAACTTGGCAGTTTTTGGGGTTTCTTTTCTTTACTGATGATATTTGCATTATGTGTTTAGAGCGATCCGTTGTTAAAATTTATAAAGAACACCCTTTGAGTAATATGGTAGATTATCCCTAGTCATTGGAAGAAGGCAATCGCTGGCCGAGTAAGCTAACAATGACGAGCCGCTGGCGAGGGTTTTTTAAAGTATTAAACCAACAATTGCCTCTTCTAGCCATCAGATTTCTTTTTACTCAGGACGTACGAGTAAGAGCATTAGCAATTTCGGTCGAGTCGATGATGGTTGCTAATTCTTGTACAAACGGCAAATACAGGTAACAATTTTTTACGTGATCCAGGACAATGCAATGCATTAACTCAATTGTTCTTACCTTGCTACTCCGCGAAACCAAACCTTGGTTTCGCGGAGTAGCAAGGTAATTTGTTCCAGTTTGTTGATATGGACCTCCGCAAAGTAACGCCTGAATCTATTAATTATTCAAATTAGTCTTATTTAGTAACTGTATTTTCCTAAAAACAACCCAAACTCAAAGTACCGTAATAGTTATTTTTTTATAAAATAGGAATGCAAACGAGCAAGTGGGTCACCTCACAAGTTTTACTGTTTATCCCTGTTATTGATATTAAGTAGATAATTTCTGATATCACGTAACTTCAACGCCCAACTCGAGAATTATAATATTTATAATACATTTCGATAGTAAATTATAAACTACGTTGACATAAAAATATTCGTTTACAACAACATACAGGTGCTTTTCAAACGTGTTTTAATAAGTGCTCAAAATAACCACCACCTTTCTGCCGGCATAGGTAATTACGCCGCCTTAAATTAATTCTGAGTTTACCAAGCACATAATCTTTGGCTTCCACGGCATCAACCACATGTACTATTTTTGGCAGTTCTGCAACTCTATGAGATTTTTGTTCGTAAACTTGCCTTTTAATCCCATCCCATAATAAAAACGGATTCGGGCAACGAGACTTTCATCAGGAACTCCGTGCAAGCATCAATCTTGGTAACATATTTCTCAGCAGATCCTTATACTTAATTTGATTTATCCTTCAATAAAATGCGGTCCAATAGGATCGCATAACGTAATTGTTAAGAATGCCTGTCATTAAGCGAAAAGTGAGTTTGGTACTAATTGGTAGCAATCTCTGCGTTTGACGTGTGGATTTACTTCACTCTACTAGTGTACGTCGTGTATGTTGAACATTCCGATTCTGGTAAAGGTGGCCTCGTCTGACTACAAGATGTTGAGATATAAGTGTTTTAGTTCATTGTCAAGACAAAACTGCATTCTTTTGGGGTAATTTGCGATAAGAATATCTTGCACGATGAAAATGGAGACGATATAACCCTTCGGCATTTAAAAACCATCAAATAAAAAAATGTAGTTCCAACCGTCCTGCGGCTTGCTTTGTACCCGATCACTCGAGCATGGATTGCTGCCGAGTACCGTGGTCGTCGTCGTCTTCCTTGGCCATCTTTTAGGACTGTGTCCATAATCTCTTAAATTTTGGATGGTGCCGTTTATGAAACGATGAGTCGAGATTAGAGATTTTTCATTAAACAATGTCTGTGTTAGCACTGTACTACGGGATGTAAAATAAAAAACCATAATATCCAAACACCGAATGTACGTATGTTTTTAAATTTTTACTTTTTTCTTTAATGGCGGCCACGAGACTTATAAAATAAAAATAAAATAAAATATTTTTTATTTCAGACCACCACAACAAGTCCATATATTGTTAGTAAAGTTGAAACTTATGTCAATGTCAGTGATGTAATACGATTGAACGGTATGGGCCGTAAGAACTTAATTGTTATGATTATGACACTTATGAGAAATCACGTCACATATCAAATTGCAGAATTATTTCTTTGAATTGTTACATTTCTAATCGAGTTATGAAAGAGGCGAGAGTAAACGATACGAAACGTTAATGTTGGCGGTTTACGTATTTGATACTTGGGATGGAAGCTCTTAGGTTGATAGAGTCGTCTTAGGCGCTCGGTATATGGCAGGAATCGGAGAGCTGCAAACTTGTTAGTTATATCCTTGGAAATGTTGCCATGTTGTGTCTTATAATAACTTGATTGCTTGCACTTCCCATTTTTATATTATAAAAATTCGAAACATAGTACTTGATATTTCTTTGAAATAGAGAGATATTCATCTCTAATAGCAAACAACCGATCTATTTTCGTTTTTATTTTTCTGGAAATTTTTCTGGTATTTTATGTATTGTTATGTTGTACGTTGTACAGCTCCAAAGTTTGACAAGCTACGTTAAAACTTACAACGAGAGCCACCTGCAACAAATAAATACATACATTTTATGCCATTTTTAATTACCTTTTCTCGTAGCTAATCTAAACCTATAATATTCCGTTTTAAACGAAAGTATCGCGAATACTTGCTGTTTTTGTGATATTATATACAAGAGTTTTACCAGTTTTCGTGAAAGTCAAGCCGTAATCCGAAACTCCGTTTAAATCGCGTAATACGCGATTTGCTGCCATCCAGCACACCAGCTGCCTAGGATTGTCTAAAAACTGCGCGAGTTATGTTACAACACTCGCAATATCGGGCCTTTTTTCTGTAACGATACTTACGCTTTTGTTCGCGCAATCATTCGTGTCAATAGTGACAACAACTTGTATCCTGGCCAGGTCTTAAACGCCGCAGGTAGCGCCTCCAGGTGCAGTCGATCAAGCACAGAGTCATCTAACTGATTGAGCCGTTCAATAGTCCGCACCTGATCCTATAATCATCCAGTGATGACTGTGACGGTTGATTGAAGAGTTTGAAACAAAGACAAAATCCGGAGATGGTGCCCAGTGAGATTGATTCCCATTTTAGTTCCGTAATAGAGGCACATTCAATTCTTATTCATAATTTGAGGCTATCCGCACCGGTAGTAGGAGTAGTGTGCGGGACAGGATACCCCATAGACCCAAGCGTGGGCACCCTCGTTTCATAGGTTGTCAGTGCAGGCCTTGGTATCGGCGTCGCTTGATCGCCCGCGTTGACCAATGACGATGACAATGAACCAAATAAGATGGGTGAGGCAACAGCCTCACTTTAGTGACGCCTATCAAGGCATGCGTATCTATCGTGCTATCACTCCTAGTTGTCATCTAGTCCTTGTGTAATAAGTTCTACAATTTATTAAGTTTTCGCGTGTTCGTCAGTGTTATGTGAAATCTTTGCCAAATCGTTTTTCTTCTTTGTAACGTATTGTTTTTCTAAATAAATTAATTTCAATATTTCACCGATATTAAACACCGCTTAATATACTCATGTTCAAATATTAACCCTTTAATTCCTTTTCAGCATAACCACCATTCAACTTTTAAATAATAGCAGAACAGAGGGGGTGAGTTAATTGGTAATAAATGAAAAGTGAGCATGAGGTTTCCTCATATTCGGTTCAACGTTTATAAACAATACATCGGGATAATTACAAACCATCCTTCTATCTAATAAAAGGTTATACCACTGACAGGCGTGTTATATAGTGTCAACAAGTATCATGTCAAAACGACTGAAATTATTAAAATTAACTTGATAATGGCAGTATCTGGAGAGACAAAACGGAGCAGATTATATACATTTTATGTTGCAAAGTTATGCCGCAAAATAAGTCCCCAACAATTTACGTTCGCCATACTTTCACATTTACTGAAAGAAAATGAATGAAAATAAAAAATTGACATCGTAAGTAAAATTTACCAGAATCAACGTTATCTATACAGCATGGTTTCCTCGAGGGAAATTAATGTCTACGCGATTTTCCTGACACGAGTTACATCGAACAATATTTTTTCTCCTTTGTCACATGAAAAATAGCGAATTTAACAAGAATTCGTTATTTTGTTGGAAATTATACGTTTGAATATCGAATAGCACGAGTAAATGTAACACGTTCACTTGAAACCTGGCGCTCTGCTCAGCTGTTACCAGTAAAACAATTTTAGTAACAAGCCATCAATCAATATTATGTTTGCTTTATTGATAATTTAAAAAACACAAGTATAATTTTGGGTATTATTTTTGCAGAGGGATTTCATGTAAAGCAGATTAAAGCTTACGATAAGCATGGTTTCTGGTTTTATTCATTTAGTTAGATCTCGCGTACCTCGTTGTTTATATTATATTTATTCAACTGAATTTAAGTATAAACGGGAAAAGTCTCATTATCACACTTCGCAATGGTGCTTTAATTGTAAGCTCCTTTTGTTTCGCAGACAAAAGGTTTGAATTAAGGAACTGTGGTCGAAACCACGTTTAAAACGACTGCTCCGCAGGTTTGCATATTTAGGAATACTCACTTTATTATATATTAAAATAATTTGAACAATATTGTTCCGTTAGTTGTTGCTCATGTTTACGAGATTGTTTTTCTCTAGTAGGATGTACGAGTATTCAGTAAATATTAACAAAGCTATTTTTTTTGCAGCATTCGGCGTAGTCATGACATTTTTAATTTATTCTTGTTAGGGATAAGTTCCACAGATTTAAACATCCAGCTTTTTACAAAGTAATCCGTACCGTCTGTGTACGGTATACGCAACCGTTTATAAACGCAGTAGTTGAAGGTCTTTGTCAACTGATATATCTTAAGTTTAGTGTAAGGCACGAAAAGTGGTCCCATTACAGAAGTTTTCAAAACTTTTGCCTTGTCTACTTGCGAGTTGCCTTCTTCAAACGGAGACACTGGATGGATACCGACAGAATTTATACGTTTGCCACGCAATTTTTTCAAGACATTCTTGTTTAGAGCTCAATTTTGACGTCTATCTTATTGACGAAACTTACTTATTGATGATTGTACTTTGGTATTAACAGGAAATATTCAAATTAAATTTAAACGCTATATGCTACGCTGACAACGAAAAGAAAAATTAGGGTAATGGGAACTCAAACCTGCAACCTCAGCTCCGTGCCTTGCGTTTGCCAGTTTTACCATATTATTTTGGTAATGTGGCGACGCCTGTCCAGTCTAGTCTTTTGTTTTCGCGAGCCACGAGATCGTGGGGCGGCCGACGGCTCTTCTTCCCTCAACTTTACCCATAATAATTGTTTAGAGCAGATGGTAACACTCATTTAAAATAATGTGACCCACGTAGACCTGATAAGCAATTGATGAACAATAAAGACTAAACTAACCATACAACTGAGAACAGTATATTTTCAACAATGAACACGGTACCTCAAGATGGTGCCGCGTAGCGTAGACCCAATAACGCTGGCACCATTTGCCCACTGAACGACTAGGCTAAGCTTTTGAGGGAAGTAGGAGCTAGCTCTTAGATCTCTGAAAGCGTGGGTCAGTTTTGTGCCAAGCCTAATGAGGCACCGAGCAAGCAAGCGAGTTCCTCAGCGGTCACTTGTATCAATGAGTCTTTCTAACTTATGTTAGTACTGTAGTAACCAATACTATTACAGCGAAAGGAAACATATCGTAAACATCGTAAGGAAACCTGAACATTCATGTAAATGAATATGTAACCATGATCCTATCGGTCTGGTTTCCCTGTAATAGGGGTTACGGAGGTCAGGTGGCATTCGCTCCACTGTAATAAATATCCTGACCTGCCAAATCTGGGAGCAAACTCGTAGTCAGAGCGTACCGCCGACTAAGAAACAGGAAAAAGCGCTAGAAAAATAATGAATGCTTTACTTTTTTATCAATTAAAAAATATATAATGAGTATTTAAAATTGAACATCGTAAGTATTTACTTAAGATACGAGTATTTAGAAAAATGGGTACAAACTTAAAAAAATGAACAGTATTTACAAATATTGTGCTTTTCGGAAGCATTATGCTAATTGGTCGAGTTCAAGTCAGACCCTACTCGTTGGGTATTCTAGGAAAAAGGTCTTGCAGGAATATGAGAGGTTTACAAAAACATTTTTTTTAATTGAACCGTTTAAAACAAGTTTAAGATTTGAAGGGGAGATTTTTGTTAGAGTAACCACGTCCTCTTCTCTGAAAGTTTAACTGTATTAGTAAATATAAAACATGTCAAAGGAAAATAATCACAGAGCGAGATTAACTTCAGATGGAGGCAGAATAGGTACATCGAAGCGTAGTGCCTTCAAAATAGCGCAGGCATGGCAGCTGCCGGGGTGGTGACCTCTGTTTAAATATACTGTCAGCTGCTGTTGTTGGTTTAACGAAAACTCAAGCTGTGACCGCTGTTAAACATCGCTTGGGGGTGGTCTGTATTTGGCTCTTTCGCGGGTGTTTAATTTAATGTTAGATGGACAATATTTGTAGTCCGAGCAGACTATATCGTCATATGGTTTTTTTCGGACGAGGAAAATAATGGTCAAACTTTCACACGTTTTCCAGTAAAATATGTCAACATCTGCATTTTAAACCTAATTAACAACCGTAAATAAGTGTTACTCGATAATCATTTGTCAGTTTTTTATTCAACTTATTACGCTTACCCACAAGCGACTCCGACAACATTTTCGTGCCATATAGCGTATCTAGTGGCAACACAAATGTCATTGCTTATGAACAATTAAAAGTTCATTCACATACCTACACGTCAAGATCTAACACAAAAAAAATTATGATACCACCAGAATGTAAAAATTAAAAATGGTGGTGGTACAAATGGGAATTTGTTCTCCTGGCAAATCTTTTTGTACAGTTACATTGTTGCATATACTATATACCTACTTATCTATACTGAATAATTTTACGAAAAATGAATAGTAGAGTTTTCTATCGGTAGTGTTGTCACATAAATTGCGAAAAAAATTAGGGACTACCGATGACCGTAAGACGAAGCACATTGAAAAATTCGCAGGGTAGAGCAGCGGCAGTGTGGCGAAACTGGCAAAACGCAAGGCACGGAATGCTGATGTTGCAGGTTCAAATCCTGCCATTGCCCTAATTTTTCTTTGTGTTATCATTACAATTTTAATTTAGGGACTACCGAATTCTCGGTACAGTAACCAGAATTTGTTTTCTGTGTAAGAGATGACTTACAATTTCTGTTCGGGTCTTCAAGTTCAGTAGACTTTGGCTTTTATCAAGTAGAGCATCCGTTTGTTTATTTCTGAAACACTAATCGACATAAAATACAAGTGATGATGATCCAAGCTCCGCTTAAAATATAGCCTAGCCTATATCTTACGCTTACGTCAGAATTAAAACGTTCATATTGCAAGTACTTACAAGTCATTGTACAGAGTCACGTATTTAAGGAACGTATGTATTAAGTTTTACTGTTTAAGTTACCTACCTCACTCTATGTCCTCTTAAGAGACGAGTGAAACACGTTAAATCGGCTTTGCAACCTCTGCATGCTAATTGGTTCCAACTCCCTAATCGGATTATTATTGCTTCAAACTTGAATCCAAGCTCAAGATAAAAGAACCCTTTTCATCATCTTTAACATATGTACACCGTTCCGTTCATTTCGTTGTAAAAGTTACCTCCCTGGAAAATTAAACGTTTGTACATTGCGCTTAATTGGACTTACATGTTTGTGTACATTTATTGCTTTAGAAAATATAATTGACATCTGGTTTACATAGTACTGTGCTTGCTAAAACATTGATATCATATTTTTTGTTAACTTAAGTGAAAGTCAGCAAAATAGCTTAGGATAGCTTGTTGGCGAGAATGTTAATCGTGTAAAAATGAGAAGTAGGAATATGTGTGTGAATTTACCAGGCAGGAAATTTACGTGGTGTGGCTGAAATCGCTAGTGTAAAAAGCTTGTGTTATACAGTTATTACATTTTTAACGGCAAAACGATTTGGTTGTTTATGCTAGGTAACAAATAAAAATATCACTTTAGTGAAATTGTTTCCGACCCAATTTTGAATGTAACAAAGGTGTTATTCCTCATTCAGGTTTAAGTCTATATTTATTTAAATGACATATATAGTTATGGTATCAATATCTCCGGTTCCTTAACTTAATTTGCACCAGTTCTGAGAGGGTCGAAAATGTTTGTCTCGCGAAATTATGTCACTTCGATGGATTGTGTTTCACGGGGTATATTTGCAAAGAATGCTTACTTACATTCCCCACGTTTGGCTAACCTTTGTCGTTACTCTTACTCTATCATATGATCAATATTTAAAGTGCTCATTTATGTTAAAGTCAAGTGTCCCCTCCCCCCGGTCCCCCCATATAAACAAAGACAACAACTCACACAATTATTATCAAAAACACGACTTAGTAAAGATTAAGTCCGAAATACAATATAATTCAGGACTCTGGTAGATTGAGATTTAAATGTTTATTGGTAATAAAATAACAGGACAAAATTACATGTCATACTTAACCTAAATACCATTTGTTAATTACCAAATTTACACAACTGAATTGCATCATTTAAATGTTTGACCTTAGCGGTATCAATTCTGTAACCTTTAGCATTTCCATCTGTCTATATCATCATCATCATCATCTCAGCCACAAGAAGTCCACTGTTGGACATAGGCCTCCTCCATGGATTTCCAAAGTGGCCGGTTGGAAGCAGAATGCAACCAGCGCCTTCCTGCCACCTGTACGAGGTCATCGGACCATCTTGTGGCTGGTCGTCCTACGCTGCGCTTGCCAATACGCGGCCGCCATTCGAGAACTTTTCGACCCCATCGGCCATCAGTTCTCCGTGCTATGTGCCCTGCCCACTGCCACTTCAACTTGCTAATCCGCTGGGCTATGTCGGTTACTTTCGTTCGTCTGCGGATCTCCTCATTTCTGATTCGATCACGCAGAGAAACTCCAAGCATAGCCCTCTCCATAGCTCGTTGCGTGACTTTGAGCTTTCTTATAAGGCCCATAGTAAGCGGCCACGTTTCAGTGCCATAAGTCATCACTGGTAACACACATTGATCATACACTCTCGATTTCAGACACTGAGGTATATTGGACAAGAAGACATTGCGCAGTTTCCCGAACGCTGCCCAGCCGAGTTGGATTCGACGATTGACCTCTTTCTCAAAGTTGGACCTGCCTAGTTGGACTGTTTGTCCTAGGTAGACGTATTCGTCAACAACTTTGAGAGTTGAGTTTCCTACTGCTATTGGGGTGGGCACTACATGGACATTCGACATGACTTTCGTTTTGTCCATGTTCATCTTAAGGCCCACCCGTTGGGAAACCCGATTGAGGTCTTCGAGCATCGTGCTAAGGTCTTCCATCGATTCTGCCATGACTACTATATCGTCGGCAAATCGAAGGTGAGTGATGTACTCGCCGTTGATATTGATGCCGAATCCTTTCCACTCCAGAAGCTTAAAGGCATCTTCCATTGTGTTGGTGAACAGTTTCGGAGAGATAACATCTCCCTGTCTCACACCTCTTTGCAATGGAATTTCCTCCGTCCTCTGGTCTTGTATTCGGACCGACATGGTGGCGTTATTGTACAAACACTTCAACACTTCGATATACCGATAGTCAATACGGCATCGCTGGAGAGACTCAAGCACCGCCCACGTCTCGATCGAATCAAAGGCCTTCTCATAGTCCACAAACGCTAAGCATAATGGCATGTTATACTCCTCGGTCTTCTGTATAACTTGCCGCAGCGTGTGGATGTGGTCTATGGTACTAAAGCCTTTTCGGAAGCCGGCTTGTTCGGGAGGCTGGAAGTCATCAAACCTGCGTTCGAGACGATTCGTGATGACCCTGGAAAACAGCTTATAAACATGGCTCAGAAGCGAGATGGGTCTATAATTCTTCAGAAAAGTGTTGTCCCCTTTCTTGAAGAACAGCGCCACCACCCCTCTGTTCCATGCTTCTGGCGTTGCACCTCCGAGCACCACGGAATTAAAGAGCTTCTGAAGGACTTTAAGTACTGGTGTTCCACCCGCTTTCAGAAGCTCTGATGTGATTCCGTCTTCGCCCGGCGCCTTGTTGTTTTTAAGCTGTTTCAGGGCCATCCTAATCTCGTACAGGCTGATGTCCGGGATATCTTCGGTATAGTGTCGGGTCAGCTTGGCTCTTGGATCTTTGGCCAGGCTGCTAACAGGTTTTGAGACCGAGGTGTATAACTGTCCATAGAACCTCTCAACCTCCCTCAGCACCTCTGCTTTGGTCGACGCTATACTACCGTCCTCCCTCTTCAGCTTCGTCAGCTGGCTCTGCCCAATAGACAAGTCTTTTGCGAACACTTTGGAGCCTTTATTCCGCTCAATCGTCTCTTTAATACGATTTGTATTAAAGGTTCGGATGTCGTGCCGCATGGAACTTGATATGCGTCTATTGAGCTGTCTATATGACTTCGCGTCGTGAGAGGACTGCAGTTGCAACAAGCGTCGTTCAGCCATGAGGTCGAGAGTATGGTCTGAGAGTTTTTGTGGTCTATTGGTACGATTGGGCTTATAAAACTTAGCGCCAACCATACGGACAGTTTCCACTAACCTGTTATTGATCTCGTCCACCGATGCATAGCTGTCTAGCGACTCAAAGCGATTTGCGAGTTCCAATTGAAAGCTTTCGGGGTTTTGGATATGGGCGCGAGAAGGACGGAGCGTGGACTTCATAAGACGAGACCTCTCAAGTTTAACATCGATATTCAATTTGCCTCTAACCATGCGGTGATCGCTTCCGGTTTTAACCATGTTGATCACGGAGACATCATTGAATATCTGTTTCTTAGTAGTCAATATGAAGTCGATCTCATTTCTCGTGGAACCATCAGGGCTTAACCAGGTCCATTTCCTATGAGGTGGCTTCTGGAAGAAAGAGTTCATCATAAAGAGTCCCTCTTTCTCCAGAAAGTCAGCCAACCTCTGACCCCTTTGGTTCCGTTGTCCATAACCAAATAGCCCCACTTTCAGGTCACTATCGCTTTTTTCGCCCAGCTTTGCATTAAAGTCCCCCATAACAACATTGAAATAGGTCTTAGAGGTATGTATGGCCCTACTAATGTCCTCATACATTGCCTCTACCTCTTCATCGGAGTGTGACGTGGTCGGCGCGTATACCTGAATGACCTTCAGCGAATACCTTTTAGATATTCTGAGTATCAGGTACGCTACCCTACTCGACACACTATCGATGGTGAGAATGTTGTTTACAAGGGACTTGTGAACGAGAAACCCAACACCACCTTGGGACCGCTTGTCACCCTCCCGGTAGAAGAGCAGGTTGCCGGATTTCAGAGTTATCGTGTCCTCACCCTCTCGACGGACTTCGGATAACCCCAAAATATCCCAGTGTAACCTACTCATCTCCTCTTCCAGCTCGATTAGCTTCTCGTCAGTTCTCAGTGTCCGAATGTTATGTGTTACCAGGGCCAGTCGTCTTTTGGGTTGGGAGTGGTAGCCGGGCGTCTGCCGGGGATTCTTAGCACCCCCTGCTCCGCCGTTACCGAGGCTGCTACCGTGGCCCGGAATAGCGGAGCCGCCGGGGACTGGGGGCCTGGTCCTTTGTTGTAAAGTCATTTTAGTTTCTTTTGGAGGGGTTTTGCCATACTCACCACGCTTGGCAAGCGGGTTGGCGAGCGCAGTATTTACGAGTCGAGCAGAAGGCGCTGCTGCCCACCTTCTGGAGAAGAAACCCCTTAGCCGGTTTTTACGGCACCCATGGGAAGAGATGGGGAAGTACTATTCTAAGCCGGTACCCCACGGCAATCTAAGCCGGTACCTCTGTCTATAGTACTGTACAAAATAAATAAATGTTAGTGTGATGGAAGTATTGGCTGTGGCAGACAGTCTCTGCCATCATTCTGACCTGACCGATATATTATCCATCGATTAAACCAGTTCGCTTTAATAAGGAACTGTACGGCTACTAAGAAAAGGCAGAGATCTCACTTGATTACCGTATTTATGTATGGAAATCTGGTACGTGAGTGGATCTGAAGTCTTTATTCCATGCAATTTATTCTCATGCAACTCTCTTGGGGCCGGATACGTGACAAAGTTACGTGATGTGGGTAGGTACATACGAACAAAAGCCTTTCTACGATATTCCGCCATTAAATCCAAGGAATTGTTTCACATCTGTTGCGTTTTAATATATAAATATAAGCAAAAACATCATTTTGCAATTTTTAAGTCGTTGAAGAGTTTTTTAATAATAAAAATACTCTTTTTACTAAAAAAGCCTTTGTTATTGCACCTATAAAACTGTTTATTACTGTGACAAACTAGAAATAATTAACCTTCGGAGTATGATTCGAACGCATAAATTCCAACAGTTGAGGAAGGAGTGAAAGGTCCCCGTCTAAGTCACTATTTGCTGGACAATACAGTTGAGCTTGCATTGGCCCTGGGGCCTTAGCTCGTTTCCAACTATTTTATCCTCATAAAAGTATAAATAAGGTTGATTTTCACATTGATTTATACTGTAGACTTCTAGGTTCTGTGACGTACAAATGACATTGAACCGTAGGGTAGTAGACCACTTTCTTGGGCGTTGGTACCTACATCTGTTAAAAAAACGTAACACTTATATAATACCCTTGAGTCTGTCTGTAAACGCGTCCGTTACAACCCATTTCCCTGAATCTACTACACTAAATCACGAATGTTCCTTCGAGTATTTGATTGTTGGGCAAAAAAAGTTTGTGTTTTATATTCGTAATTCAAGACAACTTGTTTAAAAGTTTCATATAGATGACACCGAGGGTAGTTGTACCCTTAAAATCAATAATGTAATGACCGTAAGTCGAAGCACATTGAAAAATTCGCAGGGTATGGCAGAGGCAGTGTGGCGAAACTGGCAAACGCAAGGCACGGAATGCTGATGTTGCAGGTTCAAGTCCTGCCATTGTCCTAATTTTTCTTTGTGTTGTCATTACAATTTTAATTTAATAATTTGAATGTTAAAACATTTAAAAATAAAATCGAAAGAAATTTCGGTTACAAAAAATTTAATAGGTAGGTAAGTTTAAAAGATATTTATTTATTCAAGGAAATATATAAATCGAGTGGGGGATGCTCCACTTTATTAAGTACCCACTACTCGTCTTATAGTTTACCGAAAAACGTAATATACAAAAGTTCTAACCCCTTATTCATAAAGGTATTTTTTTTTAACATCGTCCTTTTTTATTGGTTATTGACTGACTGACAGACAAACAACGAACAGCATATAACGCTGAAAATAGAAACATGAAATTCGAACATTGTTTCTTAGTGGACGTAAAAGTGTAAATAAAGAAAGGATTCTTGAAAATCCCACTATTAATAAGTTTAAAAGTTAGTACGTAATCCAAAAACTACGCGAACGAAGTCGCCGGCAAAATCTAGTTTTATGTAAACTAAGTAACCTCATTATTAGTTATTCAATTACCCTTATTCCTGGTGAAATTAACCCGTGGGCGATTTAACGGGAAATTACGTACGCGTGGAACGGTGAAGAGTATCTAATCAATTTGATATGGAAACTTAAAAGTGCCTAGAAGCGTTAGCGGGTTAGACGAAGTCTCTTGCTTTGATATTTTATTTATTTTGTAAATTGTATAACTAACGTTATACACCGCTGTGAAATGCACTTCAAAGAGTAAAAGCGCTAATGGCTGTGTCCCCACCGCCGAGCCGCTGCATTATTAAGAGCGGCCACCCGTAAAACAGATATACCTTCGCTGCACCAACAAAGTGAATGCAAAAGTTTAATAGTGCACTAATGCATAGACCAGAAAGTAAGCCATCCGGGATGAGTATGAAGCTAGTAGCCCGATCCTAACATGAGTCCGGGATGGTAATTATGGGAAAAGGTTTTTTTTAATAATGTAGTCTTCTTAAGAAAATTTAAGAAAACCTACAACAAAATATTATCATCGCCACGAAAAGATGTGACCGTTTATGTCGCATATTTAAATTCTAGCAATCTCTGGCCAGTCGTTTGAGAATACGTCTAGATCATCCCGCCATCTTCATCTCGGGCAGCCGCCCCTTACCACATATACTACACACGGTTAATGTTTGTAGACTTTTTAATCGACGAAATTTATTAACTCTATATCCTTTAAAGGTATTTGACCGACAGCAATATTGTTTAAAGCTATTGCAAAGCCGGCCATCTCTTTGGTGTATTATTTTTGTCATCGTAAAGATACAGATGGCCATTGGTGCGCCAACGAGAGGCGCCTATGGATTTCGACTAGTGTTTGGCTGAAAAACCCAGTTCTCTCCTACCGGCTGTAACTGATTAAAGTCCCCAACACATATGACATACATACTAGCAAATGACGTATTTGTGTGAAATGCTTGCTGTTAAGTCCGAATTTATTTATCCTATTCGTTTCAAAATAAACATGTAGACATTTATTGGGTACAATTTCACCACCAATTCCAAAGGCAGCTTTTCCGGTATATGCACAAACTAAAATTCTAGCATCATCTAGATTTACATCCGGATCTCTATGACAGTAAGCATTAAATCTTGATACAAAATTAGGCTTACAAGAAGCACTAATCAATGTTAAAAATTGTACGATCCGAATTGAAAGGTTCGAATAAACTTTCGAGGAGAAGATACCGGCAAGAAATTCAACGAGGTATCACTTTTCATTCTTTAACTATTAAGACAAAACCCATGCAGTCAAATTTACAAAACCTTGTACAAAACCTTCGCCAAGTCTTTAAGCTATAGATTTTCCTTCGATCCCGGGGTTCAATTTCATGAACTACCTACCCTCCTCACGGTTTGGTTCGTGCATGAACGACTTACTTTATTCTGACACGCGTCGCCTATGTGTGTTTTTATTGCGTTATCGGTCTTCCGTTCGGCGCGATTCAGAGTTTCGATATAAACTGTTACTATTTATAACGGTAACTATAATAATTACATAATTTAAATGTCACGTAAGACTATTTATTGGAGAATAACAACCTCTAAACCATATGTAGCATACCAAGCCCTAAAAAGAAAGGGCGTGATACACCGCACATCTACTGAAGTCTCAGTAAATAAAACGTTAAATTTTGCCGTATGATGTATTTATTTTCGAACGTTTGAATATAAATAAAGAAAAGGATCGTTAAATTTTTTTTTGCAGGTAACATTTAAGAAAAGTACATAAAAGGATTAGCATAAGTTTAGCTGACCGAGGTCCCCAAAAAATGTGTAGGGTTGTCACGAAGTAGGGTTTGTCTTACCTTAAAAAAAGCTATTAAATAACGACCGAAAGAAAGCATGCCGCACGTTACCACCAATGTGAAGACATTGGGCTGTTTGGAATTTTGAAAAATATTAGAAAATACTAGAACACAAATCGAATAAATGATGGGTTAATTTCGTACAGGGAAGCGATGGTCTAACGTAACGACGGTGGTAACGTACTATGATGTTTGCCGTTTTAGTGTAAGAGGTATACCAGTATGCGCACAATGGTAAATCCTACTTTTCTTTTTACTTTAGGAATACGTAACCTAATACCAGGTACGAAATTAATATTGCATAGGTTAGAAGTACAAAATACAGCACAAAGACACGTATAAAAGGTTAAGGCTATTAATTTAGATTAATTTATATGTTCGGAGCATCAGAAATGGTAGAACGGTCCCAAGATAACATAAAAAAGGTTATAAATACCAGCGTTCAATGTGTAATGTTCAGCACTGAATCACATTATTTATCTGGCGATAACCATAAGCTTCTTATACTTTAGAAATGGGCACACTTGACAGCATGCCTTGGTCTGTACTGACTGTGTGGAACCTGGCCCGTAAAGCCGTAGGGGAAAAGCTAAAATAATCGAAAGAGACTCGTTAAGCACAAGAGCCAAAGCGAATACTAAGACGAACACGGAATAAAGTTTAGATAAAACCACTCTTACCCTAACTTAAGCTGGAATCCGGCTTTTTTAATAATTTACATGCGGTGAAACTTTAAAATCACGTCCGTGGTAAAATATAACTATGATTGGCTTCCACGCCCTGCTATCAACAGCCGCACAATAAAAGGCGTATCAGAAGAATTCCTCAGTGGAATTCGCAGCACTCAGGTAGGCGTGTACCAAAAATTCGAAAATGAATAAATTTCCTTGTTTCACAAAATAAAGCACCTGATCACTACCAGCTCTCACATCAATCTATTCTGTGTCAAAAACAACAGCTGATTCTCTCCAATACAAATTTGAATTTTAAAGATTTCTAGTTGCCAAAACGAACTTAAAACAAACCAGCATTTAATACCATAAAAAGTTGTCAACAAAAAAAGGTAACATATGCAAATAAAATACCCATGCAGCTTCGTAATGCTGCGCATACTAATAATACTTCTATCGCGTGTCGTATCAGACGCGAAGTCCTAAAGCTGTCGGCTGTCAAGGTACGCTTCCGGAGCCAAGGCTAGCGGCCGACTACAATAGTACCACAATAGTAACAGTTCCACCCCTCAAATAAGAGAACAGTGCTCTGTTTTTTAAAATAAGCAGAATAATATGTAAAGAATATGGGCAGGGGGAAAGGGTCCCTGCTTTGCGCGGAGAATACCTTGGCGCCACTACGGTATCAAACGCAGGGTACACCACACTCGCCTTCATTCACAAAAACTGGACAGAAGGCTGCAAAAACTCAGAGAAAAGCTTGATTCCTCCTAGGGTAAGACGAGAGCCTTTAATTATTCAGCACATTACAAAATAAATACTATTTTCAAAGTCAGCACACACGAATCGTTTCCTTTGTCCTGCTTTTTTTTTGCTTCCTACAAAGTCTGATTTCTCTTAGTGCCAGTCTCATGCAATGTTTGTTTTTTTGTAAATTTTGCAAAGTCTGATTTGCAAAGTGTTTTGTTCTCTTAATGTTTGCTTCCAATAAATGAGTTACTTTTATCAATGCATACAGAGATGAACAGCGTGTTGGTGCGTCGAGTCCTACTGAAAATTATCAAATCTGCATATACTTGTTAACACCTATACGAACGAATTGTCATTTGGAAGTGGTTATTATGCATTCTCTTTGATAACCGGCTGCCACAGACTACCAGTCGTTAAGTAAACAGTTGACAGATTGTCGACATATATATTATACATAGTGATGGATTGCAGTGTGTTCGAATTTCCGCTGAAATTGTTTTTTTTTAAACACGCACAAGAAAGCCAAAGTCAGCTTTTAGATAACACTAAATAAAATACATATTATTTTTTAAATAAATTATGTTCGTGACTAATCATTAATCAGTTCGATTAAAATATGAATCTATGTACATACCTTTTATTACATTGATATTGTGGAAATAGACATTGATTTAAGCTTTAATAACAAATATTCTTGGCATTACAACTGATTTATTGCCACATAAGCACGAAAAATAATCGTTCCGCTTATTTTTTTACGATTTTAAACGTTCTACACCGTTGACTTCACTACTCAGTTACCTTTCCATGGACAAAGTTATTTCTATCGACATTGATACAATTTCGGCATTGTGGATTAACCCAGGATCATATAGCTGCGTTTCTCTAGCAACCAATAACTCTGTGATTGGATTACGTAGAAAAATATTTTTTCTTATATTGTATACGCCTCTTCGGTTCGATATTGCCACTTACACTACAGCCTTTTGACAAGTACGTTCCAACACTATTGACCCGATAAAGAAAGTGCAAAAAAACATAAGCGACCTGCCAGGAATTCCGGTGCGAAGTAAAAAAAAAACAGGAAGAAAGCGAACATCAGACGACGGAAAATCAACATTTAATTTACTACGTTCGGTTGTCATTTTAATAGGTTGTTTTTGTAATGGTCTCGGTAACTTATAACGAATCTTTAGAATTCTTTCAAACTAGTAAGACCTTTGTAAAAAAAATAAAAGCCAAGCCTTTTTCTGACCAATATAGGTAAGTAGGTACTTACATTATTTGATTTGGCTTAGCCCGGTGAACAAAAAATAAACGGGAACAGGGTTTTAGTAGCTTAAACTGGCTCCTAATGGCAGTGGTGCCCCAAAGCATATTAATTTGTACAGGTAGGTTAACATTAACATTTTCAGGCACAAGTCAGAGTAGTTTTGAAAATATTCTTGGTTTTCTGACCGTGTGGGTCTTGGGGGCACATTGACCGAGAATGTGTGTGTTCCATGTATTACGTTTGCTGGGTTAACTTTAGTTTGGGTATCGCCAGCGTAGGCTTTTTTTGACAAAGGCTTTCTCCAATTCATTTTTGTCTATCACCAGTCATTCTTGTCCACGCGCTACCTGCTTTAGCCTGCTTTATTATCCCGCAACTTGCCTTCTGGATGGCCTACCTACTTTATTACACAACATGGGTGGCAAACGAGCATGTGAATCATCTGATAGTTAAGAAATACCGCAGCTTAGAGACGCTAGTAACCTCAAAATTATTACATATGGTTTGCCTAAGAAGAATAAATATTTCAACATTGAGTTCTTATTTGTTCCTTTTAAGGGTATGAACGCAACCAATTTTCTACAAACGTTATCTCCATTTTTCTCTGAGAATTTGGCAGTACCTTTATAATTTCAAGATGTGTTAGGAACGTTTATTTAATGCATGTTACCATAAAATTATAGTCATAATATTTTACATGATATTTAGTATGATCCACCAGAAAAAAAACATTTTTTTTTTCTTCGAAAAGGCACTCTTCATTTTGAGATACAAATCTCATTTAAAAAAGAGGCAAGACATGTGGGTATTTTCCGTGTACTCTTCATATCGCTCTACTACTACTATTTAATAGTAGTAGTTCACTATGTCATTTATCATTGTCATTTTTCATATTCTTTAAGTATTTTATTACCTATTTATTTTGTTATTTTAGTAACGATCTTAAATATCTCAACAACCTCTTCTCCATGTTGTATGTAAGTATCAAATATGGCTAAAACCTGCGCAAAGAAACCTAATTTCAAATATTAAAACCGCCATCAAATATACCCGTTTGAGAACTATGATGACACATACTGACTAACACACATGGTTCTAAACTTATAACACCTACTTTTTATTTCCCTGTAAGTATGTGTTCTTTTATTTTTGTTTGCTTGTGTGAATCAATAAAGAGTATTTGTTGTTGTTGTTTTTTCATCATCATTTCAGCCGAAAGATGTCCACTGCTGGACATAGGCCAAGGGTTGAGAGACCAATGATCGCCTCGACGACCGGTATTGTGCTGCTTGCATCCAGCGGGTTCCCGCAACGATCACCAGGTCATCGGTCCACCTTGTGGCGGGTTTGCCCACGCTGTGTCTTCCGGTACGCGGTCGCCACTCGAGAACTCTATGGCCCCATCGGCCATCCGTTCTGCGAGCAATGTGCCCCGCCCACTGCCACTTAAGTCTAGCAATTCTTAAGGCTATGTCGGTGGCTCTGGTTCTTCTGCGGATCTCTTCATTTCTGATTCGATCTCGCAGAAAAACTCCGAGCATAGCCCTCTCCATTGCCCTTTGAGTGACCTTGAGTCTTCTTATGAGGCCTTTTGTTAGCGACCACGTCTCAGTACCGTACGTCATCACCCCTGCATGGCACAAGAGTGACTTTACATATGTATGCACGAACTGTTTACCAAAAAGACCATGCATGTTGCTCCGCATATCTATATTATATGGACAACTGAAATTAATTTATGTACAGATATACAAATTTCCATGTCATTTCTCTCATCTCATGTTGTGGGGAGCCGATATAAAGGAATCACTAACTGAACCAAATATAATTTAATTATGATTCCTGATTCAATTAATTATTCAGCAGATCATTCAGCCGTGTGTCGTTCGCATATTTCGATGTTTACTAACCATGCCTTGTGGGATTATGACAAGATGTACATTTACAGGTAATATTTACAAGCATTGTAAGCCTTCCGATATTTTGAATATTATATTGTCATTTATTTGCTGCTAGATTCACATACTCGGTTTTCCAATTCCGAGAAAATAAGATACCGAGCAAATTTTCTTGCTCTACATAAACTATTAACAAAACGAAACAGTCCCTGTTTTTTAGAAATTAACAACTAGAAGCTACACGTAACAAAAATTACACGGATTTTCATGTATGCGAAAGAAAAAAAGTTTTAGAGAAAAACAAACCCTTCATCTCGATACAACACGTCGCGACCCTGTTGCGAAATCACTTGCAAACATTTTTCTTCTGACCATCTCCTTTCTCCGTGCCATTTCCTATTTCACTTGGGGACTACCCGAATGTTTTTGCCGTTCTTTCGATTATAATTACATGTCAGAATACAACAAAGAAAGTTTGTTTTACCTTTTTCAGGGAAATGTTGATTTCCCTGTTCGTCTGTATGTTTTAGTTAAATAGAAGTCAAGGGGAGCCGTTTAAGTTTGATCAACATCTTATTATGAATCAATGAGAAAATACTACTCCTCAAGCTATTTTGAAATAGCATAAGGTGCCCATATTATAACAAAAAGTACAAAATATTAAGTAAATTAAATAGAGGTAGGTCCCTGTTGTGAATATTTCCCAGTAACAGCCGGTCCTATCCAGATCCACAAAACAGAATGAGGTTACTGAAGTTCTGGAAGTCAGTGATTATAACGTATCTAATTTTCATCTCTGATATTTTTAACTTCGTTTGATCACGCTTCCCCGCTCAAACTCTTACTTTGAGGACAAACAGCGTGAGGAAACTTCCTGCACATTTATGCAAATGAATGTGTAGCCATGATCCAATCGGTTGGGTTTCCCTGTCACAGGGATCAGATGGCAGTCGCTCCAATGTAATAACTTGATCTGCCAAATCGGGGATTAATATATAGTAAGGCTATTACGGTATACCTTAAATGAAGAAACGGGAAAAATCGCTACGAAGATGATGAGGGAAATTAAACCACAGATATTTTTTTATGACATCGTTAAATTTGTTTTGCGGTGTATAACTACTACAACAGTACACGACTCTGGTATATTTATTTTATAAAACTACACATAAATACCATAGAAACAAATAAAAATAAAGAACAACAAATAACGCTAAGCTAGCTGCATCAGCACGAGAGGAAGTTGTGGCGATTTGAGATGGTGCACCGTATCGACACAAGTTTCGTCCTACACAGGGGTCCTTCCCTGCCACCGCGGAATGAAGGACAAGCTGCCGGGCCTCTTACTATAACATGCAATACCATTTTCTTCAATAAGTATACGTTATCAATACAACGACAACGCTGGGATTCGACGGCCTAGTCGCAAGTTAGTTGCTAACGTACCTAAGTGTGGTGGGGTCCAGCAGTGTGCTCATGATGGCTTGAAGCTAATTAATACTGCTTGGTTAGTTAATGCTGCCCATTAACTGGCTGTAATTATTAATCGTATGGCATTTTACATGTTATTAAAACTACAAAGATAAGATCAAATCTGATAGAATCAGTTGACAGAGTTATCCGTCTCATAGCCGCTGTGACTGAGGAGTATCAGGAACATTTATATTAGGTCAAGCCTCTGGCCATGCATCTTTAGTTTCTTTCAAGCGTTTAGGTTATTGGCAGCCAGTGGACGGGTATTAATATTTGTTCTACTAGAGATTAAGTGCTGTGAAGAGAAGACATAAATGCCGGCAGTGCGACTGTGAGTCTTATTTTTCTTATAAGTGTTTTTTTTCAGATATTTTTATTATTTAAAATGTAAGAAAAATCTTAATAAAAGGACAAAATGAGTAATAGTAAAGAACAAGTACGATAGCCTAGTGGTTTCCGGATAGCCTAGTGGTTAGTGACCCTGACTATGAAGCTTGAGGTACCGGGTTCGATTGCCGGGAGGGGCAAATGTTTGTATGATGAATACGAATGTTTGTGCCCGAGTTGTGGATGTTATATGTATTCAAGTATATATTTATCTATTTAAGTATGTATATCCGTTATCTAGTACCCATAACACAAGCAGCTTTAGTTGCTTACTTTGGGACTAAGTCAATTGGTGTTAACTGTCCCAAGATATTTATTTATTTATTTATTATTACGTACTTAAGACAATTTTTTAAGGTTATTTTGCATTGAATTTTTTTTAACGTTTGATTTCGTTTACACACAGCTGAACAGCATGATCTTTCGTATGTTCATCAAAAATCAAAACATTTATTTTTCCGTTTAAAATGTACAGTAATTTTGAAAGTAGAATATCTATGTAAGTTTTATGTACGTTCTACTATTTTTTTTTCTCTCAATTTTTGTACTTAATACAGCATACAACCCTATGAAAGAAATGACATTTTAATCTAAGTTATAATTGAGAATCTTGATAGAGTACTACGTATACTGGGTGCCCTGTAAGTAGTTGATAATCTTTAAGGTCTAAATAGCTTATTTGCAGACTGTATAAATGTGACATTTAGGACTTCGTAAAAGTCTTACGGTTTTCGAGATATTTCACTTAAAAAAAAGAAAAGTTCTACTCTGAGTTAATATTTTTAACGCCATGGCTTGATTGATGAAATTTATTGAATGCAAGGGTAGGACTTTTCTAATTAAAAAAAGTGGAATATCTCCAAAACTATAAGACTTTCATTAAGCTTTAAATCTCATATTTTTATAGTCATCTAATAGGTTATTCGGATAATATTTGAAGTCTGAATAGCTATTCAGCATTTACCGCTAATTTATCTAGTCAATGTAAATAATTTTTTCATTGTGTATTTTTTAACGTTGTATGAAAATAACTAAAGATGTTTCTTCCAGTTTTACTGTAGAGGTACCTTGTATCTCTGAGAAGTTGTATTTCTTACGTAAAAAATAATAAGGCAGGGTAGACGCTTGGTAATAATAAGGAAAAACCGGATCTGACTCATGCGTCAAGGGCGCGTACCTTATTAGCATCTAATGAGGTTTATATTAGGACCGCTTAACCAAGTTTATGTGTGAAGGTTTTCTGCTGACTTTTTTGAAAACTTAAAATTAACTAAAGTTTGTTTAGTTTTATACTGTAATACTTGCGTTGCCCTTGGTTACACCTGCATAGAGTTTTTAGATATTATGTTCTTTGGACGAAAATTCTCTGTAATTAACACTAACCAAGATCCAGTCAATCCGCTGTTTAATTTTGGGGCAATAGATTTTGCGGGTGGTAGAACCTTGTGCAAGGTCCGTCTGGATCGCTACCACCATCTTTCTCGCTATTCCTGCCGCTAAGCAGCAGTGCTTGCACTGTTGTGTTCCGGTGTGGAGAGCAAGACAATCGGTGCAATTACTGGCACAAGAGGTATTCCATCTTAGCCCTCTGGGTTGGCAACGCATCTTCAATCTCTTTGATGTTTTGGGTGTCTATAGGCGGTCGTGATCACTTACCTTAAGGTGACCCACTTGCTTGTTTTCCTTTTTAATTTATAGAAAATAAATAGAAAGCAAACAAATCAGTATCGCATTTATCATTCACATAATAATCATATTTTTTTAGTATCGTCCTAGACCTTGGCGGAGTGAACTTTTATACCTGCCATTTCTAAATTTGGTTCTAGATTGACATCTTCAGCGAGCCCACGAGATCTTGCCCATTTTATCGATTAATTGTTATTGTGTCCCATGTCCTTACTATTGTGAAATGCGTTATAGGATAGATAGGCCAACTTTGATAACAATTTGTTCCTTCTTTGATAAAACTTTGTCCTTTTCAATAAAATAATAAACTATTTAATTTCGGTCGTTAAGCCAGCGCGGGGCTTGTAGCAAGTTCTGTTAAGGGGCCCTTGGTTTGTTTTAGGTTCTCAATTTTTTTTAATACGATCGGATAGGCATTGGAGCTTGAGGCCCCCAAATTGGCGGGGCCCGTAGTATTTGCTACTCTTGCTACGTGGCTAATCCGGCACTGCCACATTTAAGGTCTATAGGAATTATACCGTGCTGTACTGTTTTGATGTAGCTTACAATTGAAATGAGAAGATTGTATAGTAGACCAAGTAATTGCTTGACTACTTTAAACCTTATCCTTTTTAATACGGTCGAAAAGTGGTCAAGCAACTTCTTGGTCGACTATACCTACCAAAAGTGGCGTAAAATAAAACGGTACAAAATTGCTAACTAAGCCCCTTACGGCCTACGGAGCTTAAGTTGGTAAATCAGCTTGTTTTTAGCCGGTGTGGGCTTCAAGGTCAAATCGTACAATAATAAACACATATTTCCTTATTCAGAAATTTTATTTAAAAAAAAATGTTAGTTTATCGCGTTTGAAAGCTGCATAGTTATTCTATTAGCGAGGGTGATTTTTTAACTCATTCATGTTCGCTTCTAAAATGTTCCCTTTATTCATATCTCAAAAGGTTGAAATAAGACTAGACAGTTGGATGAACGTGAGCGCGCGTAGCCATGGTAACGGTGCGAGGACATGAATATTCAAAGCTGCAAAACGCGTCGCGCCGTTTGCAGAGAATTAACTGAGCATCAAACCTACACTTAACACGGTGTGAATTAAACCTGTTTCTCCAGATTAACTTTTGTAAATTATTCGTTGAACCTGCGTCAATAATTTACTGTATGAATGAAATACATTTGTAATCTCCGATATAAAAAGTTGAAACTATTCAGTCCTTGTAGCCATTTATTGATTTGAACTTATAAAGTTTTAGTTAAAACTAGTTTCGATCGTTTACTATATTACTAGTTAATATTATTGTCGCATTAACCATAACTGCATAGTAAAAAATCTACGTATCCCTAGCCTATGGACAAAGAATTAATACCCGTGTAATGCTTTGTTTTTTTTTTATTACGGGCAAAAACAAAAATCTAAAATTTTCTATAAAATCTAATCCCAGTCAAATGGCAGTAAGCCGTATCATATTACAGGATGGCCCAAAACTGTTTAAAAACCGTATAAAGGGGGGTAGAGTAAGTGACAATGACCTGTATTTTTCTTTTTTCATTATTTTAATATTTGACGATGTGGGATCAAAAAAACGAATGCTCTGAAACACGTTTGCTCCCTGTGCCTCCCAGCTTTACAAATGATTCCCCCTGACATCATTTCTACAGTTCACAATTTTAGTCCCTCTACTCTCAACACTAATCATAATGGCAATAGAATTCTAAATAAATGTCATCAGGTATCCGCGCAGCAACTCTGATGCTTTCCGTCGGAGCTTTCTCGAAGAAGGAGATGACAAATTGTCGATCTCCTTCTTCGTGAATGAATGGTCTCCCAGAATCCGATGCTATCTCCCTGTGCGTACCAGGTCCCCTCATCCGCTGCACTGCCGCATAGATTGTAGCGCCTTGAGGAACACGGCCCTCCTGTACAAAACCCCTTCCTCGATCCTCCTGGCCAAACTTGAATTTCCTTGACTGGCTTCGTAGACTAGCAATATATTACAAAATACCCTTTCGGAAAAATTGCGGAATGGCATTTTCAATTAATTATTCACAGTTTTTTTTTAATCTTTTAAAATTTTTACTCACAGCTACTTGAGACTTGTGACAAAAGAATTGTCAGGCATAACTCCCTTACTACGATGAAATAACGCTTGCAATAAATAACAATTAATGATTTAATTCAGCTATAAAAATCCATAGCATTGTTACTCTACTACCGCAAACTCTAAACCGCATTTACATAAAAGCTGTGGCAAACTAGTAGACTGTAATATGAATAAAAAAGATGGAAACTCCTTGATTCTTAGCTGTCACGAGGTCTCACAATGGCCAGTAATAAATATAAACAAGGAGGCCTGCTTGTCATTCACAAAAGCAATATATTAAGAATTCTTAATATACTGTGAATAGTGATGCGAAAAATTGCTCGGAGTAAAAAGCTTTTTTTTCATTTGAGGTATAATACGAATCAATAAATCACTACAAGGAACTGACTCTTTTGAGGTAAACGACTAACAAACGCTCTCTGAATCTCTGTGAACTTTTTTATTTAAACTCTTTTTACTTCATTTACTTCTATTTTACTTCTAGTAGTACCATATCCTGTCGAAGGTCGCCGCTAATTAGGGCAAACTTTATTTTGTCAAGTTTGCGAAAATGAGACCTGATACTGGTTCCGAACCACTAACGAAAGTTTTTCTACGAAGACTTTCTATGTCGGCCAGGTGGTCGGGATCTTTGTATTTTTACTTGAATTATGAACAACATTTGATTTCGTTTCATATGTCCAAGGATTACAACTCCGGCATTTAATACTCGTAAGAACTTCTAACCTTTTACCCATTCCAGTGGCGCTGCACACTGTCGTAGAGTAAACGG
Organism: Ditula angustiorana; assembly: GCA_963691745.1. Classification (NCBI taxonomy): domain Eukaryota; kingdom Metazoa; phylum Arthropoda; class Insecta; order Lepidoptera; family Tortricidae; genus Ditula; species Ditula angustiorana. The sequence goes on from OY829472.1 coordinate 18,158,033, forward strand.
ACCCCTCTGTGGGTATGTTGTGGACTACTGCTAAATGAACGGTGTTAGCGACAGGCTCATGCGACCTCCTCGGAATACTCTTAATTGTCACAGCTTTTTTTAAATTGTCCTTGGCAGTCATTTTATTATTAGTTCACAAGATTGATTTATTTTCGAGCCCGACCGCCAACAAACGGTACGGACAACTTTACAAGTAAGCAACGTATCACTTCACTCGCTTGCAGCCAATCGACAGCTGTATTAGGTCGAATTAGTCTAGCCTGATGAATGCGTCGGTGATAGACCGGTTAAATTTCGGTTGAGTTTTCAATGGCGCATGTGACGAAATTGGCTGTTAAAGGCAATCGAGCTAATGATTTCTCGCAGAGCTTTATTACAGGTTTATTACAATGTCTGTATTACCATGGTAGCATCGATGATGCTTCTCCACAAGAACACGATTAGATGACCACTACTACTGAACGTGAAGCCGCTGTGATGCATATAGACAACTGCCAGGTCGACGGGTGTTTTTTTAGCTAGACTGCTGTTGTGTGGCAGGGGTTGGCTCTTGTAGGTATTAAGACGCGTTACATCATCTAGGAATCATTTTTATAGGAAAACAAAGGAGCAAGTGGATCACCTGAGTGTTGATAATTTTAGTTAAGACTAGTGCTGAACGTCCGTTTCCATTAGGCGAATATTACCAGCGGTCAACTCTTCAGGCACTACCACAAGCGGGGACACAGGCATTTCAAGATTGAAACGTAAAAACGTATTAAGTGAGCTGCGTTTTAATTCGATTTGTGTATGTTTCGCCGATCTCCTTTAGGAAAGAAAGAACGACCGATCGCCGCTGCTGCATGCGCGTAATATAAACTATGCTCGAAACAGCGGACGAGAGCAAGCCGACAACCTATTGGATTTGCTGCTCCGGGCGCAGAGTGAAATCCCCGTGTATATAATTTTTCATCTCGCATGTTTGGAAAGTGGGCGCAGCATAGCCAACAACCCTGCAAGAAGCGATGGATAGAACTCAAGTCGATACATAGCAATGACACACTATACAATGCATTCAGCGAAACTAATACGCAAAACGAGTTTGCTTTCATTCAATGCGTATTAGTCTCTAGCGTAAGCCTGTCTCGCACTCGGGGTGAAACTTATATCGATATTATAACTAATAAGGGATAAGTTCGCCTTTGTACATCACTTTATCTCTTTTTGTCTAATATTTTTTTTTTGTACAATAAAGAATTTACATACATACATAACTCAGAAAATAACTGTCAAATTCAATTCAATCAAAAACATTTCAAATGTTACCGACAATCATGTGACTGTTCTGATTCGTGGATTCTTATCAGCTATGTCGTGTCGGTATCACGTCGCTATAATAATCGGCGGATCTTATCTCTCATAATACACTCTCTATCACCAGTTCTAGACAAAATTCAAAATTCTCATCATAAGATGGAAAGTGGCTTAGCGTAGAACGCAGTTTAGGGATAATGGCAAAAAAATGATATTACGCGTACCTTATATACCGCAAGGACTGGATCCATTATTCTGTCATCTTGGCATAGAGCTGCCAAAAATGGCTCATAGACAAGATTTTTAGGTGATGGTCTGAAATCTGCACATCTAAAATAAGAATAGTTCATCTGAGAATAGGTTCCAAAGTCTACTCTTAAGCTCCGATGCTGCCATTTTGTTAATACTTTGTTACATCAAATAATTATGAAATTTTTGTAAACGAAATTTCGTTCGATTTTTATTTAAAATGTTTTTTTAACATTCTAATTATTAAATTAAAATACTATGCAATGACAACACAAAGAAAAATTAGGGTAATGGCAGGTCCTGCCATTACCCTAATTTTTCTTTATGTTGTCATTGCATACCATTTTAATTTAAATAATTATAACTTAAAGTAATTCATATATATTATATCATGTGCCCGCAGTACTGGAGAGTTCGAGTGTAGTGCTGCGAGTAAGACCCTGTTTTAATTAGCATAGTAAGTGGTAGAGCAGGTACTAAGTACAAATACACCGCACTATTCAATCACTTAAACTTAAGTCAACATCCCGTGGATGTGGTACTCCTAGAGAGAACGTGTAAATTAGATGTAATAAATGAAGGAACTTGTTATATGATCTATCCAATTTTTAACTGACAACAATTATTTATATACTTGATAAAACAGCGTCATGCGATCGACAACCCATTTTTTGTTACAGGAATTTTCGAATTATTCGATCCGGCTCATCAATAAACCCATCCAAGATTTAGTGCTTAACTATTTTTGTACCAAAGTTCATTATTAGTATCGGTTTAGAAATTTAAGTAATGTTAACGGTTTCGAACTTCGTTTATTCCAGTAGGTACTGATCCCTGATGAACAACACAAAATTCTTGGGTGCTCTTATGCATATTTAAAAAGTTGAAGTCTCGCAAAAGGGAAGGATCTGTTGTCATGGCAGCAGACCAAACAAAAAAATGTGTGCTTAGGAACGTTATCAAAATAGGAACTTTATTGCATTAAGTCAGACTTTATGAAAGGTTGGGTTGTTTTAAAATTGACTCTTATTTAGTCTAATTTTGTGGTAAGTTCACTATGAGTATTGAACACCTACCTATGCAGCAAGCTATTTGACACGCGTATTTGACACCAAGTTGGTCAATGCAATGAAATGTTAATATTTCACATACTTACTACATATTAATCATATATACACATTAAATCTTGTTGTAATAAAATAATTATAACATGCATTTGGTGAGCAAATTGGAAAATATTTTATTTACATAGAAAGTAAGTTTTGATCCCAATAACATGCTAGCAAATAACATCCAGAGCTTGCTTTTAATTTAAACTTGTATTTTGCTAACAAAGTATACGTTCGCATAGGATGTAGTGTTTACGAAATAATGCTTTAATAGAGCTCCGTTGTAAAAAAGTAAAAACGGAAAAATCGTTGCTATGACTCCGTCTATCTCAACAGCATATTCCAGAAACAATGAATTCTGGTAACTTGAAAGAAAATGTTTCGAAATAGTGCTTAGGTAAACAGTAAACTCATCGCAAATTACATAATTTATAAAATATCACGACCAACAACTGACCGTTGATTTAAATAGAATATTTTTAGCACATATTTTTAAATCATTACATTCATTACCAACAAACTGTCTTTCCAATCCGGTTTTATTTACTTAACATAAATAAATTAAAAAAACCCTCAGTCCGCGAATTTGACTCGCACTGAACCAGTTTATATCAATAAAATTGTATATACGCCAACGCTAACGTTGAACCAAGTTCTTTTGCATAATCACACCCCTAGCAGTTGCAGAATATTTCATAACCTGACAAAATGCGCGTGCAAAAAAGAAATATTTTCTTACCATCCAAACACTTGAACTTTGCAGGTAGGTGTACAGTAAATGTGTTACAGCTCTTTTACGATTAAATATAAAACCGACGTAAAATCTGACATGTGTTATTTCTTTATGGTCGACGTTAATATTTTACTGGAAATGCCACTATATGAACCAAATGTTTCAACAAAAAGTACTTTTGGTTTTCTTGTTAACATAGTAATTTTCTTTAATGAGAAAAGGATCGGATGGACCATTTGTCGGTCGATTCACGAAGAGGCGTATCTGCTAAAAAGTCGAATTTATATTAAGTTTGCCATCGTATGCAAAGTGCACATATTATTATGTCACGGAAGAACGTAACTAAATTCCAATTAGAACCAGACTTACAGTCCATAAGAAAAGCCCTAACTATTCAATATTCTGATTTTCTGACGCCTTTTCGTTATGTTTGGACATAACGAAAAGGCGTAAATTGCTTCAGTGTAAAGTTGGAAAAAAACAGTTACGCCCCTTTGTGAATCGGCCGACAAATTTTGAACTAATAGTATGTTAGTAATATAATAAAAAAGGGTGTTTATCGTGCAAAATACATGATTTAGTTATCTCACTATTATCAATGCTTTTCAGCGGCTTTGGTCACGAGTAGCCTGAAGTCGAGTGTAGCATTGTTGTTTCGTCATATGGTACGAATTCTATAATTTACCCGCACTTGAACATTATTGTTATGAATAAAATTCTCAAAACTTTATAAAAATATAATATATATATATATATATATATATATATATATAACGTTTTCCATGCTAATATTCTAAAGCGGTTAAGTTTGTATGTAAGAGCCTGGCGGTGATCTTCGAAACTATTCATACGATTTTAAAAATTATTTTGCGAATGTTTAGAATGGGCTCTCAGGATGGACATTGGCTAGAAGAAAAGTAAAATTGAGCATTTTGTGCTGCACATAGCGACTGTTTCTGGGGCCTTTCTCCGTCTCCCTGATTGTTCGAGTATATCCCACAAATGTCAAGAACAAAGATGCAAGATGTTTGATTCTTTATTTACTTCTTTTATTAGTGAGGCAACGATTTTTATATGCAAGTCATAGGTAACTATTCTATAATTTGATTATTGTTGCGTGTTAAGAACTAATATTTAGTTATAATAAATTGTATGTGTATAATCTGATTGGCGTATTTGCTTCATAGACGAGAATATTTACTTACTTCCCAGTGTTAATAAACTATTAGTTTCAGGTAAATGGGTCACAGTATACGCAGGCAACTTGAAAGGATATTAAGATGAGCATTCAATATTAAATAAACCAATGTGAGTACCTACTATTACAATACATGTACTTGTTACCTATGTACCAAATACGCTTATGTAGGTACAGTCAACCAATTTGATCGATAGGCTACTGTAGAATGTTGTCGCGATGTGGCATCGCTAGGACATTATGACAGTCATTGAAAAGTCATTATGATATTAATTGCGAAATGGTTCTACAGCGGCCTTTGAATCAAATTGGTTGACTGTACGAAGACTAAAGCTCATATCATACTACAGTCTATTTTTAATGTATAGACTGAATCGACAGGTAACTAATATGAAAAATATTAATTTTAGGATTTAAAAACAGACTTTAGAATTTGTATTTTAATTTTACATTTTACATCCCGTTCGTCTGCCTGTCTGTATATCAAAGCGGAAAATTCTAGAAACTATTCTTTTATTTATTGTACCTGCACCACACAATGAAACAAATAAAAGAAATGCACACGCGTTAGTAATGACATAACATAATATACATGACATTGAACAGATTACCCTCCTCTTATTGGCAGACGTGTGTGAATAATAAGTGTTACAGTTTTAACAACTAGTCATCGTGTGAGTCTTTAAATGCCTTTTTAATATTTTTCGTCAAGTGTGTACCAAACGCTTACTAAATTCACGCGACACGTTTTGCTAATGGCCCATAAAACTTTCACAAAATGCAACTTGGGCCCAATGAAGCCGGCTACGACTGCGTACTAAGGATCGAGTAGCGCCATCAAAATGATACATTGGTAAATAAAGGCGTTTTAGAAACACGCCGCTCTTGCCATTTCGAGGCTTATGAAGGCTTTGCGGATATTGAAACACGATAGATCTAATTTTAGAATATCTCCTAAACCATAATATTCAAGAATTTTTAGGGTGCCATAAAAATACTTAGACAATAGACATAATGAATGAACTTCTTCTCAAACAACTGAGTTTTTCTGGGTTGTGTGTAGGAATTATTTATTTGAACTTTACCATGAGCTTCAAGTGAAGAAAAAAAATGTGAAACTGCGAACCTGCCCTTTTACTAGGCCTCTGCCCCACAGTGGAATGTTTAATAGAATGGTTATAAAAGTTGTAAAACTTTCCCAGTACATTCTTTTTGCTGCCCTTCAAAATATTCAGTTGACTTTATCTTTCGTTCCTTAGTAACAATGTCCTATGACAAATCTGACGACGCAATCTAAAGCACAAAGTTTCTCTAACAACTTAACCTTGGGAAGGAAACTTCTATGAAATCTCTGAGAGGTTTAACTTCATCTCTCTTTCGGTAATTTTCGCGTAAGTAATTAAACATGTATATTTTTGACCTGTCATTCCTGACGATTTTTGATCTGTCAAATTAATTCGAAAATTGCCTTTTAACACTAAATAGAGTCAACGCACTTTGATGACATATAAAAGAAGGTACCTCAGTCAGGATAATTTTCGATATCGTGGAGTCGTTTTGAGAATTTCCTCTACTTCGCTCTGTGTTAATCTTTATAAAATATTTTATTTATAATCATTAAAAAAAATTAAGTATCTCAATTACGAGTGCCTTTCAGGATACAATTTTAGTTAGCCAAATTGGCTCAACAGTGCGATGATGCGCAGAAAACTACGTGATCCCATTTTCCTATTTGAAATTAGTTTTCCCATAATATCATTTTAATGCTACGGCTATTTGGTCACGTAAATTCATTCATTCGCTGATTCCTTTGTTCTCAAAATGTTGTTCATTATTCCATGAACGTAAACGTCGATTACGTGCTTTTGTAAGGTTTTGTTATTTTTATTGGGCGTTCGGTTTTGTAAATACGTTAAATTAAACCGATATGGATTTCATATGCTAACATTATCGTTACGTATTAATTGAAATAATAATAGCGAATTCATAACAATATTCAGTTCCAAGATAGCCAGTGAAAGTTTAAGCTATCATCAAAATACGAAAACAATGTAGCATATAATAATAATTACGTGGCAGTAGGCTTGACTGCGTTGCAACAAGTGCTGATAAGAAATGAAATTCTAATATTTCCATAGCTCTCTTCCGGTATTATGTAAGGTACGTTTTGAATATAATTATTTGAAGGAAACGTGCAGACCCTAGCCGACCAAGATAAACACAGATTGGCTAAGATAAAATTTAAATTGACCTCTTGCCATCGCTTCGACACTTATCCCGGCATTTTAATATCCCAGCGTCGGGTAAGTCCTCTCTAGAATCCGATTATTAAAATCTTTAATTGCGCGTCAGATAATTCAATTAAATAACAGTCGGTTGCTAGCTAATGTTAATTAAATAATTAGTTGGAAAGGATTATTATAATGTTTATTATCCGGTTCTTCTTATTTATTCTAATGCCTTTTTAGGGCGTACTGCACATTAGAGATACTTAACAGTTATACTAAGATTAAGTTATGTATTTTGTGATGGTCTGTGGTTATAACCTCGTGATCCAGTGGTCAACCATTCGGACTTTGAAGACAGATATCATAAGTTTAAACCTAGCTGACTCGTAGTGATCTTGTTTGAATTTGCCACGAACTTTCTGGAAAGACAAGGCCTGTCACGGAGAGAATCTCTAGTTCACGGACAATTAAGATGTTAATTTAACCCTTTGAACGCCAAGGACGCTTAAAGGTGTACCGAGCTGTCGTGCCCATCATGTTACCGACACATATACATAGTTGACCGATTACATAGTGACATAGTGCAATAGCATAATTATGTTGAAACTACAAATTCGTGTTTGATAATATGGCGACCTGGCATGTCGGTGACGGCGTGTCGGTTTAAAGTAAAAAAAAGGTTCCTAATCTTATTGGTTAGAGACCCTGACTACAAAGCTAGTAAAATAGAAGTTCGAGCCTCACTAGGGACAAGCATATACATATTGTTAACTGTATATTTACTTTGTGTGGTAATAAACGCATATTCTATTCTATTCTATTCTATTCTATTCAAGCATTTGTATGATGCATATTAATATTTGTACTCGAGTCAGAATCTTTGTAATTGACTGTTTCTTCTTTAGTAGATAGTGTAAGAGGGTCACTATAGTAGTAGTTTGGAATACTGCCTATTATAATAAAAAAATATAATTTTGGATTAAAAGTAGTGGCAGATGGCAGCAGTATTCCAAACATCAGTCTCCGGGCAGAAGCCTCGTGAAACAACTCGTGTTCTTATTCAGAAATAAACGTAAAATGTAAAAATAGTATTTCATTGCGTGTAAATAGAGATCAGATCCTCGTTGAGCTACACCTACACCAGCAGGTGTCACAATAGTATTAAGAAAAGTCGCTGTCCATTCCAGTCTGTCCTAAATCCTTATAGTGTATGTTCGGCCAACTCCTCTTTTTAAACCATGCAATGGATTTTGATACTATTTTCACTATCATTTAAAGATTTTTCTACGGAAAGTTTTTATGTACATTATACCCGACCGTATCCGTGCGACATAGTTTATGTATATAAGAGTATATATTCGAGTACCTACTTATAGTAAAATAGTTTTATTTGATTAATTTGGGACTAGCTACATGATGTTAAATTGGTTTAAGATATTTATCTCTAGTGTCTAAATGTAGGTTACTGTTTACAAAAGAACGGTATGCTTAGGAGTATTTTAATTTTCCAATACAACTTATGGGTAAATAATTAATGTATCACTTTACTTAGACCGATATCAGGAAAGCTGTAATAATGTATAATCTAATCGTAATTTAACATAGATAAGGGAATGAATAATACAATGGTGTTTTTTTCACATTTTGTCTGAATTTCGAAAGAAATCGAAAGCATGTTTTTCTAGCGGTTCACAGTATTTTATAATGCCTCAAAAACGGACATCCTCAGTTTTAGTCAGAAATCGACAGATAATATGATTTAAAACGCGAGACTAGAACTCCCGTGTGCCAGTTTTGATTTGTTTCTGAGAAAATAAATTTCAAAGTTTTCAATTTTTTTTGGACGAAAATCAAGAAAAGTATTCCTATTCAAAAACGGTTACAGATATCTAAGATTTCATGAAATCAGTCGATAGAACTATCAAAGAGCAAACATTATACAACTCCCCAACCTTATAGGTCCCATAGAAAAGAAAAAATAAGTAATTAAAAAAAAAACTATTTAATTTTTTTTCTCCGATGTCCAGTCGTATGTGCAACTGAATTTTATATCAAATTAAAGCCTTTACTCTAAGCTATGCACACAAAAAAAATCACTTGCTTATCTCGCTGGACTCGGAAGATATCTTGAATTTAATTTTTTATTTAGGGTTGTCACAGGTTTAGGCCGAAAACCAAAGTCGAAAATTTGATAAATTTTTAAACTAAATTTTTATATGTTTCATCTTTTTCAGGGTTCTGCAACTAAATAGCTAAATCGGAACTTACATCATTTCGACTTTTCTTACTTTCGTTTGTTCGGGGTCTCCATCAGAACTACCTTATCGCTAAAAGACAATTTAGCTACATCTAGCTGACACAAACGTAGGAAACCCAGTCAGCAGAGCGTCAACTCGGCTGGACGACATAAACGCGGAATGTGCATATAACAAAACGTCTGAAACTGTAAATAGCCGGTATGATTAAAATAGCAAATTAGCCGAAAGCCACATTAGTTGGATAACCGTAGATTGAGTTGGTAGCGAAATATCTGGAAATGACATATAGCTATGACCATAATCGAATAAGACTTATGAGTTGAAGTGGCCAGCATGTAAACAAAAAATAATAATTAATTATGGGGAAAGAAAGTTTTTTATCATCAGTGTCATATCAACACGTATTTATTATTATTTAACATTCTAAGATCCAGACGTTTTGATACTGGGGCATTTAGCGTTCATGTCTATTTAGTAATTAAGACATTCTAATGTCCAGACGTTTTGATACTGAGGCATTTAGCTTTCAAGTCAATTGATAAATTAAGACATTCAAAGATCCAGACGTAATACTACTACTAAAGACCGGTCGCGAACCACAGAGAAAATCGAGCATTGCCCTTTTTCTATTTGCCTCTGTCGCACGCGCACAGTAATAGTGCCCTCACGTTCGCAAAGTAACCTTGATCGCCGGCGGTAGAGATTGTAAACCTTACGTACGGGAATTTAAGGGCGGGATCTTACACACGTGTTATTTTGCTTGCAATGTTGTTGGTCCCATGATCATATGGCGTATTATTTATTTATTAAAATGTCAAGAAATCTTTAATTTGCTAATTGAAAAATTACCTACCTTGCCATGTTTTTGGACGTCAGTAGTTATTTTATGTTTGGTTCTTCACCCTATATGGTACCTTAATTAGTTATAATGGCAATGAGAAAAATAAAATGCAATGGAAACAAGGAAAATGCCTTTTTTTAATGTAATTGGTATTTTTTCGAATTTATTATTAAGTATATACATTAATATTTCTACAATAATATAGCAAAATACTGAATTTTATTTGGTTAATATATTATATTCTTGCCATAATTCATTGAACACAATATAAAAAGGTTGTTGACCACTGATTGTAGATGCAAAGGTCAACGTTCGAATTTTTCTGTGGTTCGCGACCGGCCTTTAGAGTATTTTGAATTATAAAAATCTAGGACCCAGACATTTTGTTACTGAGGCATTTTGCGTTCGTCTATATACTAACAAAGATATTAAACCCTCATGCCCTCCTAGCATTAAGTCCCCCGGTCGGAGCACGGAAGGACATCCCCCAGCAGGTAGGGTCAACTCCTGCCGAGGCAAAGCGGCGCCAGGGGTCTGTGACGGCTTCATGGTGCCTCACCCCCGTTCCTCTAGACCACCTGTATTGGCGCGGGGTTTTAGCAGTAAGTAGCCTTACGAGGGTGAACCGCTTCCCGCGTCACACGTGATCTTTCATTGGAAATTTTCATCGTAATGAATTATAACTGACTCATAATTAAGCCGGAACAACAACCAAAACCACTATTAAAACAAACCAAACTGAAGCTTGGCCTTAAACCCTCGACCTCAAGAACACTCAGGCTCAATTAGGGTACTGGCTATTCCTATAGTCTTACTATACAAGACCAAAATCTGTCATTTAGAATAAAAAAAACTATTATTTAATTTGCACGCATATTTCGATGAATTAAAAAATTATAAGGACTTGAAGCTCTAACCACTGACCCCTTTACAAGCTTAAATTACTCTCTTTAAGTAAATGCCGAATTTATTCAACATAAAAAATAGTTTTGATAAAATATTTTTTGTGCCAGCCCTGATAGCCGAAAATTTGCAAATCCATGAAAACATTAATATCTTCCGAGTCCAGCGAGATAAGCAAGTGATTTTTTTTGTGTGCATAGCTTAGAGTAAAGGCTTTAATTTGATATAAAATTCAGTTGCACATACGACTGGACATCGGAGAAAAAAAATAAAATAGTTTTTTTTAAATTACTTATTTTTTCTTTTCTATGGGACTTATAAGGTTGGGGAGTTGTACAATGTTTGCTCTTTGATAGTTCTATCAACTGATTTCATAAAATCTTAGATATCTGTAACCGTTTTTGGATAGGAATATTTTTCTTGATTTTCGTCCAAAAAAAATTGAAAACTTTGAAATTTATTTTCTCAGAAACAAATCAAAACTGGCACACGGGAGTTCTAGTCTCGCGTTTTAAATCATATTATCTGTCGATTTCTGACTAAAACTGAGGATGTCCGTTTTTGAGGCATTATAAAATACTGTGCGGTTGTCTCTAAATATCGCTCTATAGCGATATATATATGTATATGCATTTATAAACTTATTGTCAATTATGTAATGTATATCTACAGGGTATAAGTAAATAAGTGCACAATATTTCAGCAGGTCAGGTAAGTGAGTCTGAATAGTCTTTACAAAATTTATGATAGAATTTTTAACATTATTTTCATAATATTAAAATTTTAATTTATATTCATACTCTGTGTTCCCCAATATGCATTTCATTGATATGCGTCAACAACCAACGGCGCAGTTCACAAAAATACATTTGCAAAATGAATCTCAAGCATTATTTATAGTTAATTTTAGGATCAACGTATGTACGTTACGACATCGTTTGGTATGGTTGCAAGGCTTACTTTTCTCTGCGGCTAACGGTAAAATGTTTAAAATTTATAATTACAGCCGTCCAAGGAAATCCAATATATAGTGCAATAATTTAAAGGGCCTTTGGTAGCTAGGCAAGCTAAAGAGTGCCAACAGGCCCCATTACTAAGTCGACGCCATCCCTCAGTCGGTCCGACCTTTATAGAGCTCTATCTTTTGAATCGTATTAGCGTAATAAATAAAACTGGTTCAAAGGTTTAAAGAATATGTGTTATGGTGGCGGATTTTAGTAAAAACAAAGAAAAAAATTAAGAGGATCACGCTACAAAAACCTTCCTTTGTTTTAGCTTCATCGTAAAAACAGTATAGTGAGAGTTAAAAAAGCAGATCAATCGAAGAGGTCAAAAACATCCAGATATACCAGCTTTTACTCTTTTGACAAAGAAGTCATACTTAGGCGATTCTCACACTGGCATCGCGCTCCGCCACGGTGCGCGGTGGTGGGTAAACTATCCCCCCGCCCTGCGGAGACGCGTCGTCTGTGTGTGGTGCCGCGCGCGTTTTCTAAACGTACTGAGATACTTGCATACAACGTCAAATCTCCTGCCTCGCGCACCGCGATGGTACGCGGTGCTAGTTTGAGAATCACTTTAGATCTTTTGAACTCTTAAACTGAGAACTGATTATATAAACAATCATCAAAATCTATGGTAATAAAAAATAATAAATAAAAACACATTTGTGTTTTTATTCTATAAATAAATAAATAAAAAATAAATATCCCTAAAACGGCACACATTAATTAATGGCGCAGCTAATGGTTCCGTGGTCTTTGGGCTAGTCATAAATTTGTTAATTTCTCGCTCTTGGCTCGTGATATTTTTTTATTCTGATAATTTCTGTAGAACTAGGTCATCAAGGCGGTCACGTAGCTCAGCTCTTATTCAGTAATTTATAGAACCAGTGCATCTAGCACGAATCCTCTCGATACGCGTTAACTCAGTGGGTCTCTCTCCTACTGGGCTAGTTAGAAAGAGCCGCACTGATTTACGAAGCGAGATAACGCGTTTCGAGAAGATTCGTGCTAGGTGCACGGGAAGGTAAGGACTTTGATAATCCCTGCTATTGGTTATCCGTTAATAAAACATCCTTTTCTAAATTTTTCACCATTTTTTTTTTTTTGACATGAATATTTTTATTCTTATATTCTTTTGACATTCGGAGACTATACATCTCCAAGTAATATTGTACAATTTGACCGTGGAGGCGTTTTACACCTCTGCTAAGCATAGATTAAGGTAATTAATTTGTTTTGACCCTTAGAGACTATACATCTCTAAGTTATTTAGACTAAGTATTTGATCAGGGACCACATACATCCCGATTCTAATTTCTTTGACCTGGGGACCCTATACATCTCTTGGTCAATCTGTACTAGTGCCAGTTCGTTCAATATGCTTAAAGCTTGCTGTGCTATTTATTATCTTTTTTTTTTCTCACACTTTATGTGAACTATTGTTATGATTGTGTATATTGCTCTGTAATCTTGTTTTCAAAAGAGAAGAAAAAAAAGATAAACTGCTGAGTTTCTTGCGGCGTTTCTTCTCAGCAGATTCTTCCATTTTCCGAAGCGCTAGTAGATTCAGACATGTAAAAGAGCCTATATGGCCTACTTGCAAAATAAATTTTTCATTTTTTCATTTTCATTTTTTTTAAATAAGATATTTTTTCAACGCTGGTTAACAACGTTGCAGTCTCCTTGGTGATGCGAGTGTCTATGGGCGCTGGTTATCACTTACTATCAGGTCAGCTGCTGCTCACTTACGCATATGAATGGTTTTGTTAAATTACTTACCAATTATTCAAAACAGTTATATCGCTGGTAGTATAATTCAAAAATACAATACTTTATGACATGACTTGTCTTCCCGTTTAATACAGTAACTTGGTTCACGCATCTTGTTAGGTGTGACACTGAGCAGGCGAGCGAACCAATTACTTTTATCTGTCATGCCGAGAACCAATCACCGCGCTTACCGCAATGCAATGCAATACACGAGCGTAGTTAATTGCCCTGTGTGCATGTGTTATTGCACTTTCGTTTATAAACTTGAGATAATTTGCCAGTGAAAACTAATTCGGAGTCCAGATCCACACAAAGTTGGTGAATGGTGGATCGATTTTTCCCTCACCAATACCAACCAACCGCGTGACAATCAATGCCGGCTAATATAATACGCTCACATATTAGAATGGCCCGCGGCAGGCGAATGTCGAGAGCTCGAAAGTCAAAAATCGACCCACTGGTATAAATTAACAAAACGTCAAATTCCATATTTCATTGAACAAATCTGTAAATAAAAGTTGCTAGACTCTGCAAAACTACATAATAAGATAAGGGTAATCTTTAACAAATGTCCATAAATACACATTTTTTAAGCTTTATTAACGCAGTGTAGTGTCATTTGCAGTTCGGCTATATATAAAAATAATTACATACGTGTCATTGATTTCGAGAAATCAATTCTCTATAGGGGATGAAAGTATAATTGAAAGTTTGAGGTGATTTATAAAGTTTTAGGTAGCATAAATATTGTACTACAGACTCACGGCCGGACAGTAATTTAAAAAATAAATATTGTGTGCAGTAAATGGGAAAAATCGGACAGTTGAGGGATAAAATAGGTTTCAAAAAACTTTATGAGACCTTATGTCCTGGGGGATTGTTTATCTTTTTCCGGCTATTTTTCTGTCTTTCTCTCTATGTCTATGCCTGTTTCACTGCATTACTTATACGACAAAATCATTAACCGATTTCAATTTAATTGGTTCGGAAAATAGGCTACTTTTCAGTAAAACCTTTTAATAACTCAATCCTTGCTGCCATAAATGAGGATTTAAATAGCTCCATTTTCAGATTTTGGTTGTCTTTGAACCGGGATGCAAACCGCAAATAAACAAAAATGTTTGAATTTATTATTGTGACTTTTTTTTTACTATAATCATTTTATTGTATTTTTATGTGTCATATGGGTGCTTACCTGAAATAAAAAGTGTTTCATAATAGCAGATTTTTTTTGTCTGCGGCATTACTAAAACTCGTCGTTTAAGTCATGAGAAAATTTTGATAAAATTTGGCAAATAAACTTGCATTAACTTGCATATCGAGGAAATATACTTCGGCAAATTTTTGTTGCGAAAATATGCATAGTTCCCTTGGGAGAGCGATCAAGAAATTCTAGACAGTATAAATCGCAGGCAACAAATATTCGTGACAAAACAAGGAAATACTTTGCTTATTTAGAATAAACTCGGTTTACTTTTAATCTTGTTAAAAACCCCGCTGCAATAACTGAATTGTGTGACAGTTAAGTTGCAGGCAACAGAGAATCTTGATTATGTATTTAAGTTTGCATAACACAAATGCTACGGGCATCCCCATCCAATTTTTATCCCAAAAATACAATTAATTATTTCTATATAAGTAGTTAAGATAGCGATAAACGCATTTTACGTCGACAAAATCGCGGATAACAGCTAAATACTTAATCTGAACAAATAATTTATTAAAAAGAAATGCATACTATTATATTTTGTTTTGTAGGTCTCATTCTAAAAGTTGTTAAAATATTTGACTTTGTAAAATTTACATACTTTTAAATCATTAATGATATTTAGTTAGATTTCATGTTAGTAGTTACTAACAATTACTTAAACATAGTCACCATCAATAACCGAGTAAGATTTTTTTTCTTATATACTAATGAATTCACCCATACAATATGACTCGCATAATGCTGAATTTAGCTAAAGGAGAGAAACATTGCAATAAGCTTTCCGTAACTTTGTACCTATTAGACGGCCAGAAAGTTTCGTGACAGAAAGAAAGTTTTTGGTACTGCTTGTTCTAAATAACTTTTACATTGAGTTTTTATTTGCCAAGTAAGCGTGAAAACACACGGGACAATGTTTTCACCACGAATATGAAGAAAAGAAAAAAAAGAAAAGCCTCATACTGATACTCGCATCCAGTAATGACATTAGTTACGCTTCTGTCGACACTAACCAGCTTAATATCGCATCGGTTGTACCAGGACTGACAAAGAAAATACCGTAGGTCCTTATTTCAACAAAAAATCTTTCAATATTAGAGTAATGTCGGATGACAGATTGCTGTATGCATGTACCGGAACGCAGAAAAGGAACCGGATGTATGTGATGAATGAAAAGGAATGTCATACAAGACGGCGGATGTGACGATTAGCGATAACGATGTTTTGTAATTTTATTTCACATTTCTCTCTATTCAAACGTTGTTACATAAAACCTGGCTCGTTTAGTTTAAAGCCATGATAAGTTTTAAACAGCATACATATACGTGCCCATTTAATTCCATTTAAATAATAAGCTTATGTAATACGATACGTAAAATTTTATTACAAAGCCATAGGCGCAACATTTTAATTATTTTTATATAGTGACTGAAGTTTCAAACCCCTGCCTCTTCTTTATCTTTTTTCGTCGTTATATTTTAGGCCGATTACTCTTTCTAAACCAAGCAACTGAGTTTGATACAGTTTGAAAGTTAGAGATTTTTTTGGTGAAAGTTATTTGTACATTACATCCTAATTATCCCCGTACGAAGCCGAAGCGTGTCGCGAGGTCTACTATCAAATAAAGTTGTTAATCAAATAACTTACTTTTCATTCAAAAAGGTTACTAAAATGGCGGTGTATTTATTTTTCTTTCTTGTACAACTGTTGCAAAAAAATTACTTTTTACTTTCAGGACGTTCAGCATATTCTAAGTTTTATGTCATGTTGATTTTCACTAACATTTACCAAATATATTGTTTGACATTATTTTCATGTTAAGTACCTATTTTGCGATCGATAAACGCCTACTTTGAGAGCATTTTAAACTGAAGCGCCCTAATCGTGCTACGCGATATGCGTTACGACATACTTAAGAGTGTTTCAAAAATAATCTCAACGCTTGAAGATTCAATTTAGTAAAATCCACTCCATAAGGGACTTAACTATTAGACAATGACCAAGCCAGGAGGAATGGTGGGAAATTTCTTGCTGAAAGGAACTGAATCGAAACAATGATAAATTGTTATAATGTAGAGTTGTTGTCGACGCTGGGGAGAGCTGACAGTGATCTAATTCTACACCCTTCTAACTCAGCGTTAGCTGTAACGTACTGTAATTTGCGAAAGGCGTTTGATAAGTTCTAACTAAGCCTTATTAAGGAATTGTAAGAAACCGTTTGGTCCAGTCTCACTCTCAACTTTAAAGAGCATGTTAGGTATCTTAACATAAAATGAAATATAAAAATGCACTGTCGAAACACTGTATTTAATTTTTACAACTTCTTTAAATTAAAAACTTACTATAATAAATTAGAGCTACTGACCAGCCTCGTATTTATTCATTAAGTAACTTATAAGTTTAATATTTTCATCAAATTTTGATAGAATCAACCTCAATAATTCAATAAAAAAACCTTTGAAATCTGTCTACAATAGGAAGTTATCGCACACACACTAAAAAAATTAATCGAATTGAAAACCTGATCCTTATTTTGAAGTCGGTTAAAAAATAAGCTTTTATTCCTATTTTATTCGACTTAAGGTTTTGAGAATTTTTTAACAGCTCTTTATTCTGCTATGTAGCTACAACGGCAGAGGTGTAAAAGACCAAAGTGGAAGAAAGTTAAGATTCCTAGATTTTACATATGAAAACGCAATTTATTAAATAGATGTTTTTTCTTTCTTTCTTTCCACTGCAAAATGAATGGAACAGCATTTAAATAATTTTGTTGAATGTATAAGTACTTATGTTTAGGTATACACTAAATTTTTAGAAGTTTGTCTTTTAATTTTTAGGGTTCCGTACTAACTTTTGGAAAAATAATTCCTGATACTTTGTCATCTATTTATCAACATTTTTTTTTTTCATAAATAGCTTGACATATCAAGCTGAAATTTGCATTGTTCTAGTACTTAGTTAAAAGGCTGCACAAGATTAATAAAACATACCAAAAGAATAGACTAGTGACTAATTTTCTTTTGCTTAAAAAACCATGGAAGTCCGAATACTGGTCTTCTTTCCTCATCGAGAGTTTAGTATTTCAAAAAGCTCAAATATTAAATATAATTAATGTATATTGACTATAAAATTTTAATATAAAATTACTTAGAAGTAAACCTGCCAACTTTGTCAGCCCTTTATCTTTAAAACTAAAACTGATATAAAAGTGATAATACCTTTATACACTACATAACTATACAAATACCTCCTATAAATCTATTTGTGCGCTAACAGAAACACACAATAAACTGTTTGGCTTTAATAGTTTCATAGAAGCTTAAAAAGAAAAAAATATTGGAAATTGAATTTGTATTTGCGTTTGGAACAAAAACTTGTTCCAGAAAGTTATAACTCGTTTTTAGGCAAATGTATAAACACCACTGTTCGTTACTTTGCAAGTGATTTTTACCCAGGCATCAGATTGCTTTGAAACTTGATCTGTCCTCCTACTCCTGGCTTTTTCCTGGTTGTTCATTCGATGTAGGCTTTGACCACGATTTTCAGATTTGGCAAGTCGGGTTATTCATCGGAGCGACGGCCATCAGGGAAATAAGATCGATAGGATCATGAACACACATTTATTTACATGAATCTGCAGGTTTCCCCATGATGTTTTCCCTCGCCGTAAGAGCGTTGGTCTAGACAATATTTCAGTAATTAAAAGAGTTAAAAAAATTCATTGGTATTGTATTAGTATAGTCAATCAAGTTCATTCATAGGCGGCTGTAGAGTGCATTGAGAAGTCATTGTGACATGCATTGTGAAAATGTTCTACAGTGGCCTATGAATCAAATTGGTTGACTGTACATGTGGCCACCGCTGGGGATCGTACTTGTACCTCACGATCATGAGTCCACTCTTGAATACTACGCCATCGAAGCTCCTTAAAAGTTGGTTTGTATCGAACGAAAAAATAACAATAATATATCGTCAACAAAAATGTTTTTATCTAAAGGGTTTTTTTTTAACGTAAACTTATGCAACTTAGGGCGAATTTCGCAATTCCCAAATAAACTGTTATACAACAGACCGCAGACATTTGAAAATTCGACCCTAGAAATGATTTTTAATACAAAATGTGACTGCACTTCATAGCCGTATGTTTTACAACTGCAGACCTCTTTCTGAAGCAAACCTTTCCGACACACTTTAATGGGAACATTTCAGTTAAAAGTTGTTTTTTCCGTTTCTCTCAGAATATTTTGTATGCTTTGCAGGAGCTTGGAAGCTAAAATGACAGCGTGATTACAAAATAATTCCTTGAACTTGTAATAGGCCCGTGTTTTTGTTTGTTTTAATTACTTGAAATATATTAAATTAAATATACCTGTAGTATTAAAGTTTTCGTTAAGTGACCAAAAGTAAAAATATTTTTTGTGAACTATTAATTTTACATAATCAATTAAAATAGACAGTCGAGTATAAATACAATTGTACGAAAGCGAACTATCCCGTAAAATGATTACTAACCTTTAATCAATATAAAGAGAATTTACTCTTATGTTCGATAGTAAAAGCCAAACAATACAACTATGTACTGAGAGCTGCAGGGAATAATCTTTACAGAGTATAAGACAAAATCGCTATCCGTTCTTGTTTGTCCTCCTATCTTCGGCCGCCTACTCCTTCTAAACTTCCTAATGGATTTCGATAAAGTTTTTACTGTCAATATTTTTTTTTAAACAGTGCTTTGCCTACTCGTGTATCCTAATTGTATCGGTGCGAAGCCGGGGCAAGTTGCTACTACCTCTATTATACATGCTAGGCCGAAAATATCTACATAATATAATAATGTAATATCATTCAATTTGTGATTGTTACAGTAATATTTATTATATATTTTCTGTAAGAAATCTGTCAAAATTATACAGCTGGTAGATATGTACATATAATACTATTACCTAAGTATCCTTTATTTTCATATTATTATTAGGAATGACCGTTAGTGAACTGAAATGTAAGCATAATTTGAGTTTCAATGAACTGTTAAAAATGAAATGCTTTAAAACAGGGGTATGCGAGTAGCAACAAAAACAAAAGATATAATAGGTATCAGGCGGTATAATGGCGAACGCTCCCGTGACACTAAAAGGTTGTAAGCTTTAACTGTAAAGCCTGCAGAAATTACAGCCTGTTTTGTTGCTTTTATTGCAACCCCAATGGCCAAAAGCATTAGATGATGATGTATGGCAGCAGGCCTAAGCCTTTAATGTTAGTATGGCTTTGCATGTACATATGGCGTATAGGGAAACAAATAATTGTACATATAATATTTTGTACTTGAGATACAGATATTATTTATTTACCCAGTTACCAACTAAATTCAACTGCACTTTTCATTTAAGCCACGAAAACTTGCTTGTTCGAACATTCTCGTGACGATAAAAAGAGCTTTAAAGCGGTATACCTTTTTTGTAGTGTAGATTTTTTTTTCTAAAAATACGCACGGTAAGGGTAGGATGAGTCGGGTAATGGCGAACGGCGAGTAATTCTGAACGGAATGTGAGAGAAAAGGATAGTTGGTAAACTTTTTCTAACGGATTAGAGGAGCCAAGCTCCGTGCCAGACCTGCAGTTTTTTAGTGAGGCTAAGACGATTCTTCACAGTAAATTGCTCCTGAGTATAAATTCCGTGTAAGTTTTTCCTAGAAAAACATTAGCAGCTACTGGATACTTACTACTCCATAGTCGTTTTATATTTCAATACAAGATAATCGAGAAATGTTTGTACCTAATTTATTTCTATTATTTAGACGACCGGATAGCTTGGTGGTTAGTGACCCTGACTAGTATTTCCGTTGTCTAGTTACGCATAGTACAAGTTTTGTTTA
Source organism: Ditula angustiorana (assembly GCA_963691745.1). NCBI lineage: Eukaryota > Metazoa > Arthropoda > Insecta > Lepidoptera > Tortricidae > Ditula > Ditula angustiorana. Next base: position 18,178,698 of record OY829472.1, read on the forward strand.
GTTTGGGACTAGGTCAATTGGTGTGATTTGTACCGAGATATTTACAAATATTTACAATGATATTAGCCTAAAACTAGCTAGAGCTTAAACTGCTATAATGTACGTATACAGGTTGGCTGGTTATTCGATGTATTCCTTTTAGATGAATATAATAGAGCTAATTTCTATTTAATTTAAAATTTTGGTAACATTTCTATGAGGCCTAATATGGAAAATGACATGAATTACTTCGACAGGTTTTTGATAAAATTTTTACGTTTTTGCTAGCTCTGCGAACTTCTAAAGTTTTAAAATATGTTTGTAACTCTTTTACTTTTTTCGTGTTCAAAACATAACATTATCTTTTATTTTATTAGCTAACTATTTTTTTTCTTCAACCTTACAATATTATTTGTGTAAATTTACTAGAAGATTAAATTGTGTTTTATTATACAGGCCGTGTCTTTAAGTTTACAATTTAACACTTGCATGTTTTTGCAGTGCACCCATCGATAGATGTTCGTTGTAATATACTTTTAAATACATATGAGCATAAATATTTATATGATATTTATGTTTAATTGTAGATGCCTCGAAATTACGAAAGAAAAACCGGTTGTCGAAAAAAAACAAAAAATAAAACAATGTCGTAGTTTTAAACCGAACTCTAGTTTTAGTTCCGTACCTACTAAGTTAGTATGAAACTAGTTAGAACTTGAGTTCGATATTAAACTACAACCCTAAGCAAAGCAACGTTTGCTATTACCCTAACCCTACATACGTCAAGGTTTGTACTTTAAAAGTTAGTTATATATCAGGATTTATTAAAATTGTTAATGAGAGTTTGTGACTGATGAGTTGGACTGGACTGAAATTATAAGCACTTATCATGTTTTTTTTCTTATACTGGTTTTGTTTTATTTTTATTTCTGCTGAGGCGGTGGTAATCACTCGTCTTTCCTTTGAAAACGTATTTAAAATACGAACATCTATTGTTGTTTTATGAAGTACTTGTACTATCACTGATTAGGGTAAGTTCATAATTAAACATTAATATTATTCGTTACCTACTTTCCAAACTTCTTAGCGACGTAAACTTTAAAATAACAAGAGAATACAGCTCAAATTGATAAATAGACACAGACATTCTACAGCTTCTGTTTCATTAAAGGCTCTTATAGCTGTGCTTGAAAATGTATTTTGTCAAATTTCGTTTCTTTTTGTCGTCGTACATAAATAATTTCTTTTATAACCGTATAATTTGAGACCTCTGTGTTTTCATTTGCTTTGAACTCGACGCGGAAAGCGGGACATATGATACAACGCCAAGGACGGCTCTACTCAAACGGAAAGACGTGCAACGTTTCATAATTTTAATGAAAAACATATTACTAATTAAGGACCTTTAATGCGTTTAAACACGACGTCTTGCAGCTCGTTGGATATGCTAATTAGATTCTGCTCCGAGACGAAGCGTCTAGAAAGTAACGTTATTACGGCGAAATCATTAATTACACGGTTCCGAGAAAATTAATACAGAGGGTGCACTCGTTTTAGATTTCCAATTAAACAAAACAGTTATATCTCCACTGTTCTATTAATTCATCGAGCATCGAGACGAACCTGGTCGAGGTTTACCGATTCTATTAAATGTGTCTTAGTATATTGTTCCAATTAAATAAATAAATATAGTAAAAAAATAACAAAGTTTAATTTTATCATGCTTTCTTATTAAAAAATAATTTATATATTAATTTACTTTCATGAATATACGGGTTAGTTATAAAAAACGAGGGAAAATCATTGCGGGAGTAATAAATTAGTAAGTGCTTAGTTTAAACTCTGAGTTAATACATTATAGGTACGTTGGACTCCTGTTCTGCCTGTTTTGACTTGGAACTTTTGAGCCGCCCATCGTCCCTTTTACCAGGAAAGTCATTGGTACTTAAATACTACGATAACTAGTTAATGCACGTGGGCAATGTTTAGTCTGACCGCGTTTCCGGAGAGCTGTGAAAACCGCCCCACGTCGAGCTAGCTGCACAAACTTGATTAACCAAATTCCATTGAGATCATGAAACTCCTGAAATTTTCCTACTGAATGTGCGAGCTATAAAATGGCATTATGCCATTTATAAAAAAACTTGGACTATTCTCGATAGCCTTGCTTTACGCGTATGGAAAGGCAATTTAATCTACACTAATATAATAAAGAGGTAAACTTTTTTGTTTATTTGTTAGTTTGTTTTTATGTAGGGGGTAATCTCTGGTAACTTATAATACATTTTTTTTAAGTCTTGTAGGCGTTATATCTTTGTGTAAAATAAAATTACAAATTTGTAGCATTGATTGTTTACATACATAACAAACAAACAGACATACTGACATACAAACATAAAATTAAAACAATTTCGGCGCTATTAAAAGGGTTCCTAGTTTGACTATGGAACCCTGTTAAATGAGTTTTAATCTTACTTGCAATTCTTCGATGTTTTACAGCATTGTTACTGGCAAAGTTCTTTTTTTACAAGCTTTTATTTAACTTGTAATGTTTGTGCGTAACGTGTCAGTTTCAAAATTTGCAGTCACTTTTGAAGTACTTCCTGTGGTCGGATTGTACGTAAATCTGATGATAAGGCAATGATAAAATACTGTCAATAAAAGCGCTTGTATTAAAAATGAAACATGGACAAAAACTTTCTATTGATCTTCTTTAAAATATTTAAATCGAAAAAAAAGTATAATTAGAAATTTTTTGATAAGGTAAACTTTGAAGATGTTTAAAAAGACCGGTAGGGTTCTTTTGTGAGTGTCGATGTAATTTACCTATTTCTCTAAATCATGGTCATAGAAGTGGAAACCGATGGCAACATTTTAGCGTTCCAAAATTTTGCTGTACCGAAATGTTGTTCAACGTTTCTGTTTCAGGTAGTTTCCAGTTCATTTTGCAGATACAGGTTTACGGTTTGCACCAATAATTGATACAGTCACTTCATCAACATCAGTCCGCAAACGTTGAATCAAAGAAAAAATAGACAGATATTGTAAAGCATCATCACAAACTTTTATCAATGTTTTTTTCTAAAAGATTGTCGTGAGTGGAATTTCTTGACTTCAAGTAGGTATTTCAACCACTACAAAGACCATTTATGAAAATGCCATAAGAAATACTTACCTACTACGGCTTCAGAGAAAGTACGCTTCGGTATTTTGTAATTATTTTTAGTCTGAAAAAGTCTTACTAAACCTGGCTCATTTTATAAAAGCACTATGTAAGAGAGATCGTATGACTTGCAGAGTTGGTGTTTTTTTTTATTCTATACGTGGAGTTAAAAAACGATGACAACGACTTTTTAAATAAATTACATACAGTAGGGGAAATATATTCACGTACCACCTTAGAACCCTATCGCAATGACGAGACGCGTTAAACGCCAGGCTATGTCATACAAATGTCATGCGTATGTCTCTTCTATTTTTTAAGTTTTTTTTTGTACAACATAGAAAAGAACGAGTAAGTGAGTCACGTGATGCTGAGTGATCTCCACCGCCCATTGACACCCGCAACACCAAAGATATTGCAGATGCGTTGCCAACTCAGAGAGCCAAGATGGAATACCTCTTGTGTCAGTCATTTCACCGGATGTCTCGCTCTCCATGCCGGAATACAACAGTGCTGCTGCACATAAACTGCTAAAAACATAGCCCTTTCTTTGGGTTTTGCCATTGTAGAATAATAAAACAGGTGTATTTCGAATTTTTCTCGCTCAAACAGCATCTTAAGCATGATTACGCAGCGGGGGTTAACGTCTGCTCAACTTTAACTTTGCATGCTAGCTGTAATTACTTAATTTCATACAAAACTTAGAACAAAGCATCTAATATTAACATTTAACTTCACTGTCATTAAAGTTTTGAATTTGATTTAGTAAGGGTGAGGATAATGTAAGCTATCGACTGAGCCCAAATAAATAAAACATCGATTTCATCATTTCATCATTTTCTACTGTAAAATCTTATTTTGATTTAATTAAGGCACAATAAAATTATTTGTGCTAACTAAATGTCCACAGTTGGCAGATGTTGTACTCGTAAAGGAAGCAAAAACTTAAGCCCGAAAATATGTAACGGACCTGAACAAAAACATCGCGATAAAACAGCGCGAGTTAAAAATGTTAAGTCAACAAATATTATTGAGCTACATAAATTCAGACCAAAACACACAAACCCTGCCCCACATACCTGCTAGCTGTAATGAATTCCGAATCCCCATTTTGTACACTTTATTAATTTCTATTAAAAACTTTTGGTGGTTGTAGCGACGCATCTGGACGAGTGAAGTTTAACATTATTTAAAAGTTGTAAAGCCGACCCAACCCGCTTACGGATTTACGCTCCTGACGTAAGGCTGGAATCATAGTACCAAACCTTAAGGGTACTCGCTTTGGAACTGTAAATGTCCTTTCGACACACTTGCTCTTAGATAACAAGTAAATAGGTTCGGAGGTAGGGCCTTGATTAAAACCACGGCGTTTTGTTTATCTCATTATCGACCCACGGCAATAAAGCTTTTTTTTATGTATTACATCATGATTTTATATGTTAGATAAGGTAGTTAAAATTTCACCTAGTATATTATTAAATTGATAAATATGGATAAAAATATAGCAGGTGATCTAAATTACTATTTAACTATACTACGTCTGTTCCTCATTAATGAGAGCTTTATTTATTTTCTAGTTCAGTCTAGGTCGGTTCAATTCATAATTAATTAGGTTATAATTTCTTTAGTTTTCTTGCAAAGTGGTAAAAAATAAACGTTTTAGCGGGTCTTATGGGAATAAAAAAAAAATTACCTTAAATCCCAATCATTCTGTCATTTACAATACATCATTCATTGGTAGATATTGCCATTTGTACATTATTTTCTGTACTGTGTAACAAAGTTAAAATAAATTAATAAATAAATAAATAATAAATTAACATTGTGAAGGCTGGGTTAAAAGTGAAAGTAACAACACAGCCACAACACTTGATCCTTGAACAATTGGAAATATCTAAATGTCGCATTTCGCCTAAAACCGAGACCTGCTGAATCATTAGGGTTCATGGTGAGAAGCGTAGCCTGACTGAGAAAACGATAAAAAGCACTACAAGGATAATGTGGGTGATGTCGTGTATTTTTAATCAGTTTAGTGAACCTGGCTGTTGAGTACGCTATCGCGTCCGCTTTTTCTGTCGCGCGGCCCTCTTCATAGGAAGTTGGACCCGAATTACTCATGTTAATGACTGCGCCTAACACTGCTTAGTGGCAGAGTTTTGAAAGCTCAAATTGTAGCACGTTACGCTTTACATGTCATGCTTGTTTCGTTTGCGAAATGTACATACTTAGTAAAGATTGCAATAATTGTAACTTATTATGTTATCTCTTGAGTAAATATCGTTATAGCGCTAACATTTACGACTAGAAAAAGGTAGAGCAGTTTGAGTGCAATTTATTGAGTTATTCAGTTAGTACTGAGAGTGAAAGTTATGGGGTTCGAAGCGGTGCGTTACATAGAAGATTTATAACCGAAGTGTGTTCAGCCAAGTTATGCTGCACTAAAGTACACTGAAAAAAAATACTGGAACCGAATAAGTTTATTTGATTCAAGATCTCTTCGCATTTTGATATAAGGAAAGTTGAAAATGTCTTCAACTGAGATATATAATGTTTCGCATTGTAATTCTTGACGAAATATTGTATCAATGTTCAAATTATTATTCTTCAAAATAGATGAGCTCTGGGGCGGGAAAAATCACTTTAGGCATCCTCCAAGGTACTATGTTGGTATCAAACTGTTCTTGACATTTATCAATGACCCAGCATCTACTCAGTGATGGTTTGATTGTCTTACTCGCTGACGATACAATAGTTGTATTGTAGTGTGCGCGTAACGAAAACAAACGCAACAACAAAACACCGTAACGAAAGGGTCAACAGAGTGTGTGAGCAGCTGCAGAGGTTGATCTCAGTAAATGGCCTAATATTAAATATGCCAAAGTCAAACATTATGTTGTTTTCGGGTATGGACATGTTGCTGCATCTACAACAGCGCAAGTTTTAAGGATTTATTCTGAATCTAATTTTAAATAGGAAGAAACACATAAGCGTGCTTTTTAATATGTCGTGGGACAATATTCTATTCACTCCCGTTGAACAAAAACAAGCTAGTATTAGAATTTTTAGCGGCTTAAAATCTAGGGAGTAACGTAAGTAGGGAGTAGTGCAAAACTGCCTTTTCCAGGCACTGTATTATGATCCTTCACTCTTTAATATCTGTTTTTGATAATTATGTATAAACGGTCTAATTTGGCAAGTTTTCGTCGGATGGGCGTTGAGGGTAAAGTTACTCGTAATACGGGTCACTCGTGTACTGTACCTCGCCCGACAGCGCTCGCGCAAAGAACCCGCGTGTTATTGGGCACTCGTATTATAAGTAACTACCGAGTGGCATCAAAACGAAAAAAAAATATGGCCGACGCCCAAAAAACCTTTTTCTAGAGAATTATTTACTCGAAGTTTTAATCGATAATCTTTGTATTTAATAATTTTATTCCCTAACAGTTTTTCTTTTTACTTTTTGTTTATTGTAAAAAAAAACGCAAGTGTCTTAATTTTTCATTATGTTTCTAATTAAGTCAAAAAATATTAATTGGCTCTTTTAAATTCATATAGCTGCAATTTAGAATGCAATGAAATGTTATAAAATACTTATAGTAGAATTGAGGTATATTTTTTATAACTTGAGTATCGTTGATTAGATTTTAATAGAAGTTAATAAACAAATAGTTAGGGAGATTACATTTTTAGGAATACGAGCAGCATCTGTAAAGTGGTTACTAAGATAGAAGGGTCTACGTTTAAGAGAGAATTTAAACCTATATTGTTATAAAACATACCCCAGTGAGCTATCAAATGAAAGTGCTTATTTACAATTTACACCCAAAAACTAAACTTACGTAATTTGACATTTGAAATTACTGAATGTGCATGTTATATTACAGTCATTAATTACTAGTCGTTGCAAAACCGCCGGATAATTTACGACGGTGTTACATTAAGCACATAAAAGTTATCTACGACTGGACTAATAGATTGCAATTAATTTCCTAATACCATAGATAAGACAGTACCCCCCATATTTTAGCACCCGTGTCATTTTACGGAGCTGTACTGGTGAACTGACATTATCTAAGTTTAACACAATTATGTATAACGGATTGTATTTAACATGCAACCTTGTTCATAAGACCTGAAACGTTACATATAGGCTTTGATCTCGCGAAATATCCGACGGCAAGGCACTCTAACAATAACCTCTCTTTACCTGTTCGTTTTAAAAAATACACATATACTCGTAAAAATTACACATATAAACTTATTCTTATTATTACAAACTGTTGCTACTTAAGAGTATCAATAGTTCGGTACTATATTTCAATCTGACCACTGCCTCTGAACAGTTGCACTAGTTCGGTCACCCGGACTAACAACTGCTACTAGTTGTTTGTATCGATTTAACCGTTGGTTTGTTTCGATGCAAACACTCTTATGAATCAATAAAATCGTGCTGTTAAATCGATTTATACGCAAGATATATCGCGACAAATCGGCATAGGTGTGGAAACCCGGTAGGGGCTGTATCGCGTTTGCATCGATATTGTATCGCGTTCGTATCGCGATTCAATCACTGCTGTTACCGTGTCCAACAACTATATGGCGTTTGCATCGTGTCTGTATCGTATCGCTGCCTCAAGTTACGCAAGTGTGTAAAGGTAGTCGATTAGCGATTGCATCGATACTGTATCGCGTTTTTGGGTATAGTCGACCAAGAAATTCCTTGACCACTTTTCGATCGTATTACAAAGGGATAAGGTTCAAAAGTGGTCAAGCAATTACTTGGTCGACTATACGTTTTATAATGCCGAAATTTGAAATACCGAATTTCATAATGCCGCCGTAAAGAAGGCCGAATATTAAAATACCAAATGTTTATTTAGCCGATAGTTCAAAATCCTGAAAGCATATTTGACCGAATGCTTGAAAAACTAACTATAATTTCGAAAACCACAATTCCTAAGACTATAATCCCGAAGACTATCCCGTAGCCCAGAATCCCAAAAACGAATTAACATTTACACCTGAAAAACCTACCGGTCTGCTCCGCCGCTATGGGAACTGCAATCTCTCCGCCCCTTGCGTAAAAAAGCGTGGCAACTTCGCTTGCCTTGTTGCCTGCGCTTCTTTACAGCGGGCAGAGATTATCCTCTCTCCGCGCCTCCGGCCTTTATATACACTCTAGGGGTAGAGCAGACAAGACCACGTGGTTTCGGAGATCAGCCAATTCGGTATTTGTATCAACAACAACAAATTTACTTTTTAATATTGTATTCACACACGAAGAAAATATAAAACGAACACAAACAGAGAAATCTTACACGAGATTCAAATGACTGTATTTTTGCTTAATATGTTATTTATTAACAAAATATAATTAAAAACATAAAGGTACATAAGAAATACTCAGGACCTAAATTTCAATATTACTGGCGATTGCCTGTTAGGTATATGTTGCACTATATTTTTGAGGCGCTGCATTTTCAATGCAAATTTATTCTTTCTTTTCTTGACGGCTGATTCCCCATTTTGCAGTTTAGCTATGAGAATATCGTCAACATTTGTTTCTTTTATCAATTCTGTCACCAATCGATAAAAACCGATATGTCTTTTAGAGCACTCTTCGTTTATATGGTGATGGAGTGACTCCGCACTATATTGTGTGCGTGAAATAGAAGAGTGTGAGTCGAGACATTAAAAGCTTGATTGACTACAGGGTGTTGATTATTTTTGCCATTGACGTACTCGTAATACTCGATGAACCAATCAGCAATGTTCAGGACATCATCGGAAAATATTTCAACCAGATCCTTAAAATACATGTCAACATTGATAGTGTTATTGCTAAAATGTACAGATTATTTGTCGCGATTTAGTTTTACTTAATGTATTTAATTTTGAAAACACTTAACACTAACAGTTAAACCTTACGTGCTAATGTAAAATGAGATGATGTGTAATGATGAATTGTCCATCTTGATTATATTCTGAAGATAATCCTTCCCTTTGTATTTTCCGTTATATGATCTGCCTCAAATCCTTTTAGTGTCACATTTTCAAATTGATGACGTTAACCTTCAATTGCAACAGTCCAGTGTTATATACGACGGATTCAGCATTAGGTCATGTTTTGTACAGAACTCTAGAAGTAAGTCCAGCATCACATCTAACGACGCCTTGTCTTTGTGGGTACAAAGGGCAAACATTAACGGTAAGGTCTTATCACCGTCGTGTAGTACGGGCCATTGCATGGTATATAATTGTCGGTAAACTGCAGGTACAATTTTGAAAGTGCCGTCCATTACTAAGTAATTTGCTTCACATAAGAAAGTCGGTCTTCCTCCACAAATATTCTATCTTTTATAAGAAAATTGTTAACACTGTCGTACTCTGATTTATTAGGATTAATGGCAAGACTTAAGATGGCTGGTCCGAGAGGGTCACCTTGTTGACAGCCGACCGAGGAGTGAATTAGATGTGTTGAATAGCAAGTCTGAAGGTGAGCTGTAACACTGCCACAGGCAAGGAAACTGTTGGGGCAATGTTTTTGAACTTCTGTCAATAGGGTGCCACGGATTTCAGCGTTGAATGCATTTTTATTTTAACATAAATTTTCAAAAATACTTGACCAGAGGTGTTATTTAGCAAGGTTCGGCATGCATGAACAGCTGCTTCGAACCCCCCTCTGCTGCCGAAACCTAATTGTACAGGCTAAAATTTAGATTGAAGACTTAAATAAAATATTTTTAGAACATAGTTTGGATGTTAAACACCTAAAAGTTGAGCTGATAGCAATTGGGCGGAAGCCGCGCTCTTTTTTATTGAGAGCACAAAGGTTTGCGCCATATAAAACTGGAACGATGTCAGATGTCACTTTACCTTCAAGCATCAGGTTAGTAAAACGCGCAATACTGGATAGGAGGCCACTTTGAAGGCCTGCAGGAATACCCATAATAAGGTCCTTTAAGTGTCACGGAACCATTTTTGAAGGAAGTTATGGTAGCCAAAACTGCATCGTTTGAAGCTTAAGGCAAGGCAGAGCTGGGCTGGGAGGAACGGGAAGGTCCAGTATTGTTGGGAATGGAGGGTACTTGCTTTGTAGAGCCACCAAAGCTTCAGGGGTGTCCGCCTTGCCGCCAAAAGTTGCCACACTCTTGAGATCTCCATCATTGACTTTCGAACTTTGCCTGGAAAACTTTAATTTTACTTTGGACGTCAATCATTTCTTAGGGTCTTTGTCGGTGATATGCAAAACTTGGTAAGAGAAAGTAAAAAGGTTTTTCCAACTTGCAAAATTATATAGTAAATTATTAAAGAGATGTATACAAAAATCTCAAAAAATTAGCAATAATACGTATATATCAATAAATAAGAATAAATGCAAAGCAACATGGAATATTATTGCTTCTCGGACATCAAATGTAGAAAATACAACTGACATAAATTATTTAAAAATTGATAATAAGACCTATAAAAATCCACATGATATTTGTACCATTCTTAATGATTATTTTATTAAATCATCTAGCGCGTGTCAAAATAAAAATAAAAGTGTTATTCGGAAAAAATATATTTAAAACAATCGATACACAATGTTTTTGAACCCTATAACTGATGACGAAGTGTATAAACTTATAAAGACACTAAATAATACAAAAGCTCGTGGAATTGATGACATTTCAACTGAAATGATAAAGTTAACAGGATTATTTTTGAGCTGCCCGCTTGCGCATGTAATAAATCTCTCTTTTAGTCAGAGTTACTTCCCAAAACAGTTAAAACTGTCAAAAATAAAACCGTTGTTTAAAAAAGGAGACCGTGGCGATCCCGGTAATTATAGACCGATTGCGATTGTTCCGATCTTATCTAAAGTGGTTGAGAAGGCTTTTTGTGTGCGATTAGTTGACTTCGTAACCAAGCATAATATCTTGAACCCAAGTCAATATGGCTTTCGAGAAGGGTACAATACAGAGTTAGCATGCTTTGATTTTGTGAAATATGTAACAGAGTCCATCAACAACAGAGTACCAGTCATGTCAATTTTTCTAGACATGACCAAAGCATTTGATCTTGTTAACCACTCTAAGCTGCTAGATAAATTGGATTCTTATGGAATAAGAGGTCAAACAAATGATCGGCTTAGATCTTATTTATCCAACAGGAAGCAATGCACAGAAATAACGAAAATTGAAGAAGATAAAAATCAAATCCATAGGGTAGTGTATCGATCATCTGATAGTGCTGTAGTTACAGGAGTGCCGCAGGGTAGTAATTTGGGCCCATTGTTATTTTTGTTGTTCATAAAAGATCTTCCAACGGCTACGAAGGCCAAAACGGTACTTTTCGCGGACGACACGACCATCATTGTTAGAGGAGAAAATCCACGTGCATATGAAGCAGATATAACTAAGGCATTGACTGACATGAATCACTGGATAAAAAGCAATGACCTTCTAAATCTTAATAAAACTGAGTTCATGCAGTTTCACTCAGTCAAGGCTAAGCCTCATAATCTTAATATTAGAATTGGCGAGATTGCTTTACAGGAAGCTAGTAGTGTAAAGTTTTTGGGTTTTAATATAGACCCTAACTTAAATTGGAAGAGACATATCGACCTTATATGCTATAGGTTGGATTGTTTTGTTTACGCATTGCGAAAACTTAGACAATGTGTTTCTAATGAAGCTGCACTTACTGCCTATCATGGGCACGTGTCGTCAGTTCTTAGTTATGGCTTAATTTTATGGGGTAATTCTGTGAATGTAAATAGGGTTTTTCTAATACAGAAGAAATGTGTACGTGCAAAAACAAACACTTGGATGGGGTGCAGCTGTAGGCCCATTTTTAAGAAACTAAATATTTTACCAATAGCCTGGATGTATATTCATAAAATATGTAATTTTGTTAAGAGATTCCCTAAATATTTTAAAATGAGATCAGATCAAGATTCAAGAGACATAAGAGGGCGATATGAGCATCTGTTATATGAGCCGCGCTGTAAGAGTGACATTTATAAAAGGGACAATTATAATATGTGCATTAAAATTTTCAACAACTTACCTGACCAAATAAAAGTACTCGAAGGTAATAAATTCAAACAAGCGCTGAGACGTTGGCTTCTTAAACATTGTTTTTACAGCGTTAAAGAATTTGTGAATTATAGACATAACATGACATAAATTTATAAATAATTGACTACTATTATATTGACTACTATTGTTTAAATTATTATTTCACTTGTAAGACCATATAAATATTTTATAATTAATTCTATTACTATTGGTGCACATTCGACTTTTAGACTTATATTGTAAATGAAATTTTAAACTTCATAATTTTGGAATTTAGTTAAAATTCTTGCATGTTGAGGAATATGAATGAATACTTTTATATTTGCATGCTGTATGAATACAGCTGAAAAAAAAAGATGGAACAATATCTAACATACTTTTAAGACATGTAACTAACCCTTTTTCTGCAAATAAATATTATCTTATCTTATCTTATCTAACTTGAAGTTCTCAGTGACGCAAGCGTCTATCACTTTTGTAAGATTGCTTTCGACCGTGAACCTTGCACTACGGGGAATTAATTTTAACACAGGGATGGAATGTTTAAGAGTGCTCAAAGTACTGGACAGTGATTTTTGTTGAGGAGAGGATGGAGACGGGAAGGGTAAGAACGTGAGATTTGGTTATAGTTATTGGATTTACAAGCTTACTGCAACGTCTAATTGTTCTTATACAATAATAATTTATTGAGTTTTGTTGTAAATAGGTTTGTTTGTGTAATTTAATTTTGAACAAATATCTGGCGGCTCGAAATTTAAAAAAAAAATACGTCGGAATTACGGTTGTCATGTCGTAATGATGTGGAGAGTTCTGTTATTGAGAGCTAGTACCAACGACTCTGAGCTAACACTAAGTACGAATAAAAGACTAAAGAAATAATTTTTAAATCCAAATCTACCCCCGCGTAAAAAGTGACTTCAAACAGTTTAACCTGAACGCCTACCCACAACTTGTACATCGGCTAATAAGTAAAGTTAGTATCGAAATTCTAACGGATTTTGAACATTGAAGATTTTTAATTGTCGGGATTTTGAACATTCGAGATTTTACACGTTCGTGATTCTGAACTTTTGGGATTTGTAATTTTTGAGATTTTGAACTTTCGGGATTTTATTGTCTCGGGATTGTATTATGAATTTTCGGTATTATTATACGTACCCGCGTTTTTGGCGATAGTCTAAAATAAAACGGGTGTATAGTTACACATAGTTATATTCATTCTTGTATAATGTTCTATATGTAATTTTACCCTTTAAAGTGTAGCGTTTTATTTTATAATTTTAATAAATTGTAATATTATCATTCTAAAATACGGTCTAGATTTAGACTGTATTAAATATTTATGAACATGACAACACAGTCGTATCGTGCGGCGTTACGACAGTTGACCACAAACCTCTTCGTAACCTCTTTCCTCCCCGAGGGTTAATATTTTTGTATTCAACTCATTTACATGTGCCGCCACCGCGTCAAGAGACACTCAGTAGAACAAAGTTCATAATAACTAAAACGCCCATGCTTTTGAAAACTCCGAGAAAGTCTCTGCGTTCAGGTAAAGGACTGCAACAAGAATTTTTATTTATTTCTGTAGTTAGAAGGAATCTGTGTCAGTTATTACCTACGCGATACATCTAAGCTTCCTTGCTTGGATTAGTTTAATGTATTAATATTTATGGCAGATTTAAAAATATAACGTAAAGAAACTCTGTGTTTTCTTCGGACAATAACCTATTTTGTTTTAAATGCTATTTGGCGCTATATCGTTCAAATAAGGGAAACTGCTAGCAAGAGGAACAAGACAAGATAAATCCTCTTTATTTATAACATTATCGGGACTTAAGCGCGATAGAAATATATCCTCCTTATTGAAAATCCTCCTTATTGAAAACCACACGGAAAATAGTAAAAAAAACCTACTTAAAACGTCTTATCACTCAAGTGCATACTTTGTCTTCGAAGTACATTATGCACCATGGTTCATTACAAATGATGAAATCCACTAATATGTAAATAATATAAGCCATATAAATAGTTTATATACTCGTTTTTACGTTAAACAAACCAACTAAAAGTTGAAGAGATTAAATAGATTTGTTTTTGCTATCTCGGTTTAAGCTGTGTATATCTGTCAGTCAGTTGCGGACTTGTCTTAAAGATATTAAAGAAACTAAATAATTAATAAAAAGAAAAAACTTGCCTGTGTAAAAATAAACAACTGTCAAGAGAAAATAAGTTTAATTCAAAAAAGCAAAATCTTCAAAGGCCTTTAAATATGTTTTAAATTTTAAAGGCATTCCTGACGGGGACAAACAATAGTTACAAAACATTTTTGACCATCATCAAAAGTTTGGCTTTTAGTTTATATGCAAATTTATAGAGACATAGGCTGATAAACACATAACCCTCCCTTGCGTTCCGTAGTCAGGTAAATAATGACGATTGAGAATAAAGACTTAGTTAAGTACGATTATGATTATGATCATGAATCGAAAAGATATCTTGTAAAAGACTTATTAACAATTTTTACCAAAAAATAAACAAGTGAGTTTTTAGAATATGATCGCATTCAAAAGTTCAGAATTTGACTAGATTCTAAAGGGTATTATCCTGGGATAACAAAAACAATGGTCATCTCCATAATAACGCAACTTTTGCATAATATTTACGCGTAGCCATAATTGAAACCGCGGACGAGAGCTCGCTAGAGACTTGGACTTTTTTACAAGGATGTTGTATGAAATATTCGTCTGGAGACATGAGAATATAATTGGAATAACGTAGGAATCATTGGGGTTGCTAATATTTAGAAGTTAAAATTTTATTATACACAAAAAAGAAAAAGTGTATACAGTATCATAGAAACACTAAAACAAACTATTCTAATTGTATTAAACTTTCGCGACTTTCACACATATTTATAACATTATCGGGACTTAAGCGCGATAAAAATATATTGTTGATTTACCTCGACGTCTACTCGTGACCACGGCCATTGAAACATAGCCGAAACGTCGATGTAAATCAACAATATATTTTTATCGCGCTAAAGTCCCGATAATGTTATAAATAAACTATTCTAAACCTAATTCTACAAATATCCCCTTAGTCACTGTCATTGGGCAGGGTGCCCATAAGGCTGGCTGCATTTCTTCGTTGTATCGCTATGCCGATACGTTTGCCGAGGAATCAGCCGGACCCCTATGGTCACCGGTGGATCGTATTAATGTTTTTTTTAGATAACTGCAAAAAATATATATAATCCAAGTTTTTTTTAAATGACTTACTTTAAAGACATACTAATCACAACGTTATTTTTGGCAGAAGTGTTAAAATAGTAAAAATATTTACAATTTTAACAAATATCGTAAATATCTTGTTCCCAATAACTTAATGTAACCAGAGTTTTTTTTTTCAAGAAACTGAATTCGTGAATTGATACACCAGTAGATTATTACATCCTAAGCTAACTACTCAAATGTGATAAAGATTAAGAAATGTAAGAAGTAACTTCCTCAAAGGCGGCTATAATGGGATCCCTACAGTCGAAGGATTATCTTGGAGTTTCGTATGTAATAGGGATGTGCTCAGGCGAGCTTACCTATATATTTATCAGAATTCTGATGGTATGCATTTTTGTACAAATAGCGATAATTGTCGTTTTTGAGTACCTATTTCTTAATTCACAAGAAAAGGCTGATAACTTGAAACTACGCTAAATAACGACACAATTAGAATTTATAATGTATTTATATAATACGGACATGCATGTTCGGTGCAGTATTATTTTCTGTAGCCGTACAGAATAGGCTACGGAGAGTTTTAATTAGATTTAAATACAAATATTCCATTATTTTCAGATTTTAACATTTAAGCCAAGCCTAAAACTCAAGAACCAATAAAGCGTTTAAATTTCTAATTATATTCTTTTATTAAAGATATTTTTCAAGTTTTTCGTAATTTTGGCTATTGGTTCACGAAAATAGAGTTTAGAATTTTTTTTTTTGGTGATTTATAATTAAAATAATTCTTTTTGTTTTAATGGTCGTAGTTACAGACTGAATTAGCATGAAACTGGAAATGAAGTTCGACTCTTAAATACTATTATTTTAAGGGCAGTACTTTAAAAAATATATATCTGTGACGTCACCTCACTGATCATCGCGTACTCAAAACCCGAACTCAAGCTTCGTTAATAAATAAGACACAATCTTAAGATGACGTTTGCGAATTCAACACGCTCAAACACGCACTTGAGCTCGATCTTAAACTACCACCCTAAGTGCATGAGTAGTGCTCTAATTTTTTATTTAAAATTTTTGCTCTTGGTCTCTGTCTTATAAATATCTAAATGTGTACAAAATTTCAGTTTTGTTAGTTAAACAGCTTTTGAATATAGGTGACAGTGACTAACAGACCGACCGACGGACATGGCGAACCTAAAAAAATTGTCTTCGGGATCCTAAAAGCTGAAACGCTCTTACTTAAGACTATAAACACTAATTAAACTCAGAAAATAAACGCACACTAAAGTTACGAAAGTACAGAAAATTTGACAGAATGTTTGTAAAAGATTATTCATTGCAGTTAATAAAAACAACGGACAATGACAAGTTTGCTTATGTAATCATTTCAAAATAAAAAAGAATAAATAAAAATTATGATATGATGAAGAACATCACTTGAACTCATGCATGTAAGATGGGAATTTCCTACAGGCGCTCAGCTTTTTCAATTTGGCTTTCCTAATAATACTAGGTTTATTACAAAGTCATCTTTAACTTAACGGGATAATATGGAAATTCAAATGAGTAGGTAACGTTGAAAATGAGATGGCATTGCTGAAAATTATACAAATACTGAAGAATTATTTGTTACGTGGGTTCTACGAACGAACGTTACTTTAGTGTATTTTTCCCGAATTGCTTGCTGCAGTTTGCTTTAGTCCATTCATTTTATCATCGCCTTTAGTCTTGGTTTTTATCTACAATTTATCGATTTTGTTATCTACATCCCTTAAAATTTAATACGAGGTCGTCGTTTATTTCTGTTAAGTTAAAAATCTTGACATGTATTTTAAACGTTTATCAATTTGTATTACGATTTGTTATTGACCGAACGAAACGGGGTCATTGATTCTACTTAGGTAGGGGAATGGGACGGCGTTTGTTTGTGGGTGAGGTGGGGGTTTGTCCAACGATAGCTTGAGCATCGTTCATCGGATCCGATCTATATAAAATTTAGTGTACAAATAGTTAAAGGAAATGCAATTTTTAGTTCAAACCTGAGCAGAATCGGTCAGGGGATCACGAAGCTGGGGAGATGATATATAAGTTCATCTCGAAGTCTCTCCTTGGAACCAACTACTAGTAGCAATACTACTAACATGATTTTTCCATGAACCATAAAAAGAATATGCACTTATCACAAAAACCAGTTGGCAAAATGTATTTTAAAATCTAAAACTTACCTGCAAATGTAACAAACTCAGTTAACTATTTCTATCTTCTGATTTTGGGTGCACTTTGAAGATAAATTAGGGACTTATTTAGAACTTATGTTACTCGGAATTTATTATAACTTTGACTAGTCTAGAATGGTCATATCATGTATCGTGTTTGGTTAGCAGCTACTTATAAATCACATAACTGAAACAACAAGAGCCCTGAATTTATTATTATTCGGTAATAACAACGGAATAAAATGCTGCGTAAGGATTTGTGCATAAATCACTTTATCGTAATCACAAAGCACCTCGGTGTAATATGACTCTACAAGTCTTGGAAGCCGCGTTTTTCCCCAAACCTTGCGGTTGACAGTGTTGAAGGGGGTCGGGCAAGAAGGTATGTAAAAAAAGACCAAAAGGTCCACGAATTTTAACACAGATGTTCCATTACGGAAATCTTTGGAAAGAGTGGGAATTATACCGCGCTTTATTATTATTATTTCATGGCCAAGGGAGAAAATTTTGTAAATCTATATGGATTTCCTATTCATGTTTATGCGACAAAAACGCATCAAAACGATATTAGAGCCTTCTTAAAGAGTCATGTTACACCGATTTACGGCATGTAATTTTTCTCTGCTGAACTAGAAGCAAACGGCATAGGTACCGAAATGTTTTGGAGGTTATTATTCTATGTCTTGCTAAATTAGTCTTCACTCCGTCAGCGAGCTGCTCGCACGTGACGATGCTGAAAATAATAAGTTAGGAAGATTTAGCAAGATCGGACATTTTTTTTGTAAATTACGCAAGTTTTGGTAAAATATTTACATCAGGCGGTTAAAAAAAGATCATTTTTATCCATAAAAGTCGCAGTATATTTTAAATTCCTTATCAATTTCGATCATTTGTATTGAATATTTTTTTTGTAAGAAAAACTTTAATTTTTTACTGTCATCAGACCTAGACATGCGTACCATATTTCAAGCCGATTTTATAATTAGAAGTGAGTTAATCAGGTAAGATAAATACAAAAACATTATTAGCAATATTCTAATACTTATAAGAATGTATGAATGTAAAGAAGCATATAGGTAACGCTTACCAGGTGAATACACAAACGATTTTGACGTGTTGGCTTATATTTCTCATAGACTTGAATACTTATTTAAAATTGACAGCGTTAGTATGCCAAAGTATTCTTACATACTTGCAATTATGCCATCGATAAAGCTCACTCTGCACAATAGTAAGTCATTTCTCATCATATCCGAAATGTATAGTCCTTTAGAACAACGAAGGGGTTAATGAAAAAAAAGTAGTACTTGGCAACATTGTGATGTAATGTAATTATTTATATTTGTTAACCGATCGTAACCCCCCTCCTCCCCTTTATGGACTACGATCAGTAAAACTTTCAGTTCACCCCTGTCTTGTTCCTATTCGCCTCGCAGTCATGTCAAATCACCCGATTTGACCCGATACTGGAATTCTTTTCACCCCTTGAATCCTATACGCCCCGTATTACGGTAAATGACTTTCTGAATAACGAGCTCAAGTTATAATTGCAGATAAAGGATCTTTTCATGCAAAACGAAGGATTAAGTATTTACAGGTTAGGTTAGTTAGATGAATTAATCATTAACATTTTTACTCACAGAAAGAGACCTGCGTTCCAGACAAAAGTCAAACCTTTTTGTTTTTGATTGTAATTTACATAAATTTAACGTAGTGCCTTATTTTAGGCACCAAAAGGAACAAAATCTTTCTCGAAGAATATTTTAAAGGATTGTTCCCATGAAAAGCGTACCTAGTTAGTTACATGCTGCCCTCTGTCTAATCAGTATATACTTAGTAGGAATGTTGAAAATAACTATGGATGCCAAGAATATAGATTAAGTTAGTGAAAATATTTTTATTTTATACTTACTACTCCTACTTATTTACTCACCAATGTATTGAAAAAAAAACATCTTGTAACAAGCGGTAAGTAAGGTTTTTACAAACTCGTGACTTTAGTCGACCCTCACCTGGCGGCTTGGGCTTAACTTTGTCAACTCATTAGTAAAAACTATTTACACAAAAATATATATATATATACACAAAACCCTTTTCCCTATAAGAGCCCGAGAATGTTACATGTAATATACAATAAGATAATACTCGTAACCGTTAAAATGGTGCGCTTATTACAAAAAAATATGTATTGCTTTGTTCAAAGCAGAAAACTGACGTTTTTGTTATTTCGAGACTCATTTACGAACATTTAATAAATCAACTTTTTACATAACGCCATCGCGTTGACTCAAACAACAAGCGTTTGTAATTAAACGGTTTGCGAGATTTAATTAACCCTGGCTGTTAATTAAAATGCATGGTAATGCCGGAAATTCAATGTAAATGAAAGCATTATACGTTACTTTGAAATTAGTCAAACTCGGTATCATGCTACCTTCTGTGATTGATAAAGCCCTGTTTATTTTCTTATTAGTATTATAGTTTTTATCTACACACATATCATAAGTGCTCAATAACGCGTTCAAAAACCATAGATAATGACCAGCATTATTACAACCAATGTTGTTATAAGAATTTTCTTGTCTATGGTAGTAGGTAAATCTGTTCTTTATTGGGTAGTATCTCTTTGTAGTCTGTGTTTATTGGTCATCACATTACCGATATCTCGTGACGTGATGAATTTAAATTTGGAACAGCTGTCAAAATTCAAGTTGGTTTCTATTCTGGTATCCACAGATATTAAAACAGTTATCGATACGAAACGTCAACTCAGTTTATCTCGAGTGACATGACAATAGGGACATCATTCGTTTGTCTATGGTTTAAAAAAACGTTCGTCTTGGCGGATAGATCGAATGGCCGCCATGACTAATTGCATTCGTTTGTTGGTTTTTTGCTGTTACTGTTTTTTGCAGTTATGATATGTGTGTAGATAAAGTAATGTATGCAACTGTATATAATTAGGCCTTAAAACACTCGTGTGATCCTATTATGAAACTCGCTGACGCTCGTTTCATAAAACCACACTCTTGTTTTAAGGCCTCTCATTGTATAGCAGTCGCATAAAATACTATTATGCAATTTGACAGTAACTATTTAGGTAGGTAATGGTTAATTATTGATTATCCTTTGCTTAAATCGATTTTTACGTAAGAGAGAGAGAAGTTGACTTACCGCGTGAAAATAATTTTATTCTACGTAAGTATTGGAATCTAAAAACTTGATTCAAATAGCAGAGAGGAAATGAGGAAGTATAATCATTATGAATTATTACTGACGTATCTCTCACCCTTAACATTATGCAATTCTCACATACTTAGAGAACGGTGCTGAAATAGGATCTATATAAAAACAATGTAAAAACACATAATGATAGCATATTTTATTTTACTCTATGGATAAGAAGGGAAAAACCGCGCAAGTTTGACTTGGGCTTATGCACTGAGGGTTCTGTATTACTAATTAAATACTAGCTAAATTACACTTTTTTCTGGACGAATTTTGGCGGCATAAAAAATGTGCTAGTTAAAAAGATTGTTTTATGGTTTTTGTAATAATTTACATAAATCTCCATCATCTTCTATTATTTCGGATTTTCCGCTTTACATCAGTCTTTGGAGATAAGTGGCTTCTCACTTATCTCCAAAGTCTATCATTAGAGGTTTAATAGTATTGAAAGTACCAATGGTTAAAAAAAACCTATTTCGAATGTATAAATAGAGCCGTTTCATATCCTTGTTAAGTTACCCTAGTATCTTCTACCCTTCTACCCTAGCATCTATCATACCATATTACCATTGTAATTCCGTGCCCATCATCACCATCTTGATATATACACAGTCAAAGTACAAAGTCAAAGACAAATATACCTACTCGAAAATACAATGAAATTAAGAACTGCTTCCTTTCTTAAGTAGGTTACAAATTAAAAATGTAGTAGGCATCTTTAATTATTGATAGTTTTTGAATGTTCAATATTCTCGAAGTAGTTTTATAGTATGAATACTAACCAACTGTTATCCGTTAAATAGTTCCACTAAAATTTCACAAGTTCCACCTTCAATCCCTATTCATCAAATTATTATATTCAAATATACATCAAAAGCCATATCTCCTACAAGTAAGTCTCTTTGATACACCTACGTGCTACTAACCGTTGGAGAGTTTCAGTAGCCAAACTTAGTCATCATTATCGTTGATGCTTCATTAAATTATTCAGCCGCAGAGTAATAGTACCCAGAAATTATGTAAAATAGTGTGAGGACTTACGTTTTCTCTTAGATCCCATCATTGGATCTTTTTGGATTAATCTAAGCGGGACCAATAAGGAGATACCTCCTTATTACAACTTAAAAAACCAAATCGGTTTACACCGTAGCTTTGAGATAACAAACATACGCTGCGAATTGAGTAACTCCTCCCTTTTTGAAGCCGGTAAATACAAATGGTTTACCTTACCACTGATAAAATAAAGAATAAGCTTGCTGCAGCTCAAACATCTTTACAACTCATGAGTGTGTTATGCGGATAAGCACGTATAAAATCCGAGACGGTACAATATTTAAGTAGTGTAGATTTATATTATTTTGCCTCAATAAACAAAGACTGGAATATAATTTTCCTTTTTTCGTGTCCCATATATAATCGAAGGCCGAAGGCGGTCGTGAGAGGAATATTAAAATGAAATTTATTAGTACGCTCCCAACTTGAATCAAATTGAAGCGTGGCCTACTTTCTCCACAGAAATGACATTTGAAAAGGATGCTGTTATTAATAATAGATTATCCGAATAATTACTTATAAATGTTAACTAAGCCTTAAGTTATTTCAAGCACGACTCCAATCCATTAAATGAATTTTTTTAACAAACAACAGCTCATAGGTTAAGGTATGAAATCACTAAGTAGTATTTAAGATAAGTCAGTTTAGTACCTATGTTTTGAAATTTAGGAAGAATATTGTACTCTCCTATTTCTGTTCCAATAAATTTCGATTCCCAATAAGATTTAGAAAATAAACTTCCGCGGTTAGCCTCCGAAGTAGCTGAACATGTAGTACCTTGTCACTGTCAGTAATGTGACAAATTCGAGCAACTCTCATTTCATATGTTACTACGACAAGGTTCTTAAGTTTTTAGCTACCTCTGAGGTTGACTGTACTACACTAAAAATATTACTCATATTATCGACATTAAATGTATTAATATTAAACAAATAATAATCAAAATGAATAACAACAGTCATACTAACATAACAACAGTAATACACGCGATATAAACCGTTTTAACTGTTTTATTCCAATGTCTACAAGTGGCAAAAACATAAGAAATTACTACCTATATGAAGTGTATGTTTATATTCTTGTAAAATAGATGAAATAGACACAGTTTATAATATATAGATAGTATAGATTTCTGGTCAATGCTCTAGAACACTGCTGGATTAATATTTTGCGTATTATAAAAATAACAATAAGTGAACGAAAACTGGTTATTTCTGGGTGCTTTCTTATCACCATCCTAACCAATTTTATAGTAAGTGAAGTGAATAACCATCATCCAATATTTCTAAAGGAACTCCGAAATATATCACTGACACTATGCCACCCTTCGCTAAAATAAAATTCTATGGGATGTGTCGTAAGCTTTTTTGTTTACTTGATAAAGTGCTCCAAAAGGTGCTTTCTGTTAACGGGAGAGCCCTTTTTTGCTTTAAACGGGTGACGACGGTCGGTTGTTATTCGTTCACTATATTATGACTATGTTGTTTACTCTACATTAAAAGCCTATCTCCAACAGAAGGTTAAAAATAAGGTCCAAGACCAATCACAATAATGATCAGCACAGAATATGACCAAAACCTAAGCACGCATAGTGTGCAAGATAAATTTGTTAATCTAGTTGGTGGTACTAGTACATTTTTTAAAATACAGTTTAGAACCTAAATAAGCTATAGCAATTTTTAAATTCGGAAATGTACTGCTGCCATGACCTAGTTCGTATATTCTGCATATGCGTTCAAAGTTTCAATTGAATAGCTCAATTCAGTTCGAAAATCGGTTAAGATTTGTTTAAAATCTTGTGCGATACACATAAACGCTCTTAAAAAGGGCATTGGCCTATAGTATACAAATATATAAAAAAATGCTTACTCAATGTTGTAGACATGGCAAAATTATAAGGGCTAATAATATGACCACGGGTCACTAAAAATCAGGAATGTCATAACATAATTTAGTTTAATGTGCTTATTATTCATAATTATACCATAGATTATACTATACCGTTGCTATCATAAGATACCTAACTAAACCAACTAGTTGTCTAATGAATTGAGTGGTTTTGTCGTAAATTGTGAATTTATAAACGACTGAACCCGATTTCCATAATTGAACATGAATAATTTATTTGTACATGCTTAGCGTGTTCGACGATAAATCGAATTGAATTGTATTTGACAAGTTTATTGGATGATTCAACAGCCTTTTCAGTAAAGTAATTAATAGAATTGAAACTGATAAAATGTGCTAAAATCTAGTCTCTCGTTATAAAGAGAAGCCCCATTTTAACATGGGATATTTGCAAATTTGCATGCAAGAACGCAATATGCATACAAGCAGGCATGTATTAAGCAGGTATGTAGCACCCAAGCAGTTTTTGCCACAGTATTCGTGTTAGTCATAATTAATTGAACATTATTAGCTATCGTGGAAGGAAACGTTAAACTATGCGAGCATGCAAGCTAGCAAGCAAGCAAGCACGCAAGCAACAATTTGAGCACTCAGTATGCAAACAAGTAAGCAAGTTAGGTGTAAGTAAACGTGCATGTAAGTATCTGTAATATAACGGTTGTCTGAAAAGAGATCACGCAAAGTGACAGGACTGATTTATGTGAACCTTATTGTGTATTATAACGAGACTTGATTTGACTACACTCGTGTCTTACTAAGACACTCTTAGATTTTTTAAAGTAAGTATATACTTTAAAAAATCTAGGAAATCGATTTTGTTCCGCTTCTTGAGACTGACTGACATGAAATTAGGTACATTATTCCAAAACTGGATGACAATGCATGACTAAAATAGATAAAAAAATGGCTTACATAACATTAAATGTTTGAAACATAATGAAAGCTCTTCCATGCTTTTATTAGTAAATAAATTCGACTTCCAAGGTTTATTTACATACAAAGTTAGTAGTTAGAGATGAAGCTGATAAAAGCCTGTTAATAAACTAGGAAAGAGCTAAAAGTATTTACTGGAAATCAGGACCTAAATAGTTTAAGGGAGTAAGTACATCTTTATCATGTCCCATGAATACCAACTGCTTAATAATAAAGTGAATAAAAAAAGAAAAGCATTCCACGACATAACAGAAAATAGCCTTTTGAAAACTGTGTTATTACTTCGAAAGCCTCAAATAGTTCTCTCGTCTATTTTTATCCCTTTGTTATGGCACGGACAAACAATTTACTATTGTCCTCATCAATCTTACGGAAAAACTGAGTTAAATCTCGAACAATGTCTGAAGAGGTTTTTCTATGATATCAAGACGAGAACTTTCATTCGCTCGGCTTACTTTCAGCAAGCTGGTAGTGAAACTATTTGGAATTATCAGAAAAAATCTTATGTTCGAGATTTCATTTCCTCGGAGTGGCATTTTCACTCAAAATGTTTTTGTTTCCTGCTTTCTAGAATATTGTACTTAGTTAGACATTAGTGAGTGAGTTAGATAGTGAGCATTATCCGAATTGTACTAAACATTTAGCTTAAAGTAGCCTTTTTAAAAATTAAGATTGAAGATGTGCTTGCAACTTTAATGAAAATGTATAATGCATAACTATTTACTATTTATTAACAAATCTTTTTTTTACTATTTATTTTGTTGTAAAATGTCTATATCATATTTTAATATTATTTTTAAATTAGAACAATTTAAAGTTGATTACGAAATGATATTTAAAATCGAACAGAATACAAAATTCATCTTATTTCTTGAATAGTTTTTTTTTTACTTCTTTGTGATAAAAAACGTTAGCTATAAGAAAATCGTTTGATTGAGCTTAGCTTGGACAGACTACTCAGTTTTAGCGGAATAAATGGTCGTGAAACGATAATATTAAAAAAGAAAAATTAAAAACCTGAATTGAAAAATAAAAATTAAAAGGAAATTTTATTTACATTTGGAACAAAATATTAATAAAAAAGAGACACATACAGAGAGAGAGAGAGAGAGATAGAGAGAGAGAGATGGGTGAAGATGATTGGGTGGGGTTGGTGATAGTTGGTGTAGTGAAGAGTTAGATAGTCCTTAGTGACTGTTCAGCAAACTCGTCTGCAGAAAAGAGGCTGTAAATTTAATCCATCATCATATGCGATTAGTATTCGTGTTTGATCGTGCAATCTCGAAAATACTCGTTTCAGTCGTGCGAGGTCGTAAATATTATAATAACACAACTCTGAAAATAATGACAACCTGTTAAACAAATCTGAAAACTAAGCAGAAGGCCGAAGAAACTCCGACACATAATCGATTTTCTGTATTTGTAGTAGCCTTTTGATTATCCCCCATAGTATGTAGGTTAATTGCAGATATTTTCTCTTATATTACTTGATTAATGCACGTACTCGTATATATCAAAGTGTCAGAACAAATATAGCTATTTTCTTTGAAAAATCGACGAGTGCTAACGAAGAGGACGAAATTGAATTAGCCTCTTATTCAAAACGCGTTACAACGGTGACATGCTTAAAATCTTATTGTTTATTATGAAAAGCCATAATAGATTAATTTCTCATTACTGCACATTAGAGTACTGTCCAACATGCAGAAGTGAACTAGGATTAATTCTAAGTTTTAGGATTATTTGCCGTCTTGTGTAGTAAATATAGTAAAAGCCCAAGCCATTCAGTTCGGGCTTCTTATTCATACTCATCCCGGACAGCTTATTTACTGGTCTCTACTGTAATAGAATATAACCTTCAAACGTATGCCTTTTACTAAATCATTAATGTTACGCTAGAATTATTGGGTTTTGGCCCAAGCACGTCACAACAAATGCGTACTTTTTTTTTCAAAAACCTATTCGACTGTTACTTTAAATGAGTTAATTTAGAAAGTAATGCTGCAGAGTTACCTGGACCTGCTAGGATAATAAAAAATCAATTCGACGTTTTTATTGCACCACGGTGGCTTGGATCGTATCTCCACTGATGAATAATTCAAAGACATTCGTTTTGGATACTTTTCAATATCTACGCTTGTTATGAATCTTTTTGTTGTTTTTGCGAGAGCTTATTCATTCTTATACAGCATTACGTTTGACAAACATTGTTGCTGTTTTAATCTGGGGATATGTTTGAAAATCAATCACAAAAATGTGATAGAAAAGGTTTAAGGTTTCTATTTCAGACAAGATTTTAGTTAAGTGCACGGACTCCAATTTTCCAGTTGTAATAAACTCAGATCAAATACATCTTTTATACTTATACATAATATGAATATAATTGGAAGCTTACCTAGCTGCCCCACAACTGTAGAAGTAATCATTAAGTAAACTAAATGCTGGCATTAAAATGGAATCCCCTAAAAATTTAAGTGTGTAAAAAGGGGTTAGGTATCAATCTTTGCAAAAAGTAACGATTTTTAGTAGGAGATCACAATCTCTTGCCAGACAGATGATCTGGTAAGTTAAGAGTTGTATTAACGCGGCCATGTTATGAAAAATTGTGTGTTCTGCCACACCATATTAGCTCTTCCATTCTAAACTTGATGACATTAAGAGTTGCTTCCCCAGCCCGTTTTTGGGATCGAAAGTTGGTGCATCATGTGACTCTGCAAGTGCCAGTTGCGTAGTTGCTCAGAGCCTAGTCGGTAGTGAAAAGTGGGAACAGGGCTGCTTTGCTGTTACTCAAATTCTCATTGACATTGCGTGGTAAATAGCGGAAAATACTTGCACATTAGACACCAGTAATAGAGGCATAGCAGCATGCTACTTGGAAAATTGATGCACGGCGTGCTTATCTGGCTTGCTGCGACTTCATCTCGTAAATCTTTAATGCTTGCATTTTTGTACATTGTCATGGGCACCAAAGTGGACAGAAGATAAAATAGAGAGATCTTTTGCCTGGCGTATTTTATGGCAGGGACTTGAGGCTGTAGAATTGGAAATTGTATTTTTGCGTCCGTGTTATAAAACTTCGTAAACGCGATGTCTGCATCGCATCGGACACGGCAGTTGAATATTTAATTTAAAACTTGATGATGCTTATAGTCGCTACAGATGAGACACAAGTAGACGAGTACTGTATAAATTATCAAACTATGCTAGACGAGCACCTAATACCTCTCATCTGGTGCCATAAAGACTCAAGTGTAAAAAAATCTAACAGTGGGTTATTACCTAGCGCGTTCATGTTAGTGATATTAAGTTCCTTTATTCGGAGTATCAATGGCACGAAAGGACAGCTTACAAAAGCCACGCGAGGACACTAATGTCGTGGCCATTTTCGCAAGTGCTTGGTGCAATAACATCGTATTGATCAATCGGTCAATTACATCTTTCTGCTAGTTGCTTATATTTTAGAGCTACATTGTCGTATTAAGGTAAATATGACAATTTCATCAGTTTATCAGTGTTGACATCATTGTCTCTCGTCTCTACTCGTGTGTTTCCGTATCTTCCCGTCAATTATTGGTTCATAGTCAAAGACTGGGACAGTTAACTTATATACATTACATTATTTGCTGCAAATAAAATATATAAGGGAACAATGACGGTAATCTTGAGTGCAGCTACAACTTGTTTGCGTTCTGTTTAACGTATTTATGGAAGATAAATCATACAAACATTAGTAAATTTAACTACTGCGAAACTGGGGAACGCACAGCACGGAAGGCCGAGGTTGCAGTTTCGAGTCCTGCCATTGCTCTGGATTTTAATTTGTGTTGTTATTATATAGCATTTAAATTTAATAATTCTCATGTTTATTATTTAAAAATTAAAATACTTGTAGTTGTAGATTTAGGTTTATATTAATTTAGATTAATTCACTTGTTTTTATTATCTTGTACATACTTTTCTTTCTTTCTTGAATTAAATACCTGTATCAATGGTATAAATCGAAGAAACAAAATCGGTTACAAAAAAATTAAACTAAATTAATCTAAACCTAAAATCCTATATCTACAATGACAGTGCTTGTTCGGTTGATTGGTTTCTCAACTAGTTGCCTACTTCATTGCATGCTTTTTTGTCAGCACCTGGACTGCATGCCTGCTTGTAGCCAGTTTTCAAACGGGATAGCGATCAATATATATATACGAGCATAAGATCTTAAAAATAAACATCAAAATAAAAAGGAATATGTCCGTTGCTATAATAATATAATATCCAACTTGGAAAATTTACTAATTACCTTTTAAGGTGCTCTTAAATTCTATGTTTAAAGGACCTTGTTGCCGCAATAGGTGTCTTTAGCTTATACATTTTCATGTCCTAGGCTCGTAATCTGGAACTTGAGTTCGGTTTAAAACTACAACCCTTAGTTCAATTTCTAGTAGTTCAATTACAGGACTAAGGTACTATTGCTTCACGTCGATCAAGGTTTAATAGTTCTAGTGGAGTTTCCATCATATAACTCGTCGTAGATGGTGGATTATCGGGTTAACACTCAAGGGGATATTTTGCGGCATCATAAAAGATTATGTTTGTAGATTAATAATGAATATAGACTTCCTTATATATAATGTATCAATGTGGGTACCTACTCTTTTGTGAAGTTATTATACCAATATTACCAATTAAAATTTGAGCATCGACCTATTTAGACTAGACGTCTTTATGAAGCTTTTTTTTTTTCAAGAAAGCATTCGGAATATAAGAAGGATTGTGTACCAAGTGGTGTCTATGAAAATCAATATTTTCAAAAGTTTAGGTACACTTTCTCTTTTTTTTATGAGAATCCTGCGGTATAAAAATTTTTTTTTCATCTAAGGCTAAAAATCATGACAAGAGAGTTTAGAGGGGCTTTGTACGGGGAGCGCTTTTTGGGGCTTGGTACACAAGCCTCTGCATGTTGAAGGCTACCAAGATAAGACAGAATAGATAAGAAAATTAATTAATTTCTTCTTAGCTTTCCCTTGGACAGTTTATATTATGTATTTTTATTCATATACATATTTTATGTATGTATGGTGTAGTTATAAATTTGTAGTTATTTATGTATTATATTATATGCAAGGTATCTGTCTTTTTGTGTTAGAGTTTTCTTCATGCTTTCTACCTGTAACACCCACAACTTTTTCTGGTCATGCACAAAGGCAGAGAATGCCTTAAGAGATTAAGTTCACATTTTATAAATTTTGTTTTTTTTGTGCATGAAATTCAAATAAATAAATAATTTTGATTAATAATGCCTTACAAGATAATGTAATAAATTCAAAAACATATCTAAAATATACTTTATGTAGCCCGTATGCCGGAACTACGGAGATCCTAAGTTTCAAGCCAGAATAACTACGAGTATAGCTATTTTGACTGGGCAAAAACAACTCGATTGTTTTACAAGATTTTATTTCACTTGCCGTGTTCGTTACATTGTTTATTTGTTTTCCAATTTGTGTTATGGGGAGAAATCTTGCAAGTAAATTTTGGCTGACTTTTAGTTGTCAAATAGCTACAAATCTGGTATGTGTAAAGATACAGTGTTGATGACGCGGTAGTTGACATGGTGGATTGTTATGAGGGCATTTTATAGTCGAATGCGGTCTTATTATGATCACTAAGATTATGTCGTAAGCAGACTTTAAAAACATTGTTCAGGTGGCATATAGCATCGACTAAAAACTGGGCACTGTATAAATATGTAGCGAGCCTTAGTCCAACTGTGCCGAACGTGGACTGTTTAGATTTTGATATGACATCAAAAATTCACGTGCGATAAATAAAATCTGTCGAGAGTCACGCTCTTAATTTAGTTTGGGACACAGCGCCAGTTTCCTGGCAATATTTTATGAGCAGACCGCCAGATAGCGGTTTATCAAGAGCTGGATTGTCACGTAAATCAGTCTCAAATTTCAGTCCAGAGCTAAAGTAGGACAATGAAGGGACTTGATAACGATTAGGTACTAGCTGCATGAAAAGTTTTCAAATTGTGATTAATTGTCAAAGAAAACTTATAAATTTTATGACATAATTCGCATCCGTGAAAGATTCATTAGCCTAAAACGCAGTATTTAATTTTATATTAAGGGCAATGACTCAAATACACGTACTTAAAAATGTACCGTGGTATTTATTAAGAGCAAACAAGACGGTAAATTAAATATCCATTCTTTATTTCTACGCTCAGGTGCTTACTTTGTCCTTTGATGTTAATAAATCCACCATTAAAACATTTTCTAACTTTGACAAAGCTTTTAATTTGAATAATAGTCCACTTTTTTCCGTACTAGCTCAAATAAACAAAATTTCCATGTTCCTACTCTTTCCTGAATCAAATTAAGTTACAAACAAGCCTTCGTAAAGCTTCAGACACAATAGCCACCCGCAATAATGGGCCTTTTGATAAACTTTCCTCTCAATGCAGGCTTTTCTTCTGCCCTATTGTGCCCACAATTTGGCAATAAATCGTCTATTTGCAGTACTTGAGAAAAGTGGACAAAATAGTGGAGTTGATTAGTTTTCTAATTCATTCTAGCTTTTGTTATTTGTATCACTATATTGATAAGTCTTTGTTTGTAACTACTGATATTGGTTTGAAATGTCTTAAGAATAGTAAATAATTCTGAGGAGAAAGAAACAGTTACTTGTTACAAACAACAAATGCATATTTTTAAAAGAAATTCCTACGCATAAAGCTTCTTCTGGTTTTCATTACCAGTGAAGCACGTAATTGAAATTAATTAATGCGAAAAACGGAAAAGAAACAAAGGAAAAAATTAAGACTGCACGCTACAGTAATACTGTTTCCGTAATAAATATTTATACAAATTCAGAAGGTACCTAAAAAAACTTCTCATAGAAAAGTAACATAAAAAAAACATAAGAATTATATTACATATTAATTATATTACCTACTAGTAAAAACTGGTTAGCTGGGCCTGTATACTAAATATGTTGCTGCACGAGTAGGGCTTTTAATCTAGAGATTTTGTACGCGCGTTACCGGATTTCCGGGATTGCTTTTGAGCTAAATCACCGTATTTGAAGACCCATGGCCATTTTGTCGTGTGCCGCAGACACGCGCCAGAGCGGGACGGTTGCCGCATGAAATTGTCTCTGTATAAACCAAAGCGAAGCGAGTACATAGTACGAGTCCAGGTAAAGCCAACAGTTCAGTGAAACATCTACCTCTGTCTAATAACAGCGACAATGCAGCAAATAACACCTTTGAGCAGGCCAAAAACCGACATTGCCCAGATCAGTCGAGCCACGCTTCGGGCCGGGGCATGCGTCCGGTTGCTTCGGCTAAGGGTCGTAGCTTACAAACTGACCGAGGCGTTGGCTCGGGAGGATCCCATGTAAGTTGCGTCGTTTAGTACAGACCCGGCTGATGCTATATTCATATTGATAGTATTTCATATTTAAAAAAATCTAATTTTTAAAAATCAGTTGCGAGTCACAATCAAAAACCTAGGATTTATCTTCGAATACAAGTTTTTTTTTTTGTATGATAGAGCTTTGTGTTAAGCTTTATTCATTAACTTTGACTTTTTGAACCTTTGGTAATATTGGAGATACAAAATACAGGAAAAAATTGTCAGAAATAAAAAAACTAGCTAAAGCGGAAGTCATGATGGTATATCCTTTATTGACTGACAAAGCACGAGTGTAATATACAAAACTTTCCTTTATTTTTACGACAGAAGTTCAAAATCAGAGCAATAACAGTAGGTAAACAACATGATGCTTTTTTATTTTTTAAAGATTTATGCGTTTTGACAAATAAATTGGAACGCAACACTTTTCGTAAGACATATTTCGCTAAATAATAAATTTACCTATGTGATGATAAAATATAGCTCATTGATAAATAATACTTTATAAAATATGGAATTGAAAAAACGTAAAATTTTCACAGATAATTTATAAGGTATTAATGAATCGTCTGTTACCGTTAAAAAATTAGATTAGAGTCCGCTAAGTTGCTCTTGTAGCAATATTTAATTAGCGCCTCTACAATTGCTCCTGTGTTTTCGGGTATTCGTAAGCTAACCAGCATTTTATCTAAATCAGAAATATCGATTTTTAACTAGTTTTCTCTTCCCGCAATTTAAGGTAAAGATATATGGTTTTTGTTTACCGAAGCAGCTATTTATGGAATATTCGCAATGCGCCCTCAATCCAAATTCATTTTAACCTTTTGAACAACAACATTTCTAAAGGCGTTTTGAGCTGTCGTGACTACTACGCCCACACTACGCCAAAGTAAAGTTGTCCAACAGCACGGTGTAACAGCCACCTGCTTAAGGTTCAAGTTTGCATTTGACATTATAACGGCGTGGAGTGTGACTGATAACTTTCTTATGGCTAGCGTTAAAAAAAGGTTAAGAAAATTTATATAATTTTACTCATTTTCTAATTTTTGCAGCAACGCCAGGATTTGACGTATTCCTTTGTAATTTTAGCTATTACTGAATTTGCCTTTGGAGACCGACAACTAAATAGTTAAATTGTTCTAAACTTCTGCGATTTTCACACATAATTATTACGTTTACCGGGACTAAACTAAGTAGTATTATAACAGTTTAAAAAGCTGACGTAGGTATGCTCAAATTTTCTTCGGCTAATAGTATGAAAGAGTCATAACAGGTCATTGAGGCTAGTAACGCTTGTACAGCGCCCATTAAAAGTTTTGGCATGTGCATACATATAACTTTTACCAACTTTTATTAACGATGTTCCTAACTGAGTAGTTACACAACAAGACTGGCTTTTATGTTAGCTGCTGGATTGTAGAACCTTATTAAATGTATTCTGCCCTTAAAATCGCCGTAACTATAGGCAAGTAATTAGTAACCTTCTTGACATGAAGAGGTTCCTAACAAATGGCTAATTTAGAAAAAATAACTAAGGTAATACACCTGACATAAATATCCCTAGTTAATTAGAAAATAAAACGTTAATCATCTATAACATTTACAATCTTAACAGCATACTAAAGAATGATTTAGTTTGACTACTTTTTGATATTTAGTTATTATTTACCTAATTTCTCAAAAACTGGCAAAGTTCAAAAGCACCAAGTCGTGTGGGGCGAGCCGCCTAGACGCCAAAGATATTTGGCGCTGGGAGAGGCCTTAATCTAAAGCGGCCCACTTGCATTTCCAAACAAAAGTTAAAACGAAATATATTTGAATTTTTCAAAAAAAATCTTCCAATATATTTGAATTATGATCTTATTCAATTAGTCACGTTTTACGACATTTCGGTCTGAAAAAATAATTTCACTTTTATGGTAAATTTATATCATATTTCTTCGTCTTTATTTTTCGCACAGAAAAGAAGATTAAATGAAACTTAAAGAAATTTAAATGCAATTTTCAACAAAAGATAATTACATTTTTCGTTCGCAATTCTAGAAATAGGATTAATTATGAAATCAAATCATAAGATATTGAAAATCTATTCTCAGTTTTTCATGATAAATTTTTATTAATTAAATTTATCACATAAAAGCAGGTTATCTCAAAGAAACAAGAAAAATATCTAAAGCAAGACAAAAAGTTGCTCAACCATTTAGTTAGCACATAATTATACTCAATGTAGTAATTGTTTCAATAAGAAGCTTATACGGTTTCAGAAAAGAGACAAGTGTATCATTGTTTTCTATCCACGTATACACCAGTGTACAGAACAGAAAAATTAAGCTCGCCTTGCATGAACTCTGCTGAAATGTACATTATTTCCGCTCTAACAGTTAATTAGTGTTACTTTATCCCAGACTCCATTTCAAGGAACAAAAGATTATTGTAGAAAATATTAAACGTATCTAACGCGTTGAAAATAATATCATCTGTTTTTGCTCACCGTTTATGGCTTGAGCGAGAGACGCCAAGAAGGGCTAATTTGCATGATATTATGCCTTAATCCACAATGCTCCTTATAGAAAGGTCTTTATCGTGTCGGGACAAGATTTAAATTATTCAGCACGTGTGGAACGGTTTCACAATATGTATATAATAAAGTCTAAGCCCGAGATGCGACGCGTTGTTTGTGATTGTGTTTTATCGGGGACGGATGTTTTGTTTATTCAGGATTATGCAGGTAAATTAGAATTTTGATTTTATATTTTAAAAAAAGACCTGGTTTTTCACACCTGGTTTGAAACAGCATCCATGGACAGGTTTGTAAATGACGATTGGTTTCACTTAGATTACTTTTTACATATCCAACTCTATCCAACTCACTCATGAACTCTACCTTGTTGTCGATAAGTATTTTAACTCTTAATTTAATCCATACAACTTTTTTCAAATAATTGGCTTTCAAATATATGAAAGCCAGCGTTGGGAATTAACTTTATGAAAATCCAAACTTCGCCTTTAAAAGTTTTACAAATCATAGGCGAGTGTTTCAGCCGGACCGTTGTTTCACGCAGTTTGTGTAAGTAATTGCGTTGTTATGTGTTCACGTTCCATTTTATACGTTGTATACTTAGGTTTCTGACAGCATGCCAAAAGCAATTCATTTTATAGCTTGTAGATTGAATTAAGCTCCTTGAGTTCCACGACAGTGAACTTATTTAATTAAATTAGATGGGTAATTTACCACACTGTCAGCTGAATTCAAGCCTTAGCCACCATTAACTTAGCATCAGATACTTTCTATATTTATTAACCTGATCCTGCAGGTGGGAGTAAAATTATTATGATGGTAGGTTACATTTGAATATGGTTTATGAATAAGGATTAGCGATATATTTTGATCAGAGTTCAGCCAGACCTCAGCTTAGGTCCGCTTAGGATATAAATGCGTAGCCCGAATAAGATCGCCTGTCCACTACAAAACCTCCCCATTTCGAATCACTGAAACCTATTACATACTTACCGGTTTTCGTCTATTTATGTCATGCTATAGGCAGAATAGAAGTTCATTTTACGTAGAGTGATACATATACGCTTAGCTACCATCGACCACTGCTCGCTAGGATTATCTACGAATTGTGCCAGTTGTGCTACAACATTCGCAATGTTTTTATTACGACTTATACATTTCAAGTAACATGTTAACAAACATTATCAGGTATCATATTAAAATGTAAATATCGAATGCAATATTCAGTAGGTATAAGATTAGATATAAATTATTTAAATACTACCAAGGTTCAATATTCAACAAGCAGACTGACAGGATAGTTAAATATACTACTACACCCAATTGATTAAGGGTAGCAGGTATAAACCGAGCTCAAGTACGAACGCGTACTCAGCTAATTTATAAATCGAAATTAAGCTCGTGTTAGCGTATCAAGAATCAGCTGTGTTCTGATCCAAGTACGGCACTAAAACGTATTTGTAAACCAAACTCAAGCTTAGTTCCGGCGGAATATATCAACACTCGCGATCAAAAGGGCTTAAGAGCCCCGCGGATCATCCAGTGTTGTGGTGCTGACGCGTTTGTGACAAACACTTAAGGTGCAGTTCCGAGCCAAGCGACACTGACGCCACTAACGCCGCGTTAGTATCGCCGCGACAGAGCGATAGTACAATCTATATATATAAAATGATAAACTGACTGACTGACTGACTGACTGACTGGGTGATATATCAACGCACAGCCTAAACCGCTGGACCTAGAGACTTGAAATTTTAAACATAGATACCTTATACTGTATAGGCATCCACTAAGGAAGGATTTTTGGAAATTCCACCCCTATCTTCTTCTATATATATAAAATGATAAACTGACTGACTGACTGACTGACTGACTGGGTGATATATCAACGCACAGCCTAAACCGCTGGACCTAGAGACTTGAAATTTTAAACATATATACCTTATACTGTATAGGCATCCACTAAGGAAGGATTTTTGGAAATTCCACCCCTAAGGGGGTAAAATAGGGGATGAAAGTTTTTATGAAAGTCCGTCAGTTTTGAAGTTACGATTATCAAATTTTGTATGTAGACTGATGACTGAAAATTAGTTTATACCTGTTTCAGGGTTTTTGATAATTTTAACCCGAAAGGGATGAAAAGGGGGATGAAGTTGTGTATGGAAAGCCCTTCATTTTCTTAATAAAAATCACTTAATTTATTACTTAGGCTTATGGTTGGAAAGTAACGCAACGGAAATCAGTTTTGTTGGAATTTCAACCCTTATGGGGGTGAAAAGGGGGATGAAATTTTGTATTTAAGTTGATAATTCACTAAATTTTGTATTCAAAGTAAAAATAATGTAAACGTGTATCGTGTTATTTACTAATCCTCTACTGCCGCCTGTCTGTGCGTCTGTCTAAGTTGAGTTAAAGCTACTGAACATAGATAAATTAAATTGTGTTTCATGGTTTTTGGATTTTTACTTTTTAAGGGGGGAGGTAGCGGGAGGATGAAAGTTTGTATGGGTGCACTTTATTTTAAAGATAAGAACTTAAAACTTTTAAAGTTTAGCTACTTTCATAAATAAATAATGAAGTGTTTTGGATTTTTGCATTTTAAGGGGGTGAAATAGAAGGTGAAAGTTTATTTGGAGGCATCTTTTTTTTTATAGGAACTTGAAAGTTTTAATTATACTCATCATAAATAAATAGTGACTTGCTACTGGGGTTTTGGATCTTCTCATAGGGGGAGAAACGGGGGGGTGAAAAAAGGGGATAAACGGGGAAGAAAGTTTATATGGGTGGTGGTTTTTTTTAATGATGAGAACTTGGAAATTGGAACTGTTGCTATTCATAATAAATAAATAATGACGCGTTTCAGCATCTTGTGATATCAATATTAATAGGTATGTACTTCGATTCTTTTGGATGCCTATATGTAGATTTAGATAACCTACACTACACGATTATGTGCTCTAAAATTTGGTGCATGTAGTGCTGTTGCAAAAAAAAAGGATTATGCGGTGAAAGATAAATTACTACATATTAAGCTATATATATATACAGTTTTGATCTTTTTTATGGAATAGGGAGAAAAACGAGCATGTGAGTAACTGATAGGCAGACCGCCCTCGGAAACTAACGTTTTCAAGAGAGTAGCTGATTCGTTGCCCACCTTTAGGTCCCCCCTCCCTGTGGGCCTCCTGGATCTTTCACTCACTGTCCGATACCCAGCAGCAAGCTATTACTTCACGTCGGCATTCTGTGAGAGTGGAAAACTACCCCGGTCGGACCAGCACACTCCTACTACAACCGTAACTGGCTGCAGTGTGGCTCTTACACTCCAAATCATCTCTTAACGCCTTGGCTGCCTCAATTGAAATTTTAAGGGGGTGAAACGGAGGTAAAAGTTTGTATGTAGGTATCGGTCTTTTTTAAATAAGAACTTTAACAATAAATAAATAATGGTGTATTTCATGATTTTTGGATTTTCACATTTGAAAAGGATAAAACAGGGGTGAAAATTTGAGACAGGGTGAAAGCGCTTAAAATTTCTGTTTGTAAAGAAAAATATGTCATTTGATTCCTGTAGGCTACGCTAGCGAAGCCGCGGGCATAAGCTATTTATAAATAAATAATAAAGTGTTTTTGGATTTCTGCATTGTACGGGGGAGAAACATGAGGTAAAAGTTTATTTGGATGTATCTTTTTTTAAAATAGGATCTAGATTTTTTAATTTTATTCGTCATAAACTAATAGTGACGTGTTACTGGGGTTTTAGATTTTCACATAGGGGGAGAAATGGAGAGTTAAAATTACTTTCTGGGCAACGGTTTTTTAAAGGCAGGAAATTCTAAATTGCAATAACAGCTAATACTGAGCACAAGTAAATGATGAAGTGTTCCAAGGATTTTCAATTTACACATTTTAAGGGAGAGAAACGAGGAGTGAAAGTTTTTATCGATGCATCGGTTATTTAAAGATATAAATATAAATATTAAAATTCTTGCCTCCCATCATGAGAAAGAAATAATGAGGTGTTTTAGAGTCTTTAGATTTCACATTTTCAGGTGGGGAAGTCAGTGCACAAATAAATAATGATGTGTTTCAGGGCTTTTAGATTCAAGGGGGAAAACCGGGAAGAAAGTTTATATGGGTGGCGGTTTTTTTAATGATGAGAACTAGGAAATTGGATTTGTTTTTATCAACGTTTTTGGATCTTTAGATTTTAAGGAGGAGGGAAACGGGGGATTGGGGGGGGGCGTTGAAAAGTATGTGTAGGTGTATCATTTTTTGAAAATTGGAATTGTAGCTACACTCATCATAAATAAACAAGGACATATCTCAAGCTTTTTGAATTTTCAAATTTGAAGTGGGCAAAACGGGGGGTGAAAATTTGAGAAAGGGTGAAAGTGCTTATAATGTTTGTTTGTAAAGAAAAATATGTCATTGGATTCCTGTAGGCCACGCGGGCGAAGCCGCGGGCATATGCTAGTGTTCTATATAAATACATGACGGAGTTTACGAACACGGCGATACTTGACGCGGCGTCACTGCCGCGGCGCTACTGTCGCAAGGCGTCAGCGGCCGAGCCGCCCTTCCCCTCGTAGTGTCGCGCCATCGCACGATCAACGCGTGGTATTATGGTGCAATTACTTTGAAAATGGAGGCTTTTACCGAAGAAGATAATGAGCTGCTTATAAATGTAGTGTCTCAACATCCACTATTGTTTGATTTAAGTGTTGAAGAGTACAAAAATTCGAAAAAAAAGGACAGAGTTTGGGATGAAATTGGGAGGAGGTTAAATAAAAGAGGCGAGTATTTTTAGATGATCTTTCACAATAGCTTGATTCATAATCGTTTCACCGTATGTATGCAGTAAATGCAAGAAAATTTTACTATCTAAGACACTGGTCGCAAATTGAATGAAGGCCGCAGTGATAATTTCGCCGCCCTCGGAATTCAACAGAGCGTTAGAGTCGCTGCGTCGGAGCCGCAGCGTTTACTGACGCACTGACGCGGCGGCAGTGTCTCTTGGCTCGGAACTGCACCTTTAGGTACAGTTCTGTTCTCGCAGCGCATAAGTTAACCGATTACTGACAATGACGTTGATATCTGTCACTATACTGCGTAGAAAGAGAATTATATAGAAAGCTGGACGTCTTCCTTTTCACTCGCACAAGAATAAGACATAAATATGAATTTGCTTGTGAAAAAAGAGAGTTTAGTTTTTTCAAGGTCAAGTTTGTTTAGCATAGACTAATGCTAAACAAATTTTGACGTTTTGTTACAAGCTCAGTGCATGTCACCGAAAAAATTACATAATTGCCACGTTTATTGCAAATTACGTGGACTATTTGTTAATACAAGTGTTAAGAACAATATAACGAGTCTGCAGAATGGTGCGATGTTCTCTTTTAGGCTGCAAAAGTGACAGTGATTCGAAGATTGATGGATTGTCTTTTCACTCTAAAGTTATTAAAAAATTGATCTTATTTGACTTATTAGAACAGATGTTTCGTATTGTGTGGTTCTTACCCGCTTTTCATAAATATCCTAACGTGTTTCAAGATAAAATAAATGCTCTTTTATGCATTTTAAGTTGGTGCTTTTTACATAACCTCAAAACTCAGTGTTGTCCCTTTTTCCCACGAATATTACCCCACATAAAGGGGTAAATAGTACCTTGATGAAATACTGGTATAAGAAAAACTGATACAGGACACTATTTCATAATAGTATTTTATGCAACTGTTGCATAATGAGGGGTCTTAAAACACGAGTGTGGTTTTATGAAACGAGCGTCAGCGAGTTTCATAATAGGATCACACGAGTGTTTTAAGACCTAATTATGTACAGTTGCATACATTACTTTATCTACACACATATCATAAGTACTCTATGATGGGTTCAGAAGCCATAGGGCAATGATCTGCATTGCTACTAGCTACTAGTGCTAGGTACCTATTAAATATCTATAGACTGTACTCATAAAAATAATGTAATATAAAATGAATTTGAACAAATATAGAAACAAATTAGAAAAAATCTCATAATAATATTGGTTGTTATAATGCTGGTCATTGCCTACGGTTCCTGAATGCATTATAGAGCATTTATGATATATGTGTAGATAAAGCATACTTATTTGTCTAGTACTTCGATTCATTTAATCGTTTATTTTACGAAATAAAACACTAGTGTAATTAGGGTCGACTCGAATACTTTGTGAAATGAAGCCCCGTGAAGTTTATTCTGGATTTAACTTTCAGATTCCCCCCGAACCACATACACGGGATTCATGGATTGCAGCTACTGGAAGAAAGAATTGGGAGCCAAAAAAAGCTTTCCAGAATATTGTGTTGTCAACACTTTGACCGAAATCTACTGATGAAAAGAGGAAAATTAACATATATTCACCCCGAAGCTGTTCCGATTACGCTTTAATTAGGTACCATTATTATTAAGACTGATTTTATAAATTCCTGTTAGTTATTATTAAAAACATTTCCCAAATGTAATTCTCCTTTTTTCAATTTATAAAAATATTGATTTTTTTATTGACATCGTAAATGACATCAGGGAAAACTGCCTGTAAGATAGTAACCCTAAATATTATGTGTGTGTATTTGCTGTCCCTTTCGGCGACACGCTCAGCCGCGGTTGTTTTATGATACTATGTCTATGCTATACTGTAATGAATGTTGCAAATCAAAAAGGTAAGGGTTTGTTTGATCATGACATAATTGTATCTGACCGCAGAAAAAAAATCTGTCTTTAGTTTGACGTCGCCTCACCGATCAGTCAAGAACCCGAAGTTAAACTTTGTTTATAAGACACGATCTTGAGATGACGTTTGCGAGTTCAGCGCGGGATTAGCTAATCGCGGCTCAAACACGAACTTGAGCTCGGTTTATAACTACCACCTTTGATATAAAATTAAGAAACTACAAATGAAATCGTTTCAATGCACGTGGTTGCTAAATACCAGTGCCTCAGAAAATAGCATCTGCTGAGAAGAATGCGCTGCAAGAAACTCTTTTAGCATAATTAGTTTTTAAGTTACTCCGGCTGACTACTGTCAGCTGGGTAACTTAAATTAAATAGACGTCAAACCTTTGTTTAATAAAAGTAACAAAAAATACAAATAAGTAGAATAAATGTAGAAGTACATATTACTTTTGTTAAAAACATTCAATGCTGAATTTTGGCGCGTTCTAGCAAATATGACGAAATGGTAAGTATTATAACTTAACAGCTAGCTTCTTGGGTACTACTGCACCCATTTAAATATTCCTTTATGCCGTGGGATCTTAAGTTCCCATTGAATTTTCTATAGTTAGGTTGTAAAGCAGGTCCTTGAAGACGGCCTGCGTAAACAATAGGAACTCACAAAAGATCCAAGTGGACGACTCCTAGTATTGCGGATAGGAGGCAGCGGAGGCGGTAGAGAATTATGGCTACAACAAACAAAAAATCTATTTAAGTACAAATACTTATTTTGGGGTAAATATTCCTACTTGCTATTATAGGATGAAAAAGTCGTCCATGAGCAAGTCAGCCTTGCATACGAGGGCTCCATCCGTATTGCCACACAATACATATTTTGTCCTAGTAAGAACCAAAACCTTGCCCATTGTTTGTTTAAAATACATACCGTTCGGAATCCTTAGCGCGAGCTCGCCTCACACTTGGCCAGATCTAATTTTTCATTGTTAAGAGTTTGCACTATAATCACGCCAAGTTTGCAATTTATTTAAATAAATAAAACACGGTTCTTGTCCACCCTTAAGTTTTTTAAACTTAAATTTCTCACATACTTTGTTATGTGAAGACGGTTATCAAAGTTGGGTTTGTGTACGAGTAGAAAAGTACTATTTGATTTGCAGTTCGCTGCATCGTGTTAAATAAAACTGGGTCGTTTCTATTCACAGGAAAAACAGGTAATAGAAACGAGCAAAGGTGAAATATACATTTAAATTTCTATTTGTTAACTAATCATACTGCAATTACGGAATACGGTTGGCAAAACTTTTCCATTGCCGTTTTTCCTTTAAATTGGTCCTAACTCCTGTTCTTACTTAATTATCTTATTGGTATTCTATTCTGCCCTTGAATTCTAGCACCCCGTTTTACGATAGCTTATTACTTTTAGGTAACTCGATAAATTTGTTTTTTAAAAGAAGACTGCACTCAATCAAAAACGCTGTCTCGTCCTTCTTTGACTTATACCTCTTGAAAAAGTTTCTGAAACCCGAAGCGGTCACAGACTTGTTTAATTCAGTCTGCCTGCAGACACTCAAAGTAGTCTCTGCAGAGAACTGTTTGTGCTTTATTTTTGAGCACCGTGCTCTGTTTACCAGGCTGCCGTAACCATTGTAAGTCAGGTCTAGTTATATGAATATTTGAATTCTATACCGAAACACACTCTAAACTAACAAGCGTACCGCTTCGCTAATATAAATGCCATAGATTATATCATGAACTTAATGGTACATTACCTACACATATAATACTCTATATGAAAACAGGAATTAAATCTATTCATTATAGTAATTGCTAAATTGCCTAGGATTAGGATAATTGCATAGATTAGGTAATGTTTAGTAGGCAGTATTGTGTCTGATCGGTTATTTGGTTTTATCAAATATGATCCAAATTTTAGTAATCATGTTCACAAACTACACAAAACAATTAGTTGTAGCACGGTATCAATAAACTGATCAATCGAAGCTGGTATAAAACATGTTAAAGATCGTTAGCTTAAAAAAGCACAACGCAAAGCTTTATAGATATTTATCAGAGAATGTATGGGTAGATAGGTACTGTCGGTGGCTCTAGATAATCATCCCTTTTGGAAGTATCGGGTATGGTGGGACTAAATTTCTGTGCGTGCGAAGTACGAAGGTGCTAAAGCAGATTATGCCCACTGCTTCGTAATAACAATCCATTGGTCCTCAAGCGCGTGTGCTGTTTGTTCCCGTGTAGATTCCGAATAATCTGGACAAGAAGAAAATTACCGACGAGATTCTCT
Source organism: Ditula angustiorana (assembly GCA_963691745.1). Taxonomy (NCBI): domain Eukaryota; kingdom Metazoa; phylum Arthropoda; class Insecta; order Lepidoptera; family Tortricidae; genus Ditula; species Ditula angustiorana. The sequence continues at coordinate 18,222,440 of OY829472.1, forward strand.
GGTTTCGTGTTTTGTTCAAAATTGCAAGCACAGACCGCCGTTGTTACTAGAAAAATACTTTTGCGTTTCGCATCTAAACTGCAGAATTTTTGCTGATTGGGAAAAATCGAATGTCTAGAATAGCTATAAAGCAAAAATATTCTTATGTTTTATATTTTACGGTTCAGGAACGAAAAAGTAAATGCTATATTAAATTATTATATATCTGCCGTACTGTGATGCTAATTGATGTTCCTGACTACTAAGCTAGAGGTTCCGGGCTCGATTCCCGTGAGGGACAAATGTCCGTATAATAAATACGAATGTTTGTACCTGTGTCATGCATGTTTATAATTTTTACATAGTATAAAACAAAGTTGCTACCCGCATCCCTGACTGTCCTTATATCTTCGGACGCTTACTTCTTCTGAACAACGGAACGGATTTAGATACGGTTTTCACTGTCATTTAGAGATTTTTTACAGAAGTTTTATATTATTTATATTGTATCCTATTGTATTCATGCGAAGTTAGGGCTGGTTGCTAATATACATAATATATATAAGTATGTATATCCGTTGTCCAATACTCATAGTACAGGCTTTGCTTAGTTTAGGACTACTTCATGATATAGGCCAGGTTAGGTAGGCTATCAAACCATGCAAGATTATTATACTTATAAAGTTAATCTCTGTTTCTGAAGGCCGCTGCGAGTGCCACCTTTTATGCTGGGCGATCGTGCCATTAGAAATAGGCTCGCAATAAAGAAATTGGGTGTAAGAAGGCTGAACATAACGTGTGTTTTTCTGACAAATTCCTTTCGTGTGACACTTCTCGACATCTTGCACGTTTTTAAATTTCACGAATAAAGCGGTGGAACGCTTATGGTATGCGAGCGTATATCAGCGAATGTACTGGTTTGATATAAGGCTCAATACACAGATTTACACTGAAAGGATTATGGCAGCTGTGGTCATTCCTTTGCGGACCAAATCAAGTTAGGTGCCGCCATTCTAAATGCCTATTCATCCATGATAATCCACGTTTACAACACACAACCAGAGCTTTAACAAGCATACTATGATACCAGTCAAAGTCTCTGTCAAAATAACTGTTAAATTTTACTAATAACGAACGTGCTGAAATGAAGTTAAAACGGGTACCTGACCATATTTGAAGTTACAAATTACTTCAAGTTACAACTAATCGTGAAATGTTGTTTGTTTACTTTATTTATATGAACTAGATTACGTAAGGACGATATAATATACAAAACTATAGCAAATATTTTCTAAATAAGTGTATTTACGTACAAAAATATATAGGTACTTATTTAGACAAACACGCAAAGGTCAATCAGCATTTCGCGTTTCAATCGGACAACGGTTGTAGGACTTAAAAAGCAAAGTGTTTTCATGAGCAATTAACGTTATCTGTGTTAGTAAAATAACGATGAATTAATAAAACCTTAACAATAAAATTCCTCACATAGGGCATAAAATGGTAATAATTTTGAATGAGACACAAATAAAGAAACAAGAAAGTAAAAAGCTTGTGTGTAGTAAGTAGTGCCAATGCCACTGAAAACGAGGTACTTACAATCTCTTTGGTTCTTTACGAGCGTTTATGTAAAAGAAAAAAGTCGTTGCATTTTCAAAGGACCAGCAATCATTACAATATACAAAAGTTAATTACCCGTTGATACAATTAATCACCAATTACTTATATTTGGATTTAGTTATAAAAATGTTTTCATAAATCTACCTTATGAATAGCTTTACGTAGATACTTTAGTATAATAACTATAATAACGTGATCGTATGAAGGTAGAACTTATTGATTTGGCTAACATACGTACGCGTGTTCTGTTTTGAAACCCTTATTAATTTATTCATAGAAAGGAAGTTAACTAAATCAGCCAAACAACTAGCGGAGCTCCCTAAGCCCTAGCATGTTTAACATGAATGAGCCAAGCGAGAGAGAAGTATGCGGCGGCGGTGGTGCCGCGGGCAGAAACTACCCACTCAACGCGACATAAGCGTCAGGGGCGCTTGTTTACAGCATGCACGTAGTTGAGAGTATCAGTTATGTTATGTGGGTAATATGTGGGTAGGAAGCTTTAAACGCTGCGAAGAAACACGACAATCCGGAGCCTCCGCATCAATTTGTCGGCGTTGAGCTAGTGGCACAATGAGCGATGAAATGTTCACTAAACATTTTTACTAATCTTCGTATTAAAATTATCTAATAATCTCCCAGTGGTCAATTTTGAGTTTAATATAAAAAATATATCGGGAGTGTTGTCTAGTAAACTATTTTCCATTGCATAAAACACGTTTCCGGAGCAAGCACGACGTGAAAGTTAAGTAATTGAACCGCGCCGTTACTGCAATATTTGTCTGATTGTGTATTAATTTATATATCTATTTAATAAACAGTATAAAATCGTTACAATACCGTATTAAGCTAAGAAAACTTGAAAACCATGTCGTATAATTAAAATCTAATAACAAAATCTTACAATAAAAACAGAAAGTGCGTAAGCGTTTATTATTTTCTTTGATTCGTATGTAATGTTTAATGTAGGTTAATAATAAAGTAATAATAATATTACGTGAAATATGAAAGAGGTTGATGCACATTAAAATAAAAGGATTCAACAACTTTCTGGTGTTAGTAAAAGAATGTGCCTGTTCTTATAACAATGCCTGCATACCAATAACCATTCACAACAAGTTAGAATTACGTGATCTGATTTGCTCTTCGTGTACTTCAGGCATTATATCGGCAGTCACTGGCGACATGCCAGCTCTCAGCGACCTCATATTAGCAGCAGCTATGTATTAACGACATTCGCACGCTTAGTAATTGTATGATTTTTGTCCACGTTCTAAACTTATGGTTTTTTATTCGTGTTATAATCATATTTCGCAAATCATAAGGTTTTGATATTTTTAAAGTGTATTTTTTCTTTTAAATGCTTACAAAATTAAGTTTTTTTTTTGTTTAATCTAGACACTCAAAGTAAATGTCGATTTTAATCGATTTACTTAATAAAACAATAAACAATAAGTAAGTAATAAGTTAATGATAATTTCCGATGGTTGTGTATTATTATTATTACAAGAAGTTTACGCATAAGATCAATGGACTTAGAACATAGATTAAATAAAAGTTGTCGTCAACAAGAATCTGATAATCTACTTGTTGGTAATTTGAGCATGTCTTAAGAAGGACGTGAACTTGTTTGAAAATAAAATATTCAAAGCTAACCGTCCATTTGTCTTTTCTTCGACAAACATCTCAAAAAGTACAAGAAAATAAGATATAATAATAGTGAATATAATTACTACACAGCCTGTTTAAATCGGGGGTACGGCAGTGCCCCCGCCAAGTCGAGCGCGAAGCAAATACTGCCGTACCATCCTTTACTGGATCCATTTCGCCGCATTTTCAGGCCCCTATTTGAGAACCTCTGGATAAGACCAGAACGCAGAAATTTTCGTCATCCAGTAAGCTATAATCACATACTTAACCAAAATTTCAAGTCTGTAAGTCATTTAGTTCCGAAGTTAAGCGAACGCAAAGTTTCGCATTTATGACACTCACTCACTCATGATCATCAGAATAGAACTAGTACTTCCCATAAACTCAGAGAGCTGAAATTTGGTACAGAGTTAGGGTTTAATGGCCACATAAAGGGAAAACTATAAAAACTAGGATAATCGAAGATCTGGAGTACCTGGTGACCCTGATTAGAAAACACAAGAGCCCAACCAAACTATTAGAGATCGACATACCGCCTTTACAAAAAATATTCAACTTGGTGGGCCGCTTCATTTGATGTCAAAAATCGAAGGTCTGAAGTATATGATGAAGAACCCTCGGCTGGTCTCAGCTGTATTAGAGATATGGTAATGCCCCCTTCTACTATTGGTACATAAAAAAATCGACTGTCATTTCAAAAATCCAGCGTAGTGGGACACATCTTCTAATTTAATCTAGCCTATAGCGTCCCACTGCTGGGCAAATGCTCACGTTTCTACAAAAAGAAGTGAAATCCCATCAAAAATATTTGTAAAAAACTAGCCAAGTCTCGATGGAGCTGCTTGTTTATCTCTAAAAAGTAATGAAATCTAGACAAAGTCGTGCCAAGTCTAAGGTTCCTTACTGCGATTTCTTTATTATTATAGTTAATGTTGTGTGACTTGGCCGTTGAAGGGTACACAAGGGTAAGTATTATTGAAATTCGCAGCTTTATCAAGCCTATAATTGACTGGTTATTGAATCAACGTTTTCCAAGTGGCAATTTTCCATCGTCAATGGGTAGCGGTTCTGGCGACAGATTGGTGCAATGGTGTCATGGAGCACCTGGTTTTGTGCCCTTGTGTACCCTTCAACGGCCAAGTGACACAACATTAACTATAATAATAAAGAAATCGCAGTAAGGAACCTTAGACTTGGTACGACTTTGTCTAGATTTCATTACTTTTTAGAGATAAACAAGCAGCTCCATCGAGACTTGGCTAGTTTTTTTACAGAATGTTTTTGGTGGGATATATAATTCCTGCACAAATATAAGCTAAATGAATAGATAGCACAGAAATTCATAAATTGATTATTTTCTAACTAAATCCAAATTACACTCAATGTAAGGAGAATTATCTTGCAATTTCATGGATTATCCATATAAACGAAACTTCTATGCTAATCGTTGTAAGAGTATCAGTTAAGAACGGCTGGACCTTGGCTATGTTTTGTTTTAAAATGATCGTAGAGTCAGCCTCAGTAGTAGCTAATCATTTAAGAAACTTGTCGTAGTAACGTATGAAAGGAGAGTTGCTCGAATTTCTCACATTACTGACAGCGACAAGGTAGTTACAAAAATGTTCAGCTACTTCTAAGGTTGACCGTGCCTAACAATCTAAACTAGGTTTTTATGGATAGAAAAATTTAATAACAGAAAAAAAATCCTTCGCTCATACAAACTATTCTTGATTGTCTAATTCCCTCCAACGCATAACATCACAGAGGCAAAACACAAATGTGTAATTTTTTTAAATGCTATATAATGAATGACAACACAGAAAAATTAGGGTAATGGCAGGGTTCGAACCTGCAACATCAGCATTCCGTGCCTTGCGTATTCCAGTTTCCGCCACATTACGGCTGCCATACCATGCGAATTTTTTTGCTATATAATGAATGACAACACAAAGAAAAATTAGGGTAATGGCAGGGTTCGAACCTGCAACATCAGCATTCCGTGCCTTGCATATTCCAGTTTCCGCCACATTACCGCTGCCATACCCTGCGAATTTTAAATAATAATATTATTATAATAATATTATCATTTATAATAATATTTTTTATTGTAATAATTTCGATTACAATAATGTGTCATTTTTTGTCTAAAATTTACACATAACAACGACTGTCGGGTCAGCTAGTTTAAAATAAGAACTATAGTACATACTAACAAAACAATAGCCATTTTTCACCCTGTGCCTAGTAATCAAACAATAATTATGTACTTTTTTTCACTAGGCTGATGGCAGTTTGGATTTTATAAAACGACCAATCATTTTAGATTCTATCTAATTAGAAACACTTGAAATCACATTTATACTAAAGCAATAAAGAAACATTTACTTTTATTACATGCCCGCAAACCGGTGACAACGTAAAGTTAAAAAGTTTTAGAATAAGTTGCATTAAAGGAAGGTTTGAAGTGTACGCTAGGTTGGCTTTACATTCCTTCGCACTAACAAAATTAAACGGTATTGCGGTAGGAACTTCGTTACGGCACCCACACTATTACTGGGGATATTTTATTTCCACCAGTTACAACTCGCACTCGTTAACCGACCAATTTCTGCCCTACGCAACGTTTACAACATACCCTCTCTACATGTAATTGCTGGCGGCTCCCGTACGCAAACATTTGTACATATTACCGGACCTATTAGGCAAATCAAGCTTTTGACGAAAGATATATGGTTAAACATTCACCTTTTAGTATGGTCTTCAAACGGAAAATATATTTTACTAAAACTATTATTAATAGAATATAAAACGATTTCCTAAAGGGAGAATTTAGAAAAGTTAACCTTTGAAGTCTTACAAGTAAATAGATCAAATCGATAAACTTATGAACTATACCGGATAAATAAAAAACGTTTCATCTGGTATCTGGTTTTATACAACACTTAATCATTTTATTGTATTGTATTATTGTATTTCATGTGTTATATGGGTTACCTGAAATAAAAGTATTTCATTTGTCGTAATTGTCAATCTCGTAACTAACCGAGACTTGGATAAGATTTCGCATTATGGAAGTACAATTAATAAAAAAGAAAGAATAAATAAGAGTATATTCATAAAGTAACAGTACTGTTATTTACCTACCTAGGGCTGCCGTTTACGAAAGTACTTTCGTAAACGGCAGCGCTTTAAATTACAATAATAATGAAACAAATAGTCTTGTAATAACATTGCGCCATGCGAGTTACAAAATTCTTAAACTTTTGAATTTGATTTTTACTAAGCGGCCAGACATCGTAGACATCGTGGAGTTTCAGCATAATTCATTACGCTGCATGTAGGATAATCATAACCCTGTTACATCGATATATCCTATCCTATATTCTTTTTTTTGTAATCAAGTTCTCAAAAACTACCTTCAGTTTCGATGAAATTAACAAATTCGGTTACAGTACGGTACGATTTACTGAGGTAAAAGATCTTTCGCACCCGTTTCGCTCCCGCTAGAGTGATCACTGCTAGGTCTCATTTCTGGAGAATTTCGTTTTCTCCGACTTTTTATATCAGTCTTGGAGCTAAGCTGTAGCCCAGTTAAAGAACTGAGCCTATGTCGATTAGTAGAGCACTACCATGCCTAAGAAAAATAATTCACAGTTCATATTATGCAAGTAAACATAATAATTCGAGTAAGTTCCCCTTAATAGCTTATACCCAAAATGTTTCTAATTAGCAATTATATCTTAATAATATGTCATAGTTAGGACCAATAAGGCTACTATTAATACAGCATCCGAATTGGTCTTCGGTGTTCTAACAAACTTTTCCGTCATTACTGCAGGCACATTCTGCGGACGAGAGCTTGTTACGTGACCAGAAAATGGAAACTGTTGTGTAATCTTCGTAACGAATGAACGCCAATCCTCAATTAAACGGTTTCATCTTGTCACTCGTATGGTTAAACCATTAATCAGAGCTATATTATGTATAAGTAAAAGGGAAATTAATTGGTTACAGATAACACAGTTTACACTGCTTTAGATTGCTAAAGCATTATTATAAAGGAGTATGTTTATAACATATATTTTTATTACTTACTGAATAACGGTATCTACTTTTTATTAACGCCATTAAATTTATAAGTAAAAGCTGCATTAAGAGGAAGAAGCTAGAAAAGTTAAATGATGATATTAATTAAGAATGATAGCCATTTCTCAAAGCCAATAGTCGGGCGAGGATATTTATGTTAAAGACGTGTTACAGGCATTCAAATTGCCTTTTTGCAATTTAGCAATCAATATACCCATTAACATTGTAATAAGTCGGAGAAGTGAATTAAACCGCGCTAAAAGCAGTTTAGCGTTAGGCTGCGGCTATACTACGAAGTATTTGCTGTCTGCGTGAAAATAATCGGGTTTTACATCCCATTATTAACTTAAAATTGTTTACAATTCTTATATTTAATTTTTATGTATGTCGTTATTATCGATTGGCTATTGAACATAAAAAATACATATTTGGCGTAAACATTTTGTAGACACACAGTGTTTGTTTGGCTTCGATATATTGTCATATATATTAGAACTAATTATCTTTAATCTATATATATTAATATTTATATTAATAAATGCATTTGAGAGCGAGAATACTGCAGTACTTATGTACTGTACTACTAAAAACAATTTTTTATCACTATTATTAATAAAAAGTAACTGGGTATAGAATATGATGAAATGTCACACTTAACTCTTGCGAACTAATTCGCGTACATTAAGCAGTAACCTCTGAAGCGTCGAGATTTCTCCACAGCATTCTTTCCAGTTATTAGTATACTAGCGACCTTAAACTTCTCACTAACCCCTCGAAACCGTAATAATTTATGTGGGTAATTCCGACCCAGTTTGATAATTCGCCATTTTTATAGGTCGCACGGCTATAAAATTTATGCGGTCATAATACGGTAAATTCGCGGAGCTCGATCGTTTATATTGATACGTCTTGATCATTTAACGAGTTCTGGGTCCTTTAGTTGTAAAGTAGTAAGTTGTTTTAGTTACAGACTTGGCATTATTTTTAGTTTTCCTTTTTTTGTGTAATCTTATCTGATTTTATATTCTATCCCCTTCAGCAGGTTGATATTAATATATAGAACACGTTTTAATTAAAGTTTTCTATTTAATAGTTATGATAGGAGATATCTGGCCACTATCTACCAAAAGGTTTCTTGAATGAATATTCAATTTAAGTGATTGCAAGTTGCAAGTTTTTAAAACAAATCTTACAAATTAATTTAAAGCCATTTTTCCAGTGGTCGGATTTTGAAAGTACCGTTGGCTAAGGGCTTGTCATAAAAATTAAGTTTTCAACATAAACTTTTTTATGCAAAATAATGTGAAGATACCGGCTACCGGCTGTGCTTCCGTCCATTTTACGTCAACCTAGAGAGCGGGGCTTGCGGGGACTGTGATGCCTGCATTCAGTATCAGCGGGGCTTGGCCACTCAGAATGCAATACTAAACATTATGTCAATTATGAGTGATTTTTTAAAGCTACAAAATGTTATCGAAAAATTATTAGAAAATTACAACATGTTACGTATCGAAAAAATGAAACGTATCGGAAAAATAAAATGGTCTAGTCAAAAGTTAGGAAGCATTTGTGGTTCAAGAGAATATAAAAAAAAACAGATTCAGCTTTGCTGTAGCACAAAACCGTACCTATTTATAACATTATCGGGACTTTAGCGCGATAAAAATATATTGTTGATTTACCTCGACGTTTCGGCCATGTTTCATGTTTGTGATAATGTTATAAATATGTGTGAAAGTCGCGAAAGTTTAAAACAAAAACGTACCTGTGTAGTAATTTGTAAGTGGGTACGGAATCTTCGGTGGGTGAGCCGATATCCATTTGATAGGTTTTTTTATAAATTACTGGCCGGTGTTCGAATTACCGCAATGTTTGTACCCCGTTTAGCGTCCAATCCAAATTGTCTATGCTCGAGGGATAGGTTATATCAACTTCATGGTGCGTAATATATGCCTCCCTTTTGAAAAATGACACCTTTTCTAAGTTTAGACTTTAATGGGCACTAAATATACTAATGGTCACTAATTTTACACATGGTTACACACATATCATAAGTGCTCAATAACGCGCAACCAATGTTATTATAAGAATTTTCATGTCTGTGGTAGTAGGTAAATCTGTTCTTTATTATTAAATTTGTTCTTTATCTCTTAGTAGTCTGTGTTTATTGGTGATCACATTACCGATATCTCGTGACGTTATGAATTTAAATTTGGAACAGCTGTCAAAATTCAAGTTGGTCTCTATTCTAGTATCCACAGATATTAAAACAGTTATCGATACGAAACGTCAACCTGGCATGTTTTTTTAAAATTTAAACGCACGATATTTGATCTCTAGTGACATGTCAATAGGGACTTCATTCGTTTGTCTATGGTTTTAAAAAAAACGTTCGTCTTGGCGGATAGGTCGAATGGCCGTCATGACTATGTTGTTGAGTTGACATGAGTTTGTTGGTTTTTTGCTGTTACAGTTTTTTGCAGTTATGATATGTTTGTAGATAAAGTAATGTATGCAACTGTATATAATTAGGCCTTAAAACACTTATGAACCACACTCGTCTTTTAAGGCCTCTCATTATATAGCAGTTGCATAAAATACTATTAATCTACTAAAGTTATTAAAGTCGATATATCGACTGTAACTCTCTATAGGTCATCGGTCCCTGAGATATATGTCACTTTGATTGACAACCACAAGATTATTTTGTACGATTTTCATTCGAAACGCTGAATAGACCTCTAATACCTAATTCCCGAGTTTTTAACTTTTCCTTCTAGACACACCCCAAACGTCTTAGATTATTTTACTAAAAGATTCCGGGATCAAAAGATGTTTGATAACGATGTCAAAAAAGGTCAAAAGGGATGTCGTAGCCAATCACAGCGAAGATTCCCTTCGATAAACGATCTGTATTTCAATATTAACTGCAGAATTGACAAACTTGCAGTGTTTAAAATACACAGCAAAATATCAAACGGGCATTGTTTACCAGTTATATAAAATGTGACTTTGTTGTCGATTTTGTTACGCGGCTACCAATATTTTCGCTAGAATAAATAAACGCAATGTCTGTTGATCCAAAACGAACAGAGGTTTGCAATAACATACCTATTAACCCATTTCTTTCGGAGGCTATTTACATAAAAACTAGTCTTGCCTGCAACTTTGCTCGTTAAAAGGGATAATCATTTTAATCAGTTTCCTTTTAGCAAAGTTCAATAAAATTGTGTTTTAAATTTTATTTGCCAAGCATGACTAAAAGATATATAAGCTAAAGACATTATAAGATCAAGAAACAACAAATATTTATTATTTCACACGACACACAGAAAATATAAAAGTATAATCAAACCACATAGCTATAGGTTTTAAAACTAAAACGCGAGGAAGGAAGCTTCAACATTCTTACTAAAAACAAATAGCTCAAAAGTCAATATCAGATGGAATAATCTTATCAGCGCAGGTAGTCGGGTTGCGAACGTTTTGTGAAATGGGCGGATAACGTAATTCGTAAGACAAAGATCCGACTGCAGCACTAGTCTCCCTCTTGCTTTTACTAATCAGATAAAGTGTGACTGGGTTTCGCTTAATTATCCTCAGACTTGACGTTTAGTTACCGGAAACCAATTTAGGAAACTTTGACTCTGGTTTGCTCAATCAAATGGATCAGCTCGGGTCGCAGACAGCATTGTTCAGCTAACAGTAGTGAGAATAAAATATACCTGCTCTGGATACATTATTGACACCGGATACCCTAGTAGTTAGTGACGCTAGTGAAGCTAGAGGTTGCGGGGTTGATTCCTGCAATAGGCAAATGTTGCTATGATATATATATATAATTGAATTACATATACATATATATAGAAAATAATATACTTATCTATATTTTTAGGCATAATAATACTCGTGTTATATAATCCGATGTTTTAGAACTTTTACAATAGCTTTGCTTATAGATACTTAGTGTAACGGGACTTAATCGCACAAAACACACGATTTATTAACTTCGACGTTGGGTCACGGATATTGTTTAGCTTAGCTTAGCTTAGCACTAGGGCAAATGGTGAAAATTATTGCAAGATATATATCAGTGTTACTTAGCAAGTCGTTATAAATATTTGACGTGTAATAAGCACCTGGGAGCCCGCGCTCTGCTCCAGACAGATGTAAAATACACGCAGAAAATGAAATTTTCTTCAAATGAGACCTAGCTAGATCGATTTTTCGCGCCTGTAAACCCCTATATTACAAACGAATAAATAAACAGATATACAATTATTACTCATAGATTAGTACAGAATTAACTAAAACTTCATAGTTTTCAAACCAGAATGTGATTACATCAACAACTACTACTACGTCGAATCACCTGCCACATAACCATTTTGCCTTATATAAGCGAACCCTCTCTCGTTGTCACTTCACTTGGTAAAAAATACTTTTCTCAAACCATAAAAATATGTCAGTATTTTCACGACGCACAGCTCTCCAACTTCAAATGGAAACCCGTTTACGTCACTATTTTAAGTAGAAATATTCCTCTCTGACGCTTCAGCAATCTTTTGACCCTTTACGTGTCGTTGGAAAATAATTTATGATGCTTACGTTGAGAAAAAAATGACATTTGTGCGGTTTATCCATATAGAGAGATTTGTTACTTTAATATCTTTTATTATTCGGTAAAATTCTTTATCAAAATAAAATTTGTTAGAAGTGAATATATTTTCTGTTTTATGTTTTCTGTATAAATGTTTAACATTATTGGTATGCCCTTTCAAATGTTACTAATCGCTTAGGCAGGTACCTGGAGTCCGGTTGTAGGCATGAGTACGGTCAGCCTCAGAAGTAGCTGAACATTTTAGTACCTTGTCGCTGTAAGTAATGTAACAATATTCGAGAAACTCATTTCACTAACTTACGTGTTTTAAATTCTGCGAGTGTATTATAATCATTATTTACTCCCACTATTATTGTGTTCACATTAAATTTGTTCCATTTACAATTTTTAACAATAAAACACGCGTCTACATTTATGAATTTCTCATGAACAAAAAAAAAACTAAAAATAAACCTATTTAAACAAAATAGACAAAAACAAAGTTACAGAATCACCACTTTCCTTGATGCAAATTGTTGTATGTTCGATTTACGTGTCTGGTATTAGTTTTTTCAAAGTCAGTTACTTGTTAATTATGATGACAACTTTTTTGTGATGTAATATTCCAAAGTGATTCGATAAAGATTGAAAAATCAAAAACAAATAAAAACATATTTATGTACACAATCACAAACTTCATTTATACTAGTTTTTTGCTGATGGTAATGGATTGGAAGTCCAGTAGTCGAATTCACTTGAATTTTGGTATGCGCATGTCGTCTCGATGACAGTGCAAAATAAAGTACTAACAACAAACTCTCTTTGTCGGTTTATTTATACTCAAGCGTATAAAAGAACCGACAAATTAAACTAAAATGCTTGCAAAAATAGAAAAATATTTCTAGCCAGCACAGATCTTAAAAAATATTAAATTTCTTCATAAAAGCTTAAACTAGCTAGGTTTCACCTGAACGTACTATCTGACGAATAAATAATCAATCTAACACTTCCAGTTGTATAAAATTGAAGCCATTCTCCATCATTTAATGTTTTATTTCTAATAACATATTTCTTAAATCTTCTTACTAAGAATGATTCATCAAACCTATTTCTCGAGACGGTTTTCGAATTATCATACGTTGCAAAAAAAGTGGTCCATCCCAATTCTGCATAAATTTTTCATGAATGTTTTCCCCTATTTCTTTCCTGGGTTATGCTCTAGAGAAATGTTTTGTATATACTGATGCTTATCTAAATATAATAGTTTATTTAGCAAATGATATGCTAAGCGTTTACTACGATTTTCTTCTTTAAGTCATAATATAAATCTAAATTGTTTAAAAATACCAATCTAAATTGTTTAAATAATATGTGTTGTTGTTTGTTTGTTGTGTTGTGTTTTGTATAAAAATAGAATTTCTCAGGTATTTGAAGCAAACACAAGCTCCATGATTGCGGCTCCGCACAACATAAAATGCTTTCGTGAGCCAAATATTCCCCTCGACTAGGTTGGTCCTTAGAACCCAACGATAGATATAGGAACAAGAGCTGGCAAGATTATTGATTAAGACACAAACAACTTTTATTCGGTTTGCGATATGAGGAAACAAGCTCATTAATTGCTTTATAGAATCAAATAACTACAAAGGCTGTAATGCTTACAGTTTTGATGAAATCGAACTGGAAGTTTTTGTTCTGACAAAAAATTATACCTAATTTTTGCGGCCTTACCCAACTGCAGTATAAATATTGCACGTAGTAAAAAAGTGGAACCTTTTTAAAATAAGTATAAAAATGGCATACCAAAAATGTCTGCGGAGGAAACCAGTACGACAGTCTCAAGAAAAGGCAGCCACCAGCCTTTTCTTGATCTCCATCCCCTCAGAACTTACATTACTAACCTTTAGCGATGCACCTCCTTCTTAAATTCATTCTCAAGTTCTTAGAGCCCCTGGCAAAGGAAATCTTTGGTTCACCAAACTCTGGATAAGTTTCGATATACCAGGAAATTTTTAACATATCCCCTGGCAGCACGTGAACAGACAAGGACAAGAGAAATCAATCCAGCGGCGTCTGATTCGTGAGGTAATCTAGCGATAGGAGGAAACCTTGGCACCATATTAGTACGCGGAAACGCTCAGTGGGCAGAGATTAAGGTAAGGTAGCGAGTCTGCTACTGATTGAAGTAAAGCGATGCCAAGAAAAATACGCACGACCGGCAAGTGTAGTGGGAAGCCTGTCGTGAAAGAATAAGCACGCATGCGTACTGTGCCAAGCCAAGGAAATATGAGCACACCGTTTGACCAACTTTTGCTGCCGCTTTTGCCTACGTTTATCTTAAGTTTTAAGACGGTCAGCTTTGATAGAAGTATTACGAGTATGATCCTTAATTATTCAACCAAACTCGTTTTCAAATGTAATTCAAGAACGAAAGTTGCAAAAAAGTTTTTACTCATGACTGAGCTTAATTTGATGGATAAGTTATAATAATAAAAACCGCTGACACTGTCAGACGTCTTATTTTTGTCACAGTATTTTGAATCGCTATTTTGCTATGTTTTCATGCCCCCTGCCTCAAAAATGTTTTACTACGACCTATGTAGCCTTAAATAAATAAGAATGACATGATAATGAAGCACAAAATACTATGTTTATGAGATCCAAGACGAGAAAAGCGGGTCAAAGCGCACGCCCAACAGCCCTGTCCGTTTCGCCCAGCTCCTCGTCATCGTCGTCGTGTGAGGAATTCGCTACCGCGCCCAACACCAGCGAGTCGAGCGAGTCGGATTCACATCCTTTTCATAACCAATTTGTTATTTTATGACAGTCGCTCATAGTGACATTGTAAGTCAGTCTAGTGTAGTAAATTAGCTAGCAAGCTTTTAAAACATTTAATAATACCGGCACCGTATAATTCTTCCAATCTGGAACAATTTGATTTGTGTCCTTTTATCTTGAGTCAAATAGCACCACTCGCGGCACAGGAGCCGTTTCACGAAAAGCACCCTAACGATTAATTGGCGGCATACTCAGTTTGGAAATGACTGAATGCTTCAGGTCTGCATCCATATCATTTCCAACCTATGCAGGACCTAGTCTTGGCGGACTACGCCAAAAGAGTCGAATGACTTTGGTCTGAACCGCCACAAAATAACCTCATGTGAAATTATAGTTACTACTGTACGAGTACATGTTGATAACAGGTCCAACTGCGGATTGTTAAAATCATATATATGTGTAAAATTAATTCAAATGATAAGCAAAGTAGTCGTAGGGACTTAAGGGATAGAAAATACCTGTCTTTTCATGTCTTTATACTAGTAGTGTCCAAAAAATTTTTTTTCATTTTAAGTTTTTTAAATAACACTTTAATCCTGATTTTAATCACCTTCATACCTATTTTACTACACTCCTACTTTAATTCTTAACTAACTCATATCACTTCTGATTTAGTCTCCGTAGGCACCCTGTATTATATACCTAAAGCCGGTCAGTGTATGAAACACAAAAACTAATAATAATAAAAAGTCAAGGTAGGATTTAATTGATGTTCATTATTTCCGCATGTTGCTAGGTAATTTCGTTATTACTTACTTGCGATTGAGCATTTCCGACCATTTTTTGGTCAGTTATTGAGTCAGTTGTACAAAGGAACGATTTTCCGTAAAAAAGGGTCCGTTTCTTTCCGAATGAATCAAAGCGTGATGGTTCATTGCTTTAGGAATAGAAAGGAAAAGTTAACTTTTTTTGGAACACCTGCAGGATCTTCAAGATTTTATGTTAGGGAAAGATCCGTAAAATTGCCATGATTGCAAGTCTTGTTATCTTAATAAAATCGCGTTGTGCTTTTCCCTGCAGGCGTAGAGAGACACAACATGTGGACTTGTAAACAGGAGTATGATTTTATGAAGTAGGTAACTTAAAAAAGATGTGCTTAATAATATACAACGTGTGACATCCATATGAACATATATTTTAACTAACGATAGCTTCAAGTGCTGTGAGCACATAAAACATTATCAATAAAATATAGCAATTACCTTTGCTAATGGAAAGACAAGACAGATTACAGAAAAACGTTGCGAATGTAAGTGTAGGAGCCCTTGAGAAAAGTAAAGCGAGTAGGCCGCATGTTATCGCTTGTCAAGTTATCATCAGTTACCATTACTGATTTAGTTGTTAACCCGTTTGAAAGTGATGGTTATCATGAAAGAGTGGCCTTATTCCTCACTGATGGAGCTCCGTATATGATAAAAGCAGGCCGCACACTAAACGGCATTTTTCCTAATATGACGCATGTACATGTGTAGCCCACGGAATTAACCGAGTTGCAGACACAATTCGAGGTTTATACGATAATGTTAACGAATTAATAGCAAGTATAAAATTAGTATTCTTAAAATCGCCCTCAAGAGCTAGAGTATTGAAACAGCTTTACCCTGATATGCCACTACCATCACGACCCATTATAACGAGATGGAACACCTGGATAGAGGCCTGCTTGTACTACAAGACATACTTTAATGAAATCACTAATGTTATTATGGTAACTTAGATGGTGAATTTTCATGGATGGATTTGGGACTTGAATTTGCCAAAAGTATTATACAAAGAACTATTTTTAAAGTCGTTGGTTGCCATCGGAAGAAATCGATTTAGATGAAAAAGAGTTGACTTTCAATAGCATTTGCTCTAGGTGCGGGTATAAGGATTGTGATTATGACCAGTACAGCGACAATTAATTTATTTGGCGGGAGATTCGAAATTTATATTGTCCGGAATGTACGCGTGCAATGTATGTAGGTACGTAAATTAAGTAGAATTTGATGATTGAAGAAATTTCATTTGTTGTTTCTGTTACAAATACATTACTTACCCAGAAAATTTTGTATTTCGTCGGGGATAGTGCATCCCCCCAAAAGTCATAGAGTTGCAAATTCAATGACATATTTTGAACGTTCGCCTTATTTTTCAGTACGTTATGGTTTTGTTATTTGCAACATTAATGAAAATGTCGGTTACGTGGTATTGCACTGTCCTCGCTGATTTGTACCATCTATGTCACTATTTTAATACGTTGTGTATATTTTATAAAAAACACCCTATAAGTCAATTTGCGTCATAAGGACGTCACCGGCATCAAATTTTCGCTCCCTGGTCATGTCATAATTTTCTTGACACCAGTACTATCGGGCTAGTGTTTATCGACGGGATTCTTAATGGTGAAAAACTCCTGAAATTGCTTAATGGTCCATTGACAAGTGTATCAACTCGTTGCCAGAATCAAAACGCAAGTGGACTTGGCAGAAAATGAACCGACCTCCTGCACACTCATCAGTTCTCGTGCGTAACTGTTTGAACGTTTCGTTTGGAAACCAATGGATTGGTATAGGTTTGTGCCTCGACGTGGGCCAGCCCGGTCACCGAAACTCACGATGTTAGACTTTTTTCATAGGGGCCGTAAAAAATGAACTGTTTTAAAAACTGACAACATCGGTCGAAGAACTTCGGAGCAGAATATCTGGCGTATTTCAAAAACTTCAGCAGGAAACTAAATAATTTTGAAAGCGTGCGTTAGTCAATAATACACTGATGTAATACTTGCATCGAAATGCAACGATGTCACATCGAACATCGTTATCTTCGCCGAATGAATCTCCGAGATTTAGTTTTGATGAATTAAATAAAAACTTTACTATTCATCTTTTGTTTAATTTTTAATCGAACACATATCGAACGAGCAGTAATTTTTATGCAGTTACTTTTTTAGTTATGATTTTTGGCGGGCTTGTAATGATTACAAAAGTGTACACGAAATGAAGGTAATTGACAACGTGTCACTAGGTGTGAATTTTGAATGCAATCAAATGTAAGTGTCAGTTGTTAGCTTTGTTACCGATAGACCGATAGTTTGCGTGCCAAATTAATTTGTAAAAAAAGTATTTTTCTTTACTAAAGATACCGATTTACGTTCATTAGGGCTTAATGCTTTCATCCCTTAAAATATATGTTCGTATGAAAGTTACACACTGTATATTTCATACCTTATGAAAATATCGACTGTGATCAATTCGCACCACACACGTTGAATTGTGACCTGTTTTTCGTCAAAGGTTTACTGTTGCATTAAGTTTTTATTCCGAATTCTGTGGATTTTGCTTTGGAAATTATAGAGCTCTATGTGCTGAGATGTAAAGATTTTATGGCAGTGCTCACACTGTAACATAGTACAGGATCATGGTGCAAAAAGGCCTCAAACGGTGCCAAGCGCCGAAATTGTGTATACCACTGAACTCTTTATTTAAAATCGCCAGATTTTCAATAAATTTTAAATATGCTAGGTTTTGAATAATGCCAGCTTTTTGATACGAAAAAGCCATTAATTCATTCGTAAGTCTGTCCGGTTTTCGCGCTTAAACGGCTGAATCAATTTGGATTTCCCTGTACAATACCTAATACAAAATAAGTACGATCCTGCTTAGTCGATAACTTTCAATATTTTTATGTGTTCAATAATTCAAAAGTTACTGATTTTGTAACAAAATACGACCACTGTTACTCCAAGCCGAAACTAATCGAATCACAGTCGACATAAATCGATCGCTATGATACAATAACAATCAGGTACTTATCTATTTATCTCAATGAAAACTCAAGGTAGCTTATGAACTGACCCTTCATCTAGAAATCTATTGTTTGCAGTGATCATTGAAGTTTGAACGGAACTCGACTCTCATAACTTTGGGTGAAACCGATTTTTACGTCATTTTTTTGTTCATTCAGTTGAACGTATCCGTAAGTTATGGTATGTGAGGGGATGTTATTTATTGAATGAGTCGAATGAGAGAATGTTAGATTTATATTATGAATGAAGACTTTATGTGTATTTACGCAAAACTTGGTGTTCAGTGGCCGCGAACAAAGTTGGGAGAAACTACTGTTTTCTTACATAAGATTGCATTGAGTCAGCCGAGTTAAGAAGAAAATTGCGGTGCAATAAGTAATGTTCATACGTAAGCTAGGTACATCAATATTATTGGAAGCGCTTTTTTCGCCCTCGTACTATTTAAATGTTTGATTGAAATGTTTAGGTCTAGTTTTATATTTTGTTGTTTTAAAATGTTTCACTGGTTCTATCAAAATGTTGTTGCTGTTAAGTATGAGGAAAACATACCAACTCCCATCATTTGAATTTACGAAAATTTGGTGCAAATGAGTTCAATCGAACTAATTCACATTAAAAATATGTAAACAAAAACTTGATTGTAATAAAAATTAGTAACAAGACTTTTTTCTAACTAGACACCACAAACCGTGTAAACGAGGTGAACAGTCTGTGTTTGACCCATATTTTACATTGATGTTTATTCTTTATTCATTCATTCATTGCAACCATGGCTTTACAAGATGTTACAAATTAAAATGGGTGAGCGATTCATGGACGGGTGTAGCAATATACAAGTTATTAACATAATTTGTTTTAAATGCCTAGGTCCTACCTCTGTAAGGTAATTTTAGGTCGAATATTCTCATTTTCAATTTGACCTCTCTATATCTAAATTGGCTTAAATTTCTTTTCATTCTTTACAAGCTTTTATTTAACCTAACGCGTGTGTTTAGTTTAAATTATGCAAATCAATGTTGACTCACTTACAAACTTGCTTTGGTCGGGTTGTTTTCAAATTTGAACGGTTGTTTTTAGATTTGACTTCATTCAAGCAGAAATGAGGAAATCCGTTACAGAATCAAACTTGTAAAACAACGAAACTTCAGATATTATAAGTACGCGATACAACCAAATATACTTTGTAGCCATACAAATAAGAAACAATATTATTATACGTCACGATATCTTATTACGTTTTGACGAATAGACATTCAAACGCCAGTTTACATTTCTATCGATCTTTTTCCACCAAAGCATTCCTTTCCGCTTTATAAGGTTTTATATTTTAACCATAAACATTACGTTTAAATTTCTTGAAATAATATGCTATAGTTTGAACATGTATTGTAGTTTATGGCGAGAAAAAATATCACGTTTTTTATGGCACTCATCATGGGATTTGTTGTGTAAAAAAAAGATCTTATTTCCCCCGTTTTACGTTGCTCAGAGACCCGCCCCTGGAGTCAAGCCCGCACTTTCCATTTAGCAAATAGTTTTTTGATGAAGGACCCGGAGGAATGAAACGATAAAATTGCTGAATAAAGCCCTACACGCCTCCTTACTGACCACTTTTTGACAATATAAGTAAAATGTCGGGGATAGTTTTTGAAACAAACGACGTCATTCGATTTTTATGTTTTCAGGTGTATAGAAAATATACCATATTTGACATAAGTTTTATAATACTAACAATACGAACATAAATTAAAATACTAATAAATTTGAAGTGTTTCTTATTGATCTTTACCGAAGCGTGTGACTATTCATTCATGATTCAGTAAAATTGACGGCCTTCCAAAAATGTACAGTCAAGGAAATGGAAACACGTACCACCGTAGAACCTAGTCGAAGAGACATACGCATGACATTTGTATGACATAGCCTGGCGTTTAACGCGTCGCGTCATTGCGATAGGGTTCTAAGGTGGTGCGTGAATATATTTCCCCTACTGTACCAACATCCTTTTTCAGCATCACACATCAAATCGACAAAATTAATGTGAATTGATAATTCCAATGCCTTAACTAAAGCCATTATCCATATTAATCCTCCACATTACAGTCTATCCTTTGCAGATAGTAAAGGTGTTTCCCACCACATAATATTCTTTCAATTGCAACTACAGTCTAAGACCCTAACTACAATGTATTAATAGAACCTACGACCGAAGTTAGTACCCGCAATCAATCAGTATGAAAAGAAACATAAAAGTGTCACTAAATTTAAAATAAAAAATAATAGTCTCGTCAAGACAATACCTTATAAATGAAGAACCTCAGTTAACGTCCGACGAACTGACACATTCTTCCCTCACATTGCAAACGGACTAAAAGATGAAAGAAAAGCTATTAAAATACCCCTCTTGACTGTAACCAATTCAGGATATTGGGCGCAAATTTACTATTCCTACGCAACGACAACTTCGTATACGTGGTATCAATGTTTGTATACTGTACAGTAAAATCTATTCCTACCTGCACGCGGAAAAGACAAAATGGAACAATACTCATAAATGTAAGTCTCTATTCTAAAACGTAAGAGGATCAGCATCCTACTTTCAAAGATCCATTAGGTCAAACAAGATGCTTCGGACTACCATATAACTTTCAGCTGTAATGATAGACGTTGGAAAGATGACAATACCGGGCAAGTGCGTTAGCTTAGAGAATTGTAGAATACTCCTTTCAACCTTACTAATTTGGGTTAAAGTTCACTTCAGGAATCAGAGAGATCAGTTTGTAGGTAACTGAAGCTTGTATACATATTTTGACAAAAATAATTAGCATTATACTTATTGTCACGGACTCTTTAGATTTTGATAGTTTACTTTTCTACATTCTATTTTGTTTTCCTATTGTCAGTTGTGAATATAGTGCTTGATGTCATCTGCTGGGTTTTCCTTTCCTTGTCATAAAAAAATACAGTCCCTGATACTTTCCCTAACAATTTGGTCCATTAGTTTCGTTTAAATGATCTTTCCACTGACTGTACGGTATAGGTGACAATTTGCTTAGTACGGTGTGAAGGATTTCTATAGAGTACTCTTTTTGTTCTAAGCTATTTATCGATGACGGCTATGCAGTTACGCAATCTACACGCAAAAAAGTTTAGTTCTCTTTGATGGAAGCTGATCTTAGGCAGGTTCCACACGTGAGAAATTTCGTACAAAACGATAGTCTCGGGCAGCGTAAATGTCCGCTCGGATACTAGCTTTTACCTGCGACCTCGGATACTAGCTTTTACCTGCGACTTCATCCGCGTAGATTTTGAATTACATGCTTACTTCCATCCCCCTTTTAACTTTCTTTTATACAACACAGGATGGAAAACGAGTAAGTCGGTCACCTAATGGTAAGTGATCACCACCACCCATAGACACCTGCAACACCAAGGAGATTGCAGATGCGTTGCCAACCCAGAGGGTAAGATGGACTACTTGTTATGCCAGAATTTGCACCGGCTGCCTTACTCCCTATCACCCGCAAAGCTTCCCTTTTCTTAATGGTGGAAGTTCCAAAATGATTTTTTAGTGCATCTTATGGAATGGAACGCATGATTTAAATTTCATGATTTTGTCTTCAGCTGTATAGGATATCTGATATCTTTCATTAGGCATTTAATTACTTGTCATTGACTGGTCAAACGATTTACAACTGCACAAGCCATCATGTTAAATAAATAGTACCAAATAATTTTCTTATTATTTAGAACTATAAACTTTCATCAAAGCTAATATGCCGTAGACGCAATTGATATAAACAAGAAAGACCTGCGAAGTGCTGCTGAGAAGAGGGCTCTTACGATTCTAGGAGAAACTATCATCAGATTTCCCAAAGGTTGATTTAACCTCGTAAGGCCCCAAGTCCTAAATATAGGACAAATGTCAAACTGACTTTGAACTCACTGTCTCAAACGATATGGTTCAAAATTCATAGAATGAAATTTGATGTGGGCCTTACGAGGTTAAGATCGGCTTGTTATGGCAAACGCATTATTTTAAGTTGTCACCTAGCTACGTCTGCGCCTTCTAGACCACGGAAATCAGAAAACACGGGAAGTGCAATGTACGCGTGATGCGCGTGCCAACATTACGTACTGCTGTACGTAATGTTGGCACCTCCGCTAAACCGCTCCCAGTCGTGTTCTGTCATCCCGTGGAGGTGTTAGTCTCGCGAAATACCTTATTTTGCCCTAGCCATGCCGTATTGTTCAGTTTTAGAGCGCAAAAACCATAGTAGGAGTATAAATCTTCAAAATGTGGTTGTTTCTACCACCGTTAAGTACGATTTTAATGATATTCCATAAAAATCTTAGTTATTTTCATTGTACTAACAATTTAACAGAACATTTAGTCAAAATTCAACCGTATATGATTACAATAAAGTTCATTATTGATCGACTGCAATGACTATTTCGCTCTGGAAGGTTCTGCGCTACAGTTGTGACATCTAGTGTTGAGTAGCGGAACTACGAAGCCAAATTTTTCTTTTGACGTTTACAGATTAAAATGTCGCATAATCAGTTTGACGTTAATAAAAAGCAAACCTTAGTATCACTACCAAAAGATATATTTTCTTACAAAACCTTGTGTACCGTTTGTCTTATATCGTCTGACAATTTTAACCAATCAAGATTATGTTATTTTAGTAGTGTAGTATAAGATGATATCCACAAGTGTGTGCATGTGGCGACACCGGTACGGGTACAAAAATAATGCTTTAAAGCACTTCCCCTGTTTTCTGATTTCCGTGGTTATACCTGACGGAAATCGTGTTAACGAGTGAATAAAGTACATGTATTTGACTGCTATGGCAGTTTAATTTTGTAAATTATTGTTAAAAAGTAAAGTTCATAGTAATCATCAAATGGTATAAGACAAAAAAGTTAAGTACCTTCAAGGTACCTTCATTAGCACAAATACTGTCCACTGGGGATTTGCAAGCCACGGAAATTGTAATATAGCGTAGAGTGTACAAAGACAACACTTCTCTGAAGAGATTGGAAATTTACAAAAAGCGAACCCAAATGGACAAAATAATTCAAAATTAAGTAAGTTGAATATTTTTACTGACGCAGATGGATCGTGTCTGTTTACCCAGGCAGAAATGGGAAAGTTAGGGCACTGGATATGAAAAACGCAAATGGTTTTGATATGAGAGCAAGTGTTCTAAAGTTATGCCCTCTGCCTACTGATTATAGTTAGTTTTTTTTTATTATTAGAGTGTCCTTTCGTATACTTATTTTTGGGGGTTTAATTATTTAGTTGTGGCAGGTCTTAATTAAAACTGCTTATATGTTTTGTATTAAGCATTTAGTAGGTTCAATTTTATGTCAAATGTTGCTTTTTCTTAATGTTCAAGATGTTGTTTTGCTGGCTTGAGCCCCAATATATTCAGAACTACAGTACCTTTTTTAATTCTATATTATCTTTTATATCAATTGCCATTACGTTCAATAAACGTGTGAACACAAAATTTATATTTTCCTTTTATAGTTTTCAACTAAGTTATTTCAATAATAATAAGTTTGTTGTCAACACACTGTACAGTACAGTAAGTGTCGTAAGTAAGTAGGACTGTAGATTAAATGGCGGCATATTTTTTATTATCCCATAAGGACCTGATTTATTTATGTGCATGACCATGAAATCTATGATCATAGGCAGTAAAACCAACAGAAATGTAATAAGAAGCAATGCATACTCGTAGTGGCTGTATAATATAAATAAAAAACGCGTGATAAATCGATCGGCTGTTCTGACCACCAATTCCGTTGGATATTTTACTTGAAGTCAATTGTTATTCAGCGATATGGCTCAAATTACTGTTAGTCTAAATTTGGCTCGGGCTTAACGAAATTTATGCGCCCTTTTATGTGGTATTAACGATAACGTTACAGGAACTGACAGCTAAAGTTCTACGGACTACGGTGGCAAGGTATTTGGAAAGAAGATATCTTTAAAATTGGGTGACAGATTAAAATCCAGTGCCTTTCTCCTTCTTTGTTTCAAGTTTAATTAAAATTTTGTCGCTCGAGGTTCCGGTCTTCTGCTTACTATCTTAATTTTGCCATGACACATGCCGTTAGGTTTTGTATATTATCTTCATTAATCAATTTTGAAAATTAAAATCATTTAATTTTGATAAATTTAAAATTTAAAACTTAAAAAGATTTTATAACTAAATTACAAAGGTATTACCTACCTGTACTAGGTACTGAAAAAAAATACATAATTCAAATCTATTGTCAAGAAAAAATTAATTAATAAGGCGTATTATAAAACACATAAACTTGGACAAGGTTGTTTAAAACGATCCCGACTTGCATTGGCAATATTTGGCTTTAAATAGTGCCTACCTACTGTGTTAAATACTTATACTTAAAGTGTAAAAAAGCACCGTTCTTTGCATTTTCTTTGAGTTGAATTTCTTCTGGCCGGTATCTTTCCATCAGATGTTTTTCCGAACCAGTGGTAAATTTTCTAACATGAATTCTTGGAAGTTTAATCTGTTCGTCAGCGAATAAGCCTACTTACAAATTCCTGTAGATTGTGTAAAATTGACGAAAATACACATTATTGAAAGATGAAATAGTTAATATTTAAAAAAAATTTAAGTGCCGTAACTATTTTTGTAATAGATGAAGTGTCCATGATTCTCATGTGATGTTCCTAACATCTGCCATAATTAATGAAACTGTTAAATCTGGTTTCGCCCCGTCCACAGGTAAAGCTATAAATGCTAGAATAAGAATGAAAAATTCAATGAAAGCATATTATTATTTATTTTAACGAATGGATTTTTTTTATCACAACTAATAAATATGACTTTTTTGGTTCTTGACTCTTAGGCCGCTAAGAAAATGTGTACGAGTATGTTAGTAGCACCACATACATTTCACAAAAAACTAGCTAAACCTGAAAAATAATAAAAAAATCCTTTTCAGCTTTTGTAGTAATTGCTACGGAACCCAGCACTCGGCATGACCTGACATGCTTTTGCCCGTTATTTCACAGTCACTTAGATACGAGTATTTACGGTTGACACCATTCTCAGCGCCTTTTGCTGGATTATGGTCGCTACTTATGTCACCAGAACTCTTTGGGACTACTAAACATAACTACTAATTTGTATTTTTCAGTACAAATAGATGTTTTATTTAGAAAACAAAAACAAGCATCGGCTAAGTATCTAGTTTTAACTATAAGTGATGTAATGTGGCATCATGGACAGTCGACTACACTAAGATGTTTAAATTTTTGTTCTTTATTTCAATGCAATAAGGTACAAAAGTAGCTACATCTTTATGTAGTCGACTGGACCACGTTTTATTAGTCCTTATTATTGATGAGACTTGGCCCATTTCGCACTTTCACCATTGGCTACAAATTGGTCGCTCTCTGTGCCCTTTCGCTTACCCCAAATAAATTCGTAATCATTGTCATACAAAATTTAGAAGAAATGACGTCCAACGGTTAGATGGTTGCATAAATTTCTTGCATTCCGGGTTCCTGTAACCCTGTGATCAGAAAACCATATAGCTTCGCTTCTTAATAATATTACTGTATCTATGCTGATATTATAAATTTATTCTTTTCTTCGTTTGTATGTAGGGGGTAATTTGTAAAATTACTGTGACGGTTTCCTTTAGCAACTCGGGATATATTACAAAAAATTCACGCGGATGAAGTTGTTGGTAAAAGTTAGCACAGCACAATAATAAAAAACACAAGCGGAAATCAAATTCATTACTTAATTAACCAAAAAAACTTCATTTAATATAAACTTCAGCTATAACAATGTAACGTTAGAAATTGTGCAAAATTTCTCATTGCTTGGACTATTCATAAATAGCACGTTAACGGGAAACCTCACCTACTGAAGACCAAATCGACTTTACCAAAGTTTGTTAATGCCAATATGAAAAAAACACTGATATAAATACGGAACACGGTGCCTATGTGTATTAAGATTAAAAATTCATTGGGTCAGCAATTATGTCATATCAATAAAAATTTACAACAAATTGCCAAACACTATTTACACTGAAAATAATGAAAAAATATTTATAAATAAACTTAAACAATGAATGTTAGAAAAATGCTACTATTCGATAAATGAATACCTAAATGATAGATTATAGTACGAAAGAAAAATGTTATACGTAACATTATAATAATTACTTATTTTTCTGAATATTTAAAAGTTAAATTATAACCCTAATATATGGTTTGGACCATTTATAAATGGCTAGCTAATATTATATTCATGTGCAAAAATTTTGGAATAATTTGCCCTTTCGTCAAATGTTTTTCGTCAAATGCTGTGCCCGACAAAGTCCACAGTGAACACATAGCTTAAGTTACAGGATGTTAATCCTGTAACATACATTGTACAAAAGCAATAAAGTTTTGAGGGTATAACTACTAATTTCCTCTGTTACGAAAATAACTATAGATTGACATAGTACTTACCTTACACTACTAGTCCTCCAATTACGTATGCCGCTGCCATACCCGGCTGGGAACCAAACAAAGACCCTTTTATGACCTTGTTTATCGTCGACCGCAAGACATTTCAAGCAAAATGTTCGTTTAACACTTTCACGACCAAGAGTCGCTTGTTTTTGTACAAAATGGAAACCGGATAAACTCGAGCTCCACGAAGGGAAGGTGTTAAGTAAGCTACATCTAGCTACAACATTAGCGCAAATTGATAAGCAAACAAAATACAAATGGAGTTTGATTCACTTTTTCCCTTGCGTAAAGTGCTAAAATATAACGAAATTTTCAATAACTATAGAATGATTTTGATGATTTAATCCACCTAGAAAATAGCGATAGCTTTAAACAATACAAACGTCATATACTTTAAAAAAAAACTGAAAATTGTAGGTTCGAAGATCAAAATTGCTTGTACATACTTCCTAAATATCCACAAAAGCATAAATGAAGTAAAAAATAAAAAGTGACATACCAGTCTACATTAAACTAAAAATACTTGGAATTTTGCCATAAAGTAAGCCTTTTTTGTAAAACAAAGTACTATTTATATTTGAGGGTATAATAATGCTTTACTTTTCATTTCGACTGTTAGGGAGGTAAAATAAACATGTCTTAGAATAATACATTCAATCAATATATCAAATACGACATTATGAATGTACATACATACATGTAATTTCATCCTGCACAAATTACATGTAATGATATATTGCGAAATAAATAATCCTAAAATTAAGGTTATTTTCCATGATTTTTTGGTTATTTCATTAAACAGCGTGAAAACTAAATTTTGTAATTTTATTTTCAAATGGTCCTGTTACTCTCACTTGTTTTTTCATAAAGATATGAAAGTGAGAAAGCTAAATAAAAACCAGATTGAGAATGTTTTTAGGTAGCAAATTAAGAATTTCTTTATTCAGCCCTTTACTTACGGCTGTTTACCTTCTACCGTGAAACGTTATTTGTTTTTTATTCCAATGAAAATGATCTACAATCTTACTAGCAGAGCTGAATACGGAACATTGTCAACTCAACCTAACATCGTATCCTATGTTAATTTAAACACACAAGTGAAGATTGAAAATTATTATCCCTGGTAACGTCACGATTTCAGGCCGACAAACAAAGTTTTAATGGTACAGACTTCATTGTGTCTTCAGTGATGGAAATGATAAAAAATATGAATTATATAAAATAATGGAAAAAGAGAGGAATAAATAATTCATTACAACTTAAGATTTTTTTTATTACATACTTTATGATACTCAAATTACCGAGAAAAACATGAACATCGTCTTGTAAAGGAACGAAATGACGCCATTCTTATGTACACACCTTATATTTCAAATTACATTCAAGTGACACTTAAAAATATTCAGGGACTTTTTAAAGTAGAGTCAAATTGAATTAACTGTCACACTCTCATTTCGTCAATAGCTGCTTGTGGGAGACTAGAGGTATGGGAGGGGCCCTTCCCACGTCTGAGAGTGGCGTGGGGCCCCCCTCGCGCTACGTCCTCCCGCCCCAAAGGGGAGCCCTGCGAAGCCGAACCGTTTGGTGGCAGGAATTTCTGCTGCCTCAACTCCTGTAAGGGCGGCGAGTTATTAAACTGGTTCAAATTCTTTGGCATCGTACCGTATCCACCCATTTGAGGATAACTCACATTTGGTAATCTAAAACTACTATTTCTGCTGACCAATTTGCTGGGCAGCATCATGTTATCAATGCTAAGAGAAGGACTTGGTGGTGATTTCGGGACATCCAGTGGACCTTTGAAGTTCAGGTTGGCTATGTGGGAATCACTTCCCATTTGATGCTTCTTTCGATTATGTCTTTCAACATCCACGACTAAGCTAGGCGTATGTGTCGGATCCATGTGGTAATGTGAATGCTTGCCTGATATAGTCTCAAAATGTTTCTCATTGAAGCGCTGTTGTTTGCCTCGCGACCTCGATTTGTCCCTCTGATAGTATACCCCAGCGAATATCAGAACATTTAGAATCAATAGCGAGCAACCTATAGCGATGGTAACGCTTAATGCTGTTGAATAGGCAGCGTACCCTGCTGCCTCTAAATTAGCCAAAGTGTTTTCAGTGGTATTCAACGTTTGCACGTCCCTGCCATTCGGTAATAGCGTGACGCATGTCGCTAAAATAGTATCGACGGTAGTTAAAGCAGCATCCGCATACACTGACCCATTAACGCGTTTTAACTGATCGTTGTCGTTGACATTTCTCGCTAAAGGGTCTGGTCTGACGATACCCTCGTATAATTCTTGTTCATTGTGGTTTTTAAAGAGATTATGCCTGGCTGCTATGTCCTCCATCCCGGCTCTATGTAGCTCGGGAACGAGGCGAAGCCACACGGAAAGTTGATGCGCCCTGAAGTGATTTTTCAAACGCGGTTTGATACCTGAACATAAAAAAATGAAATTTAATTGGTATAACGTTTGCTTCACTTAAGACTTTCAATTAACCTTAATCGTATAAATTAGTTGGTGGAAAGCGTAAAACTATTGAAATATGAGTACAATGTGTGTCAAACAGGTAAACGATCCACATTGGCAATACCAAATGTTAGCAGGTAGTTTTCTTTTGTTCACAATAGTTGTTGACCCTTTAGTTAGCAACCGAGTGAATACATTTTGTTCACGGCTTTAGACGCGGGTATGCTTTATGTTTCAGCTAAATGTAATTTTTTCATAAAAGATACTTTTTTTGTGTATGCTCACGAATGAATGTTAAACAACGACGCTCTTGATAATCGATCAAAGACAATGCAGAGTATAAAAAAAACATTGTTCGTAATATTCAAAATACAATTTCAAATTAAACGTTAGATCCAGGAAAAAAAAGTAGGTAGCTAACAAGAACCTCATATTTTTTGCTAAACTTGTAGAAGCCAAAACAGTACTAACCAACCGTACCGGACTTACGAAGTGTTTTTTAATATTTTATTGTTAATAGTTTTTTTACTCCTGGTGTGCAAATAATTCATATTAGATTTCTTCAATTTAACGAATATGGTACGTGGGTACCGCACAGATACTTGCTGGTAGTTAGTGGCAATGTTAACCAACAACAGGCTGCGGGTTTGAGTCTCCCTAGGGGTAGACATTTCTGTGATGAATATAAATATTTGTAGGTATCGAAGTCGTAGATATCATACTGTGGATGTATGTTAAGCCGCTATTTAGATAGCACAGGCTTTGCTTAGAATAAGACTGGGCCAAACATATAAATTAAACCCCGTATTCATAAACGCTTCGTAAACCTGTGTAATGTATTCATCTGTCGCTGTGACGTTTGACCTCGAATGAAAGGAACAAAACATATTATGTTAGTTAAAAGAGGTCGTTATTTTTTTATAAAAAAGGAAATTAATTTAATTTATCTATTATTCTTGTTAGACTGTCGTTTCAATGATTAAAACAAAACATTCCAATGTAAATATGTACCTCTTTAGTAAAATATCCTATTTCATATGGAAAGCCAGGTAATACACGGTGCTCGTACGATATGAACAAAGTTTCAAGGTACCAACCAAGTTAGAAACTGGTCGGCGAGGCCTTTCTTTTCGAAGTTAGTTGAAAAGATGGACTCATCAAGTCTCGCTACAGATCCACTCCCCTCATCGGCCGTATATCACTACGCGTATCACTGACCTATTTCTAAGTACTTTTGGTGCGTGGAGTCGTACTCTTCCCAATTTATGCCCCGAAATTTATTACGCTCCCTCGACGCGGGCAACAAAACCTCCTGCCTGATGTTGTCATTCGGATTCCTATAACAAGATAAACAGACTTGCGTTAAAACGAAAATTATAAAATTCACTAAAAACACATATACGACTTTTTCAGTCAGTCAGTTTAACTAGTATAGAGAAGCAGATTAATTCTGGGCCACTGTAACCTTTTCACTATTTTCGATGTGACGGCTAGGACACATACAGACACAGTTCTGTGGTAGGTCACAATTCAAATTGATTAACTGTACTTGAAAAGACGCTAAAAGCAAGACAAAGAGTTTTCAACGAGTGACATAAAGAAGTACGCAATGCAATTACTTACCCAGTTCTCACAAAGTTGGATACAAACAGCATCATAGATTCTGACAATGCTATCTCCGACTTTGTGTAATTCTGCGGGAAATGGCCGAACCCGTCTACTACCGGCGCTCCGAATATATAGGGTAGTTCTTCCCCGTGAACAACGCCCATTTTCTGCAGTCATGTGAAAACACGTTAAACAACTGGGCCCAATTTCATAAACGGCGACAGGTGACGGTGACAATTCAGTACACATTGCTTGCCGACTATGATGTTAAGTCTGGAGCGTTACATGTTGACACAGTTATGAACGACGAATCGTCACTGTCACCTGTCGCGTTTATAAAATTGGGCCTGGTCTAATGTAAGTCGAATTGGGATGTTGACTAAAAAATAATAATTAGTCCATCTTTTAGAACGCCAGAAAATAGTAGATACGTATTTTTTCTTTTGCTTCTAAAACTTAAAATAACAAAGTTACAGAGCGGCGAAAGTTCGCGCTACGTCATTATTTCGTAAAATTTTTACGAACGAGTGACGTCTCGAACCCCTACTCCTGAATTTGAATGTGCTGTATCTTTGTCAATATTATTCGTATGGACAAATAAAAAAATACGTATCGAGTATTTTTCTATAATCTAACTGACGGACTAATTAGAATCTTGTTGTTTTAACCCAGGAGACATCCCTATTGACGAGCCCCGCATGTAGTACTACGAACGAAGTAAACAAATAGAAACTTTATTGACCTATGTTTAAATACGATTTCGACGAAAGCTAGTAAAAAAAAGTTTGCGACAGAGGCACAGTTGGAGTCAAATAGTAACGATAATAGTTTAGAGTATCCAGAAACGGAACCTACAAAAATTTCAACAATAAGTAGTATGGGAAAAAGTACTTTTTAAATAAAAGCAGTGAAATAAATTACAATATTTTTTTCAATCATGTCTATAGTTAGGCAAACTTGTGTTGTTTAAACAAACCTTTAAAAAATGACTAAGCTACTACTAATTTACCTTTTTTATAGGCGACCATTTCGCGCAATGCAGCAGTCGTGGTCACAGGATGAGTGGCGTAAACATGCTGTTACTACGTCTCGTAATTTAAAGAAAAGTACCCGTTTCGGCTTTGGCAGGGCGGTCGTAGTATAGTGTCGACAGTTAGTTATGTGATGTTACAAGCTTCGCAATATGAGACCATCGTTCTCTATTGGTCCACTTTCTGGCTACACACACTAATGGGGCCAACTACGGCTGTTCTGATCAGCATCCGCATAAGCGATGATCAAACATAAATGTCTTAGTATTATTTGCAGTAAGTAATCTAAAGAGTGAACATTGATTAGAAAATACAATGTTATTCTTGTGACTGACATTTTACAACCGAACAAGTTTTCTCGTTGTTTATTTTTTACCACCAAACTACTTAAGCTACAATTACCTTAAGATACGCGCCAATCATTTTTTCAATGATTTTAAGATTACTCTGTCATTATCTTGAAGCAATAGGACCGACGTCCAATTTAAAAATACCAAAAGTTGAAGACGAGGTTCTTTACAGCTTATTTATACAAGTATTAGTGCATCTAGCACGAATGTTCTCGATACGGGTTACCTCACTACGTAACTTACTGCGTCTTTCTCCTACTGGTCTAGTTAGAGAGAGATGCATTGAGTCACGCAGCGAGGTAACGCGTAGCGAGAACTACGACCGTTGCAACGCAGTAGAAATGTCGAGCCTTTGTAAAAGGTAAATAAATAGTTGTTAAGTCCTATTGCAAATTCTGAGTCCTTTTCTTAACAATAATGAAATATAGCTAAATATAGTACATACAGCTGGATAAAAACCATCCTTGGTTTGATAATCAAAGACATAAAAGTATGTCTTAGTTGGTCTTCGCGGGCCGTCTTCATCGTTTGGAGCTGGTTTCGGTCCCCCACTGAGCAAATCTCCGCTTTGGACTAGAGGTGCCACATACTGAGCGTCTGAAAACGCCGCTACTGTTGCGTCTCTGGTATTTATCAAGTTCTGAAATATAATGATTCTCGCTAAAAAGAATATCGATTTGTCTTTTATAAAGAAAGCAAAAATAAGAAATGTTTAATACAAGAACGGAATGTGCATTCTGTCGTTATAAGTAAACAAACCTCTACCGTTCTCTCCCAGTCTGTGTATTCGTTAACTATGGTATAAAATATTTCACTTAAGTGATATATGTATGAATTTCTCACGTAGGTCCTGAAAAAGATAATGTTTTACAACCAATTGTAATATTGCTTATTCTAATTTCAGTCGTGTCACATTGCTTGCCTCAACATGCGATCTCTTTTATCAGGATCAATTCCATTTTGAACATCATGGGCTGAAAACTTCCACAAAGCTTCACTGGTCACAACTCCGAACATTAAATCGTACTTGTTTTGAAAACGCCTCCGTCCACTGTCGCTTCGTTTAATGTGCATGTTGTAATTTTGATTCATATTATTCAAGGGTCCGAAACTAGGAAAATCGCCAGTCGGGTACATAGTTAAAAAATCTTTGGCAAAGTCGGTTTTAATTACAACTCCGTCAACTGATGGCCCAAATGCTGTCATAAAGTTTGGAGGGGATATGTCTATCGACAGCAACTGTTCTGTACTGGCTTCTCTGAGACAGTCCACTATTATTTCATGATCTTTTACCATGTCTTCAGGTATAGCGCAGTTCACGTGTTTGGCCAATTTTAATGTATAATATACTGGATCATCGACAATAGCCCACGAACTTAGTGCGGAACCAGATAAAAGTAGAGCTCTGTGAAATAAACCTAAAAGATAAAATGAATATAAATATATCACTTGAAACTTACTATTAAACGTGTGGTTTTCAATAAAGAGTATTTGTCTTGTCTTGTCTTATTGTTACATAAAAATAATTTTGTTTGTAAACGTAAACTGGCAATAATAACAATACACTCTTAAGAATATCCTCCTTTGTCTACATTGGTCTGCACACTGCAATGTTTGCAATAATGCCGTGACACTTAAAACATGCTAGTGTTTCATAAGTCCGTACTTACCTGGCATAACCGTTGGTGATATCATAAGAAAATTAATACAGGCGGCCCCCGAGCCGTGTCCCATTAGTGTTATGTTCGTTGGATCACCTCCAAATAGCGCAATGTTCTGTTGAACCCAATGCAATGCAGCTATTTGATCCATCAAACCATAGTTAGCCACCCGTGCTTTCAGGTGAGGCGCTGGATTTGCATTAAGGAACCCTGAAATATATTTACTCATGTGTATCTCTGTTATTGTCTATTAGCGATAAACTTTTAAAAATTATAAGAACTTTACTGCTTCCTTTTTGTTTTCGAATTGCGTATAAATAATCTTATTTATCAAAATATTTTAACATCAATATATCCTTGGACAAGATAAGATTGAATTTATTTAACCTATATATGGATTCGACTTCAGCAATATCTATTTTATAGTAACCCGTAAGTAAAATCAATACAATCCTGCAGATTCGTTACCGCCCAATCGACTGGGCAGAGCCCCAAATAGAGATTCGTAGATATATAGGTTATGTTACGACACTTTTTTTTATGAAAAATAGAGGCAAAGGAACATGCGAGTCACATGATAGGAAAAATCACCGCCGTCCATGGAAACCGACCTCAACTTGGGAACGTGGAATTTCATGATAGATAATATTGAGTTGAGGCAGTTTTTTTATTTTGGGTTTAAGCCTGTTCCAAACATCTTGTCGCGGTCAGGAGTAATCTATAATGTGATTCTCTTACATCGTTGCGTTCAACAATGCACGGGCGGTGAATACTGACGGCCGTGCATAGGATTCGAATAAGGAATAAAGAATAATCGCCTCTTCGTTTGTATACATGGGAGGGTTGTATCTACTATTACACGCGTCATAATTTGTGAATTACTTAAGGCTTTAAAATAATAATCAAAGTTGCATGTAAAATACATATTAGATGTGTAAACCGGGTAAGAACAGTGTCCCTAATGGTCATAGCTACAAACGATAAAAAAACGACTATCTCGAGGTTTTCTAAAGTTTAACTAGTTTTATGTTCAGAGATATTTTACTACCTGCAGTGATTTCATTAGGTGGGTAGTCTTGATAGTCTTTCGTGTAATTTCGTTATCGTTCAAAAATTTACATTTAGAGCTCAATATTTTCTATTCGAAACCTCAAATCCTAAAATTGATAGTAACGACACCTCCCCGAAAGTATTATACTAAATTTTTTAATATTTTTTTAATTAATAGGAAGGAGCACGAGCAAGTAGTGCACCTGATGGTGAGTGATCACCACCGCTCATAGATATTCAACCAGTAACTTATTAAAATTACCCTTTTATTTATATCTAGACGCCGAACTAAAAGCGTTTACCATCCCTTAATTTTCCACCTTTAAGGGTGAAATATTTTCTTCAAATTTAAATGAAACCGACATCGAGTATAATAACCAAATCAATTAAAAAAGGAATCATTGAAATCGGATCACAATTGACGGAGATGGGTATCACGTAACAAAGTTACCCATAAAAATATTCAGTCGAATTAAGAGCCTCTTTATTTTGAATCCCGTTAATAACTTAGCTTTGTAACTTTGATAGTTTTCGAGACGTGTCTGTGACAGAGTTCCACAGAACTTCCACAGATATATCTAAACTATAAGACTTCCTAGTTTGACTACAGAATTCAAGATAACTCGTCGTAAATATATTATATTTGTAATACCAGTAGGTACTACGGGTATACGGCGTTTCACATTATGAAAGAAAAATATTTATCTTAGATTCTTGTTTTTTTGTCTTCTATTACATTGGTTTTTGACTGACGTCACTGAGACTGTAAACAATTAAACGTCAAACCACTGACTACCAAGGCATTGATATCCCTGTGAGCATTATTTATGCTTACGCCCTTAGTGACGTCACGATTGTTATGGACCAAAATAGCATGTTGAGTACCGTTTTCGCACGGCTATCGTCGGCTTTTCATAATAAATTGGACCTTGCTTTAAAAATGCTCAGGTTTTTTTGAAGCAGCGAAGATTATTAATTTGGCCTATGTATGAACATCCCAAATGTGTCAGTATTTGATTTATGAATTTTGAAAGGTTTTTTATACAGGGTGACTGGTTTTTGAATACCTACATTACTACTATACCTTCTTAAATAATCTATGTGATTATTTTAGAAGGTATTAATAGTAACCAATGCTCTAGTAATAATAATAATAGGGCATCATTGTAAGAAACCTACACATACATGTAAATGAATGTGTTACCATGTTCTTATCGGTCTGGTTTCCCTGTCACAGGGTTTATGGAGGTAAAATGACAGTCGCTCTTATGCAAAAATTTGACCTGCTAAATCTTGGGAAAGAAGAAACGGTAAAAACCGCTAGGGGGATGATGTTTATAAAGAAGGGTAAACAAAAAATTCGCATATTTCGCTGTAGAACAAAATGAAAAGTATTACCCGTCCGCTACAAGTTAGCCGTTACCGCCCGTCGCTCCTCGTACGGTCAGCCTCAGAAGTAGCTAAACATATTAGTAGTACCTTGTCGCTGACAGGAATGAGACAAATTCAAGCAACTCTCATTTCATACGTTACTAAGATATAGTTCTTAAGTGTTTAGCTATTTCTGAGGCTGACTGTACCGCACCTTAAGACGAAACACCAAGGTCTAGAGAATTGAAAAATAGGTATTTGTAAAATCTATTGCTGCCTCAATCTATCAAGCCTCCCCCCACAGAGCTCAATAGAGACAGACGCAGCTTGGACTGAAAATACCTATTTAAAGTACACAAAATCAAGGATTCGTAGACCCCTGATTCCTTCTCCAAAACTTAACCGATTTAACTACTTTTTTCATTAAAAATTAAAGAAAAGCTTTGGCAGTGTTCCTATCTTTTTCTTTTTTTATACAATCTAGTAAAATTTGTTTTCTGAATGTATGAACGCAGCCGAAAATCTGGCCAATTTTTTAGGTTTTTGAATGTTCATATCTCTTTTGATAATTAATTTATGAAAAAAAGGAAAACAGAGGGACATGCATAATAGTGGCCATTTATGGAAAAAAAATTGCTCTACTGGCATTATCCAGAGAGGAAACAGGGGACAACGTTTGTATGGAAAAACGGCCCTTGTGTTTCTTCTTAAGCTACGCTCGCCTTATCTGATAGTACTGGTAACGCAACTAGAGTTGCGGTGAATGCTTACACACGCGACTACACAGCGCTGTGCAAACAAAATAAAATTTTGAAAATTCTAACGAAACTCTCCAGTACACATGACATGGAGTAGTGTGAATAACCTCAACTGACGTTGCGTTACCTTTGCTGACCGCTTACAGCTGTACGGGCGTAGCTTAAGGTACGGTACGAGGAGCGCGGCGGGAGGTAACTACAAACTTGTAGCAGACGGTTAATATAATGGTTATTTTAAACATATTTATAAAGGAAGGCATTAAAAACAACTGTTACTTACCTAATATGCCGAGTCTAAAGTTAAGCGTGACCACTATCAAATCTGTGTAACTAGACAGTACTGCACCGTCATATGGATTTCCAGAGCTCCACGAAAAACTTTCCCCGTGAATGTATACTAATACGGGAATTGCCATTTTAACTTCATCCACTGAAACAAAAATTACATTATTGTAATCGAAATTATTTATTTCTAAATTTTTTAGATTTTTCTTTTTGTATTTTTTTTACATTCAAATTAAATTTAAAATGCTTTACAAGGAATGACACCACACAGAAAACAAAAATTAGGGTAAGCAATGGCAGGATCCTGCCATTACCCTAATTTTTCTTTGTGTTGTCATTCATTATATAGCATTTTAAAGTTAATTTGAATACAAAAATTACAGATACACAAATAAGCTATATGAGATATATAGTAAATGTGGATCAGTATCGTTAATAGAACAAAATCTAGGTTGATTTTTCACAGTGTGAAACTTTTACTTTTTCATGCATTGTTTCCATCTAAATAATAATAATAGTAAAATAAAAGTGAAAAAAAAAATACCGTGAAGAGTTCTTGTCAATGGTATTATTACATTGTAAGCAAAACTAAATTTGACTTGTAATGAGTACCTATTACCAAACTTCAAGTAGACTATTCGAAGTGGGCTTAAAATCATTTACAAAATTTCATGTGTGACTAATTATTGCAAATTAACAAACATTCAGGCTAATGCACGAAGTTAGATAAAAAATTACTTATACCAAAAACTCGACTGCGTTAAAAATAAACTGAAAAGAAAATCCCTATACATCTTTCTTTAGATATTTAAAAAAACGTGAATAAATAACCTTGCTACTCCGCGATTTGTTCCATTTTGTTGATATGGACCTCCGCAAAGTAACGCCTGAATCTATTAATTATTTAGATATTTAGTTCGAGCAATACAAATATGCACCACGCAATATGTTTTTCTTTGATATCCGCTTAAGTAAAAAACGTATAAGTGCGTGCCTTAATCCTATTAACAATCCAAAAACATAAAACTTTGAAAAACGTATACCAACTGAAAATATAGCACTGCAATAAATGAAATAATGTACAACATCGTTATAATGTCCGCTTAGCTGCTAGTACAGCCGAGGAATGTAAAGGAAATTTCTTTTACACTGTATTCTAAGGTGATAAGGCGCAAATTTGACAAATCTTTACATTCCTAAGCCGTACATCTTCTAACCGCTTTCGGGCACGGCGACTACTTCAACTCGTCTCGACGAAAGAGCTCACGAACGCCAACCATAGATGGTGGTTCTCCTTCCATTTACTAAAAGTGACGTAAAATTCACCCTTTCACGTCATTTTTAGTAACTCAAGATAACTATTATCTATGCAACTGGGTTAAACATAAATTAAAGTTCGCATAAATGTATTTCCTTTAGACGAAAGTTAACGGTCTATGATAGATAAAATATAACTTTTTGGTTAAACTCACATTAAAAAAATTAAGCACAGTAATCGTTAACTTTTGGTCACAGGAGAGACAACGTTTGTACATAACTTATTTTACTTACTTTGCAAGGGTGCAAATATGTTTAAATACAGACAATCTTCACTTTGGTTTTTTAGATAAGGCATCAGTCTTTTTAAGTACTCTAGTCTGCCCTTAGGCATAGTCTCTAATATGGTCCTTTCATCGTTGAGATCTGGAAGCTTTTGAGGGCACGCTGGCCCTGGCCTGTCAGAGACTCTCACCCCATCCCACGGAGACGGTGCTCTTGTAGGGCTGAACCTACAAAAAATAACATGATTAAAGTAATAATTGAGTCGGTCGTCGTCCGGAAAAAGTTACTAAAGAAAAACTTGATACCTATTTATATAGTATTTTACCTATTTGATCCAACTGGGGGTGTGGCGTAAGGAACGCCTAAAAATACTTCAAGTGGTCTTAAGTACTTATGTTCATCCATAGCCAAAATGATGCCCTGTAGTTTGCCATACTTAGTCTGAACTATCCTACTACTAATTTTAAATTTAACATTAGAATTTGGTAATGGATTAGCAGGATTCAGATAGTACTTTTTATAGTCTTCGTAGTTGCTATAAGCACTGGGTTCGTTATTGTAAAACTTTTTTTTTATGTGCACGTATTTATCACTATCATAATATGGGTTGTGTTCGAAATTGACTTTAGTATAATGAATATCATCTTTGGTATGTTCAGTTTCATGATCCCCGTCGCCTTCATTTGGTGAATCATTTTGATGTGAACCACCACTGAAGTTAAATTCCTTGCTCACACTGCTCTTGTCGTTTGAGTGACGATTCATAAAAGTGGTGTTGGAATTTACGGAATTTAAGGAAAGACAGAAAACAATTGCGAAACAATAAAAGTTCCAGTGTATAGATTTCTGAGTTAAATGACAATGATCACTATTTTTATACATCTTTGTTTTGTAGGTATTTTGACATAAGCTCATGTCACTCTGGATCTTATTCGATGACTTGCCATAAATACTATTATTACAAAAAGTTTGTCAAGTAACAATTTTTTCCTCATTTTTTCTCTCAGCAGGATCTGTCTTCATCGTGTGATTCGCGGCTCTGCATCTGAAGCAAAATTATTTAATATACTGACAAACGCATTAAAACATTTACGGGTCTTCGCTAAGTCACGCGGGCACACGTAGTGGGTGCACGCGTATAGAAAAAATAGTATGAAGGCGTCTGCTAACTCGCGTGGGTGCGGGCTCATACTATTTATTCGATAGGCGTGCACCCGTTCCGTGCACCCGCGCGAAGTGGCGGACTCTCTACTTTAAAATAAATTAAACACAGATCTATTTATTTTCTTACATTCAATTAAAGTTTTTAAAGCTATTTGAGTGACGAAAATATTGTCTAACAATTGATCTCACGGATTGTCATTTGATACCAACCCCTATCGTACTTCACTAATATACTGTGAAAAAAAAATGATCAGTACGAATTATTTATTTAACAAATAATTCACGTAATTTTCACTTAAAATAGGCGCTGCTACGTTTCTGTCTCGTAAATTGCTTCGTTTGCTCAGCAAATGGACGATAGACGTCTTTGTATTCTTTTTCTCGTTGCTACGGTCATTTAGATTCGGGATGAACTGTCCCAGGAAGGGTCAGATGAAATAACCTCGACCTAAAAGGGGTCGGATTGACCTACTATTTCATCAGTTACCTACATAATTAGAAGTTTATATACTTTCAGTAATAACGTCTTGTCAGGAAGTAATTGAGAAGGTTGTTTAATCATCAATACAAGATTAAGTAAATATTTAAAGTGTCTGTAAAAAATTCTTTCGTAAACTCCATTTTATGATTGCCTTCCAAAAATCAAGTCTTTTTATATTTCGCGAGA
The DNA here is from genome assembly GCA_963691745.1 of Ditula angustiorana. Classification (NCBI taxonomy): domain Eukaryota; kingdom Metazoa; phylum Arthropoda; class Insecta; order Lepidoptera; family Tortricidae; genus Ditula; species Ditula angustiorana. The sequence goes on from OY829472.1 coordinate 18,263,475, forward strand.
ATCGCAAAAAAACAACTATTATTGCAATTAAGGCAAATGTTTGGATTACCTTTGTGAGATCCAATATATTATTATACTACTTTAATAAGCAGATCTTGGAATGAAAAATTGTCCTCTGAACAACGAAGTAACATGATTTATAGGAGATACTATATATGGAGCGTTAGTATAGACCGAACTCAAGTTCCAGTTTGACACTGATCCAATATGAAACTGGAACTTAAGTTTGGTCTATTACTACCACCCTTAGATTGAAAGTGTTGGAAAGCAATTAAGGAAATAATAAGCATCAATATTCGAACGAATGATTGAGTAGTGTTTAAGGGATTTTGTGCAAAAAATATCTTAGAGAAGGCGGTTTTTGATATAACCTATAATGTTGATGATTGAATGACGCATGAGACCTTCTAGGAGCTTTTCTAAAAAAGTAAAATAATTCTCTAAGAAAGAGAAGAGTGAGAAACTCCGAGAAGATAAGTCGTTTACTACAAGGTTTTTCTTTTACCAGCTAGTAGTAATTAATAAACAATGTTATCTGGTACATGATAACGTGTAGGTTTACTGGTAAACTATTTTAAGCCTAGTATGTCCCATGCAAAGGTTTTCTCCAACGCCTCCACTGTTGTTATAAAGAACATGATTTGTTTAGAACACACGGCATTCCTAGATACAAACAGGTAAGAAAATGATATTTTCATTGAGCTTGGAGTATAAAGAATTAAACGGCCGCGGGGTAATAACAAAATTGTATTTACAACTCGTTAAAACTTTCAGCTTTTTGAGATTGTTTCGAATTTCCCTGAATCAACTTTTAAAACGAGCTTTGGAGGTTGAAATTGCACTTTACAAAGCCATGACTTTATAGTTTAACGTTTCAAATTAGACTCTAATAATAATATTGTAGCTGCGTTGTTGTTCATTATAGGTAAGTGCTTAAAAAATGACAACTATTGTACAGTCTATGATGATTAAGAGAAAATATGAATAGTCTTTTCCCATAAATGTTTCGTGAACGTTCTCCTCTATCTCCTCCTGGAATGATGGCTTTCGATGAACTTCTTTAAATTATAGGTATATTTTAACCATGCACCCATGTTGATTTTCGGGATTTCCAAAAATTAATAAAAAAATCATAAAATTAATTACCTAGGTGCCTCTTTTATAACAATTTTATACCTACAGATATGCCCGCGATTAAAATATGTAGAATGTTAAAACCATACGTCTAGAACTAAAATACAGGAAAGATGAATCGAAAGCGTTTCTATAGCAAAAATACTGCTCTGATATTCTATTAGCGCATCAGCGTCGGACTCGCCGTCGAGGCACCGCCCTGTCTCGCTCACTCGAGCTAGCGCGCTAGAGCAACAACGGGCCCTGTTCCAGCGTCGAGCTCGTCGCTATTACGCTTAGAGAATCACTCCCCTGTCCACGTGTCTCAGGAAATTGACAGTTACGCGACTTTTACTCCAATGTTCACCGTTCAAGTTAAAATGCGGAAATGATTTCTAAAACACGTGCTTGAATCACCCATGCATAACATAATGATAATAATTTAGATACTTGGGTTAAAAGGAAAGGTTTTCTTAGGGTTCCGTAGACGCGTAGCAATAAAGAGTCCGTATAGTTTCGCCATGTCGTGTGTCTTATTTGCCCGTATTAAACCTATTTGGTTTTACATTCTAATGGATCACTCTGTATGACTGGCTGATATAGATTAACTATCGTTCCTATGAAACTTTTACTACTAACTTTGTCATTTAAAAATATATGTACAACACAAGGGTTACTTCTGCCAACATTATTAGAAGCCCGCTGGTCTGTAGGTATACAAGGATATTACTTGTGCTATTTAATTACTGATACTTAGTAGGAAGCTGAAATATCGCATGATGGTATATATCTGTAACGATAACAAAGTATTAAAATATTTTATGTGGAAAAATAAATTTAAGGGTACCTCCCCTACATGTAAAGTAGAGGATACGAGTATAATTTTTACTTCCTCCCTCTGTCGTAAGTTATCGTTAAATAAATTTTGCAAAAATATTGTTGGTTGTTTTTAACTTTTTTTAACCATAACGAATGAACCGCTGACAAAATATGTATTATTATTTGAAATATCATTATTAGAAAAGCCATCTAACGGTTCCGCAATATGCCGATTTTAAAGCTAATAACAATGAGTTCGAGTTTATTTTAGGAACCGCAAGTATAAGTTTGTTAAGAATTCCGAATGTCTAGCAGCAATTTTCCTTGAATGTATTTATAAACTTCCACTAAGTTGAGTTTTTTCAGAATTTTCCACCCCACAGTTAAAAAGTTAGATGAAGGGAAAAGGGGGCACACTTTACGACTTTAGAAGCACATGTCTCAAGAACTACTACTGGCTTAAATGAAAACAATATTTAGTCAAAAACATAAAATTGTAAAATAATATGCCAAGACTCGCGTCGCAACTTCTACCAACAGCTTAAAAAAAAATACCGATCTCACATAGATTGTATTAATTTATTTATTTACCAGTAAATGTTACTAAAAATCATTTTGAGACATATGTTTAGATTGATCTCGTTGAAGTCCTGGAAAAACTGACGGTACTCCTCAAACATTTTAGGATCACACGCAATTAACGCCACCTATGAAATATTTTATCTACACCTGGATACCTAGCACGACACACCGCGATTCGCTTTGTCACCAAGTGCGTCTTTATCTAGGTAGTCCAGTAAGAGGGAGACGCACTCAACAACAAGCAAAGAAATTAGCACGCGTGCTACCCATTCTGAAGTATCACTTGTGTGTGACTGTATGCGGGATCCATGAGAAAATACTGAAACTCCACCAACAAAGTCAGTTATAAATTAAACTAAGCTATAAATGTTTATTTTAAAATAAAAAAAGAACAGTTTTAAATAGCTAAACCGCTGAACAACTGCTAAACAAAAAAGTAAAAGGGAAACGAGGAAAACTGGAAAATGGAAAATTTATTCATCGTTAGCCCTCGAGGCATCGCAGTGTCGCGGAATAGAATAGCAGGGCAGGCTATTGGGTAGCAAGCCACTGCAGTCTACTTAAAAGATACTAGAAGTGCCGTAAGAACTTTAGTAATAATTTATATTATACTTATAAAAAGATATTAAAAAATGTTGTGTTATGCCTTTTTCATAAATGCTCATCAAACCTAGTTTAGTTAACGTACATAATAATTAGTTCATTAATTATTGATAAATTCTGGCGTTATTTTCAGAGGTTCATATGAACGAATTGAAACAAATTATATACGTTGCTACTCAGCGAGATTCATCTTTATTTGTCAATGTGACGTTTAGTTTTCATTTTAAGATAGATCAAAGTACTTACTTAATTTAAAATTAAAGTCAGGTCGTTAGGTTAGTCAAAGAGACTGAAAGAAATATCGTGGCGTCTAGACGGATATTCTTGGCTCTGTTGAAGTAGTACTGAACCATGATTATGTTCAGTAACGTAATTAAAACACCGTTTGAAATGTACTGGATTATTTTATAATATGTTTAATTTCAATGTTTTCTTCCATCACGTATTAACGGAGAGTCAGAATAATCGTTAAACGGGTCAGTGGCAGTTACCAAATGGTACTAAAAGTAAAATAACATAATATTATATGCTTATCAATAACGTCAAATGATTAGATAGTAATCAGATGTGACTTATGTGTAGCTTGACAGAACTTCTACAGACAAAAAAACTTTGATATGACGCGGTGTTCTAAATAATCTGCCAATGCTTCCAACCGTTACGAAACTCCAGGTTTAAACTGTGATCCATAATGTTTGAGGATTTAAGGTTTCCGCCCTGTGGACTGAACCGGTAACCGTCCCGGCAGCACAGACACAAAATTAGCCGCCTGCACTCATGAGCTCACACGGGTTTGTACGCTGTTTTATCCTTACATGTCTGTATATTATAAAGAATATTTGTGCATGATAAGCGAGTTTTAGTCTAAGTTAAGTTTTAAATTAAGCTCAGTTTACAAACAAACAAGAATTGAAGTTAATTTACACAGGAGCGACAGAAAAAACTATGAATAGTAAAGCATTATAAAAATAAGTTTTGGTTAATAATTTTATTTTAGTACAAGTTTTTTTGTGCTGACGGAACTTCTTTGTAAGTTACTTCTCAAGGCAAATTAAACCAGGTTGGTATGCATTGCTCTCAACAATCATAATCAATAACATCGGCTCTTTATTATTCGGCCTTAGCTTAAAAACACTAAAATATTGAATAAAAATGTTACTAGATTTCAGTGCTGAATTGATAATGAATTTAAATCCAGTACTCAATTAGATTCAAATAGAAGTTCTGCCGGAAGCAATGAGGCTATGGACGCCTCATTACTTCAGATCGGATGAACTGCATTCAACGCGTTTATATTGTTGATAACTGAATTAATCGAATCTGTTTTTATCTAGCTTAGTTGGTGAAAAACAGAGTAGCAGATTTTGAGGCAATACATTTGTGTGCGCTGCACACCGCCGCTGCCGCGACAACGTCGTTGCTCCAGTTTTTTTAATCCCGCGTAACAAAATTCCAGCGTTGTGTAATGTTATTTTATTGAGAATAAAGTCCTTCCAGATATGCTAACTCGTTGTGTGAGGATAGACCATTTGATCGTGGGTAAGACAAACATTTGTATGCTAACTGAGCAGTTACAGACAACGTACTACTTGTTTCGTAGTGGCATTCGAAAAAAAATACAATAGTTGAGCATTTTTCTGTTTAGCTTCGAGGGATGGATAACGACGTGAAAAGGTTCGAGTTGCGTCCATAGAATTGATTACATTGCAGTTAGGATTATCTGAAAACAATTTATTCATTTTAGAGCAACCTTGAATGACTTTGGATGCACGAATTCAGAAACAATCAGATAAAATTAATTTTTTTATTATTATTTAAGTTTTTAAAATTTTGTTATATTGACTGTTGTTTTTGTGTCTTTATCCGTATTCCTGAAAAAGATCGCGTCAAAGCGATAAGATTACCCAATACCTTAAAAAGGATTATACATTTTAATTATTATTATTTGTTTTTAATGTATTGTTCCCTAATGCCTTAGCATCGGAAAGCAATTTAATCAGTTGCTTTGATCAAATCATCGCATCAATCCACCTCTGACGGAACTTTAAGAAAAAACTAGTTAATTTGAATGATTGGACTAAATTGGGGGCTATCGTATTTATGTTGGAGCAAGCTTGCAATTTCCCACACTTTTCTGTATACCGATTTTCGCAAGACGCAAAAATATTTATGTATATATTATTTGTATGTTTTTATTTCTTTAATTCTTATAGTTTGTGCTATGTACTTATACTATAGATAAATAAAACTGCTTTGTATTTTTGTTTTGAAGATTAAAAGAACTACTGAGTTTCTTGCGGCGCTTTTTCTCAGCAAAATCTTCCATTTTCCGAAGCGCTGGTAGAATCAAACTTGCAAAATGAGCCTGTGCGGTTTTTCAAAATTAAAAAAATATTTTATTAATTAAACAAGACAGAATAAGTATCGGTAGATGTATAAGCGTTCTTTCTATTAGATTTAGAGCAGCTTGTAGAATATCGGCGCGTATGCCGTTTCTCTGTTAGGCTGCCTTTGTATTTGCTGCCTTAAAACGCACGTCATCAAGGTTCACACATTTATGACCTGCACGAAAATTATTCTCGTGGTTTTTTCGGAAAGAAATTGTCCATTTCAGAACCAAAGAATACAAATACTTTTTCTGACTGCTTTTAGCTTTCTAAAGAAAAGTAGCGGCGCAAAGGCCATACCAATAAACACATGTTTATAAAGTACGAAATAAAGTGGTACCTAGTAGACACCTAAGGACAATAACAGGGCTTGTAAGGGATTGTCCTAAGATATCAAAAAGCCTTTATTTTAGGACAGACTATTTACTCATGTGGTGCCGACTTTTAGAGTATCGATGTAGAGAAACAATCATTTTAAAAACAACAGTCACCATGAGTTTTACGCCCATTCCGTTATTGTTTAGCGAAAGCGATGACAGACTAAAAAATGAGGAATACGCTGACAAACTACCATCACAAAAAAAAGACTCGTAAAACAGGGGTACGCATATATGCTTAGCGTTCAGAACATCATTTAAAGACATACTATTATATAATAGGACCAAGATTTTTGTGAATATAATGTTTCAAACGAGTAGGAACTTGTGCTGATAGCTCCATGTCCATAGACCAAGAATTGGCTTAAAAAACTTTGTCTTCGATGATACATTTAAAATTGTCCCTGAACCATTCAATTAGCCATTATATATCACGGAGATAAAGAGTCCAATACCGAATGCACCAAAGTGGTTTAATTTTTATACGCGTTACTGCTCCACAAAAAGCAAAAAACTTACAGTGGTTTAATCGACGCCGTTAAAGGATTCGTACCATTATTCTAGCCGAAAAATGCAAAACTAGACTTCGAAACTGCAGCAATAAATGCTTTAAAAACGACATATTTTGGCTGTTAAATTAGCGAATGCTTCTTTCATTGTTTACAAGCAAAAACTATCGTTATTTTTTTCCAATATTATGTGATATATCGACATATTGTATCGATGTTTGACTATATATCAAAATAAAATATCGACATTTTCGATAAATTGAATATATATATCCATTTGGTATGTTAAAACTACAAATACACATTTACAGGGATATTTACATCTACACTAATATAATAAAGAGGTAAACTTTGTTAGTTTGTTTGTATATAGGGGGAAATCTCTGGAACGCCTGAACCGATTTCAAAAACTCTTTCACACATAGAAGGCTACACTATCCCTGACGGACATAGGCTACTAATTTCACGCGAACGAAGTCGCGCAAGTCCGCTAGTTCGTCATATAATAAATAACCTCTTAGCTACGCACTTACTAACATATAACGAAGTGCGTTGCCTTTGCTCATATAACTAAATTAAAAATTAATCATTCATTGAATCAGTAAAAAAAACTTCCTTTCTACGCCCTGGAACCAAACAAAAACCCGCACTTTTTTGATTTCGCCAAACGCGTAGCAAGGTAATGTGGTGCAATTTTTTTTTAAAATATACTTAACTTACATTCACCTCAACTGAACTTTTAACGTGACAAATGATTAGTTCTTATTTGACGCGTTGTGCTCTTATTAGAGTTAAATTCCAGGATATATCATAATATTTATATGAATTTACGTTTTTTGTCACTGCTCTAAATTACAATAATCAAATAGAATACCTAAACAAAAATATAAAACAAGTTACATTTGTGATGAAACACAGTAATCACAGACAAAGCTACAGAACAAAAAAGAAACAGGGAAAAAGTAAACGAAACTACGAATTATATAATTAAGGTTCACTTGCCCATCAGAAGTAAATCCTTTTGGGTCGGACGAGAGATCGCCGGAACAATTTGCGAGATGGTCCCTGGGGCGTCGTTTTGTACTTTTATAGGCACGATTTAAGTGCGAATAGAACGGGGCAACAGATGTTTTAAGTTAGGTTCCTTCGTCTATCTAATCCCGCACGATGGCTTCTCATCTTTAAATTGTTTTCGATCATCCGTGGGGATTCCAAGACAGATAACTTTGGGTTATATTTTCTATTTAACACTGTCAATATGAAGGGAATATTCAAGTCAGCAAATAACTTACATTTTTACTTTGGTTTTTAAATTATGACTCCATCAAAAGAAAATATATGAAAAACGTTTTATAATAAAGTGCCAAATTGCTTAGCTTCTTTGTCTTTGTCGTAAACACACTGACTGGCAAGGTTTGTAGGTAACAAATTAATAACAATCATTTAAATTAAAACCGTTAAGGCTTATTTTGTATTGTGTTCTCTTATTTTTATTGTTTAGTTTACCACTGTATATTAAAGATTGAAATATAAATTAATCTCGTTTGCTAATGTTGGCTGCCTGTTCTAATTGTATGATTTCTTGATTCTTGTACCCATCTGTTTTTTACCTGATTTTATGTTATCTGTGTTTTCTAAAAATAAATTCTCTTCCGTTTCTCTGCCTGCTGCAACTGATATGTGTTTTTTATTTAAATATCGTCTTAGTCAAACCAATAGCGAACCAGCTTAAAATATTGGTCCTATAAACCGGAAAACAAGTTTTTACAAGATATTTACTGTTTGCACATTGTCCTTGTTGCTTTGCGAGGGCGGATTGATGAAGATTTTTTTCGCGTGGCCGGCCGGCGCGTGAGTACGATTGTTTATACAACGTGGTTTCAAGATGGGTGAGGATGATCTCACAAAGCCCGCGCCCGTTGATAAGGGGCTCGAATCGCTACTCAACAAAAGGCGATACCTAAAAGGACGCGTCACGCACATATCCAATTTGGTTACCAATGCGGCTGACGACGAGCTTCAGTTTCACAACGATCGCTTGCGTGAAATATTGGCGAAAATTGAAGAAGTTAACATGAACATCGAGTGCATGAATCCCGGTGAACAAGACGCGGGATTGCAGCTGGAGACTAGGTGCACTGAGCTTATGATCGCGATACAGCGGCGGCGCGACGCCGCGACCGCCGCGAGCGCTAGGATGCTCGCGCAGGCGCAGGGTGCGCAGCATGGCATGGCAGGGACATCTAGGCCTTCTTCAGGCGCTGCACTTCTTCCTAAAATTTCGCTGCCGACCTTCAGCGGAAGTTACGACGAGTGGCTTAATTTCAAAGACTTATTTAATAGTCTGGTTCATAGCAATAACGAATTGGGTGATGTTAACAAATTTTATTATTTAAAGTCCTGTTTAAAGGGGGAAGCTGCCTCATTGGTTTCTACTATAGACCATTCTGCTGCTAACTATAACAAAGCTTGGGACGCGTTGATAGCACGATATGATAACAAAGTTTTGATCGCTAACCACCACATTCAAACTCTCTTGAATTTGAGCAAAGTTAACCGCACTTATGCTTTAAAACATTTGTTGAATGATTTTCAACAGCACTTCAACTCATTGTTATCCTTACAGGTACCCAAACTTGCTGACATGCTGCTCATTCATGTTTTAAGCTCTAAACTTGATTACAGTTCACTGAGAGATTTCGAGTTGGGTCGTAAGTCAAAGGAATTCCCCAGTATTGAAGAATTTGTGCAGCACATCCAGCATAGATGCCAGGCGTTGGAAATGATCTCCTCTGAGTCTACGAAGCCAGCCACTCTTCGGTCAGTGTCAAACATCATCACAAATAAGGAATCTGGTAAAAATACCAGTAAAGGTAAGCTGTGTGGGTTTTGTCAAGGCCAGCATTACACCAATAGGTGTTATAAATTTTTGAAACTTACCGTTGAAGACAGGAAAAAGTTTGTAGCTAAAATAAATTTATGCTCTCTTTGTTTATCTCCTGGTCATTCTGTGTCTAATTGCAAACAGACCTTTTCATGCAAGTTATGCCAGCAAAAACACCACACCTTGCTTCACCTAGAGTCTGTACCAGTCTCCCCTAACAATTTAATTGTTTCCAGAGAGAAACCACAACCTGAGCAATTGGCAGACCAGGTGGTTGTGCCGAAGCCAGTTGAAGATAGTCCGCTATTGGCAGACTCAGCAGTTGTGCCGCAGCCGACTTTAAATTTGCATTCAGCAGTGGAGGAAAAATGCGAGATATCTCTCCTTCCCACGGCCTTGTGTTATGTCGTCGATGACTCTGGTGAGATCCATTTTTGTCGAATTTTGTTGGACAGTGGTAGTCAAAAGAACTACATAACTGAGGAATTTGTGTCCAAATTAAAGTGTAAAAGGACCCCAGTTAATTTTACTGTCTCAGGAGTAGGCGGCAATGCCACTCCAGTTAATTCAAAAATTAATTTGAATATATCCACTCGGGATTTTAAGCACAAATTTGTGAGTGATTTTTGTATACTCAAAACTATAACTGAGTCGTTACCCTGCACTGATTTTCCGAAAAAACTGATCAAGTGGCCTGCTTCCATCAATTTAGCTGACCCAGATTTTAATGTGTCTCGGAAAGTAGATGCCATCTTGGGTATAAATGATTTTCGATTGTGTTTGAGGGACGGCCAGCTAAATTTGGGTCCAAATGTTCCTGGGCTCCTAAACACAGCCTTCGGCTGGATTTTCTGTGGAAATTTAGTCCTAGCAAGGAATCAGCTTGTCGCAAAGAATTCTGTGTGTCAATTTTTACAGGATGATTTGACAAAGTTCTGGACCATGGAGGAGCTGCCCTCGCAGCACTTGATGTCGAGCGCGGACGCGGCTTGCGAGCAGCTGTATGTGCAGTCGGTGTCCCGCGACAGTACCGGTAGATACGAGGTCGACCTGCCGGTGAAAGAAGAATTGCTGCCAAAGTTAGTCGCTGCAGCGCATTTTGTGGCGCGATCCGGGAGGCGATCTTCGGTGTCTGCAGCTGAGCACCGTGACGTACGGCACGGCTCCCGCCAGCTACCTCGCGACTCGAACGCTGCTTAAGTTGGTTGAAGACGAGGGTATGAAGTTTCCTTTGGCTTCTAAAGTTGTATTGGAAAACACTTATTGTGATGACATTTTGGCGGGTTCTGACAGTGTTGACAAAACTGTCCAGACCATGTCAGAGTTACAAAGTCTATTGGGCAAAGGCCAGTTTGAGCTTCATAAATGGTACTCCAACAGCCCAATAGTTTTGCGTCATATTCCTGAGGAAAAGCAAACAAAATGTACATTTAAATTTAATGCTGATCAGGATACAGCTGTCAAAACGTTAGGTTTGAAATGGGATCCTCTGAGTGACCGATTGTCAGTGTCTTGTCCTGATGGGCTTTCCAATACAAAAAGTACTAAAAGGCAGGTACTTACCGATATAGCAAAGATCTTCGACCCTCAAGGGTTTGTAGCCCCTGTCACGGTTTTTGCAAAAATATTAATGCAATCCATATGGAAAGCAAATGTTGGTTGGGATGATCAGGTCCCCGATCATATTTTAAAAACATGGCGAGCATTCTCCAGCAGTTTGCCACTCTTGAATTCTGTTTCAGTCCCCAGGCTGATGGTGCATCCTGAACGCTGCAAGTTGGAGCTCCATGGCTATTCAGATGGCTCCACCAAGGCTTTCGGTTGTGTGGTCTATGCGCGATGTCTTCTCCCTAATAACCAATATACAGTCCACTTCATTTGCGCGAAGTCGCGCGTGGCCCCCATTAAAACCGTCACGCTTGCAAGGCTGGAACTATGTGCAGCTCATATGTTGGCTCAGCTGATTAACAACATTGCCAAGGTTTTAAATGTTGACTTGATGGACGTCCATTGTTGGTCTGACGCCATGATAACTTTGTCCTGGATTAAGGCGGACCCGTCCCGCTGGCAGGTATTTGTCGCCAACAGGGTTGTTCAAATACAGGATCTGACACTGAAAGACAATTGGCGGTATGTCAGGACTGATGAAAATCCTGCAGATGCTGTGTCTAGAGGTCAAATGCCTGAAGATTTTGTTAAAAACAGTTCATGGTTTCAGGGTACCAGCTGGCTGGTACGTGACGGAGAGCAGTGGCCGCCGCAGCCCCAGTTGTGTTCTGCGGTGACTGAAGAGGCGAAGGCTGCTGTTGGTTCCAAACATGTCGCGCTGTCCTCGCAGGACGCGACAGAGCCGTACACGTCTATCTTGTTTCAAAGGTTTTCAAAATGGTGGCATCTCCTTCGTACATTTGCGTATGTATATCGCTTTTTGCATAATGTTAGACATCCTAACAACAAGTTGACTGGTCCAGTGTCTGTCAAAGAAATGAACGAGGCCACTAATAAAATCGTTTTACTTGTTCAGAAGGAACAATTTAGTAAAGAGTTTCAGATTTTGACTGCTGTGGTAGATACAGATCACTGTAAATTCACTGTCAACCAGATAAAATATCTCAATCTTTTTATTGATGAAAATGAGTGTTTACGTGTGGGGGGTAGATTAAAGCACTCTAGTCGTCCTCGAGATCACAAGCATCCTCTGTTGCTGCCTGCAAAGCATCATGTGACAGACCTTATTATTTTGCAGGAACATGAGCGCCTACTGCATGCTGGAATTCAGGCGACATTGTCCAGCTTACGAACGCGGTTCTGGCCGCTGCACGCGCGCAACAGAGTGAGAAAACTTATTCACGACTGTGTAAAATGTTTCAGATTTCAAGGACAACCGCTGTCTCAAATTATGGCCGACTTACCAAAGTACAGAGTGACACCGGCCCGGCCGTTCCTGCTGAGCGGTGTAGATTTTGCTGGTCCTCTCCAGGTAAAGGAATGGCGCAGTAGGAAGCCACAAATCCACAAGGGGTATGTTTGTCTATTTATTTGTATGTCGACCAAAGCTATTGATCTGCAGCTTGTCACTGACATGACTTGTAAGGAATTTCTCAATGCCCTCAAACGATTCATTTCCCGTCGCGGGAAATGCATCCAAATGTTCAGCGACCATGGCTCTAACTTTCAAGGGGCTAAAAATGAGTTAAATGCTGTTTATAATCTATTTAATAAAAATAAACAAAAGCTATCTGAATTTGCTAGCATAGAGGGTTTTGAGTGGCACTTTATTCCCCCCGCATCGCCGCATTGGGGTTCTATCTGGGAAACCGGCGTCAAGATGGTAAAACATCACCTGAGACGTATCATGGGAAATCATGTGCTCACATATGAACACCTCAACACTTTGTTGATAGAAATCGAGGCAATACTTAACAGCCGTCCAATTACCCCTTTAAGCGAGGACTCTGCAGATGAGCAGTGTTTAACACCTGCTCATTTTCTAATTGGTGACAGACTGACATCGTTCCCAGAAGTTGATTTGACTAGCATGCCTGATAACAGGTTAAAAATTTATCAACTTATTACAAAAATGAAACAAAACTTCTGGAAACGATGGAGAACCGATTATTTAAATTCCCTGCAAATGCGGTACAAATGGTACAATAATAAACCAAATATTTCTTTAAATGATGTAGTGCTCTTAAAAGAAGATAATGTTCCCCCATTGTCATGGCCAATGGGAAGAATAGTTCAATTGTTTCATGGCAAAGATGATAATGTTAGAGCTGTAGCAATTAAAACTAAAGATAGCACTTATATAAGGCCAATTACAAAAATTGTACCTCTTCCAATAATTTAATTAAGATGTGATTTACATTTAAACCATTACACTGCCATTAATGTATATACAAAATGATGGTTCTCTTACCGCAGGCCCCGATGCATAGTGCCACTGCCTATGATGCCAAGGCAAAAGAGCCACCATTCTGTTTCTTTCCAAGGAATAGTTATTCCTCCTATAAGTGTATTAGTAACTAAGTACCTATATAGATATTATTAAGATTTAAACCATATGAAAACAATATGTGTAATGCTGGGTAAAACTACATAACTATTTCTGTGTGATTATGCACTAATAATGTTTACAGAATGTATACTTACTTACCTGTTGCTGAATTTAATTATTACCAAAAAAAAATTGTTACTGCAATTTCTGAGGTCATTGACCGTTGCCTCCTAAGTAGGTATGCTAAGGAAAAATTAAAATAAGAACTGCTGTTTATTGTTTTAGAATTAAAATGTTTATTTTATTAGACTGTTGCAGTAGTTTATAAACAAATGTACCTTTGCTTAATTTTTTTTAATTACTTAGTTTGTACCTTACCTTTGATACCTTAGTAGTATATCTGTGTAATACCTGTTGCTTCATGGGTCTAGTTTTTTGTGTATTTAAAGAGGGGGGGAGTATATTAAAGATTGAAATATAAATTAATCTCGTTTGCTAATGTTGGCTGCCTGTTCTAATTGTATGATTTCTTGATTCTTGTACCCATCTGTTTTTTACCTGATTTTATGTTATCTGTGTTTTCTAAAAATAAATTCTCTTCCGTTTCTCTGCCTGCTGCAACTGATATGTGTTTTTTATTTAAATATCGTCTTAGTCAAACCAATAGCGAACCAGCTTAAAATACTGTATGTGTAATAGTTAACAATTTTTTAAGTTTACCAGCGCATTGGTGATGTACTGTAATGCTGCTAAACGTTATTGTTTAATAAATGATAGTAATAAATAATTTAAAAAAACGTGCATCATCTGAGGCTTAAACTGCACTACGTTTTAAAAACTAAATTAGTAATTAAGTTTCGATAGTAATGTGACTAAAACTACTTAAAGAGGTGTAGAAAACAGTTTCAAAAAAAAATGTTTTACGCACGGGGCTCTATATTTTTTCGTCTTATTTGGTACTCACTAATTAAGAAAACAAAATAGAAAAACCTGAGAAGGGTGTTAACTCTTTCAATATCAACTCTTTCATATGATTTTGTCTGCGCTGCTATTATTGGTTTATTATATGTTATAAAATGCGCATGACTATCATATTTGTATCCAATCGGTATATTTGAAGCCATAAATATGTATACACTTTTTCATTTTACTCCTTTGCATTGAGGTGTAAAACTGTATACATTCGATTCCAGCACACATCAATTGTTGTGAGACAACAAATGAGGTAGAGAATTATAGGAGCTCGGTCGTACTGTTAGTTATATAAAGCTACATAGCTAGACTTTGAGACATCCTTTCTTGTTCATCTGAGACTTTTGTTTCATTAACTTATTTAAAGTTATGGTGTAAAACAAATATGTTTACTAAGGCTCCTTATAACGAATATCACCTCAGCTATAATCATATTAAAAAATATGTGCCTATCCTCTTGTATAAATCACAATAATAAAAGGGCCTCAGAGCGATACCATTTACATGGCATGTTTTTCTTTTCACGCAACCGAACAAAGAACATTCAATGTGCAAACAAATGCGACAAAGGGATTGGCTTATGATTTTTATCACAGAAAGGGTCGAATATTTAGAGCAGAAAAACGTTCTCCGTAACTTTTGGTTTGGTAAAACAGATAAGAGGCCGAAACAATGTGCCTTTGATTTACTTTAATATTTATTTATGTCTTTACTAAAAATGTACAACAGGGTGGCCCTAAACCCTACCACTATACCTAATACAGGGCGATAGGGTGGCGAGTGTCAGTATAGGTAAAACTGTACCCTTTTCACATAATTCGGGTACATCCTCTGCATAGGCTCCTCTCTGCAAGGGTACAGTTTTGCCAATAGCTCCTACAGGACGGCCGGCGAACCAATTGTGGTTGGACGAATACACCTGGTGGATTTTTAAATGTTCACAATGAACACCATTTACAAGAGAAATAATCCCCATGGCGTGAAGGTGAGTTCATTTCAGCATCGGTTTTCAGTAAATGTGAGGACAGGAACTTTATGTGACGTCTTTCTAGTATCCGTTTATTATGAACCAACTCAATAGCGCAGACTTTTTAGAATTCTTGTTTTTAATATTGAGAAACCATGCTGGAAGACGTCCCGCTCGCCGATCTGCGGTAGACTTGCGGTAGATGTACTACCAGCATGATGGTGCAACCGCCTATTATGAGAATTGGCAGGTCGTGCTACAGTACCTCTACCGCAGGTTTATTCGATGCCCATTGGTTTGGTCGGGGAGGTTCAGTGGCATGATCAGCGCATCCACCCGGCCTCATGTTTCTCAACATTTTAATGAAGTCAAATTAAAAACTTGAGGCCTGTACCACAAAAAATAAAAACATTTTTCTATCAGATTTTTTTTAAATTCTGTAAAATTTTAGCAATTGTACGTTTTTTGGTGCATGGGTTTGGTATAAACTGTGCAAGAGGCGCTCCAAAATTCGAATTATTTAAGAAGCCAAATAG
This sequence comes from Ditula angustiorana, assembly GCA_963691745.1. Classification (NCBI taxonomy): domain Eukaryota; kingdom Metazoa; phylum Arthropoda; class Insecta; order Lepidoptera; family Tortricidae; genus Ditula; species Ditula angustiorana. The sequence goes on from OY829472.1 coordinate 18,279,221, forward strand.
AGGCACCGTTTCACGTTGTTCGGGGTAACGGTATTACTTTACGAACGTAAACCACCGTCCGCCACCTGTAAAGCGCCACCCTCGTTTGGGACAATTTACATCAATTGACTTATTCCGAATTTAAGGAAAGCTTTTAACTATAGGCAGTAGAAAATGGTTTCACATATACGGGTGCAAAAAAAATTGATACTGATATTTCCAGGGCTGAATCTATTTGTCAAAATATTCAAGTTTTATCCTTGTAATTTTTTTTGGAAATTGGCATTAGAAATCACACTCACCCATACTAAAGTACTGATCATCTGGGACTGATACACGTACGAGATGTTATTTTTTTACGAATTTAGAAAATAATAGGAATTAAACTTACTTATTTCATCGGAAGATTCTCTTCTGAAAATATTCGCACCTAATTTATGGCACCTTATATACATATTTAAATTCATGTATCGTCCACGAGTCGAGTTAAATATTTATAATCATGATAAAAAAATTGTTTACACGAATCGAACCCACAACCTCTAGCTTCGTGGTTAGTAACTCTAAGCTGGCTTAGTATCCGATCCTCAGTCTTTATTCGGTAATAGTGCATGTAATGCCTTGAATTAAATGTGTCTTGTTAATGATGGTCAACTTATTAGTTTTTTATCGTCATAGATAATCATAATCAAATAACCCTTATTCAAATCAATATCATAAGGAAATGATGGGTCAAAATTTATACAGTAAGTGTAATTTGACCTAAATATTTACGAAATAAAGGACCGCTCTAGGTCGAATTAAATATACAAATACAAACATAAAGTATTTTTTATATTGAACAAGACACTATAGGTTGAATACAATTAAATATAGCTGTCATTGGAACTCCGGTAGATGACAGAGGTCAAGGGCAGCGGAAGCTCTCACCAGACTCTCCCTTAGAGGTCGCTCGCTTGCGTCGTAGTACTACCTACCTACATTCCTAAACAGAATAATAATGATGTTCACACACACACACACACACACACACATTACAACTGACAGCGTAGCTTTCTTTGTAATCACTATGCTACTTATAAGTCATCGTGCTTTAAGTTTATTTGTAGACAAAAAAATACGCTTTTCGTTTCACATACAAAGTGATAGTTCACATTGAATATTTTTTAAATAAAATGAAAATACATAAAAAATTGTATTATTTCAAATGAGTGTGAATAGCTGCAGATGCGACAGAAGTTAATTTATTGACTCAGCCGTTATTTCGTGGAAGTTACCTTGCTACTCGAAACTTGTGTAGATTAAATCGAGTAAAATAACGGCGCTTGTTTTGAATACTGATATTCGTGCTCCGTTAGTTTTCCTGCCTACCTTCCGCATATGATAAAATAATCGAGCGAGTGTCGTGCAGTCAACTTCTCATGCTCGTAAAGAAGCGGAACACGTGTAGTGTGAAGTGGTATTTTAACTGGTGGTGTGGGGATAACGTTGCGTATATTATAGGTATTCAACACAAGCGCCGCAATTTGCACAATTGAATCAAACTATAGGTTCGCAGTAACGAGGTAATTTGTTCTTATTATACTCGTACCGATAGAAATTTTATTGTAATCGTCTATAGAAGCTCCCCGCACGCGAATATGGCAAACATATTGAGTTCAATTCAAGTATAGGCGCCTCCATCACGGATCATAAAAAAACGCAAATATCAAACTTAAAAACATAACAAAACAATAGCGTATAAACATCCATTGTTGGATAGTCTTCCATTGCCCAATGAATGGTTAGATGTTACACCAAAAATAATTGTAGTTATAAAATACATATATAAATTATATTAGTATAATACGAACTGTTGCCCGCTGCTTCGTCAGCATATAATTCGTTTATCACTATGGCTATTCTAAATATGCAAACGCTTCTCAATCACATCAAGATTATCTTTTGCCCACAACTTCTTTCGTTCCAAAATCTCAACAGTTTAGCATTTTCCTTACAAAATTTCATTCCTCATTTTAAAAATATTTATATTTTTTCATAAAATCCCCTCCATCCATCCCCGTGTTCAAATTACTTTTGACAAAATTTCATTCCTCATTTTAAAAATATTTATATGATTCAACTGTTTAGGCGTCAAAGCTGGATAGACAGATAGGATTTTGCATTTATAATACTAATATAAATTCAAAAAGGCACAAACAACAGAACAAGTAAACTTAGATACAAAATTTACTACTTTCTGAAAAAAAAAAAACCTAGTGCGTCTTTAAGGGTGGTAGTCACAGACCGAGCTCAAGTACAAGCGCGTACTCATCTAATTTATAAACTGAACATAAGCTCGTGTCAGTGTATCAAGTATCAGCTGAGTTCTGATCTAAGTACGGCGTTAATACGTATTTATACACCAAACTCAAGCTAACGCCCGGCTGAACATCTCAGAACTCACGACCAAAGGGGCTTAAGAGCACCGTACAGTGTGCAGTGTTGTGGCGGTTACGCGTTTGTGTCAGACACTTTCCAGACCAGAGTAAACCATTACCGACCATGACCTTGATAACTGTCACTATGCTGTAATATTTTTTTGTCACGCAAAAAGGTAAGGATTTGCTTGATAATGCTATTTGTACCTAGACGCAGAAAAAAAAATGCTGTCGTTGATTTAACGTCCCTCGCCGATTGGATAGGCAAACCCGAACTTGCCTCATTTACTCGTATAAATAAGACACGATCTTGAGATGACGTTTGCGAGTTCAGCACGGATCAGCTAATCGCGGCTCGAACTCGAATTTGAGCCCGGTTTACAACTACCACCCAAAGTATCCAATCCGTACTGTATTTACATGATGCATTTCATAAATCATAGTAAATGGTAACTTAATAGGAGTGGTTCACGGAACAGACGACGCCTACAACGACCTAAAAAACGCAATTATGACCCACTTAACGCCGTCCCTGCTGAGCAGAGAAGTAACAACCTTAGAACACGAAATCACGAACTTTATGCACTTCCAGAGGAGTTTTGTAATTTACTATCCCAAAGCAAGTCAAAGCTTCCTATAAAACATCATTCAATCATCGTACTTCTGACTGCCCAAATGGCTGAATATTTTAAGTCTATTTTTTTAATTTTAATTTTATTTATAATGTCATTAGATTTTTAATGTAAATTAATTTTATTTTGTTATATTTTTGTGCTGTAAATTTGCAATTGTTCTACGCTATTTGACGATCTCTACATTCATTCATAGAATTAGTTACAATCAACTATATTGTTATCTTTTGTTGAGAGATAAATAAATCTAATCTAATCTAATAGGCCACTGCCTGAGGGCATCGTGCCGCTGGCTTTTATTTAGCCCTTGGGCCAAATAAAGGTCAGCGTTTTGGTTAAATGTTGCCTCGACGAAGCGCCCCGATAAATCTTTAAAGATTTGATGCGCTCCCGGACCCCATGGATCCAGCTTTTCACTTTCAACCCTATGAGGCTCAAACATGTAACCTCTGTCTCGGTGACTGCGAGACATTGATTATGCTAGTGCCTTTTAAGAATTTCCGCCTTCAGCGGCGGTGCCAGCCCTATAAGTCCCAGGGAGATGTAACGGCGCAAGTCTAATCCATACACGTGGCGTCGCACACCAAGGGCCATTCCATCTTCCATGGGGTCAGTGACATTTCGAGTCTTTTGCCAATTGTCGGTTCTGTCGCGTAGACTTGAAATTTGGGAAGTAGCTGATGTACGAAGATCCAGTGACAATAGAATAAGGAAGTACCGTTAAAGGTAAAATTAATAATAGAAATTAGATTTTTGCCAATAACTTTTTAAATAAGCATTTTTGCTAATACTGATGCTGAACTTAAGAAAAGTGTACGCACCGCTATGTTTTGCTTAACTTTGAGATGGCATTATTATGCCCTTCAACTAAAAATGTACTTTAAAAATTTTAAATGACAAAATCTATTAGGATGACCACTAAGATAACATTAAAGTCTATAAATATTCTATGTGCGCAACATAGGCCTTTCTGTTTATACAAACATTTGGGGAATAATTTTTATAAACCTGTTAGTTATAACGCAGTCAGTACTAAACAATAACCGAAATGACTTTGGCTCATACGCAAATATCGGCGCAGAACACACAATGCTCCGTAACAAACAAAATGAAATAACAGTTAAAAATGTATGTTCCTTTTGTTTTCATTTTAGACTAGTTATTCTGGTCAATTAAAATAGTTATTCTGTTCTGTGTTTTGCGCTGTATTTATGTAATACCAAGTGTACCATCCAATACAATTTCAATATTTATTTCATATATAAATTTTATGTAATTTAATATCATTCATTATAATTAGTAATAACTTCATATATTTAGTTTAATTATTTTAGTGCTATTGCACGAATTGCGCTTTTAATTAACCTAATTATTTGTATTAAATGTATCAGGGTACATTTAAATTTGTTATGTCACTACTAATAAGGCGTTAGATCATAAAGTTATACCAGAATCAGTCAACAGGAATAAATTTTTGATCTTTTATTATTGGCATAACGTTGTCATTATCACCATTGTTGTTGTACAATTTTATTAAAGGCGCATTTACCGCGGCCGAATGTTTTCCGTCCGACACGCTGACAGTTTAAGAGCCTTACCAAATCGGATTATCCCTGATTCTGTATTTTCCCACATTAACTCAGGTGCGACTAATGCCAACGATATTTTTCGTTTAATAGCATGCCGTGATAAAAGGCCTTTTATCATCTAAATAGTAATGTGATTTACTTCTTTAAAAAAATGTTGGAACAGTATAAAAATTCGTTGCATTGTCTTTACTTACACCAAAACGCTGCTGGCATCAAAATAAAGAACCTTATACAACTCCGAAAAACGTTTCTTCTACCTTTTAATAAATTCTATGGCAAGATACCAGGTGGTAAAACCAGGTGGTAAAGAAGTATTTTGTGTTTACGATCTATGTAGGATGTTTATAACCGAAAATCAATTTTGCCTACTTGTGGGCTCTTTACTGTTGATTTATGCCATTTTCTAAGGTCCTATAAAAGAACGAAAAAAAAACACGTGAAAAGGTCAACTCTTTTGACAATAAAGTCTTGTTTACTTACATTTTTTTTATAAAACAACAAGGCTAAAAAGCAAGTAGGTCACCCGCTGATAACCGATTACCACCACCCATAGATACCCACAATACCAAGGAGATTGCAGATACGTGGCCAACCCAGAGCGTTAAGATGGAATAGCTCTTGTGCCAGTAATTTCACAGGTTGTCTTGCTGTCCACGCCGGAACACAACAGTGCAAGCACTGCTGCTTAGCATCTGGACTTCAGAGCGTAAATGTTTAAACAACATCTGAACTTGGAAGCTAATAAAAAAAGACAATTGCACCTTGTGACGTGCCTATCAAATAAAAGGGTGATGCATGAATGAAACAATTTTCGCTACATAGAGTGGGGCCTATTATACTTGGCTGTAATCAATAAAACGGATTGGAGCATGTCTATCATAAGAGGCTTAATGGCACTAATTTTAGGGGTGGTTAGTTTTAATTTAGCTTCTATTCAGGTCAGGATATTATTGGAGTCTAGGTACTTGTATCAATACTAGCACGCCCTTGTCAAATTGGAGTAGAGTAGATTATAACGCGTAAAGACGTAAAGTGAAGTACAGTTATTTAACTTCGGCCATATTTTACATTTTCAATTAAACAACCAAGTTTTAATCATCGATTGCATTCATGACGTCGCGTTTTTTGACTGTCGTGGTATCACGCTGGCTTTTTAATAATATTCCGTGACTAAATGTCTTTGAATACACCTCTGTAAAGACAAATGAAATATTCCCTCTTTGTGCAAAATGCTCAGTTAATTTAAATTCGCGTAATGAAATTTTATGAGGTATCCTTATAAACAATGACGTCTGATTATTATTGTTACAACAATGTGACAAAGCAGAACGTTTAATTGAAATTCCTCACCATTAAATAAGAAAGAAAGCTTTTTGTCGTTTTTTGTTTATGATCTTAAATCAATTTGGGCTTTGATGATAAACAACACGACTTTAGAAACAGTGGATCTTGATTGAAATAATTGGCAACAACGCGGTATGACAAATGGGTAGTAGGAGGTGTATCCTTAGATTTAACCGTCATCAACTTGATGTAGGTCACTCCAGTGCTTATTTTTAGATTTATGATCAAACGATAGCGAGTTTTGTTTTGCAACAGTGCCATCTATAGGGAAATAGGATCTTCAATTGAATAGTGATTATTAGTTCGACGCTAGACGGCGGTAAAAGTACCAGTATTTCTTTAATACAAGTGATTCCAATTGCTGATGACTTGCGTTGGTGTTCCAGTATTTCATTTGAATTATTTATAATACTTGCTTTAAAGTATGGTACGATCAGATGTCAGAAATTATAAAAAAATATGGAAATTTACTATTAAATTCTGCGCTGGATGGCGATAGTGTCACTAAACCTGCATGTTTGCGATTGAGCGAAAAAGATTATAAAAATGATAAGCAAAACAAAAAGAACCGCAATATCATCAAATTTATTAAATTAAAAATATATATCTGGTCTCAAAACTATTTTATCGTAACATTTCTGAGAACTTCTAGAGAGAGAGATATTTTTTAGTACCATAAATGTCTGGTTGGCTACTCATGGCATGCACCGGCATTAAGTATAACATATTGCAAAACTTTTTACGGTAAAACTTGGCATATTTTTTACACGAATGTTTTTGATGGGATAACTCTTTCCCTCTCCGGTAAACCATCTGAAGTGACAGTGCAGGCTCAGCCAACAAATAGATTTTTTGGTAAAATTAATAATATTTTGAATAGGTACGAGTTGTTTGTTGACGATACTTGGATGGTACATAAAGTGTATCAGATATAGAATTACAAATGTACAAACTACGTTGCGAAACTGAATCCTATAAATTCAGATCCCAAACTAAAGTATTTTTTTATTCTCATTAAATAAAAGTAAGTTTTATGAAATTACAAAATACTACGAATAACTTTAAGTTACTACGCCCAAAATTTAAGCATAGTGTAACAATCTGCTAGCAGGGGGGTTCCACTCCACACTTTGGGTATGCTTGGGGGCTCGCCTTGTGTCAGTGTAATTTAAAACGAATGCAGCGCAACCCTAACGCTTCGCCTGGGAGTGGCGGGAGGAAGGCAGACGCGGGCGGCGCGTTCCTTTTGATACGAGCCGCCTGGCGAATGTGTATGAAGTATGTGTCAATAAAATTGGAATTCGTTTTATCGCCGTCATAAAAGAGAAGTTTCTATATATGTTAGTACTATTATTTATTCTGTGCTACTGGTCTTATACTTTTTTTATAAGCTGCTAGTCGGTCATGGAAATCCTTCATATCTGGCTATCGCACAATTGGCGCTTTGCACTCTTCGTTGTCTATCTCGGGTAAGGTTTGTGTAGTAAAACCGGCCGGGTGCGAGTCGGACTCGCGAACTGGGGATCCCCTGCAGTCTTGCTTACCAAACAAAACGCACTGATAATAGATATCTAAGAAAACATGACGTTAGCTTGATGCGGTAAGGCTACAGCGCCATCTAGAGTGGATTTTGAAACTAATCTTTGTATAAATGGTAGGCTGAGGTACATCGAGAGAAAGCGCCATCTGTGTAGTTTTACGTCGAACATTTTACAAACACACGTAATATATTTTTTATATAACTAGAAATTTACGGTTTTCGGTTTTTTCCTTTATTTCTGCTATGAGATCTTAGATTTTATTTATTTTAACAGAAAAAACCTTAAAGGTTTTAATTTTCTTGCGCATGTATCAAATAGGCGGCATAAACGGCCATATCTTTTGATTGCGTTGACTTAGAAGGTTGATCACAGGTTGATTATTAGACAGACCTATTCAAGTATTTGATATTAATTTCAAATCGTACCTCGCGGATCGACGCGTTCTTGAGAAAAAGGGTATTTACAGACAGACAGACGGACAACAAAGTGATCCTATAAAGGTTCCGTTTTTCCTTTTGAGGTACGGAACCCTAAAAATAACTTAGACGTAGTAGGAGAAGAATAGTATCTTCCACAATTTATTTCCAGCTGTAAACATCCTAATAACAAAATATTAACAAAATCAGTTTTTTGGGCATTGACGTTGCTCGTGAAGTTGTGATACGTATACTTAAAGATAAATAGTTCACAAACCACTAAAGAACACGAATTATTTGTATACGAATCATTTTATATAGACTTACAAGAAAAAAAAGTCTCCTATTTAATGTATGTAATAAAGTTGACATTTGGTTAAAATTATTTTTCAATTTATAAAAAGTTCACGATTTATAGAATTGTAAACTTGATCATTATACTAGAGGATTGCAGTATGTAAGCCCTCAGGATATTGAAAAATCTAGGAAATAAATCGGAAAATTAAAACAAAAACCTTTTTATTTTAGTAAAATTTATTTATTTTTAATATATCAGAAATAATCATTCCGTGTCGTTATAAATGAGAATGTTACTGTCTGTTGATTTACTACCTGTTTGTTACCTGTACACGATAAAACCGTTTAACTGCATATAGTACCTAATGTATAATGGATAGAGATAAACAAAATCTAAACATAGGAAATGTCGGGCAACACATAACTTTGGTTAGTCAAAGGAATAGTTTGCAAATCGACAATATATACGTAGGTTACTCTTTATCCTGGTAAAACACAATTTCCGCGTGACATCGATAAACAAATCCTAGAAAGCAGAAGTTGCGGGAAACAAAGAATCTTGATAATGAATGAGAAGGCTCGCATATTTAGGATGAATGTGATATGAATAATATAGTTTCCACAGTAGTATTGCATTTTTGGGGAAAAAATTAAGGCAACAGAAGATATCTTAATAAGACGGGAAGATAGCATCGAGAATACAGTTTAATATTACCAACTACATTTTGTCTCAAAAAAGTGCAAATATTCTCTCGGAATAAAAAAACGGTTAACGATTTTCAAGGAAACTCATATAAGGTGATCACGTCCCACCTGGTGAGTCGTTTGCTCTATATTCTGCCTTTTTAGTAAAAGCAGCTAATCCTACGCCGACGAAGTTGCGGGAAATAGCTAGTAATATATACGAACGTTAATCCGGTTACATTGATAGCTCAAAGGATACTTCACCGTACATAAGAGTCTCACAAGGGAAGTGTAGTCGGTATTAATAAGTCATTGGCTTTAAGAAGCTTCGGCCCGCTGTGTATCACTACACATTCTACTTGCAATATATAAAGTGACACATACTACTTCTAATGGCCGGTTCTTATGTTCATACAAGGGATCGTGTTGCCTACCAACAAATAAATTGTGACACATTATCTATGGGAAATCTGCCATAATTTAACGGCTGGTAGGTAAAACAATCTGGTGTTTGAATATCGGAACGCAGCATAAAGTATTGCCCGCATATTTTTTTTGTTAAACCGATTATACATCAGTAGCAAACGTTTATAGACAAATAGCGACCCGCCACAGCTTTGCTCGAGAACAATTAGGATGTATCGAGTGTACATAAAAACCTTCCATAAAAATCGTATCAAAATCAGCTGCGTTCTTGAGAAAGAGTAAGAGGACAGACAGGAACGAATAGCGACTTTATTTTATGCTAAGTATGTAAAAATAAAGAAGAACTGTCAAAAAACCTGACGCTTTTAAAAGCAAAAGCTTTTAGGTATCAGGCTCTTGTCAGATTAATTTTTATAAACCAACTTGTACAAAAAATATATTTTAAGTACCGTACCGTACCCAAAGAGTCGTACCCAAGTGTTCCTATTAGCATCACACTACTCTCTGTCTGTTCATATGTTACCGGGTTCAATAGCTCGTAAAGAGAGACAATTACAAACCCTAAATTTTCAATATTTGGTGTACAACAGGCAAGAATTCAATAAAATTATATCGTACATGAAATAGGATAAGAAACGTTTTTTTAACCGTAGCTTTTTTACCTCATTAATTTGTCGGAAAGAATAAGAACATTGATGTCTATAAATATTGAAAATGCCAATTATAAAAAATTGTTTGTTACCAAATAAAAAAACAATATGATTTCTTTAGCGTCTTAAATCACTTACGAAATGTAAATTATAAATGTTGCGTAGTGGTGCTGGTGCGCCAGGCCGATTCGCGTTTTGGTTTTTTAATAGTAAAGTAAAAGTACTGAAATAAAATTGGCAACGTAGTTAAACAACACTATATTGTTTATTTGAAAATTGTTTTCATTATAATATTGTTAACAATGTTGCTTGATTTTATATGATTCGCAATTTCAATATCAAATTAACTACTAAAATTATCAAATTTATGACCAACAGAGTATCGTGGTCGAGTATCTATATTTTTTTATTTAATTTTACTTTTAATTAGAAGATATTTATTGGGTTAAATTAATAGATTCTGTCATCTGCATAGCTAATAGTCACCAACGACCTTGGGCATAATGTCACCCGTCGTTTCCACACGGATTCGCCCGCGGCTTTCAAGAATTGTATGATATAATTTTCTCTTTTTTTACTTTTAAAACAGAATATTTATGTTTTTCTATTTTAAAATGTCTTTTGATATAAAGAATCGTATTTTAATATTATATTATTTTCTTGTAATGTGGGTTAGAAAACCCTAACATGTTTATGTTTTAAATTGCTTCTTTTAAAACCGTTGTTTGAAAATTATTATTTGTGGAGTTTTTGGAACTATAATTTTTTAATGCTCAATATGAAGACAAGATATAGTGTGTTTTTAATTTATGTGTTGGGTTTTTGATCTTAAAATAAGGATAAAAACTGCAATTTACGGGTAAAGGGCTTGATAAGTGAAATGAATTCACTTATCTTCATTGAAATAGGTACATACAGTACATAGAGATGGATCATGACTGACGAACACATACACCGCGTATTTAAGTGAAAAATACGACGCAAAATACGTACTTATTTGATTCGCTTTGCACATTCAGAACATTTACTTATATATTAAATACATGTATTTTTTATAATAATTCGCATGGCAGCATTTCACTAACTTAATTTTTAGTATCTAGTGAGATTGTTAACATTAATGGCAGGAAAACATCAATAATAAGCAGATTATTATCATGCGAGCTAAAGTAAAACAAAACGCAAGAAATAAAACTGAAACCCTTACATATAACAAACCATTAAATAATATTTTCTAAATAAAACAATATAGATCATTTAGCTACTTAAAAGGTCATAGATATTCTAGGAATATAAATCAATTTAATTACCTCACTGAAGTCATGTACGTTTGTGTAAGCGTGTCCATTAAATCCTAAATTACACCGGTCATGGTATCGTCACTTTTTTACGGTCTTTAAGAAAGCTCGACAATACAAATTATGTTTTTAATTAAAAAAAAACAATTAACACACTAATTTATATTTTTCAATAAGTAACTAACATTAACGATTAAAGGAAGCTTTTTGACTAATTTAGTTTTTTATACGTTGTAATTTATCCTTCTCTGATCATAATATTCTCTTCACACGTGTAAACCGCAGCGCGGACGAACGCGGACTGAAGTAACACTTCTGAAGTCCAAATCTGTACGCCAATATACGTGTTGCTGGTGGCAAAATAGCAAACTAATGGAAGAACCTCCATTCTGAAACTTTTGACATAGGCACTAGCGTAATACATAACGGTAAAGTAAAGTTGGTTTCCGTAATTGCGCTCTCACGGCATTCGTGAAAAGCAGATTGCAGGAATGCTGTACAAAAACTTTCCTTCACAGTCGGCAGATGTCGCTGTTATCAAAAGAACGCTGAAAGCACATATACATATTGATAAACCCTTTATGAGGGCAATGTATGTGTAGTGTTTTAGGGTTCCATACCAAAATGGTCAAACGTAACATATTATGGTGCGACTATGTTTGTCCGTCTCTATTTCAAAGCGACATGTTAGTGCAACAGCCAATGCGACTTCAAATTTGAAACAATTTTAAATATACTGCGTAGGAAATAAAAAAAAAACTTTGCAGAAGGGGTGTAAAGGGGACCCAAGCTTTAAAGTGAATCGACTTGTTGAAATGGGGTGTCCTATTACGTAAATGACTGGTTGGTTCAATGAAAGCAAAATAGTTCTAGCCACATTCAGTGTTAAACTGGTAAGTGGTATTTAAAATGTGTTTAGAGATAATTTAAATTATTTCGTATAGTATTATTACTGGAGGCTTTCATCATAATATAATATCTTCGTTGGCTGAAACCAAATAAAAGCCTATTTATTTCTTGATCAGCAAACAACTTGCACTTTTGCACAAACTGATCTATAATCACTTTGCTCAGTCAAAAAGTTGCAGAACGTAACGATTAGCTTTTTGTGTCGCGTTCCGTGTAGCGAATTTTTTGAACAGCTTTCCTAAGGAGTAGCTTAAAAATACAGGGGTCATCCTTTGACTAACATTGCTACGCGTAAAGCCGACGCTCTTTCCCTTTCACTCGCGTTTCAGTCTCTGTGTACGTATTCAGTCTTCATAGCTGACGCATCGTCACACGCAACGATGTTACGTTAGAGAATCGCGCCACAGTGATAAAAGGAAATATTAGGCACTTGAGCATACAGTGAGCTTTCTTGTTGCCAGGTGATTGAGTTCCTACTGTTCCTAGGCTAGTTAATTTACTAGTACAGTACCCGGCAGTAAATATTGCACATCGGCTAGTTTCGGATTTGTATTTACTCACCCGCGTGCGACAGAGACAACGCTATACGAAGCCGAACTAGCCGATGTGCAATATTTACTGTCGGGTACTGTAGTTACCGGTTGTTAATAATCACAGCAGGATATTGGAAATCATTTGAGGTTCATTAATCAACTGTCTACGCATGATTGCTAGTTTCTTCTCATTTTTTTCATCCGTTCATGCCTAAAACCTGTTAGAGAAAACCAGGACAAAATGTCGTCTGAGCCAATTTGCCTTTGATCCGCCGATGTTAAGCGTAGCAAGATTAAACACAACATGATAGTGCTCCATACCCCCTGAGGTGAAACGTAAACATTTATTCGCCATGGGTTATTTGAGACCAATATTGATTCTGCGCGTCGTTTCATTATACGGCAGGAGTAAAAAAGGCATGCAAAATTTTAAAAGAACCATTATATATTTATGCAAGTATCCTTTCCTCCAAGTATATCCACAAAACAATGTTTGTCCAAACGGCACTCCATCTAGGCAAAAAGTCACTACTAGGACTATACCATAAAGACAGTCATTGTTGTTGTTGATAGTTGAGGTACTTTAATCGTAACACCATGACATGATAACACTCACGATAGAGCAAACGCATATTTTGTAAACGTTAATTACCATCAAAGAAAACACAAAGTGCAACAATGTTATGCGTGTAATGTAGAGTAAAACATGTTAAGTTTACTGAAACAGAAATATGAAAGCAAACACAGCGTTCAACTCACACAAATCTAGATAACGCTGCTTTAGTAATCTCAACCATTCCGAGGCTTAACATTTCGTCTTGCAGCCCCACATTTGCGTTCCTAATGTGTATCCGTCGCTGAGCGTCGCGTAATGTAATATACATTTTAAACGCATGTTGCTAAGACCTAAATTTCAATAAGATTTTTAGAATGCACATAACTTCATGGCGTAGGCTTCGCATACTTGACACGTAGATTTGTAAGTAAAGCTTATAGCAAGAGAGTGGTATTTTGCTTGGTGTAGTCTAGTTTTTGTTACTCGCACGCTGCATTATGTGAGCACTAATTGGAGCTTTCACATTAAAATGTGATCTGCAACCCATTAACCTCCATTTCGTATTTGCATTTTAACGCTCGAGAGTAGGAGTATCTACTTTTCCGCTTCAATGATAATGGGTCAATTTACTGACGCTTAAAATTCTGAAAACGGCATTTTATGTTTTAAAACGAATTTTTCTTTAATACTTTCGACGGTCGTTTGAATTAAATCCAGATGAAAAACATTGGCATTTACTATCTCTGAAATACTTAAGCTAATAGTGGAATAGAATTTCTTCAAGTTGGTATTAGTAGAATATTATTTTATACTATGTATCCTAAATAACAAACTAAATTAATCAAGTTTTCTGTTAATTCAAATTCCGTTATCAATTTCGAAAGCTCAGTCTAAAAATCATAAATATAAAATGCTCGTAACTTTAAAAGCCACTCGGCCCCTGGCAACTCCGAGCATAAGACTCCGTAGCGAATTAAACTTGTAATTACTGTGATTGCCTAGCGGTACGTTCTAAAACATTGAGCTAAAATTTATTAAATTTACGAAGGTGGCAAACTGAAACCGAAAAAACACTACATTAGAACGACTGTACAAAAAAACATTGTGTTTTTTTTGCTTGCTATAAGCGATAAAATTGAAAATAAAGTATATTAATGTCCACAGGGAAAGAAAATAATAAAAACACAAATATAGCAAGTTACTTACAAGCTATCTACTTTGTTAACTCTGATATTGTTGGACTTGTCTTTCATTATCTCTATATTTTATGGGATATCACTTAAATCGACTATCATGTAGAGTTGTTTTACTTGGATATAATTTTCAAGTAATTATATATAAAATTACCCTTACACAATGTTTTTTTTTTTCATTATTATGCATTCTAAAACTAAATTATTAACTAGAATTAAATTATTAAGAGATCATAATTCTCGTTTGGTAAAAGTCACTGTTTTATGTTCTCTTCAAAATCTCTCGTTTTAACTAAAGAATATCATTCTCTAACACATGTTATATTCAAAACATGATGAATTACAGACGGTCGTTATGCTAGGTGTCAATAAAGATCTTCCACGGTATTTTAAGCCATTGTGCTTCTTGCCAAGTTTCAATATTTATCAGCACTAGATGAAGAAAAATAACTTCCTGCAATGAAACCAGGTAATATGACAAGTCCATTTGTTCCCCTTGGGAAGGGAATGTCGGACTGTCTGAATGTGTGACTTATGTCAAAATGACAGTGGTAGCAGTAAAAAAGGTTGAATTTTTTTTGAACTTCTCACGATTGGCATAATGACACATTTTCTGGGGACTGATTCTGTAATCGCAACGGCGACGCGATCGACGTCGAGGCCGTTCTGCCTTACTTTAGCGCGCTAGCACAAGGGAGCGACACAGAACGATACTAGTGCTAATTTTACTACTACCTAAGTAACAATAAAAAGTAATGTATATGAGTATAACAACCCTCCGGGAAAAAATTCCCAATTGACAGTGAAAACCGTATCAAAATCCGTTGCGTGGTTTAGAAAGAGCCTACGGTCACTCGTTCGATATACGAGAGACGTGGCCAGCACCGTCCCATTAAAGGTTTTGACGTATCATAATATCATATATACATATAAGTTTGTGTAGTTTTACTACGAGTGGAGCGTGATTTTTTATTAAAACAATTGCTCAATTTAACTTTTCTACGTATATTGAGACACATGAAATTACACATAGTCTTAATTATGTTCAGTTTTACAAATATAAAACACGGAAAAGGTTTTAACCTGCGCGGTGTGCGGCTTTTAAGCCGAACCACACTGGTCGCGTACACGGCGCGTAAGCGAGACGGGTCCAACTAGCTTCGTAGACATGCGTTACGTGTGCGTTACGGCGGCGAGCGGACTCCGACATGGGACCAGATGCGTAAGCGAGATGCACTCTTTAGAAAAGACGAGAAAGATCAGATTTTTTGATAACTGCACTAAGTTATTTACTCATTTTGACCTAATTTTTATCGTAAAGCACATATTTCTAATGTCTGGTAAGGTAACCTACGGGCCAGGAGTGCAGTTCTCTAATGTAGCATCGTTGCGTTCACGGTACACGGAGCCCCAAGCGCAAGCAAGCGATGCACAGGGCAAGCGCTGCGTTAGAAAGCGCAACGATGTTACGATACAGATTCACACCCCATTGGCGTGCGTCAGACCCACAATTAAGGAATGATTTATGTAAATTTCAATGTCATTAAAAATGCAGACTCGATAACTTGGTTGAATTAGCTCATGAACAGATACCTTACTTTATTTGCGTGACATTTTAGAAAAGTTTTGGTTTTCATTAACAGTTTTTTTTATAATATTTTCATCACGTTTTAAATAACACTTAAGGGGCATTTTCCATTGAATATTTTCAGGTACAGCACTGCGGCATGCATAATAAATGACAAACACCAATTATTTTAGCGGAGACATTACAAAAGTTTTCCGAAAAAGAAATTACGAGAACTAAACAAAACTCAAAGTATATCAGTTTCCAACTGCTTCTTACCTTAAAGCCCCTTACTGGCTAAGACCAAGCTCTTCGAAGAAGTATAAAACGGCGCGTCAAAGATAAATTGGGTTTCCGGATTTACAGCGCTTGACCGTAGCGTAATTTAGATTAGCTTGCTGAGTTAAATAAAGACTTAATAAATAATGGCCCCTACGAATTCACTTGGTGAGCACTGGGGCTCATTCCATCTGATTTAAGGAAGCTATTCAAACTTTGAAAGGCTTTACATAAAAGTTTATTTTAACAAAAACTTTAATAGGTACTTGAACCACTGGAAGTGACCAAAAATTCTCTTAAAACTTACAATGCCATGGTGACGATGCACGAGAAAACATGCATAGCAGTGAGTTTAAGACTTTAACACTTAGTTAACACGTTAGCGTGCACAGGACTATCTATACTACTCAAAACAAAACAGAGACCACTCGACTTACCTCAGTAAAACAAAAAAAAATACGTATGTGCCAAAACATATTTTTATAGTAGGGTTTTATACATTTTGTACATATAAAATTAATAAAATAAAACCCTACTTTCAAAATGTGCATTGGCAGAAACATACACTTATTTTTATAATGTCATTTTACCAAGAAAATTCAAGTGGCCCTATTTTGTTTTGAGTAGTTTATTTTTATTTTATCGAGCATAAGTGTTACGGTGGTTTAAATACTGAAATAGGGCCTTCATCATAACGGTTTGGAACACTGTCCATTTTTATAAATGTATAATTTTGAATTGTAAAAGGTAGGAGTCAGCACTGTTCCAAACAAGTGTCTCGAGGCAGGAGCCTTAGGAACAACACGTGTTTAATCGTTAAATAGAAGTAAAGAGTGTAAAGTTACTGTTTTACTGCCTGCAAGTAGAAGTACGATCCCCGTCGAGCTGCCCCACCCACTACATGGTGGATACGGCGTGTTCTGCATTGCTGAACCAGTACCAGTGCTTTTACTCCGGAAGAGGGACGATAATCGATATTGGTCCATCAAGAGGACGCTCATTAAGGTCGTACTCATTTTATTATTATTTGTCCCATAAGTAAATTATTATTAGTATTAGAAAAGTAGAAAGAAAGAAAATAATGGCCGCCGCGAGGTTTGACGGCTTGACCGATATTGAAGATTTTCTCCATCAGTTTGATGCAGTATGCACAATCAAAGAATGGAAAGACAAACAGAAAAAACGTGCGATAGCATGTTACCTCGAAGGACCGCAGTGGTATAAAACCAATTTCCGTATGTTCCAAGATTATAAGGATATATCTGAGAAACTAAAGGAGCAATTTCCTTCACAAACAGACTATGTACAACAATTTTATTATAGACGACAATCGCCATCAGAATCGTTGATTGCCTACTATTACCAATTAGACGATCTAGCCACCAAGGCTGAGATCGTAGATAATACAAAGTTCATCAAACATTTTATAAAACCTGTAACTCAGAAATTTCAATGCTTACTTGGTACGAGATTATTCGTGTGTTTTCCCTAAGGCTCCTGCCTCGAGACTCTTGTTTGGAACAGTGCTGTCCCCTACCTTTTACAATTCAACATTATTCATTCATAAAAATGGACAGTTTTCCAAACCGTTACGAAGAAGGCCCTATTACAATACTGTCAGATAGCGAATGGAGGAGATGCTATAAATATACGTACAGTCATCGTCAAATATACCAGAGCGGGCAAGGTGGTCAAAAATATCTGAACTCGACTCTATTGTCAAATACGCTCGGGCGTGTTCAGTTATTTTTGACCACCTTGCCCGCTCTGGTATATTTGACGCTGACTGTACATGTAAGTCGCAGACATACGGATGGTCTTTAGTGTGGAAGCTGAACCGAACGTAACACGCGCGTCACTGGAAAGCGGCATCAGCACCCTCTACAACTTTTAGCGCGTTTGACAGAGTCTTGTCTTGGTGGTGACTGAGTGGTAGCATGGCAAAACACTCTGCTTGTGGCAGCCAACCAGTAAACACCTGGCTTGGAACCGTCCCATGTTTCGTTTGGCGTATTTAATTGATTAACAGTGATGCTATAAATTAGAGTCAGCGGAGTTAAGTCTAGGTGAATCTTCATTTGTATCTCAATCAAAAAATTAAATGCGACCTCGCCTGTTTTGAGTTCCCTTTATCTTACTTATTTACCTCATTCATCTCATTATCGACTGATTACCCCACAAGATTTCATCCATGACGAAACGAAACAAAACGTCAACGCTCAAACGCTCCGTCATATATATTTATCATGATAAATTCTATCTTATATTGTAGGTAAATTATAAATGTAAGGTAAAGTCAAACTCAAAATCTTTATTGTCGGTTATATGTAGAGAATACAGATGTCATTAAATGAGGCTTGTCTAAAACAAAAACATAATTAAGCATTATATCGCTAAATACATGCGCCATACTTCAAAACCAGATAAACAGGAAAATTGTGAGCTACAGAGCGCACTAATAATGCTAGATTTAAATCATTGTACCACAAGTCACATCCAACATTTCACAAACACGCACGAGTGCTCTCGAAAACAAACAGAGGTCATTTATTACACACTCGAAAGGGTCACAGGGAAACGTGGAAACGTTTAGGATACGCATTTACGTTTTTGCGGTGCCACTTGAACGTTAGATATTTTTCGAGGATCATTCAAATCTATTCACTCGTGACAAAATATTTTTTTACCAATGTAAACCGACCATAACTGAATTCCGCAGCAACATACGAAAATGGAAATCCATCATGATTAAGCATCAAAGGAAAAAATTCATACACTGAAGCTACTTCTAAATACCTAGTGCAAAGTGCTGAGCTCTAAAAGCCTGGAGAGTGGTACTTCTTAACGCAACTATGGAAATTAGTGAACATCTTACTAAGCCATGATCTATAGATATTTATATTTATACGTTTCACAGGCTTCTACAAGATTGCGACCTGAACTGAATTTTAGTACAAAGACATAAAGTTCAAAATTATTTAACATATTTTTCAGGTATTTCAAGATATCATTAAGGCCCCTTTCAAATTTTCCTCCGTTGTGAGACTACGCCACCGCTACACCGCAGACTAAGCGTCGTGGTTGGGTGACGCAGTATTTTACAAAATTGATTAAGTGATTGTATTTTGAAATAAAAATGATCAATGTAATCAAACGGATTAATTACGAATGCACACCAAGACTCTTCAACAAGTTTCGGACCAACTCGTGACCCTGACTCATAACAATTAGCTACAGTAGTATAGTAGCACTTTTCTGACTACACGTGACTATAATACTTTTTTTCCATCTCTTATATTCGGAAAGAGGGGCGTTACATTGCCGACAATCCAGCAGAAAGGAATATATGGCGGCACATGTGTAGAAAGTAAATTAAAAAAAAAACTTTGCCCATAGGTGGCAATGGTCGCTACGTATTCAGCCAGTTCAACCTACATTTGTGCTTGACAGCATTATTTCAGCATCCATATATATTTTTTTTAATTCATGTTGGCAGATATTTTTTTTTTTAAATAAATTTGACACGTTTGGATCCAGGATGGCGGATGATATTTTGAAATGAAAAACATAGGTGTCTAATTCATGCCATGGATCCAAGATGGCGGATGTCAATCTGGAAAAAAAAACGTTATGAATGTCAAATTCACGATTTTAGCAACCATAAACCTGAATCTGATATTATTATTCAGATTCAAGATTGCGGCTCATGCGCCAAAACATCTCGTGTGTAATAGGTGTCTTTCATCCCTCGTTGAACAATCTACTATACAGCAAAGATTTACATTAGAAATTGGAATAACATAACATGAGTATTGTTTAATGGACGCGAACTGCGTTCCACTCACACGCTGGGCTCTTGTTACTAAGTAACTTAACGCATTAATAATAGTATGTATCATCACTTCAGTTCTATGTACTTTTTAGCGTAAATTCATTATATAGTGTAACTTCATGTATACTATGTAAATACTGCCGAATGGTCTCAATATTGACATCCAATTGTTTCGCAAAACGAGACGTAGGAATGGAACCGTTGTCTTGGTTACTACGCCTCATTATTTCTCTATGCGCACTCGTTATTGTAGCCGACGACCATTTCGACTTCGATCTTGAATTTCAACCATCTTTGCCTTCTTGTCTTATACATAAACCTATCGCAAGTCAATTGTTTAAAAATATCAAAATTATTTCAGCGATATCGTGAATTACTAAATAATACTAATACTGTATTTTCTTTTTAGTTAGTGACTGACTCGAGTTGACAGCTAACTGACATATCTAGTATACTTATGTGTAAAAGCGATTTAAAATTAATTGTATTTTTATGTTAGTAATGGTTGCCAGCATAAACCTTTTTGGATATAGAATAATACCATAGAAACATACCTCAAAGACTAGCATACATATTATTTATAATAATAATTATTGTATTTATTTTTCCTAGACTAGACTGTTATTGTTTGGTGTAAACTACCTACTTATGTTACTAAAATACTAGGTAAGTAGCCGATAAGCACATAAGTGCCAAACAATAAGCCTAAGCAAACAATTATTTTACCAGGAGATCCCATAAAAAGTGGTAAAGCACTTCCTTAGCCATATTGCCTACATTTATTGTTATTTTCATGCGTCAAATTCCGATATAAATCGTTTTACCTATACCTGCTTAGCATGAAAGATCGTAAGTTAATCCGTTTGCGGTACACATCCCAAACGTTAATCTGGTGATTTAAAATATTGTCATACATACGTTCAGACGGAATTCAATTACACGTTGTTTGTGTTACCGATAAAGGGTTTGAGCGAAGATTAATTGTGTTTTACATAGCAAGCAGAACGTACAATAAGCATTTTTGTACGTTCTGCAAATATTGCGGTGATTAGATTGTATTATAATAAGATATCTTTTGATTTGTCACAATTGAAAAATTGTATTAGTTTTAGGTGTCTTGAAATCCTAAAAATAACAAGTGAATGTTTTATTGTTTTTAATGATTCAAAGTCACCCTGTAAATTAAAAATTTAGGTAGAGGTAGGTACTTTGTACATTGATTTTTCTATGTAAAATAATATGAATATATTATTATTATTAGGTACCTACTGGCAAAATATGTAAAAAAGATGGCAACGACTCTATAAAAAAATCACAATTTTGAAAAATAACCGAAACAAAATTATTAAATACGAGTAAGAATATGTTTTAGTTAAATAAAATCTATTTGAATTCAAGCTTTTTGGTTAACAGTAGGTATAGGCACTTCATTAATTCTGACATTGCAATTGAATTTACATGCTCCGGTGTATGCCAGGATTTCACCCATACAAACAAAAACAGACAAAAAGACAACGTAATATGGCAGCAACAAATTTAATATTCCAAGAAACAATACTTATTTAGCGACCACCTACACCGTATAAGTATGAAATACTGTTACCATATGATAATGCGCCCTCTTTGTTCATAAATAGGAGACTTTTACTTCTCTAGCGAAATTCCTGTATACAACGCCATCTTTAAGCATATTTCGGAAAATGTGCCCTGATTCGGGAGGTTACGCTGCAGAGGTTGTATTTTTCATACACGGTACTAGATGGCAAGTTAGCTCTGTTTATTATGAATTTTGTTTATGTTACTAAGTAGATTATATGATAAAATAGTTTTTTTTTGTGTTGTGGATTTTTGATGTGTTTTTGTATATAATTGTATTGTTTTCTAATGGGGCTGACATGTTCAATTCTGATCAAAGCCCCTAAATAAATAAAGAATTAAAAAAAAAAGTAGATTATAAACTAGCAATCGCCCGCGACATATTGGCAAAAAACAAAATTTACCTTTTTATACTATCAGTGTAGAAGTGTAGATAACAAGTCTCGTTATATAGTTAAATGGTTTGTTTGTGACGAGTATAAGTATAACCCAACTATCTTTTGCTTGCAAGTTTACCTGCTTCTGTCCGTAATAAAAAGGTTTGTCAGTTTATTCCTAAACCTCCAAAACTACCTAGATGCAAAAATCAAGTAGATTCATTGCCCTGATCCAACGAAGACAACGTACCTACGAACAAACATACTCGCATTTGACAATGTGATATTAGTAAGTATTAACAGTCATGTCCTGCATAACGTACCTACGAACAAACATACTCGCATTTGACAATGTGATATTAGTAAGTATTAACAGTCATGTCCTGCATAACGTACCTACGAACAAACATACTCGCATTTGACAATGTGATATTAGTAAGTATTAACAGTCATGTCCTGCATAACGTACCTACGAACAAACATACTCGCATTTGACAATGTGATATTAGTAAGTATTAACAGTCATGTCCTGCATAACGTACCTACGAACAAACATACTCGCATTTGACAATGTGATATTAGTAAGTATTAACAGTCATGTCCTGCATAACGTACCTACGAACAAACATACTCGCATTTGACAATGTGATATTAGTAAGTATTAACAGTCATGTCCTGCATTACCTTACATCATTAACCTAATAGCTTCTGTTAGCACTGAATTGCATGCATAGGTAACACCTTGAAGGGTTCTCTTACCGACCCCTCTTTCATTATATTTAACAGATCGATCAAATGGCAGGTGTCCGTTATCTCTCTCCCAAGCCCGAAAATCCCTATCATAGCATTAAATACAATTCCCAATTCAAGTCGCTCTTTCTTGGATATAGTAGGAACTGAGGAAAACTGTCCGGTTATATCTTCTGGTGTATAAGTCCACTGTCTCATACTTCTATGCACTGTGACAGCTGGGCTACGGGGAATGATGAATAAACACGGAGATGATAAGAGATTTTGGGTGAATTTTATATAAATTGAAAGCACCAGAAGACAATAAATATAAAAAGGTTAATATATAAAACTGGTACATGGTCAAAAAAACAGACAAAATTTACAAAAATGTACCGTCAGAAAATGATACCGCAGGAGAATGAAATTGCACTTAGATCAAAGGTAATGTCAAAACCAGAAAGAATTTTAAATTTTGAATTTATTAATTGGTACTAAAATATTTTATAACAACAAGAAAAAGTTTAACAAAGGAAGTTTGTATACATACGAGGGATTATTGCCTCGTTACAGCGCTACTCCATAGCAGCATTTTCCTTGTATCAGCAAAATCTTCTTAAGAACAGAGAACCCGACATCAGGTTCTTGGCGTTGAAGGTATTAGGGAGAACCGGTCTTCATAGTTGTAACTATGGAGACCGGTTCGTCCTGACTTCGCCTGCGTGCACCACATGCTGTTTTCCACCTCCTTTTTAACCCGCTTAATGGTAGGTTTTTAAAAATCCTTTCTTAGCGCACTTCAACAAAGGAACAGATTTTCCGAAGTCTCTAGGGGTTGTGAGTTGTGTTCAGACAACGACGGAAGCCTTCTTTAATGTTTGTAGAAGATAGGCTTTTTCATGTATAATTCGTCTCATATCTTAACTGCCATTTAAATGAAAGAGCTACCGTGGGCTCTAGATCATAAAGCCGTACTAACAAATTACAAATTATAATCATATATTAAACAGATGCAAGTCTCTCAAGAGCCCCTACCTCTGTTGATACTTACGGATTATTGCATAGAATACAGAAATATAATTATATATTCTCGAATAAATCCCAAGTCACTAACTCTTTAGCAGGACGATTATGTCTGTATTTTTTTTATTCATAGGGTATCATAGATTTAATTAAAAATAAATGGTGCTTTTATAAAAAAGGTAAGCGTCAAAACGTCGCTGACTACCTCGGAGTGTAATTCATTTCCCATTAGAGATGAAGAAGTTAAGCAGTTAGTCAACCACCAACGATCTGACACAGTTATCTATCTATTTGACGGCCTAGTCAGCGTCTGCTCGCGCTTTCAGATTGCATGCCATACAAAAATAGACAAATCTTGACATGTGAAACGCATAACAAAACATCTTTGTGCGTATTTGGCGTTATGTGTGTGTCTTTATCGTAACCTACACAAAATGTCATAAAGACGTTTTGCGTTTTTGGCGTTATGCGTCGACAGCTTTTTCGTTTCGCGAAACGTCAAGATGGAATTTTGCTTTTTGGCATTATGTGTCGAAAGGAATGCGAAAGGATGCGTAATAAGAGTAAATACCGCTTGCACTCGTGAGTTAGGCCAAGCACAGCATAAACGAGTACCCTTTGATTGCGGTCGTCGTCCCAGAGGATTGTAACAGCGATATTTTATGATAATCATCTTGGTTAATAAGTCTAAGTAATTACAATTGATGCTTTCTTGGCTTTATATCAGCTAGAATAAAAAACAACTTACAAAATTTATTATACTGAGTCAGCTATTCATTATGTAGTATCTGTATAAGTGTAAAATTAATTGGGTGTTGCGATTAATTCAACATTAGATTTACCCGTTCATTCATTTGTTGTACTTTGATATGTTTTTTTAATAAACATTTAAAAATGAAAAAGAAAATGCTCATTTGTGCTTTCATACTATTCCATGCCATTACATCTTAATTCATTAATAATCGTAGCAAAGTACTTTTCAGGCAAGGTTAACGGAACAAAAACCGTGCATAAATTATCTAATCACAAGTAAAAGTTGCATTTAAAAACCAGTAGAGTGTAATTGTGGAGTTTGCAGTGTAACTGTTTGTGACACAAAGACATAACAAACAAAAATCTATAATTTTTTTTTAAACTCGTAAAATGTAATTATTATTCTTTAATTTTATTTACCAGTATAGTCACTGTTAAAAATACATCGAACATTGCTGCAATGCTTCCATTTTAAGGGTTACGTAGTCAAACTAGGACTTCTAATAGTCACTCTGTGTCTGTCTGTTTGCCAGCATGTCACAGTCAACATTAAAAAAAAACTATAAAATTTAGAAAGGTAAACATATTTACAAGCTGAAATTTTGTACACGTATAAATATCTATCCCGCGCACCAAGAGCCAGATATAAAAGAAAAAAAATAAGGTACTTTACATAGTAGTAAGATAAGGGGAAAATTCATATTTTTAAGCTACAACATGTCTAGGCACTTTTTTAAAAGAAAATTTGAATCTCAAAATATAGTTCATTACGAACTCGGCATTTTGACCGTTCAAGTGAGCTTTCATTACGTCACGAATCATTCAAAAAATCACTGTCGTTTGTGATCCCAAAATTTGAATTTGTGGTACCGTATAAGAATTATAGAGCTAGTGTATAAATACATTGTATGTTAAAAATGGAAAAAAATACTGTCAAGACTACAAGTACTAAAAATATAGAAAAAAATACAATACTAAAAACTAATATAAAGTAATATTCATATTCATATTCATTTATTTATTGTTGTCTCATGGTACATAATAATATATTATACAGACAGGTGGTGTTATCATATGTTGTGAGGCCACTTGACACCCTGTCAGGACACTACAATATTACTTAACCTAAATAATTATATTTTACCTCTTTATAATTATGAAAAGACATGAAATTAAAATAATGACAGAGACTAATTAAAAATAACAATAGTATCAAATGAGTAATCTTATTGGTAACATGCTTATTAGCTAATAAAAGACCATAAATCATTCCTTAAAATAAATTAAAAGAGTAGCTGTCACCACGTATAAGAATTTATTGTTTATTAAGTCATAGGCGGCTAAATGTTTATGTCGATTATATTAATAGCAGAGCAAAACAATATTATTTTAATCGTTCTCTTAATTTTTAATCAAACTGAAAAATTAAAAATAAAACTACAAAATGGCATGGAATAACGACGTTGCAGGTTTGAGTCCTGCCAGATGGTCAAGATTTTTTGTTTATGTTGTCATTGCATCTATCATTTAATAATTTCATATTTCTACATTAAAAATTGAAATAAATTTGGACAGCTAAAACGTTATTTATAACGCCAACGGGACAGGACTTTAACGCGATAAATTATTATTATTTTACCTCGACGAGTTTGACTCAAAAGGGGGCCTAGCACGCTAGATTTTATCGATGACATAATGCATTTATCCCGTTCTAACCAGTATGCGTGTGCGAGAGGGACCAAAGCGTTTATGTCCGCGATAAACGTTAGCGTGCTACTATAGCAGGAGGTGCTAAAACACAACAGATATAGGATAAGTGAACGGCAACCTAGACACCACCCAGATGTAATTCCCACACCATCCGGATGTAACTAGACAACCTGCATTTATGCTTTACGTGAAAGGAGTGACGGACAAATTTGCGGCAGTACTAGGTAAATACTCCATTAGGTTTGTATATGCGCCATTGTCCAAAGTTTTTAAAGAATAAGAATAAAGAATAAAAAAGATTTATTGGCAACAGGTACCAGTCTCAGCATATGCTAGGCACAGTACCTGGCGCTGGTTTTCAGACTGGCCCCTTGTGAGAGGCAGTTTAAGTTAAGTAAGTTGTGAAGCAGGTACGATCACCAAAGGATGTTATTTCTAATAAGACTCAGTTTAAATTCTACATTACAGTATAACAGTATTTACGTAAGAGTGCAGCGCGCTAAGCTCAATTGTGCTTAGAACTTAGTCGCCATATCTATGATTTGTGTGATATTAGCGCTATGTCTGTGTTTAGTCATTTGTGGTATATTTTACATTGTTTGATTGCAAAGTCGCTTATGTTTACGCGTTTCAAAAACCTATATACCCTTTTCTCAGAAAGAGTATTACAGTTCCATTTATTGTGTGTTCCGTTACGTCACGTTTTTATATGGAAGTGATTGTGTATTGTGACGTACTGGTCATTATTTATTGTAACACTATTAGGCACCATGAAGCGTAATACAAAACCCAAAAATGCTATTAACATGAGCCTGTAGCACGTGGCCCGTTAGGTACCTACTCACCTTACAACTTGTGCCGTAGCAAACGACAATACAAATTATAATTTTTAATAATGCACTGTGCGTATGTTTCTTATATTTGATGTGATAATCAAAGGCGTTATAAAGATCATGTAAGAACAACATCTCATACATTCGCAAGGAACTTAAAAATGTATGGGGTACTTCCAGCCTTTTTTTATTAATGCCGGAGTTCCGACTCCCGAAATTACCAATTGTCCTATGTCGTCTAATTAAGCTCGTACTTTTTTTAAAATAAAATTGTCAAAGTACCGAATACTTGTTTTTTTATTTTTGTGTTGGTTGTTCGGTATTTATTCTGCAATTATAGTTACTATCTTGTAAAAGTAAGTATAAACTATTAACATTTATATTTCAGTTTACTTAATGCCATAATTAATCGCAGTGACCCACACGAGTAAAAGTCGCTTCCCACCGCTCCCATTGGCATGTTAAGCCGATGGGATAACAACGGTCGCGGGTGATAATTTTCTAGTTTTCAATAAGTTCGTGTTTGGTACACAGCATAGCCATGTGTCCCAACAACGGTAACCATTCGTCCCGTTTTGAAAGTTTCAAACTCAACTTTAATCCTGACCAGCGTAATTGCTAAAGTTGGAACACAAAACCTTGTTCGCGGGGCTCGCGATTTACTGTCAGGCGTTTTGAAACTTGTGTAACGGATTTGCGACCTTTTTCTTGGCCAATGAGCGAGATATCCCGCCTTTTCTTCTGATCTCCTTTATCCTTTCAATTTTTTCTCAAATTTTGAAGTTTCTTTTCTTTCTTTGATTAGAAAGTTAGTCAAACAGAATAATGTTTTTTAAAGTTATACATTTTTACGATAAACAAGCCAAATACAAGTTCAACTTGTATAACGCTAATAGACACGAAACGTTAGATAAGATTGTCACTTTAAAATTTACAATGTTTTTTCCATGTACCTTTCTTTGCTGCTTTCTGACTCTAATTACCGTGGCTTACCTTTTTTATAAGCATCACTGTGTTTTTTATTCATGTGGTCGAGGCAATAGGAGTGTTAGTTAACTAATTTAAAAAATAGTAAGTGTAACCACAGATTACATTACTCTATTGGAGTACTACACATTTTCTTAACTCAGGCTTTTTGTATGGGCTGCTTACGGGCGGGATTTGCCATTTATTGTTCCCTAGTTTTCCACTAGAAAGGATTAGTAACAATGGCCCCTTCACATTTTTTTTATACGAGTTACGGTTGCTATCTATTGACATTGGTTTATAATACCATACTTGCCGTGCAGCTCAAGGATATAAACTCTTAATTTAATCACTTTATTAGTATTAATTTTTGCACATAAAAATATGCCATCCCTATTTTCTATCACATTATGATTTTCTCCAAGCATGCTGTTTTAATACATCATCGTCTAGAAATACTAAATAAGATGCCATCGATGTTCTTTTTTAAGACTTTTTATTTTGTATAAGTTGGACTCCGTGGTATTAGCAACGTGATGATATTTAGAAGGGCGTTATTATTTCCAAAACACGGTTAAAAAAATCCTCATTATAAAAAGAGTCGCAAACTAACCTCTTTACTAACGAAATTAAATTAGCAAACGATTTATCTTCATTATTTAACAAGCTTTAAGTACTGGATCTATTTTTTGTTGGCTGGCTAATTTCTATAAAATTCGTACTTTTTACTCAAAACCGTGCCCCGCGCGCCACGTTATCTTGTCATTTACTTATTTTACGTCCATGTAACCAAAAGAAATGGTAAATTCCCATCTGACCACACAGTCCGACTGCGTCATCCGACTGATCGGATTACGTAAACTTTTTCCCTGTCGGTTCGACAAAACAGATTATGAGGAATTTCAAATCAGCTTTGTCTCACTAATGGAACAATTTGTACTTTTTATTCCTGTTGATTCTGTTAATCTGATTGAGAGAAGTATGAACTTATTATCATAGGATTAGTCATCAAAAACAATGTAGTGTAGATGAATAAAATAGAAGCTGCTGTTCATTTATTTTACTTATCAAATGCGCCTAGAGTAATTATTATACATATGCCATGCATGAAGTTCCCTGTGGCCTATAGTTTAGCAAGACTAAGGAGGTAGACCACCACGAAAACGAGATAAGTAAAAGCCCTTCGAACAAAACAATCGTAGATGGTTTCGTAAAAATAAGAATAATTTCTATACCGAGACCAATGACAAAAAATATTAACCGTGGTTTCGTGAAAATAAAAACGATTCCTCCATTGCAACTATTTACGTGCAAGGGAAGAATAATAATTCCTTCGTCAAAACCAGTTATGAAACTGCGGTTTAGTCGAACTCCGAAGGAACATACTTTACTCCGATTTATCGAATCAATCGGAATAAAAAAAACATAATTCTCACTTGAAATGGCAGTCGGGTAAAAGTTTACACCGTTCGATTAGTCGAAATAAGAGGAATTAAGAATTATCATAGGCTGATTAATCGAACCAATAGGAGAAAAAGTTTACGTAGACCGATTATTCGAACGAGACATCCGGACTAAGTGGCCAGAAGGGCGAATTGGCTCTTGTCAGCATCCTTAACAGAGCAGATATAAAAATATCGTTACCGTGCAATATTTTATTAGGAACACTCACGCAGAAGTAGTTCATCAACTAACGTTTTTCAGGTTTTATCAACCATAAAACAGCCGAAGCCATTTTTGGCAACGTACGTGGCAGTTTCAGGGGTAAAATGCACCCGTGGGATAGCCGATAAAAAATTACGATGCCGCAGAGGCGAGCTTTTAG
This sequence comes from Ditula angustiorana, assembly GCA_963691745.1. NCBI lineage: Eukaryota > Metazoa > Arthropoda > Insecta > Lepidoptera > Tortricidae > Ditula > Ditula angustiorana. Next base: position 18,309,178 of record OY829472.1, read on the forward strand.
AGAATTCAATGGACACATTCTAGTCTTTTTTGTAACGCAACGAGTGTGGAACCAATTCAGGAAAACTGTTGGAATTTTGAACGGCTTGGTGCTAATGGTATCAAGCCTGCCTTTACTAGCATTGACGTTATCAGTTTAAACAAAATTCAAAACGGTTTTAAAAATAACGGTAGAACCAGATTTCTAATAAAAGGTGCACATAGAATATTACATTACTACTTTTTAGCCGTATCATTATGAAATAGCGACAAAAACGTAATAAAGCATTTATTTGGTCTGTAAACGTCATAAATTTTTATCGCAGCGAATAAAATATTAAAGAAACGTGACCAAGACTAAGACTATAAAGGGCGTTAGAGCTTGTCCAGATATTTTGAGTACCGTGTCCGGTTACATGTATATATCACTTTGAAAGTACCTAAATTGATTTTTAATTTATTGTTTATCGATTAGAGTAACACCGTTCCGAATTGAAATGTTCGATTCATAAAGACAGCAAAAACATATTTCAAATGTAGTTTTGATTCCTGATGCAAGTTGAAAGTAGTGATGAATTAAATAGTTCCTTTTTAATGTTGACTGTGTATATCCACCTTTGTATTACTCATTTGATCCATAATTCAATGCGAGCCGGAGCGTATCTATCTCAACAAATAGGCGTTGTTTCGGTACTGCTTTATTTATATACTGTGTTCGGGGTTTGTATTGTTACAAAAACTTACCTACACTAGAAGCTTTGTATAGGAATGGAAAGGCGCTACAAGAAAAATGGATGTCACAGAAGCAAACGCAGCCTAGTTCTTCTTTAAGTGCAGCCAAAACGAGCCAAAACGAGCTCGCTGTCGAGACAGTGCGGTTTTTTCTACGTTGACTCGTTGCTATTATGCTTAGAATATTGCCCTTGTGGGCCTATGCCCAGGTCTATCTACCTACGCCGCCGTATCCCTTATGCCGGGAGGATATAATACTTATGTAAAAATGAAAAAAAAACATGTTTCTTCTAAGGGGACGCGCACTAATTTTTAACAAATTTTTATTACTCCTATAACACTAATCTGTGAAAATTTCAAGTGCCTACCTATAACGGTTCAAAAGATACCTACAGATGGACAGCGGAGGCTTAGTATACTGTACTATTTATTTGAACGAGGTTGTATTAAGTATAATAAAAATAAGACTGGCAAAAATAAACATAGTTACAATGTCATGTATATGTGAATGAATGTTCTTTGATCTGTTTACAACATTAGCTTACAAATAAAATGAAGCGGTAGTTCCCTCTGAGACTTGGTAACATAATTAATAAATAACGGTTTAGAGGTTCTAGTATTAATTGATCTACGCTGATTCTGCGCTACTCTGTATAACCCCAACACCATTAGCACCCTTTGGATACGAAACCCTTAAAACGGTCTGAATCAAACACGTTTATTGTAGTCAACACACAATGTAGTATACCAACGATTTTTTTATAAAGGTGTTTGTTGGTTTTATCGCGCATTCACTCCGGCACATTATTTGTGTGCCGGAGTGAATGCGCGCGTGAGTGTCTTTTTACGAAAATCAAACCACTTACTATTTATACAGATACCCCTAATCAGCTATTGTTCCTCTATATTGTATGAAATGTTTAATATATCTTTGTCCAATAAAGGTTCTTTGCGACGCAATATTATATTCTCAAACGCTTCGAAGATTTTCCTTGGACAATAGAGGTAATATTGAACGTAAGCCGTAGATTTTGAGAATGTATATACCGGTGGATGAGACTATAGTAAAAGAAATATAACATCGCTGATAGTGTTTGTAACATTAATAATTTGATGTATGTAAATTATATTTATAAACGGAACTCGGTCAAAAAAATGTTTACACTTCGGACGCCACTAATACCTCTACGCTCAGGATTTTCATCAGGATTCCTTTACTGCGTTCTGGATGTCTTTACGAATAGATCTGAATGTATGTACGAGTATATACGTCCCTGTAACAAATTTCGCTTGGCAACAATAAAGGTAAAATTCATGGTAAATTTAAACATAAATGAAAGGCTCAATGAAACAAAACGCTCATTACAAGAACAGGTATAAACTATTTGATACAGCAAATAAAATGCGATCACCTTTTTCAAAATACGCAATTTTTTGGATAGTTAGTACAACACTTACAAAAACTTATCAAAAGCGTAGGGTGCGTAGATGTGGATGAATTATTTGAAGGTAGGTAGGTACTTATAGAAAACTGTTGGATCATCCGACCGTTCATTCGTGAAAGCGGAGCATCTGTTGTCTAAAGCGAATTCCATTGAAAAGTTTATTTTGCCTCAGGTATTGGGGCAGAAATATTTTTGTACATAGATATAATCATAGTCACGTAGCTATAGCCGCCTCAGATAAACTGTTTATTTTAGTCATTTACGGGTCGTGCTGCATCGTAATACGGGTGCTCACATCAGTAGAACACAGGGAAGTACAGTCGTGGTAGAAGCACTATTGCTACTTAGCCGGCGTATGAGTGATATGCGGAAAGTTCTACGTATTTATCAGTGTATTTGAGTTTTATTGTATGTAAATAATCAATGCATTAATAAGTTCTGAAACATGACACATCAAGCAGCTTTCTATACACTTTTTTAGTCTAGTCCTTTTTGTTCACACGGGGTTAACAGATAACACTTATAAGACCTGGTCTTTTTATCTACTCCGCCCATTTTTCTCCGACAATTTTGAAGTCTGTGATCAAAATGGGTTTCGTCTCACCCTATGGTATGTACATACAAATTATTGCCACACGGCTCCGATCTCTTTATACTATGAGACCAACGTCTACACTAGTAACGCCAACTATTTGGGCCGCAACCATAATATGGCCTTTGTTCAGTTCGTTATTCCTTCCGCTATAAAACTTCAGTTGGTTGACGAAGGGTACTAACGCAGTTCAAAGGACTATCTTTTAATAGTCTTGTCAAAATGGATAAGATGTAAAAGTTGTCCTGCGTTTTAATTCTTGTACTAGTTTTAATACTAGATCAGTTGTTGCCGCTGATAGGGCATTCTAGATCGCTGAAGGTTTAGGTCCCGTGTTTAGGCGTGGATGTTAAAACCCCAGAAAACCCGAATTGACAATAACAGATTTTGTAGGTTTTTGTACACACCGCGGCAGCTTTATTAAGTATAAACTATTTTATTTGGAGAAAACCATTCCATTGAAGCAATGACTCGTCCACAACTAAGTTATATTTTGTCCCAATTTATTGGATTTTACTTTGGAGTCTCTGATTAAGATGAAAGATTACTGGAAATATTTCAGGCCCAGTATTTCCGATTTTTTGTTGAGGAACTGAGAAGAAAATGTAGGTTCTTAAAAGGATTTTTAATTTAAAATGAAATAATGGAACTCGCATCTACGTTAGCTGCTGTGGTCATCGTTCAGAGGAAGAATCTGCTGCAGTTGGACTGACTAGCGGTGTTGGAACTGCACCTCATTTTCTGGTGTCTTCATTAAGATGCAAATGCGATCTATCATCGCTATATAAAGAAGCATCTGCAGCTTGTCATGTTATTTCCTTGCCTTTCACTGTAGGATTAGGTATAGTGATCGTAAGAAATGGATTTAAAAATACTTAGTTTCGAAGTTTGACGTGATTAAATTTGTCAAGTACCTATCAGCCCTGAGCGGGCGACCTGGCCCACAAGTCATTGTTGAGATCGGCCCCTTTTGGCGGTTTCCGCATTTAGTTATAAGCTTATTTTGTCATCCCAAAGAGTTGCGTGCTTGGTTACTTGCAACTTGCTTGAAATGTCTAAAGAATAAAAATGAAAAGAGCTCAAGGAAAATTTAACTTAAATAAAAAATATCAGGTACCTACTGCAAGTATTTTTTTCATCCACCCAATCCTTTTAACCACACGTGATTGAGGAATATAAGTAAATACATCCGACTATCCAAACATTACTTTCACATTTGTTATTCACAATATTAGTAGAATATTAATATTAAATGGCAGTAGTGACTCGTCTTGAAAGTGATTAGCTATTGACAAATCGTTATCGCAGCGATAGAGATGCACTTTGTTGTTGTTGTAATTGATTTAGTATAGCGCCATCGCGTTCTACTGAAGGCGGCTATTTGGAGGTACATGTTCTGCTCGTGTCAGAATATTCATTAGGATTTATTTAAAATCTACGTCCCATCATAATCTTCCAGTTTTTGAAAAAAATATTTTCAGTGTTTTAAAATGATTATGTTTTCAAAACTTAATTCCCTAGCGTATGTGTTTCTCACACAGTTATTTTAATTCTTTCATGGCATGATTTTACTTCTCCAATTGTGTTTACTCTCTCTCTCCGTTTCTCTCAGAGTCATAATCACGATTTTGAGTTAATAATTTTGTTTGTTTTGTAATGTTTTTGAAGCTAGCGCACGAAAAAAACAGAGGTGATTATCCTCTTACTACTTCAACTAGGCATAAAGGATATAGTATTGATTATGCAGTAAATATCCAACATCTACATATTACAGCTATACGAAGCATGGAACGCATCCCGCATTGTCAAACAATAATTTCCAAAAACAATGCGCCGAATAGCAGGCGCCACGCATAAATCACAGTAGACAAAGTACTACCGGTCACAGAATTTGTCGGGCTATTCCAAACACTGTCGTTCGTCTATCTTTTTTGTTTTGACGAAAAAGTGATTCTTCTAAAATACTAATTTATATGGACCGTTCCTTTTTACAAATAGAGTAAAATTAGAAAAATAGTAGTAATACTTACCTAACCGCCCGTGTTGCGATATAAGAAATCTGATTTCAAACCTTAAACTACATATTAGAATAAGCATAAAATACTATAGCCACAATTTAAATGTTAAATGCCACATGAAAAAAAACACATTTTGTGAGAACAAAACTGGGTAGTCGCACCTTATCTTCGTCCTCGGGCCTCAACGTTACTTTTTATCAGGTGAGACTGTGGTCAAGCAAAATGACCAGCAGTTACAGCTCTGAAAAAATAACTATACTAATAAACTAGGTTTCCGTGCCCTGGCACAACTCTCCTAAGATTTCTGGTAAAAACATATTCAAAAAACATGTCATTTTTAATAATATTTTATGCAACTGCTATATAATGAGAGGCCTTAAAACACGAGTGTGGTTTTATGAAACGAGCGTCAGCGAGTTTCATAATAGGATCACACGAGTGTTTTAAGGCCTAATTATATACAGTTGCATACATTACTTTATCTACACACATATCATAACTGCAAAAAACCGTAACAGCAAAAAAACAACAAACAGTCATGGCGGCCATTCGATCTATCCGCAAAGACGAACGTTTTTTTTAAACCATAGACAAACGAATGAAGTCCCTATTGTCATGTCACTCGAGATCAAATGTCGTGCGTTTAAATTAAAAAACATACTGAGTTGACGTTTCGTATCGATAACTGTTTTAATATCTGTAGATACTAGAATAGAGACCAACTTGAATTTTGACAGCTGTTCCAAATTTAAATTCATAACGTCACGAGATGTCGCTAATGTGATCACCAATAAATAAAGACTACTAAGAGATACTACCCAATAAAGAACAGATTTACCTACTACCACAGACAACAAAATTCTTATAATAACATTGGTTGTAATAATGCTGGTCATTTTCTATGGTTTTTGAACGCGTTATTGAACATTTATGATTATGTGAGTAGATAATAGTATTTTATGCAACTGTTGCATAATGAGGGGTCTTAAAACACGAGTGTGGTTTTATGAAACGATCGTTAGCGAATTTCACAATAGGATCACACGAGTGTTTTAAGACCTAATTATGTACAGTTGCATACATTACTTTATCTACACACATATCATAAGTACTCTATGATGGGTTCAGAAGCCATAGGGCAATGACCTGCATTGCTACTAGCTACTAGTGCTAGGTACCTATTAATATCTATAGACTGTATGTACACATTAAAATAATGTAATAAAAAATGAATTTGAACAAATATAGACACAAATTAGCAAAATTCTCATAATAATATTGGTTGTTGTAATGCTGGTCACTGCCTACGGTTCTTGAACGCATTATAGAGCATTTATGATATATGTGTAGATATGGAATAGCTGCCAAAACGCCTGTCAAAGTGGAGGCGTTTTTCTAACTGCAAACATGGTTTAAAGGCAACAGTTGTTTTTGTGTTTATACAATTTAAATATTTCAATACACAAATAATCGAACATAATTATACTAAGGTAATAATAGTGAAGTTATTACAACATTGTTTCCTTCTTATAAAAAATGTATTTGAAAAAAAGTCTTTCATTGAGTTGGCTGAATAGCAAAAGCCATTGCCTTATTAAAATATTATATGACAGCTAACAAAAACGCCTTTAATTTGTCAAAATTTTTCACTGCTGAAGTTTGTACTTACTTTACTTTAATTAAGAGCTTCAGTAAAAGTCGCAAATTTATTGTTGTATTTTTTTCGCAACTGTATTGAAAAACGTCGTTCGATACACGCGCGGAAATGTCATTCTTCACTCGTCCTGAGTTTTGCCACTTGCCTTCGGCTCGTGGCAAGATATCTCGTGACTCGTGAAGTAATGACATACGTTCCGCACTAGTATCGAAATGTACTATTTTTGTAAATAGAACTTTTTCTTCTACTAAGGAGTTTTTAAATACGTTAAACAACTAGTTTTCACCATTTATATCATTATGTAGGGTTAAGAACAATATTTTATTTACTTGACTTCTATTTTAGAGAAATTACTTATTGTCATGTTTTAATTCATGTCATTTTTATTTGTTAGTTTTAAGTTTTTTTGATAACATGACATTACGTAATTACTACATAGTCTTATTTAATTTTAATTTGTTAATAATTTCGTTAAGTAATTGCAGCTTGTGTTTAAGTGTAATTTCCACCGTAGGTTGATTTTTATTATTTTTTAATATTTATATATTTGCGTGTATCCTATACTTGACGCAAATAAAAGATTGATTATGATTGTTTGATTATATTTAAATTAAATTAAATATTTAAATGAAAAACATTAATTTCTAGCATAATTATATGGATGCTTGCTTGCATTCACTTGCATGCTTGGTGTCTTAAGGTAAATATTAAACATTTTAAATGACTGCACGCTGTGCACCGTTTTTATCATAATATTTATTGTGTGAGCTTTGCAACATTCTTTAGAATGCTTATTACAAGTCAATGCGTCAGTCTATCCGCACTCTTAGGATGCATCGTTGCAAATTGACGTTTGAATTGAAGAATAAATATTAATTCACAAGAATTGCTCATTTTGACCCAAAGTCCATAAGCAATGAAACCGGCCTAAAGAAGCGCTTAAAGAAAACAGAAAAGCCTTCCCTCTGGACTACAATAAACGCAAAAAGAGAAGTATTTGATGTTTTACCTAATTCACCAGGTTTAATTACCCACTATTTTTGGTTTGCTATTCAAAGTCAAAGTCAAACATAACAATCAAACATCAAAAGAAATATATTCGGTAAAAAAATCAGCCTTTAAGAGTGTTGTGAATTTAGAATTTCACAAATTCCGAAGTGAGGCTTCAGAATTATTAACATTAATGCAGTTGAAGAAAACTCAAAAACGTAGACTGAGACTGAAAACAAATTTTGTATGCCTTTGTATTATAATTGTCCTGCAACTTATGAAAATTTAGCTAAACCTACCACAATTCAAAACTGGCTCCAGGAAGGTTTAAACGAAAATGATTCTGAAAACATTACGAAAAAATTTGCTGATCAATTAATTAAAGAAAACATCTGCACTGTCTAGCTCGATGAGATAGGCATTAAGAGTGATTTGAAGTATAGTCGACCAAGGAAGTGCTTGATCATTTTTCATGACATTTCCCAGTAAAATACAATTTCGTTAAGGCTTATTTTAAAAGATTAACGTAATTGGTTGGTAAAATTTACCTCTGGCCAATCACAGGCCAAAAGTAAATGTGCATGCTATTTGAACTGTGATGTCAAAGTAACAGAAAATATTTTATATAAACACAAACTAACTTGTTCCTTTAACTCAAAAAAGTTTGTGTTGGAAACCATTATTAACAAAAAAACAAATTTGATATTCAAATTGCTTTTGACTTATGATCTGTCAATCTGTCTTCTTATTGGCCATTCAGTCAATCACTGAAAAGAAAAATGACGGGTCGTCGTAATTTAAACATGCACGAAAGAGCTGAAATAATCTAATTGCATCGCTTAGGGTATAACATCAGTGAAATTTCGAGAGAATTAAATGTAACGCGATCTACGGCACGTTTTTGGATAAGACGAGAAGGAGAAGAAGGAAGTCTACAAGATCACAGTCGAAGTGGGTGTCGCCCCACTATAACGAACACGCATAGAGACATCAAGAGACAGAGTTACGAAGACAACGGTTTTACTGATACGGCCCATTTTGCGGAACAATTCCACGTCAGTACTGAAACCATTCGGCATCATTTGCATAGTATGGGGTTACATTACAGACGTTACGCCAAAAAAGTTCATTTAACGGACGCAAATAAAGCAGCTCGTTTAAAGGTGAGGGCTAAGAAAGCTTTGGAAGCAACAAAAGATGATCCTTTTTTATATTACCTACTGGTCATAAAATATTTGCAATAATAAAGAATATCGGAAACAACTTATTAGATAATAGTTTCAATTTAAATGGCAATGAAATTTCGTTCAATGACATCATCAGTATATGTGTATATATATATATATATATATATATATAATTGATGAAATAATAAAGTAAATCAATACAATAAATAACCCCAGTGCATTTAAAACCGAATAGTTTCCAAAAAAATTAAGTCAAGCTGGCAACATTAGTGATAACATCTGATCAAGCAACAACAAATGTGAGGGCTAAGAAAGCTTTGGAAGCAACATAAGATGACCCTTTTTAAATTACCTACTGGTCATAACTATTTGCAATGATAAAGAATATCAGAAACAACTTATTAGACAATAGTTTCAATTTAAATGGCAATGAAATTTCGCCCAATGACATCATCAGTGTATATATATATATAATTGATGAAATAATAAAAGTAAATCATTACAATAAATAACCCCAGTGCATTTAAAACCGAATAGTTTCCAAAAAATTAAAGTCGAGCTGGCAACTCAGATTTTTAGCCATTCAGTTGCTGCAGCCTGCTGCAGTAATGTGAAGAGTTGAAGAGTAATACAGCAAAATACACGGCTGAATTTGTGAAAATAGAGAAAAATTTATTTGTATCTTTAAATAAAGAAAAAATAGCACATCAAATGCGCGTCGACAAAAATAAAAATTCATGCGTCCGGAAATTATTAAAAAAGGTAAGGATCAGTTTGCCAAATATTTTTTGTTTATTTAATAGGGATGTCTCCTGGGTTAAAACAACAAGATTCTAATTAGTCCATCAGTTAGATTATAGAAAAATACTCGATACGTATTTTTTTATTTGTCCATACAAATAATATTGACAAAGATACAGCACATTCAAATTCAGGAGTAGGGGCTCGTGACGTCACTCTTTCGTAAAAATTTTACGAAATAATGACGTAGCGCGAACTTTCGCCGCTCTGTAACTTTGTTATTTTAAGTTTTAGAAGCAAAAGAAAAAATACGTATCTACTATTTTCTGGCGTTCTAAAAGATGGACTAATTATTATTTTTTAGTCAACATCCCAATTGTTTTGAAGGCATACTGCGAGCAATTTACGGTGTGCTTCAGTTATGTATCGAAGAATTTTACATAACATACAGGATAAATCAAGACGTGATTGAAAACCTGTTTGAAATTTATTGCAGAGCACCCGTTGTCCTCTGGAGTCAACGGACTAGGCGGTCGAAGTCCTCTTCAAATCCCCAGCGGCTGTCTAGCATCAGGGGTAGATATTTTAGATACCAATCCACTCTGACATCTATGTCTCCCACCCGTATTGTTTAGATAAGTAGTCTGTTCTCTCCATTGCTGTAAATTATGGAACCCAGTTCTTAGACCTAATCTGTCACGCAGGCTAGTCCGCTTTCAGCGAGCTCAATGGTTTTTTACCGGCTACAATCAACATGTTATTTATTTGCGTAGCAGACAGCATGTACCCATTCTGGAAGGTCCACCCTCAGGACAGCATCGTAAGCCAGATTTTAGAGTAGTCGCCCAACACTGACCCTTATGGTACTCCGCAGATAATTTCATGTCCATGAAGAAGGCCATATTTAGGGTTCCGCACCTTAAAAGGAAAAAGAAACCCTAGTAAGATCATTTCGTTGTCAGCCTGACTCATGCTCATGTTCATGCTTATGCCCATGGTCATGGTCACAGCAATGATCATGTTACTCATCAAAAAAAATTGTTTTTCGATTTCAAACTTTATATATATTAAATGTGCATTTGGCAAACTAATAGCGACCTATATCGATGTTAACAACATCTCTGCGCAGTAGACGTAATGATTAAGCTAGTGCTGATATCTAAATAACAGCAACAGCTGAAGCTCTGCAGGCTAAACTTAATTGAGACTAATTAATAATTATATTCGTAAACTCAGTACCCAAATTGAGCGGCTACGTCGGGTTTAAGACCGACGCTGAACACTTCACTGGCGGTGACCAACAGCAGGCCCTCTTGCCCTGCCTACACGAGCCAGCCTTCTGTGGACTGGTGCCACTCATTGTCGCCCGCTTCTCTGCACCACCCGGGCTGCTCGTTATGCTTTGCGTCCACCATCCTAGGGTAGTGCCGGTCACTCGAAAGGCTTCGACTCTTAAAGGCCTTTCCTCTTAAAGTGAACCAAGACTTACCCACTCCTGAGAATAACCTTTTTTTTTCTGCCTTAGAGGCTCAATATACGTCTAAAACTACATATTGTTTCCTTTGACCACCTCTAGGGTACCCTTGGGTCCTTCATGTCCTACGAAAAATAGGCATCAGGACAATCTATGGAGACAACAGTTTTTCAAAGGCAAAGCTCATTTTGCCTCTCAATCCAGTTTATCTCTTCCACAGAATAATGCTTATTAAGTTTGTTAGTACAGAACCCTTAGTACGCGAGTCCTACTCGCGCTTGGCCGGCTCATGAATAAGGGCCATGGACTGGTCCCAATCATGTCGGGCGATAACCAGACTTCAAAGACGTAAGTAGTTATTTCCATATGTCTGAATCTCACGGTAATTTTATGGTAATAAATAGTTAATTTTATTCTGTTTTTTTTTTTTAATTTTCTTGGTGAAAACGAAAAAGAACATATTAATTTTAACTTGTGTTACTTGTGTTTTTGACTTTTATAGTAATGAATCATTTCAGATGGAACTTGGAAATTAACCATAGATATTGAAAAACTCGTTTTTTGGGTTGTTTTCAAAGTTAGGTGTGAGGCTATAAAATATACCCTTTATTGCACACCACATAAAGCCGTTTAACTGATAAAGAGCTTAAAAAAAACATGTGAACACATTCAATTCATAAACAATTTTTAATTTAGGCTTATTATTAGGAATATCGGTTACACAGTCCTGGCGTCACGAAGAATGCGCTTTCAGAGTAGTGTTGAAAGTTTGTATTGACTGAAGGGAGTGTTAAGATGGATAAAAATAATAGAAGATATTTTTTCTTGGGATGTATTTATGTGCGAAGAATGGGGAACAAGGTTGTGGATAATTAATAACGTTAGGATGAGAAAACTCCACAGTGCACGCAAAATTGGTATACACAAACCTTGCAAAGTTACGATTTTTTTTACTTTCCTTACGACACTGTATTTCAAGGAGACGATATATCGCTTATTTCTATTGGAACAGTTATCCGATAAAAATACTAGAAATATAAAAATTAAACACCTAGAAATCTTTATTAATAAGTTCCTATGGAGCTTAGTACCTAAAAAGTACTATAGATATACAATTGCAAACTAAGTGACAGTTGAGTGACAGGGAAATGAAAAGTTGTCTGACAGCACAGGTGTATAGTTAAGGAACGAGCGGAAGACCGCCGTCAAAGTAGCTTTTCCGTTCATTTCCAATTATAGACGGAGCGTATTGTTCGATGTTGCTAGGGAAACCCAGATGACCGGATCTCCTGATTGGCTAATAGGATAAAGCTGACTGGCTCGTTGCCCTGAGATACGCTTATAAGGGTTGAGTGATACCTATTCAATCTCAATGGCAAAAAACAGCTATTTTAATGAAGCTCGAAGAATAGCTGCGTTTAGCACAAATTCACCGAGCTCTGTGTTGTCTGGCAAAAAATCTACTGCTTCGGGACACGATATTAAAGTAATTGTACAGAACATTCATTTCAAGAAGTTACATCATCGGTGGTAAATAAGTTGACGTTATGCATTTTGGTTATTAGACCATTCAATATTTATACAATTTCTTAGCTATCTGAATAAATAAATAAAAGTAAATACCAAATTTCTGAATTCTCCGGGATTTAAACATACAACACATTGAAAATGTCATCGATATTATGAAAATTGACATTCAGTTAATAAATTTTACTATTTCTGCAGCTCTGGAATGAAGTAATAAACAAAAATTTTGTGTATATGTTTGGAGATAAGTAAGTACATAAATAGTACACTTAATTTATGTAAAAAGAGTCTATATTAAATAATAAAATGTCTATCATTTGTGGAAAGAGATAGGGTAAAGATTTTAGGGCAGTAGGAGGCAAAATTACATGTCGACAATTTTTACACTTCGACAAAAGTCAGCAGTCATTCTTTTAAATGGTGACATTTTTATACTTCAGCATAAATCAATGTACTTAGTCTTAGTTATTTTTCGTCATTATTATGAGTTTCGACATTTTTATTACTAGTCTTTTTCAATAAAAACATTAGTCGCGCAACTCAAATAAATGACTCTGTATTTGAAAAGATAATTGAATTTCTATATCTATAATAAATACCTTTTGACCCATATCAAAGTGTCAACATGTTACAGAAAAAATACTTCGAGCCAGTTATTTACCCAATCGTTTGTATGTACATAAGCACAATGCTATTCTATATTATATCATGGACAAAATTGCTTGGTGATATAAGAAGCTACTAAGAATATAAATCTACTCATATGTATATAATGTTATTATTGATATACTTGATTTTACGCAACGATAAGCAACTGTGATAAGGAAAGGCCTCCGAACATCGATTATAAGCCGGCATTGCGAAGGCTAATCGTTGCCGCACAGAAGCTTGGACTGGGACAATTCAGCCAACTGACAAGATGGGCGATAGTGAAATTTTACGGGGCTATTATAAGTTTGCTAGCAAATAACTTTGGACGTTTCTGTTTCCAATCGGATGGCCAGTTGGCAAATACAAACAAACAACATTGTATCGACTATGTACAAATAAGAGCAGCGCCACTCTTAGTTTCTCAGTTTCGTAGAAAGCCTTTGTATTATACTTGAGTATTTATACTATATTTTATGTAATACATACACTGAATGCGTAACGATCAATTTAATTAATACCTTTCAATAAACTGGGTCTTTTTATAAATATAAAAACCGACAAACGGGCAAGTGTTTCACCTGAAAGAAGTGAGTGAGTGAAGATAAGTGATCACTGCCGCCCATGAACGCCTACAGCACCATTAGGGCTGCTTTGCAAGAAGCGGTTCACTCGCTTTTTGAAAGCATCTATGTTGTAGCAAGATGGAAAAACCCCAGCCGCCAGCCCATTCCAAATTTTGCGCATCCGAGGCTAAAAAGAACGTTTAAAGCGCACAATGGAGGACCACCACGCTTTGAGGTGGTGCTGATGGAAACCACTTTTTCCTCAAGTAGTACGGTGATGAAACTTGGCAACTGGAATAAGGTCAAAAAGTTTATCGGAGCACTCTCCATTGTAGATCATCTAGTTCTACAGGATCTCTAATTACCTAGTTCTCCATAAAACCAAGGGCTCATAACTATCTAACTTCCTTCGTGAAATAACGCCTAACCTTCTCATCTCATTCATAAGCGTTCAGTTGACTTACCATAGTCAAGATATATTTCGTCTGTATTTTTATTTGTCATTATAACATTCACCTTTAAGAGAAAAGAAGAATGAAACATATCCTTACTAATTCCTTACTAATATTATAAATGCAAAAGTAACTCTGTCTTTCTGTCTGTCTGTCGCGCTTTCACGTCAAAACTACTGAACCGATTTAAATGAACTTTGGGACACAGATAGTCTAGAGCCTGAGAAAGGACATAGGCTACTTTTTAATGCGAAAAAAGGGTTGTAAGCGGTTGAAACGGGGGATGAAAAGTTGTATGGAACTATCGTCATTTTTAGAGCTAGAAGCTTTAAACTTATTTTTAAGGCTGTTGATTCGATATAAATAAATATGACATTCAATGTTTGTAAAAGTTTTACCCTCAAGGGTGTAAAATAACAATAGGGACTAGGGGATGAGAGTTTGTATGGAAATATGTAAGGTTTATGTGAATATTTTTCAAGTTTGCGACCAGAGACGACACGTGAGGGCAAATACTCTGCAAATAGCTCATTAAAATACGATACATACGTTTGTCTCATTTGTAAAATAATTAGCCAAAATAATTAAAGATGGTACCCAAAGACACTAGTCCACGCGGACGAAGTCGCGGACACAGCTAGTTTTAAATTATATATAGGTACCTACTTATAAACTTTATAAATAAGGGGGGTAACCTTGTCAATGCAATTCATTTTTATAGGGCATTTCAATTGGACTCATAAACAAATTGATTTTGTTAAAATACTTATACAAGTATTCACCAAATTTAGGTAACAAGAAAAATTCAAAGAATTAGTTGGTTCGCAAGTAGCTTTAGGATTTCTCATTAAACTGACAGCCGAGTGTTAGACTTACTGACATGTTCATTTAAAAGTCAATTATAGACCTAGTTCTGTAAAAAGTCATAAGAAAAAATAATACCTTTGGTTTCTTACTTAGTACAATTTTTAACGTACTAACTGCAATTTCATCTAACGGGGCAATTTTAAAATCCAGCCTGGTGCCAGAAACCTAAAGAAGCTTATAGTTTACTTCACTTTACCAACATTTTTAGCCAGTACCAAAGAAAAACAAGAAAAAAGATTTTATCGAGGTGTCATTGCCAGCCGTTCTATCTCATATTAAAGTGCAATTATTCATCAAAAATAGATTCCGTCAAAATAGATGTGAAAAAAAAACTCCAGGAAAGGTGAGACCCGGACGCCACTGGGATTGACAAGCATTTGATAAATTACTCTTATTGGTACATTTGTCGAGCGCCCATCAATCATTTTCGTTTAATATTGCAAGGAACTCTTCATTTTACTCAAATTTAATGTTTTGATAAAAATATTAATTAGCAGTTACGTCAACTTTTTACTGACGTGATTTACTGTATACACTATAAACTTTACTATTTTTCTAAATATCCATGTATTTAAAAAAAAATCTTATGGTAATGACATTGTTAAAATTAAGCGGTGATTTTAACTATTAAAATGAGAAATTAAACCCCATTAAGTTCTAAAGATTTTAATAACCATAGTTTGAAACCGTCTACTACATATTCCTTAGCCTAGCACGTAACAGTTTTTAATCTAAGCCAATCTATTGCGAGTTGTAGATCCTCAATCAAAGACGTTTTTACAACGTGAAACAATGTAAAATTGCAGAGTGATGCCACCAAGATAACAATGAAATACAAAATCTGATGTGTAATAAGATCTATGACAAAGTTATGCAATTCTTTTATTTAAAATACACTATTAATTAATACTAGTCATTGCAATCAGAGTGTGAGCTACTAAACAATTACAAGTTTACTTCTATTTGGTATCTAATTCTACGTTACGTTATGGACTATATGCCAATTACTTTTCAACACAAACTACGAACTACTCCCTACAATATGTCAGTAATTTCCTATAGAAATTCTTATTTGTTAAACTGTTAAATTTGTCGAATACGAAATCAATGCATAACAAAAGCAAAGCATTAATGTTTTCTGTCGTACTAAGCTATTAATTTTTTTAGATAGGCCAAAAACATGGATCCCATCATGAATGACGCTGATAGATTATATTTTATTTAGTCTTTGAAGTAAAAATAAAACAACTTTTTATCCAATTCCACAGTATTACCAATCTGCATATTTTTGGCCAGATTTTAATCTAAGAGCACTACTAGTATTATAAATAAAGTTTACATGATTACTTCTTAATTAAATCAAGTTACGAAAACTTGAGTACAATTTCTTGAAATAGTTTTTCATTGCTTAATTTGGAGAGTCACTGAAATGAGGCCCCGGTCCAGACCAGGTGATTTTTGCATCTTGCCATCTAGAATTTAAAAAAATATATAATTTTATTATGACGTTACGTCTAGGAGAATTTTTATAAATATTACACTTTGGGTTACATTGAATTTAAATTTAATTGATAAAATCGTGATTGTTTAATAATTCATTATTTAAGATCTACTTTCGCACATTAATACTATTCGATTTAATATTGGAACATACTTGGTATGAATTAATTTCTCAAGAGGAGTAGCGCTTATGTCATCACTCCTCATAGGTCCCGCTGCGTCATCGTGAGAGCGCGTATCCACATTCAGCAGAACATGGCAACCCCCACAGGTGTAGTAATGGATATCAAATCTGTAATAGAGGGCATCATTAATTGACAGAATCTACCTTACTAATACCAGTTCAGGGACAACTTAAACGAGTCTGGGACAAGATCACTGGAAACACCAAAGAGTCTAAGTTTCTCAGTTTAAAATCAACTTACCTCCTTTCTGCGTGATAATTCCTGAGCAGCTCTCGATTGGTATTGAACAGGACGCCGTAATGCCCAGAGCAACTTGTTACCTGAAAGAATAATTTTAAAATATCAACATAAATTAAAAAGCTATTTCCTTTGCAAAGCATTGCTATCCGTTTAAAGACTACTTAATAGGATAAATTAATGTTGGACACGGATTAATTTATTTTTGCATTTTTTAAATAATCTGTGCACAAGCTTTCGTTTAATGTTTTAATAGTTCTTTTTCATTGTACTCTTATAGTCGTTGTAGTCTCCTTTGATAGCTTTTGTTGCTTTGTTATATTTCAATCCGCCTGTTCATCTATCACTTTGTTAGCAGCCTAGGTGAGTTCCTGGGCCTATTTTTATGGGATATCATGAGACATACTATTATGGTTATTTATAGACTGTTTAAACAGAGCACCATTCCAAGTGCCATTTCGAACGACCAAAAAAAGATTAAGCCAATTAAATTAGTTTTACGAAGACTTTATTAAAATCAAAAATATCTCAGTGAAATTCCACACATGAACGAAGTTTATATAGAAAACATTGCAAACAGATTTATTCCGATATACCTATCAACTCAAGCGAAATGCGAATAACAAAATAACTGAAATCGACAAGTATTATTTGGAGGGCTGAATCGGCTTCTAAGAACCACGGCAGATGCCTATTAGCCTATTATTATCAAACTAGCGCTATTTATAAAAAAACAGTGTGCGACAAGAACTGCTTTTATTTTTCTGTTTTTTATTTTATTTAATAGTAGTATGTTGTCAAATTTCAGGCTGTACTTCTATAGTTGTCTTAGCGTCCAAGATATGCTTAGCCGAGTGCACCATAGGGTCATTGGATATTTTAACTTTATATTTATATCATACTCATTTACAAAATAACTCATATCTAAATTTGGAATAAGCATTAAAGTATTTGGGAGCAAAGACATGAGCAGAGACTTAGCGTTTTTTGTACGTTAGCTTTATTTTGTCGCGTTGCCTATCTCATAATTCCTACCCCCACTACCCGCATCAATTAACTTGAAGAGGAGTTTAAGGAGTAATCCCGAAGATATTTCTCTGAAAGCTCAAGGTCTGTAATGAAACGTTTATGCACGGATGTATGGAATTTGTTGATATAGTTAAAGCTTCTCATTTATATTTGGTATCCTTGAATTTATTCAATATTGGTACAATATTACGACCGTTTCCACTTGATACAATAGTCATATCAGTTGTACTAGTTTTTGATTGACTGATGTCCGTCGTATTGAAACTTTTATGGGATCATTAATTTTTGGTCATCGCCCATCCTTAGCATCGCCTTTGTAAATCAATCCCTAACACTTATTTCTGAATGATAAAGTTCCATTATAAATGCTTAACAATTGAAGGCTGTGAAGGTGCAAAGTATAGACCTTGCACTTGCCAACTATAGAGTTGGCCACAGTTATACTTGTCAACCGTACTGTTTTAATGAGCTATAACACTTATGCCAAAAGAAACAAGTGACTGCAGACCTGAGTATTTGATATTAATCTTGACTTGATACCTCAATGCGTTCCTGAGAAAAAGGGTCTTGACAAACAGACATACAGACAGACAACGAAGTGGGTTCCTTTTTTCCTTTTGAAATACAAAATTCTTAACTCGTTATTTACAAAACTGTATAATGTTATAAAAATTATGCAATAAAAAAGTTATTTTTTGTTTCAAAATACGTTCATTAGTACCCAGATAAAACATGAAAAGATTGTTTAATGAGTGCAATGATTTAAAAGCTAAAAATTGTAAAAATAAAAACATAACGCTTCCTTTTGGCTTTACCGTAGCCGGGTAAAAACTCAATTTTGTTTTGCGCGTCATACACTTTTACAAAAGTGGAGTTACAAGAGTTGTATGGAGCTCGATAGAGCAATGTTGCGAGGCTTACCTACTATTATTTTATTTTTTATACACAAATATCAAATTCTTCAATTTAATAAGCAAGAATAGTGTATTAAGTACCTACATTGAATAGAAGAGCCGTATTGCGGCCATCTGAAGCAAGGTTTTCAGAAATCGACTACTGGTTTATTCGTACTATAACGTAATTTTATCTTTAAGCTGATTAATGTTTTGTCTGAATAATACCCAAATAGGCATCGCTGGTGTCTTCAGCCTGGATCCTGGATGCTGCTGATTTGCGTTATTTTTGGCGTTATCCTCACTTCCATACCATACGAGCAGACCAACTGGACTCCTTGATAATACGCCAAATTGTGGCATAGCCTGAAATAGAAGTTAGGTTTAAAAAAGTGACCCTATAAGGGATCTTTTTTCTGATTGACGAACGGAAACCTTAAAACAAATATAGGTAAAAAGGTTTTCTTCTGCAGCCTAATCCTGTTTTTCATGAAGCGTGCTTAAGTTGATAGTTTCAATAAGAACGTTTAAACTACTCTATCCACGCCAATTTGCAATAATTTTTTTTACCCGACTTGATTTTATCGAATAACGGGAAGAATAATCCCGCGGGATACCTAACAGCGCCATCTAGTTTAACCAGGTTAAGGATATTATTATAGCCAGAGCACAATTTTCATTAGGTGACTATACTTATATCAGTCTATTCCATACATTTATCTTTGATCTCAGACAGGCAAAATGGCGTCATTTTCAGAGCGCGAGACGTAGATTTTCTTCTTTCCCGTTTAAACGTTCAAAATTATAAAAATAATAATAACGATGGCGTTATATAAAAGAGGGTTAAAATTATTTTATAGCTGTATTCATATTTTTTTACCTCCCTCTGCCCCCTTTGCACCCCAAGCCCAAATTTCCTTATTGCATTGCGAGCTTACGTTAAAAAGTACAAGGCGTTTTATGGAATTTTTTTGCGACTAGAAACTTGTTACTTACATAATGATCCTCATCCCCAATGTACACGACTCCATTATGAAGATAAGGGGTGGCTCGCCCAGTGAGCAGCAACGTGACCACATTTATTGACCCCTCTATGTGAGATGACACTAAATATGTCAGTTTTCCATCTAAATCTTTCTTAATACTGCAAAAAAGTGAGAAATGAAGTCACGAATTCATGCGAGTAAGTATAAAATTGTATTCCAAGTTCGTGGTTCCGACAAGAAATATAGCGTTGCGGAAATACAGGGTGACATCGGGGTCGTGATTCTAACTTATAGTTTCTAACTCGGACAATGATTGCGAATTCAGGTATAAAGATGGTATTTAATTAATTACAGCTATGCATTAATAATTAAATAATTTGAATATCTTGGTTAATGATTAAATCATTTTCACCCTACAATTCATGTTTAAACCTATTTGAAAACAAACTGATTAGATGAGTAAGAAATGTCAACAGCATTTTTATGACAAAGTGAAATGTTTTGTAATCGATTTTTTATTTTATATTTTTTACTTATACATTCAAATTAAATTTAACATTATATAATAATGAAAACACAAAGAAAAATTAGGGTAAAGTCAAACATCAAAATAAAGACAATAAGTTTGTATGAAGTTGGATTTCAAAAGGAAAAAAAAATAGAAAAAATGCCTGCGGCATATCCGTTTTCAAATGTTGAACGGTCTGACATGGTAATGTTTTATTACCAAACAAGTAATGCGACCACCGCGGAGATTTATTCCACCAACGTTTTCCCAATTTGCCTGTGCCAAGCCGAAGATTGATAAACACAATGGTTCAAAAGCTGCGAGTTCACTGTGCCGACTCACGCCCAAGCACGAGGCGGTGACAAGCCACGAATGCGACGATACCCGGATACTCTTGGCAGTTCCCGCAACGTTGGGTCGGCCGTGGCGGACCTGTGGCATGACCTCCTCGCAGTCCCAACCTCACACATTTAGATTTCTTTCTCTGGGATGAACTTAACAGATTGGTCTATGAACAAAAGTCCACACTGTCGAAGAACTGCGGCAGCGAGTTATTGCAGTGTTCGAAACTGTAAAAGCAAATCACTTCACAACAAAACGGGTCACACCTTGAACACCTTGTGAGTGAAGTTGAGTGAAGGTGAGTATGTTTAATTACAAATTAAACATACTCCACAAAGATTATTTAATAAACCTTTTTTAATATATTTAAATTTATTTCATTTTATTTTTATATCTACAAAAAAACATAACTTGACGCACTCTAATCTACAGCGTTAAATTCCTAATTAATTGTCAAGTTTAATTTTACTTTGTTGCTACACGACCCCGCAGTCACCATGTATATCGAACTATCGATAGTATTGTTGATAGGATCGTGACCTCGAAAAATAGTCACAATATAGGCCTATCTATCGATAGTCATAAAAATCCAATACTATCGATTGGCATCAACCATCAACTATTGCTACTATCGGTAGTATTGCTTTACGATAGTATCGATACTAACGATAAGCCAATCGATATTGTGACTATTTTTCGAGGTCAACTATCGATAGATCACAATGCTAAAGTAATCGCTTTAAATAACGGTAACTATTCGTATCACTTACTTTTCACAGCCCCTGGACAACACTGCAGCATATAGCAACAATAACGCACCGCAGCCTTCTTCAGTTTTAAACTAAATGAGGAAATATATTTCAGTTAGTAATAGTAATAAATACCGAATGATGTCTGAATTTCTCTGAAATTGTATACACGACTAGCGGTGTGCTCGACGGGGTTTCCTATCGGCTCCAGTTCAGGGACTCGACTTGCTCAAATATCTGAGTTTAGGGTAACATGCTCTGCTCATACTCTTTTAACATGTTTATTCGTAAATTGAAGCCTTAACATAAGTTTTCATAATTATTTTAAACTTCAACAAGAAAAAGTTTCATACAAACTTTAATTTCAAATTAGGTTAGCTCTCTTAGATAATTAATTTTCACAAATACTGTCTTAGTACTCACCTACGTTATATAGGTATAAGAAATTAATGTTCTTTTAAAATTTTATTTAATATATATATATATATATAATATATATATATATATATATAATATATATATATATATATATATATATATATTATATATATATATATATATATATATATATATATATAGTACATTTATTACACTAATATGTTTCACTGGCATAGTAAATATTCTGAGGGCCGATTTTATGAAAGTTCCTAGGATCAAATTTCAGTAATTTTTTTGACATTACCGAAACTTTGTATAAATATACCGTTATAAATCCCATCCTAAGTAACTTATAGGTAGTACTTACTAAATATAAATACCGCTTCACAAAGATTTGGACATCCTCCAGGTTGTTGAACTCAAAAATGTGCAGCTTGTGAAATGATATAACCAAAGATCAAAATTATTAGTTCGGCGCACACAATTTGTTACATTATTTTGTTTATCTTAGAGTGCCAGACTGCTGGACAGGGGCCTTCTTTGCAACCTTCCACGTGGCTCGATCCTGAGTAATAGCTA
Organism: Ditula angustiorana; assembly: GCA_963691745.1. Taxonomy (NCBI): domain Eukaryota; kingdom Metazoa; phylum Arthropoda; class Insecta; order Lepidoptera; family Tortricidae; genus Ditula; species Ditula angustiorana. The sequence goes on from OY829472.1 coordinate 18,331,438, forward strand.
AATTAAAATGTAATTGTTAGTTTTCACGGCCTTCCGTTACTTTGATTGTGTTTGTTACTCAGAGAAAAATGAATTTTATCAGTGACCCTTTCGAGCTGCATCATAAAATACGGCATATTATTTTTTGTCGCGTTTGACCGGTTCGAGTCCCGACGAAAGACAAGCTATTTTTCAAAAATCCATAAATGCAGAATGTATTGTTTTAAAAAAAGGAAAGTATCATTTAGACAGAATGTGCTATTTCCAGTATAATTCAATCTTTCCACCCTGTATATTGTAACACACTTTTATTTTTAGGAATAAAGACGTGTTTCAATACCTTAATTTTGCCACTTTGGCTAGTTCAATCCATTTGATGCTCACTTTACCAATAATAATAAAATCAACTTGATGCCAGTAGTTTTATATTTCTAAGTACCTAAATAATAATTATTTTTATAAGTTCGAGTTATTCTTTTGGCAACATTGACCCATTTTTAATATTTATTTAGATATCATTTTGATATCGCAACGTATAAAAACTTAATAGGTAATTAATTACCCTTTCATTGGCATTTAAAGTACACACTGGGGCCCAGTTTTTACGCGATTGTCATCACTACGAGTATTGCATTGAAATACGGCTGAACGTATCTATAAATGGATGTTGCCGACAATAGGAGTGTTTACCTTACTGAAAAAAAAAAACTCGTGATATTTTAAAAATAGAGTTCTCTATAAACACCTTTACTTCAATACTTTCATATCAAATATGAATAACTCACTTAAATCCTTTGAACTTATCTACTTACTTTCTGATCATAATAAAACATTACCCATTCGTTGTCCAACTTAATTTACCTTCTCCGTCACACCATCTTGGTAGTAATAAGAGCTATGTTGCACGTATATGATATCTGAAGGCAAAGCCACCACAGCCTTAGCCTCTGCCCCTTGCGGTGGGTTGAAACCGCCAGCGCATCGCCAGATCACTTCACTACAAGCCCGCCACAGAGCCTCTTCCTGGCGTTCCTCGGAAGGCCGCAGGTAACTGTAGGTATAAAAGAATGCTATTCAAAGAAAAGGCTTGTGCTAGGTGCACAGAAAGACAAGAAAATTGACTGTCTTCGTTCTGTCATAAACAGTACGGCAAAGAATCGATACCTAGTTTCTTATATTTAAATGGTCATATTTATAAACATATAAAATAACACACGAAACGAAACCTAGGAGTACACGTATGGCATCTTAAACATATCCCCAAACTAGTTGTCTAGTGACCAAAATCTGAGATATAAACGCGGAATGCATTTTTTTCATAGACGAATTGCTGATTCCGTACCCTCTTAAGAATTTAAGCATTTTTATCTTCTCCATATTCTTCAATAGGTATTCCGTAAATCGTGAATAAACCCTGTCAAATGCTTGGCGCATAACGTTCTCCATTGAAGTAAAATATTGTCCAACAGTACATAGATGGTGCGGATTTATGCCGAAGCACGTGGCTGGCAAGAGAATTATGACAGGCATTTTGAAGCAATATTGTAAGCCATTGCGCATGTAGTTTTAGCGGTGCTATTATGGTAAAACGATCTTGAAAATGGTGGCATTTATTTTTAGTTCCAAACCTAACCTAGTATAGTTTGCTTTTTCACACAGTGAAAATTACTAAAAAAAACGCGCCACAAAATTAAACAATACATTCAAATAGTTAGTCGTGTCATAGATTTAGGAGTTTTTATTGAATTGGTCAGTGACCCTTTTAATAAGCTAAAAGTTAGATCATTGCTGTGTATTTCAGAAACCGTAAACGAATAGGGATGAGTTATGACTTATGATGTTGCCAGAATTGCCACGAACCGCTTTGGGTAAAGTGTCTGATAGTGCGTCTTGGGAGTTGGCCGCGCACTTAAAGGGAATTTGAAAAATTCAGCATTACTTGGTCGGATAAACATAAGAAAAGAAATATATCATGACAGGGGAGCCCTGAGCATTTGGAACTCGTGAATTTGAGATAGTTATAGCTGGGTGAGTTTTTTGCGTATAGGTGAAATTAACAACAAGATGTTTAAATTATTTTCGCGGTAATTATTATCTTACCGTGAGGGGTTGTCAGCATAGTGAGATTAAATAAAAAAAATATGACAATAATTTTTCAGACATATTGCAATCTGATGACGTCATAAATATGCATCGGGAAGCTCTAAGATGCGATTGAGATATTTATTTACAAAATTTGTTATATCTTAGTTATAAAAATTTATCTCGTGTTTGTAGTCCAGACTGGATGAATTATTTACATGATATTTCAGACAAATCACATCCTTACCAGTTTTAAATCATAATAGGTGGTCGTTTTTATTTCGAAAAAACGTACTATTATGAAATCATCCTATTTGCAGATTGTGCATTTTAAATACGGAGAATACGTGCGATTAGTACTTTTACTTTACACAAATGAAATTGAACAGTAGTTGTAATAAAATAATCATTTCTTACGTTTCCGGAGGCTCTGCAGACTTGTTATCCTTAGTTAAAGGCCGGGAGTCAAATAATAGCCACTTGATGATATGGGCTTGAAGTCCAGCAAGCAACGATCTTGCACCGTTTCGAGGGGCAGCTAACCCATATCCCAATGGCTGACTGGGTGCTCTCATTACAATTGGTGATCGGATCCATTCTGCTCTCGGCGGGCAGGACGCCGTGCCAAAACTTGTAATGCGGAGTTCCTTAAAACTCAGAAATAATTTAATATTCTTTCCTAATTAGGGTCTGTTATTTTATCAGAAGTCATTATTTGAATTTACATGTATACAGAACGTTTGGTAATGAGTCGATAATCCGTAAACTAATAATACTGATGGCATTGCCTTGATTGTTGAGCAAATCTGAAAATAAGTCTGGTAAAAGTGCCCCCGTTTTTTAGGTTTTACACGTTTAGGTCAATAAACTACTGAGACAAATAGGTTAAAGTATAAATATCACACTTTTTTTCTAAAAATATTTTCACGTTTACTGACCACGATCATGTCCGTTTTATCAATGAAAGGATCGGCCATTCATTACCCTACACCATGTATAGCTTTTAAAAAGATTTTTATACAGAGGATCTAATTTTAAACTTACAATAGCCTGCGCTTCGGTAATTGGTTTCCCACCCACGACGCATGGTTTCGCACTCGGCGATAACTTGTTACGGGGATATAAAACCCGCTCTGAAAAGATAAAGTGTATTTGTTGATTCAATTTTCATTAAAAAATAGTTGTCTTCAAAAACACTCTGTTTTCTCAATAAAAATAAGTGGTAGATAAACTTTTATAACAAATAAGGTACTTAATTATTTACATACTTTTTTATTATTTCAAGTTAATCTCATAAAAGTAAATTTAAGTTAACATATTTTTCATTTTCTCAACAAACATTTTTCGCAGACAAATTTGTCTTTTAGATAACTTTATTATTTCAAAATTAACATGAAGATATTAAATATGCATGTAAATTATCATACATTTTAAGTGCTGTATATTTAAATTCTAAGAACAAAAGTGATCATGATAGTTGATAGATATAGCAAAAAATATACCAAAGAATTCTTCTTGCGATGTACCAAGAGCACTTTTTCGTAGCATTTCAATAAAATAAATCGTTTCTATAATTTTTAAAAGATTATGAAATCATTAATCTTTGTTAAATATTCAGCCAAATATTACGATCTCAAGTCGGATACATTTCCTATCGAGCTGCACATTTTTTTATTTAAGTGGTAGTAAAATAAAAAATTGATATTCTATTTTAATTTCAATTCCAATCGCGAAAATGTTTTTTTTTTGTAAGTTTTCTTTTGAAAGTGATCGAGACGACAGTCTCCACTGGAGGTTTTTTTACAACATCAAGTGTTAAGTGAACAAAGGCAGAATAAGTTCTAAGCAGTTCCAACACTACAATGTTAGAAAATAACTTCTCACTGCGTCGAAGTGTGAAATGTGAACTGCATTACAAGTAATTGCCTTCGTGCTGCACGCTCTTGCTTTAAGTGTCAAGGGCATCCATCTATCGTTATTTAGATTCGATTTTGCGGCTTTCTCTAGTATTGACACATATGGTTTAACCTAGGCCGTAAAAAAGATGCCTCAAATAAATCGAAAGTTAGGTAAACCGGTGAAGGAGATGGTAAGCTTCTTAACCTAAACATACTCAGTCTAGACTTTTATAGTTGTATAATGTTGTCCAAAAAATAGCGATGTGACTTATTTATTTAATTGCATTTAATTTTCATAATTATAAGCCTATTATATCCTACTGCTTAGTAAAGGCCTTCGCCATAGCTTTCTAAAACTGTTCAGCGACGTTAATCGTGTTACAGAAATGATTGTCAAGCCGCTATGTATCATATATACATTTGTGATCTCTACACGTTACTTTTAATGAGCAGTAAAATTAATAAAAATAAGATAAGCAGAAATGTATGTAGTGATTTCTAAATTATATTATATTAATAGTATATGTATGCATTTTGTCTGTACCATATCCAAAAATTTTAGGAATAGTGGCAGTTACAAAAAGAAGAATTTTGTGATTTAACTGTTTGGTTACAAATTAGAAATTTTAACATACGCACACATCACATTACGACTTAAACGATTGGACATCGAATGGACTTTTACAGACGAAGATGTTCAGGTAGGTACAAGTAATTCATTTTATAAGTTTAAAATACCTTCGGTAAGCGCAGCGGGGGCGTGACGCTTTCCAGGAAGCATGGTTCACAAGCTGCCGAATAGTTAATATATCTATTATCTCAATCTCAATAACCCAAAACAGTAACTATTTTTTAATAAAATTTTAAGTAACACGCACAGATAGATATTAATTTTACTTACATGTTTATTTCAATTGCAGTTTGATGGTAATAATAACTCTTAAAAGTTTAACAATAGATACGATTTTAACTGCACATAAGGGTGCATCTAACAGCACGTCATACCGGCTTAGGTGATCGGTTTAAAATGCTTGCAGTCGTAGGTGTAATAATGCTGAATTTACCAGTCTGAGAATAGATGAATATATTATGTTATAAGAACCGGAAGGTGGTAACTGGCGGGTGGGATTTTGAAATATATTTTAGGTACGGATAATGTTGATGAACCACGAAACAAAGTTTATCTACGTGTATAATGGTATTTTACATATAACAATAACGTTATTTAATTATTTCTTAACTATCATCAATAAGTTACCGGTTTATCATGAAAACTAATATGATGATCCTAATTGATCATGCTTATTTATTACATGTTTACTTCAATTGAAGTTTTATGGAAATAATAATTCTTAATAATTTGACAGTAAGTCGTGATCGTATTTTACTTTTCTCTTGACGTTGATGATGTGAAAATATATTTACAAGCTTTTATTTAATTTGCTTTGTTCGTTGGCATACCCCTCTGCTTCAAATCTTGTAAGTCGGTTTTCATTCACTACTTTCTAGTTTTCTAATTGGCTTGAAATCTGGTATAGTCGCCAACACACTTAACTGGCCATTCGTGAACTCTATCCTTATAAGAATAAGGTGCCCGAGTGGTCAGTTAACTGTGCTGGCGTTTGTATGCTTATGTATGTTGACCCGTTGACGGTCCAAATAATAGAGTACTAACAAATATAAATCGTGTATACGAGAAAGTTTTTTTACTAAAAAACGCATCCAATGGAATGTAGGTAAGTTCTAAAAATTAAACGAAAAGCAAGAGGTTAGTTGATATCAGTACAGTGAAACTGACATTGTTCATGTTTAAATGTTTTTATTGTTGTCTGTGCCTTATTTTGTTTTTTTAGGTGTTTTGATTTTATGTTCTAATTTGGATGACATATTCACATATTATTGTTATCTTTTAATTTTATTTTAAACCACTAACTAATTTGACATTTTATATTTTTGTAAACTTAAATTCAAATAAAAAAGGACTCATTAGAGTTTTAAATTGATATATCCTTACAGGTAGAAATAAATACTGAGCAAAGGTGTGTATCAGGAAGCATACAAATAATTTCCAGTGTTTGATCCGTCATGCTCATGACATTTAAGTTTCAAAGTGTCACAAATCATGAACAATTACTGAGTATAACAAGCAATAGTTTATTGACCTTGTAAACAATTGAAAACAAGAAAAGCAATTTAAATAGGTACCTACCAGAGTAAGCCTTGACGTAGGTAGTTCATGTATTCTAGGTATAATCGTTGACAGTGCACGTTAAGCTTGCTTTTCGCCACCGAACAAAACAATACATTGCATATCGGGCTCGAAATTGTTCTCGATTTTCACAAACTAGTGTTCGTGTCTTTCTAGAATTTTAGTTTTATTTTGCATGTTGATTTATTTTACATTTTCAGTTTGTGTATGAGGATGGGTGCTAAATAAAAGCTTTATAAACATGACAATGTCTACTTTCGAATGTCGTGTTACAGGGCAGTTAAAATAATTTTTAGGTTATTGTGTAAAAACTAAATGTAATACTTCTTAGATAATTAAACATTGTAAACGTCAACTATCTTGTCACCGTTTTGGTTAAAAGTCTAGTTTTTAGCCGTATAAAATCTATTTAAACTTTTTTATGGAAACTGAAGGGAAACGAACCTGGAAGAAACTCACTGTAGCACGATAGCTTTTAAAGAAACTACGAATAAATTACATTACCCAGGAAACAGAGCTAGGGTTTTTATTTTCCCGAAATAAGGCTAGTTAGATTGAATATTCGACCCTGTGAAGCCTATATTGTAAATTTCATCAAAACTGTCAGAGCAGTTTTAAACAACTCGATTACAAAAAAAATGCATAAAAGTTTTGCTCGAAGTATATACATAGGATAATAATAAAATATAATGTGTTTTCTTTTCTTGGACTAGAGAACATTTGTAACGGATGCGCAGCGCGTCCTGTATTCATAAATTTTATAAGAATGAAGACCATCGCAGGCCATCCCCCGTTACGTTTCGTTGAATAAGCGTTTAACTCATGTCTTTTCTGAAAATACATTCTTACATTGCAAATATTACAAGCCTAAGTATATTTTAAAAATTGTGGCTTTATTGTATTTTTCTTAAACTTTAAACTTGTGCAAAATACTGAGCCGCAATAAACTATTCAAGTTTCATCTCTTCTTATTATTGTAATCTGCCGATCCAACAACTAGATATTCTAATCAAGTATTAAAACTGTTTGCATGCAGAAAGTTGTCTAGTTATCAGTGGAAATAGGTGCTAACCTCACCATTCCGAAGGTCGTGCTATGCCGAGGGTACGCGGAAATACCTCAACCTTACCCGTGTAGGTAGACATTAATAGTACCGGTAAACCTCGTGAGCTTTATTACATAAGAAGGCTTCCACTTTATTTATGTAAAGACACTTGATTGTACAATATTACGAAAAAAGTATTTATAAAAGGTGGACTTGATGTGTTTAGGATTTCTTCATTAGTCAACCCAATGGCAAAGCTGTGAGTAATGCAAGTACACAATGCTTGCTTAAGAATTGATTCACAATTTTTTTAAAAGAGGAAAGTTAGTTCATAAGGATATCTTATCACATTATAACTGAAACATTTATAAGTACTTAATTACGTTAAACAAAATTATACCAGTAGGTTGAAGTCGTAGGAGGTACAGTTAGAAAATTACCCGGTTACCGGTTTTAAAGAATTTCCATTCGACTTGCGAAAGAGCGGTTTCGCACTATATCCGATCCGATTCCGTGAAAATATGGTCAGTAGTAGCCGTAGAACTATTTTTATGGTAATTTACGCACTATATCCGATATCCGTCATCCGATTTCTATCCGTCATTCTAGAATCTCCATTCCGGAGAAGATTTTTGACGGATCGAAGTAACCATAGTATTATTTGTATGAACGCTCGCGCACTGCCTCCGAGTTAAAGCCGAGCTGCGTACGAGGAGAGAGGCAGCGGGGCGGGTGGGGTATGCGGCTGGGTGACGTGATGCGGCAGGCATTCAATGTATTAGTTCAGTGTGGCAGCGAGCGTATGCGCACGTTGTTATTTGCGTTATGTTTCCCTACGATGTCTTCACTTTAACTGAAAATGTTGCAAATAACTCAAATTTTCACGGGCTCGGGTCGGATTCGGATCAGACTAGTGCGTAAGCAATATCCGAATTCGGTCCGAGTTTTCTAGACCCATGTTTTCACGGGTTCGGATCGGACGTAGTGCGAAACCGCTCTAAACATGCGTTTCCACGAAATCTAATTCTATACGTATGTCATAAAGAAGACTGATAGTATTCTGTACTCAAAGGGCAATACGCAATTCTTTCGCTAACACTCTGTTTTTCATCTGTGTTTACGTCACGTATCCCTAAGTAGCTAGTAAACTAAAAAAGTTACAAACCTGACATTAGGATAATGTTGTGAAGGATAATTAACACAAAACCGAATATTGATTAAAAGTTCAACTAACCATTTTTAAGGACTAAAGTATCTTCCAAAGCAGTTTAAAAATGTTTGTTAATAGATCATTGAGTAGAGTAGAATATATTTTTATAGTTTCGATCTTTAAACATAAATAAATGGGGACTAACTACTTACAAGAACTAAGCTGTCAGTTTTAAAACATTTTTTCATGCGGTCTATTTCGAATTCCAACTTTTTATAGTTTTTGAAAATTGTGTCGTGGTACGGAAACGACGGTGCTCGAGTTTTGCTTGACTTGATAACTTGCACTTGACCGTTAGTCTATTTAATATCTGGGTTCATTTTTAGCATATAGTTTGTTACAAAATGAGAGTACTGTAAACCATATAAAAATGACATCTGTTTATGAAACGACACGTATTCTTTGCGAAAAAAAATCTCATTCCGTAGATAAGTCGATATAATAAACCAAATATTTTTTTAATTGAACGGTGAATTTAATGTATCGGAATAAATGACTAGTCTAATAAGAACAACAATACTCAATGGTTAACTGGAAAACATGCGTCAAAGGAAAAAGCTCGCCTTTGTACATACTGTTTAATTTTCCCTAATAAAAGTATTTAGTTAAATGTGTTTTATACTAAATATTCTTTATTAAAATACAGAATTAAGTTGATAAATAAGTGTATTTATCGATTAAAAAAAGAATTGTTGAATTCGGCTCAGCAATCTCCAAGTAATGTACGATTTAAAAATAATCTAATATAATGCGTCGAATTGAGAACTTGCTTTAAAGTAATTTGAAGTATTTTTTTACTAAAATTGTGTACGAATATTTTTAGGAACTACTTTTAATACGGCAAAAGAAAACCTAGAATCTTTAGCGAAGTATTTAAAACTTGATTAGTTTTAAAAGTTCGAAATATTGTAAAAAACATGAATTTCATGTTAAGCAAAGAAATTATAAGATTCGTACCTTCGTCCTTTCTTCCAAATTGCGGTGATAATAAAAGAAGTCTTTTATCAATATTTCCCTTCTCTTGCTCTTTTTTCTGCGACTTTACTTCTTCGTAATCCATATCGTCACGAGACTTTGGTGTCCGATTGTATACTAAGTATTTGGTCAGGTGATCCATTTTGAAACCTATTTTTTAATTAATTAATTTAAGTTCAGTTAAAAAAATCATAGGGGACGCAACGTGCTACAAACGTCCAAAGTAATTTACTGTATGTAATTTTGCTTTTTCAATGATTACTTTTAGATGGAAATGGGTTGATTAGATTACTTGCAAAATTTAGAGAGACATTGCGAAGGTGTGAACAGCACAAATTCGAATAGCAGAATAATTTCGCGTAGGAACGCAAACACATTGTGCGGCAGAATGTTTATGCAAATTACAATTTACATAACGTGGAATGCTGTACCTTTAAATTTTTAGGGTAGTCACACATGGACTTGTATCTACAAGAAATGCTCGCCTCTTAATTGATTTTGTTTGCTTCGCGGGGCACATAATGAGAAAAATTATAGTGATAAAACATACCTATAATACTAGTCCAATTCCAGTTATACTATACATTTAATACAGAACTCTCAGAGTCTTTTTCTTTTTATTCTACTGAATACGATAAAGGTGTACCCTAACGGCAACTATAACACTCGTTGGCTGAGGTATTAAATAAGTACTTGAATAAATAAAGCGCTAATGGGCACTTATTTCATGGAATACTTTTTAAAAAGTTGCAGCTATTCTGAAGAACATTTCTTTGGTATTACAAAAGTATTTTACGAACATAAAACACATTACTTTTTGTATGTTTAAAATTGTTTGATTCGCATACAAAAGCCAAGCATCTAAATAGTTTATTCTACGAATAATCGGATATTTTATACAATGATACAAACTCACTACCACCTATGGTAATTGGCTGAATTGAGTTAATACGCTTATGTAAGTACAAAGCGTTTAAATTAATTTGAATTTGTGGTATTAATTATAGTGAAATATGTACTGCGATTGCGGTTTACTGACTTGCCAGCGAAAAATAGCTTTTCAACGTATCCATTTTAAAACAACGAATTGTTTTTTTGTCTCTCAGGCCGACTCAGTTCCGAGCATTATATTCGTAGCAGAATTGTCGTCGACCAGCCAGCGTAACCAGTACAAAAAATTGTTACACGCTACCTGACATTGAGACAATGTAAATTGGTATTTTAAAAAATCAACAGTTAGGACCTGACCAGGAAGCTGAAGTTTTCTGGTTTGATCCTCAAAAGGACAAACATTTTACTCGAGTCATGGATGTTATGTGTTTGTGTATTCCAGTGTGGACTTAGATATCTAGTAAATCTGTATTTAATATCCCTAGCCCAAGCAAATCGGCTTTAGTTCCTTATATTTGGGCTAAGGCATTTGCGTAAATTACCCAATGATATAAATATTATGGCAAACACATGTACCAACGCGTTGAGTATATTGAATTCACCCATATTTTTACCCAACTATTTACTATGTATTATATACAATTAATAATAAATAATTTATTCTGATTGAATTGATTCTGACATTAAGTACAGTTTGATTTCATAGCGCGGATATTGTTTATTTAAAAAAATGATTTCAAAGAGGCAATGAATCCTACACCATATAACCAAACAAATAAGAAAAATTAGGATAAATATTAAACTAATTTAAATAACCAGTATTTATTGTAGGTATTTAAAAAAGTGGACAAAATCGAGTTTGAGTCGCGCATCAAGAGTTCCGTAGCCGGATAAGGGAAGCCAAAATACCTTTGTCAGATTTGGACTTTTTTCTGTTTAATAATAATAACTAGCAGTAGGTACACTTGTGCCAATTATCAAAAAATCTCAGTCCACAAAAATATTTCAAATCATTTCGTTTATTTTACTTAAGCTACTTAACTGTTTATAAACGATTTTTGAATATTTTATTATTTTACTAAATAGTTTTTATATCGAGAAAGAAAACCAAGCGCACCGTCAACCAATTTGATTCATAGGCCACTGTAGAACTTGGTAGCAATGTGTCATCGCTGGGATATTATGACATTTATTTAGAAGTCATTATGACGTTTATTGTGAAATGTTTCTACAGTAGCCTAGGACTCAAATTGGTTGACTGTACATTTTTAATACAAATGTAAATAATGGCTATGTATTTTAGTAGGATGTGAACGGGCGGGCATTATGGTTAAACTATAAGGATGTTTAGTGGTGATCATTTAACAGTTATCTTTATCTTCTCTTTAATAAGATAGTATAAAGTCGCTATTTTTTCCTGTCTGTCCAAAATTCTTATAGTGTATCTTCGGCTGCCTTCTCCTTCTAAACCACGCAAAGGATTTGGGAATCGACAAACAAAAGAACGAGGCTTCCTGAATGGACTAGTGTGACTACTAGAGGTATACGTGCCAAATAGAGAGTTGACTTTTGAAGTCGTTTAAAAAAGCTTTTATAGTTTTGATACTTAATTAAACTACAAAAATGCAACAGGGAAATAACAATTTTGGGTAGTGAACTTACCGTTTTCTTTAGAACTTTTTAAATCCCTAAGTTACGAGCCCTTTAAAGGCTCACGTTCACAAGTAGGCGCTAATCAATATTAAGAAAAATAACAAAAATATTAAAAGTGTGTTCCCTGCCAGAGTATTATATTTCTTTGATCTAATATGGCTCGAGGCGCCACTTTATTATCTTAAAGTATTTTTTTACGAACCGTAAAGCGTAAAGTGGTTTTAAGAAATAAATTATATTTTAAAAGAGACATCAATTCCTCACAAAACCAAAGTTAGACCGGACAAAATTAACTTACCTTAATAGGAGTACGTAACTAGACATAATTATGTGGTTAATATATCACATATTATCTTTTTTTTGCCTTAGTTTTTAGGAAAATTGTTATATTAAATAATGATGGCTGACTTTTCCTATATCTGAGAACGAACACTATTTCTAGTTTTTAGAAATATGACTTCCATTATAAATGTATGTAAATTGTAGAGAAATTTGCATGAAACATGAGACAATTTTTTAAAGTTTAAAGATAAATTTACATGAAACAAATTGGCATACGTCGTTTTATGTAATAAATAACGTAAAATTATTTTTTTCGCATTATCCCTATAGTACTGTAGCGAAAAAGTTACTCTCTATGTTAGAATACCTAGTGTTTGAAAGTTACGGCTGAATAAAATATTTATTTACCTTTTTCCTTGACAAGCGTGAGGATTTTTTCCGTTATTGGCAAATCTTCATTATGAGTGCTCTTAGACACATTTGATTTCATAACTTTCCAATGAGTCGTCGCCACATTTTTACTCATTTTTTCCGCTCTTTTTTACCAAGGTTCCATGTAATTATGCATTGTTAAGTATGTGCATATCAGCTACTCCTGCTGTTTAATTTTCCGCGGCTATTTTTGTTTGTAAGTAAGCACTTTAAGGTAAGTACTTCTCTATGCAACGTGTGATGCTAAAATAACGCTAAATGGTTGTGAGGTGGTAGCAATGTGAAGTTTGACAGTCTTCTTTATTGTACGATTAAAATGACTTGCAAGTCACCACACTCCTCGTATACGACTCATTTTGATACTTTATTTGTAAGTACGTATAATTAAAGAGTACGTCATTTAATACATATCATACTTTCTCTGTTTAGTTTAGTTTGAAAACTCGGTATAAACTGACTTGTTAAAAGCTCACATGTTTCGGACATAGATAAACCCATACGAGTATCATATTTTAGCTTAAAAATATTATTTATTATTGCACTAGCGATCCACCCTGGCTTTGCACGGATATAAACGGAAATTATGTACATAAAAACTTTTCACAAAAAAATCTAACTGACAGTGAAATCCGTATCAAAATCCTTTGCGTGGCTTAAAAAGAGAAGGCAGCCGAACATACACCATAAGGATACATGTCAGTCACAAACGGATAGCGGCTTTACTTTATATTATGTAAGAAGATATAAAACGAAAATTCCTGACTTACTCACTAACTGACCTGACTCATCAATGCCCAGCCCGAACTTTTGGACTCAGAAAGCTGAAATTTTGCAAAGAGATTTCCTTTTTGATGTAAACAAGGAATAATAAGACCGGATTTTGTTTAATTTCTAAGGAATAGGGAATAAAGAGGATTTATATTTTCGCCTTATTTTTACAATTATAAATATTGAAGACAATATCATTCCGGCATGTAAGTAATTAGAATCACTAGATTATTCAATAAAACCCAGAGGTAGGATAAAATAGCGGTGGTTGATAGTGGTTGTAAGGCGAAAATTTTGCTTACGTTACTGTTGTTAGGATTTATTTAATTTTGTTTATTCCCTGCTTTAAAGTGTTGACACATTCAAGTAAAATAATTATATTTTCTTAAGTTCGGCGTCTGAAAGCAAAACAAGTCTTGGTAATTCTTGTGTATAGTCGACCAAGTAATTGCTTGACCACTTTTGAACGTTATCCCTTTATAATACGGTCGAAAAGTGGTCAAGCAATTTCTTGATCGACTATACGTAACTAATTTTCAGGGATTCACTATCACTTACTGAGTAAGGTAAAGTGGATTCTGATTACGTCTCACATTTCGTCCTGTATTAATTTTATTATTTTAGTTACTTTTTGTTTGATACAAGTCTCGTTTTATCTTAGGGGAAGTAAAATAAGATAATATGATTTGTTAATTTGCTAATTTGTATTCAGCGAATCAGCATTGCCATTCAACGTGGTAATGCTGCCAGCTTTCTGGGCACTCTCCCTAATGACGACCATTCGGAAACGATTTTTACATTTAGTTTAAGTTTAGAGTAAGTTTCTTTTTTCTGCAGTTTTAGATAAGAACGACATTGTTTACAACGTAGTATTTTTTCTGAGGTTTAATTCCTAAACTGCGACTTTTATTCTTAACACGAAAAATAGTTAGTTATTCATGCGACACACACTTGTAAGGCCCTTTTCAATAGAATCCGGCTATTATCATATACAAAGCAATTTATCATGATTTACTCCATAGTCACTTTCATTCAAAACTTCGGCAGTTGTTACTGTTTGAATAGTTTAGTTTAATAAAAGTATTTGCTACAAAATTTACATTAATTAATATCGGTGTTCTATTTTATTATCTTGGCTGCATATGGTAGAGCGCTCAGTTAGGCAAAACTACAGTTTCACGACTTTGTTGATGATGATTGAACCATGAGTAAAACTTGATTCCTATTTAAGACACTCCTGCATATAAATATCGGCATTCACTGCTGAAGTAGTGAGAAATGAACTGGGTTTCTTTCCACATTTGCAGATTGCCCGCCACACCATAAACTTCTTGCCAAATTTTCAACGTAAACCGATTTAATCAGACTCACTAATCTCTGATACTTCAAAAACTGAGTAGTACTGGGAACATGATAATGACTTTTAATCAATTTTAAATTGTATATTTACACACATCTGTCTTTAAAAAAGAAGCATTAAACTTCCGGACGAGAGTTATAACATAATCCACTTTCTTTTTGCTTTTTTATAGGTCTTCAGTTTATTTATTTCTTTAGCATATTGTACCATTTTCCTACTAGTTCCCAGTTTTTCGCAATATCTGAAACGGATAGCGTTCGTTTTGAACCGTATGCGTTTACCACCTTCTGACCCACTTTTGGATTGTATAGGCTCAGTTTTCGACTTTGGTTGTTGAAAGAGTAATCCTCGCCGTATTTACGAATCGCAGTTAGAACAGCTCCAATAGTAACGTCTGTCATCCGAGCCAATTTTTTGTATGTAATAAGTTTCACAGAGCACTATTAAATTTATCTTCAATAGATTTTCACTTTTGTGGTCTTAGGCCTCGCATTATTAAAGAAAAAATTGTGCAAAGAAATCTTCTTTCTTTTTTCTTTAATGGCGGCCACGAGTGTTGAACGAAGAAAATAAATTGAAATTTGTTTGACACTTCGGTTTGACATATTTAGAGCAAGCACCTTTTTTCAAATAAAATATATTTTTAAATGTCAGAATAGCTCAATGTGCCTGTAAAAAGTTTTACTCATTATAAACGCACAGATTTTTTCGCTACTCAGGTACAGAAGGGTTGTGCGTAGACTTTTTAGACGAGATTTTTAGCTACGCAAAGACCCGCCTTGTAATTGACAGTAGTAGTAGTATTCACGGGTGAGTAACTGGCTAACGTTTAATCAGCTAAATAGGCAGCCTGTTAAACAAAGTCTGTCTAGTTCTTAGTGAGAACCAGTCTAAGAACTTTGTGAATCTTCCACCTTAGGTAGACTTTTTTTTTAGATTAGGCGTCTTCACCCTCTGATAGGGACGGGAGATGTATATAATAGGGCCTCTATAGTAATAGTTTGTAATTCTGCCCATCATAATAAAAATGTCTTCATCACATCTGCTCGTAAGTCCCATATTAAAACCACGGGCTTTTTTATTACCATTATAGCCCGAGGTTTTAATGGTTTTTTTTTTAATTTCGTTGACCACACTCGCTTGCAGACCTATGGTAAATTAAGCAAGGAGGTTTTACTAAAACTAAATATTGTAAGGTTTCGATTGAAAGTTTGTTTAAGGAATGGAATAATATTAGACGCGTGCAATTAATTTAATAACATTTTACTATATTCGTTTGATCTTATGAAGCCGTAGTTTATTTAGTATTTTAGAATTATTTATTTGATAAAATACATTGTGGCTGTTTGACGCGTCTCTTGGCCTTTTAAGTTACTGCACGAACAGTTTTATTATCTCTTGGATTCGCCCCCAGTCACAAATTCTGCAATTGTGTTGTTGTTTTTACTAATGTTGTAAAACTTTGTGAAGAGATATTTATAGACTACCTGATAAATATTGGTATTGAAATTATAATATTATAAGTGTTCTCGCAATTGCGATGAAAAACATTGTATGTTTGACGGGCGGTACTGGAATTACAAACATCGAGTCATTAAAGCCCGCAGCCTCCGGCTTCGGACTTCTAATAGCCTCTCGTATGTAATTCCTTATTTACCGCCCTTAATACACAATGTACTAATAATTTTAAATTAAAAGAAGTAGACGGCATCAGTGTTTCAAACATCAGTCTCGGGCCAGGAGCCTTAGACACATATTGGGTTTATTGAGAAGTATTTTATTGCGTAGGAAACACAAATCAGGTCCCCGTCGAGCCCCACCTTCACCAGCAGCTTGTTACAATATAATATAGTGTGATAATAACAATAACTTGTGCCTTTTTGCAGTAATCAAAGTAATCCTTTAATAATACATTTAAGCACATTAAAAGATATTTTCTCAGACTGGATAGGTATCAAGACTATTTGATCGGCTTACCTCTTCAACGCTGTGCTACATAAAGCGGTGTTTATTGTAAAACTGTAAGGTCATGATCAGAACCATCATTAACCCGACCTGTTAAATTCTATAGACGCTTCACACGCTTACTAAAGAAATCATTTAAAGCGGGCTTCTAAGAAATGTAAGTAGCGTTAGTTATTTCAATGATATGGAAATATAAACACCATCAAAATAAATGATTGAACTATTAACAAAAGAAATCGTTGATATTATATTTTTTTATGAAATAGGAAGGCAAACAAGCAAGTGGGTCACCTGATGGTAAGTGATCACTACCGCCTATAGACACCCGCAACACCAAAGAGATTACAGGTGAACAAACTATTTGGGGGCAATTTACAAGAAATTACTACAATTACTAAGTAACGGTACGACATCATTGAATAAATATTATCCACGACTCAGATACAAACTTTTATGTTCTTTACACTAACCCGCGGCAACCTTTAACTTCATAGTCAAGTCAAAGTTAACTTCCAAACTAAAATAAACCAAACTTATTAATAACTAAGATTTAAACATACACAGAAGAATTTTAAATGATAGGCAATGACAACACAAAGCAAAATCGTTGGCATCTGGCAGGACTTGAACCGGCTACCTCGACATTCAGTGGAACATTGTCATTGGATATCATTTTAAATGAAATAATTTGAATGTTCTAAATAAAAAATAAAAATAACTAAATAAATTTCGGTTACAAGAAATTTAATACATTCAATATTTTGGTAACTTAAAGGCTTTAGTAGAATAGCTGTAGACGTGTTATGTCATAATATAATATTGTCCAAAAATGTTTCGTGAAAAATTATTTCGTAAAGCTGTTTTCTGAGGCTTAATCAAAAACTAAACTATAAAGTATACACTACGCATCTACTTCAAATTAATTTAGTTCGAAATCTATTTAGAACTAATGAATTAAATTCATGTCAAAATGAATATGAACTTCAATCGCAATTAATGAATTGCGATTGAAGTTAAGTTTAAGCAATTTCTTTGCGAAACTCGTAGCAACAGCTAATAAACTTGATATTATGCGCCGGGGATACACAGGCCAACTGAATAAATGCTTCTACTTAGTCAACGTCTAGAAAACGTCGCAAGTATTTATTATCTCGACATTTACCTGTACTGATTGTAAGGCGGAACTCTCTCTCACATTCAATTTAAAAAACATTCCAATAGTGTTTATCAGACTTATGATTTATTTATTTATACACTAGAATCTTCATAACCTTTATATGTATTCATTAGACTCAAGGTCAGTTTAGTCCAAGAAGTAAGCATATTTTTTTTGGTCAAAATATAACGAATTAGACGAGAATAGAATAAGTTTATATCAAGGATTTTGGTGAGAAGTTATTATTATCCGGACTATTTTTAAGTAAACGAAAAATATATATATTGGTTGAAATCTCCTTGATATCTGTCTTCATTCTGTCTTTGGTCTTCTACGTTCATAGGTGTCAACCTAACAGAAATAAAAATGACATATACTTTTTTACTCTATTGATTATTACTTTTATTTCAAGTCTTACTATTTTTATTATTTTACAGCAATGAATCTATCTAAAGAGAGTCTTGGTATGAATGATGATGATGATGATGAGAATAAAAATACAATTAATGTAGAGTCACAGTGGCAGTTAGGCACAGCGAGTCGGGTGTCTTCTGACGAATCCAATGATTCGAATAAATATTATCAATCTTCAGGTGGGCATGAGTTACAGATATTGCAGAAGGTGAGTGAATTATTTGATCACATTACGTGTTCGTTGATAGAGTCCAAAACACCATTAATTGTGCTACGAAATGACGGTTGTTCATCGTCTTAACAACTCTGTATTAATTATTCGATGCATTTATTTTAAGGTGTAGTGAAAAAGAAGTGTCATTTGCAATAAAAAGAAGCTCATAAAGTAATGTAACCATATGACAATGATTGGTTTTTGAGATATTGATTATTTTATTTTTAGGGTTCCGTACAAAAAAACGGAACCCTTATAGGATCACTCTAGCGTCTGTCTGTCTGTCCGTCTGTCACAGCCAATTTGCTCTGAATCTACTGGACCAAATTAGGTGAAATTTGGTAGGATGGTGTAATCCTTTCCCAAACGTGCAAAGTTTTTTTTTTATATATGGGTTAATTTTGGGGGGTCAAATTAGGAAATAAAAAAAGTTTTGCAGACCTTCCTTTGTCATATATCAAATGAAAGGTCTCGTTATGAGGATCTCAAATATATTTTTGTTGTTATTGTAAAATAAATAGTTTTGATTTTATTCATGAAAGAAGACGAATATAGGTTATTGCTTGTGATTACAGGAAAGCTTATAAGAATGCTATCAATTGAAAATAAAGTGGTAAATTCAATATAATAAGTTTACTTACTGAAAATAGTTTACAAAAAAGCACCACTGGATACCGCTAGTAGTAGTTAACTCGGGTCTTACTGTGAGAATTTCAAATGTTGGCAATGTACGGAACCCTCTCCACACGAATTCAACTCGCACTTGGCCGGTTTTTGGAATTTTGTTACTACGTTAAATTCATATTAGTGCCTTGTACTGGAAATTCAAAATACATACAAGTCGCTCATTTTATGCATACTTAATTAGAGTTGAGTACATTAAGGTACAAATTATATCTCGAAAACATTCAAACACGTTTTGACGTTGCTTAAGATATAGATAAAAAAAAAACCAGGCTTATGCATCGCTGTCAAAAGATTACACAAGTTGTTTATTTTTTACATGATAACATTATCCGACTTAAAAATTAAAATAAAAGTATTTTATTTCAGACCAAGACCCATATATTTACTTAAGACGTTGAAATCCATTTTATAACATTTGCATCAATAGCTTCAGTAAGCATAATGGATTACTATTGAAGCTAGATAAAATTACTCAAAAGATTAGACAAGTGTATTGCATTGAAAACTACTAGAGAGCATGGCAGTTCCGGTTTGTGACAGATTCATCAACAATATTGTAATCATTATAAGTCAATGGCCTAAAGCAGTTACAGAATCTGTTACATTTGTTTTCACTTGTATTAATACTTCATGTATTCTTAACACATGGAAAAAAGAGTAACTTGTATGTTTTCCGAAGTAAACTTTCTAGGCTAACTGTAATTTTTTTTATAAATTACATTAAGAATTTTTAAGTTACATTTTGCATTTTTACTAAGTATATTAACGTGATGAAATTTATAACTACCTCTTTTGCTTTCTTAGGGCTGTGGACTAAAAAAGTGTTATTTTACCATTGTTTTGCCGTAATACTCGTAGCTAGTGTGTTAACTTTTTTACAGATTACATGTGATTATTTTAAAGCAAATATCTTAATAATAATAAAAAGAACACAAACCTCAAATTATGAGGCTAACAATCACCGTATTTATATATATTTTTTAATATAAATAACTGTATTAGTTAGAAGCGCGCAAACTGCTGTGATATACTACAAACTCTAAAGAAAACCAACAAACAAGGAAAACCGGTCAAGTTCGTGTCTGATTCGTTTTACTTTTAGTCCCAGCTAAAACAATGAAAACACATGTTTGATAAATAAATATATTGTGCGCTGGCACGGTGTTCGACCCCGACTCGCATACCAGTGTTTTGTTTTCTTATAAGATGTCATCATCTTCTTTTTATTCCAGGTGTCATTTTCCACTTTAGAGCAAAATGCACAAAACGCAAAATGTACACTATACTGAAAATGTAACCAATAGCATATTGCGTATGGTATAAGTTTTGCTATTTGGAAAATTTTGCGTTTTGTGCATTCTGCTCCAAAGCGTCATTTTCGCAGTATGGAGTAGTGATTTATCTTAAATTTCGTTTCGTATTCCGGCGAAAAATCATTTATACGTGTAATTTTCACCAACAGAAAGAAACTACGTTAAATCGTCCAATAATTCCTGCTACAAGATTTGAAAAACTGGCTTACATTCGGTCATACGTGGCGTCTTCTTGTAGAGCGGAATATAAATTTACAGAAAATTTTAGCTTTTCCCTGTGAGTAAAAATCTCATTTTCAATAAAAACTGAAATCAGAAACAAATATAATATATTTACTACTATTGATTTGCTCGTATATATTAGACTTACATAACAAAACAGTAAATTTTATTCGTGGTGTTGGGATAAATTTGTAAATGTGTGCAAAATTTCAGCTTTGTAATTGTTTTTGAAGAAAAATGTGGACTGACAGATGGACGGGGTGAAACTATAAGCGTTTCTAGTTTAACTGCGGGACCCAAAAAACTATAACTAATGGTTACATCTCCATACAGTTTGACTGACATGTCATACTCTTAATTATTACTTGAATTAATTATGCATTAATGACTGGGGTTAAGTAACTAGCCCCTTAGTTACTTCCAAATCCAAATAAAAAATAGGCTTCGCTTTGCTGCAGATATTGGAGTCTTTCTTAGTCAAACCATGTTTTAAAAATTTACAAATGGTTGGTTGACAAGTAAATGAAAGAGTTTTGTTCCCATTGTTTTTGTGTAAAAACAAAAGAAAAACAATTACGAACCCATAAAATAGGCATTATTTTGAATACAACAATCAACTCGTTTAGGTAACGATTTTACTATGGAGGTTTGTATTTTTTAGTTTTCTATATATTTTAGATGCCATGTTTTTTGTTGTTCGTCTGTCTGTCTGTCATGACCCTTTTTCTCAAGAGCACAAGGGGGCATCCAGTTGAAATTTATATCAAATACTCAAGTTTGCAGTCAGTTGGAGCAATGGTAATGTGGCAATGGGGCAATGTTTAGTGCTTAGAACATGTTTTCTATGTGTTATAGTTTCCGACTTCGCCATACTGACCCAACTAAATGAGCCAGCCTGTTGGTTAGCTTAATATTATAAATGTTTCATGATTACATTACCCTTGATTAACATTTTAACATAAAACTACCCTGAGATTCAAACATATTTCACTAAACGGATCACTCACGTATTTGACGGCAAGTTATCACTTGTCATGTTTCGGACATGTCTTGTGTCGTTGTCGCGCCGCCGCGGGGGGGGGGGGGGCTCACGAGTGACTGATCCGAAACATGTCAAGCGATAACTCGATTTTAAGAGGTAAGTGATCAGTTATTTTAATAATATGTCTTGTTAATATTCTTACACTTTACAATTATTTGCATACATATAGTCAATGCAAACTTTAATTGTATTGTTAATTTCTAACATTTACAGATTCCTTTGGAATTATATATACAATGTTTTTGGAAAAAGTTTGCCAAGTTCTTACCTCTATATATTCCTTGGGTCATATGCTCCTGAGCATCATTTATTTTTGACGAAGATGGTGCCTGTGTGTCATGGTTAATATTTTTTATGTAACAAAACTAATAACTAGAAAGCTACATTCATAAAAAAATACCAGTCACTGAATTAGCCCTGTCTGCGGGGGTATTTAAAAACGTTGCTTTGCAAAATGTATAATAGAAAAGCTTTTGATATAAGTATGATACTTACCCGTTGCCTCTTTTTACGACAATGGCGTATTAAACACTGTTGTTATAAAGTCAAGCATCAACCCAATATTTGTGAAACCGTATTTCTACACTTCCAATTCATAATGGCGGCTGACGCTAAACTCCTGCGAGGCCATTTTATTTTATTGTTAATTAAGACCTCATGCCTATGTTACACTCATCATAATTATAACCTTTTCTACTCCATGTTTTGCAGAGCAGAACACTAACAAATGAGGCTATATACATTTTTAAATAGAAAACTTATTAACTAATTAATAATTAGCAATAATTTCAGTAGTGTTAAAACGGTGCGATGTTACTTTTATTTCAGGGCTTAATTTCTTCTGGATATTCATTGGATTACTGCAACTTATTGTGTTCTCAAAATCAAATGTTATTTTTTTTGACTATGCTATTTGTGGTATACTATATAATAATCCTTGGAACAGGTAACATTTGTGTCCCTTATTGTTTTATTTTAATCGTGTCTAAATTCGTCCTGCATTTTCAGTTGCATCCAGGTCTTACAACAAATATAGTCAACAATAAATCAAAAATGGATCATAATTCATTAGGATTTATTTGTTATAATGATTCTGATCGACTATACTTTATCTTTAAAAAATCTCAAATATATTAGTCAGTCCTCATTTAATTAGAAAATAATTAATAATTATTATTAATGCAAAAAAAACGACAAAAGCCCACTTGTGTTTAACCAAGTTTTCTCTTGAGATATCTTAGGCTAGGTCTTATAAAAGTTCGTGAGATCAAAAACGTCAGACGAAATTTCAGTTCAGTTGTACAGTTTTTGATTTGATAACCGAAATTTGATCTAACGAATCTGTTTATAAAATCTAGCGTTAATAAAAGTATATTAACCAAAATAAATGTAATAGATGTGACACACAATTTATCTACTTTCGTCGTGACAATGCAACCGTTTCCTGCTATGTACTGGAAGATTTTATGACGAAGTCGAAGAATAAAACTTTAATCTCAGATGAATTTGGTTATCAAGATCCATTTTCTACTCGAGAGCGATTTCACTTATCTCAATTTATTTACTTTATGTAAGTGAAGTTATACAAAATTATAAGTATGCTTTATTTTTCAAGATGATGGTATTTCACTAAAACAATTTAATTTGAAAACATTGGTATTTATAACAATACATTTTATGTTAAGGGCGGTAAAAAAGGAATTAGAAACGAGAGTTTTAATAGACTCTTGGTTCTAATGAAACCCAAAGCTGGTGGCTGAGAGCTTTAATGACTCTATGTTTGTAATTCCCACGGAAATCAGAAAACACGGGAAGTGCTTTAAAGAATTATTTGTACCAGTTGCAGTACCGGTGTCGCCACACGCACACACTTGTGGATATCATCTTATACTACATTACTAAAATAACATAATTTTGATTGGTTAAAATTGTCAAACGATATAAGGCAAATGGTACACAAGTTTTTGTAAGAAAACATATCTTATGATAGTGACACTAAGGTTTACTTTTTATTAACGTCAAACTGATTATACGAAATTTTAATCTGTAAACGTCAAAAGAAACATTTAGCTTCGAAGTTCCGCTACTCAACACTAGATGTCACAACCGTCGCGCAGAACCTTCCAGAGCGAAATAGTCATTGCAATCAATCAATAATGAACTTTATTGTAATGATGTATGGTTGAATTTTGACTAAATGTTCTGTTAAATTATTAGTACAATGAAAATAACTAAGATTTTTATGGAATATCATTAAAATCGTACTTAACGGTGGTACGAAATAACCCAATTTTAAAGATTTATACTCCTACTATGGTTCTTGCACTCTAAAACTGAACAATACGACATGGCTAGGGAAAAATAAGGTATTTTGCGAGACTAACACCTCCATGGGATGACAGAACACGACTGGGAGTGTTGCACTTCCCGTGTTTTCTGATTTCCGTGGTAATTCCAGTCACGCCCGTGAAACACAAAATGTTTTTCTTCACATTTGCGAGAAAACCGAACACAAGATAAGAAATGACTTTAATACTTGACCGAGTAAACCATGGTGTTCAGTTCTCAGTATAGTGTCACTGACGCTTTTGTAAAATAATATCATCACGTAGTCCCAAATTCAGGCTTCCTTAGAGCGTCCACTACGTCGCGCGGCTGCACGGAGCGGGTACACGTCTATCGAACAAATAGTATGAGACCGCACCCGCGCCCACGCCCGCGCGAGTTAGTGGACGCTCTCGTATTGTTTTCTAAAGGGTTACCCGTTCCGTGCACCCGCTGCGTGCACCCGTGTGACTTAGCGGAGGCCCTTATTCTTCCCGTTTTATCGACTGTACGACGCCAAGCCGTGACAGACTCTTATTGACCCCAACTTTGCAAAACATGCAGTCTGCATAAAAAAAAAGATAACGTAGCCGACCAACGACATAAGTCTATTAAAATAATTCTTGATTCAATCTGTGACTTTAAAAGTAAGTAATTGTAAGCTACAAAAAAAACTAAATACGGATACTACGTAGGAGTAACGTGGGATTCCAATTTTTCTATAAAATACATTCAATACGAAAAAAGTGTAATTATCCGAGAACTTCGTGTCTGGAACCTAATATGAGACTGCCTGGTGTAATAAATAATTTAAGAAGCTATAGCGCCTTAGAGCGATAGTTTGACAAAAAAACCGTATGGTTTTAATTAGATACGTACATAGCTTACTTTGCTTGATTTTTATGACAATGTTAATAGCAAGTGTGATAAAAAGTAATGAAACGCTATCTTATGATTATGATTTCAAATTTAGCTTAAGGCCAGAATAAGGTTTTTTTTTCTAAAATTACGTGTTATTAATCTAAATATTGCATCTAAACGGTATCCGTATTGGCTTAGGTCAATATAAGTTAATATTCTCTTATACATTTTAACTGAATACGAAATAGTTATATACCATCATCACTTCTACCGGCTTCAAAAAGGTAGAGTTTCTTAATTCGACTGTTTATTTAAATT
The DNA here is from genome assembly GCA_963691745.1 of Ditula angustiorana. Taxonomy (NCBI): domain Eukaryota; kingdom Metazoa; phylum Arthropoda; class Insecta; order Lepidoptera; family Tortricidae; genus Ditula; species Ditula angustiorana. The sequence goes on from OY829472.1 coordinate 18,356,739, forward strand.
AATAGTATTTTATGCAACTGCTATATAATGAGAGGCCTTAAAACACGAGTGTGGTTTTATGAAACGAGCGTCAGCGAGTTTCATAATAGGATCACACGAGTGTTTTAAGATCAAATGTCGTGCGTTTAAATTAAAAAAACACACTGAGTTGACGTTTCGTATCGATAACTGTTTTAATATCTGTGGATACTAGAATAGAGACCAACTTGAATTTTGACAGCTGTTCCAAATTTAAATTCATAACGTCACGAGCAGTCACGAGATATCGGTAATATTATGACCAACAAAGAACAGATTTACCTACTACCACAGACAAGATAATTCTTATAATCACATTGGTTGTAATAATGCTGGTCATTTCCTAGGGTTTTTGAACGCGTTATTTAGCCTTTATGATATGTGTGTAGATAAATATATTTACTTTCACAGGCAACGTATCCAGTACCTCCATGAACCTCGCAGTTTCAGAATGAACTATATGAATTTATATATATTTTGTTATTTTGTTTTATCGTCGCTTATGTGTAACCAAATATTTAAAAGGAGTATATGGAAGGTATGAAAAATCTTTAATAACATATGATACTCACCAATTTAAAGATAAACTAATCAATTACAAATTTACGTTCAAGATATTGTGCAGTCAGTGTCATAATTATGACCATTTATTTTAGCAGCAAACTCAGCAATATCCATTTTTGTACAATATATGTAACTAATAATAGCTTGAAGCTGTTGCAGGGGTTAATTTTTACATACATATTATGTAAAAATTATCCTCTATCTGCTTTTAATTTGAAGTCTCAAGTTTGTATTGCTGACTTTGCTTCTATATGACTCATATTATGACCGGAACGGGTCGCTAGTTTTAAATATTTAAATATTTAAGCTACTTTGTATTCAAGTGTCTTGACATTTTAAGTCATTACATATGAAATAAATATTTTACTTTACTTTTAAAGGTACACGCAGTCACGCATTACGGGCTTACTGCGTTTTACGTTGCCACTTTGGTGCATTTATATTGTTCATTTATTGGAGAGAACAGTGTGGTTATGCCTATTATGCCTTCAAGAAATTTAGAAAGTTATATGGTAATATTTGCTTTATGTTAACATTTGTATAAATTCCAATAGAGACGGAAAAGTAAGCAATGGACTGACCACTAAGTTTGAGGCCCGAACCGAAAGTGAGGCACTCTGAAATACCAGTCCACTATTGCATTTTTAGCCGTGTCATTAAAAAGGTTGTTTTACGATTACTGCGAGGAAATAAATTATAGTAGAGAGGAAGGCAGTTTAGTTGTGATTATTTCCAGTATTTATCATGAAGAGCATTACATGTGAGTTTATTTTATAAAATTGTAAGGCAAACAAGCAAGTGGGTCACCTGATGGTAAGTGATTACCACCGCTCATAGACACCCGCAACACCAAGAAGATTGCAACCCAGCGAGAGGGCTAAAATAGAGTACCTCTTGTGCCACTCATTTTACCGGCGCTTCAATAAGTTATATCAATCACTGTTGAATATTGTAGAACAGTATTGGGTGCTAATTTGTGTTCTAATTAAGTTGAAACCACCGCGGTTGGGAGAAATCTCCCTAGAAACAAATAACCTAATGCATAGTAACTTGAAGTGTTTGTTTTGTAACAGAAAGCTGACTTGGACCTTTTGGCCGAATCAATGACTTCCCCTCCTGTCCTACACATACTGACATCCCGGAGTAAGCAAGAGGTTCGACCAAGATAATTTAATCGCGGATAGAATTGAGTATGCCAATATTTCCTGCTTTGGTTTCACTAAAACAATTGCCTGCAGAGTAGTTTGCTTATATGAGTGTCACAAAAATCCTACTTATATTATAAATGTGGAAGTTTATTAAATATGTTTGGATGTTTGTTACTCAATCACGCTAAAGCAACTGAATGGATTTGGATGAAATTTGGCACACATATAGTTTATAACCTGGATTAACACAAAGGATACTTTTTATCCCGTAAAAATGCATAGTTCCCATGGGATAGCGATAAGCGAGTTATACGCCGCCGTGACGTCATGAGCAGCAGAGCAACTAATTCTCATTAATTTGTCCAGGAAATATTGCAGATTGCATGTTAGGTGCACGTTTGCTTCATTCAATTAAACAAGTCTACGCGGACGAAGTCGCGGGCAAAAGCTAGCAATTTATATTTTTAACTCTAATGCTTCGGGTGCTTACTGGCGGTCTAATATTGTGTGTTTATTATCAAATCTTTTACTTTCAGGTCAAAATAGGGACCGATACTGCTGTATTAATTACATCCAACGCATTATATTACATATTCAGAGGATTAGTTGAATATAAATTGCGAAAATATTGCGCTTATTTAACAAATGTAGCACAGCATTTAATTTTTGGTAAGATATATGTACAGGTTGTCACAAGACTTATGCTTAATATTATTGCAGGTGATCTAGTAAGTTGTTCTGACCATTCTTGTATATATTCTACGGTACTTTTCGGTTCACTATAATGAAAAGAATAAAACTAAATTACTTTTAAATAAAAACACTACCATAAATATGGCAATGGAGTACACAAGTCATTTCAGTAATGAAGTTACTTTTATTAATGTTAAATATATCCTAATAGAAAACTTTACTGGGATGTTATCCGCAAAAAAATGTGTACGAGTTTTGTGACACCTGGTATATAGTAATTAGAGGTAAGTTAAATTAAGATCATAATACGTTTTCAGTTTTCTCTTACTTGTACTTATTGTATTACAGGAGCTGGTACGCAGTTTTTGTAAAAAAAACTAATTTATAATCTTTGTTTACAGGACCATCTGTAATATTTTATTGGCCTTTATATCTATCAAATTTATACTTCGGCAGTTTATACTCCATTTGTTTTTTTTCCTTGCTCTTTTTGGTGGAGTTTTGTTCATTTGTAAGTATCTGCTTAAAGCCTTAATAGTATTTTATGCAACTGCTATATAATGAGAGGCCTTAAAACACGAGTGTGGTTTTATGAAACGAGCGTCAGCGAGTTTCATAATAGGATCACACGAGTGTTTTAAGGCCTAATTATATACAGTTGCATACATTACTTTATCTACACACATATCATAACTGCAAAAAACCGTAACCGCAAAAAACCAACAAACAGTCACGGCGGCCATTTGATTTATCCGCCAAGACGAACGTTTTTTAAACCATAGACAAACGAATGAAGTCCCTATTGTCATGTCTCTCTAGATCAAATGTCGTGCGTTTAAATTAAAAAAACATACTGAGTTGACGTTTAGTATCGATAACTGTTTTAATATCTGTGGATACTAGAATAGAGACCAACTTGAATTTTGACAGCTTTTCCAAATTTAAATTCATTACGTCACGAGATATCGGTAATGTGATCACCAATAAACACAGACTACTAAGAGATACTACCCAATAAAGAACAGATTTACCTACTACCACAGACAAGAAATTTTTTATAATAACATTGGTTGTAATAATGCTGGTCATTTTCTATGGTTTTTGAACGCTTTATTGAGCACTTATGATATGTGTGTAGATAAAATATTTTTAAGTTCTATGTAGTTCATTAAGAACTTATTTAATTAGTTTGATATACTCCTGGCAGGATCTCCCTCCTCAATATTGCTTAGGCCGGCGTATGGTGATATGTACCTACCGAAAGCAGGTTATACTAAACAAACCACTGGTTTAAAGCGTCATCCGGGCCAAACATTTCTTAAAATCAGTATATCCTAATGCATATTACTTAATAGTCTTGAAGACCGAGACATAACGTTATATTTTTAAACAGAACTTAAGTTGTGGTTAAAACAACGAGCCATATATCCATACATACCATACCATGCATGAAAAGCAAACATATAACCCTCCTTTTTGGTTTCGTTGCAGTCGGGAATTGAAAATAAATAATTACATAATTAATTAAGACCAGACTAAATACAATAAAATGTAAAAGATAGACAAGATATTTTGATAAGCTAAGAGATAATATGTAATTAGCTGTACCTACCACAATTATTTTAAATACCGGCCTCCTGTTTTTAACAGCTACCCTCAGAAGTAGCTTAGCACTAAAGAACCTTGTCGTAGTAAGGAATGAAACGAGAGCTGTTCGAAATTTTCACATCACTGACAGTGACAAGGTACTAAAATGTCTACTTTTGAGGCTGACCGTACAATAAACTTAGTATATGTACACTAGAGTACCTGGGTAATTATCGTGTCACTTCCATCAATGACGAATGACACATTTGGTTTCCTATCTTAAGGGTGAGAAGCTCGGTGACTATTAATAGTTAACTCTGAGACAGTGAACATTTTTTCTCAGGTGGTACAGTCAGCCTCAGGAGTAATTAAACACTTAAGAACCTAGTTGTAGAACCACATGAAATGAGAGTTGTTCGACTTTGTCGCATTACTGATGGTGGCTAGGTACTAAAATGCTCAGCTACTTCTGAAGCAGACTGTACTGCTATTTATGTGACGTTGAAAGAAAATGCCATCCACGGAAAAGACATTGAGATATTTACCTATAGATGAACAAAGATATCACTAACGTGTAACCATTTTTGGTATATCAAAGTGTGGTACAAGATTTGCGATAGTTCATATTAAAGCGGGCCCACTTGAGCTGACCTGTCATTAAAAACAGGTTACAGCGTCATTGCGTTTGTTTTCCCGTTTTTACTTGTCCAACTGTCAAAATACAATAGTTTTTCATTTGTACACCTAGGATGTCTTGCATCTAAGAAGTTTAAATATTTTAAGGGTGGTAGTTATGGACTGAAGTTAAGCTCCAGTTGCACACTGGGTCACTATCAAATTGGAACATGAGGTCGGTCTATAATTACCGCCCTAAGCTTTATGGTATGCGCATGAAAGTTTTAACAATATCATATTATATACCTCATTGACATTAGTAGATTATACTTGCATTGTCTTGAATAACTGATTATCATTGATTACATCTCCGATTTCAGATTATCACACATCAGTGTTTGGTCGAAGTTCTCGTTTGTGAATGGCGATGTCTAAAAAGGTGGACAGCAACGCTAATTATATTGGTTACGGCTAATATGTTACAGACTCCTCTGTTTGGATGGAAATGGGTTCATATTGTGGTAAAATTTTCAATATTGTCATGTTATGTTAGACATACAAACGCACATTATATGCATTGTCGTATGAAAATGTAACAGTAACTAAGTAAGAACTGAGATTGGCAGCCTTGGCTTGCGTAAGAGCAGAAAGAGGATTTTGAATCCTACAGGTTAATGAAATGAAATCGTGCTGCATGCAAAACAATATATTATCTCCTGACTTCGAGCGACTCGACTGAATTGTTTTACGACAATGGTTAAACATTTTGGTAGTGCCGTTAATTGAAAGTTTCTAGTATAACAATGTATTTGATTGAAATTAAAGCGATAAAAAGTTACAAGAATCGTCCGAGTGCGAGTTGGACTCGCGTACCGATGGTTCCGTCCGTACAAATAACAGTACTCTGAAACAGACTCTGTTTCACAAAGCTCTGTTTAACAGAGCCAGCCCCATCTAAGAATCGCATCCGAAGTAGGTTATTATAAAAAGAATAAGCCAATGTCTCGATTGCACGGAAGCATGACGTTACCTCGTTACACCGAGAAACAGCGCCATCTGGGAGGTTAGCGCATGTCAGATGTTTTCCTCTCTTCTAAACTAGATGGCGCTAGGAGTCGCAACACACAAACACATTTTTTGTGATGTAACTACAAATTTCCGTTTTTCGAATTCCTTTATTTGTCTATAACTATGATTGCGTTGACTTTGAAGGTAGATTTTTCACAGATTTAAGTGACTGCAGACTTGAGCATTTCTATTATATTTCAACTCGATACCTCCACGCGTTCTTGAGAAAAATGGTATTGACAGACAGACAGACAGACGGACAACAAAGTGATCGTATAAGGGTTCCGTTTCTCCTATTGAGGTACAGAACCCTAAAAACAAATTAAGTAAAAAAGCTTCATTGTTTTATTTCAAAATACGTTTATTAGAATCCAGACAAGAAATGTAGAAACTTTTAATACTTTATTTAAGAGCTATCAGTTATAGTAAACGCGATCACTAAAGTGCTATTTGGAGCCCCATGGAGCGTTTTAGCAAGACGTGCCCACTGTTAATTTACTACTCGTGATATTTCCAAAAAGTATGATCATGGAAAAAAACACAGTTTTATTCAGTTAACATTGTCATGTCCATTAATTTTGGAAATTAAAAAATAATCATAAGAATACTGTTTTCAGTCTAAAGGTATTAAAGTAATATGAAATAAAAATCGAAATAAATTTTGGTTAAAAAAACTACGTACATATAATTACAGCCGATTGCTGAACTGTGTGGAACCAACATTATCACGTTGGCAGAAGTTGCAATAATCTGCCTAATATACCCACTGGGTAGGCTGATTGAGGATATAACATTTCATTATGGAATGGCGCCTACTTTATTCACCGTATTTCTTTTACAAATAATGTTCGTACACTACTTGGTAAGCATTTTTTGACTGATTTTGTACGTATAATAAACAGAATTTAAATTTAAAACCTTGGTGACGGTAGTTTTTTTTACTATTTTCAGTACAAAAGCAATATGATATTAAAGAATTTAGCATCCTTGTCTAACTTGACTAAATTGATCTTGGAGCTTGTGATGGTTTTATTAGTAATCACCTTCGTAATTGGATTTATATTAAAATTATATCAAATCGTTTATATAAAGAAGAAGGTAATTATTATTTTAAAATATAAGTCTTTGGTTAGGCAGCAGAAACAGACTTGATTTATGAACCTAGGCTCCGTCTTGACAGGACTGTTCGGTTGCAAGTGAATCCGTCACTAATAGTCACAATAGAGGTGCGATGTGTGTATCATTATACTAAAGTGGTGCTTACCCTAAAACAAATGCTCAACACTGTTTATTTAGTTTGTGTACGGTAATGTTACTATCAAATATATTTATCTACACCTATATCATAAATGCTCTATAATGCGTTCAGAAACCGTAGGCAATGACCACCATTATAGCAACCAATATTATCGTGAGAATTTTTCTAATTTGTTACTATATTTGTTTAAATTCATTTTTAATTACATTATTTTAATGTGTACAGTCTATAGATCTTTAATAGGTACCTAGCACTAGTAGCTAGTAGCAATGCAGATCATTGTCCGATGGCTTCTGAACCCATCATAGAGTACTTATGATATGTGTGTAGATAAAGTAATGTATGCAACTGTACATAATTAGGTCTTAAAACACTCGTGTCATCCTATTATGAAACTCGCTGACGGTCGTTTCATAAAACCACACTCGTGTTTTAAGACCCCTCATTATGCAACAGTTGCATAAAATACTATTGTTCATTTCAGGGTGCTCGTAAATATCTGGATACGCACTGTAATGCTTTAACAATAGAGTCGTGTTTAGATATTTGTGAGCACCTTAGAAATAGAGCACCACTTAAATAAAAACTAATCAGCTACCGCTGTTATGTTGGTGAACGGATTCTTAAATGCGACTATATCGCACCAAACATGTTTTACTAAGTATTATTACCTACACATTTTGGTCGCATTATGACGACTGTAACGTGACGGACCGAGTTTAATTAATTATTCCGTCCCTGTGTCTCTGTCTAACAATTTTCAAAAAAAGAAACATACATAGATATAAATTAAACATGCCCGGTCATATTGTGGCTAAAGGGTATCGTTGCAACACGACTAAAACATGGAAGTTATGAAACATGGCGTATTTTGCGTAAGAAAGAAATGTTTTACCAGGTACAATTATAGTCAAAGTATCAAAGCAGTTTGTGAAATTATTTTTTTTAAATATTTTTTTGTTTGCTAGGATTGGAAAATAATATGGCGCCCTGACAAATATTGGGGATCTTCAGATTTAAGCTGGAGGTTGCTTAGGAAAAAGTTTTATTCTGACAAGGTGAGAAACATCATTATCCTTGTATTAGTTTATTTACCTTAGATACTAATGCTGTTTTATAATTTTTTCGTGTACAGTCAGTAGCAGATACATCCGCACAGTCGAACTTGTTCTTTTTTCTTCACACGACAATCTCAAGTGATTATTTACGAGCTTGTATTGTTGTTTGTGATTTTGAGGCTTTCGAGTGTTTAGGTAGCTGCTGACTGTACTCACGTTGGTTTTTAAGTAGAAACCAGGTTCCATGGCTATTCTTATTAGTTACAAATCTTGATGCCCTATTTAACCATATTAAAGGGATAAGGAACACACTCTTCTAAAGTCGAGGTTTTGAACTAATACCTCTAAATTAATCAGAGTCCGACCGAAAGTTCGGTTTCGGTTTCGGCCGAGTTTTGGCCAAAAATCAAGTTTCGGCGGCAGTTTCGGTTTTGGCCAAAATTGGCCGAAAAATTTGCCGAAACCGAAACTGATTTCGGAAGTTGTCGTGCACGCTCGCCTAACTTCATTTCTCGCGGCAACGCTTTGGCGGACGCTGGCGGGCATGCTCGGGAATTGTCGTGCGCCGTTCGGATAGCTCTGTAGCAACACAACTAAATATAATAATGGGTAAAATGCACCGAATTTCTAGTATTTTAAGGAATTTTATACTTGACCACGTGAGTTTCGTTTTCGGTTTCGGCCGAAACTGAAGCCACAGCCTAATATTCGGTTCCGGTCGGACTCTAAAATTAATAAATAAAATCTTCTTCAAACTACATAATATAATAATATTTTGTTTCTTTCTTTCGAACGCAAATGTTGCATCAATAGCTAAAGCCGAAACAGAATATTATTTGACCTGAAGGTAAGTTTAGGATATAATTAAAGCCTTTTTCCCATTTATTTTGTTCAATGACACGACAATTATTGTTGATACTACTACTTACCTTGATCTTTTCCGTCACTACGATTATTTTTATTGATCGATTCGACGAGTCGCGCTACTTGTCTGTTTACCTTGTTTTTCTCAGACTTAATTATATGACATTGGAGAACGATGGTTGTGATGTATCTTATGTTTACAGTATGTCGCGTCGCAAGCTCCGAGGGACCTAAGTCGAAATCTGATTCGAAAAGCTGAATCAAAAGTGTATCGCCTCGGGCTACGCTATACATATGAAACACGTCGAAGATCGACGCAAGCTAACATCAGCTATTACATGAAAAACGAACTAACGTAAATTTAGTGCAAGTCAAAAAAGCAATAAAATCCATATTCATAATCTGCCTGTTATAAATTACATTTAAATGACAATTTACATATTGAAGCTATAGATATTCTCACAAAAAATGGTACTTAAAGTTACATATAGGAAAATTTATTCAACCGGAAACTACACTTATATGCATACGTGTTGTTCAATATAAACAAATAATGACACATTAAGCCAAGAAGTATTAGCAAGTTTTTTTTTATAAACCGACTGTTTGCCGAACTTTTTCTTGTCATTAGTTAGCGTGAAAATAAAATAATAAGGCCCGTTTAAAAATATTTTGAGCCGATAGTTATAGTTTTAGCATTACTGTTTGTTTTATCGCGTTGAAACCTATCATTTGAGACACATTATCATTGAGGATTATGAAAGACCAAATTACATTTCGTGATAGTCAATATGGCGTATTTACAAAAATACCATGACCCTCCCGAAATTTCAGACAAACCAACGGTACCTTGTGCACTTATACCCGTCAAGCCGTTTATCCTTGAGGCTCAGCCAAAGAAACATACTTAGACACATACATAAAATATATAATATGTACACTAGAAAAACTGGGTCATTCGAGTATGCATAGCATAGTCGTTAACCGAACTTTCGGTTTTGGATTCGGTGAGTATCGGCGTTAAAATAAAAGTTCGGTTTAGTTTCGGTTTCGGCAGCAAATGAGCCGAAACTAGGACCGAAACCGAAATTAGAACCGTAAGCTTCCGTGCGGCATTCAGCGTAGTGGATTGGTGGCGGAAAGGGTCAGCGTCGCTGTCGGCTTCCCCAAGCACCGGTGCTAACTGTCTGCTGTCAGGTGTTGTTACTCGTTAGTTTGATTCGCGTTGCGGAGTGCATTTAAACAATTTAGAGGTTAGAGTTAAAATGAACAAAAGCTAAAAAATACATACGCTAGAACTGCCCTCAAATTAAGTTTCCGTTTCAGTTGAAATTGAAACATAAACGGAAATTTGGTTTAGTTTTTGAATTCAGTCATATAAATTTAGTTTCGATCGGAATTTAAAAAAATAATAGGTACTTAAAATTGTAATGACAACACAAAGAAAAATAAAAAAAACTAAAATTTAAATTAATAATTAATTAATAAATTTACATTAAAATTGAAATTAATTATTTTATTTTTTTTGAATTTATTTAATTTTTATTTTTATTTCATAATTTGAATGTTTAAAACATTTAAAAATAAAAATCGAAAAGAAATTTCGGTTACAAAATTTAAAAAAATACTTCTCTGATATATATTTACAGGAGACTTATATAATTGTGTTATTAAACTAATAAATACAAATATCAATTTTAATATGTAACTGATAATCATTTCGCCTAAATACTTTCAATGATAAGTCATGCATTGCTCCGGTTTATTAGAAAATCTGAAGAAAATGATCTACAAATTGATATCTATATTTCAAAATAAAAAAAAAATCAATTAAGATTCTTTCTAAGTTGTTTTAAGGAGAGAATAAATTATTCCATCAATTATTTATGAGTTTTTGAGTGAAATTTATGTTTCATCGCATCGTTGACTGGGCTGCCCACGGGTTTATATTAATTTTATCATTTAAGGACGCTAATTTGTTGTGAATATTTATCTTCAAATTAGCGTTATTACGGTTCTCCTTGAAGATATCATGAATGGAACATTGTAGACATATTATTGTACGGGTAGAAAATTAAATTATTAGCCGACTGAACCTAAACTGCGTTCATAGCTTTTTATTTGTTTCGAATTGGGAATCGAATCGATATAAATGAAAACAAAAACGTCCTCTAATTTTATGTTACCTATCAATTGAGTCCTGTACGAAATTATGGCGTGAATGTGTGTGAATTTAACTAAGTTGCGTCGATTAATATACAAAACAAAGAGTTCATTGTTATGTGACCATTTTCGATGTGTCAAAAGTATTACATAACGGCGTCCATTAGTTATACTTATAATAAGTTGAGGATAACTCCACTGAGTTTCTTTACAACACAGACCTAGTTATCACACTATTTGATAGCACGAAAATGCCCACAGGTACAATACAAATATATAAGGTTTGATAAATAATCGAACCTTCGCCTTAAGTACCCTCAAGTCACCCACAAAATCCACCATTCACACACCACATAAAATATTAACTCAATCCACGTGAGCTGATTCAGAACATCCTACTACGGAATTGATAATATAAATACTAATGCTTACGTACGACTGACGAAATACGATTTCGTCATTTACATGTTGGAGGGAATTCTTCCATATTCTGGATAAAAGGTAAGTTAACCTTTTTTGTCTTAAAACACTTTCATTTTTAATATTGGCATATGTCGTATATTTAGTTAATCATTTATAAATAATAATAAGTATTACAATAACTTTCTTTAAGTATACAAAATAAAAACATAGCTCTGAAATATGTGACTACATTACATTGATGCGTATTCAAATATTTTTGGACACGTGTCCGCTCCAATGTTATTTAAAACCGGACAATCATTTTCGCAGATCCTGCAATTAAAAAGTACTGCAGCCAACCAAATTGAATTCAGGACCACTGTAAAAAAAAGCACAATAAATCTTATAATGACGTAAATTTCTTAATATTACAGCGATCACTTATTACCACAAGGATCAACAATAGCCCGGAATCTAGCTTGATTGACTGCACATAGTACTCGTGACATATTTATCTATAAGTTGTTTATCATTCTAGATCCAAACTCTACAAAAGTACTAAAATTATAGTATTTTATGCAACTGTTGCACACTCGTGTGATCCTATTATGAAACTCGCTGACGCTCGTTTCATAAAATCACACTCGTGTTTTAAGACCTAATTATGTACAGTTGCATACATTACTTTATCTACACACATATCATAAGTACGCTATGATGGGTTCAGAAGCCATAGGGCAATGACCTGCATTGCTACTAGCTACTAGTGCTAGGTATCCATTAAATATCTATAGACTGTACAGTCAGTACATTAAAATAATGTAATAAAAAAATAATTTGAACAAATATAGAAACAAATTAGAAAAAATCTCATAATAATATTGGTTGTTATAATGCTGGTCGTTGCCTACGGTTTCTGAACGCATTATACAGCATTTATGATATATGTGTAGATAAACGATATATACGTAGCAAGTATATCTACACTGTTGCAAAAATTGCCCGCACGCCAGTGATATAATGGATAAGCTACGTAATTTTGGATAATCCTAAATTAGGTTATTTCGCAAACCCCTAGTAGAAGGTGTGATTCAGTTTATCGCCACCGGGGAATCGAAGGCGCTACGTTATTAACGACACCGCTTCATCACAGCCAAATGACGACCTGGTTGGATCGCTCTGTGATGTTCTTTTATACATGTAGGACGTAGAAAATTTATTGCCCCCCGAGGAATAGACCTTGTTTATTTACTTCCTTCAAATGACTACCCAAATTGAATCTGACATAGGTTAAGACACTCGTGGCGAATAGTATTTCATCTCCACTAACCCTCTTATTCATTAAAGTTTACCAACCTCTTTCAACCACAAGGTCGACCGATGACCTGGTGATCGTTGCGGGAACCCGCTGGATGCAAGCAGCACAAGACCGGTCGTTGTGGCGATCCTTGGCCTATGTCCAGCAGTGGACGTCTTTCTGCTGAAATGATGATGATGATGAACCTCTTTTAACTAACATATATTTTGTTCCTTTTATTACTAAGCGTTTATAATATGGAGTAAGTCTTGGACTCATCTTGGATGAGGTGTTTGTTCTTGTTGAATCAGATAAAAATATGTTAAACTAGACAGTTGGATAATAATATCCTGAATTTATGATGAATAGATTAGAATAGCATATTATTTATTGGTATAATAGGAAGTCGTCGTAGAATTACACATTAAGAGCGTGGGTTGCTTGGATTCGATCCCCAGCGGTTGCCATCTACCAATGAGTTTTCTAACTTATGTACATTATATAAATTACTTTAGTAACCAACGCTCTTATGTTCAATGTTAAATGAATGTGTAACCATGATCCTATCGGTCTGGTTTCTTTATGAAAGGGACAACGGAGGTCAGATGGCAATCGTTTCTATATGATAACCTGATCTGCTGTTCTGCATTCTGCATTCTGTCTGATATTTGGGAATCATGGTCCCCAAAGCACTAGGAGGAGGATCATAAAATTTCATATTTACTCCTTTCTTGAGCACAGATTTTAATTCTAATACCAGATTTTTAAACAGAATAATCCATTTATCACGCACACATACATACATACGTATACGTACTTTAATAACATAAAAGGAGATAGTAGCACAAGTGAAAACGATTTAAGGCCACTTACTGTCTGAACGCGTTATAAGGATAAGAACCGCGAATTTATTGCAAAGACTCCATTATTGTTGTGAATCTGAAGGATTTCCTTTCAGTGGTCCTTTTCCATTAGCAGATAACATTCACACATTGACTTGACCTTATTCTATATTGTGAGCTCTTCGTCTAACTCGATTGCGTGTTAACATTTTGAGACTTGGTATTTGTGTGAGATGGAACTCTAAAGAAAACTGACAAGAAGATGGTATTGAAATAAAACAATTTAAGCGGTCTATATCGCAACGAATCTAATTCCCAGCGTTTTGGACCCTTTTCAGGTCTCATGTTCACGAGCAGACTGAGGCGACAACAATTTTGGCGAAATAGTTATAAATTACGAATTACTCAATTTTGAATTTGTATATATCATATTTAAAATAAAAAATTGATTGCGCCAATGAATTGATTTTGGGCTTAACTCAATTCATCCTCACTTGTCTGAAGTAGTAAACAACATTCTTACGTAAAATTTCGGATTTTACCATTAAAATATTGTTTGTTTGGATAAAACATTACAAAGCAACAAACTGTAAATCACCACTTCTATTAAAATCTTGGATTTGCTTCATTTAGACAATACACGATGTTTAAGTGACAAGAAATTAAATTTTGAGGATGAATAGACTTTAGACTGACATTATAGCCATGTGAAAAATCGTAGTTCGAATCTGTGAGCTAAGTTTCGAACTGCAGCTGAATAGCCCATGAGGTCTCTTCAGCTTTCGGCTTATTCGGTCAAGAAAAAGAATTAGGTTTTGAAAGAAGTATACCTAACTAATTGACGGAGATCGGGCTTGCTGCTTGTTTTGGTAAAAACTTAATTGTTTCATCGAATTGTAACCGAAATGTAGAAAAAAATGCAATTGATGGCGTGACGCTTTCTAGGTTATAGCTCAATTTGTGAACATTGGAGATCCAAGGTGAAATCAGAGACGTGATCAGAACTTAGTTTACCTGACTGTGTAGATGATAGTGAAACCCTAGAAATGAGTTTTACGGGGAAGCTTGAAACTTTTTTCTCACTTTCAATCAACAAATTTCATTATTTTAAAACAATAATGGTCACCCTTTAATTATACATTGTTCTAGGTAAAACCTTTTCATATAGCCGTAAGGTAAAAGTTGTCGTTTTATAAATTTACACATTTTGACTTGATTTTGACACAGTCAACATTCAGGAATTTGCACTAATTTAGGATGACCATGCTCTTAGTAGATAATGAAATATTTTACTTACGTAGTAAAAAAATAAAAAAGTATATCCAAAATTAATGTTTCGTCGGGTAACTGCACTATAACATTGTTATTGACATAATATTCATTTACCGACTTGGAAACTAATACTTCCGATCACGTCTCAAGTTTCCTATTAATACCTACCTAATCATTGATAAATAAATATCGTCTTTGCAGTTAGCAAAGCCAATGTATTAAATACTACCGGCATTCGCCTTATGAAAAATGTATTTGGACCTTAATACTTAAAAACCCAAGTTTGACTGGATGGTGCTATTAAGTGGCCCACAGTGTATTTTTCCATAAAAATACGTCGGCTTAGCTTCGTTTCCTCGTCACTAGATATATTACGTCACTAGATATACGTGTGTGTGTCTGTACGTCTTCACGCTTAAACCGCTGAACCGATTTAGATGTCATTTGGTATGGAGATAGTTTGAGTCCCGGGAAAAGACATAGGACAGTTCAGTAATCATCCCTATAGGTGGTGAAAAAGAGGGTTTAATTTACTGTGAAAGTGCGATAATTGATGCGTCACCTGTGGTTTTAAATATAGTATAAGTAAAGAACTTGAGTAAATTACCTGTTGTATGTTTGTGTACAGAAAGCGCATAAGCATGATAAATTAAATAAATATTTAATATGAGTTGTACGTACATTATTAATAACTTGCTCTATATTTTTTTAACTCAATCACTCGTCATTTCGTCATCCTTATTTTAATCAGTGGACTGTACAGAAATAATGAAAGTTTCCGATTTTGCATCCATTTGTGATTCTTGACATTGAGACTTTTGCTTCTCCTTCATTGTATGCAAGCATATATTTTTTAGACAAAGTCACGGGCAGGAGCTGGTAAAATATAAGTTTCGAATTATGTTTACCATAATGACAGCTTATCAAGCGTACCTCACGAGATTGACCTCAATGGGCGAGATAATAGCCTTATAGCCTACGATTGGTAATGAAATTAAATTAAATGAAATATTTATTTGCAAAAAATGTAGTATGTAGTATAATCATACATTTAGACTTCAATAAGTCATGCAAAATTTTAGTACATGCATACAAAATAGGCAATTCAACTCTTATTATTAAGCATTTATCAACTAATGTGTATTTTCAATGTTTCAATCAAATAATGTCATATCAAATAAAATAGCTAAACTAATAATTATCATGAAAATAAAGTACAGCAATTTAAAAAGTCAACAAGTCAGCATAAAACCATCGGTATTACTGATCTTTGTTGGGGTATCTGTATACCAAAGCTATTAAGTTTTGACAATTAGACTTTTTAACTTTTTTGGTAACTGGTCATTATGGCAACTAGACGTTTTAGCAATTTGTTGTTTTGGTAACTGGATATAATGGCAACTGGACATTTTAACAGTTGGACACATGTTGGACATTACTTCCTTGACATTTCCTTCCTTGACCTGGACATTCTTACTATTGGCCCAACACACTCCGGAGCCGGGTAAATATTCGTATGAGCGTAATAACAAACACATTTAATATCGCATCAAAAAAGACATGAAACGATACCCAAGTCTCGAAACTTTACTTACGTACAAACCAAATTTTCATATTACGAGTAATACTAGTAAAAAAAAATCTCATAAACCATATTTTCGGACTAGGTACCAGTGGCGTACAATTGTATTTTATGTTATTAATGAAAAATCTTGATATTCAAGCAGCATGAGCGATATACGTTGCCTTACATCACTGTAAATTCTCATGCCTTTCACTGGCTTAGTAACTGAGAGCCCGATCCCATTTGATGTCTTCCTAATCCTCTGGCATCGCAGCAGCTCGTCGCGTGCAGCATCATTAAAAGGTTAAAAAACGCCAAGTATTATAAAAAAGAAAGCAGAGCATTAGCCTTCTTCCCATACAAGTTATCAAATCATATCATCAGCATCTTCCTCACGTTTTTTTCCGTTGCTTCATTCGGGCCCGGGATTACCCTTTTGCCATGATCTCGAGATCTAGCAGGTTAGATAATAACATTGGAGAGACTGCCATCTGATATCCGTAATCTCTGTGACAGGGAAACTGGCCCGATAGGATCATGGTTAAACATTCATTAACGTGAATGTACAGGTTTCGTTAGCATGTTTTTCCTTATCCTAAGAGCATTGGTACCAATACTTACATAATGTACAGTCAACCTAGTCGAAGAGACATACGCATGACATTTGTATGACATAGCCTGGCGTTTAACGCGTCGCGTCATTGCGATAGGGTTCTAAGGTGGCACGTGAATATATTTCCCCTACTGTACCTACATAAGGTTGGAAAAACTCATTAGTGCATGGCAACCACTAGGGCTCTAACTACGCCCATTAGTCTACTACCCTAGCTATTCGACCACTAACGCTTTATGAAATAAAAAATAATATAATGATAATCATCAACACCAAATGCGACAAAAGTCTTATTTTTTACTCTAAAGTCAGCACAAAATGGGCAAGCGTAAATCCTATATTTTATTTTATGCTGATTTCACAGGCTGATTAAACGGCAGTGGCGGTCTCGGCGCACGCGTTACAATTGTATTCGTACTGTGTTTAGTTCTCTCTACTGCCTCACTGTCCTGCCCCCGTGTGAAATGAGCATTAGTGAATTGGACGTAAGGTCTGGTCTTGTATACAGTTTATTTCTTTAGGTACTTAAATAAGGTAATCAAAATAAGTCACGTGACTCGGCAAATCAACCAATCAAATTAATCTTTTGGGTCTTCACAGATCCAAAAGATTGACTTGATTGGTTGATTTGCCGAGTCACGTGACTATTTTGTTTACCTTCTTTTAAGTACCTAAGGAAATAAACTATAGATAAGGGACGGCATCCAGAGTGCGTTGCCAACTAAATCCGATCGATCTTGAACTACGCGCTGCACTTCGTTCCAGATCTTCCATATAGCATAGTTAGTGGGGATTGGTATTCAAATAAATACGTTTGCTATGTTTCAAAAAGATTATAAACTGGTGCGTCGTTAACTGATGTTTTTTATCTCTAGTGCGAGGTAAGTACTTCAGTGACACTATCACATGGAACTGTGGCACATGTTTTTGTTTTATCACTTATAGATAAACAAAAATTGTGAACTCTATTTATTATTTCGATCTATATATTTTTATTTGACATAATATTCGAAAATGTATTATTTCACTGTATTCCCTTAATAAGCATTAAGCAGTAGTAACATACACCGGCTGATTACTAGATTAAAAAAAAAGTTGAATGTAATAAAGCATTGCAACTTAGGAAATTGTAGTATGAAACTAAGTGAATAAATCCTATTACAAATTATTTACTTGGCAATAAACTTAAAACAAAACAGGATTTTACTTTACTTGTTTATTCACCGCTGTAGTTTTCTTCTTCTTTTAATATCTCTTCAGCACTATAGGGTGGCATCACCTCTTTTAAGTCCTTCGGCATAAAAAATCCCATAAAACAACAAGCAGACGTAACCACTGGAGATGTCTTTTTTCTAATTCTAATTGTCAGCGCTCGACCTCAGATCTTCTGTATGAGGCACAGACTATTTTGATGTTATTAAGTAGGTATCTTTATCTTTACATAGTATGAAGTAAAGTCACCATCCATCCCTGTCTGTCATAAATCCTTGTAACGTACGTTCACCCCCTAAACCGCACAATGGATTTTGATACGGTTTTCATTGTTATTTAGAGAATTTTTTACGAAAGATTTTTAAATATATTACATCCCGATTGTGTATGCGAAGCCGGGGCTGAGCGCTAGTTTATAATAAATAGCGTAAAATCACATAACACAGAATATCACAATTGATATTAGGCAATTTATTTCTTATTCATTCGGGTAACCAGAAGTAAATCACTGGTATTCTATAGGAAGTTATGAAACAAATTTTTAAGCAATAATATTTTGCATTCGCCGTTATGGCATGGCCAATACGAACGCAAATGTTTGGGTATAACATGATCTTCTGAAGGCCAAATACGGCGCGGGTCATTCTAAAAACATAATTAAAATATTTATAAATGAAGACATTGGTACGAATAATTTGACTACTCTGTGAAAACAACGCCTGTTTTTGCAGAGCAGCAAAGTAATTTATTCAATTTGTTAGTGTACAGTGGCCCTCCGCAAAATAACGCCTGAACCTCTCTTAATTACTTTAAAATATATTGCTTGGTTCATCTCTTTTATCAATAAACGCTTACTTAACCAATTTTTTAGTTTAATACTTAAGTTAACTTTTTTCTGTCATTGCAACGTTCGCCTTTAAAAGAGAGGTTCAAAACATTATAGTTTAAAGTGTTTTTTTTTAAATAGTTTAAGTAAAAATTACTTTTATTCAATTCAGCATATAACCATGAAGGCTTTCGTGATATGGAAGATCAATAATGAGAACCAACTTTGCGCACCCTAATTGATTGCCGACCTTAAGTTTTTTTTTTTCGAGTTTTAGATCATTTGGTTTGACTTGTAAAATTCAAGAGTCATTTCGTAACGAGGATCGTATGATGCTGCCAGAAGGTGGACAGTGGAACTCTTCAATGGGCTCAACTTTGGGCTCCTTTTTGATTTATTGTGACGAGTTTTTTTTTTGGACTAAAACGTTACAGTTATACATTACATTTATAGTTATCCCGTGACCACTGTCGACCGTTGCAACGCGGTTGAAATGTCGGGCCTTAGGACCCTATTGCGCTTGAGACATCACCGGTGCACCACCGGTCATGCTACTAACATAATGTACAAGAACAATTCTATGGATGGTACCTCACCTGGTACTCGCTTGCTAGAGCAACTTAGTGCAATGAAGACCTTAAAAAAGATAAAATTTGTTGCCATTAGATCCTGGAAGTATATGACAAAAATAATGTGTTTGAACACGAAAGTTTGTGTTATGTTACATAGAATTGTTTGATATTTTGTGTCAATTTCGAGCCTAAATTCGTTGCAGAATTACCTTTCAGATATGACGCTAGAGCTACCTCCTACTGAAGATAAACAGTGTCACTTGCAGCGTCGATCAGCATGGCTGGTTTAGTGCGGCTTACTCTGATCTGGTAAGTTGTGATAACGTAATTCTATTTTTTATAGTAAAAAAACAGAAAGTTTTAATGTTTGTAAAATAATCACATGTTTTTTACACTTGGTCATATTCCTACTTGTCGTAAGGCTAATGAGCATAGAAGGATAAATAAAAAGATACGTTTCCGCTGAAATTGTTTTACAATTTATATAAAATTTGGTAAATTTTATAATATTTATAAATGCTTCCTGTATGCCTAATCTAAATAAAAATATTTTGAGTTTGACTTTGACTTTCAAAAAACCCGTATCCTTAAAGCAAAGTGTTTTTTATTATTATATGCCAGCATTATTTACATACACATCTATCTCAATCTGTATCTATATTGGTGGTGGTGTCACTTTCACGTGGAATTACGGAATGACCATGATGGCAGTGACTGACTGCCATCAATGGTAAAACATTGAAGCGACTGCTTCTGATCTGCCAAATCTATGAATCTTTGATAAAAGTTGAAGCGTAAACTCATAGCTACCTTTATCCTACTGCCTAATGAATTTCCATTTTAACTTGCTTATTGTATTGCAATGTATCTGCTAAAAATATATATTCACCTTTGGTCATGTTACTGCTAATAAAAATATCTTTATCACATTTCAGTGCATTTGTAATTGTTTCGAGTGACAATGTCCTTTGTAAAGGCAAAGTACGCCATTTTCCGGAGGGTTTGGCATTTGGCGCTTCAACGGCTGCCTATCAAATTGAAGGGGGCTGGTTCGAGGATGGTAAGTAGCTTAGTTTAGTGCCGTAACAGTCATATTCTTTTTCATATCAACTAAATAGTTGCTTTCTCAACCACAGAATACATGAATATGGCTAGAATGGCTTTCCTCGTTTGTGCCGAAGCTGTTGCCACCGATGCATATCGGCTCTATAACCCTGTTAAAGCCCGCACGTGTCTGAACCGCTATCGTTGACAGCAGGACAATTTGAACATTTGCCCATAATGACCATTCTAATTTTATTCATGTTAACCTACTTCTCGATTCAAAAACGCCGGTTACTAAGAATTATGTGCTCACTCTACTCCGCTTTATTCGATCCAGCTACAACAGATTATCTTAGATCGTCATTTCGTAGTGGCCCGTCCAGGTTTTGAGCTCCGTACCTCCCGTAAGCTGATATCCGAAGTCCTCCTCCACCGCAATGGTTTCATGATCAGTTTCTTCATAATCCTCCTTTAGAATGCACCACTTCCTATCCTATCTGACAAGCTCAGAGTAAAACTTTAAGTCATAGCGTTTGCATAATGTCTCTGTGCTGAGTACTTTTATTTATGTATGTTTAAAAACCATGTATTATTGTAAGTTAATAGATAAAATATGTATTGTACATTTATTTATTCTCCTCTCTGATTTGTGTTACTTATTCTTCTTTCTATTATTCACGATCCTGCATCAATTTGTATACCATTCAGTTAACCAGATGATTTACTGGTTGACTTTGTCCTTAATGCATTAAGTTCCCCATTTGCAATTATATTATTTGATTTTGTGCAGTAAAGTTTAAATAAATCAATTAAAGGTAATTATTGAAATAATATCACAGTGATTTGCTTGCAATTTAATGTCTGCTTATGTTTACAATAGCATAATGGACCGCTGCTGAAAATAGTTTGTTTTTAAAATACATAGACTCTGTCTGTGTTCAATGAGTCCCACTATTTTCTACACATTATAACATTTTTTATGGAGTGTTACTTATTTTTTACCCGTCTGTCGTTGAAAGGGAGGGGTATATTTTGAAGTTTATGTTGTTTAACGGCCAGCCAATTCACGGTACAAAAATACAACCTGAAGAAGTTAAATATTATTAAAATGGTCAAGTACAAATAATTCGTTTTAACAGGTAAAGGTTTATCAATATGGGACATCATGACACACATGGATCCGTCCCCCATTGAAGACTTGAGCAGCGGGGACGTGGCGGCTGACTCTTACCACTACTATAAACGTGACGTGGAGATAATGAAAGAACTCGGATTAGATTTCTACAGGTTTTCAATAGCCTGGACTAGGATTCTTCCCACCGGTTTCCCGGATAAAGTCAACCATCTGGGCGTGAACTATTATAATAACCTGATAGACGAAATGTTAAGGAACAACATACGGCCAGTTATCACGATGTACCATTGGGATTTACCATACCGTCTTCAAAAGTTAGGTGGATGGGCCAACCCTCATATTGTGACTTGGTTCGTCGACTACGCCAAGATCCTCTTTGATAAGTTCGGAGATAGAGTTAAACAATGGATTACTATTAACGAGCCTAAACAAATTTGTTACGAAGGCTATGGTTCTGATGCCAAAGCTCCTATGGTAAACATTACTGGGATAGCTGAGTACTTGTGCGCCAAAAATGTATTGCTAGCTCACGCGAAAGCGTATCATTTGTACGACGAACTGTACAGGAAGAAACATAATGGCAGTATTGGTATCTCCATCAGCTGTACGTGGTATGAGCCTTCATCTGACACGATGGATGATCAACAGGCTGCGATAGACGCCAGACAATTTGATGTAGGTAACTATTTTTGATGCTTTCATTATAATTTTGTTTGTTTTGGTTCGAGGTAGTACGAGAAATAATAAGCTGCGCCGCCGTTTAATTTATATACAAAATATTATGTACAACATTTCAATTTAATGGAAAACAATTCGTTTTTTATTATCTAGCACACAGTACTTAAATGTATTATCTGTAAGTTTTTAATCATAAAATCTGTGTCTGTGATATTGTAGGAACAACAAAAAATGCGAATTTTTCAAGGCTGGCATTTCTGAACTTGTTTTATTATTTATTAGTTGTATTAAATACAGCCCGAACAGCCAATGTGTTGACGGGCGTTTGTATAACGGCGTTACTGGTCATAGACATAAACTAAATATTATTATTAATATGTACGTAATACCGCTGAATAAGTCCGTATTCGTATTTTAAAACTTTCCAGTGGGGTCAATACGCGCACCCTATCTTCTCAAAGTCGGGTGACTTCCCACCCGAGATCAAGCGAAATGTGGCTCTTAAGAGCGCCGAGCAGGGATACCCTCGTTCCCGCCTCCCGGAACTGACCGGCAAAGAGGTGGCCCTCATTCGTGGCTCTTCGGACTTCTTTGGCGTCAACACTTATACGACGAAACTGGCGTATAGGTGAGTCTGTATAACACAGTCAGCAGAAGATAAAATGTATCTACATGGACAGAGAGCTCTAATCTATCTAGTACTCGACCTTTTTGTCAAGAGAGCTTGAATAACAGTATATTTTAGAGGTCGTAATACTTGCAGATATATCTAATACTGACTGTGCGTGGCTAACGCTCTAACTATGATTCAAGCTTAGACAGGTCATTGGGGCGACTGCTATCTGACCCCTGTAATCGACCTTCCGTAATGGAGAAAAAAGACTGCAAGGATCATAGTTACACATTTATTGACATGAATCTACAGGTTCTTTACGTTTTCCCTTACCGTAAGAACATTGTTAAACAAGCAATTCTTAATGTACATTCAAGGAAATGCATTCACGTACCATGCTAGAACTCTGATGCAATGAGGTGACATATGAATAGCACATCACTCAAATTTGAGTGATGCCTGCTATCGAGACAGGGTTCTACGAAGGTACATGGATGTGTTTCCTGTGAAGTTGTACTTTACGATGACGAGTATATCCCCGTAGCCACCTCATTACTGTACTGGCTACAACAACGTAATAAAAAAAATGTGTGATGTACCACATCAATTGAGTGCTATTCTTATTCAATTTTTCCCAACGAATTTAATAACCATACGAGTATCACTTGCGACGTGCATTCCAGCGAATGATCCGTAGGTATGATGTTCTGCTTGAGGGTCTAAGGCTTGCATAAGTGCCAAAAAAAGAAGTTTTTTATAATTAGTCCCTGACCCGACGACGTTGTTGTGTACTCTTTTTTTCTTTTTCAGTTCTTCTTCCCGTAAAACTCTAATTTTAACAATTACGAACAAGAACAAAAACTATTGAATTTATCCAGCTGCTCTCAAGTTCTGCGCTTAGCAGCGAACAACATTTAAATTTTATTTATATCAATTGATTACATATTTTAAAAACCTTATTACTTTTACTGTGTTATTTTATTTATATTGAGGAATAATTATGTTATTTCAGAGATCCGTCTCTGGAGGGAATGTATGCTGTACCGTCGTACATGGATGACATGGGCGCCGTTTTGATTAAGGATCCGAATTGGCCACAGGCTCAGTCCACTTGGTTGCAGGTTGGTGTTGTCGCGATAATGATACCTAACTTTTACTGAATGATGCAGTACATTCCCATAAAATTGTATTTTGTCTGTCTACTTAATATGTGAAATTTTGCAATGCAAAAAGTGCCATTTGAGTACGTTTTTCCCACGTACCTACAAATTATTTAATGCCTACCAAATTTTGACGAATTTGGTGAAGTAAGTATTTAGTCACCATTTCAAAGGCTACCAATTAGGAAGATACACAATACCAAGCTTGAAAAAGTAGGTACCTAATTATGAGCAATTCAAATTGGTCGGTTTGTTCTATGGAACCATGTCATCGCTTTAAAAAAAGCCTTTAAACATTTTGAAAAACTCTATATTATTATTAACTAGGGAGTAGAATTAGAGGGAAGCGATCTCGCCGGGCATTACTAATGTGAAATGTATTTTTTTCTACACATGTTGTTTCTTAGCAAGATTTATTCGTAACATTTTATGCAAAAAATGACCGCAATAAAACAACTTTCAATTGTTCTAAGGTAAAGAGCCGGATTTGACTCCCGGTGGATGCAGTTTTCTAAGACTAGTATCCCTAACTATTTATTATTTTGTACTTTATCATGCTAACCCATTTGGATTTTTTTTTTCTGTATAAAAATGCATGCATACACTACCTAAAATCTTACAAGACAGGAAGCAACGACGTGGCTTCACATTGATCCATCATCCACCACGTCTGCCATTTATTTTTGTTTTTACGGACGCCACTAATACCTAGGAACATGGAATAAAGTAGTTTTCTTAGAATAGAGACAAAATCGCCTCAACTTCCACACCATATAATTCGTTAATTTATTGACCATTTTCTTTTTCAGAGCGTACCCGAAGGCTTTCTGAAACTACTGCTCGAGATAAAGAAATTGTACGAAAACCCACCAGTGATCATAACCGAGAACGGTTGGTCTACAGCAGGTGGTCTCCTAGATGATGACAGAATATTATACTACAGAAGCTATTTGAGCATGCTCATAGATGCTCACGATAGCGGCTGCGATATCCAAGGGTACAGCGCGTGGAGCCTTATTGATAATTTTGAATGGAAACATGGTTATAGGTAAATATTTTGTTTCCAGTTGCGACGACCTGTATGGCACAGTGGTACATGTGTCTGCCTACTGTGCAAGAGGTCCCGGGTTCAAATCCTGGTATGGGCAAATATTTGTGTGACGAATATGAATGTTTGTACCTGAGTCATGGATGTTATTTGTATTTAAGTATGTATTTATCTATATATGTATGTTTATCCGTTGTCTAGTATCCATAGTACAAGCTTTGCTTAGTTTGGGACTAGGTCAATTGGTGTAAATTGTCCCGAGATATTTATTTATTTATTTTATTTTAGTATTTGTGTTTTAACGATTTCGCATATTCCACTTAAGTTCGTCTTGCCAACCTCGTTTATAATTCTTCTCTTGCCATTACATAGCTTTCATTATAAGAAGCTATGGCGTTCATACCCTTCAATCCTTTTAATACTGTGAACGTGTTAGTACATTTTATAAGTATTTCTGTAAAGTCAATGCGGACCTATACCTCTTTATCTGGGTATTTCCAAAGTAGTTTGAAATGCTGTTAGTTCCTTGTTGTAGACTTAGAGAAATTAGTTTTTGATTTTTTGTGCAGTCACCTTTGATTCACCTTTCTATAATATAATATTACCAAAATCTGACCACTTAAGTTACTGGCTCCTTTACTAAGTAATTTTTCCAGTAACACACAGACACGTTAATAAGGTAAGAATACTTAAAAAATAATTAGTAACTGGGAGGTTATCTACTTGCGCCTGTCGTACATTATATCGAAGTGCTACAGAAACAGTGCATAAATGCAACCAGAAACCACCATCAGACCGTGTCCATCAACGTGCAAAAGAAATCGCAGACATTCTGATTAGTGGATTGTCACATCCACATGGTGTTGGTTATATTCGTACATTAGTTTCCTGTTCTAAACGACGGATCTAATTCAAGCATATTTTTTTGGATTACATAGCATTATCCCATGCACGTTATTTGTTGCAGCGAAAAATTCGGCTTGTATGAAGTGGATTTCTCAACCCCGGAGCGCACTCGAACGCCAAGGAAGTCAGCGTTCATCTACAAGGAATTTATCAGGTCTAGGACGTTGGACCCGGACTATGAACCCGAAAACTATGTTAACGAGATGACAGATAGCCAGGAGAAGTCCAAAGATGACAGCGAGGAAGACAAACCTTAACATTGTTGTTTTTACTTAGCGTTGTTGTTTTTGTATACAATAATTCATATAATAATAAAAATATTGAAAGAGCTTAACCTAAAGATAAAAAAAAATAACGAGAAAAATAAAAGATACTTATTTTTTTCTACAAACCTACTAAACAATTAATTGACTATAGTCCTTACTTATTCACAGGAGACAGAGGTAATCGAATTCGTTTATTACGAATTGGCAGGAAATACTAGTAGCTAGTTAGGTAAAAGTTATTCCATGACAAATAATACACACCCTACTTTTTGAAAGCTTGCCATCAATTTAATAAAAAAAACTTGTTTGTCAAATTATAGGACTATAACTTTAATTTCATTAATTAAATGCGGTTTGGCTGCAAATCACAACAAGAAAAATAGAAGTTTCTTATGCGGTAAAAAAAATGACGACTGGGTACATACAATTTATTTTTGCTTTTAACGGGTCAAAATTAGACTACACACCATAATTATAATGCGAATGTAGACTCGACCAAAAAATATTGTATAACTGTTATCTACCGTATAGATGGTTACAAACTTAATTTTGATTTTGAGATGTTTATTAATCTTTTTTTAGGGTTCCGTACCCAAAGGGTAAAACGGAATCCTATTACTAAGACTCCGCTGTCCGTCCGTCCGTCGGTCTGTCTTGTTGAAACGAGGTTGTACTATGTATGAAAAATAAGACTGGCAAATAGCTCAATAACAATGTCATGGATTTGAATGACTGTTCTTGATTTATTTACAAACAAAAATTTAAATAACAGTTCGCTCTGAGACTTGGTGTTGTAAACTATAAATAAGCCTAGTATTCTTTCATCCACACTGATTCTGCGCTGCTCTACATAATAACAACATGTCTGTCACCAGGCAGTATTTCAAGAACCGTGATAGGTAGACAGTTGAAATTTTCTTAGATGATTTATTTCTGTTGCCGCTTAAACAAGCAATACTAAAAAACAGAATAAAATAAATATTTGAGGGCGCTCCCATATTAACATAATAATAATAATACGGAATAATACGGATAATAGTAAGGAATCCTTCGTGCTCGAGTCCGACTCGCACTTGGCCGATTTTTCATACTATGCCAGTGCATGCACATCATTATTTATTTACTCTCACTTTCGCAGCTATTATTTTGCGCTCAACACAACGCCGGGGCACTCTGTCTCGCTCACTCGCGCTCTAATCTCTGTGTACAGATTCAGTCTTCATTGCTGGCGTAACGTGAACGCAATGATATTAAGTTAGAGAATCACACTACTCTGTGCTTGTTGCCAGTGACTAACGGGATTCTGCACCGCCGGCGGCGTACGTATGTTGGGCTTGACGTCGACATTTTGAGCAGAGTGCGCGATGCCAGATATAACTGAAAACATTAATTGCTCAACTATTTAAGTATCACAACATAACTAAAATAAATAAAAATGAATGCCAGACAGTAATTAACTATTGTCATTGTCGATTGTGTGTAGATATTTTCAATTATTATCATTTTAAATATTACTGCATATGTAATTAGAGCTATACATCTGTGGCTCTAACATGGCAGCCCCAGGTTTAGTTTATCCCTCCCTGCGTCTCTGTAAAACAAATGGCATAAGAAAGGAGTAACTAAAGTAACACAGATAAACTAAACTTGGCCGGCCATGTTAGGGCCACTGTAATGTACCTATACATATAAATGGCGCGTATATCCTTCATCTATATTTCTCACAAGAGGGCGAAGCAGCTTTAGGACAATGTCAATTGGTCTAAGTTGTCAAGATATTTATTAATTTATTTATAAAAGTTGGTGAACATTTTGGGCCGAAACAAAAGGCACGGCTTTGAATAATATTATTATTAAAATAAAAGGAGAATTCACATTTACTGAACACTTATACTACTTTATTTCAGGCAATGTAGTTCTGATAGCGTACACCTTCTTGTATCTCACCAAAACCGCTAAATTGTAAGGGCCATCGTAAAACTGTCAAAAGTTTGTCGGGACGTCACCTTAATTGCGCCATTACATCGTTCATGATGCTATCTGCGGCGACCTTCGCCTTAAATGGGAAAGTGAGATAAAATATGTCACCACTTATTTGGTAATAAAAATTGAAAATATATGATGACGATTATGTAGGATCATAAATTATATCCTAATTCTAGGCCTACGCCAAGACTTTTTGTTTTCATGTGAAAATTTATACGCTATGCTTGGGTAACGGCGTGGTTTACATTTATATTTTAGTATTACTATGTCTCTATAGGTTCCCTTAGCCTCTTTGTAACACATACTCAGCACGCTTTCTATCGTAGTTTCTCATATCCAAAGCGAATTCCCAATCTTGCTGCCGTCAGACATCGTAAAGCGGATTTATATCTCGAAACCATTTCCCATTAAAAACTTCGCCATTATTTCTTTAGGGGTGAGACGGGTCGAACTATGTTTCGCCCTTTATCGCCTGTCCACAGCTCGCGTCTCTGCAAAGTTTAATTAAGATTATGATTCCATGGTATAATCTCGGATTGAAGAGCAAATTGAGGAAGGATTTTAACAAAGAAGTTCTTGAACAAAAACTTATTTCAATTTCTATTCACGAAATTTTACTAATAAGGTCACATATTATTTTGTCTATCTATAACAATATTTTCTTTTTGACTCATTAAGTATGAAAGAAAAAGAATTAGAGCAGTTAAAAAAAATTAAGCTAGTACGTACCTGTAAATGATATCAATATGCAGCTAGACAATAAAATAAAATATTGTAATTCTTTATTTTTTTTTAAGATAATTATTACTTATATTGATTGAGATTATCTAAGTATTTATTGACCAGAAATTCCGAAGAACCTTGCTGTTCGATTGTTATCGTCTTTATCTTATTCAGTCATATTCGACAAGCAAAAGCAATTAATCAAGCAATCTATTTGCAATATATTTGTGCTAGGAAAATGTATAACGCTTTGCATATTTCAGAAATATATAATGTTGTAGTGTAGGTACAAATTAAAACTCCCTGTTAGCTTCATTTTGTCGGATTATTATATAAATTAATACATAAATTCTAGCGTTAACTAGACCTTTTAGGCTGACGTAGTGTCTCAGTTATTTATAATAATGTTTATTACGTACTCTTCTAATGTTAAACTAAATAAAATAGTTGGGGCAATTTACACCAATTAACAGTCCTAAATTAAGCAACTAAAGCTGCTCGTGCTAGACCTATCTAGATAAATTTATACTTCATTACACACATGTAAATGACTCGAGTACAAACATTTTGAATTCATTAAACAATTTTTTGCCCGATCGGGGTTTGAACCGGAAACCTCTAGCTTCGTAGTCATGGTCACTTAACCACTAAGGCCTAGTGTCTAGGCTACCCGGTCGCCGGTTGCACATCGTGTCACAAAACGCAACGTTCTTTAAGCTGGTAATAACTGATCAGATAAGCCGATCACATTATTCCACTATTAAGTAAAACAGAGAAACCTTAGACTGGTGTTTAAGTGGACATAATAAAACAGAGCACCTAGCACGAATCTTTACTACACGTCGCAACTCGCTGTTTAATTCAGTGCGTCTCTTTCTAACTAGCTCAGCTGGAGAGAGACGCACTGAGTTACGGAGCGAGTTACGTCGTCTCGTATGGATTCGGGCACGGTGCACACCTCACAGTAGATCGTGCCTAGGTTTGTGACACCCCTTACAGCTGCGACATTTATTTGTTTGTAGTGTCAGTAGCAGAAGCCACAGTGACAGATATACCATTTTTGCGGTTTTCTGTTGCTGCTAAATAATGTACATTAAACTTGTAAGAATTATTGTATTTGTATTGAATACTTAAATAAATTAAAAAAATAGTTGACTACTCGAAGAGGTTGAAAAGTACTATATCTTGACAAGAGTAATGTGCAGTCTTTTGACCTCTTTTACCTGCTAATCGCACATGCAAAGTAATGACTTTGACTTACAATCTATTTACTTTTTATAATACAAAACGAACGAAACTCGAATATATTTAAATGAAAATGTAATGACAATAGAGGTTGCAGGTTCAAGTCCTGCCAGACACCCAACATTTATCTTTGTTACAATTTCATTTAAATTTAATAATTTGAATACTCTACGTAATGGAAAAACAGTCTTTAAAAAAATACAACCAAAAAACTAAAAAGCAAAAAATAGTCCGTATTAGTAAGTATGAATAAATTTGATTTTATGTTTGGATGGAAAATCGGATGTAGATACTTAACGGACTATTTTTTTGCTTCTTAGTTTTTGGTTGTTTTTTTTAAGACATTTTTTTTATCTCACCTTTTAGTGAGTCAGGTTGTTTACCGAAGTTACAATAGCCAAATGTCAATTCCTCACCACGTTTTACAAAATATTGCTTTTCCCAATGTAGGGACGTGTGTGTCAGTCAGGTTAAGGGCGGCGACGTTAAGCAAATTGTGGCGACATGAAACATCAAGAATGAAGATACATTAATCTATGGTCTAACATGGGTTTAACAAACATTTATTTACAGGTGTATTCCTTTACATTCATTTCCATGCATGTTAATAAATGCAAAAGGTAAAGTTATAAACTGATATGAAAATAAACGGCAGAAACGACACACTAGTAAAACTCTATAAAATTTCTGTTTTGCGAGTGCCACTGGCGTAAACATTTAAATATACAGTGCGGCGCGCGTATCTCGTTCCAGACCTAATATCTGTCTTGTGTACATACTACATACTGCACCAAAATAGTCCAAATTGCGCCTGGAGCAATAATACTTTTCCCAGCACATGTTAAGAGGACTATACAAAGGCGGCGTATTAAGTTTTAATATAACCTGGTAGAACTAACGTTTATTATGAGATTCTTAAAACAACAAGCGAACTAGATTCCTATCTGGCGTACATAAATAAAATAGGGTGACGGTAACTCGACGCACTCCTTTTAAGAGGATAAAGAAAAGCATATTTATTAATAGATAATAAAATTGTACTATCTTAGTTGTTGATTATTTATATTGTTCATACAAGCGTTCTCGTCTGTCCCTTATTTTTATATCTTACACCAAATGTAATGAAGAAATTGTAGTGCTGCAGCCAAAACCCAGTGATGAAGTAGGTGAAAACGATTACAAAAACTTATTGGAAATAAAAAACATTGCAAAACTTTGCCCGCAATTTCTTTTAAATCTTAGCATACGGAGAGGGAAATGTTGCACCGTAAAGAAAAGCTTTTTCTGTCGCTTTTGTTGTTTCTTCATGGAATATGTTATAATAATAGATACTTAAAATTGGCGCGCATTTGAGCAAAACAATGTATCTAAGGAAATCCGCACACCAAACGCGGTTTGAGAAACTTTTGTTTAAGAGCTTTTTAATTCATTGTTAAAAGTAGACTATAACAATTTGCAACCTAGTTGAAGACTTTCATTGTCTTTATGCAATATTTTTAATGCCTCACTCTGCAATGTTCTATAGTTGATTTCAGATATCAATGCCTACTTATAATTTTGACCCATCGGATATCCACTAATCCTAATTTCGAACAAGTTCAGCTAAGGAATTTCGTAATCCTTCATCAGTGTCCGCTGTAAGTCCCCAGTGAGGCTGCGGTTTAGATTGTCATTTCCATAAACTTAGAGGATATATCGAATGTCCGAGTGAACAAAGTTGGATCTACAGGATGACAACGTCTTAAATTTCTGACTTAATATAAAATTGAAATCTCACATGACCATAGGGCTGGTGCATTTCTTGGCCAACGCATTGGCGTTGCGATCCAACGTGGAAATGCAGCCAGCCTTATGGGCACTTTACTGCAGGGTACACACTTGGGAGATATTTTTACATATAATTAAGTTTTTGTATTTTTTATTAGGTTAAGTTATTCATATAACACTCTTACAATAATAAATTATAATTTTAATTGTAATATAATATAAAACAAGAATATAACACAAACTTCTTTTAGCAACTTTTTGTAGTTACGACCTCCATAATTGGGACAGTCGATATACACCAGCCGTTTAAGGCGTGCAAGTAAGGAAGTAACCTTTTATGGCAAATGTACAGGTAAGAAAGAGACAACAAACACAATGTCTTTCTTACCTGTTTTGCATGACAGGTTAGTACTTAACGTCAACTTTCGTATTATTACTAAGTTTAATACCTACAGTGTAGGTACTAATATTACAATGCAAGTTTAAAACATACGAGCATAAAATATCAATTTAATAAATAATAAATTAGTATGTTCTAATTAATTCAAGTTCGGAATCTTTCCTAAGCTTAAATCGTATTGATGTGTTACCTTATCTTAATCTAAATATATATAGTAACTATACCAGTTCATTGCGTGAAAATAGTAGCATAAAAGTGTTATAATTATAAAAATAATAATAAACCATTTATTGTAGGCTCATAGCCTTTACATATATATATAACTAGCTTCTGCCCGCGGCTTCGCACGCGTGGCCTACAGAAAACAAATGACAATTCTTTTTTTAAATATCTCTCATATTTTCACCGCGCATCCAAATCCAAACAGCCTTAAACAAACGAACATTTTGAAGTTCCTATTTTTTAAAAAACGGATACCTCCCCTCCTTACAAAGTTTCACCCCCGTTTCCCACCCCTAAAATGCAATAGTCGTAAAACACTGACACACATAATTATTTTTTTATGATAAGTATCTAAAATCAAATTTTCAAGTTCCTATTAAAAACCCGATACTTCCATACAAACTTTTATTCCCCGTTTCCCCCTACAAATTTGAAAATTCTAAAACCCTGTGCCACGTCATTATTTATTTACGATAAGTAGCTGTATTTCAAAATTACAAGCTCCTATTAAAAAAAAACCAATACGTCCTTACAAACTTTCACCCCCCTTCTCCCACTTTAAATGTAAAAATGCAAAAATCGAAACACGTTATAATACTTATAATCTATTTATGATCAGTAGTTCTAATTAAAATTTTCATGTTTATAACTTCAAACAACAAAGACTTTCATACAAAGTTCAACCCTCACTCCCCGTTTTCCCCCTGAAGGTAAAAAATACCAAAAATGGTTTCTTCGCGGATGCCTACGTTATAAAATAACCTATATTCCAAAATTTAGCTTTCTTGTTTCAATAGTTTCGGTTGGACGATGATCGCAAATCAGTCAGGAGTCCTACGCAAACGTGTCCTGACTCAGGACACGTTTGCGCGTGGCAGACAGACAGACGGATAGACGGGTGGCAATAGAGGCTTAGTAATAACACAGCGGATGGTAGGACCTTGAGCAAGGTCCGTCCGGATCGCTACCACCATCTTGCTCACTAATCTTGCCGCTAAGCAGCAGTGGTTGCACTGCTGTGTTCCGGCGTGGAGAGCAAGACAGCCGGTGTAATTACTGGCACAAGAGGTATTCCATCTTAGCCCTCTGGGTTGGCAACGCATGTGCAATCTCTTGGGTGTTGCGGGTGTCTATAGGCGGTGGTGATCACTTACCATCACGTGACCCACTTGCTTGTTTTCCTTCCGACTTCATAAAAAAAACATTACCACGTACGTTATTTTTACTTCAATACAAAAAAATTGTGAAGGAACAACTCAAATACAAAATTTCATCCCCCTCTTCACCCCCTTAAAGGTTGTAATTCCAATCACACCCGATATACACGTCGCGTTATAAGGCTAAATAAGAAATATAGTGATTTTTGCTGTGAAAACGAAGGCCTTTCCATACACAACTTTATCCCCCTTTTCACCCCTTCAGGGGTGGAATTATCAAAAACACTGAGACCCGTATAAATTAATTTTTTTACGTCAGCCTAACAACAAAATTTCAAGATCCTAACTTCAAAACTGACGGACTTTCATACAAACTTTCATCCCCCAATTTACCCCCTTAGAGGTGTTATTTCCAAAAATCCTTTCTTAGTGGATGCCTACACTATATAAGGTATCTATGTACAAAATTTCAAGTCTATAGGTCCAGCGGTTTGGGCTGTGCGCTGATATATCAGTCAGTCAGTCAGTCAGTCAGTCAGTCAGTCAGGACTTTGAATTTTATATATATAGATACCTACCTAACTTAAAGACAAACATTATTACTAGCTGTTTACAAACTTTCATCCCCATGCATCAAATTTTTATAACGAAGAATCCTCCCCCCCCCCCCCCTTTTTAGCCTAGATAGAGCCTTTACTGCTGAGCACAGGATCTGCGTGAATTAGAATCTTCACACACATTAATAAAATGCAAAGTGGAAAGCTCACGATGTTTTCCTTAACCGAAGAGCTCATAGTAAATTTTAAATAAAATTTTGTACATCTGTTTGCAAGCGTCTGCTTGAGAGGAGACAAATTAAACCATTAGGCGGCCACAGCTTTAAAATAAACTCCCTTTTAAACAAACATTTTAGTTTATTTTCTTAGACTACTTTCTATTTTATTTAATGGCGGCTACGAGGCTGGTACCAATGTCAGTTAATACGAGTACAGCAATTGTATGGTTTGGGTCAAAAGACCTCCTCTCCCCGTCGGGTTATTAGCCATCGGCCAATGATATCCCACCATAAAGAGCTAGAAAATTATTGACCGATGCCCAGGGTCCACCGGCTCAAGCACTGCTCTTCCCCCCAGAGGAGTTCAAAAAGAAACAGCAGCACTTGGACACACGAGGCGGAAACCCGACACGCAGTCGTAGTTTATTTTTTCAAACTTTAATAATGTTGACATAGCATTACTTTTTATAATCAATAAATAGAAAAGGAGTTTATAACATTCATCTTTCTCCAACTCTGGCTAAATTTACTCGATGAGCTGAAAGGGGGTTGGACTGACAGTTGCTTTTGCAAGCAGCCTCAGGTTAGTTCTGGTGGTGGAGCTTCCGGAGCTGATGGTCTACTGCGTGTGGATGGCGTATGGGGAACGCTGTGCATGGGTGGTGACTGAATCAGTGTGGAATTGGATGTGCAAAATGGCTCTAAGTATTGCTGTAGGACTATAATCCGGGTAAGTGAAGAATAAAACGATCTATGAAGTGCGCAAATCCAAGAAATTACCGGATTACTGTTAGTGGGTTTAGCTGCTTTGAAAATAGCCTCAAGCTTTTTCTGTGTAAGACGATTTTTTTATGAAATGAGAAGGTAAACAAGCAAGTGTGTCACCTGATGATAAGTGTACACCACCGCCTACCGATTCCTGCAACATCGAAGAGATTGCAGATACCTTGCCAACCCAGAGGCCTAAGATGGAATACCTCATGTGCCAGTAATTACACCGGCTATCTTGCTCTCCATGCCGGAATACAACAGCGCGAACACTGCTGCTTAGCGGCAGGATTAGCGAGCAAGATGGTGGTAGGGAGCCGGACGGACCTTGCACAAGGTCATACCACCCGCAAAATCCGCACCCGTTTGCTATCCTTCTAAATTTCGTGCCCAGGATAATCTATTTTTGTTATTTACTTTTGGCCTGCTTTTCATAAACGTTGAAAAATCAATCAGGCAAAACGTGCGTTAATTCTCATCCATACGCCTGTTATTACGATATCGTCGAAATCGTCACTGCAGTGTTAAGTATATAATCACTCAATAGTTTCTTTAAATAATGTTGGAAAACAGGTGGCGCTGTGTATTTTCCAAAAGGCATTTTGCTGTACTTAAAGTAGCCTTTGTATATGGAACTATTTCAAACAATAAGTAGACATCTTTTAGGTCGATTTTCGAGAATATTTGCAGGCTAGATTCTGTCGTAGTTGGTCAAATAGTGGTACAGAATGTAAACGTTTCACTAACTTCAGCGTGCTTCTGTAATTTCCGCCGATGCTTAGACTTCGGTTACACGCTCATTCTGTCGTCAGTTCAGTCCATCATTTTGGTCAGAATGACGAGAGAATTATCGTGTAACCTGTCTCGTGTCGTGTCATTCTGAACTGATCGCAACCGAAACTATTTGTCATCATTCTGGCATCAGTCAAAACTATACCGGGATGATGGACTGAACTGACGCCAGAATTAGCGTGTAACCGAAGTAATATGTCACCGTTTGATTTTACAACGACGACGGTGGGCGTCGCCAACTCCACAGGTGTTATTTTTGGGTCTGCTTCTTTTATAATCCCTTCAGAAAGAGGGCGGTCTATCTCTTTTCGATGTAACGTTTCATAACGAACTTGATGGGTTGTGCTAGTAAATGTAAAGTTGTATGATGTAAAAGCATCAAGTCAACGTTTTTCATGACTGCAACGGGCAATATTTTTTGCTTTCCTTCAATCTCTACCGTCTGATTGGACTTGAATTTGTTATTGCACTGCATGGGCCAGTGATGGTGCCCCTATTTGTCGCTAAAAACGATTGCTTAAATAATTGAGTGTGCTAATTCGGGGTCCCAAACCATAGTGCAGGGTTTTCCATTGATAAGAGAATCAATCCTCTTACAGTCTTTGTTCCGCGTCCGTGTGACACTGAACACTAACTCATTGTCAGAGTTACTATTGTCAGAGGAATTGTTGACGGACGGTGATAACGACCTGCCGTTTGTGCTGTTAGTTACACGTAATTCATGTCTAAATTTCTGTCCGTCTTTCACAAGACATGTTCGGCTTGTTTTTATGCAACAACTTTTGTAATGCCCATTTGTATTGCATTCTTCGAAGTTTGTTGCTTAGCGGAGCATTCGGCAAAGTCGTGTTTTTCATATTACTACAAAGAAAACATTGGCTGGAGCGTGTTATCTGTACGAGGGCTACAAAATAATCGATGTAGCCACTCACCCTGTAGTTGGCGGAATTATTATTATTATGTTATTGTATATTTTACTGGCGACGAAATGGTCGCCGAATAGTTCGCAAATTCCTGAGATTAATACAGAATAAAATTAATAACTGTGGCCCTCGCAAACACCGCGACACAGGCGGCCGCAAATGCTACATAGCGTGACGAGCGGTACAGCACCTCACATCAGCCAGCTAACAGGACGATAACCATTAGGGCATTTTATTTGGAAAAGTACAATCCCATTCTCATCGCCAATAAAACAATCATTCTTTTTAAACAAACATTTATTTTAGTTTACTTTTTTAAGCTTTAGTAAGCTGACATGACATTGATAAGGCATTACTTTTTCTAATCAATGAATATAAATAGAGTTTGTAAAAAGCTTCATAGATCGATTTGCGTGAAATATATCAAGATATTTACTTAAAAACCTTTAAATGGAAAACAGTCTAAAATTCTAAAATTTGACTTGACCCATGAAATGCAGCTGCAGCTAATTAGGTCATTAGTATCACTGAATTACGTGAAGTTCACAGGAAAATTTTGAATTAAATCCACGCGTTCTCGCTTATGCTCGGTTTTGCGGCTTAACACATTTAGTGCTAGTTCCAAACAGATGTATCCGTAGGGAGATTGAGGGCCACGAAAAATAACCTTTGTTATAGGTTACAATCTGTTTTTCTTGAAATGTACTGGGCAGCTTACAGTCAAGTGTATGATATGAGTACATTCAACGTCTTAAAGCCGCCTTTTATGACGCGTGGTAAAATAGAGGCTATTTATGCACTTCGAAATTTTACTGGTTGTTTTCCCGCGGACGGATGATTTAATCTCGTTAGTACAATCAATTTAAAAAATATTTTTTACTGAATACTGATAGTTTGACCATCGATAGTTGACCTCGAAAAATAGTCACACCATTGAGAGGCCTATTGATAGTATCCCCCCCGACGGATACCCTGTTGCACGTCTTGTGTCCGACGTGCAGCGGGGCTAAGAGGTATTCCAGAGAGGGGCCGCTCCCGGTACTCCTCTGAACCAGCAGAGGGGACTGATGATGCGGCTGCGCTTCGGCGCGGAGGGGCCCATTTGGGTCAGGTGGGATCGGTGCCTTCGGGGCACCTTAAGGGTATGGGCTTGAGTGGTAGCCAAGGCTGGAGGTTCCTCAGGGCGAAACAAGACTGCTCAGAGGGAGCAAAGGTCTTTCGCCCTGAGGGGGCTCGAGCGGCGGCTGCCCCTCGGACACGGGTCCATGGAGGGGCGCGCAAGCGCTAAGAGGTCTGGATGCGGGTCCGGGTGTAAGCTAATGCTGGAGGTTCGTCAGGGCGAAACAAGACTGCTCAGAGGGAGCAAAGGTCTTTCGCCCTGAGGGGGCTCGAGCGGCGGCTGCCCCTCGGGCACGGGTCCAGGGAGGGGCGCGTAAGCGCATGGAGATCGAGATGCGGGTCCGGGCAACGGCTAATGCTGGAGGTTCTTCAGGGCGAAACAAGACTGCTCAGAGGGAGCAAAGGACTTTCGACCTGAGGGGGCTCGAGCGGCGGTCGTTGCCCGGACACGGATCCTGAGATCCTGAGGCAGGGAGGAGACAACCTCATTATAAAAAACCGTATGGAGATTACCGGCTGGTGTCGTAGTGGTATCATCACCTGGGTCCCACGTCACCGGATAACCCCGGCTTGAGAGAAATGGTGAGGAGGTTTATCGGGTATTCCCCCTCACGGGGGCGAGTCCCGAATTTCGCCTCTTTTGGCAAAATCCGTCAATGGATTATCCTCACCTTTATAAAAAAAAGGCCTATCGATAGTATTGATATCTAGTTTGTAGTATAACCAAAAAACATGAGTTTTTAGTAACCTAAATATCTTTAATAGCAATTTAAAAAAAATGTATTAGATAAAAGTAACCGAAGTAGACCAACCGAAGGAGAAATGTATGCAAGAATATTTTGTTATTATGTAATAATGTTATGTACATATCATAAGAGACTGCCACCATAAGGAATGTTATTGTAATCCATGCTAGACCGGCGTTCGAAGTAAATAACAAGTCCTCTCAATTTGAGAAGAGACCTGTGCCTAATGTTGGGCTGTACATGTTAGTACTAGATTATTTATTTATTTATGTATTTTCAAAAACAAGGACATGTTTTTTTTCCCTGATTTCCTGGCTCCAAATGAACCCGAGAGCTAGCAGCCATCGTACCTACCTGCACACTTGCGTGGTGAATATCGAACTACCGAAATCGCATCCCGTCTCAAAGTTTCAAACGGAATAATGCTGGAAGTAGTTAATTTCTAGGTTACTTATTTCAAATAATGATAAATTATTTAAATTAAAGCTCGTTATTTCTTTTCTTTGAAGCGATGGCTTAGACTTTCTAAAATAGGGACAACAATGCTTGTCGCTACCGGAAATAGCGCAATGTCACTATCTCAGCTTCACCTTACAACAATACTTAAAATTATAAAAAAATCCACTGAGTTTTTTTAAATAACGTTTTATAAATACCTATGCTTCAGATAATTTTAATTAGTCCCTACATACTTGGGCTATTCGGTGTTGATATTTTAGATCAGGCTGAGCTTTAGTTTCCACACCAATAATATTTACCATTAATAGCAACCATTTTTTATGGTAACTAAAGCATACATTTATGAAAAAAAATGCAAAAATCTACAAGACAGAAAAGTAACGAGTTTTTTTTTCTTGAAATCTACGTTAATTGAAATAAGCCAACAAAAAAATATTTTAGGTAGGTAAGTCATCCCTATTTTTTCCAGTTGCAATCATTTTGTGGCAATCACGTTGCAACATGTTTAATGGAAATAATATGAAAATTTAAAAAGTCCTTAACAGTAACTAAGTAACATAATAACTAATAATTTGATTTCGTAATTTTTTGTTAGTTCATAAAAAATGCGTTTAGTTTCTTCAAGAAACCGGCAAATAGTAGGTACAGCGCTCGGCAACAAGATCCAAAAAGGTCGGAGAGGTCTTAGATGTAAAAAACAACATTAATACTTTGTTTTGAAAAATACCTAATCAGAATAAAGATAGGACTTTGAATGCAAATTTTGTATAGCAATTAACTGTAAAAGTATTCCTTTTATTGTATTATTTTCATCTTAAAAATAAACATAGGGAGAAAATAGTACTAAAAGAAAAAATATGTTCTGGAACATTCCCTGTAATCCGTATTTATTTTATTTAGTAGCTAAGTGGAAATAATGGCATCAGGGACCGGAGACGAGATTATTCTTAAGAGAATGGTTGTTTTAGTACGAAGAATATTGTACACAAAATACGATAAAAAGAAGGATAAAGTCAAATAAATGACATTAAACACCATATAAACTTGCCTATTTAAGCCACTAGAAAAAATACAACTTATAGACCGGTATGAATAGACAATGTAAGTAGGTATAATAAGATTGACATTGTTCCCTTGGGAAAAAACATATTGTAAAAAAAATTTTGGAAACCTGAAAAACCATTAAGAAACACAGAAGTTTTTATAAATTTGACGCCAATAAAAATAAGACAAGAATAATAATAAAAACATAGTTTGGTATAAAACTTGCATGGCTCTGAACAAAGACACGAGACTTTATTCGTAAATATTCGTCGCTATCACAGTCGCATCACCTTAGCCTTGCGTGATTTATTTCTTGATCCCTTTTTGTATTGTTTGTACCTTAAGCTCTGACGCCATTCGTGTGTATGTTACTGATAAAAATATTATGGGCACGGGCAATGAAGTAATTTAGTTTTATTTTTCTACATAGATCAAAACAAACATTATTCTATCACGGATCGTTTTGGTAAATACATAAGATAGTTGTTTATTGTACAATAAATACAAATAAAAGTTTAGTATATAATAACTTTATACTTTGGGAATTAAATTCTGTCTAGGAATTCGCCACCTACCGGAGTACTGGCCGGAGTTGAACCTGCATCTTATAGTATTCCCACCTTAAACGACTATGGAAAACCAGTGCTGGGATATAGAATTTGTGGATTCCTTTTATCTTGATTCATTGTGTTTTCATTATTTATGGATTTATAACGAACTCTTTGAGCAACTTTTTAAGTTCAACTTTGCAAAAAAGAGCACTAATTTAGGTGGTAAAGCATACCGAGATGATGATTCACGCTCTGCAAGAGAGCGATTTTTTTTTTGGGTTGTCATTGTATTTGACATTTACGAAATTACAATTTCAAATATTCAATCCAAATTACAGCTATTGTGACGAGTGTAACGAACGATAATACGCGTTGATGTCACACGGGATGGTTTGTCACAATGACCGCTAGTCAATTATCACAGTTGTTCATGACGTTATATTCAATTAGTGATCGAGCGTGATTTTGCGGTCGGTATTTATTTCACGTGCAACGAACGCCCCCTTTTATTTCTAGGTTGATACAAACTCAAAACGTCATGTTTTCCCTAACAATTTAATTGTGTTTAGATATTAAATATATCTCCTACTATTACTATTTTGTGCCAATATGCATCGACAGCAACCCCAACCTGTACATACAAACATAAACTAATACAGAACGCCGTTATAAAATCAATAAAACTCTCGCAAATCTTACATCATAACATCACAAACCGTAAATTATAGCATCAAAAGTAAATAGCGCTTCAGCTGCGGCTCCGGCTTTCTTTGGGTATGGCAAAGAAGGTAAATAATTTAACAGCTTTCAAAGGGATGGCAAGGAAGAGTCTAAAATAACTCTTATTGACAGTTTTGCGTAGCCTTTACAACAACTCCAACTCACAACAAACTTTTGTTTCACCTTAAAATGCATGAGATGTCGAACAGCATCACGGCCCAATACCCTTCGCGGTGAGGCTGCGTGTTTTTCTTAATGTAGACAAATCAGGCGACGCCGCTTAATGGGATCGAAAGAGCTTGTTCTATTTTTTTAGAAGCTCTCTTAATGTACCCACCCATGTTCAATATTTTGTAAACTGTTACATTCCTAAATTTTTGTTCTAAAATTATGAAATCTGGCCATGTTCGTAAGTAGAAATGTAATAATGCTCTAAGTTTTATAGCAGCTTCAAATGGAAGATTAAAGGCAAATGATATTTGATTGTAATGTTTGGCAACGTTAAGACCAAAACACTTAGCATATGCTAGATGTCCTGAGTGTGCAATTAAGACATTTATCTAGTATTGCAATTTTAAAAATGTTTACATCCTCACGAGCTCTGTTTGTCTAGAAACTAGTATGATACTAAGTATATGAGTTAAACAATATTCAAACGTTACCTAATTTTAGCTTGATTGGACGCCTACAGACGAAAATGCCCGCCTGCATTTTGATGTGGCTTCATATTTTGCGAATTTACTAGTATAAATGTGAAAGAAGCATCCAAAGCAGCTTAACTAAATACTTATAAAATCAAACCTATCAATACGTTTTCTTTACAGTTGTAATCGCGAAATAAAATTATGGGAACTAACAGCTTTCAGCAGGTCGCAAAACTATTACTTCGTGAAGAACAATCACTTTCCATACTAATTCTGATGCTTCCCACTACCAATTCCATAATTGAGAATACCTATTTTACATCACTGTTGTATCATTAATGACAGCGTGTAACCACCACATATGAAGAAAGGATTCGTTTACCATGATCTACGTTAGTAAGAATAAAATAATACCAAAGCAGTTTTTTCTAATCGAAATTTAATTTCGATTATTTTTTTAAATTCAAATAAATTGAAATGCTATATTTTATAATGACAACACAAATAAAAATTAGGGGAATGGCAGGACTCAAACCTGCAACATCAGCATTCCGTGCCTTGCGTTTTGCCCGTTTCGCCAAATTACCTCTACCATACCCAGCGAATTTTCCAATGTGTTTCGAATTATTTGTGAAAAGTGTTTTCATAACATGGCAATTTAGCGAACATAACAAAGACCATGATTAGGATATCACTAATTAATAATCAAAATGGCCACAGTATACGGATTTTTTATTAACTGACAGATTCGTGGTAAAAGGAAAGCATAAAATGTTATTTGAACCTAACTAGTAACAATATATTATTCTAGGAATGTTGACATTAAAATACATCTTTTAAGGCTAGCTCCTTACTTCCTCCCGCTAGCTCAGTGGTCAAATTATAAACATTTGCTGAAAATGCATATTTGACGTGCGAAAATTAAATTCCTGCGTTACAATGAATATTATAACCATAATTGTATTCACGTACCTGTAGGTATGTACTAAACAAAGATTTGTGGCATTTTTGACGCTATCTTAGTCCTGAGGGCAGCAATTACGCGGCTCCCGCGTTGTGGTTTTACTGCGTCTCAGTTGAGGCTTACACCCGCCGATCAAGTCAGCGACGGTCCACGGTTAAAACAACAGGAAGGTGAGCGGCAAACCATGTGGCATCCAGAGTTTATAGTGATTTTTCATAATTACTAAGTTAGATATGCTGTAAGAAGTTGCTACTTACCTTTGCTTCGGAGAAGAAAAACCAGAGAATCTCTAGCCGGATTGCATTTTAGAAGAAACTGTTTTTTTTGTTCGTGTCCGTTTTTAGTGGCTGCCTCGTCATTTACTTTATTTTGAATTTTGGACATGTTCCGAATATTAGGTAAGTATTTCAAATTGAACTTCTGTAAAAGTGGTCCAAACAACATGATTCTTGCAAAAACGTGACGCAATGTGCAGGCCTAGAATAGAATAGTAGAATTGGACAATCTCCAGAGATTTGCAATGCCTTAATTTGTACCCAGCACAATACATTTGTAAAATATATA
Organism: Ditula angustiorana; assembly: GCA_963691745.1. Lineage (NCBI taxonomy): Eukaryota > Metazoa > Arthropoda > Insecta > Lepidoptera > Tortricidae > Ditula > Ditula angustiorana. The sequence goes on from OY829472.1 coordinate 18,400,794, forward strand.
ATTAAGTTACCAATATCTTTTGTGCCTCCATCGAAAAGACATCCAACTCAAGAAGCCAACGACACAGCTACAAGATATAAATAAATAAAAATATTGGGACTACAAAAACAACGTGCTCTTTTATTATGTACCTACAGTCAACCAAACTAAATTCTGAACCTTTACGCAATTAATAAGAAATCACCGTAATTTAACTAAACTTACGGTGAAAATAACTAAAATTTAATAATTAATGAATAACAGAAACCGCTTGTAACTTATAACTTACTAGAATTGTTTTGAAAATATATGTATGCCCGCAACTTCATGTAACAAAATAAGGGCCATACCCAATAGACACGCGTAAGAACGTGAAAAGTAGTAACTATAAAACATTAATAAATAGTGAATCCTAGTTTTAGATAAATATACAACTAAGTCGGTCTAACCTGGTCTAAAACGCGCCTATCACTTGCACCAAGACGACAGCGATTGTTATCTTTTCACTAAATTAGACACAGCCGTGGAGAAGGGTTGAGTTTATCTCGCCCTTTATGTGAGTGAATGCGGGTTATATACATTGTTTACCCTAAAACATTCAACTGCGGATCTTAGACACAAATATTGATAAAACCTCAAACAACATAAATATCAATGTGTTTATTTACGCAAAAAAATATGGTAGCTTGAAAATATATTCGTATCTCTATGCTTTATCGACACCGTTTTTTTTTCTGAACTGGCGTTGCCTATGTTTAGTAATTCTGTCTGGCTGTACCCCTCACTATTTGCCAGGATATTTTTCTTTAGGGTAGGGAAAAGGTAAAAACTCTCTGTTACTTTGCAGCACACTTCCTTCTATGCCATGCCGACGAACTCTTAGCCCATTCTTTAGATCATTCACCCAATTAACGAATTCTGCAGCAGAATAACAGCATAAGTAAAACTTTCTACTTTTTAATGCTATAACAGTCGAATTACATTATACCTAATGAAAGCGATAAACGGGCAGTGTATGAAAAAATATTGGGATCATGACCAAAAACCAATACATATTATTATTTTCGCAGCAAATATTTATATTAAACAAAAAGATTAATATCAATTAAGAACAAAAGTCCTTTAATTTTGTCTATTTCAATGTAGGATAATGACGTAGCTTCACAAATTGTTTATGTATTCGCTAATAAATAAGTTTAAAACTAAATGATGTTTTTACAATCCTTTAGAGAATTATTTTGAAAACCTTACATATTTTCAAACTTAAACAATATTTCTGATGTAAAAATGACGAGAACTTGGTTTCTATCAACACGGGCACACCGCGCTATAAATGAATGCATGCAATTCAAACAAAACTGAATTTAATCACTTGTAAAAAGTAAATAGATACTGCAAGTACTTTTGAAGCCATTATATCCACGAGCTTTATGCTAGCAATATCAGTAAAATGCAAAAAAAAACAACGGCAACACCCTTTGTTGTATATCTGTAGGCTTTATGAAACTTATGTTTTCTGATTTCATGTGTCTCAATGGATCATTGAATAATTTGTGATCAGTCTTTGGCTTGGGACAACGTCACCAGCTCACAATAGAAGTTTTAAAAGCTTGACTCAGGCCCAGTTGATAGGAGGTAATCTATACTATCGCTAGATAATAAAGTAATGATGTATAGCGCGATTCTGAAACCTGTATGTCATATATGTAGTATATATGACTGTATAGTATTCAGCTTTGGTCAACTGCAATTGCATCAAATATCCAGTATCTACAAAGGGTTCAAAGAATTACACACAGAACAATGGTCGATGTGCCTTGGTATGATCGGAATACTGAAAGCCAAAACTACCTTGAAAAGCAAACAGTCGCTGAGGAGATTGATCGCTGCAGCATAAAACATAAAGAGAGGCTAAATAATCATCTAAACCCTCGAGTCAACATAGTTCTGGCAGAAACGTAACACTGTAGCAGGCTAATGAATGTGCTTCCAGTCCTAGATTTAAAGAGGACAGGACAGGGGCCTTTTCCGCCTTTAAAGACATAACTTGACTTCAATAAATCTGATTAAAGTCTGGCGAATGATTGTTGATTTAAATATTTAAAAAATGCTGGACCCGCAGTATATTTGGAGCTCCAGAATGCAATGCAATCATTTCTGAATTTAGACGAACTTCAAGTTATTTTTGAGACAAGTTTTAAAAAACCTTTAAATGGATAACGCAATTTACTCGGTTCGAGAATTTATTAATAAGAAGTTTTAATAGTTTTGAGACATTTTATCATTTAAATTGATATTGACTATTCTTGTAATTTTTTATCATTGTGATATTTTATAATTTTGGGATTATTTTCTTTATTTTTATGCTCTAGTCTCAATTTTTGACATGCTGATGTATTTGATTTTTTTTTGTTGTATTATTATAATTATTATTGACCATCATAACATTAATTTGTATAAATTGGCGTCTCTATAATTTATAGTGCAATATAATGTGATGAAATAAATTAATCTAAATCCAAGCTTAACGAAATCAGAACCCCACAGTTTATTAAAATTCTCATGCTGTTAGAGTCAAAATTATATTTTTCAACAAATGCATGTGTCTACGAAAGCCACCTGTTCAAATAAAGGTTATGAAAGTAACTTTAACTATTAATTCTTTTTTTATGCTGAGCACGCAGAAGATATACTGAATTAATTCATTACAGCTAAAATGCAGGACATTCATTTAATTTCGAGAAGGTTGAAACCATACCACCTGCAGAACTGCATTTCGTCACAGGACACATCACGTTCTCAGACTATTTTAAAGGTCTTCTTTGTAAAAATATGAAGCAGTAAACCAAATGACAGGCTTGCGAGCTGATTGAACATGAGCCACTGGACGCTTGAAAGCAAACTAGTGAAGGCTCGTGAATATTTGCTATTCGATTTTTTTCTTCTGTATTTAGGGTGGGATCATTATGAAATAGATTAAAAGAAATAACCGAAGGAAATATTCTAATACCTAACCTAATTCATTCAGATAAGAAAGCTCTAATGGTATTCTGCGATAGTTTGAAACGCATAGTTATAATTTAATTGTTAAGATTAGCACGTAAGGTTTAACTGTTAGTGTAAAGTGTTCTGAAATAAAATAAAAAATGGTAGCATAATATGCATATGCAAAATATACCAACTTATTTTTAAATAAATTGTTCCTAATTGGGTGCACCGATAGGTATGTTATGATGTGACTCGGCCACATTCTGCAACTAATACAGATGCCTGCTTCATATTAAACATGATAAATCTATTTGAGAAGAAAACGACTTACTTATTTATATTAGACAGAGGCTTCGAGACTCTATTGTAGATATTCAAATCTGTGGCTACGACATCCGAAAAGCATCCACGTTACTAAGTTAAGCACAGCTGATGCGAATAGTTCACGTACTCGTATAGTGATCACCGTAAGCTAGGTCGTCGAAGTCGTGCAGTTCAAGCGAGACTTTAAAATATGCCGGGATGAATATTTTAATATAGCGCTTAGCCACAATCATGTTTGAAGATGCTACATTTATTAATGCCAAGAGCTGGACAGCAACTCGTAACATGTAGCACAATTAATCTAATTCACAGACGAAAGAAAAAACTTGTGAAATACATTGGGTGATTTTGTCGTTGAAAAGTATAAATTGACAAAGAACATGGCATTTACTAGGATGAATGACACAAGGGCTCATTTAAGCGAGCACATAACATAAGGAGTGGGAAATATCAAAATAAGTGAGCCAATAAGCACAAATCTTTTTTCTATATATAGTTAGAATAGATTAATACAGAATTTTAATGGATGTATGAGTATTATTCGTATTTTCTAATAAATAGTTTTCTATTCCAGTAAGGGAGGCAAGCTCTGCAACATTACTATTGCTCTTGTCTAACAGGGCAGCGTACAGTAAGGACATATGTTCACATAATGAGCATTATGTGGTACTTAAGCTGCGCGATTAATCAAGAACGTATTCGTGCAAACCCCGCGATCTTTTCTACGAGAAAAACTAAGTAGCTCATATACTTAATCAAACCTGCTAATCGATTATCATAAAGACATTAAATATTCAGATATATTATAAAAACGTAACTGTCTCTTCAAATGGCAGTCGTGCAGAATGAAGTATTTAGTACTACCTACGCTTTTTTTACTATGACTTTTCTGAAAGGTATGCAGAGGTATATAGACAGACATGCTGATGTGGTGAACCTATACAGGCATCTAGTTTGAGAACCCTAAAATAAATATAAATTTAGGTACTAACCGATTTCTAGAAATGTTTTTTAACTGGACAAAAAAAGAACAAAGCTGAGAGTTATAAGCTTATTGTTCTATTTAGTAAGAGTCCTGCTCATACCTGGTGTGAAAATAAGTCATACTGGGAATTTTTATTTATTATCAACAAACTATAATCCTAAAATTGTGAAAACACGCACTGCCGCATGAACAGGTTTCCAAATAAAATATTGATATTTATTCAACTAAATATCTCAAAATGTTCAGCTACTGTAATAAGTAAAAATTTCAACGCCGTCATAAATTCAAATAAAGAATGAAACGTTTCTTACTAAATATACGGATCTCTCCCTTGCTGGGCGTAGCAAACAAAAATGACGTTAAATAATTCAAAAACATTTATCCAACTTCTCTGTTGTTCTTTTTAACTGAATTAAAGTCCGTAGGCTATAAATAAAATTTTAATTTTCTGCGCTCACTGAAGTTTCTTTTTTTTATAAACAACTTTAGTACATAAGCTTCAGTACCAATTATAAAACACCGTAATAACATTTAGGTCTTAAACACACTCGGCTCACTAAACCACAATGTTATCTCATTAGTTACCAGTTATCAAGAAACCGGATTTGAGTCAATTTCATTTGTTGCAAGTACCTCTAGGGTTCGCAGAATACGTTATTATTTTCATAGTTTATGTTAGTCACAACATAATATCATTTTATATTATTATGAGTAAAATTATTTGATGTTGTTTTATACAACTAATCATGTTGTCAAATGGCTTTTTAAGGAAATTAATCATTTTTCGACAGACAGAATTGCAAACAATGAGTCTATGGATAGAGCAGGAAATATTTAATCTTGTAGTACGAGTGGTTTCATTATTTTTCTATTTCACAAGGCTTACACACGTTCACTATCATGGAACTATTACAATTTTGTTTTGCTGGAAACTGTTTATTAATAAAGTGGTGAGTCAGTAAAGCATAATCAAGCGTGCGTATCAGTAACACCACATGTGAAAAAAGTACTGCCAACCTTACCAACATTGAACATGAACATAACCTTATTTTAAACTGAATTGAAAGTTAAATAAAGGGTATTGACTGTTAACGAATCGAAAGTTAAAATTTGCATAATACTTATGCGGGCAGAGCTCCACATATATATATACCTATTGGGTGTTCACGTGGCGCTGCTATCTAATTCATCAGTTCACAGGAATTGCCAGTAAAAAGTGGACGTTGTTTTAAATTGTACATTATTTATTAAACATGAATCTAAAATCCTTTGCTTTCTTGATATTTATCTTGACGGCCACGGCTGTAAGGTCGGCTGATGCTTATGACGCAAGTGAGTATTGTATCAAGTAAATAATTAATAATTATATACTCGTATTTATTGCCTGTTATTTGTGTCTCTTCTCGTTTTACTATGTTTTACTTGTGTCATATGGGCGTTTGTCTGAAATAAAATGGAAATTCGAGAGGTAACCGATTTTATCAGACTGTGGTAAAAATTATATAAGTATTACAACTGCTTACTACTACTATCATTAATTTATACATAGTAATTATAAGTATAATTTATTCCTAGCCACAGTTATTTTCCACGTATTGAGAAATTAATCACATAATACATTATTACGCAGTTTATAAAGCAAGCGGGTCAAAAAAACAATATCTCATCTAAATAATAATTATAAAGAAAGCCAAAATAATAACTATGTTTAATTCCAGATAATATTCAAGGGTACCGAGACTTGCCTTGCTTATCCGTTGGTGGACTTTGTATTTTGTCTAAGGATTGCCCTAAGGGCAAACAGGTCCCGGTCAAAGGATTGTGCCCTCTACAAGGAAGAGAAGGAGTAGAATGTTGCTATTCTTGTAAGTTTTGTATTAAAATATAAAATATATTATCCCGTTATGAATAAATCATAAGCGTCGTAGTGAGAGATGTTCAAAGCGATATTAATCGTAATTGGTGACCTTTCCCTTGCGAGTCCATACTCGTTAAAAATGAGCAAAAGGTCGAAGCAATCATCGAATTAGTGATAATGATCGGTTCTTATAATAGATCTGTTTTTCTGGCGACCATTACTCCGTACTCTACGATCCTAGCATTGCGAATGATATAGATACCAAACAAGTTACCTAATCATGTAAAATTGTTAAACTTCAGTGAGAAACAAGCGTGTGGTTCACCTTATGATAACTAAATGCCGCAGTTTATAGACGCTAGCAACACCAAAGAATAACCCGCGCGTTTTTGACCCACCAGTACTTTTTCATGTATTGCTACTAATGGCTTATTATTTTTTTTAGTGCCAATCTCTGAAACTCGATGTCAAAAACGTGGTGGTGAATGCATTCAAAAAACCCAGCAATGTCCTGACAACCTCACATTTTCACGAGCTACCGATTGCAGCGAGGATGAAAAGTGCTGTATTTTAGTGTAATGTTGTCTTAATTATTAATTGCATTATAAGCCCTGTTTCTTAAAATAAAGTGGTCCATGATCTGTAGTGGAGTCAATTATGGGTAAACAATAAGAAATAATTAACAAGTAAATCATACGTGGTTATGCCATTCGTGCTCTGTTTGTTTCCTTAATATTAAAGATGGAGTCTGAAACCGCATTTTTTTAATGTTTCATTTAATAGATATGACGCTAAAGTTAGTCTGACCTTTATATTATTGCGACTGATTTAACAAGAATTTATTGCTTGCTTGGGCCTTCATAAACGTAGGATGCAGAGTACAAAGTCATACTGAACTAAATCGTGTAGTATCTGCACTGGCCGTTATTTATGCCCACTCACCACGAGACATTAAATCTGACAGCGCCCTAAATCTCTATATATACACAACGACAGAAACATTTCACGCAACGAATTCGGGAACAACGAAACATACGAGCAACAATTATGAAGCGACCGCGTCATCATTCATAGGGTAAACGTAACAATAACCTACGGTTTCAGCGAAAAGCGAATTCCCTACTGCATTCCCATGGCTAATTAGAAACAGTGTTCAGAAATATACGCAATATCTAAGTTTTTTGGGCTTCCGTATAAAAAATTAAAAGATAAGCTTATGATGCGACTCTGTCAATCTGTCTGTTACATCCTCTTATTTGAGAGATGATTAATACTTTTGATTTAAAATTTCAAATAAGTAATTTTAAATACTGCTATCCAAACCTTATTGCAAATGGAAAAAAGAAAATTTTTAGTTTGCATTTGCAAGAGAGGTCGAACAGAGCGGTAAAAATTTCAGTGAAACTGCTTTTTTAATTATAATTTTTATTGCAGTTTACTAATTATAGTTTTGCTTGCTTGTAATTACAGTTTTGCTAGCTCTTTTAATGCTATCTATTTTTCGAATCGTGAATACTCTTAATGATTAAGTGACTAGTGTACTCTTAGTACTAAAATAAGCAAGCTCTTGTTCAGTTTGTTTATTTTTTACAAGTCTACATAGTTGCTGTTAATTTTGGTTTTATTTAAACTTTTTTAGGTTCGGCACATATATGTAAGTGATTATGACATATAATTATGATCATCATCCTTTTCCTTTCGTCTCTCAGTAGGAACATTGGGCTCTTTCTATATATTTTCCATTCCTGCAGATTCCAGATCGCTCCAGTTTCGCTCCGGTAGCTTCGGCTTCCAGCTGTACTGAGTGTCGCCACGCTACATGTCACGCATGTAACTTTCAATATATTTGATGATCATATTCGTTGATAAACTTTGAAAAAATATAATTAAAAAAAAACAAGAAGGACCACAAAGTCTGTTATTAAAAAAAAATAGCGGTTTAGCTATCCTATTAACTTTGACATATAAATAATCAATCATCTATATTGAGAACTGTATAGCCTAGAGGCTAACGGTTAGTGACCCTGGCTACAAAGCTAGAGGTATGATTCTCGCGAGGGCACAATATTTTTGTATGATGCTTTGTGCAGTTTAATCGGTGCGATTTTCCCCAAAAAATATTTATCATTTATTTATTCTACCTCTATATTTTTAAGGCATTACCTATAAAATAGGAATATAGCTGAGCAGATTTTAAGGTTGACCTGCGTTTAAATACGGCTGCGGCTCTATCTAACTAGAAGAAGAATAAGAAAGGAACGCACATCTCCTTCATTCATCGGTATATATATAAAATAAACTTGGGCTGTCATGTCTTGGGTATCAATGAACGGCAATTTTACAAATCTACCTGTTGTATTTTCGCGTATCCTTTCATTTGTTACCGATGATGATAGCCGCTTCCTTCTATGACTTTGACTGTTCATAACATAACACCACCTGAGTCGGGGTAAACAATACTTTAATTACAATTTGTATACGTTTACGCGCCTCGGTTAAGGTAGGCTTTGTATTCGGTCGACGTAAACGCAAAGGCGCAATTTGCTTTTAAGCAGTTTTACACCTGAGGACATTAACAGTCGGCTACGTTTTAAAATATCAACGTCCCTTTTTTCAAAATGCTACATTAATAAGCAGTTGTTGGTCAGACAAAAGGGGCTGGTTTTAAGACTCATCAAATTTCTACAAAGAACCTAATTAGGTCATAAGTAGGTTCTTTATGCCATGATGAATTTTGTTTTAACCGCTTCGGATATTATGATTCCTAGATTTATCGTCCTGGGTCCTGTGGTTGATTCGCAAATACAATGTGAGGAAACGTGCACATTAATGTACTTAATGAATGTCTAATCATGATCCCGTCGGTAAAGTTCCACTTGAATAGGGGCTACTGAGGTCAGATGGTAGTTGCTCCAATGTAACAAGCTGAACTGTGTTAAGAATTATTTTTGAAGCCGAAATAAGTTGGATGTTAGATTTCCATTCATTTTATTTGTTTACAAAAGCAGTGAATTTTATTAAGAGTTTAGTGGATCCAACACCATCTCCCATAAATATATAAACGAGTAGAGAGAGAAATATGACGCCACACAATTTGCCGCTTGTACGGTAAGTCAAACTATGATAACACTTTTTCACCTTATTAAAATGGACTGAATCCTTGCCTAAGGCGCAGGATAACACAGTTCAGACTTGTAAATAATTTCAAGATTTCCACACTATTTTTAAAATGTAATTTCTTCATGCATTAAATTCAAAAATTGAAGAAAGAACGAAACCAAAAACTTTTAACTGTTGGACATAACGAAATTATTCAAAACAAAATGTTTCCCAAATTAAATGATTGACAAGCAAATGGTGCCCAACAACGGCCACACTCAGCATATTATGCTCGACATGGTCAGTGGCTGCTATCCGTGGCAAGGCGAACCGAGCAAGTGGATATTTTAGAATTTCCCACTTCAAAAATCATTCATCAGACTGTAACTAAAGTGACACAGACAAACAGATGGGACGAAATTACAAGGGTTTCTTTTTATGCCATTTGGCTACGGAACACTAAAAAAAATATTCATTTTGCATTTACAATCCCTGCTAGTATTGTTAAGGAGCGAAACCTGTTTTAAGACTTTTCAAACATCGCACAAAATGCTCGGATAGTTTTTTATCTCTCTCGGGCGATGGCCATTAATCAGGCTGAACTGCGCTCGACTCCTGCGAAAACTTCTGGAAAATAAGAAAACTTTTCTTTCAATTGAATTAAAATCTTCAAGTGGATGACTTTCTTTTTGTGACAGATTGTTGATTAGCAGCAGAATCGTGTTGTAAATTGACAATTATGTTCAGAGCAGACAGAACTTGGACTTTCGCTGTAATCGTGGAATAACAATAATACGGTGCGGTGAATATGGTGCGGTATGGTACGGTACTAGTAATATAACAGTACCAGTACTCTAAACTTAGAATAACCCGGCTAATTTAATGTTGGACACATACATAAGCCCTGAGTTTTGTAAATACGTTATAACATTGAGTGAAATTTCATTCTAGGGAACAAAAATATAACTTTATTAGTAACTGAAAATTAAGACTTATTGACTGAAGCATTCATTGAAAAGTTATGAAATCAATTTTGAAGACCTATCCAAATATACCACACAATTCATGCAGACTGTTACTCTACATCTGCACTAATATAATAAAGAGATGAACTTTTATTTTTGTATTTTTGTGTAGAGAGGGTAATCTCTGGAACTCCTAAACCGATAAAAGTATTCCATTGTATAGAATTTATAACATTGATAGCCCGAATTCACAAATAAATATTTCGGCAAGTTTCGCTTCACCAAAGCTAAAGTAGTATTTTTTAAAATTTTTGCTTTTGTGTAACTATGTCAAATCGAAGTACACCGATAAAATTGAATACTGTTTGCATGTACCAGCCGGATTAAAACATTATTCAAAAGTGGAAAAAGTTGTAGAGGTGGATTCAACTGCACTCAAAAAAAATACAATAGGTCTACAATTAGGCCATCGGGTGATCAGACCGGGCCTGCTTGTTTGCCTCTTATTTCTAAAAAATAATATTTTTAAAATTTAAAGCGCGTATCTGTGATAAACGTTTCAAATAAAATTAACAACTGCGTTTATTATTAATTTATATTTTGTTCCAAATAGTCCTTCATTTAATGTAATAGTATTACGTTAGAATAAAAACATAATGTTATGTTCGAACACCTAGTTTGATGTCAAGTGACGCAAACAGAGGTAGAGCCTCATGACAATAGTCGTGAATTTACCATGGTTTCGGATCACTAAATTGAATTTGAGGATGTTTATGTTTGGATAAAAGATCTTTCTTTGCCTTAATGTATTTCTCAGAATGAAAGTCGATGCCATTGATTTGATGGTTGGTTTACTATCACGTATTTTTGAAACATTTTATTAGTACTGAAGTAAATAAGTACAAATATACACTTACATTATAATATATTTATCTAAGGAAATCGCTTCATTGGCACCAAACTCCGCTGCACCAAATTAAAAAAAATACGAATTTAAGAAAGCTGTACACTCTAGAACGGGAATTTAATAACAGCTCCCATTGCAAGAATGATCAAGGCAGTACCGCAAGCCAAAGGAAGTCAACATCGAAAATCTGTTCTAACTTGAATGTTTAAATTGTAGTTTATTGTATTGTGATGCTAACTAAATAACATTATGGGGTCTTCTATAATTGCTTTAAACTATCCGTAGCTGGTTAAGGCTGGGATTTAAACATTCGGCAGAATACGTTTTATCCTGCAAATAAATAATATTCTATCAGCTAAGTAACCTTACCTAATGTGATAATCAACGCCGCATTGGCGATAGACTGTATTTTCTGCTGGTCAAAAAATCAATTCTGCTGGCTAATAGTAAATCTGACAGATTATTTACTCCCGTTAGGTAAAGATTTTGGATGGTATAATTTGATTTTAAGAAACTTTTATTTAAACGATTACTTTTGAGTAGATCAAACATAATTATAATTAATTAAAAATATATCAAAACCCCGTACTTCCCCCGTTTGAGGTAGCGTGCCCAGAATGCTTGCGGCATTACCTCGCTGCACGGCCAGGCTCAGCCTTTGGGCGAAAATGGTCCCGGCCCTCTGGTCACCAGAGATGCCGACCAGTTTGACCAATACCTCGTGCACAAAGTTTTTAGTGTCGGATGACCACGGCCCCAAAGTTTCTACTGCAAGCGCCGCAAATATGTAATCGTTCGTTAAAAATGCGCACTTAGAGCACTTGATGATATGGGCGTAGTTGGCACTGGTTATTTTTTGTCTACGTAAAATATGAACCACATAATAAGATAACCGTACCAGTGCTTGATACTCGTTAGGGCTTTATTGTTACCAGTGGTTGACATCAGAATCACTCGGGTTTAATCGTACGTTTCCATACTTTCTTGTAAATTATTAGCTCACTGTCAATGACTCAATAATTGTCCTTACGCTATTCCAGTGCAGCCTGATATATTTTTTGGTAATCCGTACGCAATACTAAAAAATCCGTACACTTGTGTTCTTCCTATGAAAACCTTCGTAGAAAATCTATACTTCCTTACAATTCTTGTTATTTGGAAATCCGTATAGAAGACCGATTTGTTTGAAAATCCGGCTATTTTTAATCCCTGATGTTTCATTAAAATCTCTACAAATACAGACTAATCCGGACGTACGGTAATACTGTGTTATTTTTGGCATCTTGCGTAGCTTATCTTTTCATGGCAAGGAAAGTCAGTGAATTAGTCGCTGATTAACTTCGAGTAGATGTAACTTTAGTATTTTCTTATGTTTTCGCGACTTGTAGACATTGAAATAAAACAAAAATTTTTGAATTTTTTTGTCAGTCTGCCCGTGAACATGGGACCTGTAAAGGGCTCGAAACGTCGGGAATTAGATTCGTTACAATACACGCGATATAAACCGTATAAATTGTTTTAGATGTAACTTTATTGTTTCATCGTGGAGTTCTGCGATTTTTGGAAAATCTCTTTCGTTTTGGGCCAAACGTAGATAAAAAGGAGTTTCAGACTGTCTCCTGCAACGAGAACCACAGACAATTTAATATCGTATAGCAGCTGAAAAGTAAAATTAAATGTTCCCTTGTTACATAAAATGCGTCTATATAGTATAAGCCCAGTTCTTGTTTTGAAGCAAGAAAACAAAACGTTTAAATGTATGTGAAGGTTAGTATCTCAAAACTGTTATGTGACTTGTGATAATAATTGTATTGTTTATTTTTGCCATTTTAAAGTGATACTTCTAGCCAAAGACACTCGACTATTAGTCACCTCGAAGCGAGCGTTAAGAGTAATAGGTCTACTGTAATATCTTCTACGTAAACAAAAGGCTCAAAAAGATCTAGGTACACAAGTTCTAAATCTCTTGACAATACAGTCGCATGTAGATCACTTTGTACTCGTCGTTCGCGTATATATATCTGGTGCCAACTGTACTAAAGTGTGTAGTAGCAGGCAATATCATTACACCCCGGCTGTCTGATGCCGAATACCTAATTACATTACATATTTACACAATCCTATTCCATCAACTCACCCCGAGTTGCCCAGGGTAAAGGTAGACCTAGTGGCAATTCCCTGTAAATGCCAATTATCACAGTTGATTATCATCCGACTACGGCCTACAGAATTAATATTAACATTGCTTCTTGTATTTGAGTACTTTAAATAAACATTTACTCAGCGAAAAACGATGCAGGATTTAAAGGAATGATTTTATAACTCATGTCCATAAATATATGGTTGCCTGGTTAGACCAGGAAATAAACGTTATAGACTGAAAGTAAACATATCCCAAGGAAACCTGCAAAAACGTAACGATTTGAATAAAAAAAATAATCAGACATATGTACGAGTTTCATGAAAGAAAAGAAGCACGGTTTTTTGTGGTCACTGCAGATCAAAAGGTATAAAACTCTGTAAGGTTCAACGGGTATTACGATGTATTAAATGGTGCGCTCTGCACACGAGCCTTGCTTGTTCATATGACCCATTGATTAATTACTGTTTGATTAATTACAGTCGATAAAGCTATTATTAGTTGTGGGTATCAGGCGAGGAGCAGGTGTTATTGGGTTTCGGTGGTTAAGATACGCGCTTAACTACTTTGGCAACTGGACATTAATCCGCACTTAAATAATCTAAGGGTATATGTTATTTACAACATGGCTAATTTAACAATAAACCATTAATGACAGGAGAAATACTATAATCGGGGTTTGCACTTTAGCAACTGGTCTGGGGGTTTTTGCATGTGTTTTATACATTTTGACGACTTTTTTATGGTCAGTGTTCCACAAAATTAACGACATTTGGGCCTAATTTTACATGACTTTTCAAGATTACTAGCGATTTTTACAAAACATAAGTGGCAACACTAAAAATGGACATTAATTACGACGACAACAAGACTTAGATAGTCCGGCATTATTAACAATGTAGTGACCGGATCTTTTACTCACCGTACGCAACATGCTAGCAATGCACTACTTCACCGGCCGGTATTCTGTGAGAGCATTGATGTTTATGTGGGTATCCAATAAATATTATTAGTGAATGCGGCGTCTTTGCGTCTGAGTTGGCTTGTGACCAGTACTGCGATTATTGTTCACGTAAGAACATAAAAATCGCTCTTGTCAAACATTGACAAAAAAAGAAGTCAGGTAATTTTTATGAAACATTTATGTACTTATATACATATATTTACAGCGACGTTCGAAGACCTCCTAATAAGTATTTGACATTCTACTAGTTCAATTTCATATGCTGTTTTGCGTAGCTGGTCTGGCAAAATTAAGATTCTGCCGGATAGGAGGTCTTCGAAAATCGCCGTTGATGTGTGATGAAAGTTACAACAAGTACCACTAACAAAGATTTACTAAGCCAGCTTTTGTACTTAGCAATCATTTTTCCTCAAACGCGTTAGTTCGTGATAATAATTATATAATAATAATATTGCCTGCTAGAGGATATGATGGATGAAACAGCACTTTTTTGTATCATGGCAACTATTGTACTGATAAGCACCATATTATTATTACCTACTTATTACAGTAACATTCAATATTAGCGTAGTACTTATTTTTGGAGTTTATCGCGCATAATATTTACATGTTTATTTTCCTTGGCATTTTAACCGTATTGCAATATGAAAAAGCATTAACCACTTTTTTAACTTAACATATTATCCAAACTATTATGAAACTATTTTAATAATAAAAGTCTCTTTGGGATCGATTCGGGCCGTTCCCATTCGTTGAGTAAAGGCAGGCAAATACCTACTAAAACTAATAGCCCATTAAGTTAATGATGTTTGTATAATAATTAGCGAAGTGTTATCAGTGATGCGCAGGTGTGCTAATACTAGCGGCGGATGTCGCCAGGCAGTATCAGTAATACAGCATCCACCCTGCCAAACTAACTACTTCTCCTTGTACCTACATATATAGAGACCTGTAACTCGATTTGTCGGCGGTTATTTCACCATTTCATAGGAATGAAATGGTGAAATAACAATGGTGAAATGAAATGAAACGAAATGAAATGAATATTATTATTTCCAGAACAAGTTTCATAGGAATGAGTAGACTTGTTTGGCATTTTTTTAAGGAATTAATTCCAAAACTGAATATTGGGTTAGAAATTCAATTAAAATATTTCATCTCCCATAGGTACCTAAGTAAATATGAATCTAAAACAATTTACTAATTGAACATATTTTAAATTAATAATCAGAAGTGCCGCCCCCCCTCCCCCTTTACTGTGAAAGATCCTTTCTTGACTGATACGGCTTTCATGGTTAATCAAAATGGTATGTAAAGGATGATTTGCTATTTATTTTAAAATCGACTCTTGTGGTTGGTTGCAGGCTATTTTTGGCGCCGTCTAGTTGCACTAGGTTTGAACATATTATTATAGCCGATCCGACCTACAGTTTCTGTTTGGTGACATTCATAAAACATCGTTTGTTTTAATAAATACCAGGATATCAAATGTGTGGTATACGGAACACCCGATACGCAAGTCTATGGACTGATTTTACTGTGCATTACTATGTTCTTTTACTATGTATTATAAGTATACATTGTCTCAATATCCGGTCTAGTTCCATCCAACAATTGTAATGATATAATTGGAAATCTTGGCGAAAAACATTTTTCATAAGGCGCTTGTGACGTTTGCTTCATTTTATGATGAGATTCCATTAAATAGAAGTCTGATAGTGATAGGAAAAATATACAAAACATTAAGTATTTGGATTATCGGCATGCGTCGACCTCTCGACGTCACTTCCATTTACCCTCCAGGCCTTCAATTCACGTGTTCACCAAGATTCATCTCACATTCGATCAACTCTTCAAAACATAACTAATGAACAGAATCAGAAACAATTTTTTACAAAAAATTAAATGATAAGGTCTGCGTGCGCCTTATTAAATGAAAACTATGTAGAAAACTAGTCCAAATTCATTTAAACTGACAGTGACAGACAAGTAACTGCTTAAAATCACCTATCTTTTTTCATCGTTCAGTTGCAGTAAAGTAAGTATAGCAATTGTGGTGCTAGTTTTTAGTTTTCCACATTCTTAGCATCGCAACACTATTGAGCGTACGAGTTCAGCGGATAGACAGTACATCATTAATTATCCCGGGCTGTATTTGTAACAATTACCTACTCCTTGCAGTACTCTCTGTTGACGTGTTAAAGTTTAGCAATTTACCAACATTAATTAATAGAAGATAAACGGATTTTTTCTTCAAAATAGCTTTGTATTTACTTCAGTTCTAAACGTTGTAGACATGATCCGACTGTTACATGTTACGGTCATGGTCACGAAATAGTAGGTAGGTATTACCCGCATCAGTAGAGATGCAGTAAATTTCGAGAAATATTAAAAATAACGTCAGATCTCGATGATGTTTGGGTCCAAGGTACATCGCGTTCTAAACGTAGCGGTTAACCGACACTGTACGTACTATTGATAGAACTGTGGTATTAAAATACATAAGAAACATACTTTATCTGCACACATATCATAAGAGCTCAATAACGCGTTCAAAAACCATAGAAAATGACCAGCATTATTACAACCAATGTTATTATAAGAATTTTCTTGTCTGTGGTAGTAGGTAAATCTGTTCTTTATTGGGTAGTATCTCTTAGTAGTCTGTGTTTATTGGTGATCACATTACCGATATCTCTGACGTTATGAATTTAAATTTGAAACAGCTGTCAAAATTCAAGTTTGTCTCTATTCTAGTATCCATAGATATTAAAACAGTTATCGATACGAAACGTCAACTCAGTATGATTTTTTAATTTAAACGCACAACATTTGATCTCGAGAGACATGACAATAGGGACTTCATTCGTTTGTCTACGATAAAAAAAAAAAAAAAAAAAACGTTCGTCTTGACGGATAGATCGAATTGTCGCCATACTTGTTGTCACTCGTTAGTTGGTTTTTTGCTGTTACGGTTTTTTGCAGTTATGATATGTGTGTAGATAAAATACTATTATTTTCTAATGGTAACGACTTGAAATTGCCTATACTATAATTGCTATTTGTCTCTGTTAAACAATAACCCTATTCTTATTCATAAATGCTCACTGAAACTGCGTTAGTTTAAATATATTTCGCTTTATCCGTCATTGTGAAACTCGCGTTCAAACAAAGGAAACAAAATACGTTTCAGTAGAAAGAGGTTTGTAAACTTTTATGAATAAGGGGGTCAATGTTTCAAAATGGTACATCTCCTTATACAGTAGCATCTGAGGCAGCAGGTGTGTGGAATTACCTTTGGCATAGCTAATTTGTTTCTGAAACCCTGCCATACCTAGCGCCAAGTCAACAGGCATAACTGATGTCCCCGCTGAAAATATTCAACTTAATTTTATATAAGTATTAAAATGATCCCTTAACTTGAGTTAAAATATAAAAATTAAAAAACATTTGGCAATAAACTGAGTCATCAATTTACCCCGTGCATGCAGATACTAATATTAATTCATACACATGAATTTCAGCCGTATTTACAGAATATAAATGTTTTTCTATGCGCGGCAAAGGGTGTCTCCAGCACTTACGTATAATAAATGATCGAAAACGAACATGTCCATACAAAATCTGTACCTCGTGAATGCTCGCAATAACGATCTTAGGTGAACTCATTTACAAGTATATTATATATTATGCAGTTAAAATGCCGTTTCTATGTAAAAGATATTTGAATCTGAGTACATTTTAAATGGAATGCTATAAAAAAAAATTGTACCTCGAATCAACATACTTAGAGAGGGCTGGCGCGTTTCTCCGTCAACGTATTGGCATAGCCATTCTAAGCGGAAACTCGCAAGCCTTTGGGCACTCTGCCCGGAGACAGAAGTCTGTCATTTAAATTTTAATATCATTTAAAATAATTCAATTTTCGTATGATACATATGAAAAAAAAATCCGAAAGTTATGACTGTTGTGTGCCCAGCGCTCTCTATATGTACACACAACGATAACGTTTTCCACCCTCTAAAGGATATATGTGTTGCCGTCATTTTTAAATATATGCTATTGCTATGCTATAGAACTACAGAAAAAGAAAAACATTGATGCTTTTGGTTTTGTATGAAACGACTAAAATGCAAATATTAAAAAACTGTGAACAATATAAAAAAAAAACATAATAGACGAGTTCTAAGGTCGATTGTTCTTAGAGTGGTAGTTATAGATCGTATTCAAGTTTCAGTTTGATGTTGGATCAGTACCGAACTGGAAATTGAGTATGATCTACAATTACCTCCGTGTTTATTAAACGACACAATTTATCTGTACCTGTACTGATTTTAAACCCAAGTATTATGCTAATGCTTTATCATGACTAGAAGTCTGACTTAATGAATCCAAACCCTGTAGATAAAGTTGAAAGAGAAGATGATCTTTAACGTCACAATAACTCAATAACTTCAAAATGTAACCCTTATCATTCCAGCTGTGTACCGACCGGCGCCCCAAATTTTCCTTAGATGCTCACAGATTATTACAGTTTTATCTTCACAACTTCTTTATGATTTTATAAAATGGAGCGCATATGCGACTAAGAGTATGTGAAATGAAACTTGGTGAAACGTTGCTATGGTGACTGAGAGCCTACTTTTATGTACATTAAATTCACTCTCAATAGATCTTTGACAATACTCTGAAGCAAAATTATCGTCACTACGAAATTGCTTCTGTTAACTTAACGAAATACTTTGGTTGTTTAGGTTATACTTTTACAATATATTTTAATTAAAAGACCAACAAATTTATGTTCCAACAGTGAAATTGCGAGGATACCACACGGTAAATAGGTACGTATATACATATCGTACCTGTACTTACTGAAGACTGCGACTCTGCCCTTATTTCATACCTAACCAAAGTTAATATTCGCATTCAAAGTCCTCAAGTCGAGAACAGAGTGTACGAGTCTAATATGTCAAGTAATTTGAAAGTATTTAAATAATACATCAAAGCGACGGGACTCCTTCTTCTGAAATGCTAACATAATTTTCTACTGAGTGTTGAGGAATTTTGCTAAAGAGTCTCAATAAGCATGCATATATATTTATTATTCATTTAAACTTCCGTGCAAAACACAGTAAATAAAATTATAAAATTACCATCAACTTGCATCTTCTAAATGTTAATTATAATTAATTAAATAGTACTAAAATTACATTACTGGAATCATAAACATACTTTGAATTTAAAGCATTAAATATAACAGTGAGTTATAATACATTAAGAACAGAATCTGAAGGACACTTTCCTCTTTTATTTATGTGAGATGCTTTCTAAGGTTTCAAGTGCAAAATTCTATGAACCTTCTATTATACGATTAAACACCAAACATATTTTAAAAAAGAAACCCTCTCTTGGCATAATATACTACACATTTACTCTGCCGTAACCCGGGTGTTATAACTTTCTTATGAACGTAAAGAGGTACAAATAGAGTGTGGGAGGACTTGCGGGACTTCGGACTCGTTAGTTAGAGTGAGTTTCGATGTTGCAACCATAATACGGTGTAGTTGGGACATCGGGTGCTTCATTCGTGTCCTTTTTTAGGATCAAGATGAAGTTTTTGTACGTGGCTGAATAAAAAAAGCAAGTACATATTTGAAATAAGTACATCGTAGTTTTGATGCTGATATATTATCGATATTGTTAAATAATATCTAACCGTTAATTAAACATATAATTTTAAAATTTATTAAAACATAATATTGTCATTAGGGCATTAGAAATCTGAAAAAAAGGGTATTCAAATCAGCAGTAAGCATTGTTCTGAAGACTGAAACTAGAGCCTAAATATTTTTTTAAAAAAAGAATTAATTAAAGGTTGGTTCCTTTTTATCAAAATCTAATTTTAAAGTTGAGATTTTCGAAAAATTGAGTAAACTTCTAAACTATTATGGACATACATATAGCAATTTTTAAATAGGTATGTTTGTTTATGTATGTGCCTTCAATAAAAGCGCTGTCTATGAAGTTGGTATTTAGTTTAAAAAGTTATGTTGTATTAATTGAGGAGTAGTTTAAATTTTCCTCCTGGCGGTAGTCGGTAATAAAGTTTAATGAAGCCAAATAATTGCCCAAGGTTACATGGAGTTACATGAAATGGTCTGATCTTAAAAAAGTCCGTAAGATCTAACGTCAAACTGAAACTTCAGTAATGTTTTTGACATTACTGACCAATGTCATAACATATCTCATCTTTTCAAATTCTAGCTTTACTTTTGTTGTTTAATTTTCATTCATCTATAGTTACTTGGCATATTTATATAAACTAATGAGATATTAAAGGCACGATGTATATTATTTTATTATACAGTTTAAAGGAATCTGGAGCTGATCCAATACTTCGCAAATTACTGAACGAGACACAGAAAAGATAAATAGAATCTTGCTGCTTGAGCATACCTTACTGGTATATTTTACTCGACTAAAATTTAGTGTAGGTACTTTAATCATGCTTCGCACATAAGTTTCGCGCAATTCCTAGCCTACTGCACAAACTGTCTCAAACGACTTAGTGTTAGTCGGGCTTTAAGCTAAACTTTCGAGTTCATATAAACTCTCGCAAAGTACACGAGACTCACTGCAAGTAACTTCAAGTTTTAACACTCTTCCATTTTGCGATAACCAATTAAAGTAACATTATTTTTGTTTACTTTTAAATATAAAATATTTTAATTTAATAATAAATATTTTAAGCGTCTCTATTCCTTTCTCATTATTTCATCTTTATTTGTAGCCAAATAATTTCTGCATTAGTTTCTGCCACAGTTTCTGATATCATTCAAATAAAACAAGTGTCATCATCATCAGTTTAATCATTAGTTTATTTATAGAGCAAAATCACACATAGTATAAAACTTTATTCTAAGTAATGTTTACTAATATTATAAATGTAAAGGTGAGTTTGTTTGTTTGTTTTACTTTTACGACCTAGCTACTGCACCAATTGTTCTGAAAAATTTAATGGACATAGCTCAGGTCATGGAGACGGACATATTTTATCCCGGAAGATGATCCCATGGTAGTCAATGCGAACGAAATCGCGGGGTGAAGCTAGGCAATGATTTAATGGCACAAAATTATGTTTGGTTGACTGTATTACGTCATTTAGATTCATAATAAAATAAATAATCTTCTCTAATTTAAGCAAGCCACACTGCATGTGGATGTGTAAACAGTCAAGTTCGCGGGATAATGGCATAATCCACTTATTTTCATACATCTCACGCAGGGATCTTCGGAGATTACCGCCCGTCTTACTGACAAAACTGTTGGTAGAACAGTGGTGTATTACACGAGATTAATCACAAAGTACGAGATACAAATACGTTAAACAACAAAATATAAATTTACCATGGTAACATATTAAAAACAAAGCTTGCTTGAGCAATTTTTGTCAAACATGGCCAAGCGCGCCAGCAGTTGAATATTAGCTTTAAATTGGTACGAAATCTAATTCAGCAATTCCTTAATTTGCTTCAGATAAAATTGTGTCGGTTAAGTACAGACACTCAAGCTATGTGTAAAATAATGTTATTTATTATAGTGAATCTGCATAATGTAATATATCAGATTTTTAGTAAAACCATGGGGTCCCAACTCAAACAAAATATAATTAGTCTTAATGACGAAGCATAGATGGCGTCATAGGTAGCATCTCCAAATTAGTATGTGTTAGTACTATATATAAGAAGAAAATAGTCTGGCAAAAAAAATCAGATTGCTTATTTAATGTCTAAAAATTGTTATTACATGAATTTGAAACAATATTTCATAAAATTATTATTAAATTATTACAAGTATTTTCAACACAATATTTAGCTATCCATTTAACATTGTAGAATTACACAATGTCGCTAGATGGCGCTTAAATACACTACCTCTATATTGCACCGCCAATAATATCCTTTACTAGGGTAGGTAGATGTCATTAAAGAAGCGTTTGCGGGTTGTTTCTGTTTTAGATTTCCAAACGACGAAGTAATCGAAAACGTATTGATACGACTTCATCCAACATGTACTTGGACACCGAAATTGCATTTAAAATGCTATATAATGACAACACAAAGAAAAATTAGGGCAATGGCAGGACTCGAACCTGCAACATCAGCATTCCGTGCCTTGCGTTTGCCAGATTCGCCACAGTACCGCTGCCCTTACCCTGTGAATTTTTCAATGTGATTCGTCTTTACGGTCATTACATTATTGATATTTGTTTGAGATAACTACCCTCGGTGTCATCTATGAGAAACTTAATCAAGTTATCTCATTCAACTTACACAGCTAGCACGACAAGGCGCGACTTGCGCGAGAAGCGACATGGAGCCGCAAGATAGAGCTTTGTCGCCTTCCCAACGCACTTCCCGTCTTTCACTCAAACCCGTTCATTCACAATAATCTCTTCCAGTCATTCGCTCGCTTACACCAGTCGTTCGGTGTTGCAAACATCTCCACATAATTATGTATATATTTTTTTTTTTAAAAACCGGCTTACTTTAGTGCGTCTAAAAAACGCCAATTATTGCCATTTTTTGTTGTATCCTACTGGATCAGTCGGTTAAAAAAAATATTCAAGACTTATTTTGTATTCGTTAACACTGCTGGCTCGAAATGTTTCAAGCTCTTAATTCGATTTAAAATGTATTTTATTAAATTCTTTATATAATTAATATTGTTCTGTTATTATTTCTGGGTAGTGTTCAATAAGGAGTATTTGTATTGTTTTGCACTTTAAATCTGAACCGAAAAATCTACAAACCTTGCAAAATATCTAAAGGCATTCCACCAAAATCAGGCCCTTTCAAACTAGGTGGGTTATCCATAACTCCATAACCTAGGTGTGAAGGACAAGCAGGCCTCTTTCGTATTTGTGTATATTTGTAACTGGACATTATGAAACCTCGTGACAGCAGCCCATAAAGAGTATCAGGAGTTAGTCGTTCGCCGTTCGCTGAGGCTGCTGCCACGAGGTCCATCTTTAGAACCGCATTGTATTTTATTTTATTTCATTAAATTAGTTTTTCTCAGTTTCTATCTCTATTATTCATACAGTCCATTAGGTATTTCTCACACTAGCTAATAAAATTACTACAACCTTACAGTTATTGGTTATTGGAAATCTTTATATTGAATTTTTTTGGGGGCACGGCAGTGACCTCGCCAAGTTGAACAAGCACGCACATCCCTTTCTCGGAACAACTGAAGAGAGTTTTATCCCCCCTTTATTTTTCACCTACTAACATAAGATTTTAATTATAATTAACTATAATATTTAACAAAATAATTCGTCTCTTTTTATATTTATACATACCTACATGGGAACATTATTTTTCTTCACCATTCATAAAATTAAAGGCTTTGCATTTTATGAATTTGATATGAGGATGATTTTCTCTTATTATGGTTAGCAAATATATATTATCTTTTACTCTCAGACGTGTATGCCAAGTGGTACGTGTGTAACCAAGCCGGTAGGTAGCATCTTATAGTTAAGTTCAAACGTCGGGTAATACTTTACCTTATGAAAAAAATGTGAGCAATTTTCGCACCCCAAGCTCGTATCTCGACTAGTATAACCCAAACCCAGTCATTGTTGTCTCCTTTTCTCCTCGAGGATATAAATAAGAATTTTAGCGTGCTTGTAATGCGGGGGGATACGTTACACTATCACACAAGGCGGGATTTATCGCGCCTGCTTGATCACGGCTTAAGTTGGTACAGTCACGAGCGACAACTTCCATACAGCTAATGTTTAAAAATATGTAAACTCAACCTTAATGTCTACATAACAGGAAGTCCATACATTTTTTGGTAGGTTGGCTCTATACATTGATGTTGGCGCTGGTCATTGTACAAGGCAAGCAGAAGCTACTTATAACAACTCTAAGTAAGTAATAAAAATTAAGCATATTTCAGTCTAACTGTTCACAAAACGGCTGTCATCGGAGTACTGGTTACGATACCACAATTAGCACGTTATACTTCGTGAGTATAAAATACAGAGGTATTATACATTTTTTGACATTTATAAGTGCTGCCTAATCAGAATAAACATATAACCTTGACTTTATTACTAAGTATAGCTACCGATACTGATGTTTCTACTACGCTGTTTAGGTTACGAGGTGTCAATTTTCCGGGGCCTTTAAAAATAGTTAGTTAATAAGTAGCTGTAAAGTCCTGTATTCATTTATTTATTATTTCTTACAATTAATATACTTGCGAACAATAACTTTCAACTCTGCTACTCGTGCATGTATGCATCACGTTTGTATTTATGAATATTATAGGTAGTTATTTCCACTTTCTAGCTCGCTCGTACTTGTGACTTAACGCGGGAAAGCGTGATAAGAGAAGGAATAAGTATGTTTTTGTGCGACTGTGTAATGTGTAACCGGAAAGTGTTAGCAAGAAAACTATGAGATTTGTGCTGTTTTAGGGTTCCGTATATCTGTGTTAGCACATGTTGAATAACTTTTTTGTGTCTGTTTTGGTACCAATTTTGCAATCGATTTAATCCTACTTTTCCGAGAAGCTAGACATTGTAGTCTTTAAACATGGGTTAGAACTAGAAAATAATACGATGTTAATAGGTACTTTTACTGCCACAAAGAGCTAGTAGCTTGAAGCAGCATTTTGCAGTTTCGTAAATCATCAAGATTTTCGAAATTCATTCCGGCCGCCATCGCAACTATGTTTCGCAATCCGTTGCGATGGGAGAATTTTTGTACTTTTTTGGCAATTAGTTACATTTCGGCTTTATTATTAGACCCTCGCCGCTATTTCTGATAGCGGGTTCGCCATTAGACCCGCTTACTGATAATACCCTAATATTGCATTGTCATTCGACTGATTTACATATACAAAATTAAGTCTCCAGCTTGTTGGGAAATCAGATTAAAATAGTTGTAAAACTTGTACCGAACATACAAACAGCGACACTAGAAAGTGAGTAATTGTTCCATGGCATCCGTGAGCTAGTTTCAAGCCTCTAGCTCATTGATTCATTTGCTCATTTGCTCATTCCAGCTTATCAAGCAACCTAACAGATAAGAATATGAGTGAAGTGAAACGAGAGAAAGTCGTGTTAAACAATCCGGTTCAATGTATCGGCAATAAATACAAACAATACGAAAGATTCTGATTACCTACTCCAAAACCACAAATATTACTATTATTTTAATATTTTTGGTTTCGAAAAACATTGTCAGAAATTATATTGTTCTAGTTAGTGGACGCCCGCGACTTCATTGCGTGGAATTAGTAGCCTTTGTTAGTCAGTGATTGTGTAGCTTTTTATTAGTGAAAGAATTTTTGAAATCGGTTCAGTGGTTTCAGAGATTACCCCTACATACACACAAGAAAAAGTTTACCTCTTTATACTAGTCTTGTAGATCTATCACACAGCTGCAGCTGTTATCCCTTAGTAGTCCAAAGTCACACTAAAATCAGTTATCAATAAAAACTCATATTTTTAGTAATAAGGACAGTCAATTGCATCCTTTGCTTATTTATATAGGTCCACTAAGTTTAAAATTAAGAAAGTCAGAAACAAGCAAGCCAGCTGTAGAAATAATTATTTGGCTCGACGAAAGTGCAGTTTCAACACGTTAATTAAGTATCTTTCACGTGCAGCTGTTCGATATTTTTAATTAGCAACAGATATAATTTCCCCTGAGGCGTCATTCGCCTAAACTATTACTATTTAAGCGAAAACATAAATATACGTGTCGATGAAGTAAAATTACAATCAAATTATAAACAAAATATTATAAACTAGCTGACCCGGCGAACTTCGTACCGCCTAATTATTGGAGGCATATTTGCTCACCGTTTAGACCTACCCTGGACTACGACAAACATTTTAAAACCAAAATCAGCTCAATCGGCCCAGCCGTTCTCGACTTTTAATCAGACTAACGAACAACAATTCATTTTTATTTATATAGATTACTTATAGTAGCCATTTTGTTCAGGCGCTTATTTATTGATGCAAAAAAATCTAATGCTAGTTTAAAGATGAAATAAGGTATTTAGTTGGGTCTCATACAATAATCAGCGCCGGAAACAGTATTTCCTTCGGATTCGAACTCTTCATAGAAATGTGTAATGCACCGCTACTGTCGCAGATTTTTTACATAATTTCTAATAGATACGTATAATTTCGTAAAATTTTATAGTTTAGTAAGTAAAGCGTTAAATTAAAATTGTAATGACAACACAAAGAAAAATTAGAGCAATTAGAGCCAGTTTGCGTGGCAAACGCAAGGCACGGAATGCTGATGTTGCACGTTCAAGTCCTGCCATTGCTCTAATTTTTCTTTGCGTTGTCATTACAATATTAATTTAATAATTTGAATTTTAAAAACATTTAAAATAAAAATCGAAAGAAATTTCAGTTACAAGTAAAGCGTTGATTAAGTAATTAAATGCCACGTTATTTATTTGATGCGGCCATCGAAACTTAATTAACTTAGTCATAAGTTTGACGTAACCAACCGAAATTTGATATAATGGCTTATAATGGACATTTCTAAAACCAACCCTAAGCCCACACATCTCTTCAACTTCTGAAAATGGACTGATCCCGCTCCAGTAAATGCCAAGTAATATAACAATGAAGTACTCCGCAAAGCCACAACGTTAGAACAATATATCTTTGTATAATGGTCAATTAGTCTCGTCAAGACTATCTAGCTCAAGTCAATCATTACCGAGTTGCGGCGGATTAACTAGAGCCCCATTCTCAATTTCAACCGTATCTCGAAATAATGTTTATGTACAGGTCCCACTTTATGCCCTCAAACATTGCTATTTGGCTCAAGGCTTTAAAGGTCTGATTTGTAATCATAGTTCTATTATAGGCGTTACTTTGCGAAACAATCAATAATTGCATGCTCAGTATAACTACGATAAAGAATCGGGGAAAAAATAGAAATCAATATAATTGAAACAAAAATATGGTAAAAATAACACTTACGTAACAACGTGTTGAAATATAATAACATTAAAATAAGCTAGGGGTTTATTCATAAAATTACGTCACCCGCTTGAAAGACACACAAATATAAAGCTATAACTTCAAAGTAAAAAAAAAGTTGCAAAAGAGTGAGTTGGTTGGTGTATAAAAATGTCAAAATTTGCGTAACGGTAGGTACTTTTAAGTCAAAAAAAAATTCTGTGGATCAGGGTTCTTCACTGATTCTTTTGTCTGCGAAATAGATGCCTTAAAAAGCGTCACATACGAAACTTATTTCTAAAAATCTTCTTGGTTTCCATTTTTTGCAGAATAGCGCACTTGGCTTAATTGTAAGAAAACACATTGTGAAATTATATATTGAAGTTTTTACAGACAGTACTTTTACAGCACATTTTTTGTTTTATTCCTTTTTTATACTTCTGACATTGAGCGCTCAAATATAGAGAGCCAGTGTAGTTCTTACCGATCACTGAATAAAACAATATTTAAGGCTTAATGTCGTATGTGCTGATGATACCTATATTGATTCTAAAGTTGATAAGTTATGTGATTTAATGTCTGACATCAATAAATCGAAAAATAAAATGTTTGGAGCAGCAAAGGTTTAAATGCACATAGAACTCCTAAATATTTTCAGAATTACAAGCACACAGACTAACATAAAAATAAGGCCAAATGCCTCTCTAGAACTTTTGATACTCATCTGCAGATCTAACAATATGCATTTTTTTATAACATAGCATTACAAGAGGTATTTTTTTGGAATTCAATACTTAATTTTTAGACCGCCGTTGTAATAAATAAGACTAGTAGGGCATTTTGGTTGAATATTCAGATCAGGCCTTTGTGCAACTAAATTCAAGCTAAAATGTCACTGTAATCTGATAGTAAAAATCGGTTCGCCGTCCTGCCTTGTACCTTCGTCTTTTCGCGTCGGGCAAAGCCGGCTACCTGGTTGCCATGATTTCCAGATGCCAGTTGCATGAACTTGACTACCAAATGGGTACTGCGGCCATTGCTGGACTATGACGAGGCTTTGCCTTACTAGGGTGGTGGTTGAGTTGTCCGAGAGTAGCAGACGTTCCCCCACCGCCGATCCCAAAGTCTCGGAGTGTAGAGGGCTCTAATTAAACTGGTCTCTCAGTTGTTTCGCTCGCGTGAATCTTACCTGGTTTTAGTTTTTGTCAGTGTGCGGACCCATACGCCGGTTAGGTACCTTCCAGTTTTCTTTTAGGTTTTTGTGGGATTTTGGTTCTCTGTTGGCTTATTCTTGGTCACTCAATCTAAGGTGCTTTAATATAGTAGCGATCGCTTAGCTAGTTACAAGTATATTTACGGAATAGTATTGTTACTACAATTATAGTTACCCTCGCTCCGGGTCGTACCTGGTTCAGCAAATCTCGCTGCCCATACAGCGGGGCAACGCGGCAAGCGTAATGGGCGCGTTTGAGCCAGGTGCGATGCGGAGTGGGGTTTTTTTTTAGGTTAAGTTAGTGTTTGCAATAGTGTTAATTCTGTTTGTGTTATTTAAGTGTACTGTAACATTATAGTTAATAGATAGTATATAATATAGTATGTGAGATGTATTATGAATTGAACAAGAAATATTATAAATAACCTAAAATGGCGAATAGATATAATTCATATTCTTATGGGCCCCATAAAGCACATAATGATTAATTTATTCAACGTATGATAATAAAAAACAATCGGCGTTGACGTTGTTGTTAAAATAGTCTTGCAAGATAATTGGATAACTATTTGAATTACAGTGACATTGACATATGAAATATGTAGCCATTAAATGCCTCTAAGAGCCCACGGCGACCATCCATGCATCATCTGCCGTAATTGCGGCTGACTATAATCCCTTATAGCTTGTGATGGATCCCACATCACGCCCCTGTCTCCCATCACCTGAACATTGTGATTAATGACACAAGTATTGTCATAGTTAGTGTAGAGTGAGGTACAAAATGGTTTTGGAATTTCCTATTTTGGCGTCTCGGCTAGCTCTCAAGATCAGGGTACTTAAATAATAAATGACCTTAAAAATAAGGAAAACTGGTTCCAAACGGTTAACCCTCTCCCCACAAAGCTAAATTCAAAACACGGCCCTTCTTTTACGCTGCAGTTAAAAGGCAAAAACTTACAGTTTTATTTTTTTCTTTAATTTAATAATGTACTTGCGAGAGTCTAGAGGCGGCAGTATTTGCTTATCGATATTTGCCACAGATACTCTATTTAAAAATCGCAAGATCCTTGTAATAAACCAAGTAGTCCAAGTACCTACCTATTACCTAAGTAGATTATGTTTATGATTCCATTTTTCCCTTCACTGAGATAAAAACTCAAGATCTTAAATGAAGCTAATCTTACAGATACAGTCATTTTTGTTTTACCTGCATAGCACGTAGAGCACGAGCTTGACTAATTTAAAAGCATTATAATGGAACACTACAAGTGCTTGTGTAAGATAGAGTGTGTGCGATGCTTGCTCCAACTACAAGCGCCTTTTCTCCCGGGATACTAAGAGATTAATGACTTTGCAAACAATGCTGTATTACAAAGTAGTACTAAGAACAAACCCACGATGTTTATGAGAGCAAAAGCTTTGCAGATATATTTGGTGAATTAGTTAATTATGTAAGAAGGTAAAATATTTAATAGTATTGAAGCGTACTTATATTGTGAGAGTATATGCTGCAATTATTACGAGTAAATAAATAAGTATTTATCTTTAGCTAATGTGCGCCAATTGACCTAGTCCTAACTTAAGTAACTTTGGTTGCCTGTGCTCTTGCGTTCTGGACAACGATATACATACTCATATACACACAAACACAATTAAATGATTCAAGTACAAACATTGATCATATTCATCATACAAATGTTTTCCCCTATCAAGATTCGAACTGGAAAACTCTAGTTTCCTTGTCAAGGTTACTAATGCTATGTTATCTAGTCGTCTACCCTTACGACAACACCTCTCGAATAAATACACTTTACCATTATCCCAGATTCTAGAGCTTATTACATTGGAGCGACTGCCATCTAACCTCCGTAGCCCCTGTTCAGGGAAACCAGACTGACATGACATTTATGTGTAGGTTTTCTCACTATGTTTTCCATCGCCGTAAGAGCATTGGTTACTACAGGGCCTATACATAAGTTAAAAAACCTCATTAGTACAATGCGACCGCTGGGGATCGAACTCGGTACCTCACGATCACGAGTCCACCCGCCTAGCCTTAGCGCCCCCTAGCCTAGCATCTTTCCTCAATAAAAGCCGGTTAAAGGTTTCCGCTCACTAGACCGTATCATACCAGGACCTTAACCATTCCGACACAAACAAGAAATATTTTTTGTAAGAATTAGTATGCCGCCCTCTACGCCGGAACGTACCCGGATGGGCCCGTCGCAGACAAGCGTAGCGCGCGATGGGCAGTGCATCTAGCACGAATCTTCTCGATACGCGTAGTATGTTATGGGTCCAATCACCGCTGATATTAAAATTACAATTCAGATTTAGTTTTATGTCTGGCATTGGAGCTAATTTAAGACCATGTGTGTTCATAACAATCGTAGCCAAATCGATATTTAATTTTTTGAAGATCGGCGGCGGTATAAAAATATCATTTACATACTTTATATAAAATGAAAGTCATTGAACTAAAAGAAAGACACTGAAAATGTTTGGCCAGAATTCCATTGAATATAAAAGGGCAATGTTGTGAAGTCTTAGATGGTCCGTTAAACGCTAACACCTTCAAACTAATCTCGGCTCTGTGTTATTTTTACAAAAGCACGTACTAAAGGTTCAAGTTCTACGAGCTCAAGAAAACAACTCTTTTATAGAATAAACAAAATTGTTCCTTCATCCCGGGGTTCCGTTGATAAATTTTACTTAGCTCTATGAATCGCCGAGCTGACTTGATAATTTGGTTTCAATATGAAGGATGAAAGAGTCGTGAGGACGCAGTCCGTGTTAACGGATGGACTGCGTAGTCCAATATTTGATCTTAAATCAGTATACCTAGCACGCATCTTCTCGATACGCGTTAACGCGCTACGTAACTCAGGGCGTCTCTTTCTCACTACCCCAGTAGGAGCACTGCTTTTGGTCACACGGTCCGGCACCAGAAACCCACTGATTTTGTGATTCGTTTCTCATTTCGAATATCGTATTATCATCAATAGGTACCTTTCCGCCGCTGTTTCTCTATTCGTATTCTATTCGTATGAATACTGTAGTGATTTAGATTTAAGTAATGTGATACTTTTCTTTCCAATAATAATTATTGTAACGCTTAAAATAGTTCTAAGCTAACAACTGATTAACATGCATGCCTTATTTATTTTAGACTTTGCTTTTAATTTTGTGCTTCAATCCTGCCCAAATCCTTTTAAAAGCTATCACATAGATACGTCAAACATTTCATTATAATTTGTCTTTGAGGAATCCTAAAATAGCAACGGGTCTCGCTTCGCAGAGATTCAGGAAACAATAATCCAGACTTGGAGAAAGTCACTCCGACCACTTCGTCGACGGAAGGAAAATATTTTGTTCACTTTTCCAGAAAATTATACCTCACTACGTTGATTTTATTACTGGAAGTAGGACATTACTTTTATTATTTACACTCCTCAGTTGTGCTTTTAAAATGTATATAATCATATATTATATGTATGTATATGTATGATAGCAATATTAAAAATCTAAAAATATGTTCGTTTTGGCAAAGACTAACGCTAGTTCAAGAGCAAATTAGTTGGATTTTAGTTAATTTGATGATAAAGTAAACCGTTATATAACGTTCAAAAATTGTAAGTGTAATTTATGGTTGCAATATAAAACCAAATAACTATATTACTCAACTCCGTCGAAGCCAAATAGGAGGGTTATGTAGTTGCCTTGCATTTATGTATGTTTAGGTTTTTTGTTCCCTCGTAATAGCTTGAGGGATAGACCGATTTGTCACCTTACTGCTACGGGTAAAATAATAAATGATTGATTTCGAAAAGCGTTGGATTTCAAAAGGGTTCTCAAAATAAAAGCATTTGAGAGGATTATGTATAGTCGACCAAGTAATTGCTTGACCACTTTTGAACCTTATCCCTTTGTGATACGGTCGAAAAGTGGTCCAGCAATTTCTTTGTTGACTATACCACGGCTCAAAAATCACTCTCCATACAAACGGCGGTGACGTTTTCCACCCTCTAAGCCTTAACCTATAGCCATGATTTTCTACTATACTAGGGCTATTAGGTCTAGGTCTAGGCCTTAGAACTAGGTTTGTAGGTTTTTGATTCTTTTACCATGTTTGTATAGAGAGCATATTTTGCAACGCAATCAACTATTTAATAAGGTTACTAAGATTAGAGAGAAAATTTGAAGATATTTTTATTTTAATTGACATTTTTTTTTGAACTAATTTAATATGACACTTTATTAAATATAATAACTTAACCTAATAAAAAATACAAAAACTTAATTATATGTACAAATATCTCCCAAGTCCCTTGCGGTAAAGTGCCCATAAGGCTGGCTGCATTTCCACGTTGGATCGCAAGTAATTTGAAGTAATTTTTATGACGCTAACTTCAAAAGTAAAAGTATATATTCAAATTTTGAATTTGCATTAAAGATAATCAGCAATCTCTTTATTTTTTCCAAATTATTCATCGATAATCTTTGAAGTTTCGGCAATAACTGCTGGAATAGATGGACAGACAGACGGAGTCGCTCATTTAGGGTACCATCTTTAACCTTATTTATGGGTTTAAAAAAACCTTTTACTTGCTTTCTCATGTCGGTTTTACGAAAATTGTGTTTTTGTGTTTAACTTTTAATTGTATTTAATAATTGTTGCAAAGTTACCTTACCCGCTTTTACCAGATTAATGACAGTTGACAGTAGTTCAGGCCGGCTAGTGAAGTGATACGCCGACCCTTGACACCCTTGTTATTTCGCGTCGAAACTCAAACAACAACACTGACGGACTGACACAAACAATGGCCCTCGAGCTTTTGTGGTCGGGCGAGGCCTTAAATTATCTATTATATACGTTATTACGTTCAATATTAATGCAAGCCTCAGCTTTACATACGTAATGTTATAAGAGAAAAAATACAATGTCAGCAATCGAAAAGATTCTTGATTAAATAGAGTGATGAATAACTTTTAAACGTATGAACAATTCATGATCAGCCAGCAGGTAAGTAAAACTATAACGATACTTTAACTAATTTTATACGTAATTTTAGGTTTCCATACCCAAAGGGTACCAACGAGACTATAATACTAAGGCTCCTCTGTCTATACGTCCGTCTGTTTGTCCGTCTTTCACATGGCTGTATCTTTTGATCCACTATGGGATGTCAATGTCAATTTTCATAGAGTGCCTACTATGACCGCTATAACAATAAACATAAGGGGGATGGATTTATAATACAAACCCCTACAAAGAACGGGTGTTTTTTTTGAGCGGTATTGTCCAAAATCCTTCGCGTGCGACCTACACATGGTTGAATTATTACGGAATCAACTACTTTTTGAATAAAAATTGTGTTGTTCTTTTTCAGTGCCTAATGTAACTACTTGTGATTATATTAGTCTAGTACAAATTTAGTTAGAAACTTTAAAAACTGTATTGATAAACTAAGTAACATTCGATTATTTAAATGTTTACAGTGATTTAACCAAAGTTCTGACATTAAAACATGAACTCTAGATGCGAAAACCGATTGCGTAGACTGCGTATTGTTGTTTTTTAATAACGATATAATTTATATCTGTGACTTGAGTTGGGCTTAAATTGATGATTGTGTTGGAAGTACTTAGAGAAGTTGCTTGGCTATAGAGTATTGAGTTTGTACCTACTTAAATCATTATTTGGATCAAACTATTAATAAAGATAAATAGACGGTTAATGCTATTATTATAAATAACGAAAACAATTGAAATGCCGATTTTGATTCCTGTTTATTTTCAACATAAATTATAATAATGTGAATTATTTTAGTTATAATTTTAGTACTAAGGTTTAGTTTTTATGTAGTTTGTTTGTTTTATTATATCTATGTTGTGGTTGTCAATAAATTGGAATACATTATGATGTACTTAATAAATACTAATTAAAGTATGAAGGCAGAATAGGCAAAAAAAAAATAATGTGAAAAGGTTTATTTTACAAGTATCAATAACTTTTGTTTATTAAAAGCAGTAGACGTCAGTCTATGATGTACAGTCTGCAGAAAAAGGAGCTGAACAATCGAAGAAATTAAAAGATTTAAGCTCTCACTCTCTTAAAAACAGAGTCGTGTATTAATATTTTTAGCTGCTTCGACTGTGTTAATATATCTGCTTACTGACTGTACTTGGCTATAAACCGTGCAACTGGAGATTTTCTTTTCGTGCTAAGCGATGCCTCATGTTTTTTGTGTGTTTATAAACATTATAAAAAAATAAATTGTTGTAAATTCAAATTTTTGTTTGCGAACCTTATTGTACAAAGCAACTGCAGCGGCTTGATATGATACTGCCCTCGACAAACAGCCACAGTCGGCTACACGCGACAGTAAAGTAGTGTCAAAACTGTTTACCGACCGGCGCGTGGAGCTGCGCGGAAAAGAATCAACCTTGCGTAATACAAAGTAAGAGTTGAATGATTTTCATGCCGCTTATGAATAGAAACCATGATAGCCTAATGGTTTGACCTGCCGCCTCTCAACTTGAGGACTACAGATTTGAATCCGGACTCGTACCTCTGAGTTTTTCGAAATTTATTGCGAAAATTAATTTGTAAATTTAACACGCGCATTACGGTGACGGAAAACGATATAATGATGTGTAAGAAGTTCCCAATGCGCACTGGGCCCGCGTGGGCATAACTGCTCAAGCCCTTTTACTGCTAGAGGAGACCTGTGCCTAGTAGTGGGACGTAAATAGACTGGATTATTATTATTATAGATTACTGTTTACTTGTACATAGAGTTACTTAAGGAATAAAATAAAAATTTTGTAACCGAAATTTCTTTCGATTTTTATTTTTTAAATGTTTACAACATTCAAATTATTAAATTAAAATGCTATGTAATGACAACACAAAGAAAAATTAGGATAATGGCAGGACTTGAACCTGCAACATCAGCAATCAGTGCCTTGCGTTCGTCAGTTTCGCCACATTATCGCTGCCATACCCTGCGAATTTTTCAATGTGCTTCGTCTTACGGTTATTACATTATTAGTACTCTCTAATGCGTTCAGAAGCTGTAGGAAATTACCTGCATTATTGCAACCATTATGAGAACTTTCTTGTCTGTGGTAGTAGGTAAATCTGTATAGTCATAACAATACTGATTTCTGTAACTTTAGGAGTTTAAATTTGGAACAGCTGTCAAAATTCAGATGACCCATTCTAGATATTAAAACAGTTATCGATACGAAACGTCAATCAAGTATGTTTTTTTTTTAATATAAACCGCACGACATTTGATCTCCAATGACACGAGAATAGGGACTTCATTTGTTTGTCTATGATTTTAAAAAAAACGTTCGTTTTGATGAAGGATCGAATTGGCGCCATTACCGTTTTCATTAGTTTATTGGTTTTTTTTTGTTACGGTTTTTTGCTATGTATGCAACGGTATATAATTAGGCCTTAGAACACGGGTGTGAGCCTATTACGAAACTCGCTGACGCTCGTTTCATAAAACCACACTCGTGTTTTAAGGCCTTTCATTATGTAGCAGTTGCATAAACTACTATTTTTATA
This sequence comes from Ditula angustiorana, assembly GCA_963691745.1. Classification (NCBI taxonomy): domain Eukaryota; kingdom Metazoa; phylum Arthropoda; class Insecta; order Lepidoptera; family Tortricidae; genus Ditula; species Ditula angustiorana. Next base: position 18,436,813 of record OY829472.1, read on the forward strand.
GCAATGTGAATACAATAATGACGATCAATGGTTGTTGTTATAGATCGTACTCATTTTCTAGTTTGATACTGATCTAGTACCGGACTGGAACTTGAGTTCAATCTATTATCACCCTAAGAGTCGGGACTCTCATACGAATTTGAAATGAAGGCTCACTTTTGTTTTATACAATTAGAATATCGGTTTGAAGGTATACGTGTAATTTATTGCTAAATAATTTTTGAAAAATCTATTTGTGTTCCATACATTGAAAACTTTCCTGTGTTAAAAAGGAAGTTGCGCTATGCTGTTGCATAACTCGTTTAAAATTGTACTGCTTTGGAATTATTTTTTTTTATTCTAAAGGTGAATGGGCATTTTTGTATGGGCGCTGTCCCAACCCTTGTATACAATAGTGAGTAGTATGGAAGTGTAGTACTCGGTGTAAGGATCATCATAGGCTATGTTTCGAAGACCAGGTGTCTGCAGCATTAATCATTGTTTTGTATAAAAAAAAAAAAACACCAAATTAGACCTATGCTCCCATTACGTTTTTTACTTCTAGTGGCCTCAGTAATGCGTGGTTAAAATCTTTCGGCTATATCTCGAAAATGATTTTACAGATACTTTTCATACAACTGCTAGTTAGTACAAAGTGAGGTATAAAATGGGCTGTAGCTTTTTCCCTGCAAACATCTCGGTTTTGCTATCATATAAAAGAATTAAGCTCTTATTGAGAGCTTTCTAATAAGATATAGCACAACTGTATACAGCACTTGGGACCATTTGCCCATTCTCCTTTGTTTTTCAACTGGTTTTATTTTAGGGCGAATGCTAATTTTTATCTTTGAATGTTCAACAATAGTCAGTTACTGTTGAATTTGTTTCAATAATGGGTCAAAATGAATTACCTAAGCTTTACTTCAATTACAGTTCGCTTTTAAGCTATAATTTGCTCTCTCATTAGTAAAACGTGCCGACCTCGACCGCAAATCCTGATAGTTTCTGTGGCAAGCCGTGTGCTTTTCTAATTCAGCTAAATTGCACTTATTTGTTTCTAAACGGCTGTACCTAATTTCGATTAATTTACGCTGTTTTTTACTGATATTAAATTAAGTGTGGTAATGGCTTGGTAATGGTAATTTTAAAAATATATTGTACTACATACAATCTGCACAGATGTAACGTTTTTAAAATACATTGTACTATATACCTATGTGACAATTGACGACTTGCCTCGTGCTTAGTAACCCTGACTACGAAACATGAGGTTCCAGGGTTAATTCCTGAATCAAATGGTCGAATTATCGTCAATGTTTGTAGACGGCATGATTGCATGTATGTACGAGTATATATTTATATAATAAGTATGTATAATCATCATCCAGTACCCATCTACTTACAAGCTTTGCTTATTTTTGAACTAGTCCAATTAATACATATAATTTTTTCCAACATCTTTATTATTTATAATCGAGTGATTTAAGCCTAAAAAACAACCTGTTCACATGAGGCGGAACACCTGTATTATTACATAAGAACAAAAGGATCTTAACATACATATAATTTTGTGAGTACCCAGGCGACCAACTTTGGTGAAAACAAATTTTAAACACACACCGAAATTGAATTTTCTCTAAAACTTGGCTTGGCTACATCGATTTTTGTCCTCCGCAAACCTCTGCATTGTATATTTCGTCGAAATCGTTCAGCCCTTTGTCCAGAATGCAATTTAAAACAAATATGTAAACATTATATCCAAAAAGTGATTTTATTTATTGTTTAAGATGTTTCAACTTCAATCTAAACTTCTTGGCTGTTTACGTATTTTTAATGGTTTTTAGTGTCAGGTAATAATTACGTTCCGCTTCTATCCCCTTTTGTAACATATCATGAATCTACAGTTCCGCCTTTTTTCGGTTCGCAAAAGAAATTTTCTACAATCCGAGAGCGTTTCATATCACGTGCTCTTTCATCATTTCTTTTTTAGTCACTTCTCTTATCGGAGAGTTTTCTTTGAAGCTACATAGGATTTAGGACGAAAAAATAAATTTGGAGAAACGAGTAAGTAATATGAGTTTGCAATTTTTATAAATCTCTGAACCGATTTCTTGACTTTAATACCTTTTTGTTTTGCTTTACACAGCCTTTGACTCGTTATTAAAATTGAAATCGGTAAAAGATGAAACTAGTTGAAATTTGTTGTACTAACCAACGAGCTATTAATATGAATGTAGTTTAATTTGACTTATTATACATTACACTCAAATATATTAATTAATTTGTAAAAAACTCTTAAAGTTAAAACAGTATAATAACAAGGACTTCGAATGCATGGTTTCTTTTTTTTCCTTCCATTTGAAAAAGAAAGAGCATTGTAAAAAGTTTAAGCCTTATTTCTAAATGTGTACATGGTTATTGGTTTTCTATAATATAACAAAGTAACTGCCCAATAGGATTGTAGACTTTAACCAGTTTTTTATTTCAGCTTTATTGTTCATATTCTTCGACAAGTTCTTAACAACGTCTGGACAAAATCTATCGTTAAGCTGTGATACAAAGGGCCTCGGAGGCAAGTTACCTGTTATTATTGTTCAACATTTTTCTACATTTATGGAATAAGCAATGCAATTTTTGTTAGTATAACAGGAACAACATTATAGTAATATTTAGAAGCAAACTTGATTAGCGGTTTGTTTTTACTATCACTGGTTGCTTTGGTAAGAAAGTACCACAGCACAAGTAATAAAATATGATGATAAGAAACCCCCAGTAGTCGAGTCCGATAAGGACTTGGCCAGTGTTTGGTATTATACATAATTTTGACGTCCATTTGTCTGTTTAACCTTTTGGTCAGTATACTTCTAGTGTTGTTTTTTAGATTCTTAACCGACATCAAAAAGGAGGGGGTTCTCAATTTTTCCGGTCATTTTTCTCCTACTCGTACTTTAGCTGTAAGTGTTTTTTGACGAGTTTTGTGACACTAATTATCCATTTTTTAAACGTAACAAATTTGTAACCATAAAATAAGGAACAAAATGAAATAACTGCAGATTTATTTGAGAAGTATTTTGATTTAATTTCTGAATATCATGTTCATTGTTTAACAATATTTGATCACTTACAATATTGAATCTATATAAAACATAAATTAAAGTGCTTTCAGAAAACAATAGCTTCTGATTCAGTCATTGTCTTTGGAATAAATGAAGTAATTATTCTTGAGACATAAATTTAGTTACGACATGTATGCCGCAAGTGATAAGCTACCAAGATTAACATAATATTTGAGTTAACATTGGATAAATTATTCTGGTTTTGATGTACATTAATGTGTTTACACAAATCCATCTGTCTGCTTAATTTTATGGTGGAAGAAAGTGGGTCATGTTAGCAGAAAAGAAGACGTATGTAGAAAATCAGTGATCAGACGCAGATGCAAACCGATCGGCGTACGCCAACTTACTGATGGAGACTAATGACATCGCCCGTGTAGCGAGAAAGACGGGGACGTCGAGAGCACATAATCGTAAACAGTGGTTCACATTGAAAGAAATATTCACTCTGGGGTCGTACAACTTAAAGACCTCTTATTAGATATCCCTTCCTATTAGGTCTCAGATACAAGTACAGTCGGCAGCAAAAGTAGGTAAACAGTCGAAGAGGTTAAAAAGCTCTTACTTCTGTTAACAATGGAGTAAAGTGCGGATCGTTTTACCTCTTCGACTTAGTAGAGTATATTTGCTTCTGGCCGTATCTTTAAAACCACAATATTAATTGCACAGGTATTTATTTATACAGTCACAAAGTTAATATTTATCATAAGTTTTCATTAAATGCATGTTAGATAAAATTAATTTTGTAGGCAACAAATCGCAAAAAAAAATATTCTTCAGCAAATGCTTTTTATTTTTAAGATTCTAGGTCAAAGTTTTTGTTATAACAAACGTTGTCTCTCCTGTGGCCAAAAGTTTACAACTTGGGTACATGTAATTTATGTTTTTTTTTAAATTGGTTAAAACTAGGTTAGCCACCTTACATGCACTATTTGACTTGACCAAATAATCTGGAATGTAGACCCTTAATTGCTATCCACAGGAAAGACACTTGCGGACCAAATTGTGATTTTGACCCATTGGGCCGCAATAAAAAATTAAATATATTTTCAACTGAAATAGAGAAGCAATGATTGACATTGGACTAGGAAGTTTATTTTGAGAACATTCCAAAAAAGGAAAATTGTGTACAGAAAAGGTCGCCCTACAAGGAAGTTATAAGGTAATAGAGCAATTACTGTGAAGTTGGTGCGAAGTTTTGACAGTTTTACAGAGGCCGTGTAAATTAATGTCTTATGCAGGTTCTTCTGCTATTCTGAGGGAGATTTTAAACAGCATTTTGGTATGAGTATTTCATGTTATTTAAGCTGTCTTATTTTTTTACAAATGGTTTACATTTATGTGATACAAATTTACTCCATTCCGTTTGCAGTGGTTAATCTGTACCTAGGCATTAATTATTTGGTTAGACAAGGTTTTTGTCTCTGGTATAGTCTACTAGTTTTAAGTCTGGGCTAGGTACTGCCGAACGTTTTTATAGTAAATTTGTTTGTTTAGTTGTTTTTCATGATCAACGTATAGGTTCTGCTAACGCAATAAAATAATTTCACTAGGGTAAAGCCTTGGTAAAGATATAGTTAGTTATATATAGACAATTTAATATAAAGTATAGACAATGTTATTCATGGACTTTTGTTGATGACTATACCACGTATTCTGAATATTACAAATACGCCTGCTGCCGTTAGATTTCTTCTTAATCGCTTTGCTATCGTCCAGCAGAGCAAATTTACGAGGTTCTCTGGACGTCTGTGCTGTGGAAATTGATCAGATGCTCTCTACGCTTCAGTATTTTAAGTACTCTGAATGCTTCTAAAAGAGATTGTGTGTCTACATTGTCCTGCCATCGCAAATGGGTTAGTTGGGTAGACGGTTTTTAAGTTGCCAAGATCATTTATTCCGTGAACAGACACAGTCTGCAACGAAACTCCCAGAAACTCTAATGTTTATATCTACACTTCTACGCTAATATAATAAAGAGGTAAAGTTTTTGTTTTGTTTGTTTATTTGTTTTTACGTAGAAGGTAATCTCTAGAATTACTGACCTGACTCCAAAAAAACTTTCACTAATAGAAAACTACACAATCCCTGACGGACTAATTCTACGTGGATAAAGTCGCAGGCGTCCGCTATTTATGTACAATATAAACAAATATATTATTTGCTGACATAAGGTGATGTACTTTGTCATGGAGTTTTTGCTAGGTAGTGTTAAATACATATACATTACTACTATTACGACTACTAATGTGGAATATGACAATCATGTAGCTGTAGGTACTGTACACCTGCTTACGTACACTACAGCTACATGATTGTCATATTCCACAGTTTTTACAATAAATTCAATAATGTTATTAATGTATTTCCAAATTTTTACCTTTTATAAAACATTTAAACTTGCTGAAAATGGCTAAGCACAGTTTAAACTTTCTATTTAACGTAGCTCAGTCGAAAGTTAAAGCAATTTAATTATTTAGCGCAGAATACCGTCGCCTTAAAGTTCTAGGTTTAAAACTATGTATGGAAAGACAATATAACGGGAAATACTTACCTGTAATTACATTTATAAGTCAAGCACGGGATATATTTGTATGTATAAGTATTGTATGCCATTAACGTTTTAAGGTAATCAGTTATCAGACGATGAAGTTGCAGATTCCCTTTTTAATGTCCTCAGATAAAAGAACATAAAATAAATAAGTAAATACACCGCGTTATGATATTAATAACTTAATTCAAATAGCTAAATATAAACTACGCATTGAACTCGCTTATACTAATAATGACAACATTACATTAATTTTTGAGACTTGTTTTGAGCTGCGAAGATTATATAAACCAACTAAAAACGAAAGTAAAGTAAGAATACAGGTGGCTGTATAAGTACAACGCGCTATTTATTGCATGCGACGTGATCCAACGGTAAAAAAAACTGTTTCTGTATTTTCCATGAATAAAACCATGAACGATTTTTTAAAATTTTTGATTTAAAACAATGTGATATTGAGTTTAATCAATTCGTAGAGTCCAAAACTATACAAATTGTGTTATTAAAATAAGCCCTCATTTTGCACTTTTAAATGTACCCTTTTCTTTCATTTACTTCAATGCTGCTTCTTTTAGAAACATCAAAATCTTTTAACGACAATTCAGTTGCAATAATTCTTAATATACAAAACAAAACATAATTGTAACTCTTATATGATAAAGAGATAAGTAAACAAATTGTTAACGTTAAAAGATGGAATAAGGGTTACAATTACGAAGCATTGCTTAAGTGGAGCAACGAATCTCGAGAGATTTGATGAAGACAAACGACTGCAATTCCAGAAACCCTGTTAGGATTACCTAAAAAAGTAGTAAAGTGTCGCCCTACACAATTTCTTTGTAACGTTTTTGCAAGATAAATTGCTTTTACAATGTTGTGTCTCAAAGACTGTTCAAACGTGTGAAGAGTCGCACGGTAACAAGTTATGTTTCCATCTATTACGGGACAATAATACATACTGACATAGAATTAAATTTCTAGTGCTGAAAAAATGCTTGAAAGTTTAATAACAGAATTTATGTCCACACAAAAATCAATGAGCCATTAATTTTAGAAAAGCTGTATGAATAAATAAAATAAATATTTGCAATTTTCCTTAAATTTGCACGAGAAAAGAAAGAATATTTCACTCAACATTTGCGACTCGAAGTACAGTAAATAGCAGAAAACAGCAATGAGAAAGTTTCAGTATCATATCATATTGTCCGTTTGGTTTGATTCAAAAAGTTTGTCGTATAAGATGTCCCACCTCGATGTTACGTGTCATTGACTTAAGTTGACACGAAGTTGTGGTAAATGGCTGTACTTATTCTGGCTTGAAAAGATTCCCAACTTTTGTAAAGGCAACAACTTTTCATAACACTATAGAGTCATCGAAGTCATATCTTGGTTTTTACAAATATTATAGAAGAATGAAAAGAATATAATGAAATCCATCTATAAGAAAACAGGTTACAGTAGACCTTAAGCAGGCAAGACTAACAGACCACGTTTCATGACCACCGACAGATTACCAGAAACTGAGCCGTTTTGCTAATGAGGCGGATATTAATTATAGCAACAACGAAATTAGATAAATGATGCCTTTGAAAAATGACGGATAAATTTATTACTTACTATGATGACACGCACATACACACACACTTTAACACGCTCCAAGAAGACTAGAGTAAGAAATTACCGCTTGGCTTAAGTAGTAAACATATTAGTAGAAAAAATACTAGACGACGAACATGAAAATATCCATCCCCCTTTTGACTAAAGCCAGAAAATGAGACAATTTTACGGTTGTCTTCGTTGCCAAAGTCATAAATTCTTCAGAAGTTCTAATAACTCTAAAATGGTCGCCCTAAAATCACAATTTTTTTTTTATATCGCGGCTTAGTATATCCAAACGTTTTAATATTTCAAACAGGGTAATTACGGGCTGTCACGTGGGGTAAAAAATACTATTGCACCGGCCTATAATTTGTGACAAAATTTAATTTTTATTATAGTAGCATTTGGCCAAGCACTTCAAGCAAGCATGTAAGCGATCCCGCGAGACATCGAACTTGCGATCAAGCAAATTATTGTGAAAGGAAGTCGACACGCCAGCAAGCAAACAAATATGCAAGCAAGTAAGCATGCGCGTAAGCAAGCAAGCAAACATAACAGTTAACAAGTGTACAAGCAAGGAAGCAAGTGCGAAAGCAAGTATGAAAGCTAATGTTAACGCTTGTTGATTCAGCTATGTATGGCATCACCAGAATTCTTACATTTGATTTTGTCTGATACCCGGAAAGCGATAGCACAGTAGGTATTATAATTATTCCTTAGAATATGAAAACGCCTCCAACGGGTTAACAAAATGAAATTATTACATAATTAAAGATATTATAATTTTATCACATAAAAAGCAGTATATTTTTAGTGGCAGATTAGATAGTAAACAAACGGAAACTACGATACTAAGTCAAGTATATGACACACCTCCGCCGTGATTCCCAGGAATCCGAAGAGCAGGGAGCAACTGATCTAAGTGATGGACCCAGACGAGTTTGCTATCCGTTCCTATCTCATAATGCAGTTGTCCGAGACGGCGGGTCACCGTACCAAACTCCCACTTCTTTCCTGAACAGAGTAGTTCCTCGCTTGCACTCTGTTTCCGGGAGCAAACTCTCTGGCTTCTGTACCCTGTTGCCGGGGAAGCGCCTTAGGAGATGCTCTTATCTTGGCAATCAACTTTGTTCTCACTTCCCTCCCCAACACAATCATATAGATCTCGCCACTCTCCGCCTCTAATTTAAGCAGACATCGCTTTATAGTCTGCACAAACCGTTCCGCTTGCCCATTTGTAGCAGGCTGATAAGGGTCAATGGTTTTATGTACAGTCAAGGAATTTAATTCCCTAACCATTTTGTTGACATGTCGTTAGACATTCGCAATGCATTAAGGTCGAAAATTTAGTTTCAGTAATAGTATTGAAATGTCAATACGTATTATTTGTCACTTCACATTACAGATAACCTCTTTGCGAAAAGTTATCATTTGCTTTTCTGATGACGAACATGCGACCGATGCCCGGTCAATAATTTCCTTGCCTTTATGGTGGGATATCATTGGCCGATGGCTAATATCCCGACGGGGGGTGGGGGGGTCTTTTGACCCAAACCGTACATTTTTATTTTACACTGACATTGGCACAAGCCTCGTGGCCGCCATTAAAGGAAAAAGGAAAAAGGAAGGACGAACATGCGTCAGTGTCAATCGAGATAATTGTAAAGTAATTTTCAAATAAGTTATTAATTTGAAAAATAAAATGCTTTCCGTTAACCGTAAACTATAAAAAGCTCAAATAGTAGAGTTACCAGTAAGGGATTGGGATTCGTCTGATAACAAGTCGGTTAAATGTGACTAGACACAGTTCGCCGTTGGGTACGGCGATATAATGCTGAAGGAAACCTTATTGATCTACGGCAAAATAACCATCGCCCGCTTGCAATAGATCGAACCCGGTATACAGAATACCACGTCGTGGCTAATCATTCATCTGAACGAATTACTGCAAACTTTTCGGGTTGGATTTCTTCTGCAGGTGTTGGAGAACTCGTGAAATTGCCACCTAGAGCAACCGCTCAGCACTATGTAGACCTGCTGATTGAAAGTGTGCTTCCGACTTTACGAACTTGTTATCCGCAACAGGAAGTACCTCAAATTGATTTGATGCAAGACAATGCAATCATTCACACCGCAAGAATTGTGCAAAACTGGTTCAGGCACAACTAAGAACATTATAAATGCTATTCCTTGTCCTGCAAAAAGTGCTGATTTGAACCCTATAGAAAATCTTTGGTGCATCATGGTCCAAAGCTATCGTTTTAATTAAAACTTTTTTAATAATCATTTAGTTCGGTTACATTTTAGTTTTATTCGTTCTGTTAAAAAGTGTCGTTATATGTAGCTTTTTCTAAAGACGTCGCTCAGTGATCGAGGTCAAAAATAATGTTTTCGTTTTGTTGTTTTTGTTAAGAGTAATATACCTAAAGAAATCGTTTAGAAAATTGTGGTTTTATTGAATTATCACTTTTATCGGTTCTGCTAGTTTTTGGATAAATAACAATCCTGCCGCTAAGCAACAGTGCTTGCACTGTTGTGTTCCGGCGTGGAGAGTCAGACAGCCGGTGACATCACTGGCACAAGAGGTATTCCATCTTAGCCCTTTGGGTTGGCAACGCATCTGCAACCCCTTTGGTTGTAGCGCCTATGGACAGGCGGTGGTGATCACTACCATCAGGTGAACCACTTGCTCGTTTGCCTTCCTATGTTGTATGAAAAAAAAGATTTTCATATCAATATCATAGAGAACTAGCGAGATCAGGAGTCTGGGTCTTCTTTTGTTTCCTTCGAAATTATTTTGGGAGAAATGTTCCATGCTATTATCGTTAAATGTCTCAATCGGAAATCATGAGAGGTAGTCAGCATTGAAATGATTTAAGGAACTTCTATATTATGCAATTTTGCAGTCAAATTTCAAAAGGAAATGTGCGTAATGAAACAGTCTCATTGTGGTAAAGGTTAGTAAAGTTTTGCGCGGATGAAAAAATGACGATAAGAGTTTATGGTCCGTGATTAGGGTGAACTTTGGACCATAACAGTTGTGGAAGAATTTCTTTTATTCCCAGAAAATTGCTGTCGCTTCTTTGTCAATTTGACTATAATTCTTTTAGCTAGTATTTAGGGATCTAGAAGCAATCGCTATCGGTCGTTCTGAACCTTCCGGTAATTTATGGCTGAGAACTGCACCAAGTCCCGTGGGTGACGATTCTGTAGTGTATGAGAAGTCTTTCACTAACACTTAGCTACAGTGTTAACATTTGAACTCGCAAACTCGCATCTTTTCAGTTCATTCACCTATTGTAAACGTGATATAAAGGTATGCTGAGAAGCTCATATACTTGGTTTCGGATCGATAAATTTATCTAAAATATCTGTAAGTTCTTGAAAAGTCTTATTGCTTAAAGTCTTATTGTTAGTAGTAATAATAACCTTGTTAAGCATAAGATAAACAGAGAGTCCCTTTACAAAATTTTTGACTGATTATTTCTCTTGGAAAGGCTGAAAGTGAAGTCGTGGTTGCGGTTCGCGTTGAGTATTTGACGTCGTAGCTGCTTAGGTCAACGGCAGATAGGGTAGATGACGGTTCAGGGGGAGGTTTGCACGAGTTCAGAAGTCGTAAAATTTTGGTGTAAATTTCGTCAATTCCGTATTCAATTTCTACCTCAACATTTTCATCTTCCGTCTCCTCTTCTATTTTGTACTGCATAGTTTGTAGTCCTTCGTGCGTATTTTGAAGTGTAAGCAGCCGAGTTTCCAGTACTTTGGAAGTATACAAATTTCGTTCTTCTTCAAATGCGTTGTTCGTTTTGAAATGGGAAAACAAAGCAAATTTCAAAATGTTTGATTTAGAAGTTATTAATGACATTTCCATTTGCTATCAATAGAAGAAAAATAAGTATAACAGAAACAAACAAAAAGTAGCAAGAGTAACAAACAGTAGCAAGCTTGCTGGCTCTCTTATTCATAGACGCTCAGTAAACCTGCATTAGCAAAACTTAAGATAAAATATGAGTCTTATATATATATGTCACTTTGACGTTTGTCTTTGAATGAAAAGAACACAGTAATATACTTGAGTTAAGAGAGGATTATAAATCATTAACTCTGATTGGTTAATAAACTGAAACTACTAAGTTTACTTAATTCCCCAAACAAATCATGAGATAATCGAGAAAGAATGGACAATAAGTTATTTTATTTGTCTTCTTCTTTGTCCTTCAACAACCTCAATTATCTGAACGTTTAATATTTATTTAAGACCTCTGAATTTTACCTGAGTGTTAAATATTACCTAGAGCTACTGTATTGGTTTGCCAGTTAAATAAAAAAAAACATAAATAAAACGAGAAATAATAGAGAATCGCAGATATTTCGCTGTTCCGTTCAGTATTTTCCCTAAGTAAGCGTGAAGGAGAAGCAGAAAGGCAAAAAAAAGTAAGCAGAAAGCAAGCGAACCCAGACGAGACAGTGCTTGTACAAAAGCAACTAAAAATACTAGTTAAAAGCGTAGTTTTAGCTGTGGAGAATGTTTGCTCGACCCACTTTATTAGGCCGGTGGGTACTGGAGCCATAACATTTTTAGCTTTCTTATAACGTACCAGTAGAATGCAATCTTAAATTAAAACATTGTTGATAAGATGGTTCATGATTAGTGTTATTTTCTGATTTTCTCATATTGGTCTACTACATTTATTATTATTGTTAAAAATATTAATTGAGAGTATGCATGAATTTTGTTGATTCCAAAAACCTATTTTGGTTTTTGGAATAAACAAAACTCATGCATCGGAAAAAGAAAATAATACGTTTTGGGTTTTTTCTTAAATCATAATTTTTTGAAATATAACAAGTGTAGTAAATAATTATGAAGCTTAGAGCATTAACAACGGGAGTAGCCTTGTGTGATTATTTGCTTATTTGCGCGCGCGCCCGGGTGGACCCGGCGCGGCCGCAGTCAGCGGACACAACCGGACACGAACACTTTGCAGGTAGGACAACCTAGTAATTCTGTCAGTGCAAGCTAAGACTAGTGAATCTTTCAAGCCAATCATTGCAACTCCTCTTACATACCCAAAAGCTAAGAAAACCTTGGGAAAAACAAATTCATACATTTAAAATCTAAATAATAGATACCTCGTACTTAATAGGTGGTCATTTTATTCGCACTCTTGAGAAAAGGAAATGATACGGCTTAAAGATGATTTTGGCTTAAGTATTTCATTATACATCGCTCATTAACTATATAATATGTATAAGTTAATGTTAACCAAGCAACTATGTAACAAAGGTAAAATATAAAGTGGTAATTCAGTTCATATGTAGTCATATCATAACTAATATACAATAACATTTAGGGTGTGTACACTTACAAGTAAAAACAAACAGATTTATATATACTTGTGAATACGTATATTTTTATGTATACCTAATTAGTATTAGTAACTAGCAAGTAATCAAAAAGTGTGAATTTGGAAACATGTTAGTCTAAGTTAGTCGTTTGCATACTGTACTATACAAAATGTACTGTACAAAAGTTGCTCATTGTTTATCATTTGTTTTGTTAGAAGGGATAAGATGTAGTATATAACAATGGAGGTACGTGTAAAATGTAAGGTCTACCCTCTTATACAATAAATAGTGTTAAACTAACAGTGAGCAAAGCAGTACTTTGATGTCTCAATCTATGTTGCCACTAGTATAATGTATGGGCTTAAAACTAAGACCCCGTTAATTTTAATACAGTCTGATTTTTATTCATTCATTACTCTCAGACAAAAAAAATCTACTTTTTTATCTGAATTCGGACAAGTATATTTCAAAACAAAAAAAAAACTTTTCATATTCGTTATTTTTGTAACTTTCTATCACTTTATCTTCTAAAATATTTTTTTTTTCTGCTTCTTCGGACATAAATATATTTTAATGATGATATTAAACAATCTAAAAGGCCCATTTGCTTCCTGATGCATATTCCCTATTGCACGTGATAAGTTGAAAAGTTAAAATTATTTTTGAACTTCACGTTTAGTGGCCACCATCCCCACGCTGCACCTGCGAGTTTCCGCACGGCCGAGGTTTGTTTATTTAAAACTTTTTTCGCTAGATATTTGCGGTCTATTCTGCAATTTGATGACGTCACTATATGACTTTTTGTCCCATTTTAAAAGTTGAAAATATTATGGAGTGTTTGTGTTCTCTTAATTTTTTGTACACAGGCGACCAATTTTTTTAGGATGTTTTGCTTATTTTTCTAATAATCGGAGTTCAGGCTAATTTGTGTCAGTTTGTTGATTAATGATATTACATAATTGTTTGTCAATTTCTTTAACTAATATCAATCATATCCTTTTGTTTGAAGGCAAACGTCGAACCAAGTGTTAACAGATGGAGGTTTACCTACTAAGCATTTATGAATAAGGTATTGTTTTATCCGTCTATCCAATTATCCATGATATAGAGGTTTTAAATTACTGTGACTAATAGTTGGTGTGATATCCGTTTCTAATATCGTAAAAAGTGTATCGCCTCCCGTTTAATTTTTCAACTATGGAGTGAAAAATTCTGAAAATGTTCAAAGTAAGTTATGGAATATTTAAAAAAATACTAAAACTATAAAACCCTAGGCGGGCAACTAAGGCAAACTAGAGGCGGGGAATGTGTAACCATGAATGAGTGTGTGTGCATAGCCGCATGTGTGTGTGAGCTCTCTCTGGATTTCTCGGGTCTATGGTGTCGCTACGCACCAACAGCTCGCCACAAGCCGCCCTGCCGTCAGTGGTGACACCACAACCTATTATTATTATTATATATTTACATACATTGTCACCGATAATAACAACGTCATAACTTCTCACTAATAATATACAGATAAATGCGTTTAAAATTTGTGCTATTTTCTTTTGATTTTAATTTTTTCATTTTAAACGTTCAAATGAATCAATTTAAATACTATGCAATGACAACTCAATGAAAAATCTAGGGCAATAGCAGGGCTCGAACCTGCAACCTCAGGATTCCGTGCCGTACGTTTGCCAGTTTCGCGTTGTCATTGCATTTTTAGTTTAACATTCACGACTTAATTCACTCATGTAAAGTTGATAAACTTAAAGCTTTCAAAAAAAAACACGCGCCAGCATATGCTTATGTATAATACACATAATATTCTATTCATTTCATTTCATAGTCATAGTTATTGTTACGGATGGCAATCGCCTTTGAAGAGATCATCACTTCCATTTATGAATAAAACGTAGTTCACTTCGAACAGAGACTTTACATCATCCCCCCTCCCCGCCCCCTTTACCAACTTTGCAACTCCCGACTGATTCCGCTCATATTCTAACTTGAAAATTATAATAACCACAACCGCTCCTCTACAAAATTTTGTTAACATTGGATCAACGATACTCTGTGTCGTCGTATAAACTTGTTTTCGTCGAATGTACGACCTCAAGCTTAAAAATTACGTGAAATTATCACGTCTTAAGTAATTGTAACCATAAGGAAATAGTTCTGTATATCAAATTCAAAAATGTTTCAAATATAATTATTCTCGTACATATTTAGAAAGATACATAAATGAAGCTTTTACAATATTTAAAATATTATAAAAGTGGAAAACCTACCAAGTATAAATAAATATATTTACATGAAGCGTTAATGTATTTTATAATTTGTCCATGACCTGTATTTTTAAATGTAAGTTCTAAGGGTCTTCAAAAACACCTTGTCACGTTTTTAATAAAAATCTCAATAGATTTTACGCTGCGGGTTCTGTTATTTCCTAAAATGATTGATTGCTACACGTTGTTTCAATATCTGAGGTAATTTTTCAACTTCTTGCACAGTTTCAAAATGTCGTAGAATGACTATCAGCTAAAACAAACTGGCTGTTTTTGCAATATCACGTTAAACATAAATTAACTGAAGTAATTATTACGAACTACGATTATTTTATAAAAAAATAATAATATTGCTAATATAGCCGCTACTGAAATGTTATAGATAAAACATTACTTGTCGCTGTAATGCCTGATCGTTCATTAAAACAACGCGGTCTTGGAACCTGTGCCAAAGGTAAAGATATTATATCCTTAGCCTTATCGTTTTGAAAACCAACCAGTAATAACCTCTTTTTACCTTTTTTTCATAAAGAACGTAATATACATTAATACCGGTATCCAACAAATGTGTAGGTACCCGCACTCGTAAGCGACGCGCTAAAATGAACCGGTTTTCAATAGATGTATCGGGCATCTGAGCGACGTTGTTCCATAATACCACCGTAGTAATATAGTGGTTGCTCGCTCGCTGCTGCTCTGCGTCAGTCACTTTTCGGCCATCTGACTCGTGGGTCTTGCGAATTATCGGTTAAAGAATCCTATTTGGTAGCGGTATTAGAATTTATTAATACCTACTGGTACCAAACTGGTTATTACAGTATGGATTCCTACATTTTAAATATCTTCAAATATTTGTACCGGTGTTCAAACCAAGCTAAAATAAACCGGTTCCTAAAAATACCGGTAAATCAATCCCTGGCATCAATTACTCGTTTACTAAGTTTCAATAAGATCGAATCTTGTTTGAAAAGTTATTGTTTCAAACGACTGAAGTAGTGGGCAAATGCTACTCTCACTCGCAAAAATGGAAGAAGTCGTCGATTGTGGCTGCTTTATCTTACATTTATTCAGTTTATATAAAAACTGACCTTTATGATTTAGAACTTAATGGTTGTTTTGGTACTGTTTAGATCTAAAAATATTAAAACTCTTTCGTTTCTCCGGTCCATCTTTGATAAAATACATCACGTACGTACAATCCAAAAGTCTAGTGCAAAATAACTGAGAACGCGAATGTTTACACACCACCATCACATACTCAAACATTAGCATTGTCGTGGCAAGCATTCGTTCCTACAACTCGCGCACCAAAAAAGCTCTCCTCGGGAAACCCTACGATCGACGAGGCCAGCGGCGAGAATCGCAAGAATCGCAATACACGTTCGTGCAGCACCTCGCCTCTCTATTCGCTCGAGCTCGAGCAAAATCACTTTGAAAATAAAAAAGATTTTTTAGACCAAAATGAAAAAAAAGGGATTGATTGATTTGGCTATATTTATGGAACTACATGAACGAGAAGGATTACATGTCGTAAATAAGCTAACAAGGAAGCACCTCTAATTTAGAAACTCCATCATGAAACTGAAACTGTCCTCCCAACTACTTTGTAGGTGTTGCAGCGGCACTTAATTATTGCCGAGAAGTATTAAAATTAGATGATTTTAACACAGAAAACTTTATTCTAATATTTAACTTATTTATTATTATTTGATATTTTTAACTCCAGGAGGTGAAACACATCACGATTTTTGTTACCCAATCTCAAACGATTATAAACGTAAAATATTTGATTACATCGAAAAAGCCAGTAAATAAATACTTTTATTACAAATTGTAAACACCAGAAACAGGAAATAATATAATGAAAATAAAAATTCCATTAAACTCAAAATCATAAGTTTCCTATCTGCTCTTACGGTTAAATGTTCTTCAGGCTTTAAAGAACTACTTATGTGCATAGAAAGCCTTATTAAAAATTAATTTATAATATTGGTGTAAGGCACCAACGATCTTAAATATAAACAAGTACAGATTTAGCCAGGACCACATTGAACTTCTTTTCGATCGATAAGAATGCGCAGTGGTCATAACGACAACCCAAATGTCCTGAAATTCAAGTAAGTAAAACGGGAAACTGCATGCTCTGACGTCCATTAATGCGACAACATTTTCAGAAAGGTTTGATGATGCAGGTAAAGAACTGACAGGCCAATTAGCAAAAGAACCACAGCATGTGGATGAGAAATTTTCAATTGAAGCTTACGACCAACCTGGCCATCTGGCCATAAAAAATATATTATCGCGTACATTGCAAGCAACGTAGGAAGGCATCTCGCAACAAAAGTGAAATGCGAGTTATGTGTAAATAACATACTGGCAAAAAAATATTGGTTTCTTAAATTGGTTTGCTTAAGGGACAAAGGCGGCTTAATTTGCGCTTCAAAAGAAGTGTACTTTATTTGCAAAATTGTTAAAACTTGCCTGCAAACTCATATTCAACAAAATTAAAGGGGAGATAAGTAGTACAGAAAAAGAACTGGCTCTTAAAATTATGACATAACTCATAGGCAGCCCTCTCTTTTCTAGCACTAGTAATATTACATAATTTTAAACGTTAGTTTGTAGAAACTATGGGCCCGTGGTCGTCTCACACAAAGGCGCTGTGCAAGGACCTGTCCACAAGACTGGTCCTTGCGTCTGGGGATCTTAGAGCTGGCTGCTACTTTGCCCAAAGGCTAAGCCTCGCTATCCAGCGGCGCAATGCAGCCAGGGTTCTAGGGGCTTTTCCGCATGGCGCAAGCGACAACGCAGACGGCGTGCTTTCTTTTTAGATATATATTTTTAATTTTTTGTGTATAAATTGTATTTTAGTTTAGGTTTCTCTTTAATTTTTTTTTAATAGGTATTCATCATTTTAAGTGTAAATATTTTGTTAAATAAATTTTAAACGTTAATAATATTATACACGTGTTCAGAAGATTCTTGTAGTAATTTTCAGGTTACAAAAAATGAAATCTCGTCAAATGTTAACAATAAATTAAAATGCCTACTGATTGCAAAATGTATGTATGTATGTATGTAAATTCTTTATTGTACAAAAACCATAAATTAAAAAAAAGAGATACAGAAAAAACACGAGAAACACACACGCACACAGCACACACACAGAGATACGGAAAATGCTACTGTAACACAATATAAGACTTCTTGAATGATACAAATGTGTCAAAATTATGTGTAAATTAAATAATTTACACATAATTTTCCCTACCCTTCATTTTTACAACATAAGTATGAAAAAGTGATGGAATTTTTAATTTAAGAATTATAAGTATTATAAAAGTATCGAATAATAATATACTGACAGTCCTCACGCACAAATTCATGTCCCATACGCAACTTGATTGCTATAGAGATTGTCAGGGCAAAATTTGTCGCATTGTGTAAAGTTGACCAAGCACAACAAAGTAATTTATTAACCACTTTTGATCCTTATTCCTTTAAAAACCATGTGTGCCAATAAAAAAGAATACGCAACCATAAAAAAACTCTTATTATCTCCGATTTATTATTCAATGGAAGCTCATTTTCTTTGTGAATTTTTTAAAAAGATATAGGTTTTCGATATGTAAAACGCACCCAGAGAAAAGTCATCATGGAAAGATCAGACATAGCCCTCAAAGAAGAACCTTCTAGCGAAAAATGGCCAAAATATCACATTGGAAGAAGGTTGTCTTTCTAGACGCGATATGGCTTAATGCCAACCATACAGTGTCGAAGACATGGACAGATGAGACACAATCGTCTTGCTGTAAGGTGCCTATGGGAAAATGGGGACGCTTTATAATTTGTCATGCTGGATCTGATGCTCTGCGTCCCGCTCGCACTTGCGCACTTATCAGGTAGAAACAAATGCCTTATGTTGGATGATAAACAGAAATATCTGAACACTTTGTGAAGTCTCTGACAATAGGAAAACGTTTAAATATATTGGTAAATTAGTATGATTATATGAACATAATTTGATATTTAACATTATCTTTTCAGTTAATAAAAACTATTGAATGAAACGAACAATGCAAGTAAACAATGTTTCCTTTACCGCACGTTATAACACGGTTCCAGTATTCTCTGTTAGTAAAATGATGTGTTTACAACATAAACCATGCAGTAAAGTGTCTCAGGAAGACTGGGCCAAGGTGGTCGAAAAAACTAAAACGACCATTTGGAAGATTTTTCTAAAGATATTCATGTCGATAGCTTTTTAGACACAAAGTTTGTCATTATTGCTGGCGACTTCTCAACCTCCTCGGCTTCCGAAAGTGGATCATCGTCAGATTAATAAAAATAACTGCTTTAGAAAAGTTTTTTATTTATTTACGGGAAGCATTGATTTATTAGAACACTTTTTTTTCTCATTCTGTGAACCTACTGAAAATGGGCTTAAAAATTTCATTTCTTCGTTGAAACCATTTACATCTGACCACTTATTAAATGCTCGAAAATATAACACTAATAAGTCTCTTAAAAAATAGTCGTGTTCTGAAATGTAGATGTGCATTAATACACTTGTATCCGAAAATGAGATAAGCCTAAATCTAGCACGTGCGTGCTAGATTTTTTTATGGTATAGAGTAGGCAAACGAACGCTCAGATCACCTGATAGTAAGTAGTACCTGAGTTCTGTGGACATTTGTAAATATTTGGTTGCAAAT
This sequence comes from Ditula angustiorana, assembly GCA_963691745.1. Taxonomy (NCBI): domain Eukaryota; kingdom Metazoa; phylum Arthropoda; class Insecta; order Lepidoptera; family Tortricidae; genus Ditula; species Ditula angustiorana. The sequence continues at coordinate 18,456,395 of OY829472.1, forward strand.
GCGTTGCCACTCCTGCAGCCCTAACATGACAGCCCAGGTTTAGTTTAGCCCCTCCCTGCGTCTCTGTCTAACTAGTGTCATAAGAAAGGGACGCAGGTAGAGATAAACTAACCTTGGCTAGTCATGTTAGAACACACACACAGAGCCCACAGAGAACTAAAGTAGAATTCCTCTTTAGTAGCCATTTAACCGGCTGTCTTACCCCCACACCGGAACACAACCGTCCGAGCACTGACGCTTGGCGGTAGGTTAGCAGGTAAAATAGTGGTACCATTCCGGGCGGACCCTGCACGAAGTCCTAGTACCTTAACTCAGATTTAAATATTTTAAAACATCGTCACTATACTCGATTGCAATAGACTGCCTTCTTAATAAATCCTTAGTCAATGATCGGTAGATACGTAAATCAACACGCCTTAGCCTCATCACTACAAAATGACAATAAACAAGTGTGAAATTTTGAATCTAACATAACTGCGACAATAAGTGCTTCCGGTAATCAAACCTATTAAAAATTTGTAAAGGTACCCTCATCTGTTATTTAATCGCGTTTTATATAAAATGAAAGGTTATTTTATTTCCTACCCAGGACAGTATTGGGTTGTATCAGCGAAATTTATTTTTTTATTGTTTCAGTTTATTAAAAACCTAGATGAAAAAATTGTATGTTTTATTACCCTCTGGTAGTAATGTAAAAACTGGCTGTATAAAAATAAAAGCGATTTAGCGTTCCGCTCAACACACTTACTAGAATACTACTTACCTGCAGCTTTAGTCACTTCACTATTGTGCTCTTTGCTTAAGGAGCTTGTTAGAACATTTTCCTTACTTCTCGTAATGTTTTAACGAATAATAAAAACCAAAATCGCAGTCTTTCTTCTTTTAAACAATTCTTTCAATTTTGAGACTAAAATAATCACAATACCGTTTTCAACTTTCTCAAATAGCTATAAATTACATTTGCAACAAAACAAAATCGTACCCCGCTCGCAATTTCGTCCAAACGCGATGAATGCCGCGAATCGTGAAGTAATTGACTAGCAATATTCGGCATATTTGGGCAGTCTGCGCAAAAGTAAACAAATTGGTTGATAAGAATACCAATAATCAATACCGGATAAGGTCTTTTATAATTTGATTGCTGTAAACTACCACATTGTTATTGATGTGGAAATGCTCGACATTTTGCTCATAAAATTAAACACCAAAACCGAACTTACAAACGAACAATGGAACTCATATGGACATGTTTTGTAACCAGTATGTCAGTCAATTCAACCTTTTCTCAGAGACACTTAGAAGTATCAAGCTAAAGTAATGTTACCTTAACAAATTAGTCACAGAGTAAGTAGCTGGGGTGCGTGTCGGGTTTCCTCCTCGTGTGCCCAAGTGCTGCGGTTCTCTTATGGACTTCTCCGGGGGGAAGAGCAGTGCTTGGGCCGGTGCACCCTGGGCATAGGTCAATTATTTCTTAGCCTATATGGTGGGATATCATTGGCCGATGGCTAATAACCCGACGGGGGGTGGGGGGTCTTTTGACCCAAACCGTACAATTATTGTATACCACTGACATTGGCACAAGCCTCGTGGCCGCCATTAAAGAAAAAAGAAAAAAGAAGAAGAGTAAGTAGCACTTAAGTATTAGCGGCAACAGACCAGCCATTCTCTTGAGGTCTGGAACCCACAGGCGACGGTCACCACTTTACATCAGATGACCCTCATGCTAGCTTTCCTTTTTTCCATAAAAAACATTTATAGGTCTAACGAAAAGATAAACCATATTGAGAGACAGACTTAACTTTGGCCTTGGAAATTTATTGTCCCCATACGTGGTCAGTACACCAAATGTGTAAGTCGTAACATCTAATGCAAGAAACGAAGTATTAGGTTCATAAAAATTTTGGCAAAAGCAATGCAATGGCGGAGGCACTGAATTTCTTTTAAGTTGTTAACGTACAAAAATTACTCCAGGTACACGCAATAAGCTTAAGTTGCTATAAAATAATCATGTTCGATTTTGGAATTTTCCGGTTAGCCACATTAACTGAACAATGCCGAAGTAAAGTAGCCGAGTAAGTTTTAATATCAAGGAAAATGCGACGGACATTTATTTCGAGCCAGACAATGGTGGACAGAAGGCTTTAATATCGCATTGTGTCGAACGTGACGTCTAAGCGAAATAAAGAATGTTCCCTCTAAGATTCTTCTAAGTTAAGGGCTACTCTATTTTATAGTATTTACATATTACGTTTTGATGTGAGTACTGAGATTTACTATATAACGTATTAATAAGACTTTTGATAAAAGCTATAGAACTTCATGACGAATATTTCTGCATATTTTCAGATTATTAATGTAAGATTCCGAATTTATGTTACATTTATGTTTATTTGTCTGCATCATGATATGGTAAACGCTTAATATTGCCCTAACGAACAGAAAAGTCGGATTGAGAATAAATTTAATTTGCAGGTGAAGTAAATGTTCTCCAATGCCAATGCTCCAACTGTAAATGTAATGTAAAAGTTGCTTTTTTAGGGTTTCGTACTCTAAGGGTAGAACATTTTCACAGATGATGTATTTCTGTTGCCGCTATGACAACAAATACTAATAAAAATTGGAATAAAATAAATATTTAAGGGGGCTCCCATACAACACACGTGTTTTGCCGTTTTTATAGATAATGGTACAGAACCCTTCGTGCGCGAGTCCGACTCGCACTTGGCCGGTTTAATCAGTGTAAATAAAATTCAGAATGGTATTAAAGCTTTGGTTTGGTTTCGTTTAATGTGGGAACGTCCGACAACGTAATACTAATAATCAGAAAAAACAATTTATCGAAAAAAAATTCAGACTCCATACATTAAAGCATAACTCCGTAAGTACAACGTTATCTCTTGGTAGTTTTCTGCAGTACGCTCACTGCAACGCTCGCAAGGACAGCCAACGTAGATTTTTAACACTTCGCAAACAGAAATAGAAGAATAAACACCGTTTTTTGGACTCATAAAACAACCTGAACCAATCAGTGCGTGAGATTAGCCAAATTCCTGTTATTGTTGAATGTTTAAAAAAACAATTAAGGGATTAAAAGGTATTGCAGTGACGAAGATTGATGGTTGGCACCAAATACAAAATGGAAGGAAAATATTTTTCACAGGTACGATTTCCGGATATGTCCCGACCTCGTTATATAAATCAATTTGACAGGATTTCAGCAAACCAAATATTATTTATTATGAAGCGTTTAAAAGTAGCTACCTACTTAGGTAAACGTTTTAGCATTGTTTTAAAGATATAAAAAATAAAAATCTGCTGAACAATATTCCAGCTGGCTTTTAACTTTTTTTAAATAGTGCCATAAATAAATAAATTTTAACAACCCGAATATGGTAAATCAAGCTTTAAAATTTTTGTTTAAGTACGTACTTTTTAAGCTAGCGTTTAGATGCCTTTATTTTGATACACCAGTCGATAGGATTTACCAACAGTTACTTTTTGCCACATGTTCTATGGGAAAATAGGAAATCTACTCATAGTTGGCATACGCCGGGAACGCAGCCATAAGATTAATCCAACGTCACCTCATTAATCGGCCGATCCGTTAAGGCCGAAGCTAGGTGGTACGAGTTCTCGCATGCTATTAGCATTACATTACGTTGCGGGGCTCCATCGATCGATCACATCACACAACGATAGCCCGCAATGTAATGTACTCTCTTCCTAGAACACACACCAACTTCGGCTTAAGTCAACGCGGAAGCAAAATCGGAGACAGGCACATGAGGGTAAGGACAACGAGGTGTTAAATAAATTAAACTATTTTCTTAAACAAATATGTGACATTCGCATAGACCTGTTATGTATTTACTATTCATTTGAAGCCTGCACAAAATAGGCCTTATCTTTTATTTTGCAGCAGTTAGATAGTAAACCACGAACCAAAAGGTGACAAAGAATAAAAGATTACTCAATAAAGAGTAATCGTTTTTCGCTTGAGAGGTTGCAGTAAGTTTCGATTGGTGACACGCTTAAGCTTTTTCAAATTCTGTTCTTGAGACCCTTATTTTATATATTTTAACTCAACTAATACTTGGTAACCATGGTAACCACATAATCAATGGTGTCATCTTCCTTATGTTTATTGAAGTCATTGAAGTTTTTTGCTGAAGCTGAGTTAATTAAGGATCAAACAACGGACAACACACAAATTTAAAACATATATGGAACAATTTAACACTAATAAATATGGTCCGAAATTAAGTAAGTTAAGCACTCGCCTCGGACTCGTTCTCACAAATTAAACTCTTTTGGATGAATCACTTTTTAATACTTGCATGTTGCCATTCCTCGAATTACAATGTGTGAACACGAGCCGGAGACAAGGGTTTTGCACATTCACAACTAATGCATGATATAATTTTCCTAGATATATGCAAAAAAAAACTATTACAACAAAACCACATAACAGCGCTAAACGGCACCAAATAATTAATATTGTAATTTCGGATAATAGTAAAAAACACTGTCACTGGCTTCAAAATGTACATTTAGAACTCGTAAAAAAATAACTAGTTAGAATATTCGATTTTCAAATGTTATTTTTTATAATCAAATGATATTACTCTGCACAGCTAGCACAACAAGGCGCGACTTGCACGAGAAGCGTCAAAGAGGCGCGAGATAGTGCTCTGTCGCGATCCGGTAGCACGTCATGTAGCGAGATAGCTTGTCGACTCGCGCTTCTACGTCATTCTGACATTCTGCTGTCGATTGACAGACATGTGCGACGTACTCTCAAAATAGGTAGCACGATTGCACATTTTGCGACTAAATGTGTCGCCACTTGACGTTAGCATGCGAGATATAAATATGCCTTCTAGGCTTTGGACGCGCGACTTGGGGATGTAAGTTTAATTGTGTTACTGATTCGGTGCGTCCATGTAAGATCTGACACGATTTTAATAATTTTATATAGATAGTAACACACGCTAGTCACCCGCGAGATGGTCAAGTCGCGGAGAGTAAATTTCTCGCGGTGTCATGTCGTGATACACAAAGCGAGATAAATCGAGAGAATTGACAGCCGCGAGAAAGCGCGTGGCATGCGTACGACGTGCTAGCCCTGCTGGTGGGCTTCATTTACGATGGAGTGAACGCAGAAAGATGACCATGTAATGAGCTGCACCTGGGTTTGCAAGTTGTTATGCAGCTGGGTTATTCGCATACTACAATTTTTAAAGTCCTCAAGATGTGTGTATCATACCATTGCAAGAAACACTACAACCCTTAGTGGAGAAGACAAGAAGAGATCGGCATCCTTGTAAAGCTAGGACTTCGGCGGTCATTAAAGCGCTTAGCGCAATAATTACAAGAAGGGTTTGAGCAGAAATACGCTGAAAAAGGTACTCAATGAATACCTGAAACTCCGAGCTTATAGAAAAAAAACAGGTCACCTTTTTAATGGTTGTCTGAAAGCGCTTGAAAGATCACTTGCTCTGTTATAAGTGAACGGCAAAAATAAGCACCGCTCAATACTGCTTTCGGACGAGAAAGTATTTGACATTGATGAAAACTGCAATAAACAAAATGATAAAAGTGTGCTCGTAATAGCAAAGGAGCGTATAGTCGCATTCCACGAGTTCAAAGAGGCTATATCCTCATCTATTATGGTTTGCCTGGGAGTGTCGTATATGGGCGTTGCTAAAATGTATTTCCGTGAAAAGGGCGTAAAAACTAGTGCCAAAGTTTACCTATAGACAGATTTGGGTGATATTGTGAAACTTCTGTCTCAGGCCATTTTTCAAAACTAACATTGGGTTTTTCAACAAGACACTGCTTCAGGTCATATCATAAGGCAAAAATTACTCTTAAGCGTGGCTTGCCTCTAATGAATAACATCAATTTCATAAGGCATGAAGATTAGCTGTCTTTTAGCCCAGTCCCCTCTGGACTACAAATTATGGCAGTATTTAGAAGAAAAGACCTGCACGAAACTTCATACAAATTGGTACTCTGTAGTATTTCCGCATTACGTTAATCCAAACCCGATTTTTTTTATTTGTTTGAACTGGCTGGATTTTGTAGTCAAACGTACCGTAAATTATCCCTTTTTAAGCTGCTTGCTCATGCATGATATGTCATACAACTTCACTTTTTTGTATGGTGATGGCGTGGCCGCTCTGGGTTGATCCCGAGTCGCTGTTGACCTAGGTATTATTCCTATGTAAGCACAATAAGTTCTCTCCTACATTCGAGACCTAAGTTACAATCCGTTATGTCTTGAGGCTCCACATGAGCCATTACTGAATTTGGAGTGAGGCCAAGCTTCCGATTTGTGTCAGCCAAGTGTGTCGGATAAAATTTATGCGTTTTACTACATTGGTGCTCATATAGCAATATGGTTTATTCTTAATTCTTGATTATTACTTTTGTTAGTCATTTTTACTTATAGACAGTTTTAGAAGTGCATTTTATTTTTATATTAACGAGCTTCAAACTATTGTGTACCCCGCGCTTTCCTTACAAACGATGATAACGTTTTCCACCCTCTAAACCTTATGCTGATACCGTAATTTTTAATATACTCGTTTATACCTTAGAAGTAGGTTTGTATGCTTTGATTTTTGAATATTTCTTATAGTTCGGAAAATATTAACGCTTTTTGGTTTTTATGAAACTACAAAATGTAAATATTTTAAAAACTATAAAGAATATCAAAAAAATCAAGTTATTCTAAACTAGTTCTAAGGCATTACAAGTTCAGCATATTAAAAAAAAAGGCTATTGATTAAGGTTTAGAGGGTGGAAAACGTTATCGCCGTTTGTATGGGGAGCATTTTTTGAAGCTGGGTACGCAATCCTCTTAATGTGTCAAACTTCTGGCCAAAGGCCTCTCTCTCATCCCTACACGTATTCTGATCTTGAGAGATCAACAATAGTCTTTGTGAACAGCGTCAAGCTTATCTCGACGTCTACAATACGTCTATCTTATGTCGTGGGGTCCATTAGGTGATAGATTTAGCCTACAAGTCGTATCCACAATTAACTAATTGTTCAAAACAGTGACAGATGCATTCTTATTGTGTCTGATCAAAATTGCAACTCTATTTCTATGTTACTTTTATTTATTCTAATATAACAAAGAGGTAAACTTTGTTTTTTGTTTGTCTGTATGTAGAGGATAATCTCTAGAACTACTGCACCGATTCCAAAAATCTTTCCCTAATAGAAAATGCAGCTTAATTATCGCTGCATGTCTTCTTAAAATATTTTATTTCGTGATTATTTGCAACCTCCTTTTTCAAAAACCGCTGGCCGTTTCTCTGTTCCTGGTTTAGTATGTCGAATAGATATTTGACATATTTAAATTTAAAATTTGGAAGGTTTGTCTATTTTTTGACATTGACAAGAGCATTCAAAATATTGTAGCTAGCAGAACAGCTGTTTTTATTTTGCCTGTGTTTTCCATACGCATGATCTTGATATCTAATTAAATATTAATTATTGGTTTTGTCACTGAGAACGTCGCAAACGGCGACAGCTAAAAGCCATTTATTTCTGTTTCGTTTTCGTCCACTGTTTGATTCCAGCTGAATTTACTGGTGATTCTGGTCAGTGTTTTGTCTTAAAATTCTTTTATAAATTGATAAACAATTTAGCTGTTCGTTTCGATTAAGTCGCTCAACGATTGTATTTATCTATTGCTCCACCGCCGGGTGTCGTGGTACATGAATATTCGTCCACTAAGCTTGGATTGACACTACGCGGGCGGTTTTTACTCACCAGCGTAAGGAGGCTGCCCCGCTCTGCGGTAGCTGCATTGCCTCAACTGCACGGTCAACGTTATCCCTATTTCTCCTTGAAAGCGGCTCGCTTGCTAAAGTACATATTGTTCCGGTATTTATAAAATATATTCATCACGACTACTTTTTGATTGAAGACAGAAGATTACTTACATATTTTTTTATACTTGTGGCGAATTACTCTTGCGGCAAATATCGTAACTTGAGTGGTCTATTTTTAGTTTCAGTGTTTCCCATTTAACGTTTTCATTATCCTTTAATGTCCATATGCGCATGTTGATAATTTTTAATTGTTTCTGTTTATTCCTCAATCCTCTAGTTCGATATCTTAATTTGTAAGTCCACGTATCCTTTTATGTTTTTGTGTTAAATAAGTTTTAATCGTTTACAAAATTCTAGTTTGCCCGTTTAGCCGGCATTCCTTTTTTCGGTTTTCTTTTAATCTTTAAACTTCTACTGATGTAATCTTTAAAATGATAATTACTTATAAACCCTATAGGCATAATAAATCTATTATTTGTATCAAAATTCGACGTTTCTTTTACTATGCCCATGCATAGTAATTCACAGTGTGTAAGTGTATAGAGGGCTAGTTATGATGCAAAAGCTACACTATCCCGTCAGGACGCACATAGGCTACTAATTTCACGCGAACGAAGTCGCTCGCATCCGTTAGTAATAAATATTTACATACGATTTTCCAATGCTTGTTACCCAAGTACCGTCAACAAAAACCAACATTTTACATAGAATCGCTCACATTCTTTTGACAACGTTGTCATAATATAAATGTTAACGGAATTAGGTCAACAAATTATCCTTGAACACCCATTCAATACTGCACTAGTACCGAAATGCACAGTACACTATGAGCTATAGATACCAAACACATGCTGTCATCATCTTTCTTATTGAAGTCAAATTATGGTCGCAGAATTGGCTTTTTTCAAGCATATAAAAAAACAACGAGCTAGATTAACACGATAAAATTTCTATATACAATATTTAACACCGAAGCAATTAGAAAGACAGTTATTACCCATAACAACTAAAATAGTTATAAACATAATAAAAATGCGAGAGTTTGATGAAACTAAAATTGTACCAAATCTTAAAATGTTCAAATTTAGATTGAAAACTTGGGCAGTCCAATCAAAGCCGTATTGTAATCCAGAAGTATTGTGAAATAGGATTTACTGGTGTTTTGATGAATATTGGCCTCAAATATCTTCAATCAATTATCTCAAATATGTTGTCATCATATCATGTATTACAAAAGCTTAATTTAGAATCTGTCATTATAATATTTTATCTAAAATTTGGATCTAAGACAGATTCTGTGTCTTATCGTCAACCTGGCTGAAAGCTGTTAGTTCTTTCGGATCATAGCATCTGTCCGGTGTTTGGATCCATCGGTACCTCTTAATAAAATCCGTATTCTGATCCTGAAACCCTCTCATGGCCTACTTAGACCTATTTGATGAGCCACAATAACGAGACAATGGTCACAACCCCTGTCGAATGGTAGGAGTAAGAGTGAAGTTGTGTGATTGTGTGTTACAGGGAAATGACGTCACAGCAGGAAATAGTTTACAGACGGGCTATTTGAGGCGAATATTCATCAAAAACACAATAAACGCTCTCTCACAACCCGGAGAGGGCGAAAGGATCACAATGATATGTCGTGTTCGTGCAACACTAACAATATATCTGAGTTTATTACCAATTTATCAGACACCATAAACATTATACAATATTATTATGTTGCATCTCTTATGAGTTATTTAAGTTCTTGACATCTAGACGAGAACTTGGACAGTTTATGTTACAAAAACGAAAGTAATGGTGTAAGAGAAGAATGAAGAGGTTTCTGAATGTGTAATAAAGATTGGTAATGAAAGAGTTGAACAAGTGAAATAATTTGTGTACTAGGTAGTATGTTTACTAGGGATGGAAAGCATTATGAAGACCAAATTTGTGATGTCCTGAAGACAGGTCAACCCAGAAGTACCCGGAACCGCCGAGCATGTATGAAGAGAGGAATATGTGTGGAGGGAGCGAGGCAATATGCCAGGACTAGGGCAAATGGCGTTCAGTGGTCTGTGCCTACCCCAAAGAGAAACAGGCGTGAGCTTATAATAATAATAATAAAAATAAATTGAAAATTAGAATTGCTCATTATAAATAAATAACGATATTTCAGGGTTTTCGGATTTAGATGTCATTTGTTTCCTGTAGGCCACGCGGGCGAAGCCGCGGGCAGAAGCTAGTTCAGTAATAAAATGACATTAATTTCCTACTTTTAAACGTAAATTGCCCTTTTCAATTAATGTTGACCCTGAATAGCTCTAGCATAATTTTCATGAAAATTTTAATTTAATTTAATACTTATCAAATAAATGTTTGGAGTTCTAAGCCCGTCTTCGTATCGCAAATTCTAAATACCTCTAAAACAGTTCGCAACCCATTTGCTAATGACCTCTCCTACAATTTCTCAACAAAACAAGTTGTCCAACACGTTTTGTAAATTTAATTACTAATACAAATATAACAACAACCACAACAAATCCTCCTCATCGATAATAAACTACCTCTACATAACATAATTTTTCAATCTTTAACTTAAATAAAGCTATGTTTAAGGACATGGATACTTAGTCATACTAAGTACCGACATTAAATAAGTGCATAGGCAAGCCGACATAGATAATTTAGCGGAAGCGGTCATAGCTGCGGAAACGGCCCGTTAAAAACACCATAGCTAGCACTAAATTGCGTTTAAAAGCAACTGGATACTAAATAATACCTTTACAACCATTAAAACGACGTAACAACTGTACCAACGAGCTGTACTGTGGGGGCTAGAGGCTTACAATTTATAGCAACACAGCTTGCGGGGTCAGTGTGGACAGTTTCAAATGATATTTTATTATATAACACGCATTGTTAGAATAGGAAAAAGTTATATCGTCCTGTTAAAAGATATTAAAGATATTATTGCCGAAACGTATTCGATGTAATAAGAAAGATTTACTGGCTATCAATAAATACTTCACTTAAAATGAATATGAAAAAAGTTCTACAAAGATTTTTTAAACTTGATAAATGTTCAACTAGTGAAATATGAATGTGATACTTGCGGTAGGTAAATTAAACACGAAGCAACTCTCGGTTTATTGCACGGCTCGACTATCATCTAATCGTGTAAGCTAACAGTGCGTGAGGCTTCGTTAAATGGCCGTGAATGTAGCTTTATTATACCAAGGATTAATTCGTATGTTGCAAATTCCTTGCTATTAACGTTTTATGAACAGACACGCAGAATGTTTCCGTTTCTTTTACGTTCTGTTTTATACATTGTAGATGTATGATATATTGTGCGTTAAACAGAAAAGTGACTTTATTCAGAATAAAATGTACCTAATTCCATACTAAAATCTAAACATACAAACTTAGTTCCAAGGATAACAAAAAGGCATATTTAAAAATCACGCCAACAGCATAAGGTTTAAAGCGTGTAAAACGTTATCGCCGTTTGTATGGAAAGCGCTGGGTAAACAATAGTCTAAAAGTCCTTTCTAGAAATAATTGTACTGTAGCAACACATTACTCTTTGCAGATTTACCTGACTACTGCTTTTTTATTTATTTCTGTGGTATCAAAAACAAGTTAATAAAATCACGTCTAAGGTGATACACAAATTAATGAACTCATGACTCACAATCAGGAGTAGAGTGGTTGAGGAAAGTAGTGTTTTATTTATTTATGTTATGTACTAAATCGCTGTCACAAAACGTAAATTTTATGTGATTTGAGTTCAAAATTTTAAAGATCCTGTCGTAAAATTTATTTGTTTTCTGTTAGTTTGACTTTACATAAAGGCATTTAATTTAACCTGATATGTATACATTCTTATCCTTATCTACATCTACACTAATATAATAAAGAGGTAAACTTTAGTTTGTTTTTTGTATATAGGGAGTAATCACCGGAACTACTGAATCGATTCCAAAAATTATTTTACTAGGTAATACCTACAAAACTACTACTATCCTGACGGACATCGGCTAGGCTGATAATTCCACGCGAGAAGGTCGCAGGCGTCCATTACTTATGAATATAACGAAGCTCTTAAAATCGCGTATAAAATTTACGCGGACATTTATTAGTAGCTCATTTCCTCAAGTAATCTTATCAAAAATATCAACGGCTGTAGTCGGAAAATTGTTAGGCATATAATAAGCGGAGGAAGCATCAATCAGTCCTAGTGTGCGGAACCGTTAATTGCAAAAGTTTAGATGCGGTGAACTCGGCGCCTCGTCGGAAGCAATTTGTTGAAACTTGGTGTGAAATGTGGAAAATTTTGCTTGTCGAGCCGTTTTTGAGCTGATCATGAAATCAACTTGTCATTAATAGTTTCCAGTATTTTTCAACTGATGATACGTGCTTCTTTCATGTATATTCCACTGAGAAACTGCTCAAAAACTGGATATGAGGTTCAAAATTGGTTTATGATTCAGCATTAAGCAATAACTTGTTAGACTATACAAGGGGAAGAGCCCCGCTTTTTCCCTTTTCTCGCTCACACAAATGCTCCACTCCTTTTGTTTTCTCGCTTATATACCTTTTAACTCAAAAGATAGCTGCAAGTCCTTGTGAACTGAACAAACTGTAACAACGTGATAGTATGAACGGAAGCCAAGACAAGCATTGTGAGACAAGATAACGCGTTAGGATATTTTGATGTTTAACGTTACCTAAGATCAAGATAACAATTAAAAAAACGAAAACAATTACGATTCTTCAAACACCTAACTACAATCAAAATCTAACCTTTTTGTAGTTGCATCTTTAGATGCTTCGTTGTCATAGTGAACGCAGTTCTGTGGAGGCAAGATAGATTTAAAACCAGACGTAATGTATTTGTGATGCATTTACTATTATAAAAGCGCTGCCCTGCACGAGCCGTAAGCATCCAAGCTACGAGTAATCCGGGACTGGGTAGTCAACGTGACAAAATGTTCAAAGGTTGGAATTGTGCAGGGGTCAAAATGTCTATCCGGACCGACCGTGTATGTGGCAAAAAGTATGAACGCCAAAATGCCCCAGTGTCAAAACGCTATGTACATTTTGATACTGGGGCAATCATCGTGGTTACAATGTTTTAGTGACAAATGGTGCACATCTCAAAATGCAAGTACACCAAAAGGTGTGATAGACAAAGTGCTCGATTAATATAACGTGCTTAAGTCTGAATGAATAACTGTCAAAAAGTTCAATGTTCTTGTTGTGTTATGGTAAATTATAACGCCACATTATATAATTATACAAGGTATCATAATAATTTTAAATTTAAAAAAAATAGTAATTTATCTGTTCTTCAGTTGTTGTAACATTTTTTATAGTTGCTTTCGAATAAAATGGTATATTTACTTCTTTTTACATTTTGAAAACTCTAATCTCTTGCTCTTGATTCTTGGTAAATGGCTTCCTTTCTTAATAAATGAATAAATTGGGATAAGCTTGGCTTGGCCCGTACTCTTTCATTCAAACGACTATGCTACCCCTCCAAAGCGTTGTTAATGCGGTATCTCTCATCTGCACAGCCGATTTCTGCCAGTAATGATTTTGACAACCATTGATTACTGAAATACTCTTCGAATTTATCTATTGCAGTGGACCAGATAGGCACACTAGTCATAGATTCAGTCCACCCTTGTTATATTAGATCAGCCGGTAAAAATGGCAAATATGAGACTAATTCTACTAATTTGCGGCCATCTTTAGCGTCTTTTAATTAAAGTCCCTTTGTTTTTCTCCATATAGCCCTGTTATAATGGAAAAAACAACCACTTGCTTCGCATTCGGGTAAAACTTCTTGAAAGGTATTTATTGCAGCTTTCTCATAATCAGTTTTATATTTTCTTATATTCATGCCTAACTCATTTTACAGGTAATTGAAGAAACGTAAATATGTGTTTGTGCTTTTATCAGGAAGCAATGCATATAACGTGGGTATGATGGTATTTAATAAGATAATTAGGTATTCTTTTTAAGTAGTTAATAATACAACACTAAATATAATAAAACAATCAAACTACCTACATAAAAACTAAATATAAACTAAACATTAATATTAAATTTATAAATAAAATTTATCAAAAAAGAAGGCCCCCTTGGCATGGTACCGAAGATACTGGCAGCATTACCTTTCTGTATAGTTAAGCTTATACGTTGTGCGAGGTAACTGCCAGCTCTTCGGTCGCCTGTGACGTCGGCCAGCCTCTTTGAGATCTCTTCGAAGAGGCCTAGTGCACTAGGACCCCACGGACCAAGGGTCTCAACTCCGAATGGAATAAAGTTAGATTCAGAGCCGAGACCCCTATGTTTGTTGCGTTTCTTTTCGGCCGCTTCAGCTGTTGCGCTTGCTTTAATCGAAGTTCTATGGAGGTGAGACGGGGCCAGAGTGTCTACACAGGTTGCATCCCACACTTGCACCTGTCCCAACTTCCACGGAACCAAGGTCATTCAGAGATATATTTAGACTTTGTTACATTATTCCATTGCAATAAGGTGAACAAGTGTAAACATCTCTTTAACGTCGACCAGAAGCGAAGTCTTAGTTTGGGTCGCCAGCTATATTAGTTATGTGCGATGTAAAACCTAGAAATAAGATAAGAAATATATTTTCTAAAAGCAACAACCACTGATGATTTTTTCATGTCTTAGTCTAACCCAAAACTGCCATCGCCTTCGTTTTTCTAAACACAAATATTCAAATCGTATTCTTTTACACTCAAATTCTACCTCGTCTTGACCTCATGCTACCTCTTTTACTTGTCATCCTACGCTCCTTTCCATACAGTCGTTTAGTTACTTTTGTAATTACCAAAACAAGCCGTAAATGAAAGAAAAACCGGAACGCAAAACTGAATTTGTTTATGAATTGAATACTTCATCTGAGGTTTATGAAAGATTTTTGATGACAGCTAATTACGCCAGTTTCATACAAAAACTGACAATTTAGCGTCTTAAGAGTATTTGACTTTTTGGGCCAAGTCAGCCTCTGCTAAATTTAAAATAAATAATTATTATTATCTCTTCTTTTACAAGCACAGGCGGTTGTTTACACCGTAACTATAATTTTTGACTATTTATAGCTAAAGTTGTGGGTCGGGGTCCGAAATTGACAGCCATAGTAACTAATGACTATTCCTAAAATAAACTAACATCATTGGAAAGCCCCAATAATTAATTGTTTAAGTTTCTAGCCAGAAGTAAATGCTGTAACGATGGCGCGCGTAGGCAAATAGCTATTATTTTTCAAATAAGTAAGCATTCGTTTACAAAAAAATTAATACCTAGTAATATTTGCCAAAGAACTCAGGGATAGTGTAACATCGTAAAAGCGAAAAAATATTAATTAGCTAGGTATACAAAACTGATTGACTTTTTTGGTATCTCAAGTTCCAATACAATAGACTTCTCGTATAATATGGTATACCAATGTATACATCTGCAAGCGGGCATTTATGTATTTAACTCTTATCCGGGCAAAAGCGATATATCGACCTTGTACATGTGTATATAGAATTTGAACCTTAGTTAAAATGTAGTATGATACAAAATTGATTTTATTTACGTGAAAATAGCTCAATTTTAATTGATTCTTCATTGCAAAAGAAACATGAAACTGTATTTAAATTTTACGTAGGATATCTGTATGTTTATGGTTTAAATAGAAGACTACTGGAGCCTTAAGAAGGTATGGTAGCGACATTTTTACCATACAAACATACCTTTTTACCTCTCTAAATAGTGCAACTAGATTTCCTATATTTTACAGATTTTTATTAAACGCATGTGTGATATTTATGTAGGTAACAGACTCAAGACACATTAATAATCGTACACATGGAAATGTAATCTTTAACCGTTGATGTGTATAAATAGCGCTTAATTTCGAAAACATCTGATATGAGCACAGTTTCTCTGTCTTTATGATCTTAAAAATTATTCAAATTGGATAAGTTAAGACAAAGTTTTCCTCAAAAGCCACGATTCAACTAAACTTTGATTTACATCATTTTACTAACATCATAAACCTCTTGAGACTCAACGTTCTTTCCGTATTCAGCCGACAGTTTAGCAGTATAACATGCATCATGAATGTTAGTTTACTTCAAAAATTTGCAGTACCTAGTTATTAATAACTTTCAAAATAACCCGACTTTTCATCTACACATTAATATTTCTTGGGATTCCGATATCTACATATAGACACGCACTTTCTGTATCCTGTATACATAATATTTAGAATATCGTGTCCTAAGTAAGATGCGAACTTGCCGGATAAATTAAACTTTCGAATAACAATTAAGAAGTTCCTTGTTGCCGAACTGTCACGTAGTAGAGATACTTCGTTTATAATGTATTGTAATATGGTTGAAAGTTCTGAAAGCCTAGCAGTTGTAGTGGTTAATTTAAATTTAAAGACGCATTAGGTAGTTTTGAATTCCTCGACATCAGACGATTACAGTTCAATAGGATTAATCAAATAATTAAAAACTAATTTCTTAGTTTTCGGTAGCTTATTCGTTGTAACGAATCTCATTCTCGGAACCAAATTACGCCTGAAAAGACTGAAAATAGATTAGTTACTATACTTTTAAAATTGTTTTATTTTTGTGTCTCTAAGTCGCAAGAACATACGAAATTATTTCGGTATTCATATCATGGATAACTGGTTTAAATTAAATGACAAACAAAACAGGTCAAAACAATCATTGTTGTTCTTAAACAATTTGCACACACCGTCATTTATGACCAAAAAGTCATCCTCACTTTACGTTTAAGAGAGATAATTACCCTTGATATTTTTTTTATCCGTGTGATTAATATGTACGCTTGTCTCTGAGCCAAGCAGTGCACAGACAGACAGACAAACGGACGGATATGGCGAAGCTATGACTACAGGACCCT
Source organism: Ditula angustiorana (assembly GCA_963691745.1). NCBI lineage: Eukaryota > Metazoa > Arthropoda > Insecta > Lepidoptera > Tortricidae > Ditula > Ditula angustiorana. The sequence goes on from OY829472.1 coordinate 18,473,182, forward strand.
AAAAAACGCAATAAGCGCTAGAGGAATAATTTTGAATAATTATTTATTCATTACTATTGAAGAGATATTGTATGTAGAGAATAGAACGACCAAAAGTGAATGACAGAAAATTATTTAAAGGAGACATTTAAAAAAAATCTTTTGATGTCAGTGAAATTTACATATGCAGCAGCCAGTTTTATTCACTTTTCCTGTTCATAATTTATGCGGAGTGATGATAAATCTGGCTGTGTCCGAAGAAAAATGGCTGTTGGCATTGTAACGGTAAATTCATTTTATGTTTACATTTTTCCAGTTAATGTTTTTTTTTTTGGCCACGACGGGTTTTGCAAAATTATGATAAATTAAATTTAGCTTTTACTGATATAAATAATACAAAGTGCTTCGGAAAAAAACAGGAAAACTACTAATTAATCATTTAATTATTTCTTTTTATAACGGTTTCAGTGGCGTCTACCCCAAAAGGAAAGATGCGTGATGAGCTTGTAAAAAAGCTATATAGTAAAAAAAAACAATTACTAACTTAATTGAAAATGTTACAACTCCGTTTTTAGGAAAAAGAAACCCTTACAGGATCACTTCGTTTTCCGACTGTCTATCTGTCTGTCGAGACCTTTTTTCAGTAACGTGTGGAGGTATCAAGTTGAAAGTAATATTAAAAAAGTCCACAATCCCTTGGAGCTGTGAAAGAACCAAACTTCTAAGTCAATTCAATCCTAAAGTGTGGCTCTTTATGCGACCCTACTTTTGACATTCGCAAGACAACCAAAAACCTATAGGTTAATTTCCGTTGACTTGGAGTTATAAAATTCGGCAAGAAGCATTGTCTTTTACCACAAGTAAAAGGAAAAGTTCGAATACCGTAAATTTGTTACATTACAATTATAAATTTATTTCCAGTTGGTAAATTGACTGCGACATATGTCGATGTATGGGTACAACAATTTTTCAATGGCAGAGTTAATTTTGTACCTCAATCCAGTTTATATTATTTGTAAGAACAATATTCGGTGCTTATTCAGTTTGTGCGGAACCCTCAGTGCGCGAGTGCGACTCACTCTGATTTTTTGGGTTCTGTAGTAACACTAAGAACCCTTTATAGTTATGTTAAGTCCGTCTGTCTATATATCACCGTCAGTTTTTGCCAAAAATTAGAAAAAATACAAAGCTGAAATTTTGCATACGTATATTTTATTTACCTTGCGCACATGAACAAGAAATAAGGTTGGTAGTTTTATTTTTCCATTGTGTACATTTTCCATTTCCATACATGTAAAGCAAGGGAAAATTTGTACCGCTTTTGTTTTCGGTTCCACTTACTCGAAGTGTTCTAATTTTATTTTATCACTTATTTGCTCAATGTCGTAAAACATTGTTGGCTTTTAGTTTGCGTAATTAAAAAAAATAATTTTCTGCAATAAGGGTAAATCTTCCTAATACAAAAAATTTGCAACTACTTACAATTTCTAAAGTAACACTGCTTAGTCTCGGAGAAAACAGCGGACCCGTCAATATGTCGCCGTACCCCAACTCAACACGACTCCACGAAATATGAGCCAGAAATAACGAGTACAAGGGTCTTCTTTACTATTGGACCCTTTTCTACATTTCCGTATCATAATGCTAAAAGATATTAGATAACATTATAGAATTTAATGCAACTGTATTTTAATTGGGGCCATTCAGACATTATTTACATAAATAAAAGTAATATAAACAGAACCAACAATGGACATACAATGGTGACACTTCTTTATATGACGGATTGCATCTGCTAGTGCAGTCCGATAGTACAGCACAGTCGAAGATAACCTTGACTAACCATTAACGATGTGTACCGAGATAACTGGTGTATGCTCGGAAAGGATTACACTTTTTCAGTTCCGTATTTAGTGCTCACTATATGGTTGTGATTACTTTTAAGTTTTTATTTTACTGATTGCGACAGCAAAATGTAACTTGGTCTTAAATTGGAGATTTTATATTATTTTGTAATCTTTGTTTACTGTTGGTTTCAGCAACTTTAAACCAGACTCATTCAACAAGTTGTAAATATATAGCCTGACAACATTTATTTGTGCTTATTTATGTTTCTTACTCGTAGAAAATAATAAAGCAACCTTTAGAATATCACGTAATTTAGTTGAATTTTTACGAGATTTAAACCCCCTAACGCGACGGCGCTCAGCAGACAGACTGTCACAATGATAGTCCAGAAACGCGCACGAACACGACTAGAGTAATTTCATTCGTTAAAAAATTACTTCAAATTTTTGCTGCCAGCTCTTAGTCTAATACGGTTGCTTTAGCAACAGGAAAATTACACTGCGACTGTGAAATTGTGATACAGTCATTATGCAACAGCAAGGCTTCGATCACTAAAAGGGGATCATTAGACTAATACACAAGATAACGATACAATAATTGGCACGTTATGCTTCGAAAGGAAAAAACAGTTGCAGTACAAGAATAAATCAATTTTACTTCAGTTTATTCATAATTAATTGACTGTCTCGTGTTTAAGTAACTTTTCATTTAAACTAAAAAAACGTTTAAAAGAATTAAAAATAAACGCACTGCGGGCAGAAAACGAGGAAGATTTGGCTGAATGGTTGGTGGTGCCTTTAGTGACTGCGGTGTCACCTGCAGAGGTCAAATATTTAAAGCTATATCGCAGAGCACAAAATTAATTTTCATCTGGGAGAAAACACTGAAGCACGGATGCTGTTCCAAAACTCATGGCGCGTTCAAATATGACACTGAAAACGTAGTTAAACCTTGAAATTGTTAAGAAAAACGCAGATTACGTTACCCTAATGTGGACCAAAGAACACCATTTTCACAGTTAATGGGAGTACGAGATCATAATCTGAAGGTTTAGAGTACTTATCTTTTGCTTTGCGACACATTCAATTGGCATTAAAGTCAACAGATTAGTGCTATTGAAATGACGTTTTCAATATTAGGACTGCCTCTATGCTTTAGTCATTCCTCCGTGATTTTATACTCTCCTTGCTGGCCAAGTCAAGCAAAGAACTACGTCATTCATAACTATACAGTTTTGTCTTCTTTTTCTGAAAGTAATATGAATATTTTTGGGCATATTTTATAATGCTGTACATCGATACATTTATATAATGTTAAGTTACTCGCAGTTTCTTCGTAACTTTGATAAAAATGTAACCAAGCAAAGTACATTAATAAAAACTAAACATCTTTTTTTCACGTACACTAAAATACGTAGGCTTAATTAGTGATTTTAGATAATAAAATAAACTGTAACTAAACCTACAAAAAATATCAAAATATGTTTTATCTACACACATATCATAATTGTTAAATAACGCGTTCAAAAACCATAGAAAATGACCAGCATTATTACAACCAATGTTATTATAAGAATTTTCTTGTCTGTGGTAGTAGGTAAATCTGTTATTTATTGGGTAGTATCTCTTAGTAGTCTGTGTTTATTGGTGATCACATTACCGATATCTCGTGACGTTATGAATTTAAATTTGGAACAGCTGTCAAAATTCAAGTTGGTCTCTATTCTAGTATCCACAGATATTAAAACAGTTATCGATACGAAACGTCAACTCAGTATGATTTTTTAATTTAAACGCACGACATTTGATCTCGAGTGACATGACAATAAGGACTGCATCCTTTTGTCTATGATTTAAAAAAACGTTCGTCTTGACGGATAGATCGAATTGCCGCCATACTTGTTTGTTGGTTTTTTTGCTGTTACGGTTTTTTGCAGTTATGATATGTGTGTAGATAAAGTAATGTATGCAACTGTATATAATTAGGCCTTAAAACACTCGTGTGATACTATTATGAAACTCGCTGACGCTCGTTTCATAAAACCACACTCGTGTTTTAAGGCCTCTCATTATATAGCAGTTGCATAAAATACTATTATCTTTATCCGTAATTGTTAGTGTTCGAAAGAAAGCGACACAATATATTTTAGCTAAAACAGGTGTATTTTCGAGTCTGGGTCGTAGTACGGTAGTCTAATTTTTTTATTTTATCATCGACATATTCATTGCTGTTTTATTATTGAACAATCCAGCATTATACTCGTACTAGTATAATAAAGTGCGAACCTTGGACGTAACTCGTGCATACACGATATAATTAATGAACATAACTAAATAACTTATCCAACCCCGGACTTGCTAAGTTGTAAAGGTTACCGTAAAATCCAGTCTTGGGTACAAAGGACCCTTAAATCACCACTTGAGATCTGTCAACCCTAGTTAATTAAACCCTATTAAATCGAGACATAGGGATAGTTGGCATAAAGGCAAAGTTAACTTGAAGCTACAAATTGGTGAGTTTGTTATACTCATTGGTAGTTCAAATAAAGGTTGTCAATTTGAGACTAGGTACCTAAAATGAGCCGACTGTCAATAATACATCACGCTCATGCCTAAATGAACTGAATGTAAAAGACATTTTTCCCACAACGATTAACTTTCAGCATACATACTCGTATACATAAAGTCGGTATACCGGTACTGCCTGACTCGTGTTATAACAGACCTAGCCAGGGCTCAGGCTGCTAAGTCACCTCGTCAGGCAATCCCCTACTTCCTGAGCCTTGGCAATAATGTACCATTATTCCTAAAGCTCATTAGCTGAGAGTAAAGCGAAGTCTCTGGTCGTACGTGTGGCGAAGTATAGCTTGACGTTATGCGTGATCGTTCGACGACAACTTGAGTATCCTTTATTCAATCGTTGTGAAATTTAGTAGACAAGTAGGTATTTGAAACAGGTATAACTTTTAAGTTGGAACATGAGCAAAATTGGTCTAGGGGTCAAGAATGTAGGGGATCCCTTATCGCGATGACTCTGTTCAAAACAAACTTTAAGTCTACAAAGCGTCATTCTATACATACATTTGAATAAAAGCCTTCCGTTACTGACTGCCTGACAGACAATACAGAGCCTTAACCGCTGAATAAGGACACATAAAATTTTAAACATGTGTTGTTTAGGGGATGTAGAGATGCATTAAATTTTTTTTGGAAACTCCACGATAAAAGGGTTAAAGGGTGTCTTGACACATTAGCTTCCACCCCACTTTTTGACCCCTTTCATCGTGGAATTTCCAGAAATCCTTTCTTAGGGTCGTAGTTTTTAACCGATTTCAAGTTCATGTTTTATACTAATGTAGTATGAAACTGGAACTTGAGCTCAGTTTAAAACTACGACCCTTAGTGCACTTTTACACCCCCGAAACGCATGTTCCAAATTATACGTTTCCATCTTCAGTGATTTAGGCTGTGCTTTGTCTGTCAGCCACACTCTCGTTTACATATGTATAGTGATAGATAAATAGTGGTAGATATATGTAATCATAAAATTATTACATCAACATTTTACTATTTTAATATACCACTACAACTAGGGACCATATACTTATACTCTGACATTCTAAGCCGTTTTAACGCCAGAATGGTGCTCGCACTAGTTGGCCGAATATCTTGATTCCGTGTCGTGTTTTATAGTACCCGGAGTGACACGACATCAAACTCTAGCATTGCGGCGGCTTATATTTCCCCACCGCGCCATAATTCATGGAAAAAATGGATCACCCGCATTTCGCCCACAGTATATACTAGTAACGTACTGGCATTAAAACCCTGGAAGTGCCAGTTACGTTATACTTTTAAATTTTATTACGACCCAGCTTTTGCCCGTGACTGCGTACGTGTAAAATTTGGAAGTATGTATCTTACTCGGGTTCTGGGCAGCGTATCAAGAATGAACCAACATCAGATTTTAATTCGTACAAACATACAGACGGACAAATAAACAGACCGACAGATAGACTCAAATTATAAAGATAATTTTTTTAGCTTCTATTGCTTGGAATAAGGTACAAAATCATTCGTGTTTACAAAAATCCTCTGCCGCGCGTAACACTCTTAACTCATTCATGCGCGGTAGAACAGACTCAATTGAAATTTTACATTTTTTACGTTACATTTACATTACAAACACACAGGGCACAATTGTTGACTGACAAGCGGAACTGTACGATAATTTGCTCACGCATGGAGTTTAAAGAATCGACCCGCTTTTGTACAGTCTATTCTAGTACATTCGTGTATTCTCGTCGCATGCCCATTCAGGTACACAGTCTGTGATTTATTCCGGTGGAGTTGCCACAATATGTCACCCTCGTCGCTCAAACGACACACATTTAGTATATCTACCGATCTCTAGTTACGATTTTGGGGTTTGTTCTGTTCAATTGATCGGCTTCTCTAGGCTGGGGCATTCGGGTGTAACGAATGTGCCACCCGCATCTAAGGTATACTTTATGCGAAAGGGAGCCCTAAACTGGTTCAATTTAAATAACTGTCAAGTCTTCACTCGTATGCAGAAGTTATCTAACCTCCCTGATATAAATAAAACCGAAATAGCGATCTATCTGACCTATGTATATTTTCGTGTATCTAACAGTCTTCGACAGGTACAGTTACTAGCAATAGTATCGTATCCAAAAGCTTAGAAATTATAACACGCTGTAATGCCTCTCGTTATACATAGATAAGTGCCAGATATTTTTGAGTCTAATTTTAGTCAGGATATTATTAAATATTTGGAACTAAAAATTATTTCGATTTATTTTTAATGTTAAACATTCAAATAATTAAATTTAGATCCTATGCAATGACAACACAAAGAAAAACTAGGGTAATGGTCGGACTCGAACCTGCAACCTCAGCATTCCGTGCCGTGAATTTGCCAGTTTCGCGGCAAACGCTTAGCGGGTCTCAAAATGAACAGGTATAAGACGGCATCGTGTTAAATCTGCATGTTGTACCTATTCCCCTGAAAGTTTAAAAATCTACACTCAAAGAGTTGTTTGTTAACAATTAAGTATACCAGGGACTAACAATCCATTTATGTATGTCTAACTTCGAAAAGAAGTCAATCGTCCTTTTCAACTCGGCTGGGCAGCGTATGGTAAACTAATAGTAATAGTGATAAAACCATTTATTTCCGGCTGCATAAAAATACCTCAAAGACTACACGCTAGTAACACGTTACTTCGGCAATATCGAATATAACCGACGGAAAGCAACTCCCTTCGGTCAGAATTCCTGCTTTATGAAGCTAAGAGATATTTTTCCGTCCCAAATACCGCTGTGGCGTAAGACAAAAGTGGTCACAAGTGGTGTCATAAGTACAGCACTAGACCATGGTCTTTTACAGTGGACGTTATGAGAAAACCCAAAGGGCAATGCGCAATGGAGATAACTATACTCAGAGTTTTTCTGCGAAGTCAAATCAAGAATTATCAGATCCGCAGTAGATCCGAAGATTATGACAGATTTTCCATAGAAGATCTGTCATAATTTAAATGTTCGCAGACAACACGATCCATTATTTAACTATTGGGACGCAGTATTCCACATCCACTTGCATGTCAAACCTACATTTATACAGAATTATTTGCTCTAGCTCGGAAACTGAAAATTTAAACATAACAATGTTAGTCTGTCAACAAATTTGTTGATAATTATTCCACCACATAATGAAAATTTATGCATTCAGTCTACGAACGAGCTACACAGCCAAGAGATGTGACTTATTGCTAAATCATTTTAAGACATTTGACGCATTCCTTAGAGATTTAGGACTAAATGTAGAGTCTACTGAGTTAAAAAGGATAACTCGCTGCTCAGGACCTTAAACAATGGTATGACTATTTATTGAAAAAATCTCGATTGAGGTCTGTAATTTTTTATCTGACTGAGCGACGCAGAGGACAGTAATGATTTTGTGTTTGTATTGATTAGAATAGGATTCTTAATAGGGAATAATATATAGGGAAGACTATCATAATTACCCTTTTCTTCTTAGAATCAAGTAAAATGAAATGGTGAGAGGTTTTTTTTTAATGATCTTATCAAAGGTTTCAGTCTTATCTTCTTATAATAAGATATGACGATGAAAGGTTCCTTATTTCAGAAGATAACAGTCTTATCTTATGATTTAAAAACATCCATTGACCAACCTAAATGACTGCTGATTTTATCGACATAAATCTCGCCGTCGTAAAACGGTAAAACACATAAAATTCTAAAGAAAAAGTAATTTGCGTAACCTGTAAGCCACGTCGAAGCCTTTTTTGAATTTCTCAAAATTCGACAATATGCATCGATTTTATTTACCTATGTCTAAAATCAAAAGAACTCGTAAAATTAAAATATACAATGCTTTGGGTTTTATTGTAAGGTACTTTTTTAACTATTACAAGAAAACTAACAGTGAGCAAGACTCGCGAAAATGCTCCATAGAAAACGGGCATGTACATTCACGTCATAGTCTACAGTAAAATGTAAGGGTTTGAAACTAAGATCACGTTTATTTTAATACTGACTGGTTTTAACTCATATATTTGTACAATGAACTTGAATACTAGTTTTCCTGGGGCGACTCCAGAACTATGTGGAACTTTCGTCCTATAGCTCCTCTGAACTGATTGGTATGTGAGCCGTGGATGTTATTCGTATTTAAATATATATTTATTTATAGAAACATGGTCATTCATTGTGGTAACACAAGTTGCTAACTTTACTTGGATATAGACTATGGCAATTGGTGTCCCAAGATATACAGGGTCAATCTAAATGTCGTGAATCAAAACCATATTTCCTAATAAGACCGCCTAAGGTTAATACAGAGGCCAAGTGCTGAAGAATTTTAACTATCCCATAATTAATTACGATTACAAAAATAAAATTGATCTTTACTTATCATTACTCAGGGCGTACTATATTCGGTCCACGTGACTCAACTTGAGAGCAAGAAACTCGACTTATGAGAATTTGTCCGCATGGATATGCTTTCGCGGAATCATAATCATAATCACCCTTAAGAAGATAAAAACAAAGAAGTAGAAATTAAATTTGTTTAATTAATACACGTGCTTAACAAGTTCTCAAAGTGTTCACCTTTACCTGCGTTTGACACGAGATAAAACGAAAACGTCATCTTTTATTGCGCTAGTACTATTTCTTGACACAGTTGTGCTACCGTGTCAGAGACCTGTTTGTAGACTCGTCGTTTGACTTCCCGTGAGGATAAAAAAAAATAAGGGTGCCATGCCAAGACTATTGTATCCAATAGTCTTGGCCTGGCACCCTTATTTTTCAATCCTCGAAGAAATCGACCTATCGGTCGAATTCTTCAATTTCACTGTCCAGGGTAGGTATTCTCCATCTTAATAATCATGAACTTCTCGGTGGAAACATGCTTGAGCTCCGTCATGCTGATATGTAAATTTATCAAATAAACGGTTCTTCCATCCACAGATCTGGGACCAAATTTGTCAAAAACTGTAGATAGTTGTGTCTATTTAGCCATCCTTTGATGAAACACGGTCCAGTTAATGCATCACTGAGAATGCCTGCTCACACATTTAGTGAAAACCTCACTTGATAGGCGTATCTTCGAATAACGTGTAAATTTTCACTACTCCACCAATACTCGTTACTTATGAATGTTAAAGAGACCCATTCTCATTAGTTTCTTCATTTGTCCACAGTATATTCCTGTCCCAGTTTTCAAACCACTACCGACATAAACTCGTCCTTTTTAAGGTAATCAGCCAACATTAGATACTGCACTGATTGGAAGTGCTACGGGTACTAGCTTGATGCATTTAACAACTTTCAAACATAATGCTGGCTTACTTGAAAATGACGTGCAGCATCTCTCACACTTGCTTGTGGATCCTAGACGTCTTATTCTCCTATAAGACTATTCAACCTTTCCGAATGGCGTCACGGCCGGCCGCGGGCCTGGGCGTGAGTTGGCAAAATGAAGTAGCCAAAATCACGAAGGTTTTACAACATTCTCATTATTAAATTACCCCTCGGAAGCGACTAGTCTGAATATATTTCTGAAAACTGAAACTGTTGTTGTGTTTGAGTGATTTGTTTGAGCGTACAAAGAGGTGTCTTTGTACGCTCAAACAAATCACTCAAACACAACAACAGTTTGGTTACATGGTGATATAGAATCTTTGTATGGAGGTATAAGGATATGGGATATTTCAAGGAGGGATATTTTGAGAAATGAAAATGTTTCCGTAATTGACAGTTCATTCCAAACTAATCCAGCCAGCATAAATTCTAAGAAGTCAACTATCTTTTAACTCAACTATTTTAACTATTTTAAGTCATCTATTTTTTAAACTACCTTTTTTTTGATTTCTTGACAGCGCAAAACAACTAATCTAGGGGGACCGTGAACTAAAATAAAATGGGACAAAAAAAAACAAACAAAACAAAAATACAGTCACGTGAATATATTTTCAGCTTTAACGCTTACTAAGTTTTTAATAAGGGCCATCCTCAAAATATGGAAGCTCTTTTAAATGACTTTATAGAAAATGTGTAAATATTTAGCTCTTGGTAGGTAAACCTACCTTTATATATTACTTAACCTTAACATCTAGCTTCTAGTGGCCAACACAGCCACATAAACTGGCACAGGTATTTATTATTAGTATTCGAAGTAAATTAGGTAAGCTTAAGAATAAGAATATTTTTAATATAAACGTTCTAAGTACCTATTAACTTAATTTAAGATGGAAAGAAAATGAGCCCATTTACCATCGTAGGTAGCAGTGATCCCGAGGCGGGTCAACATTAAGTAGATTGTAAGCCCTTATCCTAGCGATTAGTACAAAATCGTCAGAAATGACGTGAAAGGGAGGAGACTGAGACCCTCTGGGCGGAAACAAGATTAGAAATGAGACAACGTACGAGGTGATTTATGAATGCCAAGCATTACATTACAAAGGTGTAGTAAAATATCTGAATCCGAGTAAATGAAAGCGGGCTCTCTCTTGTCCGTTAAAACACGACTTTTCATTTTCTACTCCATTGTTTCACAGACCTTTTTGGATACATGATAAATGAACGCATTTATTTATTCATTCGTTCTACTTAATGTAACACATCCACCTATTTGGCTCGCTTGTGTTGTATGTATCAAAGGGTTCCTCCAGTTTTTTCTTTCGAAGTAAAATCTGTCAAAAAGTCATGAATCCATATCGGAAAAGGAAACATAATTTCGGTAAACGCGGCTGGACGTATTTCTCCTACTAAAGAGTAAATGTTACAGTACTAAAGGAATATCATTCACTTCGATATTTCCGGCAGAATAGTAACATGTTAAAAATAGCGGGTAAGTGAATGTCAAGCCAAACTTACTGTGCTCAGCGTATGGTTCCGTAACCGTTCCTGCAAAAGATAAAAAAATATTTTCTCTTAGGTTTTTACTACTTACATTTCTACTCAAAGTTATTCGGTAAACCTTCATCATCATTTTATTTGCCTGAGGAATGTTAAAGGATGGATGAAGGCTAAGTAGGCTTTATAGTTATAAATAATTTTAAACTTAGTCATAACAGTTCTCCTTTTAACATTTTGTGTATGCTTTCATTTTATTTGTTTTATAAATTTACAGTAGGTATTTGTATTTGTAGTTCTGACTGGAGGTCGTGGAAATACTTTGCACTTAACGAAAATGACGTATTTGAAGCTCAATATTTCCCTAACTACATCCCATATCTAAAATTTGATAGTTACATACAAATAATGCTTTTAAAGAGTTATGCTAACGATACCTCATTTGGTGTTTTATTTATTTGAATATAAACTACGAGTATTTCACATGTGAATCTTCTTGATTCACGCTTTATTTGTGTGTTTACCTGATGTTTGTACAGTCCACCAATATCAATTCTGTGTCATTGTCGTACGTATATGGTAATGGATACATATAAAATAAATAAAAAAAACAGACAAGTTTAGTGTGACGTACACACTGAGATTTTGTTACAAATTTATAGGTATACATGTAGATAGGTCGTTGGATTGAAAGACAAACTTAATTAATTTTGTGGTTGAAAAATATTCGGCCCTACAGCAATCAATATGCCACTAAAATCACGGGTAATTCTTCAAACGTAGATTAATACAACAGAGTAAGTATATGGAGCCATAAAATAGTCTGAAATCTATAAGATCAAAGAAGAGAAGATGATAAAAAATTAAAATAAACGTGGATTGTTTAAATATTTAATTGAAACTATCAGCTTTTCAGAAAAAAAACCAAGATTTTAATGGAATTGTAATGTATGAAAAATGCAATACAGGGCGTTGTGCTATCTTAGTTAAGCTACAGTATGGATATTGGCGGTCGATATCGTTCTTGACCGTAGTCGGGTTTTTAACGTTACTTGTCACCTCATGGATTTGAGATGACAGAATCCGGACCCTTTAAACGAGACCTATTTCAACCTCTGATTCAAATCTCATGCAAATGAGCGTCGCTCACAGCGTATCTATTGCGATGAAATTAATTACGCACGATACACTGACTGCTTTATGGTGGATATTCAAATTGCACATGGCATTAATGAATTGTGATTGCCAATCCAAAAGCATAAAGCAATTGGAATCTCTTTGGGGTATTTTCAGGGTGATCTCTTCCTACGTACAATATTTAAAATAGTTATGATTTGCGTAATTGATTGTAGCGCAATATTTCGATGAATTATTTATATTTTTATGGTGCAATCAATCTTGTTGTATAAAAGAATAATGATTAATATAATAATATCATAACATAATAATATGCATTTCCAACGCTGAGATAAAAATGTTATACCTAGATGCTAAATTACTGGCTTTTCAAATTTGATGGGATGGGAGGAACCTGTTTTAAATAAATAATTAAAGCTCGATACAGAATCGACTATGTAGCAAAATGTCCAGCAACGCAAATTGACCAAGAAGCGAAATGTCAGGCATCCTATTAGCATTTTGCCCAACCAACATAAACGTCCATAACGCAGAACATCAAAATAGTAATTAAGTAGTCAGTGTAGCATAATGTCCCAACTACATAATTTCAAAAAAGCTGACAGCAGAAATAGAACATTGTCAAATCATTTCGAAAGCAGCTAGCCCAAGTAACATAATGAATGATCAAAAAGGAAATAGAACAAAAATAATAGTGTACTATAATACTGTTTCCGTGTAGTGAAATATCAAGATATTGATTTTATGTCAGACTTATAATATAGCCCAACAAGGCAGGTAGCGAGTCTAATCACCTTCAATGTTTTCGTACCACCAGGGAGTTAGATGTTTTGATCAGTATTCGGACTCATGAGCTCAGTCTTTCAAGAAGTGTACGCATTTGCTGCTTATCCTTTATTTAATTCTTTTTGCAAGTGCTACTTTGTACCTTCAAGACCGAAGACCAACCTGTACTTACATAAATATGCTTATGGATACATTTTCGTTGCTCTTAATTTACCAAAAATCTCAAAATAACAATCTGTTTTTATAAACAAACTAAAAATTGAATAACTCCGTTATATTGTGACTAAAAAAATACTTTTTTTCCCTATTCCAACAAACAATAATTTAGTCCATATCGCAGAATTTCCCCGTAAAAATCTTCAAGGGACACACATGCATAGATTTACTATTGAGTTTTAGTAAATGAAACGTTAAATTTGGTAAGGTAGTTTATTACACCAAAATAAATTAAAAATTAACCGTCGCGGCCAATATACAATGAAAAAAATAGAAGGGTATTGCAGGCTGGCCAGTTAAGGTTGACATTAAATATAAAATCACCCTATAGCCAAATCAAATGACCAAAAAAGAAGGGCCTACTTAGGGCTTTTTAGAATTTGGAAAATTAAATATAAAATTATTTGACATAGATCAGACAAGTTAACATATTATACGTATACCAAAATAAATCAGAAAATTAGAACACTCGCATCAGGGAAAAGAAACAGAGCAAATTGCAATATAAGTGTAACGCAAATATTTGTATATTCCCTAGTGCACTCAGGTATATCTTAGGTTATTTATAACGTATTTAAAACTAAGGGATAATATGCGAGGATTCATATACTATTACAACAATAATTCTCTAAGGTACAATATAAAAAATTAATATGGACGGATATATGACGAAGCTTCGCAGTATCTTCTTGATAAGGCTGGTAATACCTTCTTAAACTCGCAAAAAAATATGAACACGAGCGTAATAATGTTATTTTTTGACGAATTAACACCCGATGGCTGGCGTCCCTTTCCAAGTGGGAGGAACCGCAACAGTTCGCGTTGTTTTTAACATAAAACTACCGTGAGACTCAGACATATTAATAAAACGGATCACTCACGTATTTTTGCGTCGGGAAATGCCCGACATGTATCGGACCAGTCCGTGGTCCTTAATCATGAGCCCCCGCGGCGGTGGCGCGACGACGACGATTATGTATAGTTCGCGTTGTGTTGGCACAGTGACTTGAAGAACGTCAGCTTTAGGTATGACTGGGCTTTTAAAGCTTAACCCGTAAGGTGAAGCTGTAAAGGAACAAAAATACGCTCGATTAACTAGCCAAATAATGATAATTAAAATTTCATGTGGTCCAGGTTAAAATAAAGCCAAAAATACGTACCCGAATCCAAGGAATCCGGCTGGTCAAAAATTACGGAGTGACAATCTCGGCTGCAATTCCCAATATGGATTTTGTGTCAAATCGCAAGCACGTACAATATTTTCAGTCAAACTTCGTAGGTGATCACTGGAAGACTTAGCTTTCCAAATTATAATCCCAAATTTTCCAAATTATAAATAGATGCTTCACACACGAAAGACAGGAAAATAATAACAAATTTTCTTATGACATGTTGTCTGGAATCTGTTATTTTGAATTTCAAATTTGAAATAACTTCGTTGAAAGAAAATTCAACCAGTGCCAAAAAGAAATAATAAAAGGTGGTCAATAACAAACACCAAAAAGATCAAACATGCTGCATCGTAATGCTGCAGACATGCCCTTTCCAAAAAAAAAAAACAAAAAAAAATTGCACCAAAGGTTACTGACATGTGACAACCCTAGCGAGCAGTACTCGTATCAACCCTAACGCATCAATATTTTTGTCAACCCTAACTGAACAAACTTTGTGTCAACCCTAACTGGACAAACTTTATGTCAACCCTAGCTGGACAACCCTATGATATCGTAACATCCCTATCGTACAACATTGTACCGTATAAATTAAAAAGGTTCATAACCATTAATTAAAATTAAATGTTATTGACTACATATTCACATATTCACATTAGGTAGGAAATTAATAAAACTTCCCACAGAATTCTATTATTCCCAAGAACTAGATAGTATGCCTAAGCAACCCTAATGACTCGAGTTAAATAGTAATGACAAGTCCAGTTTCCGAGTATGCGGTTAAGTCTTGTATCAGTATGGTTAACAAATTTAACCATAATTATGTTGACCGTTTGGCAACCTGTGCCGAAGGTACGAAGTCAAAAATCAAAGTGTGTTCAGAAACAACTGAATGAATGGCCAATTCATCAGCGTTCCCGAAATAATTCGTTTAATAGCCTACGAGAGCTATTATTCGAGAAAATCCTTAATCCAATATGTGCTGGTCTAAGACGAGTGACGGCAGGTAGTGTTGACCCTTTACCAAAACACATATGTATTAACCGATAAAATAATACCCAAGAAGAGACCAACTAGCTGCCTACGACTTATGACTACGATCCCTGACTTACTACGCACGTATCACGTACAGTCAGACGGATTGTGTCGGGTAAGACGCGTTTGAATCACGAAATTTAAAAAAAACTAACTAAATTAATTATAGCTAAAAGCGATAATAACTACCAATCCGCGGTACAGTCGAAATGACATGAAACCTTGGACGCGAACTATACACAATTTACAACTTAAGACAAAAAAAAAACACAAAACCATAAAATACTTGAAGAATGGAATTACACGAGTAATATTTATTAAAACTATTAACATTATCATTAGATACTAACTAAGACTGTTGACTATACTGAGTCTCGAGTCTGGGTGTAAACCAACACGAAAAAAATTACACAAGTTGATACCGTGCATCAATTAACCACGCAGGTTTATACATTCTAATGCGAAAAAAGGAAAAATCTTTGGCTGACTATACTCAATCCGACTTTCGGCAAAATCATGGCCTAGAGTCTGACTGAAATACAACGCCAATGACGAGACAAAAAAACTTTTATGCTAACATTTCATAGAGCGATAACTAATACAGGATTAAGAAGTACAGTTAAACTGAAAAGAAAAGGTATCAAGTCAAAAATCACACTATGACAATCTTAATACTACGTGATACTACATAGAGGGGAAACGTTCGGAGGTTTTAAAATTATCAGGTTATTGTAGTATTTAGAAAATTGTATTTATTATAGAGTAAAGAGCCTAAATGTACCATTTAAAACAATAGGACGGGTATGACGACATTATACAATTAGATAAATGTATTTATCTGATAGAAAGGGACCGAAACGAACCAATCAAATCAATAGGACGGACATGACGTTATTTCAGAATTTAGAAAATATGAAATTTAAACCTAAACAGAGATCTGAGATAGATCTGATGATTAACATCGAACAACAAAAATATAGACATTTCAGAAAAGAAAAATCTATCAGATTTAAAAAAGGCTATTTTAAAATATCCTTGAAATGGTATTTACCCGTACAAGGTGAATCCATGTCTGTTAATTCGTACACCTGTGGGGAAATAACTTTCGAGACCCGACAACAAATAAATCGTGGGGCAAATTTTCCACCACCTATAGCATCTGGACTGGAACGAGAAAAATTCCTACGCCATATACTACATCTCCGACGTTCAATCTAATTGGGTTCCTATTGGAATTATAACGCCTGGCATTACGCTGAAACGCAAGAACCAGGGCGTCCTCAACTTTGGCGTATGTTTCGCGAAGAGTCAAGAGATTCGCCGCACGTTCGCCCCGACTGTCAACTAAACTTGAATCTCGAGTCTCAACATTTGGACGTGGACCATCCATGTTAACTTCGCGCCCATACATAAGGAAATTAGGTGTATAAGAGGTAGCCAAATTAATACACGAGTTAAGATATAATGCAACTTTGGGGAGAGTTCTAGCCCAAGAACGTCGATCGTTTTCTACTAAAATACTCAATGCAATAACAATACTTTGGTTATAACGTTCTACCACGTTGGCATTCGGGGTATAGAAAGGCGTAAAACAGGGTTTCGGTATACCGTAAGAGAGTAAATAACTCTCAATGGCAACACTCCGAAAGACTGTAGCATTATCACATAATACATGAGCGGGTCTGCCGTATCGCAGGAAAATTTCTAATTCTAATGCCGAACAAATTGAGTTAGCATCGAATTTTTTTAAAGGTACTAGCCAAACGAATTTTGAAAAGACATCACCATAGAAAGAAAAAACCGATAACCATAGAATGCCGCTGGGAGAGGTCCGATAAGATCGATCGAAAGTAGGTCCATGGGAGCTGAAACTGCCCGTGGGTATAGTCTCTGACCACGTGGTTGGGTATTCGCAATCTTGTAAGCTTTACAAGTAGTACAATTGGAAAGAACCGACGTGATATAACGAAACATATTAGGCCAATAATATAATTCTCTAGCCTTTAAATACGTTTTCATCACACCTGGATGGATATTAGGAAAATAATTGTGTAACTCGTAGATCGCTTCCGACGTCTTTTCGGTTGGCAACACAATACGCCATTGGTCAGGTCTCAAAGGGCTATCGACAGGCATTCGGCGAAGGAGAACGCCGTTATTTATACTGTAAGCATGAAACATTTGAGGGGTTTCTAAGACCCCGCGATAGATCCTTTTATACCATTGGTCAGCAGTAGAATGAGGGCCCTGATTAAATGAAACAAGGTTAATATGAAGACGAGATAATGCGTCCGGTACCACATTTAGACTACCCGCTTTATGCTCTACTTCGAAATTATATTGAAATATAATAGTCGCCCATCGCGACAAACGCCCGGTCGGGTTATCTAAGGTAAGTAACCACTTTAAAGCTATGTGGTCAGTTACTATCGTGAATTTCATACCGTCGAGGTATCCGCGGAAGTGTTTAATAGATTCTAAAACTGCAAGAAGTTCGCGTTCTGTAGTACTATAATTGCGCTCAGCTTTTGTGATGAGACGAGAATAATACGAAATAGGATGCTCGACGCCGTCGATCTTCTGAGCCAGTACCGAACCAAGTCCAACCGAAGAAGCGTCGCACTGGAGAATAAAAGGTAGAGTGAAATCGGGACATGCCATAACTGGAGAATTCATAAGTACCCTTTTTAGCTCAGCGAATGCTGCGGCCGCGGACTCATTCCATTCGATGACGTCCCGTCCTTTCTTTTTCCCTATGAGAGCAGTCATTGGAGCAATGATCGATGAAAAATTATCGACGAAACGTCTATAATAAGAGCACATGCCAATAAGCGCGCGGAGTGACTTTGCCGAGGTAGGAGTTGGATATTCATTAATGGCCTCGAGTTTCTTTGGGTCGGTTTGTAAACCACGTTCGTTACAATATAGCCGAGGTATTTTTACTCAGGCTTACAAAACTCGCACTTTTTTAAGTTTACTGTGAGACCGGCTTGAGAAAGTCTTTCGCAAACTTTACGTAACAAACGCAGATGACTCTGGAAGTCACGAGAAACAAGAATCAAATCGTCTACATAACCAAAAACAAAGTCTTCAGACTCAGGAGTGAATTCAAAGTTAACGATTTTATCAGTCAGTCTTTGCATTTCAGACGCTGCGTTTGTTAAACCGAATGGCATACGTACGAACTCGGATAGTCCGCGTTGCGGTACAATAAATGCAGTCTTCTCGCAACTAGATTGGTCTGCTAGAGGAATCTGCCCGAAAGCACTTCTAAAATCTAGTGAAGTCAAATATCTCGCACCGCGCAAATTATCGAGAATATCCTGAATGCGGGGTAATGGATACGAGTCACGTACGGTAACACTGTTTAACTTTCTACTATCAACGCAGAATCTTACTGAACCATCTTTTTATGTAACCATAACAACGGGACTAGCCCACGGAGAACGTGATGGTCGAATAACTCCCATCTCCAACATCTTATCAATTTCTTCGTTAAGTATTTTCAGTTTAACGGGAGACAAAGGATAATAGCGTTAACGAATTGGTAATCCGACAGTTTCTATTTTATGTGAAAGCCAAGAAGTACAACCCAGACCTTTCTTATCCGAGGATATTTCACTATATTCGTCAGTGACGACTTGTAACTGAGACTCCTGTTCCGATGATAAAACACAACGCGGATGTATAAAGTTTAACTCATCGACGATTAGCGACGTATCAGGTTTTGTATTAGGTCTTGGAATGAATAGTTCCCTAGAAAACTCTTGTTCGAAAGTTTGACTTAAAACCGACGTAAGCCCGAACTTATTCCAAAACTCGATTCCTAAAATGAATTGAGTAGGCAAATTCCTACCAACTAAACATGAGTGAAACACGATCGTACCATTAAAATGTATGGGAAAGTCAGCACCACCCAGTATCTCAATAGGACATTTTCTACCGAAACCACAGACGGACGAATCTTAGTGCAAAAAGTTAGTTTGAGCCCCAGAATCCAATAAGGCTTTGACACGTGAGCCTGCGATAGAAATCTCGCCAAATAAACGATTATCTATGGAATCAGTGATAATAACAGGTGACACGGTTGGGCTAAGCCGCGCACCCGAAATTAGTTTTTTTGGGTAGAAGGATTGCAAGCAGCGCAATCACGAGTGATTACTCCTTCGCGCTTACAACGGAAACAAACGGGACCAGAGTATTTAGGACAAGCACGATACTGATGTCCAGTGCAATTGCATTTCAAACAATATGTTTTGACGTGCCAGTTTGGGGTTGAAAAGTTTCAAAATTCCCGGCGATCTGTAATAGTGAATCTAAATCATGTATTAAATTCGTAGCCAAACAAGGAAAGTAGCGAGGATGTAAACCGTATTTCACAATAAGAAATAATCCGTCCTCGTTAATGGGCGAAGACAGATTGCTATTCAAATCCCTCGCTTGTATGACAAAATCCCTTACCGACTGATCTCCCCTTTGTTTCAAACCACGAAGTTCACGTTCTACTTTGAAATCAAAATCAATCACATCGAACGTCAAAAAATGCTTCCTTGAGGCATTCAAAATATAAACCTGGATGTCTAATAGAGCGAAAATATTTTAGCGCTGTATCGCTGAGTAATTCGTGAAAACGACGAACGATATACTTGGAAGACATCCCGCGAGCTTCTGACTCTTCTTCAATGCGCAAGAAAAATTCGCGAACACAAGTACTACCGGAAGACATAAGACCCCACTTTGTCAAGGACTCTTCTTTAGCATAAGTTCGTGTGGTGTAGCACGGAGGAGACTGCTCACCCATTAAAGAGTCGTGGAATAGTTCACCAGCTTCGGTATTTAAAATTTGCCGAGTCGGACGTAAAACAGGAGAAGGCTGAAAAGGTGTTTCAACAATAGGATGCTCAGCATTATCCCCATCCATGATTAAGCCGCTAAAGAAACAAACATGTTATGTAACGACAAAAAAGATAAAGCAAAATTGGAAAAAACTAGATATTGGGTCTAAAATGACCTACCTTTATTTCCGTAGCACGCCGACTACGGGTATTAAAAACTGGGTAACCATCTACTAAATAAGTAACTCGGGTTAAAGATTCGGGAAATAAATAAAATGCACAAATTTGGGATGTTATACAGAGATTAATTTGTATAAACAAGAACGCAGAGTAAATTGCAAATAAACACACACACTCGTCGTATGAGGCAACTATTCAGGTCGCTGATAAACGGCTCCAGCTGTACTCCGAAACTTAGTGAGACTCGTAGTATTAACTTGTATGAATGAAACATCAGCAATCGCAGAGTATAAAAAGGTTCTGTAAATTAAGCAGAATTAAAAGCGATAGCGTAGTCGCAAGCGACTGCCATCCCATTACAACAAAAAAAGTAAATAAGTAAAGCAATACTTCCTTACTTTCTGTTCGGACGCCAATTTTGCAGTATTTCCCCGTAAAAATCTTTCAAGGTACCCGCATACATAGATTTACTATTTAGTTTTAGTAAATGAAACGTTAAATTTGGTAAGGTTGTTTGTTACACCAAAATAAATTAAAAATTAACCGTCGCGGACAATATACAATGAAAAAAATAGAAGGGTATTGCAGGCTAGCCAGTTAAGGTTGACATTAAATATAAAAAAGCTCCCCGCGCGAGCTCCTCCCCCGACAGAGCACTCCGAGAAGGGCTTCTAAGGGCTTTTTAGAATTTCGGAAATTAAATTAAAATTATTTGACATAGATCAGACAAGTTAACATATTATACGTATACCAAAATAAATCAGAAAATTAGAACACGCGCATCAGGGAAAAGAACAGAGCAAATTGCAATATAAGTGTAACGCAAATATTTGTATATTCCCTAGTGCACTCAGGACTTGAAGAACGTCAGCTTTAGGTATGAATGGGCTTTTAAAGCTTAACCCGTAAGGTGAAGCTGTAAAGGAACAAAAATACGCTCGATAAACTAGCCAAATAATGATAATTAAAATTTCATGTGGTCCAGGTTAAAATAAAGCCAAAAATACATACCCGAATCCAAGGAAGGAATCCGGCTGGCCAAAAATTACGGAGTTACAATCTCGTCTGCAATGCCCAATATGGATTTTGTGTCAAATCTCAAGCACGTACAATTTTTTTTAAATCAAACTTCGTAGGTGATCACTGGAAGACTTAGCTTTCCAAATTATAATCCTAAATTTTCCAAATTATGAATAGATGCTTCACACACGAAAGACAGGAAAATAATAACAAATTTTCTTATGACATGTTGTCTGGAATCTGTTATTTTGAATTTCAAATTTGAAATAACTTCGTTGAAAGAAAATTCAACCAGTGCCAAAAAGAAATAATAAAAGGTGGTCAATAACAAACACCAAAAAGATCAAAAATGCTGCATCGTAATGCTGCAATATATAATTTTTATTTTTTATTTCTCGCATTCGCTTTAGAAAATCAAATGTATTTTTGTTTTCAATTTTACGTTAAATACTATGTATATTTTGTTCCTTTTATTCCCGTTAAAGATATAATGCTGAACTTAACGTCTTGCCAGTAACATCTTAAAGTCCAGTGGCCCTAACATGACTGGCCAAGTTTAGTTTATCTCTATCTGCGTCCCTTTCTTATGACACTAATTAGACAGAGGCACAGGAAGGGGTTAAACTAAACCTAGTCTGTCATGTTAGGGCCGCGAATAAAACTAAGGTAGGCTTCGATTTGTTCTTTGTATTTACACATTAATGCTGTCCTTCAAGGCAGTAATTGGTCCGACGGCTATCGGTCGAGCACCTTAACCGCAGTAAAATGAAGAATCTAACCACTGACGAAGACTCTTTAAAAATATTTTTAACAGACTTTTTCAGCTTCTACAAAATTTTGACGCACAGTAAGAATCGTACCAAGTTCAAAATCCATTAATATGACCCTCAACGGATTTAGCACGATATTATTTTCAGTGCAGTACTCGTTGATCAAATCAAAGAGTACGTTATTAGTCTTTTTGTCTTTGTGACTACACAAGGCAAATAATAGGGGAAATGTTTTGTCGCTGTTTTGAAAAGACCCGTGGAAAGTGTAGAGCTGTTGAAAAATACTGGGCACAACTCAAAATGTTCCGTCCATAATGCAATAAATTGCTTGCCCCAGTAAAATCATTAAATACTTGGTACGAAAAAGTATTACTCAATGAGAATCGTTATCGAATAAGCATCTTTTATAGCAAAATTTTCGTTCTAATTCATTGCCATTTCAGTATTTATAGCGAAATCAATCGATGTCGGCTCTTTTGGAAAATTGAGTACTTTCTTTTTAGTTCGATGGATCACTTGCCGCAATGCTTCTTTAGATGGAAGACTTGGTGCCAACTGTCTGTTGGTACTGTCCAGATGGTTTTGTAGTATTGTGCATGTTCTTACATATTATGTTTGTTCCCCTGTCTTTCTTTTCAAATCATTTACGTTATTTGCTACAGAAGCTCTCACTGCTTTTCCCTCATGATTGTGTTCACTAGATTTAAATACTTCTAAATTTTCTTCGTTGCTGCTAGTGATCAAACGTCCATTGTAGTGCTATAAATCATTTGATTTAATTTCACAGGCCCATAATTTTTTTTTAATTCTCTTATTTTTATAATATGAAAATCCGTTATTATATAATATTTTTGTACCTTTCTCCCCACAAATCAGTATTAAATCATGCGAGATTTTCAATAATAGTAATATTATGAACAACCCATATATAATAACAAATTAAATAATATATAATTAGTTAATTTTATTTCGCACGCGTGTCACTCGCGACAGTAGGTGACACATATTCAAATATACTCATAAATACTACTTCATGGACAATTTAAACATGCAAACTGCGTACTTGAAGGAGGATTTTCACTGATTATTTAGCTATGAAAACTATCTTATCATTCATTACCAATAACATCAATCGAGGTATCCGTATGCTAAAATAAGTCCTGAATTGTGCTATAAAGTTTAAACAATTTAATAAGTATGCATTTCGTACCTTGTCTCAGTAACAATCAATATAGTTATTAACTATTTAAGTATTCATTTGTGGTTTAGATTAGAGTAAAATAAAATGATGAGTTCCGTACGTTAGCCCCTTAAACTTAGGACAACCAAACATAAGACAATGTCGCTCGAAAATTTGCACTTTTAAATTTAAAACGAAGGTAACCGGACTTAGGATAAATGTCGTTAGTATTTTCGTGCACTAGCGCTTTTGTGCTTTAGAAATGTAAAACAAAGGTTAAACTTAGGACATTAATTTATAGGAATTTCGTACATTAGGCAATTTGATTATCGAAGTGTTGTCTTTAGGAATTTCGTACTTAAAAAAATTGATTATAGAAATTATGGTACGGACCCATATTTTTATATTCCAGATAAATCTCATTGTTCAATCCCATTAGCGGTGACGTGAAAAAAAACCGTCATTTGTTTAATTTATTTTTCATAGAACGCCGCGGCAGTCACGCATCTAACCGGCCAGTACTAAAATCGGTCCATAGCGTCAGGCGCTACAACGGTTCATCAATAATTTCTGCAAGTAAATCTTTTAATCACGTCGGTTGATTTCAATGTATTTTAACATCATGATATACGAGTAGGTGTGACATAATACGTTTTGGACTTTTTACTGTTTAGGTATTCAGCTTTATTGTCGACACGCTTACGTATTTTACGTTTTAGACTTTTGAAATATTTGTTTACATATTTAGAAATGTTGTTATCTAGCCGTTTCACTTTATGGCCTATATATATTTTAATTGTTTATTTTACAATCCAGATTTCTTCACAAAATGGTAAATTTACATAAATTTATATATTGTTTTACAGACCCTCTGAAGTCTTGGTAATTTTGATGCATAGACTATTCGGTACTGAGATATAGTAAAATATTTTGTTACATATTCAGCTAAGCTTGTGATATGGGTACTAGACAACGGATACACATACTTATAAGTTTAGATAAACAAAGACTCAGGTACAAGCTTTCATATACATGATACAAACACCTCACGGGAATTGAACCCGGAACCTCTAGCGTCATAGTCAGGGTCACTAGCTACTAAGCTATCCGGTCGTCCGGGTTTGTACATATTTAAACTGGTTTAAATCTTTGCAGATGCAAACTAAAGAAGATGGCGGATGACATGAACGCTTTGCCTTTAAACTGGCAGGACCATGCAAACTAATACTACTAAGAAACTAGGAAGAGTGGAGGAAAGAAAGAAAAGACTTAATAACAACTCAACGTACCAATAAAATGCAACAAAATACCACCTATTTTTTATGAGGCTGAATGAATGGGCCAATTATAAAAGACTAAAACTCAATTCCGTCTAATTAATAAAGTATCTTATGTTAACAAAATGCAGTAAAGTTTAACAGTCAATTTAAGTAACGTAGCAAGTAGCAACGTGAAAGTGGACTTAGAAAAAGAAAACTTTAAACACTCATCACTTGATTACAATTTAAAAAAAACAGCGCTACTAAGTTAAATTTCCTATCTAAAGCATAATTAATATATTTTCCTTTCATGGCATTATAGCCAAAGGATCCTGCTAAGCTAGGGAAAAAAGTGCTAGAAACAAGTAAATAATTTTTATGCGTATTTTATCCTTCATCAAAATATTTGCCGTCAATCATAAGTAAAATAACAATTTTACTAATGATAGCTATACCAACATTTATGACTATAATATTATACCATTTTTGAAAGTAAAAAAGTTTGGTATGTAAGTGTAGCATTCAGCACATTCCGTATTTATCAATAATTTTGAAATTGAAAACAAATATTGGATAACAGGAAGCTGTCATTACTATTGGAAAATTGGTTTAATTAGTTCAGGCATCACGACAGTTTATCGACAGCGAATCACTTTGGAAGTAATTGGAGTTTAATCTGAATTCAATGTGTAACCTGAAAACCCACAAACGATTTACTATGTACGAGTACGTATAACAGATTTAAAATTGAGTATGAACATGGATAATAACGTAACATGTATCTGTTATTTCCTGTTTTTACAGAACTATACATTTTTGGCTGGATTTATATAGCTTTGTTTATTTTGTTGTGACACAAAATTACAGATTGTAATATTTATTTCCTGTGTATTATCAAATGTTCCGCAACATTATGTAAATATAAAGTTCACTTTGATGCCGTATGTATCTGTTATATTCGATTTAATCAGACCAATCTACGGATTAATTTGTGTGAGTTTACATAACTTCGTTTTATTATACTGCGAACATCATTATGGATTTAATATTTGCCGTGTAGCATTAAATGATGCGAAACATTTAAATAAACATAAAGTTCACTGTAATGGTCAAATTAGCGCAAGTTCAGCAGTCAGACTTTTATTGACGTTAAATTTTAGCTTTAGATATTTGACAAGTACGCATATATCCCAAACTATGTCTGTATGTCCAAACTAGATCTGATCTATTTCATTGAAAGTTCTTAAAATTTTATCAAAATATTATTACAAGTGTTATAGAACTCTAAAAAACTATAGATTACTTTTAATAATATTTTAGTATGATAAAAGGAATTGTAAATAAGTCAAAAATTTTAAATCGACACAATTGTTTTAATAATTTCCAACGACAATTAAGGGTTAATGGATGGTTCCCCAGGGTTTTTCGTGAACTTTATCTTTTATCTGTTTACCAGAGTCATGAAAAACCTATAAAATACGGAGGTTAATGGATTCAAAATAGCTGTATCGCTTTAGTTTATTCTGAACGGTGTTGCAATCTCATAAAGGTAAATGTAATCGACCAAGAAATTGCCCAACCAATTTTCGACCTCATTACAAAGGGACAAGCTTCAAAAGTGGTCTAGCAATTACTCGTTCGACTATACCGTCGGCTACAGAGGAAGGTAACTCCTGCTGCATACACGGCGTTGCTTTTCTCTGCAGGAGACCGTACCAAGAAATATTCACCCTAGCAACATAATAAATTATCATTTTTGACTTAATAATTAAAGTAAACAAACCGGATATAATGTTGCGTTACATAACTAGCTCATATTAGTAAGCGACAATACTTGATCAGTTCATTTATTTGATTTGTGGTATCTTCATAAATTATTAGGCATTATGTATAAGTAGTAATTTACTTCGTGGCAACAGAATAAGTTTGTTTGGAAAAGCTTCGGATGTTAGCATTCCGATGCACAAAACACTGATAGATGTGAAAAGTTTGACTTAATCAAACTTAAACCATCTTTATTTGTTACAGATACAGAAGCTGTTCAGGGTAACCATTACTAAGGAACGTGATTTGCAATCGAAAAAAAATCGAGCTTTGAGAAATACGGGCAGTTACGAATATGCTTTGTTTATTTTTATTTTTATTCATTGTTTCTGTTGTTAACCAAAAATTATTCCTTTTTCATAATACTTAATACTGCTTCCGTTTATTGTTTTCTTAATTGTTTGGTTTCTACGGTCGTTCTTTGTTTCGCATGTTGAGTGTGTTTTCTCACGGATTCATCTACTTCTATGAAAGGGCGTTGTACAGCAAAGTCTCAATAGTGGTAGAGTAACACCGTAGCCAGTTGCTGGTCTCTCACAGAACACCAGTATGAAGTTTCGTGCGATAAGTAAAAGATTCGGAGGCGTCAGCGGTTTTTTTGAGGCCGATGGTTCTTAAGGGCGAAGGTGTTCACTTCTCATCAGGTGATGCGCATGCTCGTTTCC
The DNA here is from genome assembly GCA_963691745.1 of Ditula angustiorana. Taxonomy (NCBI): domain Eukaryota; kingdom Metazoa; phylum Arthropoda; class Insecta; order Lepidoptera; family Tortricidae; genus Ditula; species Ditula angustiorana. Next base: position 18,500,489 of record OY829472.1, read on the forward strand.
ATCCCTTTTCCATAATAAAAAAAAGTATTTTTCAATTAACATAGATGAATGAAATCTTTAATTATTATACTAACTTATAATTCTGTGCCAGTTATCCATCTACTTACTTAAACTAAATATGACTTTACTTTCTCAGACTGTGTACAATTACGGTACGTTTTACATAGTAGGGTTGTTTTGTCACTAATATTTGTTTAGTATAAATCTTAAACTATTCCAATAAAATCAGATGGACCATTGTTTCGGTTAACTCCAGTAGGGGCCATGAACGAAAATCACCGTCAAAACGGCTGCAAGCAGCCGCAAACTTTTCGAATCAGCCGCACAACAGTTTCCTACCACGTTTTCTGCCAATCTTTTGATGTATCGAAAAGGGGAAACTATTGTTATTACTTGCTTACGTTGTATTAGGTTCGTATATAGTATTCGATTCTCTTCTTTGATTGGGTTTGCAAGAAAAGTGTATGAAATATAGACAATATTTTTCTCCTAATTCGATGCTAAAAAAGATAAAAAAAACTATCGAGTTTTTTATGTGTAATGTCTAGTTGAAAGATAAAACGTAACAATATAAATCTGGTGCCAAAAGAAACTTGAAAATAATTTTAAAATGTCAGCATAAAGAAAATTATTCAAACCTTTGTGTAAGCCGACCCATTTATAGTTGAACTGGTTTCGCTCTAATACTTTACAGTGTAGCAAAAAAGCGCATGGGAGAAGATTGCTTTCTGGATCGACGCCAAAGGTCGCCTGACCCAATATCTTTCTGCGCTTAGTGCACGCTGAACACCACATGGTACTCCTTACACAGCATGTGATTATATGTTTTCCGAATGATTAACGACAATGATTATTTTAACGAAGTTGTCCACTTCCCATTTCCTGCGGCAAGTTATGTTCTTTTTATCTGACTTTATAAAAGGAGGAGGTTCTCAATTCGATCTTTTGTCTTCCGTTAATGAAAACAAACACCTAATAAAACAGTTGAAGCTAAAATATGCTTTGTATCATTCATCATTTGTCTTTGTTGCGTTAAGACTTTAAAAAAGAGACACAACGTCTGTCAGTTTATCCGTATTTTATGACTATAAAAGGAAATTATCATTTCTCTTATTTTTTTTTAATTATCCTTTAACTTGATCGTCATTGCTCGCAATTCATCCCCATCTTCACCAAGCATGATGAAGTCCATTTAACAGGATTCAACTGTTTACGCAAATTTCGAGTGTTTTGTTTAAACAAAATGTCCATGCAAAATGTGCAGTAAGTAGCTTAAGTCTGAGTGAGAATCCCTTATCTCTGGCTAAAAACCGCACTTGTCGTCATTTATGTGCACCAATGCAAAATATAGCTAATTCTAAAACTCAAAATGTAATATTTATTTAGCAACAAAGTATGCATTACACATACAATATAGACGCAAATATTTCATCTACCATTTCGTTGTATTTCTCTTTGGTTCGATGAAGACTCAGCAGCATAGTTGCAACTAACTTGCCACACTTTCAGGGGTTATTTCCTGCTATCTGGTAATAATACTTAATAAATTAACCAGTATTTGATCTCGAAGGATTTTGTCGTAGCTTTATTTTCAATTTTCACCCCTTGTAAGTGTGGGTTGATGGAGGAGTATGCTAAGAAATGAAAGCATTTCGATATTTGAGTTTCGTATTAGACGACAGTAGATTATCTCGCAAAATAGTTTTACACTTCGCAGCATTGACCACTTTGGAGCACCATTGGAAAACTATGACTGGCCTTGACCTTGTGTTGATATGCAATCCCAAATCATCCAAAAGGCCGAAAATTTCACTTGTCCCTTGAGAGAATCTTCATGGAATATATTTTTGTCGTTTATTCCCAACAGTCGCTTCGAATGTAGATTCATTTCTCCATATTATTCTTCGTCAGTGATTGGTCCTCCAGTTTTTGTGTTCTCGAGCCGATTGTGACCTGTTTTCGTTTAGTAGTTTTGTCAATAATGGTGTTTTCTTTAGCTCTATAGAAACCGTAGCCCATTTTTTTCAGTACTCTTTTTGAAGTACGTATTGACTGAAACGGTGTTTTAGAATAGAATTTATTCAATTCAGCTGCATAGGCCCATAGATAAATACCTTAAAGACCCTTTTATTTTTAATCACATCACGCAGTTGCACGGTATGTTTTCTAGCTCGATCACGACGATTTTTCTTAATAACATTTTTAAGAACCTTGTTTTCTGCTTAGCTAGTTACACGCGGACGACCAGTTGAGTTCAAACTAGTCGCCGTTAAATTTTTTTCGTTATGTTCAATGTTAGACTACACTTTAAATCTTGATAATGAAAAGTATTCGAAGATATTGGTACATCGGTTTGGCATTTTTAGTACAAGGAATGATAATATTACGCCTTTTTTTAATCACTGCTGTGCCCCGTAGCATATTGAGCAAATATTATCTTAAAATCAAGGGAAAATCACATCGGATTGGCTTTTCATACCGTTTTTCATCTAAAATGAACAAGAATGTTCTTTTTGAATTCAGATTGTTTTTATGTTTTTAAAACTTAAAAAAATTACATTTAAAGTAGATTTTGCGTTTTTGACCTGTCTAGGTCTCCTTTGTACATAACTTTAGCATTTATATTTTATTTTACTAACTATTATTTATATCATTTCGTGATGCTAAATTAATTACTGTTACTGATTTCGTGTACCTGTATTATCATTTATCACCAATGGCTTTTCTTTAAAATACGGGACTTTCGAGAAAAAACCTGTTTATTTAAATTTGACTAAACGAGATATTTTGCATCGTTAATTAGCTATTCTAATCTCCAGTGCCCAGAATAAGATTATTAACAAACATAGGTTTGACTCGTAGAGTAGTACATGTGGAAGTCTAAGGTTTCAAATATTCTTACAACTAGCTGCAGAACTAAGTTGCTAATGTGGAAATGCAACCCGTTTGGAAAGAACAGGCAATTCCATCTTCCCGTGTGTCCCTTCCAGATGCGTAAGGGATAATGGACAAAAATTACCGCCATATGGGACTCAGTGACGGTCACAAGGCCAGGCAAAGAATACAAAAAATTCGACGGCGGTAGTCCTTAAAACGGTATCAACATTTTTTTGTGACGTAAATAATAATCCTGCTTATCGAAGCCCTTATTGGTTATAAATAATATTCTTTAAAATACTAGAGAGGCTTTACAAAAAACAAGGTAAATAAACTTTAGTTTTTGTAATGGATTTTTAAAGAATTAGCTCACTTTACATTGTTAGTATTGTTGGGGGAAATCACGCACTTGAAGTAGTTCATTCGATAGGAAAGGTAAGTAGAAAAATTAGATTCCACCAGTACAGTTATTTCAATAAAAACATATTTCTATAATGTGAACTATTACATAAATAATTTGCTTATTGCATTTTATTATTACAATTGAATGTAGGTAAGTTTCGTCGTCTTGGAAACTGTTGGTCTCTTTATAACCCCGTTATACAAACTGTGTACTTATGTCTGGCTTCGCGTTGGCTTGCGTTACTTTATATTATTTATGTCTTTCTTTAAGTTATTTTGTTCCTTAGTAAGCACTTAGAACCACATCATGAATTGTTTGTTACGTTTTGGCCTCATCTTTAATGGAGATATTTTTAAATTGATTCAAGTAATTTTTCATTACTTTTAAGAGTTCTTTTTTATTCAAGTATCTTAGGAGGCGCCGATATACGAAGGTTCAGAAATGCATTTTTGATTAACTAAATCAGTCTTCTATTTACAGAGTTTTAATGAACAGTATTTATAGCACTATTTATATTTTAAATTGTTTTAAACTTTCGCGACTTTCACACATATTTATAACATTATCGGGACTTTAGCGCGATAAAAATATATTGTTGATTTACCTCGACGTTTCGGCCATGTTTTAATGGCCGTGGTCACGAGGAGTCTACTCGTGACCACGGCCATTGAAACATGGCCGAAACGTCGAGGTAAATCAACAATATATTTTTATCGCGCTAAAGTCCCGATAATGTTATAAATATTTATATTTTGACACATTAAAAGAAATCTTAACGTAACATCAACTCCAGGCTCGAGGATAAAGTCCAATGCATTTTGTTTTACGTGTAGTGGCTGCGCGCCTCGTAACTGTTACCAAGCAGGTGTTTATTGCGCTATGGGCTAGGTTTCCAGCACAGTCAGTGGCCGGGGCGCCACATATCTTAATTTATATTGCCTTGTCTTCGAACGAGTCATGTTAACCATAGCTTCTTGCCGTTATGGTTATAGCACCTATAACACACTATAAAAACTCCCTTTTGAAATGCAATTTTATTTACTTTCTTGTTGCTAACATCCTATTTTTTTTGCAATTTTTTTGAAAATTTGTAATTAAATATGTTCTGATATTTATAAGATTGATTAAAAAGATTAACTCGTGTACTTATCTTGATATGTTTTTTAAAGCCAAAAAACGGGATCTCGTTCTTCCAAATTAGTTTCATTCCAATTTGAAAATTAAACATTACCATATTCAATCAACTTTTGGCAAGCTATAAATAAAATGTATACTTTAGGAAAGATTTACGAACGATGTAAAAAAGTAGTTTAAATTACTCTTCTAAACATTTTGTTGTGATGAAATATTTTTCAAAACTGTACACAGATCGGGCAGTTTCAATTCCATGACACATAAATCCCTTTGGTAGCCGCTTATGAATGCGGAAAACGTACGGCGTGACGATGTGGCGACGCTCGTACGACCCGCCCGACCGACTGCACGAAGGAAATTAGTGTTTTCATTCCATTAGTGGGAGATTATGCAATTATCTGTCGCAGCGTTTACGTGGTGAATATGAAAATCGGTGCTGTTTTTCTGCGCTTACTGTTTATTTATTGTTAATTATTCTGACTACATAATGAAACTATTTTTATTTTTAGCCACTGATTGATTAAACGCTCACTGTAGTACCGCAAAACAATTAAAGGTGGCTTAGATATTAAATGACATCTGTTTTAACAATGTCTGAAGTTTAATAAGGTTTTGTGGTAAGACCGCTAACGGTGAAAATTATGCTTTTAAAGAGACTTGTGCGAAAACTATAATATACACATCAATACTGGCAGCATTTGTAGTATATTTTATTTAGTCCGTCAATTAATTCCAAAGTGATTTTGTATCTTACTTGGATCGCTTTGAGGATATAAAGTTATTTTATTTGTTTAATTTATTCATTGTTGATAGAAATTTACCTAAAAATATTATAATACTAGCTGTGCCCGCGACTTCGTCCGCGTGGAATAGGGTCTTTAAAAAGTGTTTTTTACAAGCTTTCATCCCCTATTCCTTATTGTTATTTTACACTCTTGAGGGTAAACATTTTACAAACTTTGAATGTCATATTTGTTTATATCGAATCAACAGCCTAAAAGAAAAGTTTCAAGCTTCTAGCTCTAAAAATGACGATACTTCCATACAACTTTTCATCCCCCCTTTCAACTCCTTACAACCCTTTTTTCGCATTAAAAAGTAGCCTATGTCCTTTTTCAGGCTCTAGACTATCTGTGTACCAAATTTCATTTAAATCGGTTCAGTAGTTTTAGCGTGAAAGCGCGACAAACAGACAGACAGACAGACAGAGTTACTTTCGCATTTATAATATTAGTAAGGAAGTAAGGATTAAACAATAGTTATAGAAGCATTCAATAGTCCGATAAAGTAGTAATATTGCCAATTTGTACAAATAAATAAAAAATGCCACTGATTTGTTCAGATGCACCATCCGATGTGCAATTAAACATACAAAATAATAATCTATTATTCGAGATAATTGCTTTTGTGAGATTTTACCCCTTTCTTCAGTTTTAGATGGTTAATATGTATATAAAGTTGCATTACGTAGAGCTCAGAAGCAAGTAGCTCCATTTTTATAACTTACACCCCAAACTATAAGCCCAGAAGACTGCGTCTGTTGGTCTCTGATAAAAGTATTATTATGTTTCGAGTTTCAAATGTTAAAAGTTGTTTAATAGTTGTATACTACGGTACAGTGTAGTGGTCTTTTTCTTCTTGGTTAAATTGTTAAGTATACTGAAGGGTCATGTCCCTGAAAGTTTTTATTGGCTTTGTGTACCTATAATTGCTTCCTCTCACTCATAGAAAACAGTAACTAATTTTGACCAACGCAAAAAATATAAAATGCTACGTTCTTTGATTCATTTTTAAAAATGCTAGCTAGTATAGGTAGTGATTAAATTTACATCAAGCTACCTTTTATTTCACATTCAGTATTTGTTTTAAATATAAAAATATAATTATAAATCACCAACTCTTCCTTTTTTAATCCTTTTCAGCCACTTTTTAATCCCTAACATTCATACTTAACAGGTTATTAGTGAGATAAAAATTTTCAATTATTTGTACTTTTAAGTCAGTGCCATATTCGTTGATTTAATTTGGTTATTCATTTTATTAAGACTAATTTAACACGTTTTATAGTGAACATATAGTGCAAAGAGAAAACAAATATCTCCCAACTTAAACACTCACTACGTTGCAATGCCGCTTTCATAAACATACACTATCCCACTATTAGGCAGAGGCATACATCCGTTTACTCTATCGCACTTTTAAGCAAACCAAATTACCACGAGCACAATGACAGCGAATTTCTGTTAGAACAAGAACGTTATCACATTCTAAAAAACGCTAAAAAAGGGGCATATACATGGTTGGAAGATTAACGCTTTGATAACAGGATGGTGTAGTCACAAAAACAAAGGACCTATTTAGATAACGTCAACGTAATTGTACGTTTAGGAAGATTGACTTCCTATCTGACTTCTTTCCCTTGCCTGCCGTTTTAGATCAGCCATGTAATTTTATATTTATTTTAATATCTTAATGTTTTTAAACATGTAGATACCCATAAATGGAAGCTTATTTTTGTTATATAAGTACCTTTCGACATCCATACATTACAATAATAAACAAACAACCCTCATAATACTCCATCCCTTCGTCCGTTGGTTTATCTGTTTCTCAAAATTAAATTTTATTTTGTTTTATTGACTTTGAAGTTTTTAATTGAATGTTTGATTCGCGGAAATTTGCAAATGAATAATATATGTCTACCAGGATCTCTTAAATTAAAAAATGTAGCAAACACCCTCAGGGTATTTGGATTTAATAGTCTTGATATTTACCGAAATTTATACCGATGTCAAAATACGTAGTATGAAATATTAATCAGGTAGGTACTATCTAAAACCTTAGTTGCTTCTGTATACCTACAATTTCACAATTATCGCACCTAATCAAAATGAAATAACATAATTGAGTAGTATATTTTTGTTTGTTATTTACATAAACGGAGTCTGTCTTTATTATCCTTTTCATTCACTGAGGAAAAATAATTGCACGTAGGCCTTTTGGAATAGTATAAAGTGATTTTCTTCTTTTATTTTAGTTACTTATACACTGGTATGGTGGTAAAAAATACAGCACATGGACTTAATGGACATAGTAATGGCGTATTTTTAATATGTTCATATTACATTTCGCTACATGAATACAAAACAGCCCAGTCAGAAGCAAAGACTTTCATAAAAATCCAAAAATATCATAGGCACTTTCACAGACATATTATGGCTGAACAAAACACAGAACACACTCTCAGTTCACCAAGCAAATATTTAAACCTAGCCTAAAGTCAACCAGCACGTTTGTCGCCTTTACTAAGGTTATACTTAGGTTTTACCTCCCAACATACAGATTTATCATAATTTTTCTGTCACCCTGTAAATTTTCAAAAATGTACCTACATAACTTAAAAAAAGACTTAGTTGTATGGACTGGGGATCGAAGCAATTAAGTAACTCTCGCATGATAAATGCAACGGTACAAACCGCTAGGCTACTTTTTCTTTCAACAAAGTAACGCATTTACGTAAAGTATCAAAATCAATTGGCATTACTTACCGATCAATTGTAAGACACGCTCCAAAATCGAAAATTGCGTTTGATTTACTCCTCCTTCCTAGCGAGTTTCAAAATATGCCTTGGAAACAATATGTCGCACTAAGATCAAAGAAGATAAATAAATAAAACTTATTTTATAAACTAACAAACTCCAACATACCGCGAACTACGATTTGAGATGTGCCACTTGGCATTGCCATAATTATGAACTTTTTAATATGCCATCCGATTTTGGGAAACCTAAGCATGTAGTGAAGTCATTTTGGTTACGAAACCCTAAACTAGGCATGGCCTGACTTGTTCTTGGCTGAATTTTAACTTGCTACTAATAATATTGATTTTATAACGTTTTTTTTTTGCCACCCTTACACGATGGTAACGTAGGTTAGACACTTAGCAAAAAACTTTAAGTATGCTGTCCTCAACATTGAATTCATAATTACTTTTATAATAGAGTTCGTGACCGGACCGTGTTTACGTATTGTTCGTTTTGCTTGCTGCTTTACTTTTATTTTTTGCCTTGTATAATTTATTTCCATACACCTTGAAACTATATTTCTTTACCCACTTTTACTAAAAATACATGAACTTCTTTTAATAACTTGTTGTTTTTTACGCTGCATCTTTAGGAGTTCGTGTGTTTTAGTCATGGAAAGTTTTCATTTGAAATCGTCCGGTATAAATGGTACAACATATTAAGTGATGTAAGACTATTCTAGAGTGTACTAGTTTAAAACCCGGAGATTTTAGTTCAGTATATGAAGCTCTAAGAGCTTCGGATAATGCTGGTAGACTGGACTGTAATTTTCGTCTCGTGGCTCTTTATTATATAAAAATTGTGACAAACAGGCAGGCGGCCAAATCGATGGAGGATGGATACCGCCGCTTGGGGGACATTTGCAACATTAAAGGGATAGCAAACGTGATGCCGGCCTTAAAGAACTCTTTTCACGCCTTTCTTACAAGATCCCATGTTAACGCAATGCTATATATAATACTACGCAGCAGAAAAATCTCGAGAACGTAGCGTAATAATAGTAACCCTAGGGGACATAGCATAAGATGAGTTCGATGAAATGATAATAAATTGCTAATAAGGTAAGTAGTAGGCTATTTGGATGCTTTAAAAAACGCGAGGGAATAGTTTTGGGTTTAATACCCAAAATGGACTCTTTGAACTACACTACATTCTGAGACTACTCTTGCCATATCACCTCTCCGAATATCGGCTTACCTGCTCTTTACGGTCATCATGCTGTTAATATCAACTATTAATTAAATTGATGTCCCGTGACTGAAGATGGTATCACAGAAGGTAAATGGAACCAAATAACTTTACTTACCGTAATCAGTGTGTAAAGATTTCTGACAGCAAATTGAATGCTTTCATAGTAATGCACGAACTGTTGTAATTAACCATATTAAGTTTCGGTTTAAAGGTATTTGTTTCGGATAAGAAACACATTTCACTTAAATTAACTTAATTATGTACCTTCCTGCTTAGTTTTTCATTCTTTATAAATCTAAAACAAAGTACTAACTTATTTTATAAAATATTATGCCAGATGTGGATAAGATATATAAGCTCCTTATTCCATAATCCTTGTGGCTATATAAATCTTCATTAATCTAACTTAGCTCATTGTTCAACATAAATGCCGTGTTTCGTATGCTGATTATTGCGTCATGCTCAGTTTCTAACTGGTCTTATTTAACAAGGAGGTGTAGTGAATACAAAAACGAAATATTGTTTTTCCAAGCAATTTCCATTCAGAATTCCCATCATTGCTGTACTGGACACAAAACAATACTTAATCGCTTGTGTTTTATGGTTAAATCACATCCGAACATTTGAAAGTTGATGCTACGCATTATATTCGTACTTACATCGCATCACTATAAAATATCAGACCGAATCCCAGAATAACAAAATCATAGCATTTCAGTTTTAAGACTACCATTTAAATAACAACAACAATAAATACTCTTTATTGATTCACACAAGTAAACTAAATAAAAGAACACACACAGGGAAATTATACATAAGATTTAACAAGTGGTCTTCTCGCTAAGCAGCGATCTCTTCTAGACAACCTTTGGAAAGAGATACGGTGAGAAGTAGCCCAAGTACAATGGGCAGTGGCAATTAAAAGAGAACTAAACACACTCAAAAATACGATAATAATAATCATATAAATATAGTTTACAAAAATAAAACCGTAAATTAAACCACAAAGAAGATAATTTAAAAGAAGAATTAAATGCCGGTAATATTTTAAAACTCACCAGCAATAAAGCGGTTGGCCTTCAACGATCCAAAACAGATTATTTGAAAACCCCAAACGGCAGGAGCCCAAAAATGAAACGAATTTTTAACTTCAAAGCACACCCCGTCGAAATTAAGCAAGATTTTTTTTGCTACAACAAAGGGATTCGATTATAGACGGGGAAGGCTCTACTCGAGGCATCTGTATTGTTACCGAGTAGGGCTTGGTAGCAAAAGTGTAAGCGGGACAGAAACCTTTAAGATTATAACGTATTTTTAACACTTGGTGAACATGATAAATATTGTCCCTACTGCTTAAAAATAATACAAATTCGTGTAGTACAATGTTATATATTTTTCATTTAACCGCAACGGGCTACGATCCCTTTTAAAAAAACTATTTAGTTTAATTGAAAATACAAATATTTTTAAGCGATTATTTAATTTGGAACAACGCGTCACTGCGAACGCTTCCTTATAACAATCCCGGCTGAGATTGCACACGGCCGCTGTTATCACAGCTCTCATTATGTATCTTGTTACGAATTTATTCTGAGAGCAAGGTAAAGTTGCTCTTTGCTAACTTAGGTACCTACTAAAGTGTCTTATTCAGAACGTAACGTCCTTTGGTAACAAGGAATCTACAAGAAGTTTCGGGTTTAATTAATACAATAAAGATGACTTACGAGCATACCACAACGGTGCTAATGACGTTTGCCTTAGTTCATTCTGCTTACCTTGTTGAGAAAAAGTCTGATAAATTACCATGTGTTCCTTAAGTCACTAATTCTATTTTATTATAAATGTACATGGAGGATTTACGTTTACCTACTTTACTTAGTTCTTTAGGGACCCGTACGCAAAGGGTGCCAAATTGCTAAGCCGACGCCGTCCGCTCGTCCGTCCAAACTTTACAGGAATCTATTGCTAAAACCGCAATAGATAACCGGTTGACATTTTCATAGAATGGTATTGTTAGCGAATGATACGAAATAGAATAAAATAAAGTGAAAATTAGCGGAAACATCTTAGAAGAAACATGTTTTAAAAGGTTTGTTTTTGGTCTATCGTAAAAACGGTAATAGGTGCAAGCGTCAAACTTGTTTAGATTATAGTGCAAGCTCAAACAATAAAACTACAACTTATAGTAAAGGGTCAAATAATAAACACAGGGTGAGATTCACTCTAAGGACCCCGAACTTTACGTAAGTAAACACATTTTATTTTATTTATTTACATTTTAAACTTCTATAAAAACTAAATATGCCTGTTTGTTTAGTTCATACATTTATTCAACGAAGGCCACACGTGCATATTCTCTTAGCAGTTATCAAAAATGACGTAAACAGTTCTAAGCGAAAATTCATTTCACTGTGTATTCACTTAATGGCCAATAAAGCGACTGAGGAATAGCAGGGTTGACCTAGTAGCAGGACACAAGGCAGGTTATAAGCAAAAGAAATTTATACCTACCCTATATATATAGTATTTCCTGAAAGATGAGCGGGAGATGGCGCAGGCAGAAACGAGGATTCAATAAACGTGCATTACCAACATAGAATATTTATTAACAAAAACTGCGTTATATTGCCTCTATGCTCGCGTTTACTTGAAATAGGGCAATTCTATTACAATGTCAAGCGAACCGGAAGAAATGACACAAATTCGTCTAAAAACAAGTATTTTGCTAAGAAATAATTAAGTTCCATTCGTTAGCGCGTCTGCGCCACCACGCTTGGGTGAATACCATGAATTTCAGTCGGAACAATCCTAAACTGATTGTGTGTGTTTCATTTTAATTTAAGTCTTCATTTCGTCAACTGGTAGGTATCTACTAACAGTGGGATTATAACGTATTTATTTCTGTGCTTATAATATACATGTATAAAAATACCTACACAAAATGTTAATGACGTTCTAAAACAAAAAAAAACTTGAAATTAATGTTGTAAAATGTTTCTGCAATAAAAGCTTAATGAAATTACGACAATATTTTTCACTCAACCCTCACTGTAGACATTGATTGATGGTCGGAGTTGTTAACATCCTTCTTGATCGTGATAGGGTTGTAACAGCGAAGTTTTTTACGGTACCTCACAAAATAAATTTAAAACGTGATGCTATGCAGCATTACGTTGTAGATTTTTGTCTAACAATTTTAAGTCGTGATATAAATTCGATTAACTATTTTCTTAAGCTGTTTTAATCTACAAAACAAGTATAATATTTACGTAAAAACACGTAAATGTTTAATAAAGGTTCTGCTCTTGCGAGAAAAAAAACCTTAATTTTAGCTAGGGGGGAGGTGGCCTAATGAATACTTGTAATCGCAACGTATCGAGTTCGATCACCAGTAGTGGCCATGTACCAATCAGCTTTAGTAACCAACGCTCTTAAGGTTGAATCAACATTGTAATGAAGCATTATAGGAAAATTACTGACATTCATAAATGCTTCCTGTAGGTCTATTTTCTCATTCGTGTAATTGAATGCGTCGTTATGCTTTCATCGATCTAGTATCACGGGAGTCACACGTATGTGGATACATACTAATTATGGATATTAATATATTGATAACATTACCCGTAAAATAGTCTAGGATGTCATAAAATAGCAGAAGTGCTAGAGCCACATTGTAGCCAGTTGCTAAATACAATACGAATGGGCCGGCTCGACTGGTGTAGTACCGCACTTACACAAAATACCGGCGCAAAGTAATAGCTGCGTTCGCATGGTGAGTGAGACATCCGGAGATCCACGGCGGGGAGAAAATCCTAAAAGCAGGCAACGGAACATCGCATCCCTTGAGGTCACTGGTTTCCATGAGCGACAGGGATTACTTCCCGGCCGCGTGAGCCGCATACTCGGTTTGTCTCTCTATTCTACAAACAAAAAACCTGATATGTACTTCTTTCTTTTGTTACAACGTTGTTATAACCGCCGACGAGGATGATGGCAATATACACAATTACATAAGTAGCATGTTATATGTGCAATAAAGTGTTCGGTAATACGTCGTTCACGTACTTACCTCTACTTATGATAAAAAAGATAACGTGCAATTTTAATGTCTAAAATCAAGGTAACATATGCAATAGGTACTGGTTTAAAAATAAATATCTTGGGACAAAACAACATTTAACCTAGTCCCAAACTAAGCAAAAAATGTAAGTACTATGGGTACTATGGAATACGGATAAAAATACATCATCATACAAACATTTGCCCCCTGAAGTGGGAATTGAAACCACAACCTCTAGTTTCGTAGTCAAAGTCTCTAATCACTAGGCTTTAGGTACGGTTGTCAAATAAAAGTAAGTTTATACAGGAATAAAAACTTCAAAGTGGATACTTGACTACAAAAATGGACGAATGAAGCAAAAATCGTTAGTATATTCGCCATTCAATTTTGCTTCATACGATAAGCAAATCCTCTTGAAAATTAGGAAAAAGTGCCCCAAATTATTAAAATCCAGGAAGACATCCGGGGCTTTTATTTGTAGATTCTTTCACAAAATGTATGGCGCAAAGGTTTTAACTCTAAAGTGCTTTCAATGTAATCGAATTCCTTTGTGTGAAAATGCTTAAGGAAAAATCTGCGCAATATGTTACGTATGTTGATTGTACTTAGGGGAGGTATTTGAAGCGATCAATCGTGTTTAAGCTGATTTCAGACTAAGTTACACCATGTTGGTTAAAAATTTTAGCCCTATATATTTTAAGGACATTGTTATGAACGAATTAACTTAAAGTTTTATTATTGCATGAGTTACTTCAACTGTGACTTATCTTCTAATACTTACCTACATACTGAGAGCAAGACTTCTGTAAAACATTTCCATTTCTAGTAATAAAGTATACATCGCTTCGTCGTTACCAGTCACGTCAAGTAGAATGAATAATGCCAAAAAAAATAATTAAAGATAAAGTTTTGGTGGAGTTGCCCCGTGTACAAACCCCCAGATACGTAAGGTAAGGAAATGGTGTTGGCTGGAAATAAAATTCCTTCTACGCCACCAGTTCTACAAGTCAAGTTTTTCCGGCCTTTCCGTTAAATAACCAAGTTTGGTACTCTACTAGTAATGTAACAGGGAAAAAGAATCCGACAAACATTTAATTAAACCCATAGTGAAACTTTTTTCGTTCATCTGTGGTCCAACATTTATAAACAACATAAATTTTGTAAAATATAAGTACCTAACATTGCAATAAAAATTATCAATGAACAAAATTTAATTAATTTTCTTCAAGCTTAAAGCCTCTTTGCTCGAACCGAGCGTATAAGACTGCGTGGTATTATAAATAAAAAAAAATTAAAGTCTTCGGGCGGTAATGTGATATAATCTTGGGTTTAATTAAGAAAACAAGTGTGGCCTATGTTACTTGCATGTTCAGATATATTCAGTATATGTATAAATAACATTAGAATTATATAACCAATGTTGGTCCCCTATAACGAGAAAGGAAAAAAAAAACATCTTTTATGGATTTACAATTTACAAAAGGTAAAATCTGTACAGATACTCGTAGTATTCAGATTTAAAAACTTTATTTTAATTACGTACCTAACTTTTGTGTATTGTACAATACAAATCGTAAAATAAAACGAACTTCACCGGGCTTCTAGTCTTAAAAAAATATTTAAAATAGTAACGTTTAGATTTATAAACTCGGACTACATCGCGGCATCGTGAGCAAAAAGCTAAGTCTACTTTTTATCTTTTTTATCTTTCTTTCCTTAAGACATGAATCATGCGTTTTAATTGTAAGTGCCGGTCTGAATTATTTATGACTTTCCCGCTACAACCTAAGGATACGTACCTACTGTAATTTGAAGTACCGGCTTTTAAGATTTTCTTTTGCTCGTATTTAAAAAGCGTTACATTGGCTTTAAAAGTAGGTATTAAACCCCGACTGCGTAAATAAAAATTAAAAAAATAACCAAGCCCTAAAAACCGAAGAAAGTTTTTTTGAGCAGTGTAAATAGAAATGACTTCAAAAACTTGTAAATCTAGCTTAATATTACAAGGTATTGCCGGCGGGGACAAAAAAAAATTACAAAATATGTTTGACCATCACCAAACATTTTGGTTATTGATTTGGTTATGGAGGTCCTCAGTACCTACCGCATAATGTAGCTCCGCATGGCCTCCGGACTCCTTCAACGCCGGAGGGCTGTCGCGTCAACCTTTACCCTCTGGTGGTTTAGAGGGGTAATAATATCCCTATAAAGTACTTACCTGGTTGGCCCCACTGCGCATCGGACACAAGGCATGCAGCAGGAAGCCCCTGCACCACGACAAGGGGAGTACCCATCGAATGACTCTGCACCCTTAACCACCGGTAGCTTTAGCCATTCCTCGCTATGGGTGGCACCCTAGTCTAGTTTTTTAGTTTTTTCATATTATGTATTGATATTGTTTTAATACTTTTTATAAGAATATTTTAAAACCTTAAACTCTGAAATGACTTGCAAGATCAAAAATAAATATCTCCAGATGGCAGGATCTGGTGAATGTTATGATGAGATCAGGAGTAATAACATAATGAATCTCTACGAGTAGGACAAGACAAGATATTCACTCTCCGATCGCTTTTTCCCGTTTCTTATTTCGGGGTACGCTTTGTCCATTTGGCCAGATTTGGCAGGTCAGGTTATACATAGAAGCGACTGCTATCTGGCTTCCTTAACCCCTGTTACAGGGAAACTGGACTGATGGGATCATGGTTAAACATTGATTTGCATGAGTGTGCAGATTTCTTCACAGTTTTTTCCATCACCGTAAAAGCATTGGCTACTACAGGGCTTTAGTAATGTAGATAGAAAAACTCATTGGTAGGTACATGGTGACCGCTGGGGATCGAACTCGGTACCTCACGATCACGAGTCCACCTTTCTAGCCACTAGGCCGCGAACGCTTTCAACATTTTCCATGTGACGTAAAATTAACAATAGACATCTTTTAGTGTATTGTCAAGTATACGTGGACAATAAACACTAAATATTTCGTTAACTTAGTGATTAATCAAATTAAATATAACGAAGTGCCCTATACTCGTAGATGACCCACTTCATATTATAATATAATGGTATGGTTAATTGACTGGCAATCGATACGATATTTTGAATTAATCACCAAGTTAAGGAAATAATTTGGTACCCACTTATCTGAAGAATAAATGTCCAATGATAAATTATTGCTTCTCAAAGTAATTTTAAAGGCCACTGAACAACAAAAATTATACGTTTGTTTTGTTCCATAGTTCCACAACAAAATAAAAATATTTTAACAAAATATTTTATACCATAGGAGCTCTCTAACATGGAATAATTCAAGCAAGAGAAGCAAGAAGATGTATAAAGAATTCTATCAACGCGGCATTCATGCCCGTTTATATTTGGCCGAGTACTATGGGGTTCCAGTGTAAAAAAGCGGAGTGTAACAACTATTTAGTAAGCACAAATAAAGTGCATTTCTCTTCTAAGGCAATAAAGTAGTATCCTACCACTGTTTCATTTCCCAAGTACCTTAATTTCTTTTCGTTCCTTCTGCCTGGAGTGGAGGTCCTTGTCACTAGGGCACGATGAACCTAATAAGCAGTAGCCATCCTGCAGCCGAACTGGTCCTATACGTTGTCGTTCCTATGGAACCAGACAGCCTAGTTTTGGCAATGTGCTATAAAACATTTTAGGTATTACTTTTTGTTATATAGTAGATGGGGCATACCTAATTTAATGACAAACGAGAGAGTGCTTGGAATATGACGACAAATGGACACGTTTGCGGTGGCTGGGCATATACACCAGATATAAATCTGAACCTGATTTACTTGGTGCAGTAGCGAAATGCTGGTAGACCGATGCTGCTGTTTGACGATTATCCTACGCGTGACATGGCCATATTAGAATTGAATCCCAATTTCGAAAGCACATTCTGAGGAATAGAGTTGACATTGACGTATACATCATCATTATCATTTCGGGGGAGCGGGGGCGACATGCTAGTGGAATGTCGTAAATTTTGAGATCAAATCTGGTTTGAGACACTGGCTGGTAAAATTTTACGTAGAAAACATACCAGTACTAGACAATCTGACGTAAATTATTTCTACCAGAAATGTGGAAAAGCATGCCGTTCTTGCATGAAACTACAGAGACGTCAAAGAAAATTACTACACAGGATGTTTAAATCTTCTGCAACAGGCGTAACGATCAACTGTTTTATAGACGTCTGATGAAATTTGTTTACAATGTGAGATTAACGAAATAAAAAAATATAAGTTAAGATTTATCCCGCCTGCATTGGCGCCGTACTTTGGCTCTCACTTCACTCAGGCAAGTGTAAATATGACATGACATGACGACTGAGATGAAATAAACTGTGCAATCTAAAGCGCCGTTGCCTGTGTTATCGTGGGTGTGATATGAAAATTTAGATTTCGGTTGGCTTGGAATACTTACCTTATGGTTAGGCGTTACGAGTACAACTATCTATTCAAACGTTAAATATAGTTTTATATGTATTAAAAGATTTATTAGCATTAAGTAGCTTAATACTAATACGTTTTTTATATCTTGTAGTTTTATTGCAAAAATAGGTTATGTTATAGCCTTGACCGGGAATAAATTAATTTCAAGTTTTCACGCTGTTCTCGAATAAAAAATGCGCGTACTATTACTATTACTATTACTTCAAAAATTATAGCATCAGAAAGGACGTGATACGGTATTCAAATGTTTTTTTTTTCTAGATTTAATTAAATCGACAATTAAAGAAAAAGTGTGAAATGTTATTTTTTTTTTAATTATTCTTATCGAATTCGATGAAGATGATAATTCGATGACAGCGGACAAGCTCGAAAACACCCTATCACGCTGCATACAACATCAGTGACGTCACCATTGCCATAATGTATGGAGCCATCACTAAATCGCGTTTATTCTGTCAGCGTTTAAGTAATTAATTTCATAATAAAATGTACGCTGTTTCGCTTTCGCTATAACTTGTATAATATCTGGGTTTTTTATTTTCTTCCTTGGACATACATGTTTTTTTATTACGATCTAAAACAATTTCACACTTTTATGTCATTTGGTTCGTGAGTGGAACACCGTATTCTCATAATTCCTGTATCCGAATTTCGAGGTTCCTTTTTTACCCGACTACGGCAAAGCCAAAAGGAAGGGTTATGTTTTTAGCAGCCTTTTTAAAGTATCTAAATAAAACAAGTTAAGTTTAGGTTAAATATTAAAAGTTTGACAGGTAAGTGTGCGCTTGTGCTTAAAAACAGATTATCAAATCAATAAATAGATTGGTAATTCATTTTTCTATAATATTCCTTAGACGCATTCATTTTAAATCATCATTAATTATCACACGCTTTCGTTATATAACACTTTTCAAGTTTAAAAAATGACAAAGAAACTCAATTTAGCTAAATATTGTGATTATATAATTACTCTTCATGGCTAACATAATTAACCATAAATAAACACAATCTTTAAAATTTACACAAAGTCTAAAGTTTTAGACAGGAATATTATTTTCCCTCTGAACTAGTAATATACCTGCAGTCGCAGTTATATACAAAGAGTCGCTTGGAATAGAAAAATTAATTTAATTTGAATTCAAATGCTTAATGCAACATCAGAATTGTGCTGTCGTCAAGACCAATACGTATACTATACTATTCTCAATACTGGATAATGCGGGGTGTAGCGACGGTCGGATGCAGCGTCCACTCGTTCCCTGTCTCAGCCCCGATTCCTCGGAGTTCGCGTGCGAATTTAAACTACAGGCACGTAGCACGAACTTCTCGACACGTGCTAATTGGCTACGCAACTCAGTGCGTCTTGCTCTAACTAGCCCAGTAGGAGAGAGACGCACTGAGTTACGCAGCGAGTTAACACGTGTCGTGAAGTTTCGTGGCAGGTGCACAGAACAGTGAACATCCTCGCCATTGTGTGTGATAGTGCACTCAAATTATTTAATTATATTCAATAGTATGAGGAGGTTATCATTTACATTCCAAGCATGATTGTTGTTATTGCATACTGATAAATTTCTGAAAAAAATGAGACTCAGATTTAAATAGTAGTTCAGACATAAATGAAAAATGATATTTGTTGCACAAGCTTAAGCTTATCTTATTCTGTTTTATAATGAACGTTATCTGTAACATTAAAATATGTAATGTACTCTGTAGTATTCAGGCGATACACGGACACGTAGTTTATGTGTGGATACATAAGCACTGTTGCCGAAATCAATTGTTCACGCCCTAAAAAATCGGTAATCCTGAAAAAACCTACTTTGGACTAGCTATAGAAAAAGGAAACCATAGGAAATAGAGGGAAACTGACTTAGAAACAATCCGGTCTTTGTTTGCGGAAACAATTTTGACATAGTAATTTTTTTACTCAAGCATGAGCTAGTACAAAAACAAAAAAAAATCTCATACAATGTGTGACGCACATAGAGATAAACTCAGATAATCTAAACTGGGCTGGTCATGTTAGGGCCACTGAGACAGTTTCCTTGTTACAGATTTATCTACTCTGTCCCGGTTAAAAAACACGCTATAACATGCAGATTTTTGCGGGTGGTAGGAACCTGGTACAAGGTCCGTTTGGGTCGCTACTACCGTCTTGCTCGTTAATCTCCAGCAGTGCTTGCACTGTTGTTTTCTGGCGTGCAGAAAAAAACAGCCGATAAAATTACTAGCGCAAGAAGTCTTCCATCTTAACCCTCTTGGTTGGCAACGTAATCACTTACCATCAGGTGACCCGCTTGCACTTTCGTCCTTATTTTTAAAAAAAAATCCATCCATCTTTTCGCAGAAGATGCATCGAACATGGGTTCTGTTATACTCGTATGCCATGTATGAGATTTTTCTCAATAAATATTTGTCATTTGTCGAAAATATAATCACGGCTAGCAGTTCAAGACATATATGAGATAATGCTTTGCCGCGCTTGTAGCATGACGTGCGGCGAGATAGCTTATCGACTCACACCTGGACCAATACGAGTCAACAAGCTGTAGCTCGCTACGAGAATGTCGGTATGATGTAGGTCATTCCTACATTCTGCCGTCGACCGACAGTCATGTGCGTCATACTTTCGAAATGGATAGCACGACTGTGTTTTTTGCGACTAATGTGTCGCTACTTGACGTCAATATGAAAGACAGACAATAATAAAGTACCCTCTAACTTGTATTTTTGATTAGAATAGTAGATAATCAATCTAAACGCCATTACCTTAAGGTTTGGTATAAGGACAAAGAATGTGAGCGGGACGCAATGACAGAGTCAAAGTGAGCGTGAACAGGACAATGGTGAGGCAGCCGACATCGAATTCAAGTTTTTCTTGCTAAATCGCTATCCAGGCCATATTTCTAAAAATTCTCAGGCACGCCACTATGCTCGACTAAGGCACCTTTCTATTTACACATAAGAGACAAAAGTTCTTTTAAATGGCGCGACGATTTTAAATAAAAAGATTTAAATATCGTGTTACTTTTCTGTACTCCCATTTGCCACAAAGCTAGGTTTCTATGTGCCTTTTTTATAAGACATACATTAAACGACCGCTAATAGTACGGGTCCTAAGCTTGAAAAACAGTCCCATCCGGAAGAAAGCACCAAACTTAGCATGAATGTAGCTTTCATATGTGTGCATCGATGTCGCTAGGGAAACACGCTGAGAAATGATTGTTTCCCCACTCCTACTCCCCCCTTTTATCTCCCCTACTTTGGTTTTCTTCATTTTCTACAAAAACGGTAGGACTGAGGAGTTTACTTCTTAGGGCTCAAATCATCGTCAATAAATTACCTACAAAACAATAATAAAAGTATAGTGGTGACATTGATATTTTTTTAAATACAGCCATCAACGTACCACAAAATTATCAAAAAAAGTTACACTTTTTTCTTTCTAGCTCCATTTATAGGAAAATGACAAGAGTTATGATGAATTAAACTAAGGAGCTTAAATACCTTATAAATTGAGCTATAATAGGACACCTAATTGAAGATGGTAGCAGCATTGGTTCCGGAGTTACAGCTCATCACGTGATTCCACGAAACAAGTTATGTACGGGTCTTTAGCTTGAAGCACAGTCCCATCCGGAATAAAGCACCAAACTTGGCATGAATGTCGCTAGGGAAACACGCTGATAAATGATTGTTTCCCTCCCTCCCCCCTTTTCTCTCTGATTTTGGTTTTCTTTCTTTGGGTTTCTTGGCTACAATCTGACACTTAATTCATTATGGTAGCAGCATTGGTTCCCAAATTACAGCTCATCACGTCTGACTCCATAAAACAAGTAAGTCTTTTTTTGGATTAAAATTACCATGAGCTGTAATTCGGGACCCAATGCTGCTACCATAATGAATTAGGTGTCAGATTGTAGCCTAACGTATAAGGTATTTAATGTCTTCAGTTAATTTATCACAACTCTTGTTATTTTCCTATAAATGGAGCTAGAAAGTAGAAAGTGCAACTTTTTTATAATTTTATGATATGTTTATGGCTGTATTAAAAAAATATATCAATGTTACAACTATAATTTTAAAACTGTTTTGTAGGTAATTTATCGAAGATGATTTGGCCTCTGAAAAGTAAACTCCTCAATTCTACCGTTTTTGTAGAAAACGAAGAAAACCAAAATCCGAGAGAAAAGGGGGGAGGGAGGGAAACAATCATTTTCAGCTTGTTTCCCTAGCGACATCGAAACACACATATGAAAGCTACATTCATGTCAAGTTTGGTGCTTTCTTCCGGATGGGACTGTGCTTAAAGCTAAAGACCCGTACATTACTTGTTTCGTGGAATCACGTGATGAGCTGTAACTCGGGAACCAATGCTGCTACCATCTTCAATTAGATGTCCTATTATAGCTCAATTCAAAAGGTATTTAAGCTCCTTAGTCTAATTCATCATAACTCTTGTCATTTTCCTATAAATGGAGCTAGAAAGAAAAAAGTGTAACTTTTTTGATAATTTTGTGGTATGTTGATGGCTGTATTTAAAAAAATATCAATGTCACCACTATACTTTTACTATTTTTTTGTAGGTAATTTATCGACGATGATTTTTGGTCCCTAAGAAGTAAACTCCTCAGTCCTACCGTTTTTGTAGAAAATGAAGAAAACCAAAGTAGGGGAGATAAAAGGGGGGAGTAGGAGGGGGGAAACAATCATTTCTCAGCGTGTTTCCCTAGCGACATCGAAGCACACATATGAAAGCTACATTCATGCTAAATTTGGTGCTTTCTTCCGGATGGGACTGTCAAATTGATTTTTGTTAGAACTAGGAGCCGTTCTATAAGAAAGGCACGAAGCAAGAATAATAATAAGGCGCTGAAATTTACCTATGAAATAAATAAAATAATACACAAAATGTTGTAATGAATGTTTAAATTAATTTAACTTAATAAATTGACAATGGTAGACTGCAGAGGTTCGATAAGTACACAGTAATTTTAAAATATATATTTAAATCGCTGTGCGCTTTATACTCAGGGTCCTTAATTACCAACAAAGACTCGAAACATGATGGATGAACAAGACAAATATAGACGACAATGATCGTTCAATCACGAGAAAGATGTGTTTTAATTTGCGTCTATAACGATGTATCAATATGATTGATTTGTGCGAGTATATTGCAATGGTAAGACAAACCATCTAAGACCGATTTTATGAATTTTGTTACAAGACTATAAGTGTCGATGCTAATGAGATTTGCTATTGACCGAAACCGGGACTTTTCTTTCAATATAACTTCCCTTATTTCAATAAATTCTTGATTCTGTTGGGCGTCGCCGCCAAAATACATCAAACCACTCTTGTGCCGTAAAATTTATTATTCCCTTCAAATTATTCAACTAATCTTCCAAAAGCAATCTCGTTTCCGTGAGTCCTCAAGGCGTAAGGCAAAGCGAAAATACGCAATAATGCGATAATATCAAGTCAATGATCCGTCTCATTTCCTGAGGGATCCTGCGATAGCATCACTTGCAAAACGCCGGTGTTTTGTTTTTCCACTGACTCGTTTCGATTCAAACACTTGTACTAATATCATACAATCATTTAAATTACGACAAACATCATAAAAAAGAACATAATATTATACGCAGCCTAACCGCGTGCGCTCAAACTTGTTAAGCACATTTAGAGCGGTAATGATTTTTAAAAGTAGATTTTTGAGTTGTGAAGTTGGTAACTTAGTTTTCATTTCTCAGATTCGAAAAGTGGGGCATAGATTTAAGTCACTATGAATTTTAATTTATTTTTGAATTAACAAATGAAAATTGTTGCGACCAAAATAAATGAAAATGGTTTACCCCTTCTGTAATATATGACTTTTTTTGTTTTCCTCGTGGTCGTAATGAGAAGTGGAGTGTTTAACATGTGTGAAACACAAATTCAACACTCGTACTATTGTTGGCGCCTTCTATCCAGTCATGCGCAAAAAAATCTCGTGTGAAATTGGTACCTATCATCCCTCATTGAGCAATTAACTATTTTACAAATGATTTGACGAATGTAAGCCCAAGACGCCAGTCTAGTATTCACGAATATACTCGTATCGTATGAGGTTTTTGGTTAGAACAGAAGAAAATAAAATAGACGATAGATGTATCTTCAATGAATAATTTTAAGTCTCTGTATGTAAACTTAGCACTTATATATATTATGATGACAATAAGTACCTCCATAGTAAGTATAACACGGAACTTTTTGAACAAGTTAGCAGACAGGTACTTTAAATTTATTTAAGAACAATATTGTAACCCTATTTAGGACGGCTTATATTTACTACTCAGTTCATGGAAAATGGAATAATTATTGTGATTTACCCAGCTCGAGATTTTGCCAGCAAAAGATAATTTTGTGTGATACACTCGCGCACGCGCGGCGCCCGCCCTGCGCATGTCCCGCGCGGCGCCGCTGGTATGCCGGCCAGCACGTGTAGAGCAGGGCGGGCGCAGAGCATTGAACCTTGCACGAATCTTCTCGACACGCGTTAACTCGCTACGTAACTCAGTGCGTCTCTCTCCTACTGGGCTAGTTAGAACGAGACGCACTGAGTTACGTAACGAGTTAACGCGTATCGAAAAGGTTCGTGCTAGTAGTATAGTTTGAACGCTGGCTGCGCTCCTATTTGATGTATCGTGGGTTACGTCGTTCCGTGTTTCACAACTCGCGTGGGCTTCGTACAAGTGTACAACCTGCTTTGCTCCTCGCGTTTGGTGTTTCGGCATACAAAATACGAGAGCAACGCCTTAACTTTTATGTGAAGTCTCCTTGATAAGAACTATGCATATTGACAGGTGAAAAGCAAATAAAAAATAAAAATTTACAATAACAAAGAGCTCTAGTTCGTTAAAAGTTTTAAAACTCACATCGTGCTTGCTACGCATCAACACAAAAGGTCTAACTATTGGTTCAGTCAAAACTGACAATTGGGAACCAGGGCCTGAGAGGGAAAACACTTTATTTTGTTCAATACATGAAACAAATTAAACAAAATAGTCAAATATTTCGCTTTCTCCTCACACGCCGAAACATAAATAATTGAGAGGGACCCAGTGCGGACCTTCACACACACGTCATTAAATTGCTTCGTAAATATCTGCAGATTTCTTCGTGATGTTTCCCTTCAATTCTGACGTAGTTTGTTGAAACTATAAAAGATACCTCAGCCAAATTGCAAGACCATATTTAAAGGTACCTAAGGATGACCAGGGTTTATAAGTAGGTATGTCTTGTTATTACCCTAAAATTTTCCAAATAGTCACATCGGAGAAGTTAATATCAGTGTTCATCGTCATCCTCCTAGCTCTTTTCCCGTTTCTTCATTCGGGATACGCTTGGACCACGGTTCCTGATTTATTAGAACAGGTTATTACATTGGAGCAATTGCCATTTAACCTATGTAACCCCTGTGACAGGAAAACCAGACCGACAGGATTATGGTTACATATTCGACTTACATGGCAGGTTTCCTCACGATGTTATCCTCACCATAAGAGCTTTGTTTACTACTAAAACTTAGGTACATAAGTTAGAGCTCGGGACAAGGCGACCGCTGGCAATCGTAGCTCAGTACATAACGGACACGAGTCCACCCACGCTGTTTTAACGTCCATGTCAACAAACCGACTAATTTTCGTAAATTTTTGTGGTCAAATTATAGTAATATTATAAACAGCGCAAGGTAAGGTTTATCTGAGCAAGACGTAACTGAAAATATGGCATGGCATTAAGATCCTTTAGCAGGATAAGTTGGGATTTGTACAATTTACTTTGCGTCCGTGTAATCTTTTTTACTTGCATTTTACGCACATCGGCTTTGAAAACTTTAACTAAACAAGCTGCGTACAAAATGTGTCAGTATACCTTAATAATATTTTTTAGTCCGCTGGCGTTACACGTGCAACTCTAAGTGATTTACGCGTACCTTTGGAAAGTTAGCTTTCGGCGACTAATCAATGGCAAAAGGCATGAATAATGTCTATCATTTGAGTAACGGGTCGGTAGTGTTTCGAATAATTAATTTTCGGGGTGTGCACGGTTGTGTTGGTCTCAGCGAGCTCAGCGCTGCCGCCCGGGCGCATGCGTCGTGTGGCCCGACTCGAGGCGAATCGTGTAGGGCGTACACATTTTTTCTCCCTGAAAGTTGAGTCTTCAAAACCGGGCTACGAGTTATTAATTCATTAATAAACCTTTTATTTTTAGGTCAGTTGAAAGTTAAAAGTAATATACTGTAGTTATACGTTTAATAATTAAACAAAAGTTTGATTGCTTAAAATATCTTGAAATCTTAGAAGCTATTTAATTTGAGCTTACTTCTTTTTTATTAATCGTAAAGTAATAATCTTGTTTCTTCTTCTTTGCTTTATTATGGTTGTGGAAATTATTATCTAATACCGTTTGCGTAATTATAACAGGCTGAGTGAGCAACGATCAGGAAAAGTAATCCTTCAGTAAAATTTTTACGTTTTTTTAAGTAACTTGTCATAGATTAGTTAAAGGAAAAAACTTAATTGTATCATTATAAAAAAATATACATGGCCACCCTAACTGCAGCCTCCAGAACCCGAGGAGGTTTGATATTGACCTATACGTATTACGAGTACTCTCACCATGCTCTCTTTCAGGCTGTGCGAGCAAGATAGCTACATTTCGGCCTGAAAATTGTACAAGAGAGAAAGAGCTGGGTATATGTGGGTAGTCAGCCAGGTCTTGCTCAGTCCAGTACATAGCGAGCGACGGCGTGCTGCGGTCCTGCGGGGAGGCGGCTTTGTGGAAATCAGAACGCGTACACAAATTTTAATGAACTCACAACTTGTTTGTGCAATGCCGTTGTGTGACTAAGAAAATATTACTGGTGAAGTGATTAAAAAACATTAGTGCTCCATTTTATTTGACCTATAATTCTGGCGCCGTTTGTGTGGAAGGACGTAATATTAGTGTTGGTGGAAACTCCATAATTTTTTCACGAGTCACTAGTTTGCGTTCCCCAAGGAGCCATTCTGGAAATGTGAGTATATTTGAATGTTGTATTATTTTCTTTTATTTTTCGGCGCCGAAGTTAAGTTCCAAATTATGTTTTTTCATTAGTGCTTGTCTTGCGAATATTCTCTGCTAAATGCGAATTCCAATGGTTTTTTTGAAATGGCTGGCGCAATTCTTTCGTCGTGCGAATTGAAATATTAAACGTTTTAACAGGATCAACAATTCTTATTTTGTCATCAACCTTAGTTTTTCTTCGTGGGGTTAATATTCCTTTAACAAGAACACATTTCTGAGGACTTTAAATGTGAGCACAGAGAATGAGAGCAAAAGCCCCCTCAAAAATACTTTCTTTTCGTACCTCTTAGACACTATTCATTATAACGATCTTAGAACATTAATTTTGAATTGACATTTAATAAAATCGGGTTGTCCCCAATCATCCCGTACGTTCCTTGTGGATCAATACAAAACAAAATAAAATACCGTGACATTTGATATGAAAATTAAATGTAAATAATTCGTTCCAATGAGCTGAATTTAAAACATTTAAAATATAACATCAAAACTGGTAAAAATAAAACATACTCATACCTGGACTCTGTCCAAACAAAGTATTTCTTTGTGTCTTCTTTTGAATTTGAATGAGGAAATGCTTTAAATTTCTCCTCCATATCTGCGAAAACCCCGGGTTACGGAAGCTCGATCAATGACAAATGTATTGTAGAGTTTTTAGTATCACAGACAAACTGTTTTATATTGACCACCTCGAGTCGCACGTTAGTAAAATCGGTAGATAAGCGTGCTGTATAAAATAGCCACCAGAATTATATACGTTCACAAATATAGCCAACTGGAATAGACCTAGCGCGGTTTGACCAATAGATACGTAGCCCGTAAAGAGCCCGTTCGATTCCGACGCCGATGAAATTCCGTGTGTTTCATATGAATGGTAAACACAACAAAGAAGGGTCATCTGCCCACAATTTTAATCAGACATGACATGACATCCCACGTCCTATTATCACAGTAAGCAAAGACAGAGAACATTAATTTTTGCTACGACGGCACTACCCTAATTGCCACCTACACACTTGTAGTCAGGTCGTAAATAGATTATACTCGGATTCAAACTTAGGCAGTTTCGGTAGTACTTATTTACCTCACCGACTATGTAGGTAGCATATACGAGTAGGTGATAGAAACTTGGACAGTCATTTAAATTGTTCATAGACGGCCTCCGGATTGCTAGACAGAGAGGTTAGCAAAGCTAAAGTAGCTGCTACCACCGGCTGACAACGGATCAGCGAGTCTTTTGGAGTTGCTGATTCCCATGGTCGACGATACCTAATCACTTCTTATCAGGTGACCGCATGCTCGTTTGCCTTCCTTTTTTTAATACAAACAATGGTAAAATGGACTTTATAAAATAGCGACAAACAGCCTTACTTGCTACAAACATCGACCAATTGAAATTGCTAGAGCAGTTAAGAAACGTTGACAGCATTCATTCGGAGCTTTCACATTCATAATCCTTTACTATTCGTTTAATATGAGCATTATTTACGAGTATACGTTTGTTTGTAATTACGTTCTCAAAAAGAAGTCTAACGATTTTGTTGAAAATTACAATATAGTGGTTTACGGGAGCGAAGAATCTACTTAGCTCGGTCTCATTTCTGTGAAAATTCGTTTTCTCCATATTTTTACATCTGTCCTGTGCAAAACTCGGTCGCCTAGGTACTTTATTTTTATTGCAGTTATGCCGCAACAGAGATTGCTTGTTTCCTTCAATAGTTAAGAAATTCCTATTGATTTGATTGCAACATCCCCCTTAATTGACTCTAAATTAACGTGTTCAGTAAAATCATTTAAGCATTTTTGTTTCTTTATCTAAGCTATTCATAAGCAATAATAAGCTGTCATTTAAATGACGATATTTGTCGGAAATGATGTTAATTAACATCTTGTCCTTCTACTTCATCCATTTTTGACTTTTTCCAGTATTGCCCAACGTTGGCACAATGTATCTTTTCAGTATTATATTACCATAATTATACGGTAAAAGATTCTTGCAGGATCGGGTACGCGTGTCATTCCTCAGGCATAGCAAGCGTCCAGGCGGTAAATACTTGCCACCAAACACACCGCATGCCGCTTTGCCACCGAGATATATACACAACTATACTATTATAAAAGAGTTCTGATACAGACAATATAAGCCACTGAAGATACAAATTTAAAACTTAAATAGGTACATTAAGAAAGTATTTTTGAAAATTTCACAATCAAGGGGGTTAAGAGTTAGTACGAAATCCACACTTTACACGAAAGCGGTCGAAGTCGCGGGCAAAAACTAGGGTAGTATATTAATAAGTATATACCGGTGACAATTTGTCAATTAGCATAAATAGTCAGCTATACATATACCTATTTTATTTACTTCAACATACTTTATAGCCTTTCTTCGCCGTTAAACGCTCTCGCTCCTGGGGTAACGATCGTATCGTTGCCTTAACCTAAATACAGCCTCATTCAATCTTTGTAACAGTCGGCTAGCATATTATGTTTGCTCTAAATTATATGAAAATAAACATAAGTAGTTTAGTTTAGTTTATTTATTCAGTCAATATAAAATTACATTATAAATTGCATAGAATGACCAATTACACGTTTTTATTTTAAGATCGTCAAAATGACATGAAAAGTATTAAACAATATAACTAGCACAAAATTAAGATTGGAATGTCAGCATAATAAAAAAGAAAGATATAAAATAAAATTTACAAATTATGTTTATAAAAACTAAAAAAAAATGTGTAAATATTATTTTACTGAATATAACAGTCATGATCGAAACCATCAACTTATTTATAACATACTAGACATCCTGCGTGTGCAAGTAAGGAAGAGACAAAAAACACACTGGCATTGTAACCTGTTATTGATAAAAAGTCACCCCAAGTAATACCGTTTTTGTTTCAGTTTCCGTATTATTCGGAATCTTGCAGCACTTGACAGATAAAAGATTGTAATATTACAAACTTTTCCTTTTAGATTTTATGAACTTTTTGAGTATTTTTGTCTCTTCAGACCTTTAACTCGAGCGCCTCCTATACAGATGTGCGTAAACTTATAAACATGCAGTTTTGATTTCTGTGGCAGTGACGCGGCAACCATCATCCACGAAGGACATATAAATGCTAAAGCTACATATTTACAAGCTGACGCATACTCGTAACACCGCGCACCAAAATAAGTTGAACTTGAGGTCACGTCAATGAGAACTTTTATTCGTTTATGATCGAAAAGGCAAAAATACTCAACGAAATGAATAAAACCCAAAAAATGTCTGTAATACCTACCTATATTGGTACCTACTTAAACTGTAAAAACAGCCCTGCATTTTATTTTTATATAGACGGCTCAAATATGTAGTATTTCAAAAGACCTTTTCGTACTTTTTTATATCACAAAAAATGCAGTATTTAAAATTGTAAATGCTTTAAACCGTTACAAGTATTTGAATTTGGATTAAAAGCTCAATTTAAAATTACCTGGCAGTGTTGGTTTATTTGAAGGGTGCCGTTTGATTGAAACTGAATCGAGCTGCCCCAGTTTCCAGCTGTTTCATCAAAAATATGCAAGAAATAAAAAGAAGCACACCGCTTCCTCTCAGTTGAGGTTTGATAGATACTATAGTAATAATTTTGCGACATATCCACCGGGATTGGTTGCACTAATGATGCGATACTACCGAACTAACTGTTAATAATCGACAGATCAGCATCACTATAAACTCTACATGGATACATGGACTGGACATTGACGACCTATTTTATAGTATCACACCATAAAGCTTTTCGACCTTGGTCCTTGGGGGCCTCTCCCCGCACACATATTGCTGCTGTGCTCTGCCATTGGTTTGGGAAAATTAGATGCATTTTTTTAATGAATGCCCAGGAAGCAATGAACTCAAATTATCCTTTATTACTATAAAGAAATTTATAAATTTTCATAGTACTTCGATAAAAATTGCAGCAGCCATTGTATAATGGTTAAAAGTGGGAAGAATAGGGGTGACTCTTAATAAATACAGATTTAGAGAATATTTACGTATTTCTCATTTATGTCAATGGGAATAAAAAAAATAAAGTGCTGTGGTTACTGTAAAAAAAAAATGTTAAAAAGGTACGGCATTATAGGGCGAAGAGTTTTTTTTACCTTGGAATTAGGTGGAACAGGGGATCAATTTTTGAATCTCACCGAGTGACTAATAGTCACCGTAACGACTAATTCTCACCGATTTCCAAAAATTCGTATTTTTGAATCTCACCGGTGACTAGAATTCTCATGCCTATGATATCAAATCGAGTGCCCTCACCCACTCGTAATTGAAATCACCGAGTGATATAAATTTGTCACTGCCGGACGTAATGTTTGCCTCAAGAACCATGTTTTGGTCATCAAATAAATTTTGATTTGCAAAATATTTGGATGGCGAGTAATTTGGTTTTAAAAGTAAGAAAAGCTAGCGTTCGGGAATAAATTTTGGTGATTACAATGACGGACAGCGACGACGACGGCAGTCATATCTCATGCAAGGGAAAATTAACTGTCTGATAAAAATAAATGAACCGAATTATTGTCTATCAAATCCATTGATATCAAGTTGCATTCAAATTAACTTTAACGTAGGCTATACTCACGCTATACAGCTACGCATGATATTGACAGATGCATTACGTTTGACTCAGTTGCGTTTGATGCATTCTAAATTTTAGTATGTAAAACAAAAACCGGTATTAAGGTCGGCACTATTTTATCTGCGTAAAATGAGACTTAAGTGTACGAATATCTATGACAGAACATGGCTGAGGCTATGAACTATTTGTAAGTTGGTAGACAGAGTATGACTTTCAAAAATATCGAAATCACCGGTGATATTTTTGTATCCGGTGATTTCGATATCATCAGTGAGATTCAAAAATGTATTCCAAGGGGTGTGGGGTACACTGTTAGTACACTTAAAGTTAAAAACATTCTGAAAAGTTTATCAGGTTTTCAAACACCTATCCAAGAATTTCAAAAGCATGCCCTTTATTTGACTAACAATGCAAAAAAAACTTTTAACAGCTCTATAACCAAATGCACATAAACGCCGGTTTGTTCTCATTTTTTAAAGAGCGTCAATAAATTTACTGCTCCATATTTGGGTGAAACATTTAACAACAGATTGTATCATAAAACTTTCACATGTTTTTATGAAAATCTATAAAAACAGTTTACAAAAAATAATAGCTTTGGCTCTTTTAATTACTTACTGTGCAAGTAGTACCAACTACCAACATGTATTTTTGTTTCGGAACACTCTATCATATTAAGATGGAAATGATTGGAATGAGCTTAAAGAGGAACCTGTCAGAAACTGACGTAAACAGTTGACTGTCCATAATTTTGGCTAAATAAGACAAGCGTAAATATTGAATTGGTAACAATTCACAAAAAAATAAATAAAAGCATTTCAGTAATCAAACTCTTTTCTCCCTCCTTCTTTAGTGTCCATCTTCTGAAATCGATTTATATTCGATAATAGGGCAGTTAATGCGTTTGTTAAGTCTTTACTTGACAGACCATAAACGTGGTTTGATACGAAACCATAGACATGGTTTGATACGAAATACCAAAAAATGGTCTGACACTTTTCGACTCTATTGCGTGCCCATAAGGTTCAAGTGGCAGACCTTCTTCACTGTATCTTATGTATTATTATTTTTGTACTAAATGCGATAACTTATGTGTGTGTATGTATGTGTGTGTGTGTGTGTGTGTGTGTGTGTGTGTGTGTGTGTGTGTGTGTGTGTGCGTGTGTTTTGTGGATGCGTGAGCTGACATAGTAATTGCACGAAATTATCTGCCATTTGTTTCGCTCATTTTGTGGTACCAATACCATGAATGCCATGCCCATTCCTTTGACTCCGCCTAGTTTTAAACTATTGTCACGACAGTGTGACGATATATACTAGGTGTTGCTAATAGGTTTTGCCCATTGGCAGGTCGGCTCAGTTCCTGGTACCTCTATAATTTCCTTGGCCTTAATGGACATTTCTAGGACTTGCTATTTCTTGTTTCTTAGTTCACCGCTAGAGGGCATTTAGCAACAATGGACTCTCCAAAAATGTTCTTCAGCCAAGTACCTCTAATCTAATAAAGTTTTGTGTGTAGTATCATATCTGTGAGGTTGCATAGGGACCTTGTCTTGATAATTATTCTACGGAATTATAATCCGAAAAAGTGGTTTTTGCACATAAAATATGTAAGTAGTTCTGTTATCATATCAGTGCTGTTGTAAAACTTCTTCATCGAGAAATCTATGATTAATCTATGATGCAATCTATAATCGTTATTTCGTACTTTGTAGATTTTGTACGAGTTGGGGCCTCTACTCATAAACAATCTTGTACTAGCACTAGTGACGTAAATGACTACTGCCGCAAACACAGGAAAATAATTTTACATTTCCTTGTTCCTTAGTAGCAAATTGCCTTAGATAATCGTTGCTTAAAAACAGGTTAGTATCAATTGACAGTCTCTGAGTACCTCAAATAGTTAGTAGTGTCGTGCTTATACAGTCATCAGTTACGAGACATATAATGTAGTGTTAATTAACAGAAAATTAAATGGTGCTAACGATTGCGATCAAACGCCTCACAAATTAATTTTCGGGCAAATGCGCACTTGTACTAACAGAAAACACGTCCGGAGTCCCAACCCACCCGTTGCGAGCACCATCCTTGTAATGAGAGAAATGTCTAATTGGGTCAAATCGCCCCTTTGTTAACCCTTCATCCACACTGACTGCTGGGACAATGGGTGCGCCACCAGTGCTTAAGTAATTTTAAATGGCCCAGCAGCATTCCCGATTTCATGCCAGAACCGAAATCTTGACTTTCAGTTCATTAACTCCCTCGTGCCCTTGATCTCAAATTTTTTTCACTGTTAGTTAAATAGCTCTCCCGTAAAAAAAAAAACAAAATTCACCTTTTGTCGAAACCCTAGGAGCATAGAAATAAACGTCGTTACATACTTAGTTCATAAAAATTTGTTAGTAGGTAATAATAAAAAAAATGTGTGATATCTTACTTGGTTTGTCTGACATCCGGGTAGTTATAGAATTATCTACAATACAGACACAGTATATAAATACAGTAGTACTGAAACTGGGCCTGTTTGTTGAGATAAGTCAGATACCTACGCTCCGGTGCAGCATTAAGGTTGTCCTCTTAATTTTTTGTAAAGTTGATGTTATCCTATTATTATTTATAACAACGTTTGCTTGGGTTCTATAACGATCAAATAATGAAATTACAAATAAAATTGGGTTATTAAAAAAAGTTCACCATTTTAAGATAAAAGAAAGGTTTTGAAGAACTCGAGTTCAAGTAGCCATTTTACGACGCAATACTTTTGTGGCATCTTTAAAAAGATCGCGCATTGTCTCGGGCACACGCAATAACGATAAACGTACAGCGCGTCCATCCGCACTCACGCACGCGGCACCCGCGACAGACGGGACCGCGAAAAAACCTTAGCGGCCGTGTTGAGCGTGCGTCTGTGTGAGTGCGCCGGTTTCGAGCGTTTCTATGAAGATTCCTTACTGCTTCTAAGTACACTGTGATACAGAGCCATTTTGAAAAGCCATAAAAACGGTTTGTGTATTACCCAAACAAAATTTAGGTCAGCTTCAAGTCTTTACTTTGGTGAAGTTGTTGCTGAAGATAGATTTAAACAGTGAAATGAAAACAAATTAATACCAAATATTGGTTGATCAGTACAAGCCTTAGAAGTAAGTAGAAGTCCTTAATATTCAAACCTACTTGAAAAATACTAATAGGTTACCTCTTATGATTAAATTGCTATCATCATAACATAACCACTAACTGCGGCTTTTTACAAAATTGAATGCATTTCCCAAAAAAAACTAAAGTTTTTACAATATTTGTAAAACGAACACTGAAGTGAAGTGGTCTACATTCTGTAGTAAACAAAACAACATTGCCTCCTACGCCGTCCTGTCATTCAGATAAACATTATTACGTGATGCATCAATGCTAATGAATAATTTAAGACTTTTTAATCTCTGGACAACAACCCTGCGCTAATAAAGTGGCAACACCAACAAGAGTACTGCAATTCGTAAAAAGAACGGCAATCGCGTCCTCACTCTTCGTTTGGTTGGTAAATTGCCATATAAGCGATCGGTCAAAAATAACATGAACGTGTTAAGATGTGGTAACATGCTGAATTGTTGGCAACTCATCTAAATCAGATTAATGTTTTGTATTAGGACCATCAAGGGCAGTGCTGACTGACAGTGGAGAGCAAATGGGGAATGCACTCCACATGCTGCCACGAAGCACATCGGTTAGGCAGTTGTTTTTATAAGTATTTAAAAAATTTATATTGAACAATAAATACATATATCATAATTATTATGTAGTAAATTTTCATATTATTATGTGTATTAACGGGCCTTGAGAATTGCAAGGCCTTAAGAGGCTGACATTTCATAATCCTGGTACAAACTAAACTTAACAAATCGGACCGTCGCGATATAAGTATCCTGAAAGAATAGCGGATTCATCATAAAAAAGTTTTCTTTAAGTTGGAAAATAAACTTGATAAAAATAAAAACTGTATATTATTTACTTTTGGTTTGCCTAAAGATAATATAACCGACTCGCTGTGCAGAATATGTAATAACTGAATCGCGAGGAGATAAAAATCCGAAAGAAATTAAACCATGTTTTCTTCAATAATAACCCAAAACCGCGTCGGCCAAGTTTCACTTAAAACCCTTTCAGCATGATAAACATCCAAAAATGATTCCTAGGATATTTTTGAATACGTCGACGTGAAAGTAAAATTTTCATGCTTCTTTAAAAAATCATCTGTTCTTCTTTCTTAAAAAGTCATTTCATTTTTTAAATAACAGAGCTGCCAGACAACATGTTTAAAAATTTAATTACCTACCTACTTGCAAAAATCTCTTTACAATTGAACTAGTAAAACGTTGAAGTAAGGCTGGAAATCTAATAGCCGTAAATGTTTAAATCAGAGTGATGA
Organism: Ditula angustiorana; assembly: GCA_963691745.1. Lineage (NCBI taxonomy): Eukaryota > Metazoa > Arthropoda > Insecta > Lepidoptera > Tortricidae > Ditula > Ditula angustiorana. The sequence continues at coordinate 18,536,370 of OY829472.1, forward strand.
AAACATTCGAGTCAATCTATTCTCATGTCAGGCCATTTTCGGCAGCCATTGTACATCCAGGGATTACAATATCATTGCATGTCAGCCACACTAGGCTAGGTCCGTCCTGCAGTGTGACATTGCAATTATTTGTCAAAGAACGATTTTTGGGTGTTTTGTTTTTAATAAAACTTAAAAATGAAGGTAAAAAGCAAGTTATGGTGTAAGATAGACGAAGGCAGTAAAAATTTGCGGTCCGCGGATTTGTATTCAGATCGTCGTTGTTTTTGTGTTTTGTTGAAACTTTTGAGCTAGGGACTTTCAAAAACTTTTTTGTCATTTATCGTTAAACTCACAGCTAATGCTATTTGCGCAGCATTGGCGTCATTAATGGCATCCACACTGTCCACAAGAAGATTCACTTTCCTCGAACCATAGACTTGTTTCTACTGTCTTGAGCTAGTTAATCTTTCTTTTTTCATTCAGTAAGCCGTTACTTTACTACCCCCAGTTCTATCCCAGTCTTGAAAGAGTTTTAAGATAGTAATCCAGACATCTAATGGACTCGTTTCATGTTCGGATGCCTCGGAATTCACGGGTTCCGAAAAAGCTCTATATAAAGGTTTTTATGTTAAAGTAAACTAGCCATTGTTATAAAAAATAGTTGAACAGATCTCTTAACTTTGCCTTGATTTTTAGGTTACGATTTTGATTTACCAAATAAAAAGTCAACAATTTATAGCAATGGTTCATTTGAAAACACCTTCAATACCACCCAAATAAGTTACAAAAGAACGGTTGCGGACTGGCTAGATCAGCAGAAAAGAATTAATTTTGAATGTATGATTTGTCGGAATAGTCGCTAGGATACACAAATACATAAATCAGTCAATCAATAATTGTACGTAAAAATGTTAAAATATGTATAGGGAAATAAATTAGTAAAACCGTCGAATCGCAGCGTATTTTATTCTAATATTAGTGGCGACCGTTTGGAAAATTAAAATGGACCGGAATCTTCGGAAGAGGAGACAACTGCGGCAATCGTTTACAACTTCGACAAACACACTTGAGAAAAAGCTGAATGAAGCTAAAACAGAAGTGCTGTTGATGGAGTTGAAGACGGAATACGAGTACCTCAAAGACGTGGCCGAAAGTATGTTCGAAGTCAACCGGGATGTACAAAACCTTACCTTGGACTAGAAGGAATTATTCGACGAGGCAAAGGAATACAAACGAAGATGGATATCCATGAGGCTGAGGTACGAGCAATTAATTGAAAAGGCCAAAGATGACGACGAAGCAGTTACGACCCGGAGCTGTCGAAACCTCAAATTACCCAAGCTGGAACTGAGAAAGTTCGTTGATGATCCAAAGAATTGGCTAGGTTTTTGGGGTCAGTTTAAAAAAATCCATGAAGATATTGGAATAAGTGACGATGACAAGTACCATTATTTTGTCCAAGCAATGAAGCAGAACTCTAATGCGCGTGAGTTGGTCGAAAGCTTCCCCCCGTCCCGCACGAGCTACTACAAGGGGAGGAGAAAAAAAAATGTTGTTCTGATTTGTCTGATGCGTATTTTTTTAGAATTCTGAAACCATTTTTCTTGTTAGGAGGAGGATGTTGCGGACTGGTTAGATCAGAAGAAAATAATTAATTTTGAATGTATGATTTGTCAGAATTGTAGCTGGGATACACGAATAAATAAAACTGTCAATCAATGATTGTATGTAAGAACGTAAAAAGATGTGTGAAGAAATTAGTAAACCTTTGAATCGCAGCGCATTTTATTCTAATAAGAACAAATCAAAATAAACTAGACGCGTGACTAAAACTTGATTAAATCCATACGAATATAATTATGTATACCAAACTGCGTTGGTAATAATTACAGAATCACTTTAACTGACGACTTTACACGAAAATTGTTACAGATTGCTATGATGAAAAAGCCACGTGAACACATTTATTGAATAAAAAAAAGAACAACCCAATGTAAGAATAAAGCATGTTAGGAGTGAAAACGGTGCACAGTATTAAAAGCGAATATTACGAATTATTTTAAACAGTGTGGTATTGTTAACAAAATAACTGGTTCTTATTCTATAGAACTAAATGGCGTTCTCGTAGCTAACAATGGTTTAAGCAAAATGTTGTTAGCCTTAGGGTCATGTCGTTAAATCCTAATTAGGATCCAAAGTATATTGATAAAGCGGTAAACACTTCTTGTTATTTAAAAATCATCGTTTACCTGCGTCTTTGACAATAAATAGATATATGAACTATACCCAAAGAGAACCTCAATTACCTTCGAGTCTTTGGTCGTGTTCATTCTCCACGACGACTAGTGTATAGTCGACCAAGAAATTGCTTGACCACTTTTCGACCGTATTACAAAGGGATAAGGTTCAAAAGTGGTCAAGCAATTACTTGGTCGACTATACATAGATGCCAAAACAAAGGCCTATATTGTGTAACTAAGATATGGAAGTGATACCAAGGATAAAGATGTGGTGATCCACTTAATGGCACAAAAATGGTGAAAGTTCGTTATTTTGAATAAATTTAAACCACGAGAGCAATGAAATCGAGAAAACAAAGTTTGATGATGATCTTCTTAAAGATCGATAAATAATATTGCAGTTGTAACAAACTCGAACGCTTCTGATGACAACATTTCTGTAAATATTTCATTAACTTTTGATGAAAACTTCAGTGAAATAATATAATTGTCAATGATGAAAACATTAGGTGACTTAGTTATCGGTTCTGAAGTTTTATACTTTTTTTTATGAAATAGGAAGGCAAACAAGCAAGGGGGTCACCTGATGGTAAGTGATCACCTCTGCCTGTAGACACCTGCAACACCAAAGAGATTGCAGATGCGTTGCCAACCCAGAGGGCTAAGATGGAATACCTCTTGTGCCAGTAATTGCACCGGCTGTCTTGCTCTCCACGCCGGAACACAACAGTGCAAGCACTGCTGCTTAGCGGTAAGATTAGCGAGCAAGATGGTGGTAACGATCCAGACGGACCTTGCACAAGGTCCTACCACCCGCAACCCGCAATATTTGATAAAAGTTACGATTGCCGTTTTATTTTTATTCATACATTTTATCACAGTTAAGAAATTAACGTAAGTTTACCCTACAAACTATGAATTAAAATAAAACAGAATTCATTTTATCTTAAAGGTTATTGATCATTTTCAGCATTTACAAACAACGTCAATAATAATTTAATTGATTTGTATTTTAGTTCTGTTCGTAATGTGGAACAAGACAACACATTATATAAATAAGATAAGACACAAAAGTGTATAGCTATCTAGCATCTGACGCTGACTCTACGAGACCGGCGTCTTCCAATTTGGTTTAATTAAAGATTTCGAAGTAAACGATTTTACTGACTTAGCGTTATCAAGACAAAGTGAATCTACGACGAATAATGTAGCTGTTAAATGTGGAGAAGCTGAAGATTGACTAAAACTAAGCAAAAAACATGTAATTCTTTTTTCTCGCATGGAGTATGGAAAACTGATGGTTGACCTAAATATGGAAACTTCAATAAATTCATATGGGGTTTCTAGGAGGACACGAGGACCAAGTTTGAAAATGGCTTAAATTAGCAAAATGGACTATACAGTTAGTTACGTTTTGCAACTTGAATGTCAAACGCCATGAAACATCGAACACATTAATATTAAAACGCCAATGCTTATTAGAGATCTTAATCAACGTATTAAGATGGTCCCACCGGATACTTGTAAGTAAGAAGCGCAATGAATTCTCTCTACTCAGAAACGGTTCGTAAATGTAGACTTACGTAATCCACCAGCACAGGGAATATAAAGGTACGTAAAGTTTTATGAAGGAACCGTGTGTGTTTACACATAATTAAAAACCGGGTTTCTATTGCGAGAAAAAGATAGTGAATGGTTTAAATGCAATGATGACATTGTTTTAATTAGAGCAGTATTAAATCACATAGCTTACTATTTTTCAAATTTATTTAATAAACCGTTTATCAAAACGCCCTTAGAAAGCCTTGCAACCCCCAAACTTCTATCTTCCATGGTTTTTTAAAGACTTCAAGAATTAACAACATCAGCTGTTGACTTACCATGAATAAAAAACCTCGAATTCATATTATTTGTGTAACATTCTTAACAATAGTTGGGCACAAATATAAAAGTTATTAAGAGTATATTTTCAGTACGCAATTAAATTATATTTTTGGAAATGTCAGATTTAGTAAAATACTGAAGAATGAATAGATACGATCATTTTTAATTCATTTTCGTATTGTAACAATTTATTTAAGAAAAACATGGTAATGATTGGGCAGAAACAACGTTAGTATGAAGATGATCTCTTCTTTCCGAGTTTGTGCGCTCACAACTCGTTCTTATAGTATGTGTAATTCTTCTGAAGATACTCAAAGAGTCTAAAGTACTCTTTAACAATTATTCAGTTAAAAAATATTAACAGCTGCCACGTAAGGCTAGATGGCTCAGGATTTAAATTAAAAGATTATTATAAGAAATCACATAATATCACGTGGTTTCTTGATGTTTATTAAAAAACTGAACTTACCTTGATTTCAATAAAATGAATTTACTTACATTTCAATAGTAATTAATTTGACCAAAAATGTCCCAATGCTTAATGGACAACCTTTCTCCATACCGTAAGTAAGATAGAAAGAAAATATTTATTCAGCTCATAAGAAGAAACAAAAATAGAAACTAAAATCACAATTGCTGACGCTGAAAAGGATCACCTCTCAGCATAATGCTGCTTCAAGCAACGGCGCTGTTTTGCCGTGTGGCCCGGAACTTAAAACTAAAAAAAACCTTAAATTTAAGCCTACACCTAAAACCTAAACCTATCGGGTGGCACCACATATAGCTGACGCAACGAGAGTTGAGGCCACATACACTGCTGCATGTTGCGTGTATACCGAAAAGTTTCGTTCGAATTTTCAAATTTTCGTTTTGTCTTGTATGGCGCTGTGTAGTCATGTGTATAATCGGACACCTCAATTCTCGTTGCGTAATCTATACCTACCGGTCACGTTTAACTAACACATACGTTGATTATGAACGTATGGGCACTAAACATACTGTGGTATGGGCATAAATCCCTTCGCCTTTTATTGAGCCAAAAAAAAATTAGGACGTAGCCGACATGACATCAAGGTTAAAATGTATGCGAATACTTTTCTACTTAACTACTCTATCTTGACAAGTCAGGTGTGCCTGAGGGCTTTCGTTAAAGCTATAGTCATGCAGATCAATATGCAGTGATCGAGTGCACAGCAAACATGCGCGGCGCTTGGTAATACACGGGGCACTATTTAATGTAGTTGTAAATGTTTTTTCGTTCTAATTAAATTTGTAGGTGGTGTTTGAAGTAAGGTAAAGAATATAATTTTGGCAAGCTAAGGTACTTTCCATAAATAAATAGACAGTCAAAGTTTTTATGGCCTACTTACGATGAGAATCTACTTTGATTTTGAGTTCCACTTGCAAAGATCTCTATTTACATAGCTATCGTGCTCCTTAACATCTTGTATTCTGCTGAAACTTGAGCTGTATATTGTCGACACATTCGCTGTTAGACCAATTATACCTCTTAAAGCGTCCATAATAGTTAAACTGAAGATCAGTTGATCCAACTGCGTGTGGAACATCGAAGTTTTGCGAAGCCCCAATGTGGACTTTAGATCTATCTTCTGCAACGACGACTCCGTTGAGGTGGCCATGTTTCAAGGATTGAGCTTCTTTTTTTCTGAACTTAAAGAAGACAAGCACAAGCATTTAGGATAACTTCTGATACAAAGATGTACATAACAGTCTCATCAAAAAGTGTGATATTAACCCAACACAGAAGAAAGAGTGGGCATTCCACCGACCAAAACGAAGATTGTTTTATAAAAAACTTAACCCGGAATATTATCTACCGAATTAGATCTCAGACTGATGAGCTGAAAGACCGACCACCTGCAGATATTTTTCGCAATTATGTTCTTGATGTGCTTACGTACCCGCTGTACGGGTTTTTACAAATAAAATCGGCAACGTAAGCCACGACGCGAAGACTTAAACGACAACGACGACAACAGACATCGACGGATTTGAAGTAGTCACAATGGCCGAAAACGGTCAAGAGAAATATTTTCGTAGTTATAAAAAACTTCATTAACCGACTACCTAAGAACCAAAACTTGGATCTACTCCTTGAATATTTTGCTCTGTCAGCAATTCCATCAGTTAATAGATCTATCTATATTACGAAAAATATCCGAACAATGTATTAATTTCTCTGCGTTTTCCCTTTTTATTTCGATCCTCGCCATAAAAGCTTTGGCATCATGCCAAGTTGTGTATTTTGTTTTATCTGTTTAACTCAAACTTTATGTAACGTACACCGCATATTGAATATTTATATCTTTTACCCTTTGTTTCCATCGCTATAAATACATTATATATTCGTTATAGTCACAATGTTATTTAAATTACAGTAAAATGGGGTGAATTCATTTATTTATTAGAATGTAAACAAAAACAATACATAAACTAAAATCCTAAGACCTAAAATGAAGTATAAACTAATTAGAAACTATAATGATAAGGCCCCCGCGGTATGCTTCCCATAATACAAGCGGCGTTCCCAAGCTGGATGGTTAAACTGATCCTTTGCGCAAATAAGCCGCCTGCGCGGGTCTCGCCTATCGCCTCTCCATAGTTGGGCTCCGCATAGGTGGGCTTGGAAAGTTTGTGGTAGGAAAATTGGTATTATTTTTGATTTTTTGTGTAACCTTACTAATTTTTTTGTTATTGTCAATATGGAGAGTCCTGTCAGAAAAAGTAAGCAATTCCTGCCAAGATGTTAATCATTGTTTCGGATGGATTTGTTTATAGTAGCGGCTAAAGCTTCGGCTACGATAGATCTGGAACCACGAGGAATCCGCTTAATAAGAAGTATTGAATGTTTCTGTTGACTGAGGAGAGTGTGAAGTGGGGTAGAAGCAATAGAAGAGTTTGGTGTTTTGGATGTATTTGTGACACGGTAATTTGTTCGTGAAGAGAAGGAGCCGAGGTTGTGCTTAAGTGGTGATGCCTGGATAGGATTAATACGTAACTGGTGTACACGAGTTTGGTGAATATGTAAACCTTTTAAATTTGCGAAGCTATTTTGACAGACCACACAACACTGCATTTAAACGAGATGACAAAATGTATGAGAAACAGTTATCCTATATAAATTAATAATTTAAAATAAAACTGTAAAAATAACACTTATAAAACTAATTATAAATAAATTATAAAACCTTTTAAATTTGCGAAGCTATTTTGACAGACCACACAGCACTGCATTTAAACGAGATGACAAAATGTATGAGAAACAGTTATCCTATATAAATTCATAATTTAAAATAAAACTGTAAAAATAACACTTATAAAACTAATTATAAATAAATATAAAACCTTTTAAATTTGCGAAACTATTTTGACATACCACACAATACTGCATTTAAACGAGATGACAAAATGTATGAGAAACAGTTATCCTATATAAATTCATAATTTAAAATAAAACTGTAAAAATAACACTCATAAAACTAATAATAAATAAAACAAAGTGACAGAATGCGAAAAAATCGGCTGACAGCTCAGATGGGGCACGCAGGGCCCATGTGTTGATTGACGTTGCCCAGGAGAGGAGATGTAGAAGACCGGCCAATAGGATGACGCTTACTGGCTCATTGCCCTGACTACCCTACGACGGTTGAAATGGCGTCTTTTCGATCAAGGTGTCAAAAATAGTACATTTCGATACTAGTGCGGAACGTATGTCATTACTTCACGAGTCACGAGATATCTTGCCACGAGCCGAAGGCAAGTGGCAAGACTCGGGACGAGTGAAGAATGACATTTCCGCGCGTGTATCGAACGACGTTTTTCAATACAGTTGCGAAAAAAAATACAACAATAAATTTAACTTTTAACGAAAATCTTAAATAAATTAAAGTAAGTACAAACTTTAGCAGTGAAAATTATTTACAAATTAAAGGCGTTTTTGTTAGCTGTCAATCTGTCATATTTCATATGGCAATGGCTTTTGCTATTCAGCCAACTTAATGAAAGATTTTTACAAATACATTTTTTATAAGAAGGAAACAATTTTATAATAAATAACACTTCACTATTATTATCTTAGTATCATTATGTTCGATTATTTGTGTATAGAAATATTTAAATTGTATAAACACAAAAACAACTGTTGCCTTTAAACCATCTTTGCAGTTGGAAAAACGCCTCCACTTTGACAGCCGTTTTGGCAGCTATTCCCACAGACTAAAGCTATTCCGTTCCTTTCAGCCACCTTAATAAGAATTGTTTTTAGGACTGTTATTATTTAAAAAATAATGATGAACAGGCTAGAAATAAAATATAAAATCTCAATATTTTGATATTCTTACATTAATAATAGGTTTTTAGTTGTATTACGTCTTGGTACAAACTAACATTATAATAACTCTTTGGTGAGTAGTCGTGAATTGGAACAAGTACAAATTAAAAAAAAAATAGAAAAGTAAATCGCACTAGTTCGCAAAAACGAACTTTGCACACGCAAAACAGCCAAAAAAGGGGCACTTTTTGAGCAACTGTATTGAAAAAGTTTTTTCAAAGTAGCACAAAATCAGCAGATTGCGCCTTTGATACGCAGTATCCACAATAACTGAGCTTTTTTGTTCGATTGACTAGCGACTGGTTTTGTTTTCAATATACAAGTCGCTGTGCATAATTTTTATAATAATTATATATATTATCACGTCCACAACCGACTGGTGGCAAATGGGCTATACTATATGTGTACAAACATTAAAATTGTAGTAATTGAGATACTTTAGAATGTCATAAAATGTCCACTAGCCTAAAACTGTTTGAAAAAATCTATTTGACACAAAGTAATATTTCCTTTGGTCTGTTGCTTGGGAGCGTCATTGTAGGCAATTCTTATTCATTACATAACGGAAAACCAACTAGCAGGTGGGTGTGGTATGCATTACAAAACCCATTAGCCGGGACGATAAAAATGTTCTCGTATTAAATACCGGAGTTTTATTAAAACAATGTAGACTAGGAGGTCACGATAAATTTGGTAACGTTGTCAAAAGTACCTGCATCGAGATTCAGAGGGTAAAGGACAACTCTTTTATTCTAAATATGTCGATCTGCTTGATGCGTTATCAATGTATGGCGATTGAAAACTAGTTATTCTTACCAAAAGAAACGTCGGGGATGAGCGGAATAAAACACAGAAGTAAGTACCGGTTGTATAAATGTAAATTGAGTGAAAACTGACTAAATAATTGATTAGATTACAAAGCAATGTCCGTTAAAAGATGCAACCTAGCTGTGACTCTTGACTACAAAAAGGCATAAAACTAGTACGGTGAAGAAGAACAGTTAATTTTAAAAGAAGAAAGGAGATCAAAAGAAGTCGTTAAAACATATTTTCGTGGAATCAGTACAGCGTCAAATATAGCCCCTTTACTTAAAGTACTATTGGCAAGTATGCAGCCCATTGTGAGTGTAGTTTTATTTACAGTATATGACTGTGAAGACGCAGCAGCGACAACTTTTGCACACCAGCTATCCCGTGGCTACGATAATTGCAATGCAGTTTAAAACGAAGATAAAATTGGCAAGCATGCAACTTCTGCGTTTAAAACTGAATTAACAACAGTAAATAATGTTTTAATCTTTTAATAGTTAAGTGCTAATAGATAAAATAAATGCGAGTTTTATATTCAATTTACTGAAAAACATATGCATGTTTCACCGTTATTATCCTATTTATTATGAACAAAAAACGAAGTATAGTTTGGTTTCTGCGCCGCGTGCCCCGCGTGTCCCGCCACATTCGTTCCGGGGTAATGGATTTCCCCCGGCTCACGTGACGACTACATAGTTTCTTGCGTCACGATTTTTAATACTTTCTATTTTCTATCCGCACATGGGCGGAAATTTATGCCCGGGGATTAAAAAGGTTGTTTATTGCGTCAATGTGCTCATTACGATTTATTAGGTAAGCAGTCACACTGAAAAATCCCTTAAAACTATCAAAAGAAGATGGAATATTAATTTGCTGTGCGCAAAAGCAAAGACTGGAAAGCAAAATTGGATCTTATAGAAAATAATTGGAAGACTGCGGAGCAATATTCGCGCCATTCAATAAAGATGTCGATATTCTTCCAGATGACTTGAGATTTTTTTTGTGTTGTCATTGCGTCGATTATTGAAATTTAAAGATGTTGATACAATTAACGATGACATCGTTACCAAACTTCCCGGAAAGTGCAACATCTTCTGAAGTCATGACTTAATGAAACAAGCTTGAAGGAGCATTCGAATTCGAAATTGATTGAACGATAACGTTGTTGTGAAATTGGGATACTTCTATACGATGCTATGTAGCGGAGCATGAACCATTGTGACAATTCTATGTAATATATATAAATAACGTGATAAAGGCTTCTAGTGAACAATCCGACAAAGAAGTGCATACCTAGAATCATTTTTGAAGCTCGAAGGCAATCTTCATAGTTTGTTGGGATGAACTTACCTATAATCATCAGTTCCTATGCATGGTTTCTCGAGTAAAAAGATAAACTACAGTCTAGACAAACAAAAAAGTACACCATGCGCCAGGCATGCCTAGCTTCAAGCTGGTCAGTATCCATCCAAATCGATTCATATCAATTAATTCTACGTTCCGCAATTGTACCGAAGGATAATAGCCATTGTAATTTGCCTTTCTTAGGTTAAAGGTACGATGAAGAAGGCAGGAGTGCCTAATCCGACCTTGTTGGCCCTCCTCCAAAATTGATACGATCAAGTTTCTTGCTCTTTATGCCAATAAGAAGAACTTTCGATTGCAGATAAGCTAACAGGGTTGGTCTTTTTTGCGCAGTAATTGGTCTTGTACGATTTTATCGTTCGGCACGAAATTTTAAGAGCTCGGTTGCCTCCATTCCAAATAGATTTATAAAACTGATTAGGTGATTGGAAGAATCAACTTTTTTACTGAAAATACTACCCATTTTGAGATTCCAATAAAATGAACTCTAGCACAAAAATTCTTTACTTACCTTCTTGTATATCAGTTCACGTAACTAACGATTGCAATATATATTTTACCTATGTTATACCGCATAGAAAATGATAAGGCTTATTTTCACACAACGCTCTGTCTCCGATTCGCCAAAAAGGGTACTTTGGTGTGTTTTATGGACAAATTTGTTTGTTGAACATTACCGCCTACGGCTTTACGCCTTTGCCACATTATTAATGTAGGGTAAAACAAGTTAAGGCCAAACGTTTTTTTTGTACTGACGGCTTTTCTGACGAGTTAGTGTATGCTTTCACTTATAACTATTAGTTATCGAATTTTGATTTTCAAATAAAACCTGATCATTTTACACAATAGCATAGGTAACTTATTAAAATTTGAGTAACATTAATGCCACACCTCCAAAAAAAACTTTACATTAAATTTTCAGATATATTTCCTTAAGGTAAAATTATAGTACAGAAAAATGCACTGAAATATACAAAACATAAGTACTTACTACATTTAAATCATCGTCCGCACCACGAACATTCGCTTGTAACAAGCATTCGTCAAAGAACATTCACTGGGTGTGGGCACTCTGAGATGACCATATTGGGATAGGTAAGTACTTGCATACGAGTACGAAGCTAACGAAACAAGTATTCATCAGAGGGGAAGGTCTTTTTGTAAACTGATAGAGTGTAAAAAACTACTATTTGACTCCTCATTATTAAAATTTATGTCAGTGATGATGTCGCAATTTACTGATAATATTTGCATACTTATTTATCACTTGTTAATTTGCAGTTCCCTACCCTATTTAGTTTGCTTTATATCAGGGTTTTTAATTACAGGTTTAGTGTAATAACCAATAATTTAGAATATCAAAATTAGAACGAGGTTTTCATAATTTACTTTTGAATTAACCTAAAGTTCTTAAAATAATGAATCCATATTTATTTATAACTTTTATATTGTTATATGGTTATATGGTTTTTCAATAAACATCACAATGACGTCGGAGTATTCCACTAATATCGCTTCAATTAAATTATTTCATGACTAAATCCGGTTACCGAGCACGCAAAGGCACGGAAAGGATTAGCGAAGGCGAACCATAAACAATGCCGCTTGCCTGCAAAAAGCTTTCTACTCTAGGGATCGTGTAGAAAAATTTGTTGTTTACTTATTCTTTCTTCCCGCTGTTATTCTGATAAATTAAGCTATAAATTAGGTGACGTGAGGGCGCCGGCGGGTTTTTATTTAAAATTGCTGTGGTTTTGGAACAATGAACATAAGCACAAAATGCCAAAGATTGTTGAGTAGGTACCAATAACTATGAAACATTACATATTAAAAACATGTTATGCACGGGTTAAGAAAGTTTAACAGTCAAAGTTGCAAAGTCAGTAGAATACAGGCCCAATTTATAAGGCAGCAGAAATGAATCAAATTCATGAGATTGAAAACGAAAACACCCTGTGGTGTCCTAATTTTCAAGCTATTTCAAATGTTTGGCTAACACCACAGATTATGTAATTCTATTCAAGTACATACTATTCGACTTTAATAATGACAATACGAGTACATGCAGAAATTCACCAAAAACCTACTTATACCTTATACCCGTTACGCTCCGTCATCCATTTCATTTATTAAGTAGCATTGGACTGAGGATGTAGACAAAAGGTTTCACATGGATTGCAGCATCCTTTGAAGCTTTAACGTCACTCTCATAATAACACAATTGTGTCATTTGCTTACATTGCAAAGTAGCCTTATTTGTTATACATACATAATAATATGTAGCCACTGTGAATTGCGTAATAATTCATAACGCATTTGCTCCAACGCTAAGTACTGGATCATTAAAGTCATATTTCATACAAATAACGTCTTAAGAACGAAACGTACGCTCTTTGTTCTGTAAAATGGACTCTTTGTAACATGAGACTTGCTTGTCTGAAGAAATTAATGAATGTCTGCATAAAACAGAGTTCATCAGCGAACATACATAATTTACCTACTCGTTCATTAATTTATTTCCTTATGTTTTGGCAAGCGAGATAATAATACCCACGGACAAGTAGGTACAATCCTTTAAAATAATATTAATGTAACCCAAATGTGGAAGAAGAGCTCAATATTGCCGAAAGAAGAAAAAGTTAACCATCTCTTATAGGGGGAGTGTAAAAACGCAAAGCAACGTTTTTTACACTGACTTTAAAACGACCTTATTAGAAAAAGTAGCTACTCGAACGGATTCCTTAGGCGAGGATGTTGCTTTTCGAAATCAAAGGACAATTTGTTTGGTAGCAGGCGAAGCACGATATCATAAAATAACCGTCTAAAATTACGCACGGTCATTATTAAGCTTAGTTTGAAAAACAGGAGTGCGTTTCTATTTATGCTCGAAACGGAGACAATAGAAACCTAAGAAGTTAGAATGGAAAAAGGCGTTTTATTTATAATTTCTGCCTGTTAAGTAATCGTAGCCACTCGACAAGATCATCATTTCAGTTACTCCTTTTTCTCATTTTAAATTCACCCTTCAGTCATATCAAATCACCTCATAGTACAAGGATTCTATTAATATTCTGCTCGTATCTATTTACCACAGTTGAACGCTGAAACTGGTTGATCTCGTAGACGTGTCCCCTTAGGTCGGTACAAATATCCTTATCTGTTATAGTTTTAGATTTTTCCATGCTGACTAAATTGGATTGCTCATCCTGTATATTATTGTTTATAGTTAACCTCGTGACCCTCACTACAAAGCTACGGTCCTATAGGTTCGAATTCACATTTTGATAGGGGCAGACATTATTTTAGGATGAGTATGATTTTTAAAAGGTACGGATGCTAAAAGTACCTATTTGAGTATGTGTTCATCTATTTGTGTATGTATTATAGCCAACCAAGTTATATTCTTACCACTTTTTCCCTTTAACAGTACTCGAGGCTTTCGAGAACGCACGGTAAAAAAATGGAATTAACTCTTCACACCCATTTCAATTACTTTTGCATAGGTGGTGCGCGCTGTCATGTGTTTTCCATTCTCTCGAGACCTGTGATACCAATTGTGATACGAACGTCAATGGGTAAATTAATTCATGGTCTGTTTTACGTCCGATCCTTGTTTATTTGCTTAGTTAGGGACTAGGTCATCATCACCACCATTTCAGCCCAAAAATTTCATAGGTCTCCTACGAAGAGAGCAACCGGACTTGCGCTGTTCGTATCCTGTGGCCTTACCATGACCGTCAAATATAATTTATCGCTATGTAGAATTAAAATCTAATTAAGATTTTCGTTCATAATCTTCAGTAGTTATAATAACGGTGACTAAATTAAGAAAACGTGCCTGTTATATAAAAATATTCATTAACATCACTAGGTAAGGTCGAAAGGTTGCCTAATAAAATAAATGCTAAGAAATGATTGATTAGTGCTACCGCTCAGGAAAAATTCCATTGCTGATTCATTAGCTGCCCTTTAATAGGGGAATATGCCCTTGGGTTCTATAACGCAAAAGAACTCGGCTCCGAAATGAAACTAAAATTGTTTTTGCAAGCGCTTGTTAATATGAGACCTGCGACAAACAGTCAGAGGTAAATAATTTTCATATGATTCCATGAATTACTGTATAGGTTTTTAATTTAAGACAATGCAAGTTTTTTACCTCAAATTCCTAGTAAGCTTCCTATTTCAAAAGAATATAGAAAGGAAGAGGATTATAAGAATTTCATTTGCTAAAAAGCACTTACTCAGCTTAAAAATGAGGTCGAAGCAATAAAACGCGTCATGCACAGGGTTGTCACTTGTCGTGTAAAGTATCGAGTGTACAAACGAAGATACTGCCGAAAAATAAAGACTCAAAATTTTTAACGAATGTATGAATAACTTGCTGCTGTAACTAAGAACCGTTATGGTTTCTTTATTTCTAAGGCGGTCCCATATACATTTTATCAATAGTTTGATGCTGCGATTCAAGATTAAGTACAATTTTAAGTTTGATTTCAACGAAACAAGAGAGATATCAAAATTTTAATAAAGCATATAAACAACAAATATAATAATATGGTATTGTAATAAAATGAAAAAAACAATACTTATTTTAATAAAAGCCGCATAACCATGTTTTAAAATCTATTACAGAACGATAGTAGGTATGCTACGTAATCTAAAATACTAAAAACTTAAAACTTGTTTTAGTAGAAGCCAACCCTAGAGCTAGAAGTATATCTTGACCCGTTTCTGCTTTTGAGGGAGAATCACTTAGCGGATTTTTACGCTTGGTAGGCGTAAAAGGGATTTTGCTTCCGACATTAACTAGGGACATTCTAGTATTGATTACGCGCACACGTCCGTCAAATTGACCTCAAAACACGTGATGAATAAAAAAATAATTTGTTGAAATTGCTCATTACTCCTCGGTCTAGTATTTTGTAAGATGTTAGTTTTTTAAACTTCACCCAGTATAAATGATTGTGTAATTCATAATATTTCTCCTAGACTAGGTTTGCGGTTATTTGCTATTTACTCGTAGAGCCACTCACAGTAGAGGCAGTTATATCGGGATTTTTAACATTTTTATAAAACTAATTTGCATGAGTTTGAACCGAATCTATTAATGCTGTTTTAACTGCTCTTGCTGTTCGTTGCCAAGGGAATAATGCTCAAAGCGCAACAGCGACGAGCTCGACGTTACGACGGCGCCCTGTTATTATATTTTCAAGAGCATAGTGATTAATATGCTTCATACTTCCTGTAATGTTAACATTTTGTTACTCATTGTGCCCTTGCCGCTATAATACACTGGGACCGATTTCGAAAGGCATTGTCCATCGAGACAACCAATCTATTCAAGTTTGGCTGCAAAACTCACTAATATGACTCGAGTGCAATCATTTGTTTGTTGAATTATTGACATAACTCCATTACTAATATATTTATTTCTCTTTATGGATAGAAGAGTGCCCCTGTTTACACTATTGAATGCGTTTTTCACGTCACGTTTTACAAAGACCTCATCACCTGGGGACCCTAGGAAAGTACGCACGGCATGTACCGGAGCCTCACTGCCTGCCCTAATGCCAAAATTTGTCTAAGATTTTAATTAATTATACCTATATTTAGAAAGTACTATATTATTATATAGTAACCCTATCATGACCGGTCCGGGTTTAACTTACTCCTGCCTGCGTCTTTGTCAAACTAATGTCATAAAAAGTGACGCACATAAAAACAAACTTTAGATAAATGAAACTTGGCCGGTCTGGTTAGGGCCACAGGCGACTCTGATTCTGACATTGGGTGCCTCTCTGTTTCTGTTTGGCAATAATATTGCCTATCTCTTATAGACCACATGTGTTTGCTCTTTACTTTCTTTATTTTATTCTCTTTCTTTTAACTTCTGCATACCAGGAATTACGCTAGAAACGGCTAGAACTCTTCTTGCTTCATTCAATAAATAACTTTTTATTTCAATGCGTGTTAAGCCGAATAACTTTCAATGAAACACACGGATGTCGTTCAAATTGTAACTTCAAATCTATTAAACAAGTTGTAGATTACACTCGTGCATCACAAGATGGCGCCGTTAGTATTTGCTTACGTTCAGATTAGCCCGGCATACATTATCTGGCGGTCACTAAGCTCAAAGAATTCCACTATTTATTTTTAACGGGATTCCACATTGCACCTAGTCATGCATGTGCTATGGCAATATTATTTTGCAGGCTAGAGACCTAGCTTTTTCAAATCAAGGAAAACAGTCATTGTACGATATTATTTCGGACCAGCGACTGACCTTTACTACCATACAAGTATAGCGGTTTACAACATTGAATGATAATTTTTCGGGGTTCAATCAAAATCTATAAAATGGAACCATGATTCCCATTTGGTGTTTGTACACTAAATGGCAATTACACCATTTGAATCTTGAACTAAAGTTTTTCACAATAAACGTACTAACTCCCGTGGCAGGCATTTAATTATGTAATTTTCCGCACATTCCGCAGTCATCACAATTACGTGGGAGTTGACGAATATTACTGTGGTAATCCATATCAGGTAGTCGACATTCCATTATCAATATTGGTATTTTACTAATCAACTAATTCGAACGTTACTAATCGCTGTTGCGCATCTCTATATTGTGTCTAATGTGACGATTGCAATCTCACTAAAAGCACTGTACATATATGTACACGCATTGTGTGTCATAAAATACGTCAGTCATGGATGGTTTAAAACTAAATTAAATTCAAGCTACATCAGTTGAGCACTTTATAACGTCAAAATGAGATTATTAAATTCATAATTTTATTTATTTTGGATTCTGCCTGTGGATAGAGTGCGGGGTTGTAAGACCTTGTGCAACTATCCAACCATCTTGTTCGTTAATCCAGCCACCAAGCAGTAGTGCTTGCGCTGTTTGTTCGGGCGTGGAGAGCAAGACAGCCGGTGAAATTACTGGCACAAGAGATATTCCATCTTAGCCCTCTGGGTTCGCAACGAATCTGCAATCTCCTTGGTATTGCGGGTGACTGTGGGTGGTGGTGGTCGCTTACCATCAGGTGACCCAGTTGGCCGTTTGCCTTCCGGTTCTTTAAAAAAAGGGTGATTGGGCAATGTTACCGAAATGGTCAAATACGTTATCTAACAATGCTGAGACAAAGCTCACTCCTGGCCACGATGCACAATTGACTTGTAAAAGTAGCAAAACCTATTGTGAATTTCAATAGTAATTTTTTTATTTAGTAAAAAACCAGCCAGGTGCTAGATGAACTCGAATACCTAAGGTTGCGTACATTTCACACAACATGAGTTATGTATGTATTTATCAAAACACTCCTAAAATAATAAAGACAGACCATATAACTAAGTACACGTATTTTTGTAAAGGGTTTTGTCGATTTTTCAGTATCGTTTTATTAAAATATCGTTTTATCTTTCTGAAACATTCATAAACTATCAAAATTCACCCCACTTGAACTAGCAGTCTTAGACCGGCCATACACGGACAGCTACATGCAGTCAGGATGGACTGCTTCAAGCTGCAACTGCATAGTAAACTATGCGACTGGAAACGAACAGCCTGAGCGGTCCGTGTATTGAGAATGAAAATTTTGAATTGAAACTGCAAATCACCCAACAGTGACCGCTTGAAGCTGTTGGCACTCACTGCTTTAAGCGGTCCGTCTATAGAGGCCCTTACTGTTAAATTTTGACTATCGACCCTTTTGAACACCTGATAAAAGAAAAAAAATACATTTGCTATCGATAGCACTAATAGTTTCTGAAATTTGCGACTGTGACAGGCAGAGTGACGAGCGAATGAGTTTCCACTATCATGGTTTTTTTTAACCTTTTTGGTACAGAACGGAACCCTAATGACGACACCTCATTCATCAAAATCGTCCCAGTCGTTTAGGCAACAATGGAACATCCGTAAATACAAACATAAATGTATGTACATAGACTGTTAAAAACATAACACTTCCTTTCGGCATTGCGTAGTGGGGTAAAAAGAGGTAGATTTTAGAAAATATATGTATGTTCACTCACGTGCAAGTTCATAAGGTGTTATCAACATGGCATAAAGTGTAATACGTCAAATGTCGAAATGAGATTGATTGAGCCTCTTTTCCCTCATCTATATTCCTCTCTTTACGAATAATCGAGCCTTTTGATTTATTACAAGCGTTTGCTACCGAATACTGAATAAGGCATTTGTCATCTTTTTAAAGTCTCTTGGGGATTGGGTATCCTCGCCTACTTCTCAATATGAAAGAATCACTGAGAGCTGATTGTCCGTGTCAATATACTGGTCATTTATTCCAATTCGGTTTTCCTCAATATAATAATTTTCCTATTATAAGAATATATTTAGCCGACTGTTTGAAGGTTTGTTTGTACGATTTTGCACTGCCTTTACTTATTAAATTGGCAATCATAACTGTTATGGTTACAGGTAGATACTTACATTCACCACATTCTGGAAGTGATAATTAAATGCTGGCAACCTAAAATTGATATCTTTTTAACACCTACCATGTGAGTTCAGTTTATTCATTGTATTTTGGATTTACCTATACTAGGTTTAAGTCCTGTTGGTATCTTCTCTTTTGACAACTCATAAGCCATTCTCTTCCTCATTTTCCAATCTTAGTCAGCTGATCCATTATGAAATAATTGCCGCAAAAACGTGATATTCCGCAGTAGGGACCTTTGTTACAGTCAATTATATATCGTCAATGTGGCTTAAACTAAAACCATCTGACTGATATCAGCCCATGAAACTACAAACAAATGTTTCGTAACAAAATTGATTTTAAACATCAAGTTTAAACTGAATGATACATACTTGTAATTATTGCATTATTATTGGATTGGTATATATTTGAATTTCGTGACAATACTGCCGCTGCATACATACACTGCATCAAAATTCACTTTCACAATTTTATTCGGACATAAGAGTTGACAAAGAAACAAGTAAAGAAACTATCACGGCAAGTTCAAAACCTTACCACAAAAAATCAATTGTAAACTTATAAAAGCTTACCAACCTATATGAACTAACATATTATGTTTTATTCATGTTTTGTTCTTTCTATTCGGAGGTAAACGCCTCAATGACAGTTAAAGATGACACGTGTGTTAAGTAAATCGGGTTTACTGAGGGTTCATGATTAAAGGGGTTATTCCTTACTAAAACTATAATAATAAAAGAAAAAAACATTTGTTTTATAACGTTTTACAATGCCTCTTGAGATTTATTGATAATTGTTAAAATCATGTAAAGTGTTCGGGTCCCAACATATAAAATATAATAATTTCTCAATAATTCATCATAATTGTTATCTAGAAAAGAAGTATCTAAACGATATTCTCACAGGAAACCAGATGATACATAACTTTTTAAACTATAAACCGACTTCATATACCTATAGTACAGCAAACTGCAGCCGCCTTCTCCTCAACCGTCTGCGCCGAATTTGGTCCGTATTCGCGGCGTTCTCGCGGACACGATCGGTGGCCATGGTGTCCCATGATCTCTCGCTGTCAAACATGGCGGCCACCACGCTAGGCAGCGAGAGATCCCCTGCAATTTCCACTACCATTAAGCGGCACTCCACGTCCCAACGGCTACACTGTTGGTGTGTTACGTCGTGTCATCAGCATTGCCACACTCGTGGCACATTGCAGTTGATTCTCTCCTCGTGACTCTATGCAGGTAGTGTTCTAAGCACCCGTGCCCCAACAGTACCTGCACCAGTCTGTAGGAGAGCAATCCGTGCTCATATAGTCCAAAAATACATTGGTACTAATGCACTCCATTCACTCGTCCGAGACTAAAAGAAAAAATAAGCATGTCAATGTCAAATATTAGGAAAGAGCCGTTTTTAGATTTCCATAGCCCAACTAGGAACCCTTATAGTTTTGGTCTATATGTCACACTCACTTTTCCTAAAAATCGGAAAGTTTTGACGCTGAAATTTTACACATGTTTAAATGTCAACCTATGCATAAAGATCAGAAATAACGTCTGTAAATTTTTTTTCATACCTAGTCTTGGAAAACTATTCTTGTGTTTCATTTTGCCGTATTAAAAACAGATACTCTTTTATATTAATTTAAAGAAATCAGCAAACTACCTAACAAGCAGTAGGTGTCCTAGTTGAGTTCTCTGTGCGATTTTTACTATCCTTACGTTGACTGATAAAGTAAGAAGAACCATTTGAGTGGGACAATTCAACTCACGCTTATTACCAGTTATTTTATTGCCCCAAATTCAAATAACCATCTTCCTCTTTAAACGATGAAAATAACTGTGCACTTAATTATCTTATTTGTTACAGGTTATAAGTGATGGCTGTGTTAGAACAAAATAGTGTGCCAAGATTTTTAATAGATCATCTTTATTTATTGAAGAGTCTCAGTTGTACTTCATCAATGCTATCAAAATGTAACATAAGTGAAAGTGAATAAGGAAATGGGTCCTCAAAGCTGATATTCAGAGAAAATGGCCAACGTAAGACTGCCGCTCCATATATGTAATTCAATTAAACAGTACTGGCTGAAAGAAGTAACAAATTCTCACAGTGATCAAATATTAGGCACCAAAAACAGACATTGTTCTAAAATTCTAAGTCCTCATTCCAATTTTCAAGCAAAAATTACAAAGAAAAACAAGTTGATCTTGTTACTTGTTTTACTCTTGGCAAAATATTCACAAGGTAATAGCTATAGTGGTGGCAGAAATTCTATGCTAAGAACCAGAGTCATTGGAACCAGATACGGTAAACTGCAAGGCGTAATTTTACCAATGGATCAACACAAATACTTGAAACCGGTGGAGGCGTATCTAGGAGTGCCATATGCGACACCACCGACTGGCTCTAACAGGTAAATCTGAACATCTTTAAAGACCTCTTTTTTACATTGTCCTTAGTGCTGTACTCCTGAAAGCTGAGCTAGAAATAAAATTTGTAATCTTAGCTCGGCTTGTATAACACTTGGATGATGTCAAATAGTCCTAGATAACATGTGTGCATGTGGTCATAATGGTATGTACCTATAGGTCCTATCGAATATTTGGTGTATACTAGTGTTCATCAGATTTAGTCACTATTCAATATGCACTGCACACACTATTCAAACAGACTCATTTATGAACTAGACAATTATAATAGCAGATCCATTACTGTTGAGTCAATTAATGATGATCAGAATCTGAGATTAATTCTGCCTGTAAAGGGGCAAAAGGTAGTAAAGTACTTAGTAGTAGGTATTTTCTAGACTTGATTGTGTGCCAGGCCGAAACAACAAAATATGATAAAGAATAATACAAACTCTAAACAATTGATCTAGTATACTGAAACTAGAGTCATCAAAAATGCAGATAAGATGATCTTCTTCTAGCTTCCAGAAACTTTCAAAACAGACTAGATTGATCAAATTATTGAAACAGCCGGAAAATAAGTGTCAATTAAGGTCAAATGTTCAAGTTTCCTTAATTGTTTATCCCAATACACATTTTCGCTGTCATCAAATTTGTTATTGCACTTTAATGTTGACCATAAGACCATAACCATGCTCTACCATATTCAATATTTTCTCAAGCTATGATAATTTGAAATCACCTATCGTTAGATAGTATGAAATACAGTCGCGATTGCTTCTTGTCTGTCCTGATAGTTTCGGCCGCCTCTTCCTCCTAAACCACGCAACGAATTTTGGTACAATTTTAACTGTCATTTAGATAATTTTGATGGGAATGATTTTTAGGTTTTACATCCTAATTGTTTCCGTGTGAAGCCGGGGCCGGTTTAGTAGTTTTAACGAAAAATAAATTACTGTTAAAGCGGCATAATAATAAAAAAATATCTACAGGTTTGCGCCGACACGTGCTCCAGCTCCATGGGACGACGTAAAACAAGTTGATCAGATTGGTCCGGTCTGCCCTCAGCGCTTGCCAGATATATCTAATGAGACACTGGCTTTGGATAGAATGCCTAAAGGTAGACTGGAGTACTTACGGAGACTGCTACCAAGACTGAAGAATCAGAGTGAAGATTGCCTTTACATGAATATTTATACTCCAGTACAAGGTAAGAACATTTAATGGGCCACCTATCTGTGAATGAAAAACGTTCCATCAAAGAGCATGTGATAAATAGTAAAAAGTTTTCAATAATCGAATTCTTAGTCGAATTAATAGTCAATTACATTTACACAATTTGTAAGCAAACCTAATAAACACAGAAACCTTTGGCTCGCTTCTAGGCATGTTGGGTACCAAAACGCTCAAGGAAATGAAGCGAAGCTTGGACCCTTCACTAATACGGTTATCAGTCGACAATTTTGAACCATAGATAGCTGGAGATGACAGGACGAATATCTTTATCTTAACAGATAGCGACTCTATTTTATACTATGTTAATAATGTTAACATAGTATAGTTCGTGTCTGTCCTAATATCTTTTTCTGCATACTCCTTCTAAAACACGCAACAGAATTTGGAACGGTTTTCATTGTTTTTATAGAAGGTTTTTAAGTACATTACAAGCTAATTAAGTTTTTGTTACTAAATTTCACCCCTGTGAAACCGGAGCGGGGTGCTAGTAAAATATAAACGCGTATTTACTCGTATTTTCTCTCCAATTTTGCAGGTCCGTCGTTTATAAATCTCGTCCTATAAACTCTGTTTCCACAGCGCACCTGTATTCTACGGTTCACTGAAAACAAGACACGTTGATCCGTTCTCAGTCGCGACTTTATTTCCAATACCGTCAATTTATTGTTTTGTATCGTCCTTGGAAACAAATAATATTGTATTTTCGTATTGCCTAAAAGTCTTTTGGATAACGGTTAGTTCTACGTAGACTTTTCCTGTCTCAACTTTAAGCTATCAAGGGTGAAATGGTTAACCTGACTCCTTATTAAGTAAACAAATAGAAGGATAAAGAAATTTCAGAACAACATTTTCACCATTATAATTAAGTTATTGCAGTTGTGGGGGAAACATTGCTCCAACTAGCGGTTTTTGACTTATGTATTTAGTTTATACCTGATTTAGATAGATCAATAGAAAGCAAAGCTGCTTCTTCTATTCTTTTTTCACTTTTCTATATTACTGTCTTAGTATTTAAAAAAACCGGTAGTTTAATGTTGGATAAAATCCATTCGAGTACATAATGAAATGTCTACGGAACAACGATAGACAATCTTTCGTACTTTGCGCTTCAGCTTTTAGCGGCAAAAAATTTAATCATAGCTTACAATAGCACCCTGCTCTATCTAGATAGTTGCGTACTTTTATAGAGCAACGATCGAGTTCTTTGTCCGTTATTTTTGACAAAAGATACATGATGTTTAAGCTTTCAGTCTGATGTGACTAAAAATAAACTCAAAACCTTGAGAGTTTCGGCTTAGTTAAAGTTGCCGTTTTATATGATAACAAGTACCTACTTTCGTGAGCAGTGCTCGTTCGCAGCAACCCGTTCAAGTACTGAGCTGTCCACTTTACTGCCTTACTGTTGTGCACTGTTCTGCTGTGAAATCAGCATAAGGGTGGTAGTTATAGACCAAACACAAGTTCCAATTTCATACTGGATCAATATTTGATAAATAAAACCACAAAAACTTTAAATTAACCCTTTCTCACTTCCTTATTATTCGAGGTTATTATCAGATATAAAATAATAATATTTAAACAAACTCATCGGACGAAAGCCATACTGTATCTTAAACTTGTACTGTATGTGCTGAAACTCATACATAACGTAGTATTGTACACTGTACAGTTCTACTTTGTTTAAAAAAAACTACCTATTCGCACCTTGCCCCTGTAAATAAGCGAAAGTTTGACACCCATAAGTTCAGGGTTCCGTTGAATAGTCCGTAATGTCCAATAGAATGACATGGTGTCTTAGCTTCGGTTTTCAGTCAGCATATTTCATTTTAGGAAAAACTACTAATCATAGGAACGCGATATTCAGACAATAGGTTTCTTTTATGTCTTAGTCAAATACCAACGGGTCAAAGTCAAAGTCAAAATTTTAATTCAGATTAGGCTTACAGGTAGCACTTATGAATGTCATAAAACTTACCACCTGTTTGAAAGTCTTCGCACCTAAACTGCCCACAAGGGGTAAAATGTCATCGACTATTTTTTGACCCGAAAAACTACATACATATCTAATACACGCAGCATAGCAATAAACTAATTATAAGCATACATTATGGCATTGACAAATATTAATGAAGTAAGAAGACAGTTCCCATATCTAGATATGGAAACCTACCATAACCATAGCCTACGCCAACCCTGGGATTGAAATAGGCTACATTTATATTTCAAAAATACTTGCATATTTGCTTGCTTGCATGTTTGCTTGCTCGCATGTTTGCTTGCTTGCGTGCTTACTTGAATGCTTTCTTAGGAACAAAATCGCTTGCTACCTTGCATCTTTGATTGCACATTTGCTTACTGACTTGCATGCTAGCTTCCAAACTGCTAGGGTCCAAACTTACATACGTGCATGTATGTATGTGCATGCATATTAACAAATTTGCTTGCTTCAATTCACGCTAGCTTGGACGCTTACTTACATTGTTGATTGTATGCACATTATTATTTATTGCTTGCATACTTTCTTGAAATGCTCATGACTTACGCGAACAAAACTGACACAATCTATATAAAGTTATATTATACCGTGGTAAAAAGAATTTTAAGTATCTCTGTATTTGTTTGATTAGGGATTATAATATTAACGCCCAAATTTATTTTCACAGTTGGGCCAACTCTGCAAGCAAAGTACCCGGTTATTATATTTATCCACGGAGAATCTTTTGAATGGAATTCTGGAAACGTTTATGACGGAGCAGTACTAGCAAGCTATGCAGGACTCGTTGTAATTACGATCAACTACAGACTTGGAATTCTGGGTAAGAAAAAATATTTTTAGTCATTAATCTACTTTGTACAGCCATTTTAAAACTCCTTTTTTAACATTTCTTTAAAAATAGGCTTCCCGCAAAATGTGCTTCGTTTTATGACTCATTCTTCTCGATTCTACAACGATTGTCAATTAGCAGATCCAATTTTGTGTAATAATTGAAAAGTAACACTGCAAATACTGAGTGTAATTTCAATGCTCCCGTTATTATGAGTAACGAAATCAATTTCAGGATTTTTGAACGCAAACCCTATTCCACATCTTAAGGCCAGGGTCGCCAATTATGGACTCATGGACCAAATTGCAGCATTACACTGGGTTCAACAGAACATAGCCTTGTTTGGTGGTGACTCAGGCAACGTGACTATGCTAGGTCATGGGTCAGGAGCAGCGTGCATTAACTTTCTGATGATATCACCAACTGTTATGCCTGGTGAGTACAAGCTGTTTACATAAAACTAACTTTGCCACATAAGATCATTTTGCGGGTCTCATCATATTGAGTAGGAAACGACTGATTTAAAATAGCCATATACCTGGTACTTCAGTTTCAATATACAATGTGTAATATCTGCAAGAACATTATTATAAAATTGTGATCATACTTTATTAGAAAAATTAACAAAACACACCAAATAGTAAACAATTCATATAATTTTATTAATAATTTATAATTCTGTTTACTTACATCAAGTTATAGTTATTTTCTTTTATTTCAGGCCTATTTCATCGCGCTATACTTTTGTCTGGCTCAGCTCTGAGTTCATGGGCACTCGTAGAGGATCCAGTTAGTTTTTCCGTCCAACTGGCCAAGCAATCCAATTGCACCTTACCAGAAGACATCGTAAAGGATCATGAACTAATTGTTGACTGTTTGCGAGAGGTTCCACTTGAGGAGCTTATGTCTGCGGAAATTAATACACCAAGTTATTTAACAGCATTTGGACCATCAGTAGACGGAGTGGTAGTCAAAACAGACTACGCAAAAGAGTTGCTTACATTCTTCATTCCAAATGACTTGCAAGGATTCACTAGCGTTTCTGGAGTTAATAATTTTAAGGCTGATAAAAGAAGTGGCGATAGGATTTTTGGGATAAGAGGCGGACAAAATAAATACGATCTGCTTTTTGGAGTGGTAACAAGTGAAGCTCTCTGGAAATTCTCAGCTCAAGATATACAAAACGGATTTGAGGGTGAACGGAGGGATAGGATAATAAGGTGAGGTCGATGTTTATTCAGCAAATTGGTGTTTGGCAACCGCACGGACTGGTTACATGGGACTTATCTTTTGGGTTCATTGCAATGGAAGGGAATCATTGGGGTCGGAATTGAACTATTAGCTTTGAGTGTTGAGTTGATTAAGGTTAAAACACGTTTTTGTTAAGTTTTTGTTTCTGTTTTAGGACTTACGTTAGAAATGCGTACACATATCATTTAAGTGAAATATTTTTCACTATAGTCAATGAATATACAGATTGGGAAAGGACAGTTCAGGTATGTGTGCAATTTGGATTTCTTGTTATTTATAATTAATTCGCAACGGTGACTCCAGTACAAGCTGGCAAATTTGACCAATGCTGAGGGATGTGGGTAAATGATAAAGTGATCGTCCTGTATTACCGTCTCACTACAACAAATGACCGCGCTCCTCACGTTGGACAATTCTGGCACTGTTGACTTAACCTTAAAATTTGGTATGATTGTAACTCTCTGTTACGTAAAGTTTGTAAATATTTGCCAGCATCCAATCAACACCCGGGACGCAGCTGTATTGGCACTCTCAGACGCGCAATATGTAGCACCTTTGGTTCAAACGGGAGACTTCTTGAGTGTTGCCAAGAGCTCGCCAGAATCTGGGCCAAATACGTTCTTCTATGTTTTCGACTATCAAACCAAGGATGGAGATTATCCGCAGGTAAAATATTTAATGAGCTTACGAGTTTTATTTATCTTCTATTAAATTTTTATATCATGTATAAGTAGTCAGTAAATGTTAAGAAAAACGATTCTGTTATGTTTTACGCTAAAACGTTTTTTTTAGAGGATGGGATCAGTACATGGAGAAGAATTACCTTATTTATTTGGAGCACCACTAGTAGATGGTTTAGGTCATTTCCCAAAGAATTACACAAAGTCTGAAGTTGCGCTATCTGAAGCTTTTATATTCTATATTGCGAACTTCGCAAGAACTGGGTAAGTGTTTAATTTTTAATATTAGGTGTTTTGTCTGAGCTTCGCGAATATTTTTTTTAAACATAAGCGAAAAATTACTGTACCATAGAAGTATAGTGACTGTATTACTAATTTCTTTCATAACATAACGCTTTATTGATCAGTATTATGTGTATCGGAAAGGTATTTGAATAATAATTCATGGTCGATTTCTATTTGGAAGGTACAACAATGCGCATAATGGGATAGAGGTAAAAAGACATTGATGACTAGATTTACCTATTTACCAAGATTTACCGAAATCATAAAGTACCTATTAATCATTAATATATTCTCGTACCTCTATCTTATTTGAAACTTCTTTTCAGCGAGAACGCCTTTACGTAAGTAGTCATGACGTAATCAGACATCGCAAAGTAACAAAAAAGTAAAAAACAGTACCGTCACTTTTTGTGATTCAAGGAAACCTGTTTCGTCGTTGTTTAGTGACTGAGCAAAATGGAAAATTGTTATGAAGTTTGTTACGACAGCTGTTTAATTTATTTAGCAATTCGAGTTTCTATCAAAACAAATTTTATTTGTTCACTTTGAAAAGAACAACAATTCGCTTAGTCAAATAGTAGTATTGTTATTTATGATTTACTCCCAGAGTAATGGAAATTTGTTAAGTTAAGTACGCAAAAAGACCAATACGTCAAACCAAACCGAAACCAAAAAGTCGAATTTATAACATTTTTATAAAGTTAAATAGGCGATTCCCGAAACTTTCAGTGCAACCCTCGTACAAGTCTCGATCAAATAGGAAACGCGTGACAGTGGTAGCGCCGTCTGCTCAAAGTGACACTTTTTAGACAAGTGTCATTTGTTATCATGATGCGTTTTTCATTATACTCGAATAAATTACCTGGGGTGCGTGTCGGGCTTCCTCCTCGTGTGCCCAAGTGCTGCGGTTCCCTTATGGACTTCTCCGGGGGGAAGAGCAGTGCTTGGGCCGGTGCACCCTGGGCATCGGTCAATTATTTCCTTGCCTTTATGGTGGGATATCATTGGCAGATGGCTAATAATCCGATGGGGGGTGGGGGGGTCTTTTGACCCAAACCGTGCAATTGCATGTACTCACTGACATCGGCACAAGCCTCGTGGCCGCCATTAAAGAAAAAAGAGAGAGAAGAATACATTACCGACGATCACTTGGCATTATGAATTTTGGTTACACTGCAAAAAAGTCTGGTTTGCTTATATATGTATACCAGTTGAAGAATGAGCGGAAGAACCCTGCGGTAAAACAAAATCAAAATTATAGCGCAGCAAATAGCGACTTTAACAGGCGCCTTCCATTTGTTTCCCAACTGTAGGTACGCAGTAGGTTTACATATTTCACGCACTGCTAAAGCAAAAGAGTTTAATTCAAAATATAAATTAGTTTCATTTACAACCATGATGTGACAGAAAAAAATTGTTTATTGAATAATATATAAATGAGTGTTAATTGTGAGTTGCAAGTTTTTTGCTCTAGCAGTGCATTAGCTCGAATTCCGTGTAAATTAATTTCTGTGTCCTGTTACCTAAAGATATCTGTTGTTTTGAGATTGTCTGTTAATTTTAGAAGTCATTTCGCAACACAAAAAATATTATCGTAATGTACGAGTATCATTTGTGTTTTTTTCTGAAACCATTGGTGTTAAAGATTTGTTCAGAAGTTAAGAAGTAAAACTTGAAAAAAGCATGATCATGGATTTATGTGACATGATAATATCTCTAAAAAGTTTACAGTTTCGTAACAAAACTCATAACCATTAGGAACTGTCACTTAGTATTGCAAGACGAATAAAAAATAACGACCCCAAAAATTAGGTTTATGTATAAAAGATTATATATAACTTTAAAAAAATGTGCTAGTTAGAATAAAAAATATCCATTTTCCCCATAATATAAAATTTTCTTCTATAAACTATAATAATCATTTCAGAGTTTCAATCGATAGTTATATTCATTTTTTAAATATGCCCCTGTTGCAGACAGACGGATGAAAGGAGGGATTCACGCACGTACCATAAATTTCCTTTTTTACATAAATCTTGTGCGGAATCCTACCAGTGGCTAGCGTTTGTCAGTATTATATTATATTGATTTCGCATTTATTTTAAATTAACATTGTTAATTGGTAAAGTCGGGGGTTGTCCTAGACAGCTAATAGGGTTAATAGGTCGTTGAATGGTTAAATTAAATAGGGTTGCGGTGTGGTTCATTAGGGAGGGGAGACGGGGGGGTTTCAGTATACAGACCAGCTCGAGTATTTTTTATTATTCATTTCAGGCGTTACTTTGCTGAGATCCACATTAGCAAGTTGGAACAAATTAACTTGTTACTCCGCGCTTATCTCGCTTGATTTCACAACGTTCTCACGGAGTAGCAAGATAAATTGTTCGAATTGGTCGAGTTTCTTTTACATTTAATAACAATATCTAAGTCATTTAATACCTATCTCAATAATAATCAACTTAATAAAACATAATATTAATCTCGGAGTTGTCCCTATTGACTCCATTCTTAGTTTAAATGGGTACGTTAGGTTCAATAAAAAATACGACAGTCCGAATTTTAGTTGCAAATAAAATATAGGTACTTACTCTAGGCCATAGAATAGGATAGGATGGCAGGACTCCTCTAGAATAGGAGTCTTGCCATTACCCTAATTTTTCTTTGTTACTTACTCTAGGATTAATATGGTTTACTGGCATTTTTTCTCCCTAGGAATCCGAATGAGGCTCAGCGACAGGAATCCTTGCTACCTATTTCAAGAGAACGAAACCGGTACAAGAGCATCGTATGGGATGAATATGACACTTTACACCAAAAATACTTGGAAATTGGTAAGCAATTCTTTAACTTAACTAACAAAATCTTAAATTCAATTCACATAGTTAAGTTCATTATTAATTACTTAATATAAAGTTGGATTTTACTTTACCGCTAAGGTTCGAGTAATAACTAGAGCAAGGATCAATTTTAAGGTTAATTGCGTCGACCTTTACCCGTTCAACCCTACACAACGTCAAAGCAATTTCGCCTCACAAAATTCCTACAAAACCCTTACTCATTCAAAAATTCTATTGCAGGCATGAAGCCGCGCATGAAAAACCATTACCGGGCCCATCAGCTGTCCGTGTGGCTGCGGTTGATCCCGGAGATACACAGGGCTGGGATGAAGGACGTGGTTGCGAAACATAACCTTTTCCGAAACCACAACGACCCAGAACTATACGACGGGCTAGTCCGGCCTGATCCGCTCACCCGAGCTAACTACTTTGACCCCACACTTGAGCTTTACCGCAGGCCTATATACAACGTCACCTTGGATGTGCCGTCCACAACAATGGATACTTACGTCACGACTTGTGTTAGCGTAATGTCTGCGAGGCCTGGATCCGCGGTCACACAAAGTCAAACACCAAACAACACTCACTCTCAAGACATCTCAAACTTAGAAGTAGCAGGTTATACAGCATATTCCACGGCTTTGAGCGTTACTATTGCCATAGGATGTTCATTACTGATCTTGAATGTTCTAATTTTTGCGGGCGTGTATTATCAGAGGGATAAAACTCGTTTACAAGTGAAGGCATTGCAACAGCAACAAAAGAGAACCCACAACTCTACTTTTGATAGCGTGTCCTCAAAACATCCTCACTATTTTATCGGTCATTCCCAAAGTTCTAGCACAATTGTTGACATCGATCATCAAGATAAAAATGCAATTATTGCAATGACAAATCGTGTGCCACATTTTTCAAATGCAAATTGTCCTAATGTTTGTCATACGGGGATACAAATGTCAAATCTCTCGCAGAAAGCAAGTCCCCCAACAAGTCGAGGTCAGTGTACGACCCTCCCGAGAAAAGTTGGGTTTAGCTACCAACAGCAAAACCAAATTTGCAATGCAACAAACTGCATGACTTTGCCGAAGAACGCGACGTTCATCAGCAGCTCAAGCAACCTGCCAGACGTGCAGGCGCAGACGGGGCAGTCGCTGGCCGCCGGCAACGGCTCCGTTATGCCTCCGCCTGCTTCGCCGTCTTCGCAACACTTCCCAAAGTCGAGAGTTCCTCAAGCGGCTATGTCAGAAATGAATGTATGAGAAATGGAAGATATTTACAATTATGTGTAAAGTGATACCTTTGACACTAATATGTGTTTGAATTGGCACTTCAAAAAGAAAGTGTAAGTCACTGGACAATGCATGGTTGTAAATATCTTAAATAGCAAGATGTAAATAACTTTATATACTAATTTAAAAGCAGGTATCTGTTAAGGTTTAAATTAGAAATGTAATCTGAAGAAATTTATGTCTAAGTGATATAACTGTCTTTGAATATCCTTACTTTTATTATTGTATATAGTTATATTTACAAACTATAGGTCATTATTCCATTCCATTACAAATGGATTTAAGAGTTAAAAGGGAGAAATAGGAACCGACATAATAGTTACCAATCTTTAAAAATAATTAGTGAAGTTTTAAAAATCTTACTGCCCATAAGGTTCACACATAATATTTTCAAATCGACGTCGTTTTGATCATTAACGTGTGGTACAGTCATATGATGACGTAATTAATGTAAATAATTTAGAATCTTAAAGACTGTGTACTTGTAATAGGAGGATGTTTGTTTTTAGGTAGATCCATTACACGCCGAAAGGTTTTAATTAGGAATGTTATTACATTGATTAATGCTTCATTTCCCGAATGGAAGGATCTGGTATATTTACATTTGTCTTGTTTTCTGAAAAAGTTCAGTAGCTATGATTAAAGGTCACGTTTTAATTAATTTAAATTTGATAACGTTCTCGCAACGAAGTACGAATAGTATATCTACGAGTATAGTCATTTTGTAAGGAGGGCGACTCCCACAGAATTGTTATCCTTTTAACTTTGCTACAGTCGGATGAAAAAAAGACACTAAATACGTGTAATATATTTTCTGAGCTATGGACTTCGTGTTTTATGGATGTTTATAATATATGTGTACTTCTTTAAACTTATCTCCATTTAAATATTATTTTTAAAATATCAATAAGTTGCCGGTTATGTAAGCGCCAAGTTGGCGTCCTGTAACACCTGGGCCATGTCTCCAAAACTACGCGTTTTTTTTTTTTGTACTAATTGGGTACTATTTAGCTACTATTTTCTGGAATTGTCAAATTCTAGTTAACTTTTACGGGCCGCTACCTTGACGCTCACGTCATAAAACTAAATTTTGTCTAAATATTACTTGTCAATAGTATAACTGACATTGTGGCTCTTTTCCAACTGATTATTACCTGTAATTTTTGCATGATTTTCCCAAAATGTAAATAATTATACAAACAACTAAATCCTCGTTTGTGTTGTGAGCAAGATCAAATCCATTGTTTTATTTGTAAATTGCTCTTTTTTTGTTGATTACTGAGTGTTTTCTCAATAATTGCGTAACCATCGTATTTATGACTAATACATGAATCGCGTGTTAATAAAATGTGTTAAAACTTATTAAAGTTATAGTTATCTAACCGTTACTATGGATTCTTATGACAATTAATAAAAAAATGTAAAGTTAATAAATAATAACATTTGTGAAAAATAAAACTTGCTTTTATTGTGCCGAAATTTTGGGCCGTCATCGAGAAAGGATACTTACCCAAAATCTATTTATATGTATTATTAATACCAATCATATTCTATAATATGGAACTAAAAATCCCAAGTACCGAGTTATTTTCTGTTAGTACAACAAAAGACGATATTTGTTATTGATGGTGTTGTTATATGTATGTATAATAGGATCAAGCCAGTATTGCACTAAACACGTACCTATAATATATATTAGCAAAAATGAACTTTGCAAAATAGTTAGTCAGCCGAACTGTTTTTCACAGTGTGTCTTGATCAAGGAAATACTAGGTAAGTTAGTACACTATTATCTTGGTCTATGCCTGAATTTTTACTTGGCCCCTGCAAATCTAAAAGGTAGCATAAGTTTTATTCAGTATGCGTTTATTCACCGAAACAAAGAAGCTTAACGTTCAATAATACAGTGAGTAAATAAATACAAACATACATAGACTGCTAAAAACATAACCCTTCCTTTTGGCTTTGCCGTAGTTGGGTAAAAAACTGTCTGCGCCTTTGTTAGATTTTTTGCATGTTTACCTGCAATCTTTAAAAACCCAAATTTAAAGAAAAGACCTTGTCCTAATAAGGACTAAATATTTGTCAATGTACACTAATATAGAAAGAGGTAAATATTGTTTTTAAAGAAAAAAGTGTCCTGGTTTAATTTCTTACTTGATTAAAAGGGAGAGCAGGTTCGCGACTTAAAAGTGCAACGCTAGGATTAGCAAAAATAATAAAAAACCGATACAATTACACAGTAATCATAATCATGTATAAGCAAAAGAACACAGAAGCTTGGGTTAAGAAAAATTGCAATTTGGAATACAATGACAGTTTATGTGTATTGTGAAGTGGCTTGTGGAATTCAGCTTAAAATACAACTTGTTTAAAAGGAAGAAAATTACTCAAGTCCCGTTTGGAATAGGTGCTATTTTAATAGTTGTTGGAAAATAACGAATAGATTGAAATATTTTACAAAGTGACACTTATATGAATCACTTAAAACGTAATAATTATCCATAAACTAATATCGAAAAGAGGTAACTAACATTGTACCATTCGTGCTATAAAAAAAAAAAGGTTAGATCATCTGATGTTTTTTGCCGACCTGTTTACTTATCCATAAAAAACAAAGACAAAAAAATTTTAAGTCGTATTTCAGCAACTTATTTTGTTTATTTTAAATATAATGAAATGACACAAGTTGGTGTCCAGCTCTGTTAGTATTCTCAATGTCAATGACAATGTATCAAGACAGTACAACCTAAATTTTCCTTAATAATTAAAGGTACCTACTGCACACATTGGTCACCAATTAATTCACTGGATACGCGTCAAATAGTCTAAGATTATCCTATAAGATTTAGTTATTACACCGTGGATTATCTCAAACTGTAGTCTTCTTCACAAATTGGCAAATAAGTGACAGAGTATAAATAATTGGATAAAATATCACAGAATGTTAAGTGCATTAAACGACACCACATTCAATTTCAGTAATCTTCTTACCAGCTCAGTAAGAAGATCACAAAATCATGAAACGTATGTGCTTCAGAAAATGTGAAAAGCGGTATCCCAATAAATTGAACGAATTTACGTCTATCACGGGCGCTTTATCACCAATTATGATTATTTTTACATGTAACTGTTTTTTATTCGTATTTGGAATTTCTTACCTCTCAGTAACATTCATACCAGACGAGGGTCTGATAGGAATGTTGCTGAGATGTAAAATTTTGTAAAGAAATTTTTGCTTGAAATGTTTTTCAGATTGCACGCGACAGCCTAACGCAACAAATTACTCAACATCATTACTTCATCGTTACACCTTGTTAAGTGGTTCCTACAATTCTATAAGTTGCATAATGAAATATCTAAAATCATAACACTTAAGTTTGTTTGTCATACGTTTAGGATGCGTTACCGGTCTTTACCTCCTTCCACCTGGGCTTCGGATCTCTGCATTAACGGTAAAAACGCAGTAACAAACTACTACTTTACGCCAGTGTTGTGTGAGAGTATGGCACCCCCCAGTCGGCTGGTCCATTCGTACTCGGACTGGCAACCGGCTATGCCTTAGCCAAAGCTGCAATTCTATGGAAGCCTGACGCCCTACGTGCAACAGTTGGCCTAAGACTGGGTATCCCGGTACACTAACCACCCAAAATGCTTCAATGACACCGAATTGGATCACTTCGGAGACCACAGAGTTTTTTTCTGAAGAAACAAAAGTAGGAGTTTTTACAAGCACACTGCGCTCAACTACCTCACCCGCCAAACTCTACTCGTAGCCTCTGTCTGTCCACCAGCTCCAACTTTGAGCTCTTTAATTATGAATTTCAAATATATAGTTATTTAAGCAATTGGGTAGTTAACTTAAATCTTTCTACTACCGAAATTTAAAGACTTCGTAAAGAATGAAATCTATGTATCTGTGAATCATTGTGAGTAGAAAAATATTGCAACGCAAGCCCCGCGAAAACGTTACTTTACTGAACGGCTCGACAATATGACGTCACAATTCGATACTTTAATTAGTAAATTTACGAAGTGTTAAACTAAAATAGAGTTTTTTTTTTAATAAAAAGACTACTACTACTATTCCTACTATGGTTACACCCTTAACAAAACGCGTTTTATTTTTATTTGGGTTCTAATGAGTATTATTTTCAACAACAAATGTAAACTTGTAAAAAAAATATCTTTGAATCGATATAGCCTCATAATATATAGATTTTTAAAATTATTTTTTAAACCATATTATTTTAAAATGACGATTTATAAAAATTGTACACTTTTACGCCATTTGGTTTAAGGTATCAAGTACCCAATTGTAATATAATAATTACAGTTTGTTAAGTCACGTGTGGTCGTCATTAAGCAAACAAGCGTTAGCAAGTGCGTTTTCTAAATCGAACGAACGAGGGATTTAATTACTGGCCATTATGTACCGGTTGTATCATAACTTTTTCTACCTCTTTATTTCATAAATGAAATGAAGCTAGAAATATTAAAAACAATCATTTCTTGTATACAACTTCTAAATTACCTTCATACATAATCATATGACACCGTCTTTATAAACGTTGAATAATACATTTATAAGACTATAAACAAAAGAAATACTAGTTTTGAGCGCCAAACACATTTTTTAATAAATGATCTGCAGAAATGAAACACACCGATTACCGTTTGAGTTGCGTAGGTATCCACATTCACACACTTTACGATGACATATTTAGTACTAACGACCCGCCTCAACTTCGCATGGGTATAATT
The DNA here is from genome assembly GCA_963691745.1 of Ditula angustiorana. NCBI lineage: Eukaryota > Metazoa > Arthropoda > Insecta > Lepidoptera > Tortricidae > Ditula > Ditula angustiorana. The sequence continues at coordinate 18,573,057 of OY829472.1, forward strand.
AAGATATTATACAGTTAAAAACCTTCAGTAAAAAAATCGCCAAAAGGCGGTGAAAATCGTATCAAAGTTCGTTGGGTAGTTTAGAAGGAGTAAGCGGGCGAAAATATCAGGACAGACAGGAACGGATAGCGACTTTTATACTATGTAAATTTAGTGGTTATCTAATTTGGTTGCTAACGTGACACTAAAGCCGATTATATATTTAATTCTTGCATATTAATCAACAGACAAAAGTTTTATTTTAATTGGCGCCCTTACCAGATTGATGTTCAAATTATTCTCAGTTTCGAAATATTTGCCTGGAAAATTAATCCTAGCTTTGATTGGCTTATTTACATCATCATCATCATTTCAGCCGAAAGACGTCCACTGCTGGACACAGGTCTCAGGTCAGGTATTGTGCTGCTTGCATCCTACGGGTTCCCACAACGATGACCAGGTCATCGGTCCAGCTTGTGGCGTGTCTGCCCACGCTGCGTCTTCCGGTACGCGGTCGCCACTCGAGAACTCAGTGGCCCCATTGGCCATCGGATACAACTTGGCTTACTTACGGCAAACCCTTATAATCTTTCAGCAGCCAATCACGAGTCAGACGTGTGATCAAGGAAACTCGATGATCAAAATCGAATACAACGTTGCTTTGTAAAAACTTCATTCAATTTTATATGGCGAAACTTTCGAATGCGTCTAACTCTTTCAAGGAGCCGTAAAATGCCCGAAACTCTTTTTAAACTTTTTTGAAACTCATTATAAATGGTTCAAATTCCGTAACATAAGTACTGACATTTTTGCTATGGATTCTTACTGAATTTTGACCACGAAACAAACTATTTACATGCAGACAGGGTGCAACAGGACTTTAAAAACAAAATTGCCAGTATTTTACAAAAAAACTTTCGCAAAAACTACTCATGACTATTAAAACCTTAAAAAAAATCCGCCACGTGGTTTAGAAAGAGTAAGCGGCCGGGGATATGAGGACAGACAAAAACGAATAACGACTTAAACGACTAGCGAATATTTTATTCAATGTATAGAAGAGATAAGGAAGATAATGAAGATTGTTTATTTTTTAATAGCCAGAATGAAATACTACTGAAGCAGATAAAATAATTCTTACTTCTTCATTACTTATCAGTCCCCGATTGTGAAGTTTGAAAACAGGAGAAAATACCTCACGGACAGGTATCGAGTTAAAGCATGTCGAGAAGATTCTTGCTAGGTGCACTGTTCTAAAATAATAGTTTATCTACACACATATCATAATTTCTCAATAACGCGTTCAAAAACCATAGAAAATGACCAGCATTATTACAACCAATGTTATTTTAAGAATTTTCTTGTCTGTGGTAGTAGGTAAATCTTTCTTTATTGAGTAGTATCTCTTAGTAGTCTGTGTTTATTGGTGATTACATTACCGATATCTCGTGACGTTATGAATTTAAATTTGGAACAGCTGTCATGTTTCATAATAGGATCACACGAGTGTTTTAAGGCCTAATTATATACAGTTGCATACATTACTTTATCTACACACATATCATAACTGCAAAAAACCGTAACAGCAAAAAACCAACAAACAAGTATGGCGGCAATTCGATCCTCTGTCAAGACAAACTTTTTTTTTTAATCATAGACAAACGTATCAAGTCCCTATTCTCATGTCACTCGAGATCAAATGTCGTGCGGTTTATATTAAAAAACATACGGGATTGACGTTTCGTATCTATAACTGTTTTAATATCTATGGATACTAGAATAGAGACCCACTGGAATTTTGACAGCTGTTCCAAATTGAAATTCATTACGTTAGAGATATCGGTAATGTGATGACTATTGAAGTACAGATTTACCTACTACCACAGACAAGAAAATTCTTATGATAACATTGGTTGTAATAATGCTGGTCATTTCCTACGGTTTTTGAACACATTATGGAGCAATAACGATATGTGTGTAAATAAAGTATGTTATGATACTAATTTTCATGAATATGTATAAATTTAACCAAGAGGATAAAACTTTTTAAGTCTTAAAAAATATATAGGTAAAACCGAGCCGATTTAAAGATAGATTAAAGTATTAAAAGCTTTTTGCATTACAGCCGTTTCGTAAAAAAAGCCGATTGTTAAGTCACAATGTCGTTGAATTTTTAACAACGTTGCAGCAAACTTTGTGGCATACCCAGCTGACGACGCCGTCGCTGGGTAGATGGTTTAACCCCTGAAATAAAACAAAAAAGGGTCTTATAAGTTTGTAGCCTCTATCTGCCTGTAGCCTCGTAGCTGCGGTGATAATGAACCGATTTCTATGAACGCGGTTTTTTTGTTGGCAGCTAAATTAAGCGTAAATATTTAGTGGTAAGAGGGTGAGCGGCTTTAGAGATCTATAACTTTTTTTTGTTCAAGGGGTAAATGGATAAACTCATACCATTTCTATGGATTTCTATAGATGATACTTATTGATGAAAAGTATTCAACATCTCAGGGTTAGTGATTAATAGTCACCGGACTTATAACCCTTCAGACAGGGAACAAAAGAGAAACATCCACGGGAGACTTTTATGGAAGTGACACGAGAATTACTTAAATGCGAAGTATTCACTTTATATAGTTCATGGTGCATCGACAACACTCAATGGCATCGTACTCAAGGTCTCGTTTGGCATTTGATTTCTATAGGAATGAAACGTCAAATGCGATCTGGCGTACGTGTTCGTACTGGCAAACGATCTGTAATTACGAACGACCGATCCGATTAAAACGACGATGTAATTTATAACAATCATTGTATTAACTACTAGACTAGAAAGTTGATAAATTCTAGCTTTATAGTTTCTTTAGTTTTTGTTCCTTTAAAGGTTGCCCTGCCTTCATGTGTCCTATATTTATTGATAACCCATTTAAAATTTAAACAAAAAATAAAGGAAGAAATTATATGGCTAGTGTTTTTCCTCAAATTGAACTAAGTAATAATAATAAGCTTACAATACTGTAAAGAAACTTATTTCTTTGAGATACTTATACCATTCAGTAGTTTCAAATTTTATTTCACAGAGATGAAACTTTGCTCTCTTCGTTGACCTAAATTTCAAGACTCTTCCGTAAACTAAAGGACTCTCTGCACAGCCTCTCTGCGCATGCAACTTTATTAGGGCTCTCGCTAAGTAGGTATCGAAAATATATGTTAATTATATTCGAAATAGCGATTTAAAAAGGCACGTACTTAATATAAATTTCAACAATTTGGTTAAAGCAATAGTTGAATCAGAACACACACGATACTTGACATGTAAAATAAAAATGTAATATCAAAGCACTTTTCAGGTTCAGGTGCTTTGCAAAAAATTTACAAATTGTACAAAGACGTTAACTCCTCAGTCTTTGTATGTTTTGACTGCCGTAACGAAGACAGTGTACAGAATAGAGTGATAGTTGCCCTGTGAAACTCGTGCTGTTATATGCTTAACACAGTAAACTCATTAACGTGCGGTGAACCAGACACAATAGAAGTTTTATTATTTTGACGTCCATAGATGCACGCGGGTATGTTTAACTAGACGGCTCCATTAAAGTAGCCCGAGGGGCATTTATCAACCAAAAAAGTAGGTTCAATGAGAAATAAAAACTTTGCGCCGATTCTTTAAACTTTATTATTGAAATTACCAGCTAAATCAGCTGTTTTGAAAAAACCGTAGGCTTAGTACAGAAAAAATACTAAGAAATGGAATTGGCGTAAAGAAAGTGCGCCTCAGAGTACGTAGTCTCCTGACGCTGAACTACAAGCCAGACACACAAGACCTAACTAAAATATTCAGTGTTAAAAAAACACGGCAGTGCTATCTAGCACTTATTAGTTTTTTGTATTCGAAACTTATAGGAAAAAGATCCCGACGAATAGAGAATCTCTTTCGAACCTCCTGTTTGAACTCGGTTAAAAATCGATTGGAATCCTTCTAGTTAGGTGCTTCAACTTTATCTGATACAAAGATGAATTTTCTGTCAGATGTTAGTTATTTATCCTAGTATCCTATTATCTGGGTTCCAGTCCAAATAGCTTTGGCAGACTGGCACTTAATATGATTCAATGCTATAACCTAGGCGTCACTAATTTCATTTATGTATCCATGTATGTAGATCAAGTATCCAAGTAGAGGGTACCGAATTGTATGCAACCAACACACGAGTACTTTCAACCACACTGGAAGTGGTATAAGGCTTTACTGTTACTGCTAATTAAGCGATATTTAATTCGATAAGAAATATTTATGTATCAAATCACTTAAGCACAGTGTACATATCAAATAACGCAGTGGAACCCGGACCAGTTTTTTAATCAGAAATAAAATTAGAATTGTTTGCCATTATTTCTCTCGCAGATTTAGTTTACCGCCTGATTATACGGAAACATGCAAAAACATAACTGAATTGTTCACGAATCAATATGCCAGTATGAGTATTTGAAGAAAGGACAATAAATGGATTGCCGCATTTTTGTTATCTGGTCCATGAAAAAACAATTTGGAGTAGTGTAAAATTATAAATTTTCGTAAAAGTTTGTCATCGAGGGGATTTTGTTGTTGACTATTTGATTTATTTATTAGACGGCATCAGTTCGGGCAAGTTTTCTCTATTTAAGGGGGTTCGATTCCCATAGAAACTGTCGGAGCACTTTCACGAATAAGTACCTACTAACGTAGTAATCCAGAACGAAAGAAACCTTGTGGAGAGCAGTTGGTAACGCTGTTTTTATTCCTCTTACGTATTATTCGTACTGGTAACAGAAATAGCGTTACTGCTAGCCCCACATAAAGACCTTTTCGATTTGGACGACCACATATTATTACTTCTCGGATGCTAACGTTAAAACTAAGTGTATTCCGTTGTATGCCATTCCGTGGCCGTAACAAAAAATGCACCAACATTGTCACTTACATACCATCACAGTGTACATTTCGCTTTAATAATGAGTAGGCCGTGATAACCTAATGATTTCACCTGCTGCCTTTCAAGCAAATTGTCGTTGGGTCGAACCCACTCATCACAGAGTTTTTTGGAAAATTGCGAAATCAAATTCTAAAGCCTTGCCATGAGCTTTCTTGGTGTAAAAGAATCGTAAGAAAACCTGCACACACCTGTAAAGTAATTAATTGAACGGTTTATGTGACTTTCTCATTTTGCATTGCTAGCTAAGATTTATAGCAGAAAACCAATGCTAAAGATTCAGGTGAAGGGCGCAGAGAGATTTTTTTTTTTATTACCAAGTGTATTAATTGGGATCGTTTTTTTAATCGGCTTTCAATAATCTCTCAATTAGAATAATAAGCCAGAGAAAAGTAATTTTTATTGAACAGATTATCCAGATTTATTTACTTTTTTTTGCTCCACTGCTGTGAGCCACAGTGGTATGTTCAGAGTCCCTATTTACACAGGGAAGCGGTAACTCTGGGTAACAGCTGCCTTAAATCTAGCCTCAACTACACAAATATTTTAGGGGGGCATTTGCCTGTCAGATTTCAACTCCTACATTTTCATACAGGACTAATAGTGCCTGTCCTCTGGCGCAGCATTACGCATCTCGTACCAGACGTTTCGCTTTACATGTCAGATGCCACTCGTTGTACGAGCGAAAGGCTCGTTCGAACCACCAAAACTAACAGGTCTCTGATAGACAAACAGAAACTTAATGGGTTGGGGAACCCTAACAATGGGAATTAGTTTCGGCAAAACCACACTTTTCCGACGAAATTAGACTAGCTCTATTTAGGAGCTTTTGTACATTGCATGTATGACAACCTGACTACCAACCTACATGCAAACAAAGGCTGTTTAACCAAGGCCTCCACTAGTCCGCCAGAATGTAATTCTATGTCAGGGTCATTGGGGACATAAATTTAGTCAATACTTGCCAATAAAAAAATATTGACTTCTGTGCATTGGGAGTCATTTTCAGCATGTACAAAAATCCAAAACAAAAAGCTAAATTCAGAACAGAATGATAATTTTAATTTACTTTTAATACAGACAGACTAGCCAGCTGCGACCCCGACTCGCTCACGGAGGGTTCTTTATTACCAATACACACTATAAGTATTTTATGTACTTACCAAACCAACATGTTGAAGCAAAAAATTTTACCGCACACCTTGTTTGTGAAAAACTTTTGACGATAATTAAAAATATCCTCTAATTTGAAAGATAGTTCTTTTTATATTTAAAAAAAAACATTAAACGTCAAAAAAAGTACAGGATACATTCCCGTCATCAAATTCACGCAAATAATAGCTGCCTTAGCTCCGAGTGTTACCAACTATGGTTATTAAGATTATTTGGACGGATTTGGTAGTGTAGTTTTCAATAAAATAATATAAAATAAATGAGTTTGGTCTAAAATTTAATTTTAGAGTTGTTTATTAAACCGAGTGTAGTTGGTGGCGCTTTACGACAATTTACCAATTTCAATGCAAATTTAGCTACAACAAGCAGTAAGTGACAAAGTAAGAAATGCCTTCTTAGCATTATCTTTTAAAAACATATTTTGACAAATCTTTAAAATTTAGGCACACAGAATAATTCCTACAAAAGTAACAGTTTTTGTCGTGAAGATTGATCTTAGTTTAATATATTTCTCCCGAATTGCGAGTTTACAAAACCGTGTTATTTGAAATGAGTCAGGACAGGTATAAAGTAAACATTAAAGCTACAAACTTTAATACCTCGTAAAATATAAAACGAATCGTCTTTTTATTTTTAGAAGGCAAATAAAACATTTTTATGAGGATGCTACGAGCTTAATACCAGTGTTTATGTTAATAATATATCGTTTATTTACTTATATAGAAATTATTGCACGTAATGATTGTGTCAAAAAATTAATGTCATAATGGTATAATGTTAAAAGTTTGTAGAATTAAATTTCCGGACGCTATTTTGCCTCTAATATTTTCAAATGGGGGCATTGGTCTCCTAATATCAGTGTTGTAGACACCCCTGTAGCCATACTGAGCCCTATTGTTGCGGCAACTCACTGTTCTGTCAAATGTCCTTCTGTTTGTTTGGATGTCCTCCTGCCTGTTTACTCTTAAATATAATATGATACCTCTTGTACTTTGTTATTTTATTTCATTTATAGTAATAATTAATGTCTAGACACACTAGACTATAAACTTACTAGTAATATAAATATGTATACCAGGCAGAGCAATCTAAATGGGTCAGTAAGAGGCAATCTGAAACAACAAGTGATTGATAGCTAAATTTGTTAAAAAAAACCTGTTAACTGAATTCTATAATTTCAAAAAACTTGTGACCTACCCGAAAGTTGAACTCGGCAATTTTCCTCAGAAAAGTCGGAAGTTGAAATGGCGGTTATTGATAGTGTAGAATGTCAGGAACACATCGCTAAGAGGCACTCACTAATTATGTCGAAAATAAAAGACGACCGTAGATTTCACATTTGCGGTGGCCCACATCGCCTTCCTGCTATTCGACTCCAGTTTTTTTTTAAATCTTTTTATGCAGTTTTACTTAACTTTCAAAACATGGACAGAATACATTTTCTTACGTCTTATAATTTTGGATGTCCCCAAACTGTCCTGTATGAATGTTTTTGATTTAAATTGCTCATTATGTATTACTAGCGTATGTATAAGCTATACATACAAAGGTCTCGTTATGTGAAACCATTTTTATTTGCCAAAGTCTGATACTGGGTTCCAAATAATGCGATTGTTCAAACTAAAGCATTTCTTTTAACTTGCGCAACTACAATAAATGTATTACTTTCTCACTTACACCCGCATGATGAATTTAAGTTCATGGTTCTGTTGATTATTATTTAAAACGACACGTATAATAAATTAACTCCAATTTAAAGACTGCTTATTACGCCGAAATCCTGTATTTGTTTGTTATCAGTGAAATGATAAAACTTCCTTGTTAGCATTTAGCAATAATTTGGCATTTGATATCTGATTCTGATAATTTCTGAACGCCAAGTATTTATATTTGGACTCTGTTCGTTATTCCCACTCTCTTCGAAAATCGATTGGCCGTTAAATGTAAAACACGCTCTGCATTTTTTCTATTGAGCTTTTAACGTTTCACCGGCTAATGGAGGCATATCTCTGTGTAAAAGCTTTCTACAATAGACCTAAGAACAGCGTACGTGATACAGTAGGTGTGTTTAACATTAAATTTAAAAAAGAACAACTGCAAAAATGTATATTTTTAACAACTTTTATTGAATTTAAGCTTTTCCCCGCAGGCTTGATTTTCGAGAGGTTTTTGTGGTAAATAATTCATATTTTCATAGTTCAGCTGTTGTCCGAGTTTCTTGTGCATTAATAATGTTTAAAATTGGCAAAAGCTTTTTATTTCATTTGTAATGTGGTGATAACACTAGCAGCAAGTCAGCAAGGGGCTTGCATGCGATTTAAAGAAATATTTTTAGCACTTAGCGCATTATCATATTATAGTTATTATAATTCTAACACTAATGATTCTGATATTTTTGCGATTATTGTAATAATGTTAGTAACATGAATTTAAATCGATCAATTATTATTTTCGTGGGCCAAAGATTAATTTAAAGGAAGAGATCTTCCATAAAGTTGGCACGGTAAGGAGTCGCTGCATCTTACAGCTCCTTCTACAACCGTGGCACCAAAAGAAGTTCTGTGACTTGAAAAGTGGCTGCAATGGGACAAGTCATGTCATAGTGAGGTGGGTAATTTTTTATGTATTTAATTAAATTTATGCTTTTTGTGTTGGTTAACAAACTGGAACAAATTACCTTGCTATTCCGCGAAACCAGTGCCGGGCTCGTGCAAAATACGATGCGTGTTTCACTGGTTTCGCGGAGTAGCAAGGTAATTTGTTCCAGTTTGTTGATATGGACCTCCGCAAAGTAACGCCTGAATCTATTAATTGTGTTGGTTAACGTTTGTGAGCGGTTTAAATCTTCAAAAACCAGAAAAAAGCATATTGAGCTTGCAAAACAAGGGTTTGTTAGGGTACAGTGAGTTATCGGTAGTAGGTACAGGTACAACAAAATACCTAAACTTTCTTTTAATTTATGTGCTGCTATAAAACAACCAATTAAGTACAGCGAGCTCTAGCTCGGTCCCATATTACATGAACAAAGCAAGGCAAGTCTCAAGGTTAGATTAACAATAAATGATTATGTCAAATACCAAAGCTCATGACTACGAGATAACTCATCTTATAAGGTTCTGTTGGTTTCTTACAAAAATACATGAACATGAATAGTAATTGTTGGTTATACCAAAAACCATGACCGCGCGCTAAAAGCTTACAGGTTCGCGAGACAACCCAACTTTTTTATTCTGTTTATGGGCCCTACGTCACCCGGACGCACATTCATTTAACAATTATGACCCATGAGAGGCATTACCTGGCTCGTTATTCTCAAGTTGTTTGACCAAAAGCTATAATTAAAAGTTAAAGTTCACATGTGGATCACGTTTTATTTTAACTGCCTTAATAGCCATAACAACGTTTCACTGGAATTTCGATTTCATTACAAAATCCCCCTACGATGATATTCACGTAACAAAAACTACTCTGAAAAACGTTGAGCGCGATGTTAATTAAAGTAGACTTACGTCCCTTTGAGCGAACAACTCCCCGGAAAAAAGCTTTTGCTTCCAAGAGGCATATAAACACTTTTGTAATCCCAACCCAACACTATAGAGGATTATATTTTTTCTATAAAGTAATTTTGAACACTGCTAAATTATAGTTTATTATAGCAGAACCCAAATAAAAAAAAAAAATCTGTGAACCTATTACTGCGAATTCTATAATATATTTGAAACCATATATTTTCGATTGTTTGTCCTAAATATTACACACCGCAGGTCTACACCTTGGTGCTATAAGTAAATTGCGTAGGTATGTTTAGCCTAAGGTATTGTGCGCACGAAACAGGTTTACTGCTTAATTGTAGGTACGTACAGTTGTTTATCAACTGACAGAATTCATTTTAAATTCCTTTTACAAACCTTAATGAAGGGAACAATTGAAAACAATTTGGTTAGCATTTTGGCGAAGAGCAAAAGAAAATAGAAAACAGTTAATAGGTAGGTAGGTATACAACCGTTAATAAAACATTTTTGTTAAATGGGAAAATGGAACGCTTCAAATGAAGCCTCCGAGTTAATTTGGATACACAAAGATCAACTTCCTATAAAAGTCGAAAGGTCATTTGCTTAGTAAAATAATCTCTGTAACCTCGCGATAAACTAAGTGTGCTCAGTCACGACACGTCAGTTTCACATTATAAAGTTAATAAAAAGTAGCTGACTTCGTTACACTAATAAGGATTACCTGCGGCTATGGATAAATGAAAACCGGCATGAAAGTAGAACAAATACGTAATTAAACGCGATCAACTTTCATCGCTTAGGTTTTCTTGCTATCTAGGCCCATAAAAGCACAAATCCTCTGTAAAAACTTTCCCAATTCCAACACAAGCAAGTACGATATAAATAGGTTACAGTAGCGGGGTTGATCTCTTACACAAAAGACCACTCATTATTTCATCCTAGTGATCTTCAAACAAAGGTCACTTGGAGTTTAAGAAATTCTCTTCAGAGTAATACAGGTTGATCCAGTAAATCATGTTTAAAAACCAAATTGTTTCAAAACATTCCTAAAATGATTAAACACAATGCATTATGAATTTATGATAGAATATAATTTTTCTTGCAATCTCCTACTCCAGAAAAACTTGTTACTCATAAAAAAACAGACAGGGCACAATTGTAAACATATTATTGTCGATACTTTTTTAATGCTACAAAAAATTTACTTCTATGTGTGCAAGTGAGAAAGTAATATATCGTAACAATTATGCAAGTTAAAAAAGGAAAAAAAAAACAGCGCCATTTTAAAACTTTTTGAATAAAATAATGTCAGCCCAAGGAAGCTCGCTTTAGTAAGAAATTTCGCATTCTTTAGAACCTTATAGCACTGTGACACGTCAACGGGCTTTTTGTTCTTCTAGTCGCTAAGATTACACTTTGAGCCATAGTTTATTCAACAAGAGGTTAAATATGTTTTGAAGAGTATTTGTATCTAGTCAATACGACTAAACAAATAGTTTATTCTGGAGTTAAGTGAATCACTTCCGTGTAACGCTCGAAATGCGATGTTTACACAGGAATACCCTTGAAGATCTCCTGTGAGAATTCCGTTCTCAGTTGTCCAAGAAAATCCCTGAATATCCCATCACCAGACAAGATCAATGAACCTACTGGTAACAGTATATAATTACTTGAGCAAATACAAAGTGCTGTCAACATATCAAAATTGCAATAAAAGATGTTAGGTATTTGAAGACCTGATACTAAATCAGGTTAAATAACAAAAGCTCTATATCAACAGAACATATTCAACTAAATCATCCTGTAGTTCAGCCAACAAGCCGTTCCTAACGTTATGATAATGTGAAACTTTCGGTGGGATTCACGCTTTAGTTTCCTGAGCAAGTTCGTTTTGTCCTCCCTTTGTTAAAACTTCACAATTGCGGGCCTGGGCGTTACTTCATTACTTTCAATGGTATCATAACTCTGATTGTATCCTTTTATGTGCAGGCTTTCATTAGTTTATGGATCATGGGGAAAATGGTACTGATTGATCACTTAACAAACACGTATTTGGCGCCTAAGCCGCTGGCGACCACACCATACAAATGGTATGTTGTATACAGCTGAGCGTATGCCTTTTCCATGGATTTCCATGCCATCGTTAATACTGCAAATCTGGTCCAGGTTGTCCCTGTCGTATTACGAATATTTATCATCCGACAATATGGTTGGTTGTCTGCCTACGCTCTAACCAAAGAAGAACCAATTTGTTTTCCCATGTAAATTCCACATAATATAATCTAAGGTAAACAAACTGGAACAAATTACCTTGCTACTCTGCTAAACCCGTGCCGGGCTCGTGCAAAATAGCTGCGTCTGTGCGACACATACATGTTCATGCAAAAACCCACCCTCCGCTTCCACACGAAACAACATATATGACACAGACTCAACTACACACCACCACCACTAAACACTAAAACTACACGATCGACAATGTCTGTTCATTGACAATGGATCCCGCGTATAGAGGCGAAACGCGCGTCGATCGTGTAGTTTTAGTGTTTAGTGGTGGTGGTGTGTAGTTGAGTCTGTGTGATATATGTTGTTTCATGTGGAAGCGGAGGAGGGTGGGTTTTTACATGAACATATATGTGTCGCACAGACGCAGCTATTTTGCACGAGCCTGGCACTGGTTTAGCGGAGTAGCAAGGTAATTTGTTCCAGTTTGTTGATATGGACCTCCGCAAAGTAACGCCTGAATCTATTAATTACAATTTGAGGTGTCGTATCGTTTGACCAAAAGTCATTTGGCAAAATTACACTTGACAAACAACGTTTCGCAAAAAAATGTTTCGCCAATTAATCATTTTACAAATGACTCACTTTGCAAAATGATCATTTTACAAATAGTCATTTTACAAAATAAACATTTAGCAACTGAGTTATTAGATAAAACTACTCTTGGTCTAAAAACGTTGGGTAAAATGTATTTTTTGACAAGTGTTTCGTTTATTAATAAATCTAATAATAGATATGATATGGGTCAAATTAATACACATTATATGGAAAACGTATATTTTGAACCAGAAAGAAAGGTATTGCAGAAAAGAAAATAGAAAAGTTAAAAATCTAATTCAAATTCAAATTCAAAATGTCACCTAAGCCGCTGCTGTGAATGACAATGCCAATACTTTGGGCGAGGAACGCGCCAGCCCTTGGGTCACCAGAGGTGTCGACTATTTCTTCTTTTTCGTCTTATTCTTCTTCTTTGGAAAATATTTATTTATTAAGATATTAATACTTATACTAGTGTTCGCAATGTTCATGTGTAATATGTATTTATAATTTGCAATGACCAGAAACCGATTTTAATAATTTAGCTTCTGAATAATCGTCTTTCAACAGTAATATTCTTTCAATCCGTTCATCCTTGGAGACGTATTTCTTCTTTTTTTCTGGAGGAACACCTGCAATTTTTTGTTTAATTGCACTCTCGTTGCTTATAGATTATTTAATTAGTTCTTTAATTAAAAAATACAGCCCCGGATGATGTTTGTCAATAATTTGATTAATTTTATAATGCCACGCTTCAGCAGAGTTCGAAGTTCTTGGTATTTTCATGCTATTCATTTTATTACAACTCCAAAATCCTGGACTATATTTGGCAGGTCCATTACCAGTTCCACTCACATAGTTTTCTTTAAACCAATACGCAATTTTTTTGCTATCTTCGTCAGTCAGGGATTCTAAATGTTTTTCAAAATATCGCGGAATGTCTGTCTCCTTTAGATAGGTAAGCGCTATTAGACATTTGATGTCCTTGTTGAAAATGGCCATCTTGCTCATACTTTTTTTCGAAGCCACTACTCTGGACTTTCCTGAAAGGAAAATAATATCAGTATTACTTACTAAAACGAACTCATGCATTTAGACTAGTAGTCTTCTAGTAGCGACAAGACCTCATCATAACTATTCAACCTGTTTTCACAAAATGGCGCCAATTCTTTAAAATCCTGCGAATTTTTATTTTGGAAACTTGAAAAAAGGAGCCTGAAATGTGCATGCTAGGCCACTTTTTAAAACTACTCGTACTTCTCTATTACGGTCAAAAATAACTGGGTCATTAAACAATTATTGTCCGATTGAAATCAAAATGGTGGGCTATTTTCAGCAAATGCTCACTAATATTTCGCGCGCGGAAGTGAAAATGATATTCCTGCAGTTTTAAGTTATTTCTTCGTAAGTTGGACTTCTCTCCATTTCTGTAGCGTCCGGATTTTCTTTCAAAACAAAGATATCGAGTTCGAGTTACGAACTCACAGATTGAGTCAATAAAGATTGCTGAAGAAGCCTAAATAGAGATCAATAGCGCTTTAGTGGCTAATTCAGGAAAACATTTCCATATACTATTATTACATAATTTTTAGGGACTCATCATTAGCAACGCCATTATATTAGCCAAAATGGATGCCCACTGCTGGGCATAGGTCTTCCACGAGGATCTCCACTACAGCTACAGGTGACTCCGACAGACACTGTTTCCTTGGTTTTATGAGAGTTTACTACTCCAGGTGCTATCCACACTAGCTGGAGTGCTATTGCGTCTAACGTCTACATTCAAAATAAATTTTCAAAAGAAATTTCGATTACAACTTTGAGTTTACATTATCCAAAAATTTAAGTTACCTGACCTAACCATCTGATAACGAAAAAGTATTTATAAAAACATATACCTATTATTGATTTAGGCATTAATCCCTTAATTGTCACATAAATTAGAAATTACATATTAGAAAAGAAGGACCGTCAGTGTTATAAATTAATAAATTAAAATATAAATAAATATGGTAGACTATGGAAGAGCAACTAAATGTAATTATAACACCTTATTTTTATACCTGTAGTTTACTATAAAGCATTTTGTATTTGTAAATTTAGAGTAGAGAATGCACACCAAAATAGCACGCGCACCTTAATGAAACACCCGCGACATTTACAACGAAGAAATTATCATTTACTAAGCAAGTCAAAGCGTTCAGTTTCTCGGAAAAGCACCAAGCAATGCCACTGGCGGCACAAATATCATTATATCATGAAACGTATGCAAATGTGTCCCGACTGCAACTCAATAACCGTCTCCCTTTATTGTGGAACGGGAATCATGCGTATGATGTTGCTCTCGACGTGGAAATCAGTTTACTATGTGCCTCGAATGAAATTCCGCCGCAAGTTTTTAAAGATCTTGCACCATGCAGATTCTTACTAACGCAAAATATCTCCGTGTTTTCAGTGTTCAAACTCAATAGAAATAAAGCCAGTTAATATTCTATGTTAGTCACAGTCTTATTTGTACTAACCTATTTATATTTTTGTTATGAATGATATTGATGATCTACAAAAATTTAACGCTTAAATACCAATTGGTTTGCTAATGGCGTATTGCATTAATTATTGATATTAAATTATTTTATTGAAACACTGAATTCGATTTTCTACGCTGCAATTGCACCGAAATCCAGCATAATAACAAAAATTGGCATATACTTAAGTGTTAAATTGTTGTAGATCATTAATATCAATCATCAATTACTGAAAATATTGTTATCGATAGAAGAAAGATTACAATAGTGACATGACTAGCTGTCGTATGTTGCGCAATGAAGCGTTTCTGCGGGATTTGTACAATGTAGTTCTACAACTTGAGATTATTATATATTATTATCATATTTTTCGAAAACAATGATCGTAGAACAAAAACAAGAGCAGGATTTTTTATCTTTAAGCGCATTTTTTCAATTTTGGTAATAAATGAAGAGCATAAGAATAGCTGATTGTAATATGTTTAGTAATATCCAACATAAATAATATACGTTAACATTAAGTTGCAGTTACTTTAAGCGAGTCTGATTTATTCAGTGTGGAGCGAAGGCACGTTTCATATGTAAATTGACGTCGTGACTGAAGCCGCTTGGGTAGAAGTTTCAAAGGGTATTTTTGACGTCCGATACTTAAGTTGGTACGTGTGTTCTTTACTAATTCTTATTTAGTTGATGTAGAACACTAGTTACGGAGATCTTTTAATTGACTTCTCATGATACTTTGGGTTATGTACTGTACAAACAAAGTGATTTTAGGCGTGAGAGACATATACATCCCGATATTTAATATCTTAAAAACTCGATTAACCAAAGTCTCAAAATAAGCCAATTTATTACATATATTGAAAATCTGAATGCATGGCGTATTCCCTCCGATTGATAAGATTCAATAGTTTTACCTGAGTATAGCTGTAAGACGCACTCGAGCGAGAGGTACAGAATGACACAAAACTCTTAGTGGCGCAGCGCGTGTTTAAAGATTTTTAATAGGTTTTAACATTATGTACAGATTGATTATAAAATATGGGCGTTACAGCTTTAATTCAATCAATATTATCCATGAAATACTAGCTTTCGCCTCAATATCGTCTGCGTGGAATTTCAAATAACCTAACCTGTAACTAATAACTTGTTACTTCGCTATGTTGATTTTTTATTAGTCATAGTAAGTTTTTTGTTTTAGTTACAGAGATTACTCCCTGCATATATAAAAACAAACTAATCCCATCAAAAACAAAACTTGTAAAAAAAAACCAAGTCTCGCAACCCAGTTCTTCTACCGTAAAAAGTTGTGAGATCCATGTAATACCAAGTTGGTTGGTTTATTCAGTCCCTAATTAAGGGACCTTCTGTCTTAAGTTATTATGTAATTAGGTAATCTAACGACATCTTATAGTGAGATCATGCACGTAAATAATGCCACCCACCGCTTTTCCTTTCTTCGGCCAATAGCGACATTGATTGGGCCAAAATAATCTAAGCCGGTGTATGTGAACGGCCGACGATGGTGAGCAAGTCGCTGCTGTGGAAGGTCTCCAGTCATAGGATTCATCGGGCTTGGTTTTCATATGCGACAAAATAAGCATTGACTTGCCACAGTTCGCACTGTGTTGCGTAAACGAAGGATCCAATTTCTTCTGTCTGATCTCGTTAATGACCATCTGGTTGTTGACATGACCTGCTTTCCGGTGAAAATATTGTACCAGCAAGCGGACCACGGCGTGGCGACCATCCAACAATATGGGAGATCTGACATCAGCTTCAACGTCTTGAACAGCTCTAATCCTGCCAACCAACCGCAACAGTTTATCTTCTCCCATTTCGGGTAACAATTTCACAAGGCGACTAGTTTTTGGTATTGGTTGTGATTTTGCAATACACTGGATCTCTTCTGCAAAGCTCTCTGACTGAATGCGTTGAAAAAAATGCTTTTCTGCGGCTTTCATTAGCTCGGCTGATAAGGGCAAAAGAGTGGTGGACGCTGAAACGCTCGCGCAACGGCGACCACTAACAGCGGTGTTAGGGACTGAAAGTCTAATGCGGTCCAAAAAAGAACGGAATTTATCCGCAACCTGCAAAACGCGAGCAGTAGCGCGAAGTAAACGTAACCAATCACTAAAACGTGTGATATCCGCGGTGACCACCACATGAACAGCCACATGTCCAGAAGACCATAGGCTGACCAGCTGACTCAACAGGCCAATCTTCAGGGGGATTACAAAGAAATGCAGGCCCCGTAAACCAACGATGATTGGAATTTAAATGAAGAGGTTTCATACGGGTGGCGTCGTCTGCAACGTTCAAGTCTGTTGGGACCCATTTCCAATCATGCACACTCGTGTTTTCGGTTATTTCACCAATGCGATGGGCCACAAAATGTTTGAACGTTCGTGCATCGCTCCTAAGCCAACTAAGGACAGTTCTCGAATCTGTCCACAAAAATGTGCGTTTGGGTTTTTTACAATGTGAATCCTTAGTAGTAGCAAAGCGAGAGGCAATCAAGGCGGCTTGCAATTCAAGCCTTGGGATTGACGTTGGCTTTAACGGTGCTACCCTCGCTTTGCTACTGATAAGAGCAAGTTTGACAGAACCATCAGGGTACACAAGCCGCCAATAAGCTACGCACGCATACGCAAGCTCGCTCGCATCAGCAAACAGATGAATCTCCCTATATAAAGGCTCACCGTTTTTTTTTGGCGTACCAACGTGAGAGTTTGATGGACGATATATCTGTAAGTTCTTTGAACCATTCGTGCCATTTTAAAACTACTGAAGGCTGAAAAGGTGTGTCCCAGTCAATGTTTGATCGCCATGCCTCTTGGAGCAATTTGCGGCCTTTGACGATCACTGGCCCTAACAAACCTAATGGGTCATATACCTTCATAAGGTGGGACAACACTTTTCGCTTATTTAGTCCGTTATTGAAGTTACTTTCTAAAGCAGTCTTAAAACTTATGGTATGTGATACCGGATTCTATATCACACCTAGCGCTCTAATACTAGTAGAATCACTACCTAAATGTACTTCCGAAGGATGTGCAGCACACAACTCTCGAGGCAAAAGACTCAACGCTTCGCTATTGTTAGACACCCAACCTCGCATTTCAAAACAACCTTTGCTATGAACGGCAACTATTTCGGATGCCAGCTGTGCGGCCTTGTTGACATCGTCGTGGCTACCCAAGTAGTCATCCATGTAATGGTCATGAATAATCGCGTCGACTGCTTCTGGATATAAATTTTGGTACGACGCTGCGTTTTTATTCTTAATATATAATGCAGTGAACGGACTCGATGTCGCTCCAAAGACAACAGCTTGTGAGGATGCGAGTAATTCGATATTCTTTTAGAGGCATTTTATCTTTAGATTTTACACCACGCCACAAAAAACGTAATGCTCATCCTATCATGCTCCCAAATGCGTATTTGAGGAAACATTTCCTTGATGTCAGCTGTCATTGCAACAGCGCCCTCTCTGAACCGAAAAAGAATCTAATTTTGAAAGCTGCGGGTTTACCGAGCTTATGTCAAACGCAAAGTCAGACCATTTCATTCTCATCATAGGATTTAGTTTTCCTGAAATAGTGTGAAACAGCTCTGGCGAGTGTAAATATTCTCTCTGGTCGAGTAATCTCATAGTAGACAAACTATTGCGTACCTTGTTAGCAATGGTACTTAGCTCTCTAAGCTCGGCGCCTAGCCGCGGCAGCGACTTTAACACTTGAACCTCGCCGAGGACGATCATCTCAGGGCACGCAAAGCTTCGCTCGAGGGCGCGCATGATTTCCTCGGGGTCCTCTGCAGAGACGAGAAGCGACGAGACGGCCTCTCGTGCGGGACCACGGAGCGCGTTCTGTAAACGCGCAACGTTCTCTGCGGGGGAATAGGAGGGTTTAGTAGTCTCAAACAACTTTTTAAATTGTAGCCACTGTGACGCTTGGCCAGAATACGTATAAAGCTCTATTTTGGGCTGCCTAGGCTTATGCTGCCCAGCGGCCAAAGCCTTGGCGGCAGCAGCTGTGTCAGCTATAGCCTGTAAAATCAACGGAGAACACTCATTGTGAGTAACTGGCTCATGGTGGTGCAGTTGCTCCTCAGGGCCCACGAGAGAGGGTGGTAGCATTGCGGCTGCCAGCCCGAGCGCTTGGGGAGTGAAACTCGTCTGCGTCAGATAAGGGAGGTGTGCTGCTAAGAGTGGAGCAGCAGCCCGAGGGATCACCAGTGGCGGTACCGGTTGATCAGGCTGTGAGACCTCTGGTTGATTATCCGTCCTGTCGTTTAGATTAGCATTGGTTTGTACTCACTTCTTTATCCTGAATTTTTATGTTTGTTTGGTTCCGCTATCACAGTAAGAGCTGGCACAGAATATGTATGAAACTTACATTAATATCAAAGAAAGAGTAAAACGAGCTGAGAGATACCGGCGTTTAGTCTCATGCAATCGACATGCATGGCGCCGGCGGTTTAGGTACAAATCGCGGCTGCAGACAACTCCATGTGCTCTATGATTAAAACTCTTTTTTTATAAAGGAAAACTCTCTCTCTCCGATGTGTAATCCTACAGCTAGTGAACGACGTGATCAGCTGGTACAATGACATAGTTTCGCTTATTATTTATCAATAAGATTTCTCGCTGCACTCGCAATCTGCTTGCATCCGCCAACATATCTGGGCGTCGCCCTTGTCTTAAGTCACGTAGCCTCGTCTTGTATGGAAGTTATAAGTTTAATTATTTTTTTACATTTCTCTAATGAACTTTAATTTTTTTTTTTTTTAGACTTCTGCGGCAAAATTGTGAACGTGTTTTTACAAACCAGCACCCACCCGTATCACAGCTTATATAAAGTAACCGTGCAATTTAGGTAAACGTTCACCAAATTAAATTCCATGAAAAGTGTTACTCATTTATAAGGGAAATAAAAATGAAGTAGGCCTATTTTTGTAGACTGTTTTATATGTTAATAAGGTTAAAATAAACCGCAATAAGTATATCTATGTCATCAAAACTGAGAAAGTGATTCTATTATTATGGCGTATGTTTGTCTATAGCTATAGCCAAGATTGGGGGTTGGTATAAAGACTTTGCTTTAAAAAATGGTGAATACATTATTTTGACTAGGAACAAGCTATTTTGATGTACGTTGTTTTGTATGATGTCCCGACAAAAAAATCAAGTTTTCCACCCTGTTGGAATGGCGTCAGCCTCAGTCTCAAAATTCATTTTATTTTTTAGATAACTCCTCATCGGTTGACTCTGCGATAAAAGTATTAAACAGAGAAAATTACCTGATTTTTCAAAACAAATCATTTTTCCTGAAAGTCTAAGAGTAAAAAGTTACATTCATCTCATATTTTATATCACGCTCGCTATGATTGGGGGACAACAGCCATCCGGGACAAGCCAAGTGCACAAAAATAAGATAATAACTTGCCGCTAGGCACAAATGCACAAATTCGAGATACATCATCGAACTCCTTAAAATGGGCGTTAAAAGGCTCTCGCAGAGATGACAACGCACGCGTGATTCCTCTGGAGTTTCAACCGTCCATAGAGGGCGACGATATGTCATTGCTATCCTTCAGACCTTGCTTCCGCCTGCCTAATTGATTCGATAGTACGTGGTAGTATATAAATTTCAAACTTTCATCCTCTTGTTCATCACGCGAAGGATTTTGAAACCTCTTTCTTAGTGGACCTCCACACGGACTTAATGCCTTTAGGTATCTATTTAATTAGATACCATTTTATTAAAAGATAATCACAGTCTGTGGAGGCGTATTGCAATTGAAAAGATAATAAATAAGGAGCCTAGACCAGCTAAGCATGAGATTTGAATTGAGGTTTGCGTGTAACCTACTCCAGGCAATAAGTTAGTTTTATTTTAGTGTTATTTTTAAGTACTAATGCTATTCAAGTACCTACTGTTCTCAAACGATTAACTTCACTGCAGAAAAAACAGTTCCAAATTCATTAAAAAAAACTTTTTACCTACAAAAAAGTATGCTGTAATAAAGCAGTAATAATAGAATTTATATGAAGTATGTGTCACACTACATTTTATTCATACTATGTAATTTGAACATCCGAAGCCCATGTTTCATCCTAAATTTCGTCTTCTACCGTTTGCAGTTTATTTTTGCTTCTTTGCAAAAAAATGCGCGCTTGTATACATATTGTAATCGTCAGTGCAAGCGACCAATTGTAGGGTGACATTTCTATGTCTACAAATGTCATTAGGTCTAATAAATAAGCCTCTTAAGACCCCACGTGAGCTTTTCTGGAGCAAAAAGCTTTAATATGTCTGTACAACCTAGAACCTGCCTTCTAATACCTACTTACAAATCAGTTTTCCAACTAACTGACTGACTACGCATATCCTTTAGGCCTTTAGAACATATACATCAAAAAGGTGCAGAATTTAATTAAGTAGGTTTTTTAACTACCCTTGTGTGAGGGTGAAAAAGATGAAGACTTAGTTGGAAATTTGTACCGCCTGAAGCGGTATCATCTTATTTATAAAGCTTGACTAGCAGCAAGTGGTGGTTTGCCTGATATTTTCTTGATTTAAAATAAGAGTTGAATAAATTATTGGTCAAGAAAGCCGCTTGTAAGTTTTTACCTATAAAACTTACAGAACATTAATATTAAATCCATATCTGTTTTATACTCCTCATAGACACAAGGCAATATTCGAAAAAAAAGCGGTCTTTTTTATTTACAATTAGCGAATTCTAATCAAACGGTTATTTTTGGAGTGATACAGAGGCTAATTAAAACTTACATAACTTAAACAATTTAACAATTATTCAATTTCAATGAAGTCTAAACTGTTAAAATTGTGAGGTAAGCAAGATGCATTAAGACGATAAAACACAGACAATAGACAGGAACAATAGCTCACAAACAGTATGTAAATTATTTGGTTACTGAATAGGGATGCTGGTGCATTGCATCGGCTTGCAAATTGCGGATCTCTCATTGTGTACGGGGAAGGCTTTGCCGTTTGTGTAGGCCCAATACTTCACGTATATACTACTCAAACTCTACACTTAATCTGCAATGTGAACCTCAAAAATGTTGGTTGTTAAATAGTGGCAAGTAAAACTTTACTACATACTTTACTACATAGGTACAGTAGGGGAAATATATTCACGTACCACCTCAGAACCCTATCGCAATGACGCGACGCGTTAAACGCCAGGCTATGTCATACAAATGTCATGTCTCTTCGACTAGGTTCTACGGTGGTACGTGTTTCAATTTCCTCGACTGTACATCATGGTCAGTTACTACCCCCAGATGTCAAACTCGCACTTGACAGCTTTTTATCGCTGTGATAGTCTGATAAAAAATACTCATTACATACTTACTTTAACTCACTTGTTTATGCTTCGGCTGCTATAATGTTAACAACAATTTTATTGTGGTCGTCGGGCATCCGTTAATAATTAGCACGATTTTTCTAGAATACGCCAGCATTCGCTCGCAATTTCGCTCGGCGAAGTTTGCACCTGCGGCTGTACATCTCATAATACATTTTTTAGCTCTGCTATTTTTAAAAATTGGTACTCCAGGGATCTACTTTAGTGGTAGACAATCTGTTGTTTGAAACATTAAGCAAGTATCACGAAGCTATGTTATTGTAAAAACATAACAGGGCATTTTTAATATAATGTGGCGTAGACATCTATTGGAACAAGTACTTATGCGGTCATTGGCTGTTCTGGTCCGTAATTAAATGAAACCTATTTTATTTGATGATGTGGAAATTCGAAAATTCCATATTTCTGGCATTAGGTATTTAGGCAATGACGACAGCTATAAACAAACTGGACCAAATTACCTTGCTACTCCGCGAAACCAGTTCCGGGCTTGTGAAAAATAGCTGCGTCTTTGCGACGCATATATGTTCATGCAAAAACCCACCCTCCTCCTCTTCCACACGAAACAACATATATCACACAGACTCAACTACACACCACCACCACTAAACACTAACCCCCTTATTCATAAACGCTTCGTAAACGTTTTTTAGTTAACATGTTTATGTCTTTATCTGTCATTGTGACGTTTGGCCTCAAATGAAAGGGACAAAACATTTGTTAGCTTAAAAAGTTTGTTATTTTTTTATGAAAAGGGGGTAAAACTACACGATCGACGCGCGTTTCGCCTCTATACGAGACATCATCAAGATTTAACAGTACGATCTTGATGATGCCTCGTATGGAGGCGAAACGCGCGTCGATCGTGTAGTTTTAGTGTTTAGTGGTGGTGGTGTGTAGTTGAGTCTGTGTGATATATGTTGTTTCGTGTGGAGCGGAGGAGGGTGGGTTTTTGCATGAACATATATGTGTCGCACAGATCCAGCTAATTTGCACGAGTCCGGCACTGGTTTCACGGAGTAGCAAGGTAATTTGTTCCAGTTTGTTGATATAGACTTCCGCAAAGTAACGCCTGAATCTATTAATTATTGACAGCTATAAAGATATAATTATAGAAAAAAAAGCTCAGTACATTATAATAAAACATCAAGTAAGTATCCCCTAAAATTTTAACTCGAGGCTAGAGCATTTTAGACAAATATACTCACAAATAGATTCAAAATTGAAAACCTGAACTAATACTCATTTATTTTCGCGGGTGATAGGACCTTGTGGAAGGTCCGCCCGAATTGCAACCATCATCTTACTCGCTAATCCTGCCGCTAAGCAGCGGTTCTTGCACTGTTGTGTTCCTGTGTGGAGAGCAAGACAGCCGGTGACATTACTGGCATAAAAGGTTTTCCATCTCAGCCCTTTAGGTTGGCAACGCATCTGTAATCCTTTTGGTGTTGCGGGTGTTTATGGGTGGTGGTAATCACTTACCATCAGGTGACCCACTTGCTCGTTTTTCTTCCTGTGTTGTATAAAAAAACACTTACGGTTCATTTACGTCTAGTAGGTGTTCTGTAGGTAATGTTGCCAGGCGAAAACTAACTTTGGGGTTTATCAAGTTACAAATATAGAGTGTAAAATAAAATCGCTCTCAGAATTGATTGTGTCGTTAAAAAGTTCTAGAAGGAAACTGTATAACTTCATTCGCCCCATGAGAAATAAACGTACGGATTGACGTTTCATCTCGCGTTTAGAAGTTTCTTGGGTCCAATAACATTTTCATGTGCAAACCTTTTTCATTTAAATGTTGTCACAATTACTGAGACTGTTTTCTTTTTATAAAATAAGATGGCAAACGAGCAAGTGGGTCGCCTGATTGTAAGTGATCATCATCAATATCAAGATGCGTTACCTCTTGTGCCTGTGCTTAGCGACTGGATTAACGAGTATTTAAGATGGCGGTAGCAATGTGGACGGGCCTTGCACAAGGTCCTACCACACGCAACATCAACACCAACCATCAACACTTTTTCAAGACTAGAAAAATTGTGAAAGAAAAAAGTTTGTATAGTGCTGCTTCCTCACCTCAACTGATTCTCATAACATAAACATCTATTGTATATTTTAGAGTTTATAAATAGGTAATAATAATGTAAGATGCTTACGTTTGGTTTTTAGTGAAGAAATGGGATGAAAGGAAGTGCGCGAACAACTTTGTAAACACTTCCAGAGTTGCCTTTTGTACATCATATGACATCGATCATATAAATAAAATTTGATTTGAATAGGTGAGCGATATATTTAATAAAAAAATAGCGGCGTACAAAGTGTCACAAAACTCTTCTTTTTTAATATTAACTTGATCGCACATCTTTGTTTGCTCATTCTTGCAAACCAAGTTGATCCACTTTTTACTAGTTATAATAAATATGTAAAAGTACATTGCATATAAAGCAAAAAACCGTAGCATTAGAGCTTTACAAGTAATGCTCGTATTAATACGTCGATAATAAATTCAGATTACAGACTGGAATTCGACTGGCGTGCCATTTGCATTTACTCATGGAGATTTATGTGAAACCATTGCAAAAGGGAAGTGATTTTCTGCCTTTAAGGGATCCTTGGGTTTTATCGCTATAAAATGAAATGAAAATAATAAAAAAGTGATCTGAAATATACTGCCTAAGTGGGTATAAAAAAAGAAAAACCAAACAACCAGCCGGCAATACAACAAGCCGTAAGCTGGTCGTCAATAATTCAAGCAAGGGTTTTAGGAACTGATAAAGAACAATGGGTTTACATGAAGAAAGCCAAAAACCGTTTAAAGATGCTCTTTTAAAGCCCCACATGCGAAATGGACGTAAGCCGCATTTCCATATATATTTACCAACGAAACCCAAACCAGCAATTGGACTTGTAGACAACTAACGGCTTATGAGTCTTTCCTTGAAAATTTGACATCAAAAGAGTATCTAAGTTCACTTACGAAATCAATTGATGTCACCATTAGCGTAGGTTTAGATTAACTCAAGCGTGCGCCTCAGGGCGACCTCTAGCAATGTAATGAAGGATTTCCTTGGACTATAAAGCGAACAGTCAGCCCGTAGTCAGGCAATTTTATTCCAAATATTATTAAATGATCGACATCATGGTAGAAACCGACAACGCTAAGTCTATTTGCAGTAACTCAAAAATTTCCGAATATATAAAAACTTAATATTTCACTCTTTCAATATTGAGAAATATACTATCAAAGCTTTGATGTTTACTATATAAATGATTATTTAATAAAAACTTTTATAAAACTATTTAGGTTATATATATTTCATGGAAAATAGAATAGTGTAGTACCTACATGACAACAAGAAAATATTGGCATCTGGCTAAGTTTGCTAATGTTTTCGGCAAGATCTCATTATTTATACAGTCACCATCAGGTACAGTCACCAGCACCAATATCTGACACAGCGAAGCGTGCAAAAATATCTGACACGTCCTACTAGCCCTAGAAATAGAGTCGTATCAGATATTTATGCACGCTTTGTTGTG
Organism: Ditula angustiorana; assembly: GCA_963691745.1. Lineage (NCBI taxonomy): Eukaryota > Metazoa > Arthropoda > Insecta > Lepidoptera > Tortricidae > Ditula > Ditula angustiorana. Next base: position 18,598,971 of record OY829472.1, read on the forward strand.
TCAGATATTGGTGCTGGTGACTGTACATACAGAATTTGGTTAAGTACTCATAAATATCTAGAAACGCTCAAAAAAAATTTTTGCATTTTTTTGGGCAATTTGTACGCTTTTATAATTGAATAATTATATGAGACGTTTTTTGCCTGCCAGACGAGCCAACTATAACCCCCCAAAATATGTGTGCATAACTATGTATTATATGTAAAATACGTATTAAACCAATATTCAGGGTTGCTGCTGTAAGATGTAATGCTACACAGTCAATGCTTCCGTTCAAAACATCTAAAAATGAATCTACCACTAATTTGTACTCTTTATTGCCGCCGTCGTTTAATATGAGAAAAAAATGTAATGGTTGTTTATTGCTGATGAATGGACGAAATCATCATCGACCTATACTATTCTTATAGCAAATAAGTGCCATATTAAGATGCTCTTATTATCATAAAATGGAGACGATTAAAATAAAAATCTTTTTCAGTCTCGAAAACACCGCACTGAAAAGAAAAAACCTTAAGAAGAATATCATAGAAAGACCAGATTCACATTACGAGTATTATGTAAATGGTGTCATTGTCTACGATCATCAAGATTCTTATTCAAATAGTTACTGGAATGCAGCATACCCCAGTTGAGCCCGATAAATCTTCGGTGCTCTAAACTCGGCCGAACTCGGCTTACGAAGGCGAAAATCCTAAACTCTTAAAAGCGCGGTCGCAAAAATAACACTTAAGCTGATCCCAACAGCCTGGTGAAACTATTTACGTTGTCCAAAATAAACTTTTCGCAACTTGTCATGAGTTTTGCGTTGCTGTGGGATAGATAGTGAGGTCACGGAGATCAAATTTATGACTATCTTTCCCGTGAGAAAAGAGAAACGAATCGATCACGAGCATTACTGAAATAACAATAAAATGCAATAATTCTCATATGGATTCATTTCTAGGATTGAGTAGCAAAAAGGTGCTCTTATGGCGTGACTCCGTCTGTGTATCTGTTTATCGCAGGGGCATATTTTAACAGGTAACTGCTATTGCCATCGATTTGAAATTTCAAATAGCTATCCATGCATTGCTTACCGAGCGCTTGCTTGCTTATGGAAAAATTACGTTAGTTATTTAAAGGAGATCAAATGAAAGGGGGGGGGGGGAGCAAGTTTCAAAGTAAGGCCAGAGTTCAAGTTGTTTATATGCATAATAGTATTTTATGCAACTGTTGCATAATGAGGGGTCTTAAAATACGAGTGTGGCTTAGCACACGAGTGTTTTAAGACCTAATTATGTACAGTTGCATACATTACTTTATCTACACACATATCATAAGTAGTCTATGATGGGTTCAGAACCCATAGGGCAATGACCTGCATTGCTACTAGCTACTAGTGCTAAGTACCTATTAAATATCTATAGACTTTACACATTAAAATAATGTAATAAAAAATGAATTTGAACAAATTTAGAAACAAATTAGAAAAATTCTCATAATAATATTGGTTGTTATAATGCTGGTCATTGCCTACGGTTTCTGAACGCATTATAGAGTATTTATGATATATGTGTAGATAAAAGAGCTTTATATACATATATAAAAAAAATTATGGCATGCATTATAAAAAAGAAAATTCTCCCCCTTACGTATCTCTGAAACTGTTAATATGAAATGTTTGCAATGACTATAATTGTTAGAGGTTTATGTAAAGGTTACAGGAAATTAGAATAATTTTAAAACTTAACAACTGTATTTTTTAGAAATTATCAAGAATTCTTTATTAAAACTTAGTTATGTGGTTCTTTTTTTCTTCTTTCTCGGGTTGCTTTGGTAAATACATAAATGTAATTATGTGATGGTACAAACCCTCAAATGCGCAAGGCGGAAAATGTACTCAAGAATTTCTCAACAAGTCCTAACGCACTTCTAATCTGATGGCGACTTTAGGTGCAAGTATATACGAGGGTGGTTTGAGAAGTAACTTGGTTTTATATGAAAAAAATAATAATTTAGCGAATGTATTTATTTTATTTTTCCACATAGTCTCCCCGAAGTTTGACGCACCTGCTCCAACGTTTCTGTAACTTCTCGATGGCTTCACGGTTTTTTTTTTAATTGGAAATGGGTTTGCGTTTGGCCCCTAATAAATACACCCTATAGAATACCGACAACCTGGCAACCTTGCGCCGATGCTCCAGACGTTGGAGCCTGGTACTAACGAGCGCTTCGTCGCCAATCAGCCTTCTAGCTCTTCGATCCACCGATTCCATCGCATCAAGCTGGTACTTGGCAGAGCCGTCCCAAAGGTGACTACAGTACTCCACACACGGTCGAACTTGTGCTTGATACAAGTGAAGCAGCTGTTCCGGTGTGAAGCACCGCTGCACCTTGGAGAGGATGCCAAGTTTTTTTGCAGCTGTTTTAGCTTTGAACTCGATAAAGCGGCCGAAGTTGAGGTCGGATGAAACATCTATACCTAAGAGGTCGAGATGGTCGGTTAACGACAGAAGTGTATCCTGAAAGGTCGGGGCTAGATCGAAAGAACTCCGTTTGATGGAAATCAGACACGCCTGTGTTTTATTGGCGTTGAACTGAACCAAGTTGGCTTCGCCCCAATCAGACACCGCCCGAAGCGCCAAGTTAATTCGCTCAATTAGGGACTCTCTTTGAGATTCGGTATCCAACAAACTGGAACGAGCACTGGACAAATATCTCTCCGTGAAAGTGCTATCATCTGCATATCCAAAGATACCAGGGCACAGCAGATCATTAATGTGCAGCAGGAATAGTGTTGCGGAGAGAACAGACCCCTGAGAGACACCGGCATTAATCTCTAATAGGTTAGAGGAACATCCGTCGATAACAACTCTAATAGATCGCCCACTCAGGAAGTCAGATATCCAGCCACTTAAAGCCCCCGGGATTCCGTAGGCAGGAAGCTTGCTTTTGAGGCTGTCGTGCCATACCCTGTCAAAAGCCTTAGAAATATCGAGGGAGACAGCAAGAGCCTCACCGTGATTATCCAAGGTTTCACCCCATAGGTGGCTGGCATATGCAAGAAGATCACCAGTAGATCGCCCGCGACGAAATGCGTTTCTTCAAGGCCCTCGAAATATGCGTGTACCTCCTGGATCACTTCTTCGTTGGAGTTAAATTTTAGCCAAGACGAAAAATTTTTGAGTTTCGGGAATAGGTGATAGTCCGCAGGAGCCAAATGAGGCGAATAATCGGGGTGAGGAAGCAGTTTAAATCGTAACTCCGACAATTTTTGTGCAGCGACTCGACTTGAATTCACTGGAGCGTTATCATGGTCAAACATCACTTTTCTCTTTGCCATACCTGGCTGTTTTTCGGCCATTTGCCGCCGAAAATCACATTACGCCACAGATAAATTATCTTGAGTTATTAAACTTTATCAATAAGTACAGAGATGACACTAACGCCATCTATACGTATGTGAAACAAGTTACTTCTCAAACCGCCCTCGTAAGTACTATCAAGCAATCAACTGGAACGTGATCGTGTTTCTCTCCGTAACAGTTCACGTGAAAACCCGCCGGCGACATAGTGGTACCCGAAAATAGTATTGTTAACATAAGCAACCTAATTAAATCAACTCGCAATGTGATTAGCTAACGTAAGAACGATGTGCTCAACGCTGCGTTGGCGCTCTGTCTCACTCGATCGCATTCAAATTTCTCTAAGTATCCGAATTCAAATTTCACTGGCGCATCATTGACCGCGACGATGCCAAGAAATGTCAGGAAGAAAAGTCAAATATGTAATTACGAAAAAAAACGAGCAACAACATGTGATGATTCGCGCGTCCTTATAATTTGTTTTATTTGTTCTTCAGTCAAATATACACAAGTTGTAAGCACTTCTCAAGCCAATATCCAGCCAAGATGGAAACAGGCGAGAGCGTTTCTATGGAGAAGCATCGTCGTTCGTTGTACTTAGTTACTTTACAAACATCTACAATACATTCTTAATTGGAAATTTTCTTTTTTCTGATTGTTAAGTATTTACATGTTTTTAGCACCTTATCCACTCCCATGTACTTACCTGATGGCGACTTTACTGATTTTATCGGAATAAATTTGTTTTTCTTCATTATTTTATGTACTTGACTCTCATTGTAGTCTGTCATGCTTACTATCTATCTTAAATTTCATTCGTTAGAAGTATAACGCTATTAATGAAGAGCATACCAACAAATTAATTATACCGACATTAATTAGCTTCGCTAATGTAGGTTCTGAGCAATCCATTTCTCTGTATACGTACATAGGTGAGTGGGTTGTTACTAAAACGACAATATTAGGTTGGCGTCGTTGAGGGAGCGTTAAGCGTGTGCACTTTAATTTAAATTTAGATTCTGCATGGGGTGATGAATTGGAATTCATTACAGTATATTATATGACAATTGTAAGCAATCTCGAGTAACATAACTCCTAAAACATAACAGAGGACGAAGTGCAACTAGAATAGTTCAGCCGCAATCGAACCTGATTTTTGGTAACAGGTTATGAAGGGATCGTAGTACGATTCTCGTTTTTGAACAAGTAAGTTTTTATATATAAATACGTGACCAGAAATTAAGATTAAGAAATTCTTTGATTTACTACACTAAAATATTAAACTCGATCTAGAAGGGTCTGTTTATTCACACCTAGCACCGCCTTTAATGAATTGCATTGCATTACAAAATAAGCATATAAAATCATATTTATGTGTTTATTTCTAATACTTTTCGGGTATTGATCTTAATGAGTAAATTATATGTTTCGATGTGAACAATTTGTTAGACATAAGTACCTACTCGTGTGTCTTTGTTAAGAAGGTATATTGTAAATTAGAAATATTGAAACAAGTTTTATCTAAGGAGTTAAAACTGCGCAACAGAAATGTTTATGAAACTTTACGCCATGCGGGATCCGAGTTCTCATTTCAAGCTGTTTGTATTTATGTCACATCTTATCAAATAAAGTTATTATTATCTCCTACCTGCCGCTAAATTTCATCATGAGGCTGCCCTTTGTGCATTGATGGGAAAAGGCGGTGACAAAGGAACGAATAGACAAAGGGTTACAGTATAAGGGTTCTGTTTTCCGGTAGTGAAATGACAAACCCTGAAAAGCTTCTTGATACCGTGCTCAAAGCACGTACTCCTTCAGCTAAGTTAATTAAAGTCGCTAGGACATAATCTTAAGACTTGCATCCTACATCAATCTGATAAATTGAAGCCTTTGAGGTAACATGAAGCTGTAATTTCATACGATTATCTACATCTGTTATCCCTCGTATTTATAATGGATAGTAATTCAAAGCGTCGTGTTCGTTCTTTGTTTAGTCATCACGTTCCCTACAACGATACTGTGCTGTTTTGAGATCAGAAATGACGTTGAAAAGAAATTTAACAATGGTTGTTCTCCTACCAAAGCTATGGCGACCAATCAACATTTTTTATTGTTGTTATAAAATTTTGATTTCTTAATTTCTACCCTGTTTACAGTATGACAAAATTCAGACCGTAAAAATTTATCTTTTTATGCCAACAGTACATTAACGTATTGCTTGTTTTTTGGTACATAATAAATAATTGACCTTTAGAACATAAAAGTATTAATTATACAACAAGAACTTGTTCTTAGTACTTTAGTAGTAAATGAATACTTTCAAATTTTACATTAGAATTAATGGAAACTTTTTGACCACGTGATGATCTTTCGACAAATATCATTATTTAAGTTGCGGATAAGCTGGTCAGTGTCTCAAGTGGTATGGTAGATCATATATTCCTTGTTTCCCCAACGTCGATGTGTCCTTTGAGTTTACATAGTTTGTCCTAAATTTATACTGTATTATGGTCGGCCGCCTTCTCCCTTTAAACCACGCAAACGAATTTTGATACGCATACTGTCATTTAGAGAAATTTTTACGGAAGCTTTTTATGTACAGTACAGTCAGCGTCAAATATATCGGAACGGGCAAGGTGTCAAAAATATCTGAACTCTACTCTATTGTCAAATACGCTCGGGCGTGTTCAGATATTTTTGACCACCTTGCCCGCTCTGGTATATTTGACGCTGACTTTACATACCAATTGTACCCGTACAAAGCCGGTCGGGTCACTAGTAAACAATAAATCGCAAAAATTAAGCTCTGAAACATAATTAAACACCATACTAATTGACCTAATGAATTATGATGACAATATCAGCAGCTTCATTCAGCGGGATTTGAGCACACTCTCCTTCCCTAAGGACACTGATTAAGTAAAGTAATTATAATTATTAAAATCATATTTTGAGTGGTGCACAACGACCTTCTAAACTATGGACTATGCACAATATGTCACAAAATCCGCCATGACTACGTTGGGTAAGGTACGTAGGACTAGATTGAATATGGACTTTATAAGCAAAACGTCTTAGTTTCATAAGATCTTGGTAGCTAAATGTCTTATTGTGCAAACGTCTTAATAGTAGAATGCCTGGGTTTACGATTGGACTTAGTTCTATAACGTTTCGTTTGTATAACACCCAAATATCAAAATGTCCCAATAGAAAAATGGCAACGTGTTCAGATCGTACTGATAGTGAAACGACTAGGTAGGCATATGCGAATTTTTTCAATGTGTTTCGTTTTTACGGTCATTATATATTTTTTTAGGCTATAACACGTTGAAAAAATTTGCAATGCATGGTAGTGGTAATGTGGCGAATCTGGAAAAACACAAGGCACAGAATGCTGATGTAGCAGGTTCAACTACTGCCATTATCCAAATTTTTCTTTGTGTTGTCATTACACAATATTACACATATAGTATTTAAATTTAATTGTAATAAGCTTGCAAATATGCTATGGATTAAGCCTTGAAAGTCCTTTTATGAATAATACCAAGAAAGTATACCTATTAACTGAATCTATAGATTGTTTATTATACAATTAACAACCAAAGAAGACGAATTATGCGAGTTCTCATGAAGTAAGAGTGTATATCTCTTAAGGCGAGGTTTTCGGGGCGTAGTCGGCGAAACCTCCTGCGACCTAAGTCCCACCGTACAGCAACCGTTATTTACGACAAGACGAAGGTTTGAAGACTTTTGAAGAAAAACATTACAAGTAATGTTGTTTGTCTGAATGTGTACCCTTATAACCTAACTACCAACATATCGCACCCTTAGACTTAAAACGACATATTTCGGAATTATACAAGTCCCAAAATGACATCGTCAGCATCAAAACTATAGTTTATAATTTTGGAAAATTATGTGGTTTTTGAATAGCTTGTTAGCGTGTTATTATTTTTGATCTGTCAAAGTGCAGTATAAGGTTTAAAATAATGTAAAAGTTCTAAAGCGGGCTTACTGGAGCTGAACTGTCATTCAAAACAGGTTACGAATGACGTTGTGTGTTTGTTTTTACCTTCTTACTTGTGTTACTGCCATAATGATATATGACTTTCTCATTTGCACACTTGTTAGCGGTCGGGCTCGAAAATAAATCAATCTTGTGAACTAATAATTAAAATATATTTAGGAAACTTTAAAAACGATATCAAAGAAGACGTACGACTGCCAAGGAAAACAATATTCAAAAAGCTGTGACAATTAAAAGTATTCCAAGGAGGTCGCATGAGCCTGTTGCTTACAACACTCATGGGCCCTAACATGACAGGCCAAGTTCAGTTTATCTCCGTGTACGTCTCTTTCTTATGGCACTAGTTTGACAAAGACGCAGGGAGGGATAAATTAAACCTGGGCTGGTCACGTTAGAGCAGGACAGGTTACAGGACATCTACCTAGTATATTTTAACATGTATAACTTCTGTAGCAAGTATTTTATTTTTGAGTATTTTTCATAAGTTTTAGAATTCTGCAACTAAATTTTATTTTGTGTTTGGCATTTTTGAATATTTTTTTGATAGAGCCTATACTAAAAAGAATTTAAGTATAACTATCAATAGATTTTATCCAACGCTCTAACGAAGTAAAAATGCTGATTGCCGTTCAAAACTTATTTCGTAGGTGACCTTTGCCTTTCTGAATTAGGTCAACGCTTTGACGGAACGCCGAAACATGAACCTGGGTTATAACAAAGAGTTTTATTTTTTCACAGCACACTTATCAATTTAACGATGACGGCCTAAACGCGTACGAGCCCGGTTTATTACACGCGATATCCAATGGGTTTACGACCGTTTGTTGAAAAATTGGAACTGAAAACAATGGTTGATCAATCAATATTTACTCTGTTTTCATTGTTATCTTTATATTAATATTAATGTATGCGTGCAAAAACTCTTTATTGGACTGAAGAATCAAAGATAAAATAAAATTAATATCGTATTCCAGACACAGGCTGAACAAGTTACGTGTTGTTTGACACATACCCACGTGCAGACCTCAAAGCAAATGTTGTATTATTTCCTTGCACGTGGAAGCATTTCAGTAGGGGCCTACGGCAGATTGAGAACGTAATAACATAAAACATATTTTGGTACAATTTACATTTACCACACTATGGGTAGAAGTTATAGGCCGAGTTTGGTCTATAACTACCACTCTACGAAAAGCTTGAATATAGATGCTGTACTAAACTACGGATAGACACGTAGGTATAGCCTTCTATCAGTTTAGAAGGGTCGCTGCGTTCAATTATTTTAAGAAGTGACTACAGCTGTCATCTGAAATGCCATGGTAAATAAAGTTAAGCGAAGTTCATTGCGATTTAGATAAAGATCATGTAACATAGAAGCAATATAAATCAAAAGCGATCTTTGTAGACTTACGTCGAGAGACAAACTATCAGTACTCGTACTGTATTTATACCCATATAGTAAAATGTTTTATTTAAATATATATCACATCCACGACTCAGGTGCAAACATTTATAATCACCATACAAACTGGTTGCCCTGCAAATGAATCAAACCTTCTGCGTAGTCAGGATCAGTAACAACCAGGACAGGAAACCGGTACCTAACTACAAACATTACAAATACTGCAATTTGATACGCTTGTGATAAATATATCAAATATTTGGACTAGTATTTTTTCCAGTACAGGCCCTCAAGTTGTCAGGTAGGGGCAGGATATTTTAAATACACAATGCTAAGTATGATATCTAGAATATATTTTTTAATTGTATTAAAACAATCCTTGAATCTATATTTGATAACAATAAACAAACTCCTTAAAATTATACGTTAGCGCCGTTGTACACATTTTTTTTATTCGTCTCGTTTTTAAATCGTGACTTGTCATACTGAAAAAGTAATAAATAATTTTAGACTTGTACAATAGATCGTTTACAGTTAGCGTCAATAATTGTGTTATATTCATGCAATTTTGCTTTATACACAAGCTTTATACAACAAAAGACTATTCCAATAACTGAAATCGACACTTTTATCGCAGAGAAAGTAATTTATCAAAATAGATTTGTTCCATCTCAGTACCCTTTGACGTCAGCCGTTATTGAGGCCGCATAGAGTGCCTCTTCAGATGGGTTTTTGCTGGGAACATACCTATAATTTTTCAAGTTGCGGACGTAGAGATACTCTGTCATCCTTCATGGCTTTTTCCTTTTACTCACCTTTTTTCTTACCTCTAATATTAAGCTCAACCAAAGAACTACTTGACTATTTTTAGAGTATTTAGTTACATTAGGTAATGATACGATTGCATTGGTAGCTGCTCGTGTAGGGAATCCTTAATTCACAATTCCGATAGTTATTTGTGTCGCTATACTAGTGATTCCATGACAGTCGTTGTGCCATCAGAGCAAACTATTTTATTTTCCCAAAAATGTGGCATCCCGATTTCATTGGATAAATCGAACGAAAGCCTTCTTTCATTTAGGACCCGGGTTACTTCCATTATTTTACAAAGTAGTTCCTTTTCTCTTACAAATATTTTTTTAGCTCCAGGAAACTTTGATGGAACAGAATTCAGATTTATATATGAGGGATACAATCGATTTATCAATATCTAGCCTCTATTTTTTTTACAAATGCGTAGGAGGAAAATGTGCAGCAATTTTGATTCTGGACCTTATCATTACCATGCATTTATATTCTAGTCTATTTGAATTGTACGTCATGAAAGCCTGCAATACCAAAGGATTGCCTCTGAAATGTGACAGATTTGTTGAAATTGGGAGATGGACTTATTCTCGCGCCTGCCCGCCACAATTGCCGCAGTCTCTGAGTTCCTAAAGCATACCTATTTTGAAGACATTTAAAAATCTTCAATTGAAACAAAGAACATAGAAATTATCATCGACGCAGTAGGTAGTCCTTGTAAAATCACTAAGCAATAAATGAGTAAACAGACCGTGAAATTGCAACCAACAAAAGCAATCTGTGGTTGACAGCTCGTGATGTGTGTTCAAGTTGATTTCATGCACGCATTGTCTATCACCACACTACAGCGCAATAAACTGCGAGCTTCAATATTCATTTGTCATCATTATAAGCTTTGAAGTTATTTGCGATTTGAAATATTAGTCTCTTTTGCAATGTGATGGGCTACAATCAGGCTTCCACACGAATGCAGCCTTTATATCAAACGCTTCTATTCTTTTTGTTTCAAAAACGCTTTATGGCAAACATTATATTTTCATAATTTCAATCTGTTCAGTAAAGTAACACGATATTCATAATAGGCTTCTTTTTACCTACTCAGGGACTGATAAATTGCATCAACTCCAAAATTTAAAATACATGTGTGTTTTCCATCCTTAAATGTAAACTTCTTTTTATTTAACAGTTCAGCTTCAAAATAACGCGTAAGGCATTGTATTTAACAGACTTAAAAAAAACGGAGGAGGTTCTTACTTTGTCGGAATCCTTTAACTAGTGTTTGACATAATTATTTCTCGTTGTTACTCGTATGTTGCCGTATTTTCTAGTCAATTATTGGGTCACTGTCAATGACCATGACCGTTATCTTATAATACATATACCTGCAACTTCGTCGGCGTAGAAATTGTTTATCGCTACCCCGCAGGAACTTTGCTTTTTACAAAATAAAAAGTATTCTATGTCTTAATCCAGAGTATTAACAATCTCCGTTCCAAATTTCATCCAAATCTATCCAGCCATTTTAGTGAATAAGTAACAAAAATTTAAGTCACACACATACTTTCAGCTTTATCATATTAGTGTGATATGTAACTAAAGTATGAAGAAATAAAAAGATATATACCGTTTGAAAACTTTGTTAGGTAAGTAAGATAAATAGCTGTTATCGTACTTTCAATAATACGCGGTGTGTGGGCGATTATCGACTTTACGAAACATGCTAAACATTTGATCAAGCTAAACCCGGGGCTAGGAACGTTCACTGAGTAGGAGGCACGCGATGGCGAACCTAAGGGAGCGTTTACACTAATGTATGTGAAAGAACAAATTATTCATGGACGTCGTATTCGACTTTTTTTCAGTGTTTTACATGGTTTTTTTAAACCGTGGTTCGTAGCATCTTTGACATGGAAATACCTTACAAAGAAACGAATCCAAAAATAACTAAATAGGTACCATAAAACAAAATCACTACTTACACAAATTAAAACCATGTTGAAGAACATTGTGCTGGCTGGGCTACTTAGAATGCAAGCCACGTGAACCAACACTCGTACTTAATTGCGTTAATCCCTACATCAGTGTAACAAAAAGCTTTAACTTGTGAAAATACTTCCTTGCCTTCCATTGATTTGTTACATTGCAGTAAATATTACCAGAGCTTTTAATAAAATACATTATCATTTAAATACAGTTACCTACCTTCCATTGTGAACCAGAGACAATGCGATACGTACATTTTCTGCAACCCACTGTTCGAACATTAACCGTACGCGAATTCATGAAAAGGCATTCATCAAAAGATAGCGCAGTAGATGAATGAATGCTTTCGTCTCGTGAAGCACCAGATGGACAAGTGTAAAACTTTGTGACAATGGTCGTTTGTAGCGAGCCGTTTGTTAACTACCGCTGTATGGTGCTTATCAACATCTACCTAAAAGTCCTTGAATTTTGAATGCAGAGTGAACCAATTTAACACGATGTGAAAATGGCTGCTGGTGCTCATTAACGTTTTGCAGTAACATTTAACCGTTACAAATAGACGTTAATTGTGGCAGACGTATATAGTATGCTAATGTATTATTTTTCCAACTCATGAATTATTTCTATGGTTCATGTGGGGATTTTTTTAGTAGTCTACTTTTGTGTCTCACTGCTGGGCAAAGGCCTCTCCTTTTGACCTCCACAACTCCCTGTTTGGCGCAGTATCAGGCCAGTTTCTATCGTGCGCGTGTAAGTCATCCCGCCATTGCTTTCTTGGTCTGCCTCGTCGTCGCTGCCTGTTCTGCGGAACCCACCAAGTGACTGCGTGAGCTCACCTCTGTGGGTGCATCCGATAGACGTGTCCTGTTCTGTCCCATTTTAGATTGGCAGTCATTTTCCTATGTGGTGAATAAAACATAATTTTAACATAGCAAAAATCATATATTTATGTGACTCGTACTTTTTCAAATCATAATAGGTGGTTCCCACATAATTAAAAAATTAAATACTGTCAATCCTTCATGGTGTATAACTCCTTTGGCACTGCACTAAATTGCCAAAATAAAAATCTTCAAATTTTAAAAGACGTTATACATCTTTCGGCAAAGACTTGCAAATGGTATTATTTTATCATCATAACAATAATTGGGTACTTGACACCTTTAACTTAATGGTGCAAAAGTATTAAATTGTTGTAAACCATCATTTTAAAATAATGACAGCATTTCGGCAGATGATTTTCAAACTTGCCTGATGCACTGCCGTGTGTCTAGATATAAATAAATAATCTAAACGTGTAAAGCTACGTACTAAAACATTTAACAAGTACATTTAGCGCCTGTTCGCGTGCCCCGCGGCGCGCGCGCTCCGCTCTGGTAGCGCTCCTACGCACGGGGCTCCCTCAGTCCTAAATGATATGCTCATCCGGCTCCCGGAAGCTGATATTTTTGCCGACCGGCTGGGCACATTTTTACAAAATGTAAAGTTATTTCTGAAAAATTCAATTGCGGACGGTTAATTTTTAATTTGTTACTTACATTTCATTTATCAGTGTTAATTTCCGTAATTTGTATTTCTTCGTTGCCCTACAATTCTAATAAATTATTTATATATTTATTTTAATTTACTTGTATCTTATTATTTTATATAATAATAATTTGATGTTCTATTCTAGCCAATTTGTAATTGACATTTGACTATCTGAATCCGCTGTCCGTTCCTGTCTGTTCTAATCGTATTTTCGGTCGCTTATGCCTTTTTAACCAAGCAACTATTTCACTATCATTGAAATTATTTTTAGAAGGGTTTTATGTACATTACATTCTAATTGTACCCGTGCGAAACAGGGGCGGTTAGCTAGTTTAGTACAAAACCCTACGTACCACTTAGCGAAACAAAATGATTACGTAACTCGCGCGGTTTGCAAATACAAACTCGTGCTCGTTCGTTAAGTGACCAGTGCCTGTTACTTCATTATCTTTTAACATCCTATGCTACTAATATTACAAATGCGAAAAGTAGTGATGTTTAAATATTTGTTTCTCAAGCATGTATTAATGGTTTTAAGATTTAAATAAAAATTGGCAGATAGATAGATCACATAAAACATAAACAAAAGATAAATGTTAACACGCAGGCGACGTCGCGGGTAAGAGCTCATTACGAATAAACTTCTCACCTACAATCATGACCATCGCTATTGTTACTTTTTTTGTAAAGTTGTATCCTTCCATCTGTTAAAGTTACTAACAGTGTATGCATTTTGTTTTCTAGACAGTTGTCTTCGTATGAAACCAGTTATTATCATTATTTTGTTACTGAATAGATAACAGTTATCCTCGGTAAGTATGTATTAAAAATTTAAGCGTCTACATGTGCTGGATACAAATGGTATTAGACAATCAGGATAATGCCAGCATTAGCTGGCACAAGCTCGCGTGAGTTCGACCAAACGCTCACATTGACCCAATTCCCTTTAGCCTGTTGAAAAAATAATACTCTTGTCGTAATCTACTTCATGATGATATCTAATTTCTTCTCCTACAATCGCTAATCTGTTGTATAAAATCAATAACTACATCTTAGACAGGGATGTTTGGAAATGTACACCTACCGCGTCAAATTGTTAAATTTTTAAATATTTAAGATGGAAAAAAACATTTATTTAAAAATGTACACCTCGTTCAGTTTCTTTCGGGATCTTCTCATCAGAGGTTTTTCCGAACCGGTGTTCAATTTTATGACATTTATAAATGTTACCTGTAAGCCTAATCTGAATAAAAATATTTTGACCTTGACTTTGACTTGACTTTCATGCACGTAGAATCTAAGAGAAATTCTGTAAAAACTTAGACACAAATTTAAGTGCGCGTGTTTAACAATTAAACTTACTTGTTTATATTATTAATTAATAAAAACTGTAACTGCAATACACAAATTTTCTGCCAATCGACGTCAGTCAGCTCTAGGCAAAACAGAAAACGTTATAATATGAAACGAACTTATACAGCCATTGATAAAGCCACTCGGTGTGGTGGACCCAGTTTGGCAGCCTCCAACAATCAATATAATGACCCCGTTTGTACAAATTATTCCAATTTGTTCCATGGTAGGGAATATACTGCCTTTACAGTCGAAATACTCGGTCTATCGATTTGTAGCTCGTTCGTAAATAATTATATCTAGCAACAGAATTGTTTTGACTCACAGGCTCTTTTTCCCTGCGAATTTTGTTAATATCAATAGCATTGGTTCTTAAATAGTAAACAACCACAATAAAATAAAATAAGCTGTAGTTCGAAAACCAATAGACAAACAGGTAGACTACCCCGAGGCCCATTTCATTATTTATAATAGTTACGAGTATATGATTACAGGCTCCGTAGCACAACGGTGAAAATGAAAGTTATGGTGTGACTCCGTTCGTCCATCTGTATGTCACAGCGACATATTTCAGCAACTACGTATGCTTTAGATTACAAATTTAATTTCTTCAAGTTCTATTAACCCAACTTTATTAAGCAGTTAGCCAAACTTAACGTTTAAGATTATATTACAGGCATTACAGGCAACTGTGCAGGTGAAGCTAAATCTTGTAAAAAGAACTCAAACTCAGAAAATCACGTACCTCAAAATAGGCTTAAAAGAAACATGACCTACTGAGAAACCGACCCAATAAGAAAATTATTTACCACCGCCAAAAGGCAAAATTGCTTTTCAATGAACTTTCATGCTCAAATACGTAATTCACGTACAAAGCGGAATCGGTTTCGACAACATGGTTTTAGAACTTAGCACAGGTAGTGATATTTTGTTTCGGAGACTTATCATCATTGCGACAGTTACTTAGCATAATTATGAGCGATAAACAGGGGATGCGTTAGCAGAGGGCATTAATATAAACTACGTTTTAGGGGTACGTTAATGTGTAAAACACCCGCAACGCCGGTCAATGACATCACTTTCTGCTCATGCACATAATTCAACCTCATGGGTAGTACTTGTATTATTTCACTTTATTCCATCAGTATGCTTTACTACATTTAGGTCCGATTTTATAAAAGTCCATGGATCGACCTTTGTACAACCAAGCATTAGTAAATAAAACCTACCTTTTGTTTTAGCCAATTGACAATCTTCCGTCGACTAGTTAATTAACATTATGTATTTCCTCATTTATTATTTATTCAACAAGAGGTACTTAATTCCTTTTAAGGCATTCTGTACCAATGAATCTTCAGACATTGTTATTATATTTAGGTACAATTAACTTTTGCTGCGGAATGCGCGTTATAATTTAAGGACCAAGCAAATATCCACCCAGGATTTTAAAAAAAGCATGCAGGCAAGCGTAACTAAAAGTAGTCTAATTAGCGTGCAAGCAAGCGTACAAGCATTAAATAAGCAAGTACCAAACGGGAATATAAACAAACATACAACAGGCAAGGCATGCAGGCAAGCATACACGCGAATATGCAACCAGCAAAATGCGAGTACCACAATACTTACAAGTCCTACAACTTGACATAACTAGACGGCGGTAATGTACCAATATTTCTAATAAAATAATATTGATTATATTATCACTTGATTACGAAATATAATCAAAAGTACTTTTAATTTTTAAGAGAGTTTGTAAGTCTTTTTAAGTAGCTATATGATTCCGTAACTTTAAGCGCTGTGATCAAACGATGAAATGTTGATAACTACATAGTGTGGCAAATCATACATACCAAATGAACCTTAAATTATGCCTCCAATTTTAACGTGGTTGAACACTTTCCAATCACGATTATTGTTAAATGCGGTACAGTTGTGCTCTGTCGTTGCCAAATGGTTCATTAGTATAGCCAGCGAACCCTGCATATATATATATACAGTTTTGGATTCAGTCAATACATTGATTAGGATTACTAAATAATTCATATTCAGTCACGACGGTAGCCTTAACTGATAGTAGCAAACTGGAATTGATGTACTTTTTATTCATCACACCTATTCGAAAGACGACAATTGACTTTAGAAGATAGCGGGAACCAAATTCAAATTTGTCCCCATTCTAGTTGAATTTTATCTCTTCTGATTGGTCCGCGTTCGTGCTTCTGATAGATTAGCGTAGTTTACGAGTTGGTGCCGCTCGCATGTAAAAAATATATAAACATCGCTAACTGACATTCAATTTGCTATGGTGAAAAACTCATTTTTGTGATTGCTAGCGAAAGAGTATTATAATACTAACTCTTAGTTGATTGGTATGAGAAGTTTACCAAAGACGCCGATCGCACAATGTATATGAAGAAGTTCCTGACCGGTTAGATATTAGAAAAAAAAAACGTTTTCGATACTTTTAGTTATAATTGTTACTACTAATGTATTTTAAATTTAGAGCTCAGTTTTTTCTTTAAATTTTAGATGTATTTCATACTATTACTATTACAATATGACACTTTATTAAAATATAATAACATAACCTAATAAAAAATACAAAACTTAATCAAGTGTACAAATATCTCCCAAGTCTGCCCATTAGGGTTTTACACTTATTTATAATTATAGTGATATATATACTCCTAAAACATACTAAATGATGCAATAATTATAACCATAAAAATCGCGTGTAAAATATTTAAATCAATACAAAAAAATCGTCAAATGGAAAAATGGAAAAGGTGATCATTCTTTCCCGGAAAACCTTCTGAGAATATTCCGCTTATTTTTGAAAATATCCCAAAAAAAACCTTTTTCGGCATATTTTTAAGAATAAGCTGAAATAAGAAAACCTTCTATAGTTTGAAGTATCCATTTACACTGCGCCAAAAGCGGCAGTCAATGCAAATAATTATATGATAAAAAATATCCCAACGAATCGAAATCCTCCTCTTCTTTTAAAGTCGGTTAAATATTAAAGCTACACAAAATTGGTGTCTTATCTGAAGAGATTTCCAGAAGGATACGAAGCTGAGAAGTTCCTGTCAAAATGTGGAAACTTTTGAAATCAGGCACTCGACAATGATTTTCTAGCTATCAAAGTGAGTTTATACCTTATTATTTCCTAAATTACTTGTGAGTTACGTTATAAGTGTGAATCAATAAAGCTTATTAAAATTTGTAATACAATATTTTTGTACCTAATTAACGTTTTTATTTGTTAAGTACAGGCTGGAAACAAGTTATTATAAACGAATAAAATTTCTGAAATGCCACAACAAATTGTTGAAATTTAAAAATTACCAGTACCATATTGGAATATGATCACCGGACACTGCTTTCGAAGGACATTGGCCACCCTTCTGGCTTTAAATTTAAAAATGCTTAAGCGCCACGTTTTCTGTTACCGAAGAACATATTGAAAATTCAATTTTCAAATTCAACATTTAAGAAAGACAAACACAAACAGTCGTATTGTAGTGAGTTTTAAGTTCTAATGCTTTCATTTGAATCGACCAAATTGGCTATTGGTTCAATATCGCCATTGCGCACTCAACGCTGAACTGTACGGATACGGTTATTGGACAGTGCTTGTTATCGCATACAAAATTGCAAATTCAGAGACTTCAGAGTGCCTGTGCGTGATTTTGTTTAGCGATTCGACACAAAACTCATGTTACACCATTTTTAAACAGTACTAAATTACTTAAAATGCAAGCTCGGAGAACACTCCACCTTCCTTCCCTATTGTTTGGAATAACCATTATCCCGTAGGCATGAGAGACAAGCTCTCCGCCTCATCGTCCGCGACATACTTAGATCAGCTAGTTTTCCTGACAGCTTCCGGTCTGCCGCCACGCAAAGCTGGAATAATCTCCCACCGCCAATAAGGAATGTTTGTTCCTTATAACTTTTCCTATATAGCAATTTCGTACTCCCCAAAGCAATGGCGTTGCTGAGAGAGCTAACAGAACATTGATGGAAAAAGCAAGAAGCATGCTTGAAGAAGCTGGCTTAGAGAGGAAATATTGGTACTCTAGGCCCTGTTGTGGAAACGCAGGGGCGCAGCGGCAGCATTAAATGGAATGGATTCATCAATCAAGATGTTTTTTTCTCTGCACGTTTTTAAATTCAAAGTCTATTATGTGCCAGTAACATAAGATTACTTATTTACCAAAGAGTTCAATCAAACATACCTAACTCTTTAACACTCCTCCTTAATCTCATGTTATTCAGCAATACATAAACAATAGACGATAACAATTTCCGACTGGCTGTTGGACTGCGCCTCGGCGCTAACATCGTGTCGCCCCACCGCTGTCCCTGCGGAGCCCAAGTAGACAGTTTGGGACACCACGGTCTCTCCTGCCAGAAGAGCGCTGGCCGCCTGTCTCGACACGCCTGCCTCAACGACACCATCCGCCGGGCCCTTGTCAGCGTTAACGTGCCGGCGGTTTTAGAACCGCCTGGCCTGATGCGCGACGACGGCAAGAGGCCCGATGGCATGACCCTCGTGCCATGGCAACTGGGACGACCCCTCATTTGGGACGCCACATGCGTGGACACCCTTGCGCCGTCCCACCTGGGCACAACTTCTATGAGAGCAGGCGCGGCAGCTGCGGCAGCTGAGGCCGCAAAACGCCGCAAATACATCGGTCTCGCAGAGCGACATATACGAGGTTTGGTCCAAAAGTTTCTGGCTGGAGAAATATGGCGTTTTAAAATAAAATAAAAAATATGTCATTGTGATTGTCATTTATTCTGCTTTTTCGTGTATAGTTTTGAGGTTTCTGTGTGTTCTAGTTTAGATTTGACGGCGTCTAGATCAATAGGAAGTCTGAAAGTTTTCGAAATGTTTAAGTTGGAATATCGTTCCGTGATCAAGTTCCTGACAAAGGAAGGGGTCAGCCCGACCGATATAAAAAAAAGGTTAGATGCTGTGTACGGGGATACGTCTCCGTCATTTTCCACCATTAAAGAATGGAGTAAGCAGTTTCGTTTAGGGCGTGAGTTCATTGACGACGAACCTCGCTCCGGCCGGCCTGTGGAGGCACTCACCGTGGACTGCATCAAATTAGTGGAAGAAGAAGTTCTGAGTGATCGAAGACTTAAGACTAAAGAAATAGCGGCAAGGACAGGGCTTTCGAAAACTTCAGTTCTTAGGATTCTTCACGAACATCTTCACATGAATAAAGTTAGTGCCAGGTGGGTGCCCAAACTTCTTTCGAGCTTGCAGCGAAGTGAGCGAAAAGCGTGCTCTCAAGAAGTTTTAGACGCGTATAGACAACTCGGAGAGAGCTTTTTGGAGTCGATTGTTACGGGAGACGAAACCATGGTTTTGTACTATGATCCTCTCTCAAAAAGGGAATCGATGGAGTGGCGTCGTGCTGGTGAAAAGCCTCCTAGGAAGGCCAAGGTAACGCAATCCACCAAAAAGATAATGGCTACGGTATTCTGGGATTGTCACGGAATATTATTGATTGACATAAAAGAAAGGAATACCACGGTAAATGGCAGCTACTACGCCACCCTTATTCAGCAGTTACGAGAGGCAATCAAGCAGAAGCGTCGTGGAAAACTTAGCAGAGGTGTTCGGCTTCTTCACGACAATGCTCCCGTTCACACTGCCTCAATTGCCAAGGCTGCTATTGCTAAATGTGGCTTCGAGGAAATTCGCCACCCACCTTATAGTCCCGACCTGGCCCCGAGTGACTATTATTTGTTCTCGAAACTTAAGGCCGACTTAAGGGGAAGAAGATTTTCCTCGGATGATGAAGTGAGCCGTGCGGTTTACGCTCATTTTGAGGACAAATCTTCAGACTATTTTTATAAGGGAATAGAAATGCTTATAAAGAGATCTGAAAAGTGCATTGAAATAGAGGGAGACTATATCGAAAAATAAAAAAAGTTTTGTAAATGTATGTAGTTCTTTTCTTTGTTAGGCCGGAAACTTTTGGACCGCACCTCGTATTTGTGGGTTTTGCGGTCGAGACCCTGGGACCGTGGAGCCCAAACGCTCACCAACTTTTCGGCCTTTTACAAAAAAAATTATATTCCGCCACTGGGGACCCTAGAGCTGGCTCGTTTCTTGCCCAACGGATTGGCATTTCAATCCAGAGGGGAAACGCAGCCAGCATCATGGGGACCCTACCGCAGGGATCAGACCTGGGGGACCTCACCTAGTTTTAGTTTTAGTTTAAGTTTTATATATGTCCACTTCTTGTTAGCTTAATTCTAAATACTTACATAAATAAAGTCAATGTAACTTGTAAAAAAAAAAAAAAACAATAGCAATTTATAAAAGTTTTTCTTAAAAAAGGGAGCTAAGTGATACGGGGGTGTAACGCGGCTTCACGCATAGCTATCAGCAATGTATAGCAGATGCCCGCCCCCATTCACCTCTTGCCGCGGAGGCCATACACCAATTACACAGTAGTTAATAAAGTCTCCGCAGAAGTGTATTTTATTATTAAGGGGATCGCAGCTAAAATTGTTCACAACTCATTTTGTATTTATTCTATGGGATCTAATTTAGCTGATTTATAAAGCTAAACCCGCAACTTTATTTGCGTATATTATTATTTATCTTCTATTATGTTAAGCCGTTTACCCATACGCATGATTGAGAAACAAAGGCCGAAACGTCCAGTTATTATAAATATTAACATATTCAAAATCATTTTATCGACAGTGAAAATAATTCAGTAAAACGTATTGGCAAGACAATTTAATTGTGTTTTTGGGATGACGTCACTGGAATAGTGAAGAATTAAGAATTGCGTTATTCAAAAATGTGTACAGCTGGTTGTATTATATTTTGGTTTTCTTTGTTAGTGACAATTATTTTTTGTTATTTACATCAAGAACCAACACTTCGGTCCCAGAGCTCAACTTTGCAAATAAAAAAATGTTTACTTCAACTCGCAAATTGGTAGGAAATCGGATCAAGGTTGACAGTTTTTGCAAGCCAAACCCATAAAGCTTTGATCAATTTTTGCCGTACCTTCTGCAAGCTTTATATATTACGTTGCAGCGGAAATTAAGTCTGCCTCCGACTAGATGTTGTCGGTTTTGCATAACTTTTTCATGAGATGTATGGGGAAATATTACGAAAAGTTTTGGAGATTACATTTCTTTTATTTAATATTTTAACTAGGTGTATGACCAAATGATGTAATAAAACAGGGAATTATTTTACTTGCATTAAGGATCACGGACAAGGTTCTAGTGGTAATTATTGCTGCTTGTCACATTTGACCCATACTCAATGAACTCTTAATTTTTATCTGACTACGGCAAAGCCAAAAGGAAGGGTTATGTATTTTTATGGAATAATAATATTTATTTGCATAAAACTTACAAATATACATTAAAAGAAAAAACTTAAAATCTAAATAAATCGAAAATAAAAGCTAAAGTAAAACATTAAAACTAAAACAGAATAATAAATTAATAAAAATTAAATAAAAATATCCCCAATCTGTGTTGTGGCCGGTTCAAACGTTCCCATAATGCTAGCAGCGTTTCCGTGCTGTATGGCAATGGACATTCGTTGAACCAGCCACGACCCATAACCCCTCTCTCGCAGTCGAAAGCCCAACTCTTTGCACAACTCGCGTGCCTCAGAGCCCCAGGGACCCGACGTCTCGACTGCAACCGGCACGAAGTCGTACATGGGATCTAAGACGGAGTACGTGGTGTTCTTCAATTTTGCAACATTTTCAGCTGCAGAACCAGCACACCTCACTGTCCCTTTAATGTGGGATGCTGCGTATGTTCTAACACACGTAGCATCCCACAAGAGACAGCGCCCTCTCCGACATGGAACCAGGGTCAGACCGACTGGTCTTTTGCCGTCGGTGCAGCTCAATCCCGGAGGCCATGGGGCTCAATCATGGCTCGACGAATGATGTCGATCAGGGAGCGGTGCCTTAGGAAGGGTCCTGCACATCTCAGAAAGCTGAGGGCGTGGTGACCATTCTACTCAACTACAACACCACACTTACAACGATGCGGTCCGCAAACTTTAGAACCTAATCTTAATGCCACCGCTATTCCAAGTGAGTCGTTATCTAAGGGGGTGCCTAGTTGAGAAGACGACTGTGCGTGCAACTATGCACCAGACTCTGGTTTGGCGACCGCATTTATGCGGGCCAAATCAGCGACTTAAGTGCCATCCAACAAAGTCTTATAAATTTTCTTGCAGTTGAGATCATCCTACTGGCGCTGTACTGTAAAATTGTCTGGCCGCTCGTCACCTATGAAGATGTTGGACCATTTCGTAATCGCTTCAGACTCAAACGGAATATAAATATTTGTTACATATAGTATAAAACAAAGTCGCAATCCGTTCCTATCTGTTCGTATCTTATCTTCAGCCACTTACTCTCAAGCATGCAACGGATTTGGATACGGTTTTAACGGTCACTTTAAAAAATATATAGGATGTTTTTATGTACATTGCAGCCTAATAATACCCGTGCGAAGCGCAGGTCGCTAGTATTACATAAGTTAATTTATTGGAACACATACTCATCATCTCTTTATCATCATACTCTAAGTACCGTAGACATAGATGACAATCTATAGTTTATTTAGTAGTAATTATATTTTGTATAATTTGGGTCAACTATGTTAAGAACAATATTTAGTCGACAGCTAATGTATTTTACCGTGAGCTGTTGAAACACTGAAATTAGTTTCTTAATCTGGTGCCGCCTACTTTCTTATCGTTTAACAACTGTCAGTTCTATCGGTTGTATAAGCACAGACAAAACTGAACTTTTTAAAACATTCTTCTTCGAAGGTGGATAGAATAAAATGAGCTTTAGTTTTCACATGAAACTTTTAGTTAACTCCGAATAGAAAACTTTAGTTACAAGCGACATTGCTCAAAAAACAGAACTACGAGGAAAGTGCATTTTGTCTCCGGAAACACTGCACTGTAGAAATAGTAAAGGCAAAGTTTCGGACGTGTGCTTCAAAGCTGGTTTTAAATATTCGGATTGCTGTGAAAAGTTTTTGTGTGAAAAAGAATAACCATTTCACTTTAGCTGAAGTATGTTTATGTATAAACTCATAGTATACTAGCGGATGCCTGCGACTTTGCTTGCATGAAGTTAGTAGCCCATGTGCGTTAGGGATAGTGTAGCTTTCGATACGTGAATGAATTTTTGGAATTTTCAGTTAAGTGGTTCCAGAGATTACCCCTTGCAGCTAAACAAATAAAAAAACCAAGTTTACCTCTTTACTATATTAGTGTAGATAGTGGAGGCTTACGTAAGAAAGTGAAATAGTAATCTATAATGGCAGTTAAACAAGTAAGAAGGAGAAGACAAACATTGCCACCTGCTTGCTTGCTTCTGCTTCTTTGAATTTAGTTTATTTGAGTTTTTCTCTATGTCCCTTTCTTATGACACTAGTTTTACAGAGACGCAGAGAGGGATTAATTAAACAAAGGCCGGTTCTGCTAGTTCCGCTGTACGTTAATAGTGTAGCAGTACTTATTTTGTGCTTTAAATGACCTAATTAATGAAGTATTTATTGGTATGAATAAACGATATTAATGATGAGTACTCCTGATCTTAAAAAGTTTAAAAAATCAAATGTTTTTAATAACTAGCAATAAAAGAACTAGTAGTAACTGTTATTTACAGGTATGGATTTCGTACAGCTTTATCATGCCTCCGTGTAATTTGTTTTTCGTTAAAATTATACATTTTACTAGAAACAATTCGTGACGGCCGGCATGCGAGCCACCATTTGTAATTATTCTCAATCCCCCAAATTGATTTGTACATATTTTGCCAGGATTGGTTACCAGCATTTCGTGACCATCTGTTTGAAACGCTAATTGATCAACTGTACAAATATAGCGATTCCATATCTTGACTTGTTTTAAATAATTTTCGAAATACTGTAACGGTTATTTTAAAGAACTTTACAGCCGTGACAAATAAATACGTGCATGATCCATATCATGCACTGCATGTATTTACATGTCGAGTAAGCACGGGCACTCTATTTGTGGTACCTATCAAGTAGTTAAATTTTCTAAGGTTCTGTAGCCAAATGGCATAAAATGTACCCCCTTCTAATTTCAAATTTGAGCCATCGCGGCATGTTTTTTCTTGATGAATATTGCGTTGTTGGTGTTAAAATTCTATACCGTTGGTACAGCATTTAATTTTCCTTAATATTATCGATAATCGTGTGTATCTACTAGTTGTACTTATAGGTCGTTTCACAAGAGCTGCCACCGCAGTTCTATGAAATTTATGACAGTTTCATACATTAACAGTGGCAACTCTTATGAATGAACCAAATACTTGCTGTTTCAGTTACATTACAGGCATTTACATATTATAATATCTGTGAAAAACAAATTAAATCGGTACTAATGTAAGGTGATCATGACATGATGAAGCTCCGTAGGTAATTAAAAGTTGGTAGTTTTCATCAGAAAGTAAATAATATAAAACTAAACTAATGTTATAGATAACTTAAAAATAATATCACATTCTTTCCCCATGGAAAAAGTAATTTTTATTTTGCATTGGTACACGACCACTGTGGCACCCTGTGTAGTAGAATGTTATCGCTGTGGCAAATGCACCACTCCGCTTGCCTACCGCGCTTCGCCGAGCACATTCGATCCCATTGTAACCGATGTTTACCATTATCGGGTAGTTGGTCGGAAAAATTTGACACTGTTCATTTCTTTTTATTTACATTTTTATATTTTTATTCGGAAAAACAAAGTAAATGAATAAATTTGAACATTACCTATGTATTTTTCTATATAGCTTTCTTTAGATAATACAAAAATATTTTTTAAGTCAAGATCAAAACCTCCTTTTGTGTTAATACTGATGACAGTGGTGTGCCATGGGTTCACCTGAACCTGACAATGTCGAATTTATTTACTTATCACACGCAAACGCGCTCTCCATGAAATATTTTAATTATGAGCAAAAATTTTGTGAAAGATATTATCTAACTGTCGGGAGTTATCCTCAGTTACAGTGAAACACAATAGAGTATCACTACAAACCAGAAACAAAGCGCTCTTCACAACATAATGCATAACCGCAAATAGTATTTTACATTCTGCACCACCTAGTAGGTCTGTATCTCTCAAATGTACAGTAATGTGAACTAATATTTTGTCTAGACTATTTGTCGAAATATTTTTACAACTTCAATAAATGCCATATCCCATTTTCCTAGTATTAACATAAATATTTTTTGTACAACAGCCTTTTTATTTATATAGAGTAATTTAAACTATGTATGTTTTAAATATTGATGAACAAAAAACAGGCATGACATTGTTATCTAGGCTTAGACGAAGTATCCTATATCTGGCCGATAAGGTTTTTTAATGCCCAAAGGCAAAGGCGAACATGTCTAATTACGGTTAATATCAACAAGAAAGCAAGTTAACTAAGGTCGAAAGTCCATTTTCAAAAATATAAATGTTCCCCAGGGTTTATTTGTTGGAAATTATGAAAAAAAAACATCTGAAACATAATTCCTCCAAATGGTATTTCAATTAGATGTGATTAACAAAAAATTAACAATCCCAATTGGTACTTGACAGAATTAAATAACTAATAAAGTTTGTGTTTATGTATTATAAACCCTGTTTACAATGGTGCAACGTGCATAACTGCTTAAATTAAATTGTTGGATATCTTACGATCTTCACATGACGTTTGCGAGTTCTGCGCTGATCGGCTAATCGCAGTTCAAACACGAACTTGTGCTCGGTTTATAACTACCACCCTTAAAAACGGTAAGAGTTCATATACAAGCGTTTTGGAGAAATTAACTTAATTTGACCTGAAGAATATTCCCTAAATGATGAAGAAAATATTTAGATAACTTTATGAAAGTAGGTACATTATAAAACAAGTCAAAATTAAATTATAAACAAACTTAAAAACTAACATTAAATATGATGATTACTTTATGATGTTTTTTTATAATATGGGTTTCACATTTTTCATAATTAAATTTGCTATATTATGCTCTTAGCACAACAAGTTTGACTATTACTTGTTTATTATTTGTTTGCAAAAAACTATCAAACGTCCATCCGGCGACAACTTAGTTTATTAGCTGGAAGAATGTTTAAAACCACACGGACAACTAGGTTATTTAGTTTAGGAACAGACAACCGGGTCTAGTAAAACCACCCAATCAGACTATCAAACTAATTAAATACAGGAAAAAATGTAAGTATAACTGTTATGCAATAATCTAATCCCTATCGTTTAGTAGGTTTAGGTTAGGGCAATGTCCTCTGTAAAAATGTAACTGTTGCAATAAAACTAATCACAGTAATAATTCTCCAATTTAATGTGTAAGTTTATTCTTGTCTATTAACTTGGAACGTAAACATTACGTCCCTCGTTTCGTATTACGTAGAAATTAATTGACGCTTAATTGCAATTAAAATCTTTGCCAGGGTCGAAGTCAAGGGAATAACAACAAACTAAGCTATCAGTTGACCATATCTGTGACTCCCAAAGGTACTCTGAATCCAATTAGATTGGCGTAACGACGTTGTTTTATTTCATAATTGTTCCTTGCTCTAATGCCTGTGCCTTATATTTTTAAACAACAGATTAAGCGTGAATTATATGCATTACGCTGTGCGGTTTATTACGGTAAAAGCACGCTACAGAAGACTCAAAATATTGATTACAAATTGCGTTATCTCTCGAGGGATGGTTAAAAAGGAGTAGGACGAAAATAAATGAAATGTAAATAAATGAAAACTAACTCTAAGCGCGAGGTTTATAGCGGGTCTACTCCGACTAGTTACATTTTTAGTTCCATTGATAAAGTCCAGGTAGTTCCATTACGGAAACCATCTTCGTTATGAAAAAATAAAAAATGAAAATTGAAAGTAAAATGTAACTATTGGGGGAAAAAAAGTCCAACAAGTTCCATCAATGGAACTAATAATGGAACTAGTCGCAATAGACCTTATAGCGAACCTTGCGCTATAGACACACACAACAGTTACAACTATAAAAACTGGACGCGTGAAGCGTACGCGCAGCGCCTGCGAATCGTACCTACCGCCAAATAGGTGCGTACCCAAACCGAAATAAATACCCGTTAAAAGTACTCAAAGTCTGGATTTCTAGATATCATCATGACAGTTGTCTTACTTCTCAGGAGGCCCTCTTTGAATATTACCTATCCACTCATTTTAGGTGGGTACGTGTTTTCCAAATATAAATACCGATTAAAGAAAGCTACTGTTACAAAGAAGCCGGCTTTGCTTAATCTCTAGGACCTCGTTAAACGTTAAAATGTAACTCTCGTATCGGTCATAAAAGTTGGCTGAATAAAAAGGGGATTACTAAAGGAAAAACATTTTGTCACTAGTGTAACTTACGATTCCGGTGCTGACTCCTTATTGGCACAAGCCCGCGTTAATTTCTTTCGGCAGAACATGTTTGCTGACCCATTTTTTCTTCATGTTAGATTGCCTCTATCAATAGCACCCACGTCAATTGTTTAGCTGATGGAACACAGTCGGACTTTTTCTCGGGCCTACCTTTTTGATTCGCTGGCTGTACGTACGTGAATCGCATGTTCTTGACCATTGTCCCTAATAGAATACTATTTTAAAATGTATCAAATTTTCAAACTTATCGACTATGAGTTCTGTAAGTTTTTTTTAATATTGTAGAGGTTTTTAGACGGTACTGTACTAACTTCGAAACCAAAAATTTACAATTCACCTTTACCCATGGTTCGCTCAGTCTTAGTGGGGTTATTTTCCTCATTTTATCCTTAGTCGTTGATTCCTCTTGCTACGAATAATACTTCCGTGGCACAATGATCCATATTTGCCTATGGCAATTTGTGATGACTGTGGTGTTTTTATTCAAAAAATTGGAATATTAAATTCAACACTTACAAAAGATATCTATGTTTTGGTGTCAGTTTTGCACGATATTTTTCCTTGAAGATAAGATTTTCCGACGAGATTTAATTTTGCGATTTAAAAATTATTTACCCAAACCATTTTGTATCCAAGATTTCACGGAGATTGGTCACATAATCGAGACGTGAGTAGGAAAAAGTACTTTGATATATTAAGCTGTGGTTTGATTAGGAACGAGAAGCTATCTTTACACAAACAAAGTATTTTTGCCAAAAACTCGTTGGTTTATTTGCATCATGCCAACTCTAGGCTAGAGCGATTCTTCGAGTTATCGGTTCTGAACGGAGTATGGAATAACAAAATCAAACATAGTAGTCGCATTGGATAATAATTGAAACTAAATCAGTGACTTTTAGCAAGAAACTAGGTAGATAATTCAAAATTTAAAAAGCAGAACTACTATTTTTATCTTAATCCCTTCACGCACTAACAGTATCAAGCTGCGAACACACAGTTGCCTCGAGTGGCCTCAAAGGCGACAGGGCCGCTGCCTCCTGACAAATGCACGAATATGTTGGATCCCTTGCGAGATTTACACACACCCATATATTTATAATGGATAATACAGACACACTAGTCCAGATCCAATTTTACGGTTAGTTTGATTTCGCAAGTAACCGTGTTTACAATTTATCGGATATATTAAACAAATTAATTACGACGCAAATAGTATATTTTTGAACTAGTAAAAAAACCAAATGTTTCAAGTCACTAGCAAAGATCAAAAATGTACCTTAAGAAAAAAAATCTGAATATTGTATGTTTTAACTAAATTAGCCGACTGAGGTGCAACGATGACAAATATAAATTTTATTGCTTCGTAATGTTTATTTGAACATTATAATCTTTCGACTCACCAAAACCTACAATTTAGTTTTTTTAATACCTACTCTTATTTTTTTTGACTTGGCTTGTTTGAAATATTTCCCTGAATTACGTATTTTAGTGCAACACCAAAATACACATTACAAGTCGTAGTTTATTTAAGGTTGGTAAATAGTTATAGTTATAACAGGTTAAAGGACATCTCTTCCTATCGTTTAATTTATTTTTAACACACACAGGGTGGAAAATCAATGGATCATGATGGTGAACTCTCTAAATGCTTAAAATGGCTATTTTTCTTAATATTGTTATGAGTAAATTCTACCGATTTACTGATTTTTTTCAAACGTTTACATGAGCCGGAAAATTAACTCACTAAAAATACAGAAAATAGCGCTCGCTTTTTATAAATAAATATATTTGTAAGCAATAAATTATGCAAGTGGCACCCTGTAACTGACTATTGAAAATTGTAACTTTAGTAAAAAACACAAGTACCTGTATAATTTTCTGACAGTGTAATAAATTGTAGTTCCATACCATAAAAAAAAACAAATTTAAACATAATTTTTTTAACTTTCCCTTATAGGTACGAGTAATGTTTCTCTATAATTAGTAAATGTATCAATATATTAATGATACAATTTTCATATCTAAGTACTCAGTAATATCTAAGTACTTAGGAGCAATTTAGCAAGTTAGCATTCTTTCGGAAATTACCAAATTTTATAACTAGGTTATTAAGACTTGACTCAGCAAAAGTCACTCAAATGTCGATGAAAGATTCCAAAAATAAACCTACAACCCAGAGAGCCCGCACATCGAAGAAGTGCGCGCAATAATGTACGAGAGCTGAGCAAACATGACTCACTGAATTACGCGGTCGACGTCTCCGATATAATATAATAATGTTTTATTGTTTTGTCAGTAAAGTACCAAAAATTTCGTACACTTTTGTATTTTTACGCAATGGCCATTTTTAGGGTTGCGTAGTTAAACTAGAAACCCTTACAGTTTCGCTATGTTCCTCTATCTCATTATCGTGACCCTTAGAAAATATGTAATATGAAAGCTCTTGTAAAGTATTTCTAACAAAAACAATCACGACTAATATCGCTTCATTGATTCATGAGTTGCAGGTCATTAAAGACATCCTACTAATGATCTTCGTAGAGCGCACAGCATAAAATCTAATTAAATTTTAAACAAACTTAAGATTTGTTTTGCTTGGTCGTATTATTGGGAATGGATCCTGACATTGAGCTTGGCCCGATATACCCCTGCCTGATTTTTATTATTTGAACTATACATTCAGATAGCAATGGCAATGTACATATACGTATACATCTGTATGTGAGCTATGACTTCAGATCAATCTGAAAGTTTAAACCTCTGAGTTTATATACTGGGATACAAGGCAAAACTTATCGATAATTCCTAAATTTTAAACTAGTTTAATACTTTATTCACGTGTGTAAAGTAGGTTAATTACCGTGCCCTAAGCCCTACTAGTGCGAGTACAACCCTACATAAATGTATTCCCTAAAACATATTCCTAAATACGCTACCGACGTGAAATGAATATAGCAAAATAGTAATAACTCTTGTAATACCTTCTCATTTAATAGTGGTCATGTCGTCAAGATTTGTAGAAATAACCCGATTTCAAAACTGTAATTAACTACCCATGTATAAATTTAATCGTTAATGTTTATTCTCAACTTGTTCTCTCCCGCTGCTGAACAAAGCCCTCCTTCTCTTTCGTCTGCGGATCCCTAACAAAGTATCGCAAAGCTAGCCTTGGCCATAAAAATACTTCTCAAATGGAAGCTCTCACTGCTGCAGCATAATTTCGATGCCAATAAATAGAGAACCCAAGAGCGAACCAACATCGACCTAAACAAACATGCGTGTTTGCGGTCCGCCTTACGATTCCGGTGAGAAATGACGGACCGACCCATTCTTAAAAAAATTAACTGAACTTTATCGAAATACTACTGCGGGATAAGCATGAAAGCAAAGTTAAGAATCCTTACGCGAAGATGCAGACGCGCACAAATGACTAAATTGATCCGTCCACATTAGACGTGTATAAAATATGACCAGACCAGCTAGCGCGCATGCACATTTTCTTTCTTTCTCACTGAGCTAGTTAAATAAAGACGCACTAAGCGATATGTCGCGGTATGTCACGCAGTTTTATTAAAATGCCCAGTTTTTGTTTCCGTCGTAACTCACATTGCCGGGTCAGTGGCGGTGATTTAAACTTTTTTATCATACAAATTACGTGGACCAATATTTATACTGAGTTTGTTGTATTTATTATACTTTGTCTTGGTATTACATAAACAGGCCCATAAAAGCGGTCCCCAAGCGAAATTACAATTCTACTTTGACCCGAGAATACATTTCGCTATATTCTCGGATATACGGCAGTTACTCGAAAACATGCCCTCAAATATTCGTATAATGAATAATTCATGAAATACAAAGTGGAAAGAGGGGGTCAAGAAACAATGTTTGAATTGTGTTAAAAGGGAAATCGTTCGGCCTCGTTACTTACAACATGGTCACAACTGCTTTTTAAGCATTTCATAATACAATTGGAATTGAATGAGATAACTTGAAAGTTTCTCATAAATAGCACCTAGGCTAGTAAACCCTTAAACTAATGACCGTAAAAACAAAGCACATTGCAAATTCGCAGTGTCTAGGAGGGTCACCTGTGGCTTCATTGGTAAGAACGAGGCAGAGAAGGCCGAGGTTTATGTCCCGCCAGATGACTAAGATTTTGCTTTGTGTTGTCATTGCATATAAATAAATATAAATATTTAAAAAAATAATAAATATCAATCATTTAACAATGCTTGGATTCCATAAGTTTGCAGTCTTAATAATTATATACTTCTTATCGCTGTTTATTTATAGTGATGATAATAATTTGCAAATAACAAATATTTCCAATGTAGTCAAATCGCTCACTATAACGATTCATTTGTAGATGGTTCTTGCGAATAATCTGTCCTAGGATATCTTCATTATTATTCATCACGTGTGTAACGCGACAATACTAACTGTAACGTCATAGTCACTCCTCCCTCGTCGCTCCACTGCCACAGGAACTCACAAAGTTAAGCGCAAGCTAGCGTTAGCGTTAAGCTTGGTTGAGCTACCAGGTAACTTAAGAAATATTTTCCCCCAAAACACCCATTAAGGTTTGTTTCAAGTCCAAGCAATTTATAAAGTACGAGCTTCTGTTCATGGCTTTGTCGCTTAACATTATAATTTTCTACGCCTTTTTTGGGATAAAAGTATTCTATGTTTTAATCCAGGACATGACATGATTACCTGTCTGCCAAATTCCATCATAATCCGTCCGACTGTAATGCGCGTGATTGAGGAACAAACATTCAAAATATCTAAAGACCAATACTTTCGTATTAATAATATAAGTGGGATTATAGTAGGAGAATACCATTGTCTTTTGGAGTTATTTTTAATGTGCGTTGTTATACATTTTTCTGCATCATTCTTTACTAAATCATTTCATATATCAATAACGTAGAATTTTGTGCAAAGCAGAAGTTGAAGTAAGAATTGAGCAATTGATATAGCATTGTCTTTTGGTGCTCAATTAAAAAAGTTATCTACATAGAATGCAATACTAACTTTGTATTTATAATAAACACATTTTTCAGTTTTAAATTGCGTGTTGCCATAGATAATTAAAACTTTGTGCACTTTTTAATTCCAGACTCTACTTGCTTGTTTAAGTCCGTTTAAACTCTTTTTAAGTAAACAAACTTTATTCTGCCCCTCAATTGCAAAGTACCTACTTCTTCATGTAAAGACGTTCATTGAGATCTCCTATAAACATCAACATGTTAAATATCCATATCGTTTTTAATTCCCATAGCAAATAACAACCGTAAAGTGTAATCTATGATATGAAAATTTGTTCATATTCAACACATTATGCAACTAAACGAGCCTTGAATTCTTCAACATTACCACTTGGATACAACCTTGAGAACTGATTTACATTTAATGACATTTCCACGTTTTGGTCGATCGACAAGTTTGCAGACTCCATGCGATTATAAGTGAATTTATTTCCTCTCTTAATTATAGTTATGTGTACACAATTTTTATCGAAGACTTACGAAAATGGTTAACACCAACATGGTATGCTATTTATATGAGTTTGCTATTAAATAGAGGTCGCAGATAATTAAATGCATGAATTAATTTACTAACGGAGGAACGCTTCATTTTAACATCGGTATCCGTACTTCCCTGATTTTAATTAGCTTTAAAATCGGAGAAGTACGGATGTTTAAATGACAGTAGTTTAAAATTTAACGACTTTGATAAAATAATAAATAACCCTCGTTATTTGATTTTCTGAACTGCCTACTAGACCGTATCATACTATGACCGTAAACATTCCGACACATTCAAAAATATTACTTGTATAGATTAGTATGAGTTGCCGCCCACTACACCGGCACGTAACCGGACCGGGCCGTCACTGACAAGCACGGCGCACTTTATGCAGGTGCGGACACGAGACGTTGCCAGACCGGTGCTTGCTGGCGGCGGCCCGCGTTTATACACCGTACTGAAGGAACTGATAAACAGAAATTTATCCGCTTACTGCAGACGTCAGAACGTGTAACATACGATGTGTCATCCCGTTTAGTACGGGTTCGACGGCGTACAAATACGTGTCAGCCCATGAGTGCAGGTGGCTATTTTTGTGTCTGTGCCGAGCCGGTTACGGTCATGGTATGCTACGGCGTAGTAGGCGGAAACCTTTAAGACTTTTTTTGGTAAAGTCTACATCCGCATTACCCCTTACCGGGATAGTTTTGGCCTATTTAAAGAACACATAAATTATGTGTAAAGTCATCCTCAGAAGTAGCTAAACACTTGAGAACCTTGTCGAAGTAAAGTATGAGATGAAAGTTGCTCGAATTTGTCACATTACTTATAGCGGTTAAGTAGTACCTAAGTCGTAAACGTTTAACCACAGGAGAGACAACTTTTAGTTTTAATAACATTTTAACCGAAATAGGTACATATTACATTTACAAAAAGTGATTATGCTATCTTGTTCTTAAAAACATTTTGAGTAAAACCTACCCTATAAAGATAAGTACACAAAGAAGTTTTGCAGATGCTAATAAATAAGTACTTAAAACACAGCTTTCGAAATATTTCAGTTTAAAATTAGTAAATAACAAATCGAACAAACTTCTATTCAGTCCACCTAATTCATTTCAATTCAATATTCACCAAAAATAAATGTATACTCATATCACGATATTTTTTTCTCATATTTCTTATTCATTATATAAGTTCTCTATAGTAATTTTCTACCTCCTGGCAGCTATAATTTCACATAGCACCGTTGCTTGAGTAATTAAAATAAGGTTTTCTCGAAGCCAGTTAGGGCTGCTACTCCCGATTTTGTGGATGCCATGTTACATAATTATTATTCCCATAATTATTATTTATGACCAAAAGTGTGATACTCGAGCAAAACATTGTTGCGTTCAACGCTACGATAAAAACCGATATTTGAACGCGAACGATCGAAGCAGAGCGGCGAGGTTACGTCGAGTGCAGCGATGTTGCGTTAAATAATTCCTCCCCATTTTACGTCCGATATTGTAAAGTAAAAACTGTTAAATTACTTAATAACCCTCCCTTCTGGCAGCAGTCTGTTAAAAATCAAAGACAACTGTTATTTATCATCATTTCCTCAAGATCACATAAAAGAAAGCGGTTACCTAAATAGAAACTTGCAGTATTTTCCTCTTTTGTTAAAAATATAATTAAAATTAACAAATAACGATTAACACACACAAATCAGGGTTAGTTATCATTTCTTGTTTATGTATTATTTGATATGTTTCATAAAAAAAGTCTTGCTTCTCTTGAGTTCTCCCTTTTGTGGAAACTTTAACTCTTAACTATGTTTTAAACAGGTATCAATACTGAACCACTTGGCAAAAAAGTAAGATAACCGTCCCAAAGCTTAACTTGTCAAGGGAAAATATTAATTTACGAAACGATATTGTGCTTATTTATATCCTACACAAACGTATTCATGCAATTCTGAACTAATTAATAGTAATTAAACTTACTTAGTAAAAAAACAGTTTAGCACAAAATATTGGTTAAGTTAACGTGCCGAACCGGATGATGGTGATCGAGTTGAAGAATACGTACCTAAAAAATTCAAACTTGCAATTCCGTGCAATAATAACTAAAGTACTGAAGGCAAAAACTTTTAACCCGTTAGAAAGCTGACAACTAACGCTTTACATATTTTATCTACACATATATCATAAATTCTCTATAATGCGTTCAGAAATCGTAGGCAATGACCAGCATTATAACAACCAATATTATTATGAGAATTTTTCTAATTTGTTTCTATATTTCTTCAAATTCATTTTTTATTACATTATTTTAATGCATACAGTCAATAGATATTTAATAGGTACCTAGCACTAGTAGCTAGCAGCAATGCAGGTCATTGCCCTATGACTTCTGAACCCATCATAGAGTACTTATGATATGTGTGTAGATAAAGTAATGTATGCAACTGTACATAATTAGGTCTTAAAACACTCGTGTGATCCTATTATGAAACTCGCTGACGCTCGTTTCATAAAACCACACTCGTGTTTTAAGACCCCTCATTATGCAACAGTTGCATAAAATACTATTATCATTATATTACTTATTCTAATAACCAAACATACAAAATATATTACCGTGATTATAAATTGTATCGGTAAAGGTTGGCAACCCTACAAACGTGAGACCAAACGTAAACGGCCGGAGCCTGTTGTTCAGTGCACGCGACTTTAACATTCATCATAATTCCTTACTTTCGCTCACGATTCTTAAACCTCCATACATGAAATGTTGCCACGTACTAGATTTTCATGTAAAAATATGATTTATTGCATACGGTCCGGTTACATGGACGGTGAGGAACAAGTGTATGGTGTAAGATTGTTGCACAATATGGGCGTCCCAGTAAAATCACAAAACAAATAACAACTTACAAAAAAATTGCGAACATTTGTACTTACTTCCAAACATATTTGTGCTATATATTTAAGCCAGATTTATATTTTGCTGACGTGCCGTGCCATGTCGTGACGCAGCAAAACGGTATCGTTGTCATATATTTAGTTTTTTGGAGAAATTATCATTATTATGGCGCAATGTGTTGTGATGGGTATACTACTATTTGTGAGTGAGAGTTCATAATTTAGAATAAGTACTAACACTTTATGAGGGGTGTTTTTATTTGATGTAAAATAGAATAAAGTTAGGTAGGTACCTACTTAAGTATTTAAATTTTTCATCGCACCGCCATCTGATTTTGCACATAACGAACCAATAGAAGATTTCATACTAAAGTATAAAAAATCGGCCAAGTGCGAGTCGGACTCGCGCGTCGAGGGTTCCGTAGAAGCTTAAAGCACCGAACAATACTCTAACGAAAAGATAAACTGGATTGAGGAACAAACTTAACTTTGCCATTGGGAAACTGCTGTCCCTTTACATCGACGTAGATCGCGGTCAGTTTAACAAGTGCAAATATAAATTTGCTATCGCATATTAATATTTTATTTGTGATGTAAATAACTACAAACTATTCCGTTGGTCCAACTCAATAAGGTGTTTGCAACTAACAGCGACACTCGCGTGGGATAGCAAAACTAAAAACACGTCTACATCTATGGGTGACATCTAGTGACGGATAGCGACATTTTTGTTTTGTAAGAGAAAATCTTCTTTTTTGTGTGTTCTAACTACAAATTTATGGTTTTCGGATTTATTATTTTATTTGTGCTGCGAGACCTTGCTTCTTGGCAAATTAGTTCTTAGTCAACGGGAAGTTCCCCATAGGTTTTTAAGTGCGAATGTATGAAACATGAATGTATGAAACGGACAGACAGACAGACAACGAAATGATCCTATAAGGGTTCCGTTTTTCTTTTTGAGGTACGGAATCCTAAAAAAAAGTTTATTGCAATTGGTGTATATATATTTTGTTGGTGGTAGGCCCTAGTGCAGGGTCAGTCGATGATGCTCGCTAATGCAGCCGTAAAGTAGCATCACAAATTTCGTTCTATATATACCTATGCATATATAATATATCTGTACTGAACTAGAGTGCCGTGACTCACAGACAGACGGAAGGACAGCAGAGTGACAACTATACGTCTCCTTCCTACAATTAACACAAACTAGAAGAAAAACTAGTCCGTATGTATTTAGGCGATTTTTGAATGTAACATTTAGAATAGAATATAGTAATACTTATTTGTTTACAATTCGACATAGATATTACAAGAACAAGGAAAAATAATGTAAACAAAATATAAAACTAATACACTTGAAATAGTTTAAAGTACGAGTAGGTGCCGGAAAGCTCAAAAAGTGCCCTCCACTCAGCATAATGTTTTTGCGAATGGCCGCGACATAGACTTTTTAGTGGGATTCTTATAAAACTATAGACTCGGAGGTGGTATTGATTTTGATATTTAATAATATTAGGCAGTGACGTATCTAACATTAATAGAGGCACTAAACGAACAAATAACATTTAACATAAAATAATTTATTATTAATTAATATCAAGATAATAGGGCTACACATGATCACTTTTAACTGACAGTCAAAACTGATCACGGTTTGGATACAATTATCCTAATGATCTTAATTACATCCTTCCTACACACAATCATTTTTGACTGTCTTAGTGAAAACTGTTAAATTCGTCGTGTGTAACCTGCATAAGCGTACAGATTAATACAATATCCTAAACGAATCATCAACCACAACCCTCGCCTTCTCCGCATCTCTCTCTCTCTCTCTCTCCCTCTCCACCACCAGCGTGTCGCGTATGGCGTGGAAAGAAACAAAACAAAACAAGAGCGCTGTAACGACCCAACTGTTTGTTCTTCCAATCTCAGTTTTATTTAGCATATTTGTTTAGTTTTTATTTATTTTAGTGTATTTATTATACAAACTCTAGCATTGGTTTGGTCAAGAATGGGCCTCCCACAACCATTTTAACCCGTGTATTATCGTAATGTTTTTCTTGTTTCTCGAATACTTGCCTCTAAGTAGTTTAAATCTATTAAAACCAATTAAATGATAACTCGCCTACACGTTTAATTTATTATGACAGAAGTTTCAATTGCAACTAAGTGTTCACTGATCATCATAATTCTAGGCGGTATAATTACGCAATTAAACACACCGGTTTCTTTGGCATCGTTCTTTTGGAGTTTCCTCGTTCCTATGGCCATTAGAGCACGAAATCACGTTAAGTGCCAGTCGGAAATTAAACCGGATACCGCTGCGGATACAACGTGACCCGATGCGAGCGCGCCCTCGGTCCATCTCAAAAACCGAATAAAAAATAGTAAGTTCTTTATGATAATCTATGACTTAAAAAAGATAATTTATTATTTTAGCAAAAAACACATTTTTTTAAGTTATTGTGGTGTCAGATCACTCGTGGAAGTACAATGGTCAAGTCTATCTGAATTTGAAAAAGGTGCCCGTTACGACTCTACAAGCAAATCATGTTACTTTTTATTTAGTAAAGATGATTTAGCTAATTTGACCCCGAGATGTGAAAATGTCCGTCACAAATTCGAGATACGGAACCGGGAATGAGATATTTAAGATAGCGACCAAAGACCGGAAATCGACACATTTTCCACCTCCTTAAAACTCTTAAGAGGAATTTAATCAGCAAATCATATATTTTTATGGGCGAAAATAGACTATGTCTTCCTAGTACGATCACACAACCCTTAAACTGGATTCTACTTGCGATTCTTCTGATCCTCCTGAGACTGCTTACCACCTCCAGTGAGACAAAGTCGTGCTTAAAGCTTCGCCTGAGGGAAACCTTTCAGGATTCGTTCAATTTATACCTAGCCAAGGTACCATTAAAATACAAATTATTTATATGTTGTATTTTCAAAAGGAAAATTAAAAGTAAAATCAAAAGCATTTACAGACGCCAAACCATTCAGAAGAGGAAAGATTCATATATGAGGAACTTACCAAGACAATGATCGTTATCAACTTCTCCAACTAGGCAAAATTGAGTGGAAAGAAATCGTCTACAGACCCAAAATGTCGTGGCTCGCAAACATAACCCGCAAGACCCGCGTCTTCACTGTTTGGCAAGAACCTTCGGTAGTGAACTGTATTTGTAGATGGAAAAATATTTTCTAAAAATATCTGCCTTTACCCTCAAAAACTTTAAAAGCTCTAAAATTGTGTTAAGTTTTAGCTTCTAGTGATTTCATGATTTTTGGCACTGAACGCACTTATTGGCTTATCTATAATAAATAAACTAGCACGGTCACTAGACCGAATATTTGTACCATATAAATTGGATTTATAATATTTTAAGCTCACCTGTCGCTCCGGTCAGTTTGGAAAATAAAATACCTACGTATAACGCGTAGGTATTTAAAGCATAACCTCAAATGCACTTGGCTTTAGTGCTATCGACGATGTTGAGCATTTAATTCAATTTAACGAGTTTATATCTGCAGCACAATTGAAATATTGCCTCTACAAAAATGGCAGAATTTATTCGATCACAGAAACGTACCAGCAAGTACCTCAGTTATAATAAGTGCGAGTCGTATTACTCTGAGGATTTCGTAAGAGTTTTAAAAGGTTCAAAATTAAATTAGTTTTTTATAGATTTCTTTTGATATTTCAATAACCCAAGTTTTCGTAAAAATTTATTTTTATACATTTTAAAAAGCTATCTATTTACAAAATCTTATCCAAACTTTTTTAAACACTAGTATACGGAAGACGGAACATAATATTATGTAGGAGAACATTGAACTACATTTGAAAATAAAACACTATCTTAAACATAATTGTTTATCTGCACTTCGAAAGGATTGACCAAAATCTAATTAAAGGGGGTCAAAAAGCCATAAGAAAGTTAATACTTTCGTATTTTTTTAATTATTTTGATTATATTTTTGGTATCGTATTATATGAGTTCATTCGTCTAATAGCGTTATTCTCTCTTCTGTTAATCCCTGGTGTTACACCGTCCATAGACACCTGTCTATGGACGGTAGTGATCTCTAAATTACCTACCATCTGGTGACCAACTTACTCGATTGCCTTACTAGATTATAAAAAAGCTACTAACACAAAAACAAAAATGTTTTTGCCTTTATTGGAAATCAAATATTAATAATCTTAATAAATTACAGACCAGTTTACGGAAATACGAGCGCAAAGCTTCACCTTAACTCATTACGAAAACCACAAAAAAACAGCTTAAAACCTACAGAAATCGTAAAAAAAAATTAAATATCGTGGTCCCCATTATTTAGGTCTGTTTATTTTTTATACATAATATAAAAATATGGTCTAGTAGATATCAATAACAAGTTTGTGCGTGTGTTTTTTGTAATCATATATATTTTTAGTTTTAAATGGACATACAACTTTTGAGTTTATAATAAGTTAAGTTAAGAAACACATAAAATATCCGATCGGCCTTCTTAACTGACTTCAAAAAACTGGAGAAGCAAATTCTCAATTCGGTTCGAATATTTTTTATTTTAATCGGTGACTTGAAGATTGCTGAACCAGTTTGCACAATTCGTTTTTTTAATGATAAGAGTATGCTCACAAGTTAATATTATTTTCATTGTCCTTTATAATCTGATGATCACGATGATGATAAATATTCCGTTTTGGGGACTTTCTAAGTAAACTGATGTACCTATATGTACGCTGGCGACATCATCTGGCCAAAAAGACTTTTTAAGAAAAATAAAAATCGCCTTCAAAAATCTCCTTTGCCATTGTCATTCTATTCTACAGATAAATTAATTAGATACACTTATATTTCTTTCAGACACTAATGAATTAAATACGTATATAGAAGTCGGTGGCCAGGTCATTGTCATTATTATTATATTCTTGTGTCGCCACTTACGACGAAGCGCTCGTCGCCGGCATGGTGCCCCGCAACCGCTGGAACATGACATGCTCTAGCTAGAAGGCAGCGACGCGACGGAGTCCAATAGCGGCCGCGGCACTCGCACCACCAACAAAGTAAAGGGTACATAGAGCTGTGACTGCAGCTTAAACACAATCAGCTAGCAACTAGTCTTCCGGTGGACACGCCCTGCAACATTTACGACTGCAACGGTGTGGTTGCGACGGTGCAGGCGCGCCAATTAAAGTGCTGTATTCGGTGTGACTCGCAACCCGGAGTTAGAATCTGGTTCCGCAGTGCCACTTAAGCTTTCCCTAGGCTTCCTGGCTCCTTGGGTTCAATATAAGACGGGGGGTAATAGTAATGCTCCCACTTCTTACATAATGATATTGTTCATAATTGACTGACCATTGAATCCGATACATATTTTTCAGCCATTACTAAGTTAACGAAAAATCGGAATCTACGCCTATTTGTATCTTTAGGCTTGCACAGGCCACTGAGAAGGGGTCTGGGGGCAATTTCTTGTTCTTCCTTATTTAGAATCTGAAGAGCACCTGTCCACTAAGTGGTTGTATGAATAAAGTAACTTCAAATCTAGAAGAGCGAAGCAGATGTGAATTTTTGTATCCAGATTCTGAGAACCTAAACTGTGACGTACGAAAATACAAATTTTATAAAGGTTTGTCCAGAAGTTTACGAACAGTTACTTTAGTACCAGATATTAGAACTTTAATTCTGGCATTTTCGTATCACCCCTCGTAAATCCGCATCGGAGTGCATAGCAGAGTAAAGTAAAGTAGCTAGCTGCTTAAGATCCTCATTGGAGAACGTCGCAGCCGTAGGAGTACGCTAGTGGTGCACAGTACTGCAAGCTGACATTCTTTAAGACGTCTTGTAAGTCTGCAAAGGTTGCGTTTTGTCTATTGGCTTATGGAAAATGTAGAAAGAAGAGCCAATAGAGAGATAGGTCGCTCATCAGGCGGGTCTTATGCCTAACTGACATGCAGGACAAAGTAATATATTATAAAATTAAGTTACTAGCTTGATTTTCTGGGCCTTAACTTGGGACCATAGGCTTCCCATATGATATCAATTTCAAAATTCTAGGTTTACCGTGGTACTGTTTGTTGGAGTAAAAAATGTGCTTGAGTGGGGTCAACACCAAATCTCTATTTTTGACTTGTTACACTGCCGTATATGTATCAAAATGATATATTATGTGCAGTTGTCTTGGTTTATCACAATAATAGCATTCTAAATTTAAAAATAAATATTTTCTCATCCTAAAGCTACGTTTTAAAGTTGAACAAGAAATACCTAACGAGAAGGGAAGTTCTAGGTACTTAAATACAAAATTAACATAAAATTGCTCAGCGTTCCGTAGCAGCTAGACATATTAAGTTTATACCTAAATTATTTATTACATGAAAGCGTGCAATATTATTTTGCTACTAGACAGGGAATTATTTTTAAAGGTACTTTGCGGCAATGTAACAAACTGTAAAATTAAGTTTACAGGCTTTCAGTAAGAATTAATAAAACTGCACTGTAGAGATAACAAAGACCCGGCTTATCCCGCATTTTGCGTTCCTTGAGAATTTACTTGATTT
Source organism: Ditula angustiorana (assembly GCA_963691745.1). Lineage (NCBI taxonomy): Eukaryota > Metazoa > Arthropoda > Insecta > Lepidoptera > Tortricidae > Ditula > Ditula angustiorana. The sequence goes on from OY829472.1 coordinate 18,641,909, forward strand.
AGTTTTTTATACAACACTAGCTTAGTTTTAATGCTTCTTTGATGCGTGATTTTTAAGAATTTCGGTGGTAACCAAGCATGCGGTTCCCCTAATACTGACTATTACCATATCCAAGAAACACTTGTAACACCCGATGTAGTGCTTGTGCATTGCGGCAGTAGCGAAAGGAAGTTCTTTTAATGCGCCTACAGAACATTCAAAGGAGCTCTAAAAAATAGTTGTTATTTAAAATAAAAATACTTGTAGTGGAGAGGTACGAGTAACAAAAGAATTTAGTACTGGCAGCCCGCTTTGAAGTTTTCCAGTAATTTTATCAATGAGCTGACTAATTTAAGCGATATTAAGCAGACCTTAAAGCCTAAAACAATTATGAAGCCGCAAGTTTATAAAGAACAATCATAAAATTCCTACAGTCAGATTAACGTAACGTTTGAGTTGAACGACTTCGGCGAAGCAACTTTTAATGAAGTCTGGGGTTAGCGGTGTTTGCACGGAGAATTTTGTACGCGGATTTTCCCTCTTGGTTGTGTTAAGTGAAAGCGAAGATTTGGTAAGTACATTTTAGATTCAACTAAAGAACACGTATTGCTTTAACTGTCCAAAAGAATAAGATATTATACGCAATTGGAATAAAGTTAAATGCATATTTATAAAATGGCTTCGCCAATATTTAAAACCAACTCAATGAAATATAAAACCTTCGACTAAATACGATTGTGAAGCAAAATTAACTTTATTGCCATTACTAGTAAACGCGTAACGACGAGTACCTACGAGTATCATTCTTTTTTACATCATAGTAAGATTTTTAATTTTTGATTATGCATGGCATGAATAGCATTATAAATGGCATTATTTTTTGAATTGCTTATAAACAATTTATAGGTAAGCTCTTTCAATTGACCAAGTAGTTGTATACTTTAAAATGTTGACCCCCGTTTTCCACCACGTTTGCAAATAAACCAAAGTTATTTATTTTTTTGCAGTAAGGTTGAATATTTTTAATAAAATTTCTAGTCGATAGCATTTATTGCTGTTGAAACAAGCCACCGAGGCAGATAGATAGACAGAGGCCCAACAGGCGATCGAATCATACCATAAAAGTTATTTTTTATCTTTTTGATATGGGACTCTAAAAACAACATCTTTTTAACGCGAGCTACTTATGTGCGCATTTTGTGTGCGGGACTGACTTTTTTGTTCCTTAGTTGACAATTGGAGGGCATTCGTAACAAGGGACTGTACACAATTTTTCTCAAATGAGAAACTCTGTCTATTGTCACTAAGTTAATATTTCAGAAATCTGTGATAATAGTCGCATAATCGTTTCATGAAGGAACGGGACGAACTCGTGTAGGTGAGCAGTGATTCTTGCACATTGAAAATGCAATCGTTATTTTTAAGCATACTGTTTTATTATTTCTTCATCTAGAGACGCTACCAGTTATTCTATCTTTGATACTAGCACTAGTTAATTATAATGGGATCTTCGTTGCCCTGCGTTACCCAAACAGGACATACCTAATTGCATTAAAAGTTTGAAATCTGTGAACTCGTTGTAGTAAAAGTTACGCTTTTCCGCATTTCCCCGAGGAGCTTTAAAAACTAGCGAGTACGTTACACGAAAAATAAATCAGGATATGAAACTAGGGTCTAATTTACGTTTTAAGCGCAACACCCGAACACGCTCGGCCCTGCGTTTAATTTTACGATGGGATTAGTGACGAACATAACCTTTTACTTTGTGTACGTATTAGAGTATATATCTGGAATTTCTGAATTCTATCAGAACTTTTCGAATACTAATATCTAAGCGTTTATATTTTTATCTGTTACGACATCTCATACCAATATTAATAATTTGTGTGTTTAAAACTTGGTTTTATAAGCAAATAATCGTTGGAGATGTTTTCGCTTAAAAAGTTATTTTTGCGATTGAATTAATATTAATTTATGACAAAAGGCGTGTGTAATAAAAAGGAAGATATTAAAAATTATTTAAATGTTACTAAACAACTAAATCTATTTAATATTGTCATGATGGAAACTTAAACCCAAGTCTCCTCATTGTAAAAGGCAAGCTCGTGATTTGACATTTTTGGTTGATCTTTAAGTAAATTTAAGAATGAGACTTTTTATTAGTTTTGTAATTTAGGCAGGTTTGCTTAGTAAGTACACACACAAAACTAGAAACGGCTTTTACGATACAGCTTCGAAGAGGTCTAATTGGGGTTGGCGAGGGCAGGCCCAGGTGTAAGAAAATAAAAAAATGTCATAATGTTATTCAATAAACAGGGTTTATAAATAAGTTAATGATTTAGTTAATACTTATTATATTCATAAATAATTTCTGGATTTCTATACAGCTAGACGACAGAAAGAAAATAGCAATTGATTTTGAATTTTTTCATTATTTTTCGAAATTTACGCAACAATAAAAAAAAGTAGAAAATTGTTTTGGAATGTGTCAATGACGTCCTGAAGAGCAAACAGACAGCCGGCCTTAATGCCTAAATTTGACGAGTTTTTACTACCTTTTGCAAGATGATAAATAAGGCAAACATGGTCCTTCAGTGCGTAGTAATTACTAATACCTCGCTTAGACTCGCTTGTATCTTAAATTTGTGGATATATGAAGAACATCCTCATAAATTTTTAATGAGTTGAGTAAAACTACAATACATATCTGCCACGACACTGTAAAACTTATAAACCGCTTAAATTCCCATCACACACAAGAATTCCCGATTCTCATATACCGTGCCGCCTGGGAGCTTCACACATTTATCTTCCTAGAAACTAATCTACATTCTAAAGAGAACCGTTTCAGCATTCAACACACATTATATTCCAAACTTGTGTAGAATATATCTGCGGTTATTTGAATTTCCTTACAGTGGTTTCCTTTGTCGAATTCAATTTTTCCTTTTCATGTACACCGTGTAGCATCGATTTGTGATTTTACCATTGCAAAGACGACCGATTTCATAAATACTACTCATTGCAACAAAATAATAATAAAAAAATTAATTGGTCCAAAGTACCTCAAGTATTACCTAATAAATTGAGGTCATACTATGTATCAATAAAATAAGGCTAGCAGGTAAATACTCATAATAATATTATTATGTAGCTTAATTGACTGTTCTTTTTAATATTTACGTTCAAATGAAAAATCATTTCGTTATGTGACTTAGTTATTATCCAAGGTTTATTACCAAATAATATCCTTATTTATTTTATCACGTGAGATGCACGCGGTTCTTATTAATTTGTGAACGTCCACCCATATAGAGCCAAAAAGGAGATAAAGATCACAAAAGCTCGCACATAAAGATCACACATAGGGCGAGCGGAGTATGACATTTTTAATTTAATTTAAAATGATAAAAGTGAAAATTATGATCAGAACATATAGAAATATTTTAAGAACGTTCAATCGTGAATATTATTTATTGTAATATGTCAGTTGTAAAGGATTTCAATTTGAAATAATTATTAATTTAATGAAGATGCATTGGATGTTTTCCTATGTTAGACAATTATTATGGTCGCTTGAAAGTGCAAATGAAATATCAGCAAAATGAAAATACAGAAAAGTAGCAATCGATTCTGGGGTTAAGATTTACATAAAAATGGTGGCAAACAAACAGCACTCATTACTGATGTAGATATCAAAGTTAACCTGAAGCCCCTCCCCTGCCCTCCCCACCCCTTCAAAACTGAACAACATCAATTTTATTATCTCGGTGGCTCCCCTCATGTATCCATTTATGTGTCACGTAGCTATAATTTATCTGAACATTCATGTTTGATTCCTAATTATTTTGACCAGTGTATACTTTGCAGCTTCAAAGATGTTTTAATTTCCCAGAAGCGAGTTAAGTTCAGGAGCGCAGGGCAATGTCGCTTTTAAGGGAGCGCAGGTGGTTTGACAAACTAGTGGACTGTATGAAAGGAAAGATGAAAACTATGATATTATGCTAATTTAATCAATAAGGGGTATTAATGTATAAATAGGTATGGATAGGGCTGCAGTATATCGTGGCAGCAGCCTTCAACGACTGACTGCCCGATTCTTCTAACAGCTGCTGTCACGACGTTCACAATAGCCAGTAGTACAATCAAAAAGAAGGCATGCTTGTCCTTCACAGGTTGCTTTAGATCAGGGGATCAATTTTTGAATCTCACCGAGTGATGAATAATTCTCACCGATTTCCAAAAGTTCGTATTTTTGAATCTCACCGGTGACTAGAATTCTCATGCCTATGATATCAAATCGAGTGCCCTCATCCACTCGTAATTCAAATCACCGAGTGATATAAATTTGACACTGCCGGACTTAATGTTTGCCTCAAGAGCCATGTTTGGTCAAATTAAATACATTTTGTTTAGAAAATATTTCGATGGAGAGTAATTTGGTTTTAACAGTAAGAAAAGCTAGCGTTCGGGAATAAATTTTGGTGATTACAACGACGGACAGCGACGACGACGGCAGTCATATCTCATGAAAGAGAAAATGAACTGTCTGATAAAAACAAATAAACCGAATTATTGTCTAACGAATCCATTGATTTCAAGTTTGCATTCAAATTAACTTGAACGTCGGCTATACTCACGCTATACAGCTACGCATGATATTGACAGATACATTACGTTTTACGTTTGACTCAGTTGCGTTTGATGCATCCTACATTTTAGTATGTAAAACAAAAACCGGTATTAAGGGCGGCACTATTTTATCTGCGTAAAATGAGACGTAAGTGTACGAATATCTATGACAGAACATGGCCTAGGCTATGAAATATTTGTAAGTTGGTAGACAGAGTATGACTTTCAAAAATATCATTTTTGGTAAACGGTGATATCGAAATCACCGGTGATATTTTTGTCACCGGTGATTTCGATATCATCAGTGAGATTCAAAAATTGATCCCCTGACCTGTTATTATTTAGGATACGTACCGTCAACTGCGGCAACTCCGTCATATTTTTTAACCTAAAACCATAATCGTGTCAAAACAGTTCATTTTATTCTATATTTTAAATTGTGAATAGGTAAGTGTAGAATAATTTATCTGCAACGTCCATATAGTACTATAGGGATAATTCGGGAGAGTTGCCACAGCTATCACTGAAATTCTCATACAAATATTTTATTATTGGTAGGGGTGTCAATATTTTCAAGCACGAAAATTGTCAGCTGTAGTTTAGCACCTTAGTCTACCTATGCAAGAATATCTACAAAATGCTTTTTTGACATTGAGTAGTCCCGTAAATGCATGTAACTTCAAAATAAGATGCCCGACAACGGCCACAGTTGGGACTTAAGTAGTAATTAGGCAGTTCGCAGACAGTTCGAAGTAACTCTGCCTAACCCTAAGTAGCATTATTACTAACATTTCATGCAGAAAAAAGTGTGCTGGTGTAACTCGCTATTTCTACATATTTCCTAGACGTCAGTTCATGATTTAATAAGGAACACTTTCTTCCCAGCCCTTACACTTTTTAAAATTTTCACGATAATGCGGTAGCATGGGTTTAGGACACTCAGACTTATACACACCTTTTTCGAAATTTATGGTTTTGTTTAAAAATTTGGCGACAGGAAAGTTGCTACAGGAAGGCTAAGTTGTCACAGTTGTCGGTACTGTGCTAATATTTAGTTTCACACGTAATCCTAGGTAGAATTCTGTGCTTCGATTAAAGTCTCACGCAAACGTTGAATTAATTGATATGAGTCGCTTTACATGGAGGATTAAGTCGGGCTCGTGGAAAGCAAACTCGTCTTAATCCTCCATGCAAATCGATTCATATCACTCCATTTTGTGTTTCACAGTTGCACGCCCGAAAGGCTACCACTTGTGCTTATGTTCTCGCTTGTAGCTCTGTGCGACTCTCTCTTACAGAGCTAGTCAGAAAGAGACATGCTGAGCAACGAAGCTAGTCGCGGCGTGTCATGCTAGCCATCCAGCTGTAGGCAGCGTAGATTGTTTAGGATGGGCAGAATATATACATTAATATCGACGAACCCAGACCTTAGCAACAAAGGGAGTTTGCTTTGCCGAATACACCAACTGATACCTAACTGTGAGTACCTATGTATACTCGGATCATCGGTAAGTTTGTTAGACGCGCTATGCTATGGTTCGCTTTCATAAACTACTCAGACTAATTTGTTTGGAACGGTTTTTATTTTCAAAGTTTGCAATTTATAAGATACAACTAAAACACCTAAGACTGGGTTGTCGTATAAAATCACTCCAAATTAATGCTGAGCCACTTCATTATAATGCTAATTAGGCCGTGTAACACATTATGTCAGGACAGACAAACTGTCAAAGAATGTTTCTGTAAAATATATGTTTTTTTTTCGTTTGGGTGCAGAACCCTCAAAATAATGAAATTAAAATAGCTCTGCAATTCAGCAGTAATTGCGTTTAATAATTAACAGGCGCTAGTGAATCAAGCGATCACACCGCTTGTCCAACTACAAATCACGGAGAAATCTGGGAACTAAGTAACGGGCGTTCGGCGAATAATTTTAGTTTAGTTAAATTTTTAATCATACGCAGTCAAGTAGTACGCCGACGCAGTAGAATTTAGCAAATGGGGCTAACACCGTTTATTCTTAGTTATTGCCTTTTTTTGTAGATCTAGAGAAGCTGAAAATGGCCAGCAAGGATGCATTGTCGCAGTCGCTAATAATTCTAAATACAGCAGAATCGGTGCCATCTAGTCGAACCACCTGATATAGATTAGGCACAATATTCTTGTTAAAACCCTCCATTTTCCTTTAATGCCCATTTTTCATGGCTACAGTCTACTCCCTCTTGTTAAATATAGGAAATTTTTTACCGATTCCAAGTAAGAAGAAGGGGTCTGCTTTCATCGCGTATGTTTTTATATACAATCAAACAGTCATTAATAATCATTTCTTTATATATCTTTACAAGTATAAGAAAGTGGCTATTTGTTCCTGTCTGTCTTTACATCTTAGGCCCCTTACTCCTTCTGATCCAGGCAGGATTTTGATACAGTTTTTACTATCAGGTGGGGATTATTTTACGGAAGTTATTCTAATAAAGTTTTAGTTTGTAATTTGGACCTGTGCAAAGCCGGGGTGGGCAATGATGTTTTAAAAAGGTAGATAGGTTACAAGCGATCCGGTAGCGAGCTCCAAATTGGAGTTAAATAGCACCAGTGTCCTCAGTCGCAAAGCAACAAGAGAACGGTGCGCATGTTAACCTGAGCTGTGTGTTTGCGGTCAATTCCAAATTTCAAAACCCTGCAAGGGCGTCATTGGTCCGCTGGAAAAAAATATTCGCAACAGCTAAATACTAGCTGTCTTCTTTGTTTCTATGATTTTAATCACATTGTCTCTTTTACACAGTTTACTATGTGTGCGTAAAAGTAAAAACGAAACATTTTGCGTGTGTGTGTTCGCCACTGCATTCGGATCATTTTTCTTGAAGTTTTTGTATGGGTATAACCTGTCTATTAATAACAAGTCACTGGGGGTGGGTAGCTAGTTTTTCAATAATTGTTATACCACGATGGTGGCAACAGGCTTGCGGCCACTAGGCATCGCCGCCTACATATAAATACTTGCAACACCAGCAGGCACACTCAAGCGTTGCGTTTATAAACCCCTGTCGATAGATAAATATCTGATAAAAGGATCTAAAGTACTTACTACACTTCATTAAACCTTTTAAACTCATGAAATAATTTTTACAATTAAAAAAAAATGAAAGAAGGTCCTTTTAATGTCCTGTCTATGACCATAAACCATGGGGTTGGGATCTCTATTAAATAACAATTAGTAGGTACCAGATAATAATCATAATATGGCATCACAGGTAGCACCTCTGGATTAAAAATTATTTTAACAGCATTCTCAGTAAAAACCTTAAAATATGATAAGAAGTAAAAAATGCTCATTTCATTTTTGACATATGCTGAGTGGGTGTTTCGGTGTTTTAGTTGTAAGTTCATATGATGAACTTCTTAGCACGGAATAAATTGTTTTCTATATTTCTTTCTTTATGTACAAAATTCAAAAGTATTTAATAAGTGCAAGGCATATATTTTAAGGAAATTCGTGAATTTTTTTGTTGTTGTTATAAATGACAGGCGTGGCGCACTTCACGAAGCTACGAAACCTTTGGCACACCTCTGCACTGGGGCCGCACGTGTGTGAAAACATGTTATGCGATAAACAGAGAGGCATACAGTAGGATGCTTATTATACCTAACGAAGACGTTATTACGTTATACTACGTTTATAGTACGTTCATCCAAAGAGAGACTCCTGTACTTGTACTGTTATTTATTCTGATTTTACTCTTCTCTTAGAAGTTTAACCCAGTTCTATGTGATTTTTTTAAATCCTGCAACTTGATTTAAAGCTTCTCCAATATAGCCAATTTTGCATTACTTTATTTATGATATCGTTTTGCGATACATAAGTCAAAAACAGTTTTGGTTTCACACATTCTATAAAGAATGATAATTATTGCAAACATCAAGCTCGGCTGTATCATTATTGAATCACTCGTGAACATATTCAGATAAAGTGAAATGCTTTCTCCATTATGAACCGCTCTCCGCCACCGTTTCCATTTACAACCTGCCTAGAACAGAGTCCTTTGCCCATACATCAAGTACATTCCGACACATTGGCCCATTTAATGAATTGCTGGCAACTTGTACTGATGACTCGGAAATCTGCTGTGATTTAAACCGCTGGGTCATTGTGAGCCATATTTGTCCATGGTTTAATGAGGCTTCATAATGATTCAGAACTACCTTATTACAAGTGATAATTGAACATAGACTTATGTAACCACTTTTTATTAATTGCAATTGAATAATAAAAAAAAAGATAACGCATTCAAATACTAGCCCGATAGATCTAAACGTAACAAATTGTAGTCCCCTTAGTCCTATTAGCATAATTTCACGGCATCCACGCCGATAGCAGGTAGGATAGCTCCCTAAATGCAACTAACGAGAGCCCGGCGGCCGGCGAGGTGCTTGCAAATAATACTTGTTACGCATTGTCGATATGTCATCGTCGTCGAAGTCAAGATGTCGTGCTGTTATTCGATCCGATTCCCGCACACGGAAAGTTACCCAGGCACTTCTATTGTTCCGAGCTGTATTTTTGTTGCAATAATTTGTGATTTGTTTGTACTATCAAAGTACTTAAATACATTTTAAATGATATTATTATGTAATGACAATAGAATGAAAAATCTTAGTCATCTGGTAGAACTTGAACTAGCAACCTCGGCATTCTGCTCTGCGCGCAACCATTCACGCCTACGCCACAGATTCCTCGGGCGGACACAGCGAATATTTCAATGTGCATCGTTTTTAGCTAGACGACAATGTTTTTTAATTCGATTAATCACTAAAACACGTTTCCGTAATAATGGTTACAGCAAAACTGAAATAAAGATCACTCAATACGGTATACTATTGACAAACTAATTGGCGTTAAGTTGTAAAATTAGTGTAGATCAACCACCATAAAAATATATGTGGGATCGCAGAAGGAACTTTCACCTTCCAACTTGCTCTACAATACAAATCAAATTCTCTCCTCGGTCGGCTGTCAGCAAGGTGATCCTCTCAGACCAGCCATCTTCAGCCTTGCCATTCACCCTATTATACCTATAGATGATAAAATTCAACGTCTGGTACCTTGACGATGGTAGCCTTGGTGGTGAAGCGAGTATGGTCCTCAATGACTTGACCACTATCATAACGAAATTCAACTCCATAGGCTTCGAACTCAACAGTGACAAATGTGAACTTTATATTAATCCTGACACCAACAATAAAGCTGAAATTTTGCAAAACTTTCAAAATGTGTGTCCTGGTATCAAATCTTTATCCAAAAGCTCGCTCCACCTCCATTTTCGACGAATCATTCCCAAATTTCATTCAAAATAAAATAAACCATTTCAACGAACATTCAAACCGCCTTCTAAAAATAAACTCGCATATGGCCATTTTCATTTTGCGTTTTTGTCTTTTCGTCCCTAAATTTACATATTCATTGCGTTGCAGTCCACTTTGGAAATTCGGGAACCTTTGTGAATCCATAGACAATATCATCCACCTCCAGATCGAAAAAATATCGACATCGAAATCAGTCATATACATTTCCTCCAAGCCACACTACCCGTCAGATTCGGTGGTCTCGGTATAAGGCAAGTCTGCAGTACCGCTCTTCCTGCTTTTCTGTCCTCCGTCAATAGTACATTACCTCTAATAGGCAAAATACTAAACCCGTCACTTCGTGATTTTGAGGTAACGTACTTGGCAGGGGCAGAAAACGCTTGGAAGATGGCTTGTCCGGGTAAAGAACCGCCATCAAATAAAAACCTTCAAAAATTATGGGATACCCCAGTTTGCGAACAAGTATACTCGCACCTTCTTGACACCTGCTCCTCACCCTCTGAAAAAGCTCGCTTGCTCGCATCTTCGGAAAAAGAGTCTGGTTACTGGCTCCATGCATATCCCTCTTCACATTTTTCAACCCTTTTAGACAATAATTCATTCAAATTGGCGGCCTTCGTCTTATTAGAACCCCATATCTGCCCCTGCGGAACAACTGTCAGTCGTCTGGGTTACCACGGTCTCTCTTGCAGGAGAAGTGCTGGTCGCCTGTCTCGCCATGCCTGCTTGAATGACATCATCCGCCGGGCTCTTTCCAGCGTCAACGTGCAAGCGATACAGGAACCTTCCGGCCTTGCTCGTGACGATGGAAAGAGACCGGATGGTATGACACTCATACCGTGGGAAATGGGACGGCCTCTTATCTGGGATGCCACATGTGTTGACACTTTGGCGCCGTCCCATTTACCCTCTTCATCTATCAGGGCTGGCGGGGCGGCATCACAAGCTGAGTCTGCCAAACGCGGCAAATACACAGCGCTCACAGGAGACTACGTATTTGCGGCTTTTGCCGTTGAAACGTTTGGGGCCGTGGAGCCCAGACGCACATAAACTTTTTGGACAACTAAAAACAAAATTAATTGAAATTTCACATGACCATATGGTTGGTGCATTTCTTGGCCAACGCATTGGCATTGCAATCCAACGTGGAAATACAGCCAGCCTTATGGGCACTTTACCGCAGGGGACAGACTTGGGTGATATTTGTACGTATAATTAAGTTTTTGTATTTCTTCTTAGGTTAGGCTGTTCATATAGTTTATTTTTGTCAGCATTTATATATCATAATAAAAAAAATCATTAGTTAAAAGCTAACAATACGAAAATAAATGCTATTTAGTGTGGCTCCATATTTTCGATGATGACGTCACTGGTATTGTATGCAGCGCGATGGAGCGTTTTCACGACGCGTGAAATGAAAAATAGTGATCCTGGAAACAGTTTAAAATCGAGCTATAGTATTTTGTTATAACATTCTAAGGTCTATGGCATTGTCAGAGTTTCTAGCGAGGTCTTGTTGATTCACTGGGCCTCTAATTTAACCTAAAGTTTTTCTTTTGTCACTTTGCTCTAGAGATTCGCAAAATTGGAATAAAATGTGAGCGTGATTATGGGACAGGATTAATTCTGAAACAACCGTATGACTGTTGTTATTACACAACCCTTTATGCAGTACAAAAGAATTTGATTTAGTACAACAATCAGGGCTTAGTCCATTTACGCGAGGTCGGGGTTCATAATAATTGTTTTGAGTTACTCTTTTAGACGAAAATGTAACAAAAGGTTTGCTCGGTGCCCTTTTTATTATTGTAATACTTGTTAAAATGTCATTCACACATTATAGCAGGGACGGGCCTCGCGAAACGAATTAAAAAAATATTTTGTTTCTGATTTAGGTACAATGTTTTTTGTCGAAATTAATTCTTAGCATAAATGACATTAATTATTATATCATCGTTATTTATGTCTTACAATATAAAATGGAACTTATACTGTTTTAATAAACAATAGTTTTTTTACAATTAAGTACGTAGAGAATAAGATACATGAATAAATTAAAATGCGGGCGGCTCTTGGCAACGCGGACGTCGCTGCCCGGCTGCACCCGCAGAGGCGGCGGCTATTAAGAATCGTGAGGGATGTACTTTAGTATTGTGGCATCTGGGGCGACCCTCGGTAGTCGATTGTTACCTGCGTAAATACGCTGGCACTGTGCCACGTCCAAAACTCTGCTCGCGAGTCGGGGAATGGTGTTAATCACGACCAAAACAATATGCTTGCGGCACTTGTGGTTGATCCATTTGAGCTGTGGTCCTCCGAAACTAAGCAAAACAGTATATTGATGTCTTAAAAAAACGACTTCTTAAAACGAAAAATTCTCAAAACGACTTTGAACAACAGTATGTAACCTGACTGCAGTACTCAAATATAAATTAATCATATAAAGTTATGAAATTCTGTAGTCGCCTTTTAAAGCTCTTTGTTTTCATCCCTATGTCTCAAACAACAGGTTTTGGAAAATATGTCCAATAAAGGTGAATTTAACGGGTTAGACTCGTAAAACACATTTTCCCGAAATGTGCACTTTCTCTAAAGGTGCACTTTCCGCAAAATCTACACTCCCAAAATGTACACTTTCCCAATTTTGAAACTTTCCCGAAATGTGCACTTTTTCAAACAGTGCACTTTTCCAAAACGCATGCTTTCCCGTAATGTGCACTTTTTCAAACTGTGCACTTTTCTGTTTGCATTTGCACTATTTCATAGAAACTGTTAGTACTATAAACAGGGACACAGGGAAGTGCACTATTAGAGACAGTGTACCTTCCGAGAAAATGACCCTTCTAAAGAAATGCACCTTTAGAGAAATTGCACATTCTGGAAAAGTGCACCTATTGACAAAGTGTACATATCGGGAAGTGCAGCCTTAGAGAAAGTGCACATTTCGGGAAAGTGTGCTTTACGAGCCTAACCCAATTTAACGAAATACCAGTTATCATAGGTACATTCAAACAGTTTGAATATATAAGAACATAAGTCTGGTAAGAAGGTTCGCATACATTTCAAGCGTTCTTTTATCGCTTAGATTATATGCAAACCTCTTGTCTGAAGTGCTGGCCACTTATTCTAATTATATGTTTTTAAATAAGTAGGTTTCATAAATTGTGCCGTTTGTAATATGATTGACAAATGTCATACGTATCAGTCTAGCCTTGTTCGCATTATTTAGGAATTATTAAAATAGAGTCTTCTATACTTACTAAAAATCAAAAGGGGGGTGATACGCTAATATATAAGGATTATAAATACAATTTAGAACAAAATAATATAAATATTTCTCGATGGCGGTGCATTTAGCAAGAAGATTGTCCTGCAAGCATAGCATTGCACAATTCATGCACACATGTATCTAAGCTAATTCCCGTCAAGAACGATATCTTGTTAGCCATCAATAACTGCAAATAAAAGGTTTGTAAAAATATTGAATCACTAAAAAAATCTATGAAAATCAATTTGAATCTTTAAAAAGGCGATGCCAGTAAGAAGACACTGATGAAATACCTTTATTTTCGTCAGTTAAGGATTTTCTATACACAACAAGGAATAAGTTTTAGACACTAAACGACTGGTTTTTGACAAAATTGAAGACGTTCACGTTCCGCCAATTTTGGCGAAATACTGTTTGATCTGCGAAGACGGAAATATAGGCAAAATATTTATACATATTTTGCTTCCCGACATCAATGAAACTTATGAAAAAATCGAAAATCAGCTGTAACTTTAATGATGGGACATTCCGTTACTGCCCAAGTTCTTCTAACAATTGTACACCATACATTTTAATGTATTTCCCGACGAAAAAACTACAAATGTTGTGCCAGACATCTATGCAATTTTTCCTAAGGCACTTATGTCCCCTTTTTAAATTGATACATAAAAACTAAAAATAAAAATGCTGACTTCAAAAACTTGAGTCTTTACCAACACTAGTGGACCTCCGTCCGATCTTGCATAACGTAGGAGTTAAATGCTTATAAGATGTCCTTTAAGTTATAAATAAATGGGAATGACGAATATAGTTTTTAATTTTATTGCCTAACTTTCCGTTTGCGGTTCCGTTCTATTCAAAATTCACGAGGTCTAACGAGCTCGTGAATTTTGAATTCACAAGGTCGTCAACTCAAGAAGTCGGCGATTCACAAGGTCGTCAATTGGGGAAGTCGTCCATTCACGGGGTCGTCAATTGGGGAAGTCGTCCATTCACGAGGTCGTCAATTGGGAAAGTCAGCAATTGTCGAGGTCGTCAATTCAAGAGGTCGTCAATTCAAGAGATCGTCAATTCACGAGGTCGTCAATTCACGAGGTCGTCAATTCACAATGTCGTCAATTTACCGAGGTCGTCAATTCGAGAAGTCAGCAATGACAGCTGAAAAGTTTAAAGCGGTTGCTCGTGGAGGTAATCTATTAAGCTCTCCAACTCCATCAGCCAACATCCAGCCTCAAATATTTACAGATGATTCTATCAGACTCTGTGGTCGACACTATATGATCTTCAGTGTATCTTTTATTATCAAAACGCCAGAGACTCATTCGCCCATGTTGACTGGATTTGAAAGTCTTTTCGTCCGTAAATATCGTGGTGGACCAGTCAAAATCCATTTCTTAGATTTAAACAAGCTGCTTTATTCACGTAACTTCTGTAACGTAACCCTATGTTATGCAAATGGTGCCGAATGGTCTCAGTACTGATGTCGAATTGTACCGCAAAATGGGCCGTAGCAGTAAAACCATTGTCTTCATAACCCCATCTCACGATGTCTCTATCCGTGTTCATAATTGTGGTGCGTCGATCACATCGACTGCGATCTTGAAGACTTTCTTCTTTTCCTTCTCGCCTAATCCAAAAACGAGCAGCAGATAGCGCTACATTTAATTTCCTCGTAATTTCACTGACGCAATGAGATTATCTCTACCCTAAACAATGCAATGATATTATTTCAGCTCTTTCGTGTATGTTTAAAGTACGATTACCCGACATTTTTATTTTCAGTAATTTAATGAACGTCAAAAGTAATTAGAAAATATACTTTTAAGGTTTCGTGTCTCAAAAGGAAAAACGGAACCCTTATAGGATCACTTTGTTGTCCGTCTGTCTGTCTGTCTGTTTGTCAAGACCATTTTTTTCAAGAACGCGTGGAGGTATTGAGTTGTAATTAATATAAAATACTCAAGTCTGCAGTCCCTTAGAGCCGTGATAAAATCAAACTTCTAAGTCAACAGAATCAAAAGATACGGCCGTTTATGCTGTATGTTTTATCCATTCGCAAGGCACTCAAAAATCTATGGCGTAATCTAGATTCTAGATCAACGGGAAGACCTTGCTTTTTGCTAAATTTCATAGTTCTATATTCTAACTATGAAATTTAGCAAAAAGCATGGTCTCACAGCACAAATAAAATAATAAATCCAAAAAACCGTAAATTTGTAGTTAATAAACACAAAAAAAAATGTTTTGCTCTTACAAAGCAAACATGCGATACTAGATGTTGTTGATGACGGAACCCTCGGTGCGCGAGTCCGACTCGCACTTGGCAGGTTTTTTTGTTAATAATGGTTTATAGCAGAAACCTTTTTGAGTTCAAGGAACAAGTCAGTTTGTGTTTATATAAAATATTGTCTGTTGTTATTAACATCACAGTTCAAATTGCATGCACATTTATAATTGCTAAGCAATGTATGCTCAGGACAATGCATATGGTATCCGTAATGCCATTACTGTCCGTTTCTGTACACATCTCTATTCGTTTCCGGAATGGTTGGTCTCGCTAGAGACTTTTGAACTAAGGCGGAAGTTTATAACACTTGTCCACTACCTGTCTGCTCTTACGATATAAAGTGGATAATCCTTCCAGCTTAGAAAAACTGACATTATTTGTGCCCGATCGATTTACAAGAGGGGGGGGCTAAATGCCCGGCGTATGCGCAACCTATTTGCTATGCCAGATAGAATGTGCACCCGGCATGCCTGCAACGCACCTACCGTAACAGTTGTCGCATTACTCAACGATTTTCTTGATCGGATCCAGGATGCCGATGTGAGACACTTAGACACGGAGACTTAGAGACTGCGAGATCAAAAGGATTGTCAAAGCTAGAAAGATTATTGAATTTTGAATTTTAGAAGCTAATAAGAAATGCTTTTTTTTTCAATAATTACAAATAGGAAAAGGTTTGTAGGTCGAGTCGAGGTATGCTACCTCGTTACAATACTCGGTCTGCCCTGGAAGAAAAACTGATTTTTTATCGTTGAAGGATTTTTTCTTTAGATGTGTGGTATGGAGGATGATTTTTTATATAAAAAGAAGGTAAGGAAATATTAGAACTAGTATGAGTGAGGTGAGCAGAATTTGGATGTGAAGATGATATTTACAAAGGGCGATTTACAGGAGAAATTAAACATCAACTTTCAATAGACCTCGCGTTCAAAAGACATACTGGTTAAATCATTCTCAGATAGTTGTAGGCTTCATTGAAATCAGTTACCAACCGCTGATATTTTGTTTGGTGATGATGAAGAAGTTATATACAATAGCTTTAAGCCTTGTACATAACTACAACTTGATATTACTTGAAGGAAGTAATAATTGTAAGAAGAAGTAAGTAAGGAGTTGACGCCGCTCCGTAGGCATTGCAAGAATATTGCCCTAATATACAAGTATATACAGTTTTGGATGATTCATAACGTTAATGAAATAATGAATCATAATATATACAGTAATTACAAAAAGAGTAGTAAAGAGTAATGTGCTTTAAAGTGAAACCTCTGATAAGTGAAGGGCGTCACAAAGGTCTTTTAGAATTTTGGGAAATAGTAATGTTCCAAAGAAAAGTCGATAATAAGAGACAGGAATGGAAAGGGCTTTTAGAATTTGAGGAAGTAAGGTTTAAAATCCTTTACATGCCAACGTCCAAGTGACTTTCCAAAAGTATCACTAAGGACATATACTAGAGGAAATATCTTTTTAAGAATAATAATACATTTTATGTATATGGAAGCGAGCTTAGCCGAAAGATACTTGTCTAGACAGTGCTAGAGTTTCTGTACAACTTTTACTCATTGATGACGTAGTCAGGCGTAGAGGTAGGATTGCTACTACATTTGGAATATAAAGGGTTATACCATTCGTCATCGGAGCTTGAGCTATTGTAAGTGATGATACTAATTGGGAGTGAACGTGATAACGCTTCAAGGATTAGATGATCTTTACCACGTTTGTGTTTCATATCGAAATTGAAAGCTGATAAACGAATGCTCCAGCGGGCTAGACGTCCACTAGGATTGTCTAGGTGAAGAAACCATTGTAAGGCAGAGTGATCTGCATAGATCGTGAACTTCTGACCATTGTCTAAGTAACAACGCCAGTGTTCTAATGAGAGGATAACAATAAGGAGTTCTTTTTCTATTATTGCGTAATTCCTTTGGGGATCTGTAAGGGATTTGCTCATGTATGCAATGGGTTTTTCTACGCCATTGTGCTCTTGCGTGAGCATGGCTCCGATTGCAAAGCTAGATGAATCACAATGTTCGACAAATGGTTTGGAAAAATCTGGACAAGCGAGGACAGGCGTGGATACCAAAACCTCTTTGATTTTCCTAAAGGCATTGTCAGATTCAGGGGACCATTTGAAAGGAGGTGCCTTTTTAGAAGTAGAAGTGAGTCTAGTAAGAGGGGCTACTAATATGCTGAAGTCAGCAACAAATCGTCTGTACCAGCTCGCTGTTCCCAAAAATCGCTTGTATTCACGAGGAGAAGTTGGAGGTGGTATATTGAGAATAGCTCGCACTTTTTCTGGATTTGTCTGTAGGCCGTGCTCATTGACAATGTTGCCTTGATATTTCAGTTCCTTTTGAAAGAATTAACAGTTTTGAAAGTTTACTATAATACCTGCTTTTGTAAGTTTCTGTACATCTTTGTTCAATAAAGTGGTATGTTCCTCAAATGTAGAACTAATGATGATAATGTCATCTAAATAAGCGAAAACGAAATTATGTAGGTTATCTGTAGTGAATAGACTGTCCATAAAGCGTGGCCGAGAGGCTAGCGCATTGGTTAACCCAAATGGCATGACCTTGATCTGAAACATGCCACGACCTAGCACATAAAAAGCAGTTTTAGGTCTGTCAGAAGGACGTAGTGGTATTTCCCAGAAAGCTTTTGCAATATCAATTGAGGATGAGAATTGCCTAATCAATTTAAAGAAGCCAGACTATTATAGTCTGGCCATTAATAGTCTGGCCATTTGCAACTGAACCAGTAATGGTTTATTTACTGATCAGCTGAATGCCGTGTGAAATAGACGAAATTGACTGTATAAATGGAGATGAAGGAAATGCAAGGATAGAAGGGAACAATCATTAATTATTTACACAAACTTACAATATGAGGCTCTCGCTATTGATTCTTTGACACGACTGACAAATATATAAAACAAAACGTATAAACGAATAAATCGTTAAAAAAGGCTGCACAGCAGGAGTTCACGACACCATGTTCTGTCAGTAGTAAATGAGAGCTATCTCCTAGAATACTTATGGAACTTCGCTATCCAAAAGATCTCGTAATATTAAGTTATTTGACTTTATTGTTACGTACGGTCGATCGTCGTTTAATACATTAGTAAATAGTAAGGGAGTAGTATCGTACGATTTCATAAATATTCTAACCTTTTCTAGCCAAAGTTTCCATTCGGATTCCGTGGTTTTCGGATTATTACTGCGAATACCATGGAACTTACTTAGTTTTTGCATTGTTTGTAGCAGTTAGAAGATTTAGGATATGTATTAGTACACGATTCTAAATTATGATCGTTAGTTCTGTACCCAGGATAAGTAAATTTAATTATTTGTCTGTCCTGAGGATTGACTGTAAGGATCTGGTTTGGTTTCGCTGAGTACGGAAAAGTTGGTACAAATGGTATACCAGAGGTAGCAGGAGGGTTAGTTACGGTATCTGAGGTATTAGTCGGTTGTGTAAAGTAATAACTGCGATTATTTCGGGTCTCATTTCATCAGAAAAGTTGATTTAAAATCTAACAAAGAACTGGTTCATTGAACACATGACTTAGAGAATGAACACATAACTATCTATGACTTTTTGAAAAAGGCTTCTTTTTTTAATTACGCTCGAAGCAACAAAGAAGAATTTCAATAATCTTTATATGATGATGCAAATTCTTCTTCATTGTCTCAAATGAATCTTTAGACAACTTGGCTTCGTCTGGTAATAGGGCTGACTTGGACGCTGAGTCAAACGATTCCAGTAATATATTTTAGGTTAAGTTTTCGAATTTGTATTTAGGTTAAAAATCGATGCATTTGGCCTCTAATTGTTTTATACGCCATTTCAACAGAAACGAGATTGCATGCTCATTTGGTTTTTTAAGAAAATAAGCCATGCGGCTTAGTGTTCCACCATCACTTTTCTAGGAAATCAACGTAAACGATTACATTTGCCCGTGTGTATAAAGCAAAGCTGACCCACGCCGTCATCAGACTTCCAACCTACATATTGGCACTTAAACGGCCAGAGGTTCTCAGAAGTACTACGACATGTCCTTCTCTATAACGGGTTCGGACGTGCCGCCATAGAGATAAGCGAGTATGGTCACTCGATTTAACCTTTTCAGTGACACGTCAAATACAAAAGTCACGCCAAGCTTTTTTTTAGGGTTTCGTAGTCTCGACAAGGAATCCTTATAGTTTCGCCATGTCCGTCCGTCTGTCCCCAGCTTAGCTCAGAGACTAGAAAGCTGTAATTTTTAGTTGGTAATGGACGGTTTTTTTGTTAAAATTAAAATACATAGGTGCGGTTTTTTTATGTTAAACCTAAATAATTAAATAAATACATTTTATATAAGTTTATTAACACTGCTTATTTACTGTCGTTTATTTTTTGAACGGTTTATTGGAATCGTAGGCCAAAGGCGACACACAAACATTAATAATACCATTTCTACTTGACATTCCGCGGCGTAGCAACCAAATCCTTGATCACTGCATATTAGTAACGCCGACAAAGTGGTATAATATATATTTTTTTATAATTGAGGACGTATGTTTATTTTCTCGTCTACCCCATAGTATGAGATGTCGGCGGATAGGTCTTTCAAAAAGATTACTGGTTTGTAAAAACCATTTTTCGATTAAAGGGTCCATTTGTGAAATATTAAGCTATAAATGTTTTGTTACAGTCTAGTGTCCCCCTGCCAGCCTGCCGCGCATTGGCGCACACTATTTTTGTAAAGAATTATCTAAATATGTCATTTTAACGATGCAATGGAATAAACTGGCTCAAACCGGTCCAAATGAGAGGAGTACTCTTTGTCAGTTCTTACAGAGACTCTACTGATTGCCATTCCAATTTAGACACGCCGTCCAGAAGCAGGCCTGTTTTAAAATCTGTTTTAAATTAGTTTTTCTGTGTTCTAAACTCAGTAACCCTGCCACGTATGCGCACGCTCGGATAAAACTTGTTTCAAAAGAATAAAACTAAAATTGAACGAACTAAACCTGGGGGCATGGCGGTGCCTCCACCAAGACGAGGAATCATCGCCGTACGATCAAAAATACCCCGAATTGCTTGGATGCAATACATCCAAGCAACTTGGCGCATTTTTAATCCTCTCTATATCTTTCTTATGGAAGAAAGCAAAAGCATGTAAATAATGCACCAAAGAGTAAATTATGAAACTATCTCCTAAATTTTAAGATTTTGACATTTATGTTTAAAATTAGTCCCATCAAAAATAGGGACCATTAATATATCATGATTTATAATCAATAACCTTCTAAACTAAACTGTGGATTAAGCACGCTATACCACATCGAAACTCAAACATTGCACACGCCTCTAATGTTGCAAAGTTCACCATGGCTACGTTATGGCGGAGGTTTAGATGTGCCACGAATGTCATGTATATGCATTGTCCACTGGTGTAGTTGATCGATGCTAATAATCAATTAGCATAAGGATGAAATGTGGTTTAATACACCTACCGTAGTGTTTTTTTTTATGAAATAGGAAGGCAACCAAGCAAATGGGTCACCTGATGGTAAGTGATCACCACTGCCTATAGACATCCGCAACACGAAGGACATTGCAGATGCGTTGCCAACCCAGAGGGCTAAGATTGAAAACCTCTTGTGCCAAAATGATGTCTTAAATATAAAGTTGTATCCCACAAGTAGCCAGCCAGAGTTGCCACTACAAAAGATTACAGTAACGGCATTTTAACGTTAAAATAGTCTCGAGACTTGGCTTGTTTTCTAAATGTTTGATGGGATAGCTAGTTCCCGTGGACAGCATAACAATCCGCAATTGTGGAAATTAAGTTGAGCAAGCTACTCTAACGAGGTTACACATAGCTGTAAATCAATAAGGACCTTTTCTAATATAATTAGTTATAATACTCTTCAGAGTATACAGAATACGAGTATGTATAGTGGGTAGTAAGTAGTGTAGAGAGTGTGGTAGTGAGTTGTGTATCTGTGTTCATATTGAAATATGAACACATATTTTGTATGTCTGATGACAAAAGCGGTACTTGTTTTGAATTGTTTTGGAATAAACTTATTTATAAAAACTAAATACTTTATAATACAATGTCTTTGTGAATTGAAAAGGTTATGATTAAGTACAAAAATAATTATTTAAAATTATATTACACATGAACCAGGCACTGCTTGTCTAACTAGGTACTCTTAGCTTCACACTCGTAATCATCCTTGAACTACTGCAGGCAGTAAAACCTTATAACAAAATGTAACCCTGATCCACCATAGAACCGTATCAAATTCACATAATAAGAAAATAGTAAGATTTAAAGGTAAAGACTTCTTGCTATTTTCTTTATAACGTCACTTTGATATGGTTTCATGCGTAGTCAGTTTTTCCATTCATTTTGTTGATTGTGCCTATAGCTACTCAAAGGATCAATAAAATTGGAGATAAACTGCGTAAACAAAAAAATATTTCATAGCTAGTGATGGCAGTAATCAAAGCAATATTGTATCACTAAATAAATTGGGCACAATTTCACGTTGCTAAAGTCTTGTTAATGTGATATTATCTTGAACAAACTGAATTAATCAGCCCGGCGAGACGCTGTAAATAGAATGAATGTTTATGGATACAATTTGAGAGGATTGATTAGAAATTGAATAATAAATTTTGGGAATATTGTTGTTTAGTGAAGGAATACAGTTTAACGTTTGTTTAAATGATTAATAACTAAACATATTTAACACTTATTAGGTCTATGGCTTTAATATAAAGAGCTATCAAACGAGTTTGGGATATTTTATGATTTATTTGACAGCTTTCTTTGGACACTTTGGTGTTGGCGTCTGACTTTGTAGCCTTATTGGTTTCTGTTCACTTTGAAGTTTTTTTTGATTGATTATTTCGATTGGTCCTTTCCAGTTTTTCTTTTTGGTTAAAATGTTCATTTTTAAAGTCAATTAATGCTATACTAGACTTCATCATTGCGTAGTGTAAATCAGTCCCACTAGCTAATATTCGGGTGCCGATTCCGGGTTCTTAGTACCTTTAGTACCTTCGGTGGTAAAACTTAAGAATAGAATAGAATACTCTTGATTTGTGGAACATACGTGTACCACAAATCTTACATTCTTAAAGATATGACATTTAGAATTTCTATGTTTTGCTATTTAGGCGTACAAATGTTTGTTTCCCTCAATATTCATGGTTTTATTATTTACTACCTACCAATCATGCTTTTATTATATTCATGCACCAATAATGTTATAGATATACTAGATAGATAGATAGATAGGTAGCTCTTATTAGAGCGTGCAAGTGAGATAGTAACAACGATAGATATCGTTGTACTTGCTAAATAGAGTGTCTGAAACTATACTATGTTCCACTCAACTGCAGATACTGTTAAATATATACTTTATACGGATAGAACTATTACTACTTACTAAAAAATTATTTGTATGAGAAATTAGATATTTGCATTAATTTAAGTGAGTAAATTCATTGCTTTGATGTTTTTCTCTACACGATTTGGCCTTTGTTACATAATATAATTCTAAAACTATTTAGTTAATTTCAGAGAATCTTTACTCAATTATCTTTTTTTATTCAAACAAGTGATCGTTGTACCTAACAGCCATCAAATTTTGATAGGTTTTCCATAGATGTGCAAAATGTAATTGTTTGTAGGTAAAATGATTTGTTGTTTAAGGCACCGACAATTACTTAGATATCTAAAATTATGTTTATTTTACAATATTTCAATTGAATTGAACTGACTAGGAATAAGATTAAAGGTTAACAAATAACCTAAATCAGGATTAAAGATTTTGCCAATGTACAATTTAAACAAATAGTACGCATTATGCTAACAAATAGGTTTTTATTTTATGTAGTAATTACTCTTTAGATCACAAAATTAAAATTCAATTTATAAAATAACCAAAAAACAACATCGTGGTTTGTACGCAGCAGCTAAGCTACCTTTACTCGCGTGACGAAGCTTAGCAAATCACCGACACATTGTCAAGGCGCATTCTTTGATCGGATGTCACTGTCCGGGCCTTAATGGAAATCTACTATACTTTCTATTCCTGTGAGGTGAGAGCACGCCCCAAATATTTGACGCGTCTGACTGTCGCATGACGTCTCGAAGAATACGTTGGTATTGTTGCATCCGAAAAGGCATATCGACATATATTTAAATTTCTAAATAGATATAAGCGAACAACATTTAACGTTCTGAAATTGTAAAATGAGAAAGTCATAAATTACCTGCATTTGAAGAAACAGTAGAATAAGAAATTTTAATGCAGTATTCTTAATTATAGCCCAGTTTGTTAATCTAGCTCATTTTAGTACTGGCGTGTGATACATATATATGTATCGCACGTATTTTTTAATATTTAACAACAGGAGAAAAAAATACAGACCTTCAAATTTGCAATGAAAAAATAAACATACACAAAAATTTATAGAAATTGAAATTACTATAAATGAAACAATTTTGAAATTATACCAGCTGAAGAAGCATAGATTTATAAAAAAATTGTGGCTGCCGTTGTCGAGTTTTGTAGCAAATGGCAGAAAACAGAACTCTTGTCATTTCATTATGTCTGTTTCTCGTCTGTCCGTATGGCACAGACCTTTCAAAGTTTTAGTTATACAATGTTCGTACATAAGTACGACCGCATTCTTAACATTGCATTTGACGTTTCAATCCTATAGAAACAAAATGTCTAATGCGATTTTGAGTACGCCGCTGTACTTAAGAACAATCTACGAGCCCAACGTTAAGTAGGTCGTGTAGTCGCACTCCAAAATACGATATTTATTTCAAAGACTGGTATTTAAACCCAGACTGACTTTGATGACAAATAAAAAAGACTGTGTTTTTATACCTTTCTTACATAAATTACAGTCCCTAATTAACATAAAGAAAAAAAAATACACAGTTACTTTGATGATAAATGAAATACGTCACACACGAAGTCATTAATACTAGTTTAATCTTTTGTGGAAAGTATAATAATGTTATTTACTTTAATTTAATTATATAATGTTAACATCTCGCAAGGAAAAAATTACGTCTAGTTTATATTCGAGGCAAAACAATATTTTAAAAATATAAAATAATATTTTAAATTGAATATAGAATATTCTCTCTCGTCTAAAATAACAGAGCGCTATTTAAAAAGGCAAATTCGGAGTAAACTGGCATTACTTCATAATCATTATTCTATCGAAATGGGACGGGGTAAACCAGTGACTGAAGAAGTGCAGAAAATTATAATTTGCAGTAACAATAACGGCAAATCTATGTATCTAATATCCAAGAACCTTTCGTTGCCAAGATCTACAATTCAAACGATCATGGAAAGTCATCGAAAATACGGAACAGTCTTTCTCCTGTTTAAAGAAATCTGGCCGTCTACGAATAACCAGTAAAGCAGAAAACAGGTTTATGAAGAAGATCATCAAGAAAAACCGTCGCACAAGAGCAAGAGAACTTACCGTACTATGACGTGACGCGATTTATAAAAAAAAATCAGTCTAAACCTGCAAGAGAGAAATAAAGAGAATGGGCTATGGTTTTCACAGTGCTATAGAAAACCGTTACTTACTCTAAAGCAGAAAACTAATAGGTTGACATTCGCTAAAGAGCACAGAAACTGGACTGTCAAATTTGAAGTCATAGTTGGCGATGAACGGAGTAAAGTCATTCGAGCAAAAACAGAGGCATTTCATAAAGACTGTCTTAAGCAAAGCGTAAAGTTTCCAGCACAGAGTGTGGGCTGTCTGCAATTTATAGAAGGAACCGTCAACGCCGTGAAATACAAAAACATCTTGGAAGAGAGTTTGCTGCCATCTATGCCAAAGTTAAAACATTGAAACACATTTACTTTTCAACAAGACGTTGTCTCATGCTATGTACCGCAACGACGGCGATGGATTGGCTAAAGTAATAAAATATCCCTACCATATCCGGTCGTCCAGCAGCCCGGACTTGTCTCCCATAGAAATTTTGTGGTAGAAAATGAAAAAAAAAAAGTTGCGAGAGGACCCTTCTAAATCAAAAGCTAATCTTAAGCAGAATTTAATATACTTCGGAAAAACTTCGTAGCGTTTTGTTGGAAAAAAAAGAGAATCATAACGTATGTAATTTCGGTTGGCCCCACGTGTAAGGTAATAAGTTTATTGCTGAAAAATTAAATTATAAAAGTGTTACCATTGACCGTACATTACTTTTGCATTGCCTACTTACCTACCTAATACTTACAAAAAATCAAGTCAATCTGATCCCTGAAAACAGCTCAAAATTTACTTTCAAGATTTCACCCAAACGTACAGTCAGCGTCAAATATACCAGAGCGGGCAAGGTGGTCAAAAATATCTGAACACGCCCGAGCGTATTTGACAATAGAGTCGAGTTCAGATATTTTTACCACCTTGCCCGCTCTGGTATATTTGACGCTGACTGTACCTACAAACTGAGAAACAAATAAACAAATTAATAGGGCAAATTAAACAAAAGTTTACAAAAATGTACAGTCGAAATTAAAAAAATATGTATACAGTTTTTCACAGTTTTCTATTCCATATAGAGTATAAATTTATTACGAGCTTGAGTATATATACAGCTTAGGAGCAAATAGGTTACAGTTTATTTTTAACGTATAAAACGGAACATTTTTTTTTTCTGCGCAGACGTTATCGTGAATAAAAGGCAAACCTTTTAAAAATCTGTATGATAATAATACCGATATCTGATTTCAAACAAATAAGGAAAAGGATGAATATGATGATTGTGATAACAAAAGATTTTTAATGGTACCTACACATCATTTTACTGATAAAGAGATATATAAATATGATAAAGTAAATTAACCACAGCAAACATATGTCGAAAGAATGTTTAATTGAATTTTATTTCAAACATATCCATTTCAATATTAATAATATTTATATTTGCATTATAAAACACACGTCGTCATGCACACGACGGAAGCAAGTATTTAATCTCTGAATCAGAATCGCTTGATATTCTAATAGAGAAGTATATCACAAACATTTCTACTAAGGACGACTAGTTAGACCAAATTAAGCTTCCACCAACACACAGTTTTGCTTAATACATATAAATATCCACGAGTCAGGTACAGACATACTCACATACTTTGTATATATTCTATGAACAAAATGGCATCTGCTCCGAAAGTTCTCCAGGAATGACCACTGCGTGCATGTATCACACATGCGCATGTATTTGTGTACACCATGTTCAATACATTTAAATAATAAAACAAAAGAGCAATTTCAAACGGTACGAAATCGTTTGAACATTGTACTTGTGTTTTTTTCATAATTCATCATAAGTATGATGCATAAATAATTTTAAATCATGAGGAGGCACAAGTTTCATTGAAATATCATTTTTGAAATAATTAAATACATTTTTTAATTTACTTTTAAAATGACAAAACTCTTTTAATAAAGATTAAATAATATTATATACATACATACTTGTTGAACTGAAAATATCCTTATGAAGTCCATTAATTTTTTTTCACTTAGCGACAAATGAAATTTTGTGGTACTCGTATATAAATATAGAACAAACTTTAGTTCATTTGTGAGCACAGTCTGCAAAACTGTGGAAATAAAATTTAAACAAGTTGAATCAAAAACGTTAGAAAACATTAAATATCACTTAACAAAATATGACATTGTGCATGCTAAGCTGCCACGGAAAAGCCTAATTGTGGACCACATCATGTGAGGAATATAAATTTTCAATTCCCCTGAAAAAAAATTTGCACTATGCTGTGCACTGCATTTATTTCCATGGAATCATTTATGTCTCTTCCCGTCGGATGCAAATGCAGTTGCGAAAAATAACGGAACGGAAACATGTTTCGCTCCGAAGCTTCAAACCTTACTGCAATAAATTTAATAGTGAAAGCTAGTAGTAGCCTTCGGGAAAGAAAGGTAGCGCAATTCTTTGGACACATTCATAAATGTTATTTTCACAAAACTCCACGATAAACTGAACGCCTTTGATTTTGAACAATTTTAAATTAAAAAATAGTGCAAAAATTACATTTAAGACTTAATCTTTCAAAAACTGTATTTAGTAAATATTAAAATAATATGACAATAATAGAAGTACCATTTAAAAACACTGCGTGGTCATCGTTTTAATATTTTAGACATGAAGAGTCGGACAACAACCGAGTGCAAGCGTTCCAGTGCTAGCCGTGCGTCAGTGTGACCAAACACTAAATACTAATGACTGATACGTTAATCTCATACCAAATGACACTAACGCGAATTTAGTCATTAGTATGATTGAACTCGTCGTCGTATGTGGTGGCGCTCTTTGAGGGAGGCCTATGTCCAATGGTGAACGCCTTCCGGCTGATGATGACAATTATGGTTAAACTAATTAAACACTACTTAGCATTAGTATTATTAATAGAAAGTCAACATGGTTTATTCAATAAAAACACAAAAACATGCATATAAATCCAAAAATTACAAACTAAAACTCAACAGCAACTTTTGAACCAGATATCCTCAATAGAAGTTGCATAGAAAAATTGAAATCTACATTGAGTTTCGTGTACATAAAATTAACCTAACTTACTTAGCCTAATAAAGTCCCAGTCTTGTCTTGCTTGCTTCAAAAGTTCCCCTTATACTATCAAAATTAGGTCTGTACGGGAGGGGTTTAATTGACCTGTGATCTTTGAAAACATACAAGTAAATAATTTTTTGCATATGGTAATAGTATATTTAGTACATATCCAGAAAAAATAGCTAACGGAGTATGGCGTTGTTTTAAGCATGAAACTGGCTAACTGGCTACGTTGAGAAAAAAAATGTATCCAAGTTGCATATTTTTACGTCTTAATATGCTACTTTCAAAGTATTGGTTTCAGTAAATATCAAAAACTCAAATGATTAGGTAAGCCACTTGTTGTTGCTAGATTGCATTTAAACATACTAGATAGAATTACCGTTTCTATTTCTAACAGATACACCAATAGTTTTTCTATTTATGACCGTCTCGTACTGCACACTTAAGTATTTAATATTTAACGTGTGGCAAATACAAAAAAAAGGCAGAAGGCGAGTGGCAGCTTAGGGTTCCAAACCATCACAATGAAAGTGGACTATGGAAGAAGCACCTTCGTAAAGGAAATAGATACTGAATAATTACGATCAAAAAATTGTCGACCGAAAAGAGTTTTCGGAAAAATAAAAAGACAGAAAAAGAATGGTTCCATCTCATATAAGCGACTATTTCATTTTTATTCCTACCGTCCAGAGACGGAGCTCGCAGAGCAAAATATTAGTTTCGATGAAAATTTTTAACCCCAACCATATTCGGGCAACACTTTAACATAATCATAATCATAAGATAGATTTGCGTAAAACATTGAAAATGCGTGCAAATACAATAGTAACTTATGGATAATACATTTGCAATATGTCTGATTTTAAAATTACAATTATTGTCATAGATTAGAATTAGCATTATTAAGACACATTACTTAAGACATTATCAAATAGTCGGTCACAGTCAAAATTAACAAAAAAAAATAGTTATAACTGCAATAAAATTTAAAATAATACATTAAAATCCCGTTAAAAATTAAGAATATTACATTAATTAGAATTATCAAAATATATTCTAAACTTTACGTATGTACCTACCCATACTTATACATATTTTTGATAGAACTTCAATCCAGTGAGTTTGCATTAATTGAATAGGTGGTATGGTCTCTGGCTAAAATAATCTTTCACTTGTCCTTCAAATGATTTTAAACCTTGGACTCTTTTAAGTCATTAATAAGTTTATTGTACACCCTGATTGCATTATTACGTAAACTCTTGTCAAAATGTGCATATTGTGACTCTGTTACTAGTAGTACTAATTTATATTGTTCCTAAGGTTATTGTTTTGGCTTTGTCCGAGTGTACAATATTTATTCTTATTTTTATGGACATACATACAAACACGGTACAAGTATAGCGAACTTGTTTGCATTATTTTACTATCAAAACTAAAGTGAAGATTACACTTAATACAGTGTGTTACTTATCGATGTCATAATCATTAATGGATGATAGCGGTTGTCTCTAACGAATCTGAAATAACAGGAAAATCAGCTTGAAATTTGGTTTGGTGTCAGTATCTCGTTTATAACGTAATTTAACGTCGCTTTAAAGTTTAACGCCCAAAGACGGCAGCAAATGCAGGATCACAACAGCAATGGCGCTCGGCATTTACGTAATACCTACAGTATTAAATATCATCAGATCCAATTTCCTGATGCCAGCAGGTGGTACAAACTGTTACCTCTATTAATTTCGCACCGATGCTTTTTGTCAGTTTTATTGCCAAAATCAGAAATAGCCTTATTAGGTGATGTAACAGAATTACAATAACTAAACTAGTAGCAAAACCTGTTACTGATTAACATAGTTTATCTGCACACATATCATAAGTACTCAATAACGCGTTCAAAACCGTAGGAAATGACCAGCTAATGCTATTATAAGAATTATCTTGTCTGTGGTAGTAGGTAAATCTGTTCTTTATTGGTCATCACATTACCGATATCTCTGACGTTATGAATTTAAATTTGGAACAGCTGTCAAAATTAAAGTGGGTCTCTATTCTAGTAGCCATAGATATTTTTATATATCAGTTATCGGTACGTCAACTCAGTATATTTATTTGAATTTAAACGCACGACATTTGATCTCGAGTGACATGACAATAGAGACTTCATTCGTTTGTCTATGATTTAAAAAACGTTCGTCTTGACAGATAGATCGAATGGCCGCCATTACTAGTTGTAATTCGTTTGTTGGTTTTTTGCTGTTACGGTTTTTTGCAGTTATGATATGTGTATATATAAAGTAATGCATGCAAATGTATATAATTAGGCCTTAAAACACTCATGTGATCCTATAAACCACACTCGTGTTTTAAGGCTTCTCATTATATAGCAGTTGCATAAACTACTATTAGGTATATTAGTTTAAAGAGCTGTGCAAGGAGCCAGTCACAAGTATTAACTGTCTCCTACAAGTCGGAGACAATGAATCCCTTAGCCCGCTATACCTAATACAAGACTGTCTAGTTACACGTTTGGTTTTATTTTATTTTATCTGTAAATCTTTTACAAAAAGAGGAAAATGTAAGTCGGGGCCCATTCCTCACTGTTTTATTATCGAAAGAAGGAAAGTAGAACCAAACGATGTGTCTGTCTATAGTATGAGCCGTTGGCAACGAATAATTAAATATTTACTTGTCTCACTGTTTGTTAACAAGCATTGCTCGATACAGCAAATACATATATAACAGATCGCATTAAGCTTTTGACGCTAAGTGGAGTTAATGTCTTAGAGAATAATCGAATATATACCACTAGACGTGTGTGGGATGTTTAGTAGTGAATGTACCGTAATGCACCAATGGAATGTGAACATGTTAACATAGCACATACTCAAGCCAGGTCCCTTTGTGGCAGACAGAGACCGCATATCTTCGTTAGTAGTATCGGAAACGTTTAATTTGGTATAAGTACGTCGTACCCACTAATCATTTCAATTTCGGACTTATATACAGGCTGGAAAGTTCGAATGCCACATGGATGGCAACTACCTTAAATACTGGAAATAGCACATTCTGTGTAAAGGAGCCTTTCCTTTAGACATAAGACATGGCTGTATGGCTGTGTGGACCTTTGCCTGTCGTTAAGTGGGCAAGTCTATTAAAATACTAACTTAACTACGCTAACCAATCAGAAGCCAGAACGCTGGACAATCAGAGGACTCAAACTAAAACTCCCTAGGGGACAAAATAGAATTTTGGCCTCGCTATCCCCTAAAGCCAATTGTTGTTTTTCGAATAGGTGTGATGAAAACAAAATTAAAAGGTAATTGTTAGTTTACATGGCCTTCCGTCATTTTGATTGTGTTTGTTATTTAGAGAAAAATTAACCTTATCAGTAACCCTTTCGGTTTGTATCATAAAAAACGGCATGTTATTTTTTGTTGCATTTGACCGGTTCGAGTCGACTAAGACAAGTAAATTTTCATAAATCCATAAACGCAGAATGTATTGTTTTTAAAAATAAAGGAAATACTCCTTTGAACACAGAATGTGCTATTTCCAGTATTTAAGGTAGTTGCCATCCATGTGGCGTTCAAATTTTCCACCCTGTATATGTCCACATCTCGATGCGACTAGATATCAATACGATTGTACCGAGTATCGATTGGACTATTAGGCAGCATCGCTATTTGTCCGATTCGTATTGACTACTATTAACCACTCAGCGCATTATTTTACATTCCACTACAGCGAAAAGTGTAGATTCTACCAGTTTTCTGAATATAAATTTATGTAAAAGAAAACTTTTTTTAGTATAATTAATTTTATGTATTTAAATGTATGTCAATATGTGAATGTTCCACATTAAGAATAATATCCAGAATTTCAATTGAGGTAATTTATTACATTACATAAATTTAATTAATATATTTAAAGGTAATTCGAGGCAATTTATAACTTGAACCAAGTCTCAAAGCTCTTCATTTGGTTGAACTTGTCTAAGATACACTTGATGGAACTTGTTAATCTACGTAAGTACCACTTCCTCTTTATCTATACTCAAATGAATTAAAGTCCTTAATTATTTATGTAAAATACTAGTATTTAGCCCTAGAAACTTGGTTGTACATATGTTTATATCTACTATATTACTTGTTGGCGACAGACTACCTTTTTATAGTTTTTTTTTGTCTCTTATCAACTTTAAGTTGTTTAAGTTTAAAATTAGGTATTGAGAAACTGAAAATCAGCAAGTTGGTTTTTCTATCCTTTATCAGTTTACTTTCAATCGATCTCTTATCTCCTTCACGACGACAGATTATCTAAATTTTAGAAACATTTTCGAACTCTTGTTCCAGTCAGCAAGAGTTGGTACTTTTCACCAAGCGTGTGGTATAATCCACTTGATTTTTTCAAGCTCTTGATAATTGCGAGTCGAACCTTCTATCAGGAAATATGAAAAAAAGGCCATGGATTGAGACGAGGAGCTGCCTAGTTCTGAAAAGACAAAATGGCAGGATTGGTTCGTGAAGTAACCCAAAGTGCCCGCGAGTATTGTCATACCACGTTGTTGCCAACAATCCAAAACAAAAGAATTAGCTCTACGCCCTAAAGTTAATTGACAAATGCTTGTGGGGCTTTCTGGCGCTTCGTTTGTGATGACGGTTCACTTAGGGCCTCCACTAACTCGCGCGGGTGCACGGAGCGGTCGCCGCCTATCGAAAAATAGTATGAGAACAACCGCTAACTTGCGCGGGTGCTCATACTATTGTTCGATAGCACGACTTAGCGGAGGCCCTTAAGTTACCTCGTAATAGGCGGTATTAACAAAATTAGTAGTACAATGGGATGTTAATTTAAGAATAATACAAGGTAGAAAAAAAAACAAGGAAAACGTTACACACATGGTTGTATTTCAATTTTCCATATTGTTGTGCTCTAAAAAGGTTTACGATGACCGGTACGAATAACATTATACAAATAGCGCCACCAAAAATGGTGATCGCTGACATTTTGCCGTTTGGGGTATTTTGAATTATTTGTATAATATAAAATACAAATTTTGAATTGCATTCTGAAATTGTTTTATTTACTTCCATCAGAAACATCTTATTTTTTTAAATTATACAGATTTTATAATAAATAAGAGATGCAATAAACCTAGTCCACTAAACCGCCCCGCTCCATCCTAGACCCAGAGGTGACACGCTCGCTGCGTTACCGTGTGGAACCTTTGCAACAGGAATGGCCCGGAACGGGCGTCCAGACCCTAAGACCCTTTCATTTGTACTTAATTTAACACTGAGTATTGTGTTAATTTTAATTAATTTTAATTTGGTTTATCTTGTGTGAAAATATTGTTTGTATTTTTGAAATGTTTGTAAAATTGATATTATTATTTTATTTTGTTATGTAGTAACGTATAAAATGAGAGTTGCTCAAATTTGTCACATTGCTGACAGTGACACGGTACTAAACTGTTCAGCTACTTCTGAGGCTGATTGTACTGTGTAGGTAAGAGCGTTAACGCATTCAAGTGATCAATGTGTAACATATCAGCAATCAAATCCAAGATTATAATATTAATTGCTAATTGATGATACTACGTATCATTTACTTATAAACGATAAGGACATCGATTATTAAAATATCAACGAGTCACGTAATGAGTACAGTGTAGGAATCGATTTTAAGACTAAATTTTAGGGTATGGGTAATGTCCCTGCCAAGTTTAGCTATTGCATATTCCAAACGCTGCCGTGTACATTTTCTCGAAGCGATTCAACGTAATTTTAAGCCCTTTTTACTATAATATATAATATAATATTTAATATTTCATTCTTATTTTTAAGTTCTGGGGGCTATAATCACATAGCATAGCACAGCATAATTATTTAACCAATATATATATAATATTTCTCTGTGTATTTATAAGTGCCTATGTACAATAAAGAGTTTACATACATAATAAAACTTATCATGTTTCATCTCCGCAGCACTGCCACATCATATTTTTTCAGTTTCGTCATTAACTTTAATAATTTCATCTCTGATTCACACATTTACTGCTTGTGAGGATCGAAATCATTAGAGTACTACCCGTGATCTTTAAGAACTGACGTATTTTGTTTCACTGATAACGAAAAAATCTTTAAAAAAACTGTGATCTTTTCCCCTCCTAACTCGAAATGGAGAGCGAGAGTATAGTGTAACCTAAGTTGGGTTGGGTTGGGTTGAGCCGTTAATTAACTAGAACGAGTAAAATATTACAAATCTGTGATAGAAGCTGCATGCCCTAAAGTATAATCTGGCATAATTCATATCGAACAAGAAGATAAGGAAAAAAACATTCTTCACAAAGAGTGACATCGCAATATGCGATATATACTCGAACATAACTAGCTATTGCAACTTTGATTCTTTCATTGCTATCTTTCCATCTAAAAAAACATATTAATTATGTACATTTTTACGGAATGAAAGGTATTCTATGAGTATGGGCTATCTTGGTTCAAAATATCATACAAATCCGTCCAGCTGTTATAGCGTGAATACGTAATAACATTTTAAGTTTCTCGTAAGCTTTCACCTTTATAATGTTAGTGTCATATGCAAGATAGCCGGATATGAAGAAAAATAAGCAATCTACACAAAAAGGTAATACACATGTACACAATACACAATTTGTAATACACAATATACAATTGATCTGATATCAAGAAAATAATTTCTGTCATTTACGAAATACAGGGGAACAAAGAGAAGCATTCTGCAACAAGGGTAGATAATATAAATTCCTAAAACATGGTTCTTTAGCTGTAACAAAGTTACTAGATCTCATGTAGAGCCAGGTCAACTGCTATAAGTATCTTAATTACAAAAAAATATATTAGCCATGTTGTCTTACACCATGGGAGTCCGCTGGCCGTTCTTAATATAACGTTACGTTACATTACAAATAATAATAAAGCTCGGTTATACTGAAACTTGGCCACATTTTTGCATGACATGTGTTAGTTAGTAAATACCAATGTAAACTACTCAAAACAAAATAAGGGCCACTTACATATTTCTGTTTTTTTGTTAGTTATTGAACATAAACTAATTGATAAGTGGCTAATTAATGATGTCCCGCATCCTTCAGTATCCAACCTCTTAACTAACAACTCTTAAACTGGTGTTTTAGTTTCATAGCGCCAGAAACCAAACAAACAAAAAGAAAACGAGTTTTAGCTTTCAAATTAAATCATTTTTTATTCTGTAAAAAATCAATTTCTTTTCATCTGTTGCCTAATTAATCATACTGTGCCTATAGTGCCATGACAACGAAGGCATATGGACACTATTACTGCCACCAGAGCCGTTACAATGATTGCTGAAGGTCATTCACAGCGGTGTGTGGCTGCTTCGTCAGGATTTACTCGCAGAGCAATCCAAAATGCGTGGAGTCGCTTTCAAGAGACTGACAGTACTGCGAGAAGGCCTGGGTCAGGGAGAGTGCGTGTGACTACAGCACCAGGGGATCGTTACGTCCGGTTAAGTGCCCGACGAGAGCGTACTGTGACGGCTCGTAAGTTACAAAATCGCCTACGGCTGACAATGGGGACTCGTGTAAGTGACCAAACCGTACGTAATCGACTGCATGGAGACCAGTAACAGTCCAGACGACGAGTTCTACGAGTTTCCCTATCTAGGGTTCACCGTGCAAGTCGTTTAAGTTTCTGCGTAAACATTTGGGTTGGGGCATTAATCAATGGGGCCTGATGCTTTTCACAGATAAGTGTAAAGTGAAGTTTTGTAGTGATGATCGGCGAATCAGAGTATGGAGACGTCACGGTGAGCGATTTTTTGATCCAGGAAATTGACCGCTTTGGTGGTTCTAATGTAATGATTTGGGCTGGGATAAGCGTATACGGCAAAACTGAGCTTGTTTTCTTAAATCAGGGTACCGTGACTGCACAGCGGTACATCTACGAAGTCATCAGGCCTCATGTGATTCCATTTGCATAAAGAGTGGGCCTCGAGTTCATCTTAATACAAGACAATGCCCGCCCACACGTAGCTCGGTCAACTTCGACCGTACTGCAAAACTTCCGTATTCACGTTCTACCATGTCCAGCGTATGGTCCGGATTTAAACCCTATCGAGCATCTCTGGGATCAATTGAAACGAAGGGTTAGGGAGCATGAGCGAGAGGTTTCCAACCAGCAGCAGCTTATTGATGCTTTGAAACGTGCATGGGAAGAAAACCAGCTGAAAACATCAGAAATTTGATCGAGAATATGCACTCTAGGCTTCAGGAGTGTGTGAATAAGAGAGGGGGATATACCTGTTATTACGCAATTTAAAAAAAAAAACAGCGGGTGTTAGTTTTTATTGTTTTGCGAAGACTTTTTCTGTTGTCAATAGACTAATTTCATATTAAATGAAATTAGTGAAACAAATGACCACTTAATTAAATGATGTTTAGCTTAAATAAAAACAAAAGCCTTATTTAACCGTTATTGCACAATTATATATATCTATGTAATTACATTTTTACGTAAAGATCAAAATACTTAGTGGCCCCTATTTTGTTTTGAGTAGTACATTAGTATAAATACAATTGTATTATTATGTAATATAAATATATAACATAATAATACATTCCAAATTAATACTTTAACAAACTTGAATTGCTTGTTAAATTATTCAAGAACAGCTAGCAAGTCATATCTTTTCTGTTAAAAGCTCTTAGAAACATTCAAAATTGTAAGTCCGTAGCTCTATGTGAAGCAGATGTTTTGATGAAAAGGGTTTTCCTCACTTTCAACACACCTGTACGTTGCTTTTCTGGGAACCTCACTCCTCGTTTATGTATATCCATTAAATGAGATTTGAATCTTTTTATTGATTTGGCAATAAAAGTATTAAATACCGTATTGCAGACTATCATAGAAAAACTGTCATTTTATTTACTTCCGAAAACGATTTATGTAAAATTCAAGTATACTTATATTACAAAATATAGTAAAATGTTGACAAATTATATTTTTCAAAATTAGTACTCGGTAACTAACACTATCACTGAGTACTTATACTATTATCAACTTCACCGATCGTCAAACTATCATATCAAAGATAACAATTTTGATGATTAATGCGGGATGTTCGAATGTTATATTTTAACAGGAAAAATGTTTAATTCGAGATTAAAATACTTCAGAACGAAAAACCCGGATAATATCCTATATAAAAACTAAATGAAATTTACTTTAGAGTGTTTATTATTATTTTGTATTGTAATAAAAAAACCGGCCAAGTCCGAGTCGAAAGTCGGTGCACCACCATATACTATATTTAGTGATATGTTATGCATTTAATAATATAAAGGATGAATAAACATAAACTACTTTTATGCGCCAGTACGGAAGTTTGCCTGCTTACTAGCACGCTTGCGTGCTAGCTTGCATGCTAGCTTGCCTGCATGCTTGCTTGCTTTCCTGCTTGCTTGTAAATGTTCATTCTACACTCGTGCGA
Organism: Ditula angustiorana; assembly: GCA_963691745.1. NCBI lineage: Eukaryota > Metazoa > Arthropoda > Insecta > Lepidoptera > Tortricidae > Ditula > Ditula angustiorana. The sequence goes on from OY829472.1 coordinate 18,679,595, forward strand.
AACCACGGAAAAAACTTCAACAACACAATCTGTATTTTCTAGAAGCGATTGATATTAAATTTATAAGGTTTGGCTGCAGTCCGCAACATACCCATCCACCGCTCAGTGATAATTGAAAATTTTATAGGCAATTCAAAGTACTACATTGATAGTTTCACAGTTGTTTAACCACTACCACTATTGTTGTGTAACTTTTAAGCACTTTTAGATGCTTGTTGCCAAATTATAAATATATTGAACTAATAGCAGCAGTGCTTGCACTGTTGTGTTCCGGCGTGGAGAGCAAGACAGCTGGTGCAATTACTGGCACAAGAGGTATTCCATCTTCGCCCTCTGGGTTGGTAACGCATCTGCAATCTCCTTGGTGTTGCGGGTGTCTATAGGCGATGGTGATCACTTAGCATCAGGTGACCCACGAGCTTGTTTGCCTTTTTATATAAAAAAAATATAATTAAGCACAAAAGTCTGACGCGCGCGACTCCGTCCGCATTAGAACAATGATTTCGGTCATAGAATAATACAGCCTAGATACAAAATACTTTCTTGTTTGCGACTAAAAAAATCCAGAACTTTCATACAAACCCCCCCCCCCTTTAACCCTCATTCCATTAACGTTAACTTGTAAAATGCATTAATGTTAACTTATGTGCCAGATTTCAAATATGTGGGAGTAGTAGTTTAGGAGATTTTGGGGCTAAGTGGGTGAGTGTACATCGCGCGTTTTTGTATACAGCATGTTTTTTTAACTGGGACACTATGGTGAAGCCAGACACTATTTGATCTTGTTTGTGAAATGAAATTTAGTATAGTAAACGTTGTTGGTCAAGCGTAAGCTATTGAATATCGTTTATACACATGTAACATTTATAATTTTTTTAATGCGTACCCACTTAGTTTCGAGCAAGATAAATTTACCATTGTATCGGTAGAAAAAATCTGACTAGCATTAAGAAATCAAATTCAATAAAATATTTTTATACACATTAGGACAATTCAATATACCTACTGAATCATAGTCAATAACTACTTACTTCACATCCAAAAACTGTTCCTTAATTAAATTAAGATATTAAGACTTTCTACAAAACGTTAAAAAGTTAAAAAAAGTCCACCCTACCATCAACATCCATCCATCCATTTGCAGGAACTAACAATGGAACTAACTGATTTTTTGGAGTATTTTCAAATACTTCTCGCTTCTCTATTCATTTATTCACCATCAAAGTATCGTAGTTACATCGTCTGTCCCTGCCTCCGGTACTTCACTTTTGGTTAACTGCGCAGTGTGTGGACTAATAACTGCATTTCTTATCAAAAACGTCCTTTTTCCCTCGATCCTGTTGTACGTTGTTATACGTTGCATTTTTACGATACAAAACAAAACATCGCGTGATAAAAAACCGTAGCGCGTGCCTGGCCTAAAGTGCGCACGGCGCGCCATCCGGTGCGACCCGCACCTTGGCTTCGGCAGTGAGCGGGCACGTCACACAAAACATGCGTATTATCTACTACATGAGCGAAGCGACGTTTCTATACGTGCCTATGTAATTAGTCGTTAGTTTTCCGTCAGTATATGTTTGTATATAATGGGGCTGCGAAATCTGAATTCGGAGCGGTGCTTGCCCATTCTGTATGAAATAGTTATTACTTTTATTATGCCTATGTCTGTTTCCTTTTGAGGTAGGTAGAGACCACAGAATGCAATTTTCCTCGGTGCTGGCATACTTCCCTCACTTCCTCCATACACATTCTTCTTTTTATATGTATATGCTTGACGGTTCTGGGTACATCTAATTTGGCCTTATAATTAAATTTATTTTTTGGCCTGAGATACTTAACTGATTACCTAGTATCAACAATATAAGTACAAGTCACACAACCCACATTAGAATAATCAATTAAAGTACGTACTAAATGTTTCTTTTTCTATAAGTCGTGAGCAAAGCTTGTTGATACCTTATTCAGATAAACAAACACAAACGCCAAATGAAAAACAAAGTTATCCGCACCAGACTTTGTCAAAACATACCTATACAAATGAAAACAATAATAAATGCGACTAAAACTACTAATCCCCGATACGACGCCTACCCGGCTCAAAAGTTTCAAAAATACTTGCCGCATCACCACGCTTAATGGCTAACGAATTTTAACTGAACCAGGTATCCACTAGATCAAGGATCACAGCCCCTATCTCTCAAACTTGGCACCAAGTCTCTAATGAAAAGCTTAGCCTCCGCACACCAAGGCCTTGCCATCTCGATAGCGACAAGTACAAAGTCGTATTCAGCCTTGTGACTTGAGTACTTGGCGTGCTTAAGCTTTGCCACAATTTCCGGCATGGCAAATTATGACTTGGTGCGAAGGTACTTGCACAAGTTACATCCCAGAGCAAACTACGCTCTTTGGCCCATGGAGTGTGAGTCCATACGGTATTTTCCCGTCTGTACGGCTCAATTCCCGAGGTTCCGATATGCAAGGTACATTGACCTACACTATAGCCTGCTTGTTGATGATATACTTATTATCTCTGCATTATTTACACTGAATTATATTAGTAATATTCTGAAATTCATTAACTGGAAATAAGTAGAACAACAAATAAAATAAAATTCTTCCAAATTGCACCTGAGTGGATGCGCTAATCAAATTCATGTCTCGGCGTTGATGTATATTCGAGCTTGCACTTTATTTTCTGTACGTGATATGAATTCTAAATACCCACTTGCATAGACGCAGCGTTTGGTTATTCAGGTACAACAGAATGCTGCATGTTGAAGTCGAGATTCAGTGGGTTGAAACAGGCACGATATATTATATAAAACAAACGCGATATAAAAGTTCGCAGGGCGCAAAATACTCACAAACTGCGTGGATTTGGTAGAATAAAATGTATTGTCAAAATTTAAACTACTAGTTTGTGATTCAATTTAAATTTTAAAACTTACGAGATATTCATACAGGTAGAAAAGAGCGGAAAAAAACATACTTCGGGGGCCGTCGGTAACGGATAGAAAAGGGAATATTCCGTCGGCGAAGGAAAACATCGGGAGGTAATCTGGGAAGCCGTTTAATGGTGTGTGTGAAGTTCCCGATCCGTACTACGTGGGAACTAAGGTTCAAGCCCTTCCATTGCATAGAGCCTGTGCTCACCAGTAAGACGATTATTTTATAAATTAATCAATTCGATTAGGGGAAGTGAGTGTGATCTTTAGACGACTAATTTGAGATTAGATTAAAGCACGTTCCGCATCACATGTCGTGTCATTCCAGTCACTGAGCTCGTCTCCGCAGCGGACAGCGATAAGCCTGTACTTCATGTCTAAGCTCACTAGGCAGATAGTTGCCTAAACAGACGGTTGATTTAGTTCAATTATTAAATGTATCAATATGTCGGGATTTAAAAGATAATGTAAATATGTGATAATTTACAAAATAATCACATTTTAAGTAGGTACAATAAAATACGCTTCTGCCTGGCTAGATAATTTGAATCAAATTACGCAATTAAAATCGGTTGTTTTGGAGCCTAGCATTCAGTTGTGGAAATGATCACTTTATAAAAATAAAGTGATGTTTCTCCAAAAGGTAGCTCAAATTTCAATCTTTAAATGACTGTTTAACACTTGATCACTGCCGAGTAAAAAAAATATAGTTTTTTCACACAGCGTGCATAAAGTTTAAAAATTTAAAATATCGTCAATTATTTGGTCAATTCGGTCCACGCTAGGCGTTCGTTCATCGTTCACCGTCCGCGGCGGTTCACGCCCCGTTGCCTGCGCGCGGTTCACTGAACATTGACTTGTTGATACATTGCTCATGGTTCTATAGGACTTTAAGGTAAATGTCCTCGTGCTTGAAATTGTCCCAATCGGTGTCATTTTATTTTACCAACAAAAAATAATGCCATCAGTTCTTATGACTAGATAATAAATAATATGTACTAAGATACTGGTAAAATTACTTAAAGTACAATCATGTAGAAATTAGTTTTAATTGAATAGCATACTGTTTTTTAGGGTTTGCTGAAACATGAATGAGAGTAACAAATTATTGCAAAGAAATTTTAATTTTAAAGATCGCTAAATAGTTATCGTATAATCATATTCCCCCAAAACAATTTTATGTTTAACTTTACTACCATGATTGTCAACTAGTGGGACATTTACCTTGCCAGAATAAAATATAGAGCCTGGATGCGTAGATAGAACAATGAAATGAAATGTGTGCTTTTATCTTTACGTTCAGATAGTAAGAAGCTGCAGGCTAGCAGCTCACTATGAAATATATTCTCTGTTAGCTGGTAGTGTCCCATTCGTGTGAAAACATCTTTGATGTATCAGCCGTATTTACCTGAAAAAGTAGGTTGCTATAATTACTTCATGCTAGATAATTATTTATTACTAAGTACCAACTGTAAAATATCTATTTATAATAATTAATTATTAAGTAAACCCTTAAAAACACATAAAACTTTAAACAGTAAGTATCACAATACGGTTGCACAATAAAGGAAAATTAATTACGTTTTATTTTTTATTATAACATCTAGCTTCCATTAAACTTATTTATTTTTCAACGAGAAATTAAAGTATTGTCTTGTAAATAAATGTTTAGATAATACCACAAGCACAATGCCTATATGCCAGTACGACCGAGTCATCATACACCCACACCCAAGTAGTGAATATGTTCAAGTGCCAAAGTTTTACCTAAGTAAGTATGACGTAGCTAAATTTGGTGTCGTGTGCCATATTATGGCGGGTACATCAAATGCCAGAATTACTAAGCGTGTATCTCGGATGGGGATTGTTTACAGTATAAATACAACTACGGCAAACAAACAGTACTACTTAGCGACCTGTGTAGTCTCAGAATCGCTCCGTACACAAAGGTAACTAACTAATTAGAATCGTAGACTAACACAGACCAATCAAACAACAATATCGATATCTCAGTTCACAACTGCTCCATTCTACCGTTTCGTGAAAAACAGTTTGAATACAAATAGCGGAAGTAGTGCATGAAAAAATTTGAAGGTTGGCGGAATGCCAAGTACCTAACAGCTCAATTACCGGAAACTAGTTTTGCACGAGACTTCGTTGCATCAATTTACACTTATTCTAATTATCAGATTAAATCAAAACCTATTTAGCTATTAAAACATAAGAACACACAAATGAGTATGAATTGGTATGGCTTACGCTGCGTCGAACGGTTATCAGAAAGTCGTCTTTATGATTATAAATTAGTCAGCCAGTACATGAGTAGCAATACTACAACTATTTAAGTTCACTGCCTAATGCGCGACTGTGATTAACCGAGGTAGCCAAATGGTTTCCTTACTGGTGGCGGGCCCGAACCCAGGTTCTTTTTTTTTATATACAACAGGCAGGCAAACAAGCAAGTGGGTCACCTGATGGCAAGTGATCACCACCGCCTATAGACACCTGCAACAACAAAGAGAGTGCAGATGCGTTGCCAACCCAGAGGGGTAAGATGAATTACCTCTTGAGCCAGTAATTACACCGGCTGTCTTGCTCTCCACGCCGGAACACAACAGTGCAAGCACTGCTGCTCAGCGGCAGGATTAGCGAGCAAGATGGTGGTGGCGATCCGGACGGACCTTGCACAAGGCCCTACCACCCGCCGTTCACACCTCTGTTTTTCAAAATTTATGTATGAAATTTAATTTAAAGCCTCGAAAGCGCATATCGCGCGGGGAGCACCCCCGGGAAATCTATCGCGACTGTGATTTTTTCTACGCGGTGGTAAGAGATAGAAATATGACACGCGCGACGGAAATACGTGCGCATCACAAAAAATAAGTTTTTACTACATTCTTTTATAAGACTGTATCTTAGATAAGTGTCTTATTAAAGATTTCTATTCTGCTTAGCTCGGTTGACAGCAGCAATTTTTTGAAGTTCTTAAGTCAAACGTTCTGTAAAGTTTTTGCTTCGTTTTTACGGACATTATATTATTGATTTTTAAGGTATAACTACCGTAAAAACGAAGCACATTGAAAATTTCGCAGGGTATGGTAGTTTGTAATGTGGCGGAACTGGCAAACGCACGGCACGGAATGATGAGGTTGCAGATTTGAGTCCTGTCATTACCCTAGATTTTTCTTTGTATTGTCATTACATATCATGTAAAAATATTTATATACACACATATCATAAAGGCTAAATAACGCGTTCAAAAACCCTAGGAAATGACCAGCATTATTACAACCAATGTTATTATAAGAATTTTCTTGTCTGTGGTAGTAGGTAAATCTGTTCTTTATTGGTCATCACATTACCGATATCTCGTGACTGCTCGTGACGTTATGAATTTAAATTTGGAACAGCTGTCAAAATTCAAGTTGGTCTCTATTCTAGTATCCACAGATATTAAAACAGTTATCGATGCGAAACGTCAACTCAGTATGTTTTTTTAATTTAAACGCACGACATTTGATCTCGAGTGACATGACAATAGGGATTTCATTCGTTCGTCTATGGTTTAAAAAAAAAAAAAAACGTTAGTCTTGACCTCTTGACGGATAGATCGAATCACAGAGTACCTTTTTAATATACATGGCCGCCATTAGTTGTCATTCGTTTTTGGTTTTTTGCTGTTACGGTTTTTTGCAGTTATGATATGTGTGTAGATAAAGTAATGTATGCAACTGTATATAATTAGGCCTTAAAACACTCGTGTGATCCTATTATGAAACTCGCTGACGCTCGTTTCATAAAACCACACTCGTGTTTAAAGGCCTCTCATTATATAGCAGTTGCATAATGAGGGGTCTTAAAACACGAGTGTGGTTTTATGAAACGAGCGTCAGCGAGTTTCATAATAGGATCACACGAGTGTTTTAAGACCTAATTATGTACAGTTGCATACATTACTTTATCTACACACATATCATAAGTACTCTTTGATGGGTTCAGAAGCCTTAGGGCAATGACCTGCATTGCTACTATCTACTAGTGCTAGGTACCTATTAAATATGTATAGACTGTACGCATTAAAATAATGTAATAAAAAATGAATTTGAACAAATATAGAAACAAATTAGAAAAATTCTCTTAAAAATATTGGTTGTTATAATGCTGGTCATTGCCTACGGTTTCTGAACGCATTATAGAGCATTTATGATATATGTGTAGATAAAATACTATTAAAATATGATTTTTTTTTTCTTATGCTTGCATAGAACATTCTATGAAATTTGTTGCATACGTGACGTAAACTTTCTTTCACAGAACTGCATTTATCTCACTTCAATCAAAGATTAATACATTTCCATTGTAAAAACACATTTTTATTATTTTATTTAATGACTAATGACGTTGTATCATTGTCAACACGTTATTTTTAAGCATACGATTCCAACATCACAAAGGACATATTCCATCATCAATACATTTAGCGACTTCATTACCACCCAAGTGATCGCTTTAACACTTCAATCCCATTATTGAGTTAAGCAAGAAGCGGTATCAGAAAAGCTCCAATTTATTACTCATATGGACTGATAAAAGCGATGGTAAATATGCGACAACAGATGCTGTTCTATTGAATATGCGATCAAAATACTGCATAATTCATTCTGGATCCAGATTTCGCACATACGTCGCTTAAATGGAAGTTGGTTTATTACTTATTAAAAAGATGTGTCGAAAACAACCTTTGCCGATTAATATCGAAGTTTTATATGAAATTCAGTTTTCAACAAGTCGTTTAACAATTCATTAATATTTTAGGATGAAGGACAGACGCGCGACTCTAACGTAGAGTAGATCTGGCTGGCGATCCAAAGTAGGATAGCAGACAGAAGGTAAGAAGATAGAAGAAGAAGGTGGAAGGGCACTATACCAAGCCAAGCCAAGCCAATATATATATAGACACATCTGTTTGCGGTCTACTTTCAGCGCGGAATTGATATATTCTGCAAACGGCTATTTATTCCCTGGACTTAGTTTATCGCCTTTACGATTCTCGTCAATGAAAACCGGTCAAAAAAATTCGGTCTCCGTGAATCGGTGTCCATACATTTATAGTCCAATGGTACTGATGGCCTGTTCCTTTAAAATATGTGGACTTACTCGTGTCCAAAAGTGATTATTGCTCTGGTTCCACCTGTACGCCATTCTTCGTAAATGTAATCTCATCGATCCAGAATATCTTTGACAAGAACTCGTGGCTGTCATGTATGGTGATGTGTGTGTGGCACTACTGCCACGGGCCGCATTGGCACGGGGACCTACGTCCCTTGATATGATAACAGAGCGTGTGGTTTTATAATTTTATAGAGATTTTACTTTTCCTATTTCAAGACTCTGTGAACTACTATAGGTACTACGGATCATAGTAAAACCTCACTCCACATCTCTTTACCTATGAAAAAAGTACCCAACCCATTGTCCTGATGTATCGACGCCTAACAAATCGAAACACACAAACCCATCAACCAGCGATACACCGCACTGTGGTGTAAAAAAGTTATTTAATAACAATTTTTGAACATGAACATCGAACGGGATTGTTCTTCAGATACTAACGGCAATTGGCCAAAAATATTGCACAAAACAATCTAAATTTGCGAAACTTTAAACAAAAATAGAGATCAGGATGATTATAGATGCAACGCTGAAACGTATGTTTTCGTAACCACAGGAGAAATAGTTGTATGTGTTTTCCTAGTTGAATTTGTATCTAAGTGGTTTTGGCTTCCAAGGGAAGTTCGAAAAATGCTTTGATGTTATTCTGGCAAATGTAATGTCATATCAGACCTGCCTTTCATATTGATAACAAATCATTTCATTTTGTTTGTACACATAACAGCGACATATATACATATTGCATATTGTTATGTTAGACTATCGGTAGTCTAATATGTATTATATGGAAAAAGTTTTTTTTAACAACTAGGCTGGCCGAAAAGTAGTTAGTGGATCTGACTACGAAGCTGGAGGTTTTGAGTTTGAATCGCGATAGGTGCAAACATTTGCATGATGAATATGGATGTTTGTACTTCAGGCCCAAAAACCAACACCAGCCTATAAGCTATCAGATTGAGCAAATTTGTTCTTTATGAAAATTTCTTAGTCTCGTACTTAGATAGTGGCACTTTTATAAAATTCGTGATTTTTGATACCTGAACCAGTCTTTCGGGGGTGTGACACCAAATTTTAGAATTTTGTGAATCTAATTTATGCACAATGTGACAGAAGAACTGTGCTATCGAATGTAATCAAATACTTAAAAACTACAAAAAAAAACGAATTTTAGTTTTTTTTATATGAATAGCTCACTACAGGAGTGCCTAGGTTTTCCACCTGTCAATGTTCGCAGTGCCCGCTTTTGGACTTCGAACACTGTGTCGAAATCTGTTGATTTTCCCGTTGTAAAGAGCGAGTAAGAATGGGTATGGAAGACATGGAGTAGTGATTTTTAGGAATCGAGTGATTTAAGCATTCGCAACCACTATAGTGAGTCCTTACTACCTTAGCTTACTACTACTACTACTCAGTTTTCAAGGTACCTAACACCGGTCGATTGGATCATAGTTGGGTAAAAGTTATGGTGCCACTGGTGGGTCCATCGGAAGTGCTACAGTTACAAGTAGGTAAGTAGTAAGTAATAGTAAGATAGAAATAAAACGTTCCTTTTTCGATAATACTGTCGGTAATTTCCTGACAGGATTAACTTATATATTACTACGTCACTTGCGATATTGACAATATAGTCTACTGCCTTACAATTTATTTGCAATCAATCAATTTCTTTAATAGTATTTGATTTGCTTTTATTAATAATAACTGGAAGACATTTCTTTATCTCTGATAATGCTTCTATGCTCAATCAATATTTCCATGTTTCGCTATTATTTATAACGTATATTTATAGGTGTAATGTACAACCTTTTGTACAATTATTCTTTATAATTGACATACTACAGAAAAATTGATCAAATTTGTTACAACAGCAGTTTGTAAAAATCACAAACAAGCTTAATTTTAATATATAACCCAAACAATTATATGGTGATACAGGACTCTAGCTACGCGAATCTGACTCGTACTTTTTTATTTCAAAAGTTGCTACTCATTTGAAATGAAAAACCGGAGACCAGCGAATACGAAAGCGTGAGGAAACTTTCAATTTCCCAAGTGAATTCCATAACTTGACATTGCAATCTCGTTAACGGGAAAGAGATAGGTATATTTAACCAGAGTTTCCTGCCCTTTAGCGTAATGATAATGAATTAACTCGGGGCTTGTAAACAGTATCCAATTAACTTGAGAATTTAATCAGTAGACAGTTTGTTTTTGTTACGGTTAAAGCTGCGCATATTGTTATGTTGGTCCTGTAAATGGATTTTTGATTGGTTGCTGTATACCTCTTGGCTGACTCTTGTAACTAACAATTCCCAATATGAACCAGGCATATTATATTTAAACATAGGTAAAAAACTTAAGTTTATGACCTGTTGTATGTAGTTGTGTACAGTTTGCAAAAAACGCATGTGCGTAATAAATTACATAAATATTTAATATGAGTTGTACATTTTAATAACACTCTCTGCATATTGTTTTGGTGTTGATAAACAATTTAAATCTTTATCGCAAACCTCTTGGAAGTGTTTTTACAAATTACATAGAACTCTTTTCGTTTGGATATGCAGTGATCGTCCTCTGCCTAGTTCAGGAAATGGTGCCATATTAATTTGTCAAGCTGAATTCAAAATCGATGTATTTAAATTTACCTATGTAGTAAACTGTAGTAAATTGTTTATTCATGAACGACGCAATAAATACTCGTCATTAACAACTTTTTATATCTTTTCATATTATGACAATTGATTCATAAGTGGACAGCAATAATCAAACTTGAAAGATAAGCAAATTTAATAATAAGTTTGCGAACCATACCTTAAATTACGAATTTCAAAAATGGAATGTCTATTCGCACACATTACTCACACAAACAACATGTAATTTACTTAAGTTTTTCACCTATAACAAATCACACTTGCTTAAAATGTACTCAATTTATCGATCATAACTCATTACCGAAACAGAAGTTTCAGACTGTCGCCGAATTCACACACATGAGTAATTATTGTAATTATAGCAATATAGCAGTGGCACACCATTGTCACTGTCAATCAATAGATTGATATAAGAAAGAAGGTACTAGGAACCATGTCAGCCGATATATCAAGAAGGGCGCTGTTACTGCGTTTCATGTAGCAACACCGAACTTGGATGTCATATCATTAGTAAAGTAAGTATGTATATTGTGAGTATTTAGACCTTTTACGTTTTTGGTACTTTATAGATGGCTTGGCTTATTGCGTTTTCTGTCATATGCGTCGTACCGTCGGGACTAGAATATGTAACGACTAGTTTTAAAAGGCGTACGTTAAAGAGGATGGAAAAAAGCGATAAACCAATTTTTTGGAAATTGTTGCTGGCTGAATATTTGAGTACAATTTTTTAGCCGCAATATGACCAAGCCGGATCACTTTCAGATACCACATTAGTCTGATTGCCTTTTTCCATAGAAAATGTGTCAAAATTTAACTGTTGGTAAGTAAAACGTTCTGATATTGCATCCGGCCATAAGTGTGGGATCGTATGAAGGAAAACACTTTTTAATAGAATTAAAAGAGTTTAATAAAAATAAAACACGGAAAAAACAGAAAACACAACTAGCGGCCAATCAATCGCCCAACACACTCCCAGTCGCTCAGTCATACACTTTTGTTCACAAAATATCTTAAAATCATTCACTCACTTACATCAGTCGTTCGCTCAGTGTTACTAGCATTCCCACAACATTTCGTAGCAGCGATTCGGTAGTGCCAACGTCCGTTTGTATCGCTGCTAAATGTCTCCACTGGTAAAGCCCCCTTTTCTTTGTAATCCTACAAATACTTGCTATGACTACGTTTTAAAGTTTAATGAATACATAATCGCCTGGCAAATATGGTTTAGCCACTCGACACACAAAGCTCCGTAAAAAACTACATCATTGTGAAGTTATTGTTTTTGTTCTGGCACTAACTTTGAATAAAGCGTGATTAATTTTGGAGTCTGTTTGCTACGTTTATAATGTTTTTTATTTATTTTATAGCCAATATTGTTTTTCAAATTCACTTTTATATGAATGCTTTTGCTTGTTTCCCATATACCAGGCTAATATCACAAAAACCGACATGTTTTAAAATGATAAATGGCTGGTTCTTTTTCTTTAAGCCCATGACATAAAAAAAAATTAACTTCGAACACTCAGTTACCATGACACGGTATCAAAATAGTTTTCGCAAAATGTTTCTCAACAACATATTTCAAGTCCACTCCTCTCCTCCTCCTCCTCCGATTTAACAAGTATTTGAACATTTAAAATTATTTTCAAGGCCGTTTAATGTTACCCGCCTATTGAAAGTAATCAGGCATGTCCGTGGATATTCATAAATATTCATCAGAACACTTTATTTTTTGATACAAATAACTAGCAAATGTTATCAAAAGGTTACAGAAAAGATAAATCCCAGGTTGGTTGTGTATTTACTAAGGCATGTTTATTTTCCTGTCCGCCTATGTCGGTGTATACAGTATACAGCTGATTGACTGTGTCAACTTCGTTAAGAATTACGTCTCTTTTTTACGTGTAATTCTTTGTTGTTATTTGCTTGCCTACCTCGTGAATGCTTAATAAATAGCCCTGCCTCTGCATTCACGCAGTCAAGTATTAAAAATTTGTAAAATATATTACTTATCGCGTTATTTTATGCGTCTTCCGTGTAAAATATGGATTCTAATTAGGACGTAGGTACGGATTATTACCAATTAAAACACCATAATTAAATAACGATACTAAACCTTAGTCTACCGTTAGTCGCAGTTTATTATTTTACTTACAACTGTTATTTAAGATGGTTAAAGCAACTTTCGCACTCTGTATTTAGTTAACAGTGTTCTATACTCAAATTAAGCCTTCTCTATTTTCAATGAATGTATCATAATTATATACTTATCTGCAGTGGCATCGTAAAGTCATTTTATCTCTATTCTGCAATACACCCTATTTCTAATAGGGCTTGTAACTTATGGAGTAAGTTCGTAACATATCCTAATTTGGAATATTGGACAACACATTTCGCGATGAAAAGCGGGTTTATATGTTTATATTTATATTTCTTTATGTTGGGCTGAATACACTCGATTATGAAGTCATTGGCTATAGAATCCACGTCCGCTTAATATACATGGCTACATTTAGATTTGATAATAATTTTACGCTCCACGTCATTAGCATACCAAGCTGGCGACAGCTGTTGCAGGCAGACGCAAGTTACACGTTCGCTAGACTTAGCAACTCTGCTTAACTCAATACAGCACGTACAACTAAAACAGTTGACAAATTGCATTTAGGATTTTTTCTTTAATCTCAACCTTCGTTTCGTCCCAAAATTCGTTTCTTGTATACTATTAGTCTGTTACTACTTGATTGATTGAAAGGATGCCTTTTTTCGTTAACTGTTCTTAAGTATAAGTGGTCATTCGTGGACTTGAAACTAGTTATAGGTTAAATTAAAAAAATGAAAAACTTGAAGTACCTCTACATCGACGAGGAAATTTGTTCAACCTGAATAAGATCTAAAGTGGAATTACATCCCATGGTAAATTCAACTAATTTGTTATAGGTCAAAAAGCAAAATGTCCATCAGCACGTGCGTGCTCTTAGAAATATGTCAAATTATTGTGCGCAAAATACAACTTGGTAACAGTGTGGTGCCATTGTTGTCGACCGGTTGTACTACGTTGAAGAAAAAGTAACCGTGGAACCAAGCAGTGATGGTGATGCAGAACAGAATAGGATCCCTAGTGTTATTTCACTCCCTTTTAAGGTTACGCCTTAAAATATTTAACCAAACATTTCACGAAACACTTTTACTTTTTGTTGATACTGTAGTGATGATGATATTGGATGATGAAACCCCTCAAACAGAATCGTTAAATTTGGGTCAACGTTCAATTGGGCTCTAATTCATGTTGAACAATGTTCAACTAAGGCGTAATAAGTTCAGGACAATATTCAAATTGGATTTAATTCATTTTGGAGCATCATACATTTTTAACGTGATGCACATTACACTACATTTATATTGTGCGTTTTTCTCACATTTATGGAACATATCTGATTTATTCTTAAATCATTATGGATGGACAATCTTCACTTTGATCTTGATAAGTTATGACGAACATGGCTCATAAATAGTGTTAACCACGATGACAGTTTGCACATTTTTGGACAAACTTTAAATTAGCCATTTCAACTTCAGGATTTTCCGTTCGGGAATAATGACAATGAATCTTTTTAAGAGGGAATTCTCAATCTGTTATTGCGTTAAATACCAAAATGTTGGAAACTAATAATAACCGTCATAAATCTTTAGAACTGTAGGTAACTTACTTTTTTACAAAGGTTAGGGAAATACTTTGATTTTGCTTTCAAATTTATTGTAAAACAGTAAACGAAGAGAAACCGAACAACGAAAAGTTAAATTGAATATAAATCTCCCTGCAAAACAAATACAAACTAAGCATTACACGCGTTTATTTCTAAATTCTACCCTAGGCAGTCAAAATAAGGCTTAATGTAGAAAAAGTAAATAAATGTGTTACAAGAGACCGAGTGCCATCAATATTGGGTAAGGGTCGCTTTTCGTAGTTAAATAAATAAAATAACCGGGTTGAAGGCAATTACGAATTTTTGATTTTTATGATTTCCATAAATTCGCATTTTTAAAATCTGTATTTTGCATGCTTTACTTGAAGCTATCGTTAGTCCTTTTATTAGGGTTTTATTATGCAATTAAATAAAAACAGTCCTATTTGTCTTTCTTTGGAGTGAGAGAAATTATGCATATCGAGTTATTAAGGCTGCATATGGACTGGCGGCAACATTGAATGAAATCGTAAATTGTTACCGATCGTTTGAGTATATTTCAGTTGGAGTCCAATGGTAGTTATCTATAATATACTGACTTAATAATTGCAGCATAATAGGAATTACATACGTTTATTATTTCAAGCCAATCTTTGTAATGAAAGTAGATCAAAAACCTCATGCAAGATTTCACCTAAATGAAATATATATTTATAAAAACTAACGTAGTAGTAGTTGGATAACAGCTTGAAAAAATCGTTTTCGCCTTCGGCATACAGCATTTTTTCTGAGTGTGAATTTGTTTACGATTTCTCAACTAAGTCTCAGAACAGAAATAAATCAACTGGTACTCTTAATTCGTTGCTGCATCGGTCCCTAAAACTATAGTAATACAAATGGTGTATTGTTACTGCGCTTTACGCTTAGGACTATTGGTATCGTAGGGAGGCATTTTTATTTATTTAATAATGTTACTAACTTTAAAAACAGTCACCACTTGTCTTAACTAAAACTCTGTATATACCTATTCCGTTTGATATTAGTGTTTTAATTGGTAAAATTACGCGACAAAAAGGTCAAATCAATACTGATAATAGTGGTGAATATGATTGTTTATATAACATCCCAATAGCTTGCGTTGACTGAGTTTTTGTCCGCTTGACAAAATTTATCATATTTCAAAAAAAGACACATTGTAAAAGCAGCGGTATCAGTATACAGACACATGTGCCAGGAAATTCATGCAAAATTAATTGTGTTTTAAACCAAAACACGAAAAGTGCATGTATGACGCAATGTTTATAATTAGGCAGGACGGGTTTTTAACAAGTAAAGCGAAGCAGGGAAATCGGTTGTCATCACAATTTATTGTAAAAAAATGTATGTTTTCTTAAATTACTGGTAATTAAACACCAAACTCACAGTGTGTGAAGTGTAATCATGTACAAGATATATACTTACTCTGTTAGAATATCACAATTTAATAACTAGACAGTGGGCCTACGAAAATGTTCAGCAATTACAGACCATGGCGTAGTAAAGTCACACAGGTATTATACGGACTGACAAACCTTCACTGGGTGATGGGTACAATGACTACGTTATATTACTATGTTGAACATTTTCATAAGCTGACTGTGCTTATATAAAAATGTATAGAATTCGCAAAACTAACACATTTCGCAAACTTGTCAAGTTTATATAGCGCACCTTTTAGAATTATTTTGGTTTCCTTAGAAAAGGAACAATAATAGACTTAAACATATGAACTTTAAGAGCGAGGCATGGAAAAATATGCATAGATACTCGATCATGTCTACACATTTTATGGAAAACTATTTCTTCATAACTTTTGAGCATGGTGTCTCGGGATAAACTCGTAACGTGCATCTGGATCACGCAGAGCAAAAAAGCTGGGCTCAAAATGCTTAGGTGCGTAAACCTGAGCACCCAACGTGAATCTCCTCAATAACCACGCCAAACCTGCTTTAACTTGCTGGCGAGCAAATCTGGCACCTGTAAAAGAACAAGAAGAAAATGTAATTAATTGAATTCTTAAACGCACATTGTAAGTTAATAAAAACGGAAAAAATAAAAAGTACTTACCTAAACAGATTCGACCACCTTCTCCGAAGGGCATGTATGAGTATTTCTTGACTTTTGATATATTTTCGGGGGAGAACCTTTCTGGGTCAAATAACTCAGGGTTCGGAAAATATTTTGGGTCTCTGTGTATAGCAAATATTGGCACAACCATTAGATTATCTTTCTCAATCGGGACGTTACCTACTGGCAGAACTGTATTATTTGTACACCTTCTTTGCATAACACCTACAGGGGGATATTTTCTCATTGCTTCACTGAGTACCATATCTAGATAACGTAGATTTTCCACATCTGTGTAAGTTAGAGTTTCATCGCAATCTTCAAAGACTTTATCCACTTCTTCATGTACCTTTTTTAATATTTCAGGATTATTTGATAATTCAAGCAGAGTAAAGTGCATAGTGTTTGCAGAAGTGTCCGCGCCAGCTACGAAGAAGAAAAAAGCTTGAGCTGCTAATATTTCATCCGTTGGCTCTAAATTATAACCCGTTGTAGGATCATGCATTGTACCAGCATTTTGTAGCTCTAAACAGACTTCTATGAAATCATAATGTTTTTTATTATCAACGCGGCGGTTAGCTAACATTTTTTTTACAACATTTATAAAAAAATCTTCGTGTTCCCCAAAGGCTTTCATTTTAAACATTTTAAATAAACCTGGAAATGTATTAGACAAAAAGAATCTGAAATTTGCTCTAAACGTCGGTTCTAGTGATTTCCATGCCATATCCATAAACGGAGAGTTCATTGTGTTCCGCGCCGTGTCGATGCCGAACACCGATGCACCGATGGCGGATGTAGTAAATGTGTACAGAGCATTAAAAGGTTTTTCTCTAAATGGCACGTTCTCTTCCATCAACTGGGCAAAATCTCGTGCACACCTTTCCACAATGTAAAACATATTTCTTAGCCTTAAGCTGGTAAAAACAGGTGACAATTTTTGTCTAACGAGCTTCCAGCGAGGATAATTTTCCATAAATAGAACGTTGTCCGCCAAGGTGTCTTCGGGATTTGTTAATAAACCTCGACTATAAAAGTTCAAAAAATCCCCCGCTAGGACAAATTGTATGTTTTCCAAGTTTTTAAGGATAAGGGCTGGATTCGATCCTTGAAATATTCCCACGCTTTCCTCTGTAGGATGTTCTTCATAAATCTTTTTATAAATCTCTGACAGAGAACAATTACCCAATAAAAACTTCCAGTTTGTGCCTTCTATTTGGATATTCAATCCGCGTTTCTTCCAATAATCCTTGTTTCTTCCATTATATTTCAATATTGCTATTAGAGCAACGCACAAAAACAATAGTATGAAAAACATTTTGCGATCTCGTTAGTCTACAGTGCGTCACAGACAAACAACAACTGAATGAATGAATGTTTTATAAACTTCCAGCTAATATAGCGAGATAGCGTATCTTTACATAATTGAACAATTTATAGATGATATCATTAGATTAAGTAAGGATGGCATAACCAACGATGATAGTCGAATGATAAACAGTTTTTTTTTAAAGAGGCAAACGAGTAGATAGGACATCTGATGTGAAGTGGTCGCCGCTGTCCATCTAGCAACTTCAATAGACACACTGATATTTAAATCCATACAAATGTAGTTTTAAAACTATTTGCAAACACCGCTGGTCTTCTTTGTATCTACTATTACTATCAGCTATCCGTTTACTATCTCTATCACTATTATCTGCAATCACCTTAGTGTTGCCGGTGTCTATGGGCAGTGGTAATCACTTAGCATCAGGTGGCCCACTTGCTCGTTTACCTTTCTATGTTGTATAAAAAAAACCGCATACTAAATTTAATTTCAATCTGTTTAGAAGCTTAGACTTGAAGACGAGTCAAACAGACAGACCAACTTTCGCACATTAGATGCAAGTAAAATAAAAAATCTGAAAATAAAATGAAATAACGGTAACAACCCTAACAATTAGATAAAATGGTATCTATGCATATAAACATACGATAACATTTACGCTGCTAAAAAAGGGAAAATCACCAATAACATTACAACCACGACGAGGAGAGAGACTAATTAGACGTATTTTTTCCCTGTGCCAAATAAAATACCTAAAAACTTTGTTTTGTAACCTTGGAACCAGGGACCCGCCCGGTTACCCTTTCAAAGGGTTTTGTTTGGGTTTTACGTTAGGGTTAAGGTAACGAACCCTTTCCCCGTGAAAACCTATTTAATTTGGTATTAAAGCGCTAGCTGCATACGGTAACCCTTTCCATTAAGCGGTAACCAAATACCTTAAAAAACACTTCTCGACAGCCACCAAACTTACGAAAGGGTTAGCTCATGAAAGGGTACCCCATTCAGTGTAAACATTTTAAGTATTTTGTAGACCTTATAATAAAGTACACTTGGCTTTGCGCATTATTCGAAGCTGTTAGGTACTATTAGGTAGCGACGCGACGTTGACAGCGGTTGTCTTTTAATAAAAAATCGAACAGCACCTCATTTTGTCTGATGTCACTTTTGTTTGTTTTTAACGTTTTATTTTGTTTTTGCGTTTTGAAGAGGAAAGTATTAAATTAAGCGCTAAAATCATAATGGCAACCCTTTCAAACACTTTCGTAGTGTTAATAAATACGAAAGGGTTACCACTAAACAATTTCAAATCTTATTCTGCTTAATCTTTGGGTTACCCGTGACTATCCCTTAATAGTCAAACGAACGGGGTATCATTTGGAATGGGTAAGTCAATTCAATGGGTTATTCTTCTTAAAGGGTAGCTCATTCAAACGCATAACCCGCGAAAAGGGTTATCCCGTCCCTGCTTGGAATTAGATCATGAAAGCACTATAACTGAGATTCATTAACAATAATAATTAAAAAATAACAAATACATGGGTCGAATTGAGAACCTCCTTCTTTTTTTCGTCGGTTAAAAGTCACATTAATCGACAAATAGAATTAAAGTTCTATTTGATCAAGGTCTACAAATAGATATCACTGGCAATGGAAGGAAGGTTTCAAGTTTATTTTGAACCGGGTAACTGTAATTGTAAATAAGTGGTTATGAGTTATAAAAAAGTTTTAATTTTCTGTCTCTTTTTTTTTTTTATACAACATAGGAAGGCAAACAAGCAGGTGGGTCACCTGATGGTAAGTGATCACCACCGCCTATAGACACCTGCAACAACAAAGAGAGTGCAGATGCGTGCTCTACCGTTAATGTCTATTGTTTTCTAGCAATATTTATGTTTAGTAAATGATTTCATCATTTATTAAATGGTCCAGGTATTACCTTGTACATTATAATATAAACAGTGTTGTTCGTAACAAGAAGCTCCTTTTCATAATGCGATGCTTTCGAAACTGTGTCGCGTGTTTAGACATGAGTCTCCGTTTGATTTATAGCCACGCCACGCGAAACTTTGTCATTTACGTGCTAAAGTTTTTACGAGGGACCCAAACTGGGGTGAACTTAAAGTCAATTCATGGTGTTCGATATTGAATATGCTGAGCTATGTTCATAACATTTTAGGGCATCAAGTTTAAAAGCGTAAATTTAGTCCAAGGGTAGTGTCATTGGCATCGAATATGAACAAAACTCTTATGCCGCGAGTTGTAACCGTAACCGTTGCACGCTATAATTGTAATCAAAACTCATAGTTAGTGCGTGGTTTGTGAGCCTGTCGCAAGCGAAACACTGCGCTCGCATCGAGTCGACGGTTGACGGTTTTTGCTGCGATTCAAAATTGTTATGGATGTCGACAGTGAAGATCTGTTAGGACCCGTTAGCTTCTTCAGTCTCAAGGAGAGTTAACTCTCCGAACGTTATTGTGCATATTCTCGAATTTTGTATCATACGGACAGCTGAAAAATTTCTTCAAAAAACAATGCCACACTGATGTAAGCCAGGTTGATATGGACCATAGCATTGAAAATTCGGAACATTATATCGATATAATTTATTATCGATAAATATCATAACTTCTTTTCTTTAATATTCAGTTAATCCACCATACTTGTGTCCGTTTTTTATAATCCAGGAACTTTCCATGAAAATGTACCCAGCCCAAACGAGAGACACTTTGTTGGACATCGTGGAGTTCCAAACGAACACTGCGGATAGGCCGGCTCGTGGTTACGGATACAGTGATGGTGGATATCGCGTACGCACTACAACTATAGTTATAGTGATAGCTCGCCAGTGTGTACCCAGCACTGCAATAAAGCCGCAAGTAAGCTTTAAATGCAATTTTAAAACAATGTATTTATTTTACTTCTGAATGATGAATGTTCTTAAGTTCTCAACTTGACAATCGTGACGTGGCTACGTGAGGAATTACTACGGAAGCTACGTTTACCGTGAACATCCTCATGCGTTATGTTGCTAATTTGTGAAATTGAGAACGTATCCCTAGCCCTAACTATGATTTAAGGAACTGACATGAAACTTGATACCCGTTTAGATCTCAACTCTTTTATCGGCTTTATGCCGACAAACCCAAATGTTCGTTTGTACGTTTTTGTTGTGTTATTAATTTGATTCAAAACATTTTCTTTAATGCGACGGCGTCACTAAGACAGGTACATGCCATGCTGAAGTTAATGAAATCAGCTGCCAACTGTACGCCCAAAATGACCCTCTTCAGTGCACGACACATATTACTTTTTACGCGCTATTCTCTTTTGTACCAGGTTGATATCGTCGCGTCGGCTCAAAATAGAAATATATAATTTTTAATGTTTCACTTCCTAGAAGACTTAAAATAGGTGCAACAAATACTTAAATGTTCTAACACATCTAAGAGTCTTGCTATTCTTTACCTACTCTGCCTTCACAAAGTCAGTGAACTTCTTATGTATCGATGTACAATCCTCACAAACATTCAACGTCATTGGATTCCGGAGTTTAGCTTAAGCTGTACTTGTTGCGTGTAATTTGATCATGTAATTTATATTTCATGTGACTTAACCTAATTAAAATTTTCTGAATTTGTAGACGACGCAACGGGGTGAAAATCTAGTATATTATAAACGATAACACAGTCTGCTGAAGTTTGTAAGCTAAAACAGATTACGCAAGTGTTGCTAAACTAAAAATGTAAGTTGGAAACTTAAGCTTGGAGTAGAGCCAAGTTTTCTTGCTATAAAAAATCTTATCGCAAAAACTAAATTGGTTTTCGAATACGCCTTTTTTGGTCGGTGATGAAGTTATTAAAGGAATGATTGGAAGAACTATAACTTAAAACATTTGAAGAACAACTGCATTAAATTAATTGTTTTTGCGTGAAACTAAATAGTAATCCTTATACTTAAATGCAAGGTTTAATTAATGTAACAAATAACTATTTGAAAAATCCAGCATAGTCTATGGCTTTTAATGTTTATAAGAATGAAGTAGACCAATACATAAAGAGTTCGTTGACCCGGAAAGGCGGAGTAAGATAATAAATAGCAAGACATTGTCATGTCAGTTGGAATATACACAAGAAAACAAATACCTAAGTATATATTATTCTATTCACAATCTATTCCGTAACGAAGTAACCTCCAAATGTTTTGTTCCGTACGCTATATATAAACAGTCGTTTCTTATATTTATATTCAACATAAACATCTACTAAAAATACATTCGGTGTGGTGCGAGAGTTAACGTAATCAAAAGGGAGCCGATTATAAGGCAATGCTGTCAATGCCATTAGAAAAACGTTAACCCCATTCCATAAATACGTTTTGTGTTATGCCTCTCAGTATAAGGAATTCTACGAAAAAGTTGGCAATAACATTATATTATTTTCTTCTCAAGAATAATATTTAAAGCCGAGTAATAGTGCTCACCGAAAATATTTGCGAGTGCTCGCGTGTGATTTAACAGCTCGCATCTAAGCATTATACTCGTATCAGTGAATAATACGTCGAGACGAGATCACAATACACACACTCGTGAGTTCGTAACGATACAACTTCGAGCATTGTAGTGGTGAGCACGGAGCTGAGCAATGCACTACGGTCACTTGTAATCCAAGAACTGTGAATTCGATGGCGAGCTTAATTTTACAATGGCGCGAACTGATTACATTTTGAATGGCCTTCAGACATACAAGCGATTGATACGTCTTCTGCAGTTCGTGCTCGTAACATTTAACTCATTTCGACAATGATCATGATTTACGCGGAAATAGTAATTTAATACATACTTATTGTTATTTAAATTTAAAAAGACAACCAATCAATGAATCAATCAAAATATTTATTGCTTGGTCATGAGTATAAAACGAAAATAAAATCGGCGTAGCACAGGACTGGATAAATATTTTTTGAAGAATCAGCCGACTCTGTGATTTTATTAAGTCCATTTCTACTTATACGTACAATGTGAAACAAGACAATAGTAAAAAATTTCGAACACGCTAGTAAAACGAGATGGCACTTTTTACTTAATAATTATTTTAACTAGACTTGGCCAAGGACCAAATACCAAGGCGGTATGAATGTTTGGCTGCTCCATTTGTACTGCACACTTCCAAAGTGGGTTGTGCACTTAAGGAACAAAATAATTTATGGACTATCCTAGCAAGCGACGAATTAGAGTAATTGCTGGGGTTTATCCAACGTTTGGCTCATTCCTTGTCGGCTCTCTCTCACATTTACTATTATGCCAGTTTTTTTACAATCAAGCCACACACTTCTTTACCGCTGCAATAATTGTATTCACTCAGAAAAAAGTTATCAGTGAACATCTCAGACTCCTTTTTACTTTTAGAAGTGAGTTGTGACCGATTCGATTCTAACGGCATATCCAAATATTTACAGGTTAACTTAAGCGAGTCTTTCTAGCGGGAAAACTTCGTAAAACAAGTACATATAAATGTTTGTGCAACCAGGTTACACACGCATATCCGACATCAAAGACAACCTGACACAAAGGGACTCTGTTTCAGGAAATGAGGGGCTTTGAAAGATCTAGGTAGTCTCACATATACAGCAACATTAGTCTTGTATGTTATAAAGTAGCACAGTCTGGGATACGATTCATTTTTCATCGCTAACATTCATTACCTACAACGAGTTTAACTGATTAGCTATTTAAATATTTTACACTTTTATAGTCCAGTGCCACTCTCAACAAAATGTTATCCAAACTTAAGCTCTTGCACACTCCCTAATTGAAAATAATAAAAAAACATTTCATTGCACAACTCATAACGCTTTAAAGAAGGCAAAGTCTTTTTCCTGGACTAATTCCGTGCGGTAGAGCTAAGACTAGATTTATCAGACCACTGGAACACAGTTAGCTCGGTTATGTAACTGGAACCATTTAAATATAATAATCCGCTAACACTCAGTGAAAATTAGCTGAACTTTATTTAAACATAAAAATATGTTCATAAAAAATATTGATCGAATGGATACTTCTTCCTTTTTTAAAGTCGATTAAAAAAAAAAAATTTAAACGAAATTGCAAGAAATTGTACAACCCCAATCTACAGTGCTATTATAGTAGCGCAAGATATCCTGATATGGCGAAGTTGTCACCAAAGTTACAGAAATGGCTGCAAAACTAACTTTTTTTAGTACGTCCTGCTTGCATTCTCAGCTCACTGTTAAATAAAATAAATTTGAAAGCAAACACATCAATTTGATTACAAATTACATCGTTTGAAAATTCTCCGCCACTAAAACCTTTCTAGAAAGGTTTAATATTTCAAAAACATTCGATGTTTAGTTTTTCGATATAAATACTTTTACAACATTCAGAGAACTGGCAAAACAGCCGACTGAAATATTATAACTAAATATATTCGAGACCGGATCTCTTTATCTTCTGCCTGTTAAATGATTTATGTAGCGTTTTCTGAGCAACATTCGCGATTCAGATGTAAATTAACTGGTTACGCCATAGGGTATTTCTACACAGTTAAGACCAACGACGACGCTAGAAACAACAATTTATGGTCGGCCGTCCATTACATTAAAAAAATACTACACATTTTAGCGATAAAATCCACTTCAACGATAAGGTCACCGAAATACAAGAAGTAAGATAAAAGAAGATTGGTAAGGAAATTTTTTGTTAAACCACAAGATAATTAATAGAATCTTACTTGAGTTAAATGTTAGTTCGAGGTTGTGAGTAAGCAAAGATTTTCATAGCGCCCCTAGGAAAAAAGTATCAAGTAATCGGTGAACATCAAAATATTTTGTACGTCGAATTGAGAACTCTATTTTTTTCACAGCTCTAAGGGATTGCAGACCTGAGTATTTAATAATAATTTTAACTTGATATCGTTATCCGCTTCTGAAAAAATGGGTCTTGACAGACAGACAGACAGATAGACGGACAACAAAGTGATCATATAAAGGTTCCTTTTGAAGTACGGAACCCTAAAACATATCTCCCATATCTCTTCAAAATGACTTATCTGTACTTTTACTATGAGTCTCGTTAAGGACGAGTAAAGGTTTTGCTTATTTCAGGGCACCGTGAAATATTAAATTTAATGTCTCGAAAAGGTTCCATCGCCAAAAAAGTTAGAGAATAACTGACGTACGGAAACCTCTTCACGCTAGTGTGACTCGACTTTACCGCACTTATAACTGACTTGAAACACCGAAGAAGGAGATTCTCAATTAGACGCGTGTATTTGTTTTGTATTTTTTGTTCTTTGCTGTTCACCGATTCTTCGGAGAAAGCTTAACCACTTTAGACAGTGTTTTTTTTTTTACCGATAGGTCAGATAATCAAGGTTTGGTGGAAGCAATCATATAGATTTGTTTGACAACGAACTGAGCTGTATGCACTATTAAATTTAAAAAGTTATGTATAATTGAAATTTGTGAAAAATCACTAAAATTCTAATAAATTTATTGCACATTTTTTGTAACACAACGTAATGTGTTATTCATTTAAAACATTCGCCTGAAACAAGTAAGTAGCAAGTCTCCAATCAAAAGAAACCCTACGCGAAGAAAAACCTACCAAAAGCAAGCCAGCCTTGCGCACCAAAGGTCATACATATATCATCACACAATGTACATGTGTTATTTATTTACCAAAACAATTCTGCCGAGCGTTTGAAACTGTTTTACGTAAATATGGTAGTAAAAGATCCCTATTAATTTACTGAATTGTGTCGCTCCTGATCACGACACCTTGAGTAACCATTGGTAGTGGTGAACCTTGAGAGACCACTATTATTACTGTAATTATATTCAAAAGAAAGAAACACTTATTTGGCGATAAACCATTACAGCCCAGGGAAATAAAACACAAAAACAAAACTTAGCGGAAAAGGTTCACAGCTCAGCATAATACCATGGTTCGGAACCACGACCCTGCTCTTAAGCTGGGCCCGTAAAATAAATAATAACAATAACAATCAAAGGTCTGTACTGATGTGAAACAAAGTTACATAAACAATAATTATTAGTAATGAACACTGAAATATTAGTGTGTTGCGATAAAGAATTCAAATACCTAGACTTGCTTATAAAATTTACAGATTTATTTATGTAACATTACATCCTTTTCTACTTTTAATGCACATTTTTGATACGTATATTTTCGTAGTAACTTTTAAAACGATATTTGCTTTTATCACAGGACTCTCCCCGAAGTGTCAAAAGGAAATCATTTTAAAACGAGTGATATTATTTTCGACAGTAAAACGTGAAGTGGTGGATCCTTAAGTGCAAAAGGAAGCTTTTTAAATGCCCAAGAGGCTTTCAGATTGAATGCACGGTGGGTGCCGTGTATCACATGTATCCTATACTAGCGACCCGCCCCGGCTTCGCACGGGTACAATTACGATGTAATCTACATAAAAACCTTCCGTAAACAATCTGTAAATGTCAGTGAAAACGGTATGTTGAGTAGGTGGCGCAAGACATGAGGACTGACAGAAACGGATAGCGACTTTGTTTTATACTATCTAAAGGTAAAGATGCAAATAAATAAAAATAAAATGTTCCTTCGCTCTGCGCAAAACTCGTACGCCTGGACCGATGGGGTATTTTTTTGAATAGTTCGACTAACGTTTCTATGGAAAGAAAAAATCGGAAAAATGTCGTTTGAATCTTTCTTCAGTACAAAGTGAAGGTACCGTACAAAATATTGCACAAATGTCAAAATATATTTTGAACTCTCTCAAGTGACATTATGGTTTAAATATATAGATTTAAAAAACTATTTAGGTATCTCTGAGGAGGCTATAATCTTACACCCCCATAATACCATTACGTAGACAATTACTGAATTGTTAATCTCGAGTGACATACCAAGATTTTATTTACATGCCTATCAACAATGGTGGACCTCGAGTTGTAGCTTCCAGATGAAATAACTTCTAGCAAGGGAAGCATTAAAGAATGGCAGCAGTAGTGGTGCAGTGGTGGATGGTCTCTTACCCGTAGATGCTTTGAGTCTCTCGCCCCCCCCCCCCTCCCCCAAGTTCTCTAAAATTTTAACAAAATTATTTTAATGCCCAAATTATTTTTATCGTAGTAGTAAATACAACAAACAAAGGATAGTTATCACTGAGAAAAAGGCAACCTATTCTTATTTAGCAAGCGCAGAGATAAAGTAACTTTGTACGAGTATATACTATAAAATATAAAAATTATTTTTGCTGATGGTAATTTTTTTTCAATGAATTTATTAACTTGGTTTAGTTCTGTGATGCTACAAAACCATCCCACGACGAAACGTCCCTGACTTTGACAGCAACCCAACGATCAACGAGACATATATATATATATACGAGTAAAAAAACGAGATACAACGATTTTAACTGCTGGTAAAAACAATGCCCTACTCGTGTCGCACTGGGACGGTTACCTTATTTCGGTATGTTTAGCGGACAACCAGCTAGTGGTTGCAGAGTAATTTAACGTATGAAATGTCGAGGGTTATTTAAGGTTAATTACCATATTTGCTAAGTCATACTTCGAATATAATATACAAGTAGCCGTACAAAAACACATTACTGCCTCAATCGCGTTAGTATCTTTACTTAAAAATTCGTGGGTATCTGAAATAAAATGGCTTTCATATTCTATTCCGACCCTAAGGCTATGACAAAAAGGGAGCCTTTTTTCGCTGTGTAGACTGGAATAAATTACCGTGTCCCTTTTTGTTTCGCATAGGAGGTGGGAAAGAATTCATTTCCAAGTCAATTTCCCTGAAATCCCGTTACAATACGCTAACTTTCATTTCTTTGGGTCAAACATTTTTTATCTTTATTTCCTTTAAACAAGTCTCTAGACACTTTTATTTGCACAGTCGAGAGTATAAAACATTTACATCAAATATATACTAAGCGGAACTTAACTAATATGTTGGCCGGTGTTATTACCTAAATACTTATTTAACTTTTTTAAATTCTACATCTTATTCTCTATTAAAATTAGGCGTCTGTCCTACGGGACAACTTTGCCAGTTTCAGAGTTAATCTGAAATTAGAAGAACGTCGTACGGATCTTAGCTACTTAAGTAATTAATACTTAAGTAAGTAAATTTGATAGTAAAGTTCCGAAAACCACTTACTTATGTAAAATTCAGACCGAAGAATATATTGAATTTAATTATTATTGTTCACTGTTAAGGTTGATTACCGCAAAATACACTATCGAAATTATGGTTCAAATAAAACATAAATAGAAATAAATACGATAATGTAATAAAATCTTCGAATCCCATCTTGTAACGATACTAATGGAATCTTTTAAAATTTCTTATTATTTGTTCGTGTAGAAGTGACCTTCTATAAGCTATACATGTAGCTGAAAATACATGTAGGTGGAATGTGGCTGTCGAACCGTCGTCCTAAAAAGAGTAGTGTTTTCCCCGGGATGCCACCAGACGGACTGGGCAATAACACCTCTAACGTTTAATAACGATTAAAAACGACCAACGATTAAAGGTAAGTTTGTTTCAAAATGGCAGTTTCAAATTAAAATAAAAACAGTTTCTTTATTAAATAAATCATAAAATTACATAACTTTCGATAGGTCACTTGCATAATAATATTATTAATACTAAAATAATTAGCGATTTAACTGAATAACAGTATAAGTAAAAACCTACATGTAACATTACATTAGACTATTGTTTACATGTTCACCGAGTCAAGAAAAAACATCATGCCTTCCAAACGCTTGCTCGCAATTGAATGATATTTGAACAAAACGTTTAATTTTCCTAATTAATTATTCATAAGGACTTAAAGGGTCTGTCAGTCTGTTTTAAGCAAAGAGTAGCTCAGTTTTTTCCATACCAATTCCTATAAATCGTTATAAAACATTAACAACCATTAACAAAGCTACAGTATCAAAAGCACAACTTTTTCATACAAGAACTTTAAACCGCAGTATTTTTAGTTAATTTTTTTCGGAGTTTAAATTAATTATTAACATCGTTATGAAATGTCTCAGTATATCGGTATGCAAATATTCGTTTAAATTCGTTTATTAATTATAACGTTTTTCTCAAGGGACTGTATCAACTACCCAATATTTTTTTCCCCTGTATCTTCCCGTTCGCCTTTTTTCCCCATTTTCTTTTTTTTCCATACATGTTTATAACCAGTACTTTATTTTCCCACACGATTTAATTTCTATGTTTGTGGTTGTTATTTGTCTTCACTACATGACTCTTTGCCGATACCTATTTGTGTATGTATGTATGTTTGTTCCTTTGTTGCGATCTAGAGACCAAACGCGTGGGCCTATTTTAATGATTCTTACGTCAATCGATTTGTCTTAATCTTGCGAGTGTAACTAAAGACATGACAATGGTCAAAATTCAATATGGCGACAAATAGACGCCATATTATGAAAAAAAAAATTAAACTCGACGAACTATGTTGAGTCCCATAGGTATTTGAAAATCATCTTTAGGTTTTTTATTTTTTATTATGAATGACCGTTTAGGATCTATAACGACTTAAAGTTGGTTAGCAACCATTCCTACTTAATCCGAACTAAAACGTGTAAAATAAAAAAGTTATTAAAAAAATCAAAAACCCAACTGCCTATAAAGTAAACCAAAACTGAAAAGACTAAAACAAGTCCAGTAGTCTGGAGTTCTGTTGAGTAATGTTGAATAACTACAACATTGCAATAGTTTCAGGAACTTCAACAGTCGGGACCCATTATTGGAAAGATTTGAGTCAGCCTACAGTTTAATGGATTCCGACAATAATATGTTTTACCTGTATTATAAACTAGCTTTTGCCCGCGACTTCGTCCGCGTAGACTTGTTTAGTTGGATCAAGCAAACGTGCAGCCAACATGCAATCTGCAATATTTCCTGGACTAATTAATGAGAATTAGTTGCTTTGCTGCTCATGACGTCACCGCGGCACTAAAAAGTCATAACGAAATGTGTCACGTCAAACTGAAATAAGCCTTTGTCATTTAAGTCATCAACGTGATCGAAAATAAATAACCATTATGACCTAACGAGTCAAAAGATAAAGTAGTACGTTGCCAGCTCGTCCTAAAGCACTGTTCGACTTTGGTTTACCTTAAGAATTGTAATTAATAATTGTTTTGTATGAAAAAAGAGAAAAATAAAACAGCTAATTAGACCTATGCTCACATTACGTTTTTTACTTCCAGTGGCCTCAGGAATGCGTGGTTAAAATCTTTCGGCTATATCTTTTCATACAACTGCCAGTACAAAGTTAGGTATAAAATGGGCTGTAGCTTTTTCCCTGCAAACATCTCGGTTTTGCTGTCATATAAAAAAATTAAGCTCTTATAGAGAGCTTTCAAATAAGATATAGCACAACTGTATACAGCACTTGGGACAATTTGCCCATTCTCCTTTAAAGTTGCTCAACGTGCTATGGAAAGGGCTATGCTCGGAGTTTCTCTAAAAGATCGAATTCGAAACAAAGTGATCCGACAGAGAACCAAAGTTATCGACATAGCCCACCGCATTAGCACGCTGAAGTGGCAGTGGGCCGGCCATATAACCCGAAGAACCGATAACCGTTGGAGTAGACGAGTTCTTGAGTGGAGACCACGGATCGGCAAACGTAGCGTGGGACGTCTTCAGACTCGGTGGAGCGATGATCTTCGCAGGGCGGCTGGCAAGAGCTGGATGAGAGTGGCCGAGGATCATGCTCAGTGGCGTGCCATGGGAGAGGTATATGTCCAGCAGTGGACGAACATGGGCTGATGATGATGATGAATGAAAAATATGATGGATCCAAGTGAAGAAACCCCAGCAATCATCGGGTCCATGTGTATTCACTTTCCTAGAAAGTACACATGGAGGGCGTATATTGATACGAGCTGGATACCGGCATTATTTGAAACTAACCAATAAATGTTCTTCGGTGTGGGTTTGTCCCAGAAATGATTCGTGCAAGGGATTTTTAGTTTCAGATGTATCGGAAATACATTTCAGGCATTCCTGTGTGCCTGATTACGAATCCATATTGAAACAGAAATCATCGACTTACAAAACACAGTTACTGCAGAGTTTAATTTCTTAATCCTTTAACGGATAAAATGTTTTATGACAGGTTAACCTTTTCAACGCCAAAGACGGATATACGTGAGGGTTGACATTGTAGAACAGATTTTAGTGCCTTTATTTAAGGCAGACATTACCTCTAGTTATTGAAAGTCGCGAAAACAAGAAAATACTATTACCTCTAGTTCCTGGCTGTCATTGGCGTATAAGTGGCGATTTTGCATTTGACATGGCGTTGAAAAGGTTAAAGATTTGAAAATATGTACGCTCTAGGTTTTGTTTATTTATTTTTCAGTAAGACAAACCTTTTCTATCTCCTGCGATTTCAGAGTTAAAAGACGGCAATAGGTTATTATTAGTATTTATGCATCGGCACAGATGCGGCTAGCGAAAATAATGAGTAGAAATTAAAACGTATGACAAAAATAGACTATTGAGAATTTATAATACTTACAGGTAAAGCAATAATGTATGTTAATGATCCAGATTGGTAAAAAATGCACCGGCAAAGATTGCTTGTGGGAAACTAAACAACCGGTTATAAACAAGTATGAAAAAAAAGAAATAAGGGAAAAAGCGGACGGGAAGATAAATATCGGAGGAAAAAAATGGGTAATTGATCTATACAGTCTCGGGATGAAATAATGTTTATAAAACCTTCGCTAAAATAATCTCAAAATAACAGTAAAAATAGTATCAAAATCCGTTGTGTGGTTTAGGAGGAGAAGGCGGCCGAAGATACACTATAAAAAATCTGAATAGACAGGAATAAAATAGCGACTTTACTATGTCAAGATAAAGAAATAGACCAAGACATTACATCATAAAAAGTACTTATGTAATGCAATAAATTACGGCTATTCATTTTGATACAGTCGATAAATACGTTTAACAGTTTAAACAGGTAAGGAAGTACATACTTTCCGCTAACTAATTAATTTTGTCAGTGTTGCGGACGTTTCTTTAAATAAAATTATATCCAATGGGTAATTTCCATGTCGCGTTAATATTAACCAATTAAAACTAATGTGCGCTGCTAGCATCGTCCCTTCACCTCTGTTTTTTAACCCATAACTCACATGGCCAAAATGTAGTTGAGTTTTGCTATCCCATTCCGGAAACTCCTTGATCCTTATTTCATCTATTAATTTATTAGGGAACAACAGTTTTGTTTGTATTATTTTTCTTTAATAATCTTAAAGAATAATAACGCCTCCTAGGTACAGCTAGGACGACCATCTTTTTATGTTAGCTTAACACTTTGCTACAGAATGTGGGTGTGGTAACAACGTTCCAAACGTCTTTCGCACATATTGATATGCTTATGGTACGTAGAAATGAAGTGTTCATGCAACACACAGCAATTCTGGTGAAAATAGTTCGGTCGTTATCTTTTCTTCTTTATTATTTTGTAACTGTCTTTTAAATATTACGGCACCTTTAACCCATATGTTTTGTAAAATTGATTTTTGCTTTTTTAAGAGTTTTTCTAATGTTGCTACTTTCTTTCTCAAATAACGTGTCTTTGCCTGTAGTCGTTAATTTTTTTCCTTTTGTTTTGATTTTTTCTATACTTTTATTTTACTACATGACAGTTCTTGGGAAGTTTTTGGAGAATTCAAAAGCTGTTGCTCATAGAAGCTATAAAGCTTTTGTTGCCATTTGCCGAGGTGAAAATGATGGGCTACCGAATTCAGAACAATGACGGTGGGTGCCCGGTTTCGAGAACTCAGCTGACCTGGTGACCAGGAACATGGTATTTTACCTGCCCCCAGAAAGTGAGTGGTTTACAGGTCCTACCTTTTGAAAACACAATGAATCGGAATGACCGGTATCGTCGTCTACGCGGCAAGACCTTCCAGTTTGTGAACAAAAACAAATGAAGTTGTTATTGGACTTATTGTTGAATCACTTGCTTTGACTGACCCTACACGGTTTTCAAGCTGGCTGTTACTTATAAATGCTACGCGTACGTGCTATTGTTTAGTTATACGCCAAAATGTAGATTTTGTTGCGTTAAAACGGGGCGTACAGAGTGTTTATGGGTAAAGCGAGTGCAAATAGATTGGTTTTTGAGCGAATACAATGACTTAAGTGAAAAAAAACCTATGCCTACAATAGCTTGTTGGAGCCCTTAGAATGACGAGGAGGCGCTTTTACGAGTAAGAGGTCGCATCGACCTTGTAGAGGGTGTTCCTCGAGACGTGGAGAGGCCTCTGCTACTGGGCAAACATACTTACACTAACTTATTTCCAGGTTATTGTCATCGGAAGTACTTACATGGAAGCACAGATACTGCACTTAATGAAGTCCGTTATAGGCACTGGGTGCCTCAACTCCGTGCAAGGCTGCGCTTAGAGGATCACCGTTGCGCGTAAGTAGTGCCGCGCTCGCCCAGCGCATCCTGCGCGCCTGTGGAGTAGATTATTTTGGGCGACTTTTTATAAAAATAGACAAGAATAGAACTTTATCGTTTTCGCACGTTACGACGCACTTTTACATGTTTAACGAGTAACGCGTGTTATATTGAAACCGCTGCTAGCTTGTCGACAAACTTGTTCGAACGTGTTGTGCCGAGGATGTCCGTCCACGTTGTATACAGACACTGCTACGAACTTTCGAGGAATCGAAAGAGAGCTTCGGCTGGCCTGACGTGAAGTATGTCAAGAGATGTGACGGAGTGGGCAGCCAGCAACCACAGCATAACGTGGAAGTTTATACCAGCACTCGCACTGGATTTTGGAGGAGAGGAACTATTAGTCCACGCGGTGAAGCGCGCCCTGGACTAACTATACTAAAGGTACACAAATGCACTATGTCAAAGATTTAAAGTCAATTAATTTTCTCTTTTTATGTGCTAAACTTTGAAACTGAGATGCCTCAAAGTGTTTTGAGGAAACGCTACTGGTTCGTGTGAGGACCCTTTTGGTTGTCTGCTACATGAAATATTCCATATTTTTGATGGTCATTTTTAATATAAATTGCCAATTTTTATGATGTGTCTGCTAACCTTTTCTCGTCGGAAAATACTACTTTCGAGAAATCGTAGTTTTAATACGTTTTGGCAAACTGTAGTTTGAGGAATTTGTGTCTTGGTGACAGTTTCGATTTTCTTGCCGGAGTATGATAGTGGACACCAGCTTCGTGGAGTCGTCTCAAGGTATTCATAGATATACTATTTTATAAAGCAACGACTTGAGTCTGCATAAAACAAACCAACAGCCAATTATCCACTTCAATGTGTTTAGAATCAGTGATAAAAATTATTAAAGGTGGACTCTCTCGATAGGTCTTAAAAAAACCAGGGAGGGAACTCATTTTCAATGAAAAACGTCAGTATTTATATAAGTGCTTCTATATCTTTTTCAAAAAATAAGCTATAATTTTTATTATTTAACTAGATCGAGTTAATGTTACTTATTAGCATATAGACATCCTACCTACTAAACAGCTACAGGTCATTTTACCTTCTAAATCCACCCGTAGCATACTAATTAGTAGGTGGCATATATATAAATGTTGTATCTTCCGTACGTTCGTTAGCTGGGAACATAACACCCGAGGCGCCAATTTATCCGTCTAACCTAATTACGTTCTGAAACGACCTCTATTTATTTTCTACTAGTAAGAACGTGTTTCCGTTATGGTCATTTTATAAAAGGAAAATAACGAAATATTTGGTAAGTTTTATATATTTGATACAACTGAAGACATTATTTTCTCTGTCGAATTATAAAATCAAGGACTATAGTCTTGGACAGGGACGTCTGGAAATGATCCCTACCTGCATTAGTGATCCCTGGCTCCAAATAGTTTAAACTACAAATTCCACGTAGCACCACACAGTAGCTAGTAAAGGGTAGTGGTTCAAAAAATTACATCTCATTGAGTTTCTTACCGTTATCTTCTTATCAGAGGATTTTTCCGAACCCGAGGTAAATTTTGTGACATTAATAAGTGGTGTCTGTAATCTAATCTTAATATAAATATTTTGCCTTTGACTTGACTTTGATTAAATCACATAAAAAAGTTGTAATAGTATGAAGAGTGGTCGTTTTTGTTATACTTGACTAACTAACTTGAGTTCGGTTTAAAACTACGACCCTAAAATTTCTTTTTTAAGGGTTCCGTACCCAAAGGGTAAAACGGGACCCTATTACTAAGACTCCGCTTTGCGTCTGCCACCAGGCTGTATCTCATGAACCGTGATAGTTAGACAGTTGAAATTTTCACAGATGATGTATTTCTGTTGCCGCTATAATAACAAATACTAAAAACAGAATAAAATAAATATTTAAGGGGCTTCCATACAACAGACATGATTTTTTCGAAATTGCTCACAGTGTAATTTTTAATAAATGCTGTAAAATTTTTTATCTACACACATATCATAAAGGCTCAATAACGCGTTCAAAAACCCTAGGAAATGACCAGCATTATTACAACCAATGTTATTATAAGAATTTTCTTGTCTGTGGTAGTAGGTAAATCTGTTCTTTATTGGGTAGTATCTCTTAGTAGTCTGTGTTTATTAGTGATCACATTACCGATATCTCGTGAGGTTATGAATTTAAAATTGGCTATTCTAGTATCCACAGATATTAAAACTCAGTATGTTTTAGTAATTTAAACGCACGACATTTGATCTCGAGTGACATGACAATAAGGACTTCATTCGTTTGTCTATGGTTAAAAAAAAAACGTTCTTTTTGGCGGATAGATCGAATGGCCGCCATGACTGTTTATTGGTTTTTTGCTGTTACGGTTTTTTGCAGTTATGATATGTGTGTAGATAAAGTAATGTATGCAACTGTAAATAATTAGGCCTTAAAACACTCGTGTGATCCTATTATGACTATATACAGATAACTTTTATGAAACTACGAAAACCACATTATTACGCTGTTTCTTTTAACAATACTTTTATTAAAAAATATTTTAAGACTTTTAATGGTAGTTACGTCTTTTAAGTGTTGAAAAATAATTGATGCAGCACCGCTTTAAAACTTTATAATGTAACTCATAATGCACTTTATGTTAATATTTATATTATCGCGCATATTTTTTCTGACTACGCGATTATAGACAAGGTAGTGACAAAATGTAAAGGTCCTAATCCAATAGTGGGTGGACGTTGGCTGACTGGAATTGATTGATTATTACAATAAAACAAGCTTAGCGGATTAATTATTGATTACATCCCGGCTTTTAGATTTGCAAAGGGTTCGAAACTTCGGGAAAGTTGTAATCAATAATAAATAGCTATGCTCAGGATAATATTTTATTTTTATTAATAAATAGCAATAAGATACTTAATTTATTCAGCTGAAAATGTCCAAAATTACTAAATAAATGACAGTATAAAATAATATGCTGCTGCTGCAACTTTCCTTTCCTCTTCTTTTTTTAGTTAAATGTAAGTTTATTGTAACTGGGCAGTATTTATTTCATTTTCTCATTTTTTTGTATCGAATAGGTAAATAAACATCTTTCTTTTTTTCAGTTTTTTATTTTAAGTGCCCAATATAAACCCCTTTATAATAAATAGATAAATAATGCACAATTAGAAAAGCCCGGCTTGGCAGTGGTATCGAAACAAAAGCTATTCTAGTCGGTTTCCCATAATAGTGCAGCCCTGTAATCAAACGACCTCATTTTTTATAAGTATCTTTGGTGGTAAGTATTTAGCCTAACGAAATAGGATTGAATCAACGACCTAGTAAGTTTTTTTACAATCCACGAGTTGTTTTTCGATAAATGATAAAACTAGTTATCAAACTGCTGCCAACTATGTTAAAATCAACGAAATTATTTTCGCAAAAAACGAACTCGTAACAAATCAACAGAACATCAGCTGACTTTCAATTTCAACTAAGATTGACGAAATCATGCGAATTTTAACGAACGTCGGACGGGATCCAAACCGTAGATAGAATGAGACAAACGCTGTGATTGTTGTGTAAGAGTAGAGGAGATGAATGAATGTTTGTCCGATATCTTTGGCACTCGTGGAACGAAGGTAAGGGGACTCACGATATTCAGGCTTTGCAATGTTTTATTAACACTTTTTGATTTAGTTTTTAAGTATATAATGTGTTGTAACGATAAAAAAACCTTAAGCGCCCCTAAGCGTCCTTAGGTGTCCAAAAGTTTTGGGTGCGTAATATGCAAGTAAACATCAGACCACAAACTCAGAACACAAAAAAAGAAGACCAGGTTTGATTAGATCTTTGCATTGATGGATTCCATCCCTTTTCCATAGAGAAAGAAAGTTCATTTAAAGTTTGCGAGATGGATGCCGGGTTAAATGCTACCGACAACAAAAACCCTGACAAATTCCGTGTTACAAGATGGTTAATTAAAGACCGCACAGAAACTTAAAGTACGGCTTGCGGAAGAAGTATTAACTATATGCGAAACCATCGATCTATGGATTTCGCGGCTGATAGAAAGCTACATAGTCGTGACAAGACATTACCTAACTTAGGACTTGGTGTTTAAAACCATCTTATTGGGCCGCTTTTTCTCTGGTAACCATACTGCAGTAAATATCGTCACTTGGATGGTAAAACTACTGAAGCGACACTAGGCTCACGTGTCGCTTTAGTAGTTTTACCATCCAAGTGACGATATTGTGACAGAAATTGGTGCCCTAATTGATCAATGGGGACTGAAAGGCAAATTAAACTTTGCGGTCAGTGATAATGCAACGAATTTTACCAAAGCCCTTAAAGGTTATTTAGGTTGGAAGCACTTGGGGTGTATTATAATAGTGGAAGTTGCGTTTAAACTGGCTTAGCCACAAATTGAGAAATAAAAAAAAATGAGGCATTTCAAAAGATGCACTGTATCTTCAGAGAGACTTGCGAATAACCAATTTAACAAGAACACACACCGAAGCATCTAATACAGGACATCGTAACTAGGTGGGATTCTACATTTTACATGCTACGGAGGTGTTGGAGGAGGAAGAGTTTGAAATTATTTAGCTGGTTGTTTTGCTCGATATCTGAAGAAGTCTTATAACAACTTATTAGAAAAAAACTGACATGTCATCCATTGTTTCGAATGTTGTGCTTTTGTTGAAATCAGGCCTTACAAATAGCTTTAAGTGTGTTGAAATAAGCGGGAATTTTTCAATTACTACACTCATGGATTCTAGGTTTATAATGGAGGCTTTTGCAGGTAAAAATGAAGCTGCTAAAATGAAGGAAATAATTTAAAACCTTGTGACAGCCTTAGTATCTGAAAAATGCAAAACTACGCAAACAGCTGGAGAAACAGAAAGTGATTAAGTCACAAAACAAAAGACAAATTAACTCTTGGCAGAGATAGGACACAAGGCATACCGTTATCAAGCTTGTCTGACAAACTTCTGCCACGGAAAAGTCCATCAAATATGGAACTGTCCTCTAGAGTGGTAGAGAAATCGTCGTCACGTATACCCCAATTTAATTCAGTTGTTTAACAACCACTGCAACATCGTCTCGACTTCAGTGCCTTGCGAACGTATGTTTTCAAAGTCGGGACTAATAATCAATCAACGAAGAAGTAGGTTGACAACTTCCAAAGAGGAAAAACTTATGTATTTATATGGATCCAAATAGATTTAAATATAAATAATTACTGGCATCTGAAATCATTGTTGCTTATTTAAGTTAATCCTAGCTTTTAATTTAATTTTTAAATTTAATATTAAATATCTGTCATTGGCAAACATCAGTTAAGTATTATTAATGTGCACTTCGCGACCCTATCAGGGTTGCCAGTAAGCGAGTTTTAGCGTAATCAAACGATGATTTAATAATTATTATATTTGCTTTCGTAATATGAATTAAGTGACAATGTGAAAAAAATACATGCGATAACCAGATAGCAGAATGCAGTTTACTCTCTCTTTTTGACGTGTACATAAATATGGCACAGGAGTGAAAACCTACAACTTTCATGTATCATGTAAACAAATATGTAATAAGTATTATTATAGTGGATGGCAACTCACTTAAATACTTACTTGTTTTTATAACATTCAACAGACACACTTCTGTTACAATTTTATTAATAGTATCTAGGTATGAAATTAAATACTTGTGTTTCTGATTAACTTTGGTTCCTCTTTCTGTATTTTGATGGACATCTGTTATATGTATATGTAGATAGGATCTGTATGGTGTTGATGTCCTGAATAAATAAGTAAAAATATAACAGCTAAATATCGCGTACTTAGTTTCCCGTGACGCTCGTGAAACGGAAACGCGCGTCGCGATGGGCGCCTCGGCCGTGCGAGAAATAACTTGGCGATTTTTCGTTGTGATTATTTTGTGGAGATTTTTGGGTATTTCTAAGTAAACAAAATTGTAAGTAGGTATCAGTGATGCATTGAAAATGTTAATAACTTATTATAGTTTCTCGGTCAGCTCGTACCATTCGTAACATGCAACGGCTAAGTCAGTGTGACCATATGTGGCAGGATTCTGCCTTTTTGGCAGGTTTTGCCTTTCATTTTGACCTCTGACAGGATCGCTTGACGATTTCAAAACCTGGCAGTATTTGGCAGGATAGCTATAAGCCGGCAGATTTAGCAGTATAGCCTAAAAGGAGTAGGTTATAGCATCGACGAAAGAAAAAGGGAGTAGGAATTAAAATGTCAATTTTAGCAACTCAGAGAACTCTATTTTGGCATAGAGCATAATATTATAAATTCTTGGGTTTGGCTGTCTATGGTTTTGGAAATTTCCCTGAACATTTCTTATTGAGTTTGTAACTCATCAATTTTCAACTGTTACTAGTTTTACTAAT
This sequence comes from Ditula angustiorana, assembly GCA_963691745.1. NCBI lineage: Eukaryota > Metazoa > Arthropoda > Insecta > Lepidoptera > Tortricidae > Ditula > Ditula angustiorana. Next base: position 18,719,413 of record OY829472.1, read on the forward strand.
TAGTCGGAGACACACTTAATACCCTTTCGTTTGCGCTTTTTTGCTGATTGATCATGAAACGCAAATATGAACGATTGTATCGCCCGGAGTGGGAGCAGGATCCGGCATTGCGGCATCAAGATCTTGCATTTTGTAAAGCCTGCAACACGAAATTGACGCCTCGGTTGTCTATTAAAAAAGAACATGCAACAACTAGTAAGCATAAGAAGAATATGATTGGATACAGTGGGCAGTCATCCGTGAGTATATATTTTTTACATATAACAGCAAACTTGCTGGGAGCATGAGCAGTAGGTATTCATTATTGTTTTTTTTTAAAATATGAAGGCAAACAAGCAAGTGTGCAATTTATTTTTCATCACTCCTATTCGAAAAACAAAAATGGCTTTAGATTTGATTTAAACAGTGTAGGACTCGAGTGAAGGATAAAATATTGCTTGCGCACGACCGGTATCGGGACCGTATACAAAATCATATGCTAACAGAACCTAAAGCCTTTTGGAGTTATATAAAAACTAAAAAAGGGATTAGAAATTCACAAAACATTTTGGTAAATGGGGAGACATTGACAGGCGAACAGGCGGCAAAAGAATTTGCCGAGTACTTCCACTCAGTGTATAACTCCGAAAAACCAAGTTTAGACGTCAGTAGGGCAATATTGGAAGCGGGGACGGAAAATGGAGCGGCGCGAGTCAGTGTTGACAAGCTGGAGGAACAGGATGTACGGCGAGCGCTCAAACAGCTTAAACCGAAAAAATCGTCAGGTCCTGATTGTATTCCCCCGTATATCTTCCGAGACTGCAGAATGGTGCTAGCCGAACCTCTGTTGCACATCTTTAATATCAGCCTCAAAATGGCAATATTTCCAGAAAGGTGGAAAATAACTAGAGTCATACCAGTGTCTAAGGGAGGTTCAGGAAATAAGGTAGAGGGGTACCGTCCGGTGGCTGTGCTGGACGCCGGCGAAGGTGTTTGAATCGGCTCTTCACAGGAGTATATATGGGCAAGTAAGCTCGCAGCTTACTGATGCACAGCATGGCTTTCGACCGGCAAGAAGTACAGCCAGTAACCTTCTGAGTTACGCAGCCGATTTAATACCTACAGTAGACGGCGGAGGACAGGCTGATACTGCATAATTTGACTTTAACAAAGCCTTCGATCTGGTAGATAACGACGTCTTATTGAAGAAGTTACAGGAACAGGCTATGGATTTACCTCACATTTGCTTAATTTTTTTGCAGATTATATGAGTAATAGGCAGCAGTTTGTTGACTATGCTGGATACTGCACAAGACCGTACTTTACTAGATCTGGGGTAAGTCAGGGAAGTAACTTAGGACCTCTGAAATTTTTATTAATGATAAATGACTTGCCCACAGCTGTAAAAGAGGCAAAGTGTTTGTTATTCACGAATGATCTCAAGTTATCTCTTTAAATAAAAATTGGAGAAGACTGTGAAAGACTGCAGAGCGATATAAACAGCTGGAATAAAAATAACCATTTACAGTTTAATACTTCTAAGTGTATGGCTATCACCTTCTCCCGGTCACGTAATCCTATTCAATATAACTATACGGTGGATGGGACATCGATGGTTAGGGTCACGGAGGTTAGAGATCTGAGGGTCTGTTTTGCGACTGAGCTAACGTTTCGTAAACACATAACGAATATTTGTAATAAAGCATACAGAAACCTTGGGTTTGTGCTAAGGACGTGTAAGCGATTCACAAATATGAAGGCGATTGCTCCATTGTACAATACTTTAGTGAGGAGTCAGCTGGAATGTAATGCCGAAATATGGGCTCCACACGAATCAAAGTATAGTCTCATGTTAGAGCGGATACAAAATAAATTTGTAAGATATATGTATCTGAGACTGTATGGTGTTTATCCCTTTTACCCACTTATGTACCCGACATTGTTTATCTTAGGTATGGTTGGATATGAGGAGCTGAAAGTCAGAAGGGATCTTGCACTAGTAACCTATATCTTTAAAGTAATAAGAGGAAAGATATGGAATGCAGATCTGTTGGCGAGGGTGGGGCTGTATGCTCCTCGCGAGCTCTCGGGGCGCCGGCGGCAGCCCCCGCTGCTGGCGGTGCCGCGCGCGCGCACTCAACTCTTGCGGGAGGCGCCGCTGACGCGTGCACTGCGCACCGTAAACTCAATAGCAACAGAACTCTTACTTTGTGCTCTGAGTGAATTCAAAAGAATAGCGTTACATCGAATATCATATTCAGGGTAGATAAACTGTGCTCATTTTTAATTATAAGGTTCTTTGGTGTTTACTTTGCTGCATTATCGCATTGGGTTTAGCCTGTAAGGATAATTGTATGTATGGAAATGAATAAAAAATAAATAAAATAATGATAAATATTTTTAAATTCTATTTTAGCCCCGTGGGAGTTTAGGTCTTCATCGGGGATCAATTTTTAAATCTCATCGAGTGACTAATTGTCACCGAAATGACTAATTCTCACCGACTCCCAAGTGTTCGTATTTTTGAATCTCACCGGTGACTAGAATTCTTAATGCTCTAAGTTTAAAAGTTACAATAGCTTGATTTTGGGCATACATTTTGGCGATTACAATGACGGACAGCGACGACGATGGCAGTCGGAAGTTCGACTACAACCTGAGGATGTTCCAGCGTCATCCGCGCCACTACGTGCACGTCGCTTCTTTAGTGGTGCGCGTGCCGCGGAATTTGGTGGAGAGCATCTCATGTGCGGACTTCTGGCCGAAGGGTGTCATCTCCTGGGCAGCCTGCCGCTGGAGAACTTGTCACCAGAATCGACGATGTGACGGAGCCACGCCGAATCGTCACCGAAATAATTTAGTTTTTTATTTGTGTTTTAATACATTATGTATGTTAGTCTGTAAGGTATTTATGTATGGGCCTTTGTAGTAGTCGCTTGATTTGATTTTGGATCGGTGCAATCCGTTTCCGACCTTTTTGCTCCTGATTTTAACGATTCCAACCATCTTGCACGTTTCTCCGTTACAAGTTAAAATAATGTATTTCAAGTGAAATAATTATTTAATTACTTAACCAGATTTCCAGCATAAGAAACAACTAAATGAAAGCAAAGTAATTGTAGTAACACTCTAATATTTGAAGTTTCGATCGAAACATACACGGGCATTCAGCAGCCGATCTGACCGCGAATGGAGAGCGATGTGGTAAATTGCACTTTGTGCGCGTGAGTGAGTGAGATAGCATTCATCGGATACGATTCGATGTGGCACTTCGAATGGTATTCGTGTTAGTTTAGTGGATTCGAACACAGATGGCACTGTATGCGTCATTTGTAAAATCTATACGAAGAGGAATTTGAATATGATTTGTATACTCGGCGATAGGTGCTGGTGCATACGTAGTTAGAACTTTTTAGCACTTTGCCCCTTGTACGTTGTTGGCGTCGAAATTCATGCCCATGACAATTATTCAAGACATCGCTTACTTGACAATTTATTTTTTAAAAGATCTTCGATGATCTTTTCTATTTTAAGATATTTTTTTTGTCTTCGTTTTTCTTTTTTTTATCACAGCCGTGCCAACTTGCTCTCTTTTCATGTTTTTTTTTCATAGAAATCTGTTTCTTTTTTCAGAATGTTCACAAATAAAAAATATTGTTCTTTTCTTCCAATTTAACTTTTAACCTGTTATGTCAGCCCTCAAGAGCATTGGTTGTTTTGTGGCGTTCTTGACCACAGCACCACACACTTGCTGTAATTTTCCTTAACCACTGAATATTGAAGTAGGTATAGAAAGTCCTCAGTTCCGCTGTTTCTGGCAAGATACTTGTAATCTATAGCCAAGCTTCGGGTACATACGCTGCTGGTAATCATGGTGTTAAAACTTAGAACAAAAAAGCCAACTATAAATACCACAATATAAAATGGTTATCTAAATGTTCGTTTTATGTTATAATTCATGATATTAAAATTTGCCGTGTTATAACACAAAACCATTACGGTTCTCACCGCTAGATGACACTGTTTTCAATAACAATAAAGAATGAAAATAATTTTTAATGAAACAGGGTTATTTAATTTGAGGCCTTATCAGTAATTAACGTTATGGTGAAAGGAACACTTAAGTAATATATTATTCATTATATTCTATACTGGCAACCAGTGCATTTTCAAAGCTGGCCACAATTCCCAACTTATCAATTTGATCGTTTCATTATACGCTATAAATAATTGGCGACGACAAATCATTACTCTAATGGCTGAAAAATAGTATCATTATACAACAAATTGGAACAAATTAGACAGGACAATTAGATAGGGAAGATATTTAGCACCATCCTAGCTCTAAAACGCAACACACCATATTATGCAACGGAACGTTTTAGAAGAAAAAACAGCACTTCAAATTACTTCAAAATGTCAAAACATTCGTTTTTTGCATAGACATGTTTTTTACGTTTGTTCTGTTATGGTAGCGATTTCAATTTTCCTTGTGATTTTTTTCGCCGACGCGGCTTGCTAATGGACTCTGATCAGATGGAAAGATTGTGCGAAAGAAAACTTAAAATCATACATAAAAACAGTGTTAGCAGTTGTCATGAATAATGATTTTATAAAGTGCGACAAACATAAAAATGATTTAATTAATAAATTTGAAGATATCTCTTTAAATTTATTTCTATTTACTTGGTGTAAACACTCTAATAAAATAATTAGTTTAGTTTAGTTTAGTTTATTTATTGGTAAAACAATGATTTTACACGTCAATACACTAGCAAAGCACAATAAAGTACAATAAACAGTCTACTGAAAACAGTTGACAATAATATACTAAGTTTCATTTTTTACAATTTTCTTAAGTAGGTACATTTCATAATATTGTCATTAATTAATCCATTTAATCTTATCTATTCAATGTCAATTTTGATTAAGTTTTACAAATATAAAAAATATAAGAAATTTTTACTCTGTAACTAAGTCGGTAGGTATACATTGTGTGACTTCGTGGGTCAACGATCTCTTTGTAAAAACTCATTTACTTTGTAGCATGCTAGATTGATGAGCATCTTTTTTAGTTTTTTTGAAAATATCGCATCGCTTAAGGATTCTTTTATGTCCATAGGAACACAGTTATATAGGTTGGGTCCGGCCACACTGAGCGACTTGCGAGCCTTTGCCAGCCGCCGCCGCGGGGGCACCAAGAGGTGCTGCCTGCGTGTTGTTCTTCCGTTGCATTGTCCGTATGTCTTATAAAGATCCAAGTTCGATCTTACGTATTGACAAGCCGCTAGGATGTATACGCATGGCAAGGTTAATATCTCATATTGTCTAAATAGTTCCTGTAATTAAAGGGATAAGGAGTGATTTTGATGAAAATGATTCAATGCAAAGGATGTGTTATGCTTTTTATAAAAAACATATAAAAAAATTGTTGTAAATACTTGTTACTGGCTAATCTTAATTATTCTTTTTATATTGTTCTAAATATGTATCTTTTTTTATTTGTATTTTGTTCTGTTTGTATGACGTTGACTGTTACACAATAAATAAACTATCCATGTCAACAACATGTTTCCCTACCTAAATTAAACCTAAACCCTTCTAAACAGCTACAAATTCCAACAAGTTATCAGCACGAATGCTGTTTATTATATAGGGTTTAATGATTAATAAGTGGAAGTGAAATTGTTTATTTTTGTGACCGGGAAAATAAACGTTCCGAAATGTCAAACGAAAACGGAGATGGTTCAACCGTATACAAGTCGTCGTCAATTCCTACATTCTGCCTTAGAAATAAAGATGGTTATGCGACGTGGAAATTTAAAATGAAGATATTTCTTCTCCATGAGGATCTGTGGTTCACAGTATGTGGCTATCCTGAAAGCGATAGCACATCTGCAGCTTTAAAGGTGAGAAATGACAGTAAGGCCCTTGCAAAAATATGCTTAACTGTAGATGGTGCAGCTATTACTGGTTTGACTGCAAAATATGAGCCACTGATTATGGCAATTAAAAACAGCAATGTCGCCGTAACTACCGATTTGGTCAAAACTAGACTGCTGACCGAAACGTCAAAACTTGAAACGACCCAAATTAATACTGCTTTTAAAAGCAAGATTAGTGGGACACCGAAGAAGAAGAAGACAATTGTGTGTTATGATTGCAATGCGCCTGGACACAAGAGACCTGACTGTCCGCTGCGGAAGAAGGCTAATATTGTGGTGACTGAGGAAGCCTCCTTCACTGCTCTTAATACCTCCGGCAGAGCTAATAAGGATTTGTGGTTTGTGGATTCTGGGGCTACTAAACATATGACTTCTCGGCGTGATTGGTTCTAAGATATTACGCGATTAGAAAACGGAAACGTTACTGTCGCCAATGGCGAGCAGATAAAATGTTGTGGAGTAGGAAATATTTCCATTAACACACCTAATAAGGAAGTAAACATGATACGTGATGTTACTTTTGTACCAGGTTTACAAGCTAGTTTAATATCTGTACAGAAGGCTATTGAAAAAAGTTTTGTATGCGTTTTTGATAAAAGTGGATGTAATTTTTATAAAAATGATACTTTTTTGTGTTACAGGTGATTCGGTACTTCATGCTTCGCCCTGTGGTGGACTGTACACACTCGATTGTACTATTAACATCCCCCGCACTGTGGCAAATTTGACACAAGATGAGCATTCTGACTGTCTGAGCAACTATAAGCTCTGGCATAGACGGTTAAGCCACTTATGTCGCATAGGTATGAGTAATTTGAAGAATCATGAGGTAGGTATTGACTTTACCGAGGTAGACAAAAGTAATTGCATTGCTTACGTTGAAGGCAAACAAGCTAGAAAACCGTTCAAGAAAATTAAAAAAATCACTGAAGTGTCTTGTTTTATTGTCTCATTTTCTTTTTTAGTTCCTGGCATTTGAATGTGACCAAATCGAAAAGGAATAACGAAGAATGAGTCCTAGTAAGACCGTGACGAAATACAATTAAGACTTATTAAAAATGAGACAAGTTACAGAATTAGACTTAGAAAGATAGAGACATATAGCGAACAAGACGAAAGAAGAATGTGTGACGAATATAGAACGAGACGAAATACGAATTGAACGAAAAGCTAATGGGACGAATAACGCTGATACCGAAAAACTGTAATTGTACATTGAAATTGTTTTTTAGTACCTTGAACAGTTTTTCGTAGGTATTTTGCTGTTTGTATGCTAACAAACAAAAGAAAACCGGTACTATTGCAGTATGTTCAAATGAACTTCCGTGGTCAACATGCAGAGTGAAGAGTTCGAAGAATGGTTTTGGAACTGTTCGGAAGGTTCCATCACCAAGCATTAAGTTTGTTTCATTGCTCAGTTTTTTTAATTCCTGTGATGAAAAAAATTAAAAACCGATTTTCCTCTTCTGCTTCATAGTTTAAATAAATCTGCGACAGAATAGGCGGAAGTTTTACGTCCGTCACTTATTCAAACCGATTAGTTTTGATATTCAGTTCCCTTTTTTTACAGTTCTAAAGTCCATCTGCCTTTTCACGGAATGTTGGCAAGTTGTGGACTTCGGAATCCGAAACATCTATTTCTTGCATGCATTCTTCAAAAAAACGTGGAACAGATTTAAACTCGGTAGCAACACGTTTCTTGCAAGCATCCATGCACACATCAATCTTTTTTTTTTATCCGGCAAGAATAAATGTTTGCTTACACGCACAATAGCTTTTGAATCTGAACTCAATGTTATGGAACCTGTAACAAATGAAAAGCAATAAATTAATAGTAGTTTATGTAACTATTTAAGTTTCTTAAATTTAACTTAATTCGTAGACTCCTCTGCAAGACAAACACTTATCTTGCAAGCTTGCACGTTATCTATGATATTGAGTTAAAATCGCTCCTTTGTAATGTACCTAGTCCTATCAAAATAAATTACATAATATCGCGCGCTATATATCGTTAGCGCTACATATATTAAGATATATATCGTTAATCACCACCTGTCATAGTAACTCACATTTCTAAAGAAATGCGAATTACTATGACAGGTGGTGATGAAAGGTACCTATGTGCTAACTATATTTTGGGAAATATAGGCGGATACATATTTCAGAGAAACTGATGTTTAACTTACTTCTTCCTTCCTCATCGAGCTTCCCGCACTACTGGTTCCGCATCCACAGGCTCTGCTCACATGTTGGTGCATAAGAATAAATAAGTATACATAAATTGCCATACCATTACAAATATCTCGCTTAATGCATCGCCAGTTAAAACTTCTATCTTTATTTGTAACCGCAAAGCGATATTGGTAGCCGCCATGGATTTTTTTTTTACCATGTTTCGAAATTACGAACTTTAAGTGACTTTCACCGTGTGAACTAGAAGCCATATTTAAAACCCCTTTACCAAATTGCTTTCAGGAATAATTTAGATTTTAATATTAAATCCATGCAGCTGACTGATACCTCTATGACAACTGACATTAACATGAGTAGTTAGATATCTTAAGTGCCTAGATTATCGTATCTAGAAGAGGTTTTAAGGAACCTCATTTTCAACCTTTTTATTGCATCTCAACTCGACTTTACTCACCAGTCTGAAGCAGTTATATATCTTTGCATGTCTACCGCACTTCATGAACAAGCATTAGGTACTACAAGTGTGACTACGAATTGGCAGTATTCATTGCTGTAAAATCAGTAAGCAGCTATTTAATTACTTTCTATTTTAAAAAACCGGCCAAGTGCAAGTAGGACTAGCGCACCGATTGTTCCATCATCAACAAATATCGCATTTTTGCTTTGTATGACCAAAATATTTTTTTTGTGTTTATTAACTACAAATTTACAGTTTTCCGATTTATTTTTTCATTTGTGTTGTGAGCCCTTACTTCTTGCCAAATTTCATGATTCTAGGTCAACGGGAAGTACCCCATAGGTTTATGAGTGCTCTGCAAATGTATAAAACATCTTTTGATTACTATGACTTAGAAGTTTGATTTTTTCACGGCTCTAAGGGACTGCAGACTGTATTTGATATTAATTTCAACTCAATATCTCCACCCGTTCTTGAAAAAACGGTCTTGACAGACAGGCAGACAGACGGACAACAAAGTGATCTTATAAGGGTTCCGTTTTTCCTTTTGAGGTGCGGAACACTAATAACAGTTGTCAAGATAGCCAAAGCAATGACGTTGTTTAAATTACAAGAAACAAAAAGAAGAGTTAATTAAGTTGTTACCAGCAGCTTACTTATGGATATTTTTGACGTCCTGCCACTAGTTACTTTAACTGTCTATTATTAAATCTTTATTTCAGGTAACAAGACCCATACAATAAATACCTTATAGACTAACATACATATAAAACAAAATCAATAAAACTATTAAACTATTTTGGCGACAAAACGGCGTGGCTCCGAAGCGTCGTCACTTCTGATGTAGTGCTCGTCATCGGCAAGGTGCCCCGGAACCGCCGGAACACAACATCCTTCGGCCAGAAGGCTGCGCAAGCGACGGTTTCCAGCAGCGGCCGCGGTACGCGCACCACAAACGAGGTGAAGTGCACGTAATGTCGTGACTGCAGCTGGAACACCCTCAGCGTCTAACTAGTTTTCCGGCGGACATGCTCCACCACATCTGCGACTGCGGCGGTGTGATGCAGGCGCGACACATAGAGCGCCGTGTTCGGTGTGGCCGCTCGCAGCCCGGAGTTATCCGGCTCCGCAGTACCACACTGGCTCTTGCGAGGCTTCCTGCTAGCCCTGCTTTTCTTCTGCACCAGCGTGTATCCCTCCTCATCTACGCTGGTGCGAGGGGGCTCGCCCGGTGTTGGTCGAGCCCTTATCATAACAGCCTTGGAAGGCGCGGGGGACCGCCGGGGCGCCGCGGTCCGGCCGACGACGTCAGCATAGCCGCGCGCGGCCGGCTGCGGGTTGGTGGGAAGCTGCGGCCCGCGCGGGGGGCGCGCGGTCTGCGGGGCGGCGGGCGTAGCGCGAAGCTCAGGTTTCTTCCGCTGCGCCGGCGAATCTGTCGACTCGATACTTGTAGCCGCTGAATCGACACAAGCCTCACGTCGGTCATTAACATTGAAATTTGATGCATCAGCAGGTGACCCGATTGCCGGTGTCGGGGCATTATTGCGTAAAATGGTGACTTCTTTACGCAACTCGGCTATTGTTTCCTGCGATACATCAAATTTACTTATCATCTCGGCCAAGCTTGCTTTAAGGGCCACGATATCCTTTAACAAGCTGGTGACGTCGACGTGGTCGAACGTTACGGGTGGAAGCTTGGCCAGCTTCAACGCCACAAACGAAGGCACGTCGTCAGGATCTTTCTCCTTCAGCACCTTGATGATGTCCTGAAGGGTATTCTGTCCGGTCTCATCCCCTCTCCGGTGAGGAACAAACGTACCGGTCAACTCGAGGGAGCAGTACAGCAGCTGTTTCACAGCACAAATCTCGCTGACGGAGAAATTCGTCGAGCAGATCTGAACGGCGGAGACCTCGTCCATCACATCCAGCTTCTGCTGTAGAAATGCGAGGAGTTCGTTCACAACGAGCCGCTCACCTTGGTTGGTGGCACTCATTGTGGCGTGACGTCAGCGGCGGCGCAAGTCGCGCTTTATTCGCGAATTAAAAATTCTATTCTGCAATGCGTCTAAGTCGGCTGACTGACACAAGCGTACTCGAAAACCTATAAAAGCCTATGAAAACCTGAAAATGAATTAATTAATACGGACTCTGACGAGTACCGTGTATGTCTTAAAGGTAATCTGGCGAATAAACCAGCTGTCAGTTAACACATCTGGCGAATAATAATATCTGAAGAATAACATTACCTGACGAATAACGCTTCTGGCTTAGACGCAACATGGCGAATGAAGAATATGACGAAAAACAAATCTGGCCATAAACAGGTCCGGCGCAAAATGCAGCTGGTGAATAAATGATCTGACTAATAACGAATCTGGTTAAAATAGAATCTGGCGGTTAACGAAACGGACCGAAATCGCATCAGACCAAAAACGTATCTGACCGTTCTCGTGACATCCGATTATGCGACTGTACACATGTTTTATAAAGACGTTTCTGAAATGTCTATGGCACTGTTAAGCTGCTACATGAAAGTCAATTATGTAAGAAGTACAGACCCACTTCTTCTAGATCCGACATCCAGCGTTAACTTTCTACCTTTGAAGGACTTGTACATACTTAGGTGTTAATGTCAGCAGAAAAATAAGTTATCTGGCAAGAGACATAAATCTTAAACCTGCGGTAAAAACGTTTCTTGAGCGTATGCAATCATTTTTTGTCCAACTTTCAAGTCAACTAAAAACACGACTTCCATTAAACACCCTTTTTAAAGATTTACAGTTCTTGGCTCCTCAAGACGCTGTATACAAGGATTTTTCTTCGATAGCTAATGTTGTGATGCAATTTCCTAATCTTGTTGAAGAAAAAAAAACAAAAAATTGATGACGAATATAGACATTAACTGAACCCAATTCTAAGTGTAAATCAATTTTGGGGTGCCATTGGCAAAATGCGAAATTCAAATGGAAACTTAAAATTTCCAATTTTGTAAAAGGTTAATGCATAAAAACAAAAACGCGGAATAGATTTACAAATAAACATGTCGCCGCTATTTTAAATGTGAAACAAGGTATTAGTGAAAATGGTGACTGCGTTTCATTCCAACCAACTACAGAAATGATTAAACAAATGACAAAAGCGATGTATAAGGAAACTGATCAAGAAGAATATGAAGCTAATACGAATGTATAATTGAATTACTTAACTTTTTATCTTCGAATTCAATTGTTTTAAATAAAAATGTAAAAAAAATTGTGTCCATTCATTTTAAATCTTAAAAATACCTTGGCATTTTTTCTACATTTTGAGCATAAGAGTTTGGCAGGATTTGTCAGTTTTCTTGCCTAAGTAGGGCAGGATCTCTAATTTGAAGTTGATCACACTGGGCTAAGTGGTGGAGGCAAAGAACAGCAGTCAATAAAATTAAGTAGCGTATAGGCTCAATTTGCAAGCGGATACAATTAAACAAGTAAAATAAGTAACATCCTCCATTTTGGTGGCTTGCCTTATTCGTTTGTGTTAACGATGGTCTTTGAGGATATAACACCTGGAGAGCGCATAGCTCTGCTACCACGACACACAACTAATTCTAATTCTCCATAAATAATTAAATTATTCATTTTTATCACAATGGTTTCAAAGTTAAATTACTCGGAATGTGACATACCTGAAACGCTAAAGAACCTAGAAGCAATCTCGATTATAAAACGATTCTAAAGAGTAACGTTCTAAATCAATGCCTATAGAGCAGTTTTCAATTACAATACGCCTCAATTGTTCTTTCACATAGCAAAACGTGAATTTCAGTAAAACTTCGAACTATCAAAATGTCTAATATCGGTAGTCAAATGAATTAATTTGTTAGCTGTTTGAAGATTCGTCCATATCGCGATTTGTCTATTAAGCAGTCCGTCCATTATGCTATCATGCAGTCTGTCCAATAATACGTTTTCCCTACACAGTACTATCAAACTGAACATAAATGGCATGAAAAAGGCAGACAGCCCCTTTCTAAACGTGATAGTCGATTGTCCTTATCATGCCGAAATGATTTACTGACCACTATTTCATTGCTTATTTTGTTGGTCATTTTGTACACTTAGTAGTGCTTGTCTTAGTTGCGTAGGTAAGTATCCTATAGTCAAATTTGAAGTTCCTAGCTTCTATAGTTTTTGTTCTGAGTTGATGAGCCAATCAGTGTGTATCAGTTTGTGTATTACATTTTGACAGTTGTTTTTTTTTATGTTTCCACTTTCGATTTTCGCTTTTACCCTTGATTGTTCAAAAATTATCCCAAAATTACCTTAAAATATCTTAGAAATTCCTCGATTTAGGGCGTATATAATTTTATAATAAAGAAAAAATTAAAGATTACGTATTTTTAACATAAAATTTTAAAAAACGCAGATCTCATGCACCACATGACCTTCAAATAGCATTTTAGAAATTAATTTAGGTAATAAAGAGAAAATGAACATGTACTTGTCGTAATATTTATGTATATTTTTCATTACATTTTATTTTAATTGTTTTAGAAAATATACAAAAATGTATAGTTTAAGAGGCAATAAGTCAATAAAAATGATTTACTTTCGGCGTTGCGCTATTTTCTGCTCAAAAGATGTGCATGGGCATAGACGCATAGGGTGCGGAGGTGCTAGGGGGATGGGAAACTTATGATATGAGCGATTGTTTTAAACTTTCGCGATTTTCACACATACTTCTTAAGTTTATCGGGACTTAAACGCGATAATAAACTAAATAAATAAACAGTTTATTATCGCGTTTAAGTCCCGAGAAACATAAGAATTATGATATGAGTACCTACTCTTAATTACAATTTAATCACAATTAATAATAATAATATCTTGGAAACAAACTGGAACAAATTACCTTGCTACTCCGCGAAACCTGTTTCGCGGAGTTAGGTTTCGCGGAGTAGCAAGGTAATTTGTTCCAGTTTGTTAATATGGACCTCCGCAAAGTAACGCCTGAATCTATTAATTATATAATATCTTGGGACAATTTACAGCAATTGATCTAGACCCAAGCTAAGAAAACCTTGTGTTATGGGTACTAGACAACGAATATACATGCTTATATAGCTAAATACATGCTTAAATACAAATAACATCCATGACTCAGACATTTCAGGTACAAATTAAAAGAAAAATATATCATAAACACAGCCAGGAGTTGTTTAGCCTGTCACTTAGCCTGAATTGTCATACCTACATTATGATAAAGGTACATTAAACATTTCTCTCAAAAGTGGTAATTTTGTTGTTGGATACCAAACTTTTCATAAGCTTTAATATAAACCTACTAACAATTGTGACAAATAACTAACTGCTAATAAACTTGCAGCTGTCGCTTCCGTGTAGAAAAGTATAAAGTGGCTACATACAATTCATTAAGGTTTGTTACCCTGTGGAATTTTAAACTTGTGAACTTACCAAAATAATGAATATCTTCAAAATTAAGTCGTAAGTTAAGAGTCGATCCCGTCGCCGTTTCCCCTAAATAATTTGGTTAGTAGTGGTTTGAATTTGTGCTGAGTACTACGAATGCAGATTCTAGTAGCACGGATTATTGATAATAATTCATCATTTTAGCAATCTCAATACTACACGTAAACGTCTGCCCCAACGACCAGCACTAGCTTCTCCGAGGTGTTTAACAAATTTAGACATTTGTGGTACAAAGACTCCGTCAACTGAGGCTACAAACGGAGTAAAAGTTGCATGTCGCATTTCACAAGTATTAAAATAGTTTCTACTTTCATTTTCAGCGGATTTTAGTATGCATGTGACAGGCCGTGAAACATAAGAAGAAGCGCCAGCGTCTACAACATGGATATCTAATAACGCCTCCCCCTCTGAGAATTCCATACACCACGACAAGATAAGTCTTCACGTAACCCACAGACGTCTTCGGGGATGATGAGTTCTTTCACTGCATTGCCCCATGCGTGATGACAGTTCACAAATAGTTCCTTAATCACATTATGACGACATGTTATTAAACCACGAGCATTGAATTCATCCCTGCCACAACTGTCACATGATTTTGGCATAAGGGTTGGTAATTAGTGATAGCGCATTCTAGCGGAGACAGGTTGGAGTGATTTCTTATGGTTGGTATACCGGAGAGCCAGTTTCGGATTTCGTTTTCATCTTTGTAGAAATCGTTCGTTGAATCGCTCTTTTCTTAGTGGGATAGAGTTTGTCCTGGATGGTGTCCATAAGTTTATTTAAAATATACGCCGGCCGTTTATGCCACACATTTCAAGCAAGGGAATCAAAACCTACTATAGTTACTTCCCGTTGTTCTTTACCCAAGAAATTGGACAAAAAGCATAAATAAAGCAAAAATTTGAAAATCGGAAGTTTGTACAGTACCCGGCCAAAAAGATTGCACATCGGTCTTTGGAAAGGGATCGGCTAATTTCGGCTTCATAGAGCGTTGTCACACACTACCTATGTGACGTTTGTCAGTCGTGGTACAGGTCCTGTAGGGTACGGACGCATTAAGTTGAAAATATGTAATATAGAGTTGTTGAAACCACCAAACTAAAATTGTGTGATGGCATCTCTAGAAAAAAGAGGAAAACCTTTACAAGGTCAGTCACTCGAAATTATTAACAATGTTCATAATTATTTTGCAACCGAAGCTAACAGATATAAGTTATTATTTTAAGAAGATGCAAATGCCACTGATATTTCAAGAATAACTTTGAACAAAATATTAAACGAAGTCAGTACTGAGACATCTTTCACTTCAGTTAAGTTCATCATTCCGAAAAAAGGAAGTCCAAAAAGGAAATTTAGATATGGACAATTTTGATTATGATATTGTTACACTGATATACTAGTAATAAATACGGGTGATAATGACACTATATTGACCTCATTGAGAGCACAGATAGTAAAATGAAAGGAATTGAGAATTTTTGAAATTTTTGATTCACAATACCTATTGAAAAAATAGGTCTATATTATTTATTATTTCAAAATAATACATAATTGTTATACTATCATTTTTATAGTAGTTGTAATAACTCTCTATTGATATTCAAACTTTACATGTCATCAATTTGACGTAAACTAATTAAGTCCATAAAGTGCAGTATTTATTTCGTATAAAACAACACTTAATAAATACGATGATTGATAGATGGTCGCCAGTGTCCGGAAATCTTCGTAAACAGCCAAATGTCTCTTACCAAAGACCGATGTGCAATCTTTTTGGCCGGGTACTGTAGTTACATCACCACATTTTTTATTACTATTACAAACTTTTATTTGTATTTAATAACTGATCGCGACCTAATGTCAATGTTTGGGGACAAAAGTCCAAGGGCAAAGTTAAGTTTGTCCCTCCATCCAGTTCATCTTTTCGTCAGAGCAATATTTGTTCGGTGCTTATTAATTTTTTACCGAACCCTTAGTGCGCCAATCCGACTCACAATTGGCCGATTTCTTATACAGTGACAGTATGGTGAAATCTGAAATCAAAGGAGATACAGAAAACCTGTCTTAGGAACCGTTTTAAAAAGCCAGCTTATTCATAATCATTTCGCAAACAAAAATGGTATATAAATTTAACATCGCTTGACTATTTACATAATTCACGAGTGTAACTGACGTGGATGACCAATCCGTTGATTATTAATTTATCTCTATCGTTGCATCATGCGCTGTGTTTGAATTCTAATATCAACTAATGATTAAACTATAAACTACTGTTAATTGAACTAAAATAGCTAATGACTACTGCTTTATTATTCCACCTTGTTTTGTATAGTTCAAATTATTTTTGATGCGTCAAGCAATGTCACTTTTGCACCTTTTCCATTCCTCGGTCGAATGTGCATTCAAGTGCTACACAAATACAACGGAATCGCAAAGCGACGTCTGCCTAAAATATTTTTAAATTTCTAGACTCACTTATCTTTCCCTGCGTACTAGCGGTACTCTTAACATTATTAAACGCCACGTAAAACGCAGACGTAAATTTTATAGGGCCGTAGGTTTCCTCATTTGGCTGGGTTGAACTTTACAGCAGCTGCTTCCCACCGGAAAGTGATTGAAACATTTTTTACCTGCGTTATTTAAGTTCACATTTTGTTTTGATAAAATAAATTCGTTAAGCAAACTGATCCAATTTTCAAATAAGCTGAAGTTGAGTAGGTTTGCAATATGATTGTGTCATTCAATAACAGTATTGACAGACAAAAGTGTCTTAACTAAATTAAGTAATGAAACTAATGATTTTTACAAGCAAGATCGGTCGGTCGATCGATCGGAAAAGGAATTCACTCCTTCGTACAGTTTTCGAATAATAAATAATGGTTGTTAACGTCTAAATATATAATACCCCCTACCTTTTTTCGGAATGATGAACTTAACTGAAGTGAAAGATGTCTCAGTACTGACTTCGTTTAATATTTTGTTCAAAGTTATTTTTGAAATATAAGTGGCATTTGCATCTTCTTAAAATAATAAGTTAAATCTGTCAGCTTCGGTTGCAAAATAATTATGAACATTGTTAATAATTTCGAGTGACTGACCTTCTAAAGGTTTTCCTCTTTTTTCTAGAGATGCCATCGCACAATTTTAGTTTGGTGGTTTCAACAACTCTATATTACATATTATATATTTAGACGTTATATACCTAATTATATATTAAGACGTTATACCCCCTTATTCATAAAAACTTAACAATATTTTTAAGCTAACAAATGTTTTCTCCCTTTCATTTGAGGGCAAATGTTACAATGACAGATTAAGACATAAAAATTTTTAACTAACGAACGTTTACAAGGCGTTTACGAATAAGGGAGTAAGACGTAAAGCTGTTAACAAAAATAAGTGACATTAGTTTCGTTAAATTCGCTCGTGCCAGCTCTGGTAAAACTACCTTCACGGGGAGGATTTATTTTTTAACCCTTATTAATTCCCTCGAAAACTTTTAATGAGGTGTTTGCAAAAACTTCTCAACGGAGCAACCTTTTTCTTGCTGGCGACACCACAACTTTGGTAAACTACACGATCTCTCATTAGAGCCCAGACAACACAAATAAAAAAACTTGACTATTTTGAATACATTTACACTAAACTTTTGAAATATTTTTCATACTTGTTATTTATTACAGCTACTTGCATATCTCTGTCAAATGATTCATGATACAGAAATGCCAAGCGAATCTCAAATATCGAACAACCAAAACTTTAAACTACTTCTCATATTATGGTATACAAACTTACTTTACTGTTTTCAATACTTATATATGTCATGAATGCTTTATGTAGGTACCTACTCGTTGGCTTGTTTAGACACTAGCTACCTTAACTCAGTAGACACTGGGCTATCACATCTAACACAAGCGCTAAAAATAACTATAAAGGTAGGTATGTCTATTTGAGAAACCTCTTTACAATACCACTTTCGTACTACTAATATAGATAAAACTTGATACTGGCCAATGTCATGTCTATTGCAATTTGTAATTGGTGTGAATATGGATGTTAAATTCATAAAAACCCAAAAACGAAAATTATCTTTGCTGATCGGTATTTTACCGTAATCGAAATTTACTTTCGTTTTTTTTCTTAACATTCAAATTAAATTTTAATGCTATAAGTTAAGTTGTAAGTTTCTCATAGATGACACCGCGGGCCGCTTTACCTTAGAAAATCTATAATATAATGACCGTAATAAAGAAATACATTGAAAAAATCGCAGCATATGGTAGTGGTAATGTGACGAAACTGGCAAACGCAAGGCGCGGAATGCTGATGTTGCAGGTTTGAGTCCTGGCATTGTCTTAATTTTTCTTTGTGTTGTATTATATAGCATTTAAATAATCGGTATTGACAGTTATAACTTACACACAAAAAATAAAAAGAGTGGTTCTTCTTATTGGCGGTGCTAAGTGAGGATTGCACTACATCGGTTACTTTGGATAAAGACAATAACATATTACGAGCCTACACCACACGCATGTAGCCCGTAGTCTGAAGATAATGAGGTCAGTCTTATAATCGGTAAATGCAAAACGGATGAGAGCGAAAACTTAATGCCAATAGAACAAATTTTAATTTAAAAATTTGAAAATTTTCAAAGTAAATCATCTTTATTTGATTCACACTGAAACTCTCTATATAGAGCAAGAAAGATTTATTTAGTGTGATATATTGCAAACAAATACTCTCGAAGATGCTCGTGTTCCACGAATTTTGGCTGATAACTTTCTACTCAGCGAAGACGGCGAAACAGAAAAGATGTTCATTTATGCTACTCAACATCAACATTGTATTTTTTTCGTGTCTCCCATGCCAATTGGTTGTCTGGAAGAGATCGCTTTTAAGCGATAAGCCAATTGTTTACTTTGTAATTTGTTTTTTTAAACGATGTTAACTATTTTCCGCGTAGTTCTCAATAAACAGTATTTGTCTTGTCTTGTCTTATCACTAGGGATCGGAAATTCGGATACATATTTACCTAAACTTTGGCGGCGGCGTTGTTGTTCAGTTGTATGGAGGCGGACTTAATTTTAATTTATCAATTTAAATCCCAGGATTTCTTAATAAACAAATTACGCCAACATAAATTAATATGAAGGTAGGTAATTGCATTATCTATTTGAAGTTATTTTCCATGGATATATTTACTACTTCTTATTTAATTTACATGTAAATCATTTTGTAATTTAATTAACGAAGTTGGAGGAGAAAAACTTACAACAACTTTAAAGAAACAACCATAACCTAAACATATTTACGAGGTATTACAGTCTCAACGTGTTTCATAGATAATATTTTTAAGAAGCCAACTCCATATTTCCTTAACTTTTCCGGGATTTTACCAAGTTTAGGTAAATATGTATCCGAATTTTCGATCCCTGCTTATCACGCCAGAAAATTGGTCAGTAATAAATATTACTCTTATATTGGCGACGGTACTTTTAAGTCAGTAGCTACCAAGACCTTTCTACCAGTTTTATACCCTTCATATTGATGTAAAATTTTAAAAAAACAACTACGAATGTCAACCCAGTGATTTACGGACTGTTTCACAACAAAACTGAGTATATGCGTTTCTTTTCCATATTAAAGGATAAACTAAATATTACTATGGTTAACCTCAAAGCCGATTTCGAAAGAACCCCGATGAATGCAGTAAGGGTTGTTTTCCCAAACGCTCAGATAAGTGGTTATTTTTATCACTACAATGATGCGGTATGGACAAACGCCAAAAACTGAAGTTTAACGAAACATCTTCCGGAAGAGGTATAGCAAATCTTTGTGCCAATTTACCTCTACTACCAGAAGGTTATATTTCTGAAGCTAGGCAATCGATTACACATGTAGAGGTAGGTCGCAATAGAGAGATCTCTCACCAGGCGGTGTTATGCCTGGGGACCGAAGTCCGAAGAATGAAAGTTGGAAGTTGTATATATGCGTCCGTGTTACGAAACTTCGATGGCGCGAAGTAGCGCATGTCAGTTGGTTTCCTCTACTCACCACTAGATGGCGCTAGAGTCGCCACACACAATTGTATACAGAAAGCGAAGTCATTACATTATTCAAAACATACATGGAGAGTCAATGGTTTCCAAGGAAGCCTCCAAATATATTGAGTGTCGCATTTGAGCGACATTGGACTACAAATTGCGTTGAAGGGTGGCACAGATGCTTAAATAGCAGAACCGGGTGTTTGGACATGCGATGAAAAACGGGTCTTTTGGCCTACGGTCATTTAAAGAATATGCTATTTTGGAACTGATGTTTTGGAAACGGGTGGAAACGGACAAAACGTTCCGAAAGGATATTTTGCAATTGATCATATAGTAATTGCACAGCAAAATGTGAGAAACTGTTGACATACGTCAGTTCAGTATAATTAAGCTCACATTGCAAAAACTATCTAAATTCTTCGGATCCTTTCCATTGCAACAAACAATCACGTGTCCGTAATACTCGGTGTATTTCTGATGAAAAACGTTTCATTGTGTAAACACAATGAAACGTTTTTTTATTTGTATCTACCAATCTGCAAAGATCGGTAGACCGTCGACATTAAAATTTAAATAAATTGTTTTAGGCACACCACTGCAATTTACCTACTAAAATATTTTTCAGTGGTTCGTGTAATATGCCGTTGTACTAATATTCTTTATTATGTTCAATTTTTTTATTTTATATAGGTACATAGAGAGAAAAAAAGCTGTTTAATAATTTTTTAACATATTTTAAATATTACAGAAACGAAAATCTCACTACGTCACAAAAAAATAAATAACTGGAAAGAGAAAAAAGCCCTACAATACAAAAAAGTTTCTTTGGGCAATGTAGATAAAAACAACATTAAAACCTTGTAATAAAATTAACATGTTTCAAGATATTGCCAGTGGGGTCAAACAAAACGCTCGCAATGCCTCATAAAAATTAATTTCAGCCTTATTATTTTACACTATGTCTGGTAATTCACTAAACCTGAGTTGCGCTGATTACTATTAGCTACTGAGTTTCTTATTTTTCATGAGATCACTAGAAGTAACGACACTAAAATACTAAGTTATATTTTGTTGACGTGAATTTACTTTAATAAAATAAAATTAATTACCACGCGTAAAAAAGCCTGGCGCAATAAATAAATACGAGTAGGCGACGTCATAAACACGAAAAAGAAAAATTTACCTTTAATTAAAACATACAAGAAATAACGGCCTACCAAAAATCTTTTTACGTGAAAATGTTTTATAACTAAGTCTTAATAAAAACCCCATGAGTTAACTGGGCCAATTTATTTCTTTTTCAATTTATCTTAATGTTTTATATGTATAGTTAGGCTTGGAGACTGATTGTACTTGAGTAATGGCAGCTGACAATTTAGTTTGTGAATTTTGTCATTCCGCGTAGGCTAAACTGACTTGAATTGAAATAACGGCAAATGTCACATTGTTCAGATAATATTTTACTGTTCCAGTTACCACAGATCAGGATTTACTTGGCCTTATTATGCAGAGCCTGTGGACCTTTTGTACGGCATAGTCGACATATATCATATTTATCACTAATAGGCTCATGCTCTCCCCCATGTTGAAAAGTGACATGCGCCTTGCTTCACATTTTTGGAGATACGGAATAATCTGGCGCAACTATTCTCTCGTAGTAAAACACGAAATGTTGTCAACGTATGAACGGCAATGTTTGTATGCAATTTGCAATGGCGATTTACTTACTTTATTTAGAATATTGACTCGATAGTATTTGAGCTTTTGGGTACTTAGGAATAACATAGTGATCGTATTTTCTTTTATACAGAAATACCAAGCGAATCTCAAACACCGAACAACCAAATCTTAAAATTACTTCTGATAAGTATGATTGTATATACTTGTTTTACTATTTTCAATACTTTTATGTTATGAATGTTTTATGTAGGTTCTCGTTTGCTTGTTGTTTAGACGCTACCTTAACACAGTAACCAGGCTATCATTTCTAACACAAGTGCTAAAAATGACTACAAATCGTACAAGTCTCCCATATGAATAGTCGACCATGAAATTGCTTAACCATTTTGCGATCGTATTAGTACTAGGGGTTAAGGTTCAAAAGTTGCTATGGGTTTTGGACAAAATTAGAGAAACGCAAAAAAATATTATTTATTAGGTGCTGCCTAAATAAGGATACGTTCACATTAAATAAAATTATGTTTCGAATTAAAAGCTTTTATTTGACCTTACATGTATTTATGTATAAATTAAATACATATGTTTAGTTTATATCTTGCAAGCCAAATTTATACCATTTCCAGTGTCTGCATTGGCTTGATACAATGACAATGCAATAATAAAGTACCGCCAACAAAAAGCTCGTTTTAAATGTGACATTTTTGATAAAAGCTTATTATTAATTATCAAAGGCAAACACCGTAAACACAGATAAAAAATTAAAAGCTAACCTAAAATATGGTGGTTCACAAAAACGACTGTTATTTAAGAATTCTTTTTCAACGCAGCTTTGTACCTGACTTAATAGATATAGGGTCCGCGGAAAGCCAATACGTCTCGTTTAAACGCGAACAGTATTAACGGCCCTGCCCTCCCTTCAACAAGGATATACAGAGCCATTACATTAGCCGGGCCGTTTACAGAGCAAGTTAAAAAGAAAATGTGGTGGTACAAATAAATCCCGGTTACTACAGCGCCACCGAAGTGGGCACACACCCATTTCAAGACTAGATAAGCTACCGCGAACTACATAGGTAACACTTCTTTAATCCCTTTTTAATAACATTCGTAATTCTGTTAAGTTTTGCCACAAAATACATATTGCTGGTACAGTCAGGGTCATAAATACGTACGGAATAGACACGCACTGCACCCCACCGAGTTAAGATACCGCTGTCCCGAACGGAAAACTGTCGAGTTATATATATAGAAGAATATATGTAAGACCCAATATTTGAGACTTGTTCATTGATGTTTATAGTGATGAGGCTAAGGCGTGGCGATTAACGTATCTACCGATTACTAAGGGTAGCAGATTATTGCAATCGATTGTAGTGACAATTTAAAAAAATATTTTTATCTGAGTTAAGGCGATAGAACTTCGTGCAGGTTCTGCCCGGATTGGTACCTACCATAATCTGATATTGTTTCGTTCAAAAATCTATGCTTTGAAAATTCAAAATTCGATGAATAAAACCATTTCTCTCTTTTTAGTGAGTCTGGTTGTTTATCTAAGTTACACGGTTATGTCAATTGCTCATCACCCTTTACAAAATGTTGCTTTTCCCAATGCAGGGACGTTAATTCTTGAGGAGTTCCCCTGGAGTGCGATTTTTGAATCTCACCGGGTGGCTAAAGCTCATCAACAAACTGGCCGTTTTCCATAGAGATTCGGCCATTTTTTGTGAGCTTTAGTCAACTGAAAAGATTCAAAAATTGCACCTCTTCACCATCAGCCTCACTTGACCAAATGCCTTGCAATTAGCATAAATTGCTTAGCAACTATATTAAAATAGCCGCTCGTATCGCCACCCGTGAAATACCTACTTATTATTGAGTAGTTTCAGAGGCCGACTGTATTCACCATCAGTTCCAGTTTTCCGAGAACAAAAGTACAAGTTACTATAAAAAAAATATCCAAATCGCTACAGGTGTGCATTTTTTAAAGATTTCCCTCGATTTCTCCAGGATCCTACCACCAGATCGTGACCTGATGACAATGGAACCAACTTGGAAGTATACCCTTTCAATCAAAACAAGAATTTTTCAAATCGGTCCAGCCGTCTTCGAGTAATCGCGAAACATATTGCTCCTTTTTTTTGAAGTCGGTTAAAAAGGGCACGTTCTCAGCCATAGGGATTTTTTTGGTTCATTTTATTGGTTGATTTAATGATTTGATATATTTTTGATTTTGTAATAAATTAATCGATTTCAACAAATTTACGAAAATTTCATTTGAATCGAAACGAAGAACTTGGTCACTACACTAAGTTTAAGAAAAAAAAGCCTTAATATGTAACTGTTTACGTGTTGAGTTTTTAGTATGAAATACTTTATTATTACGATAGAAATAAATGTAATAACCACTTAGTTGCACCTTAAAAGAGCATATACATAGCTTTTAGGTATCTGTGAAGCTCAAAAGCTGTTAAATATTTTATTTATAATTTCAATGGATAATGCACATTTACATTATATGGGTGTTGTCATGTGTCAAATGATGGGTCTTACATATATACAGTACCCGGCCAAAAAGATTGCACATCGGTCTTTGGAAAGAGACTCGGCTTATTTCGGCTTCATAGAGCGTTGTCGCACACTACCTATGTGACGTTCGTCAGTCGTTGTACAGTTCCGGTAGGGTACGGACGCATTTAGTTGAAAATATTTAATATAGAGTTGTTGAAACCCCTCGACTTTAAATTGTACGATGGCATTTTTAGGTAAAAGAGGAATACCGAAAAAAGGAAGACTATGATGTTGTTACACTGATAGACTAGTAGTAACTACGGCTGATAGTGATACTCATATTGACCACATTAAGAGCACAGATAGTAAATTGGAAGAAGTTGAGAATTTTTGAAATTAATTTACAATACTTATTTAAAAAAATAGGTTTAAGTATTTTATTCAATTTCAAAATAATACATGATTGTTAAACTATCCTTTTTCTAGTAGTGGCAATAACTCTCTATAGATATTCAAAGTTTACATGTCATCGATTTGACGTAAACTAATTAAGTCCATGAAGTGCAGTATTTATTTGGTATGAAACAACTCTTAATAAATACGACGATTATTGGACGGTCGCCAGTGTTCGGAAATCTTCGTAAACAGCCTAATATCTCTTTCCAAAGACCGATGTGCAATCTTTTTGGCCGGGTACTGTACTTCTGTAGTACGGCGCACACAAATAAACGCCACTTCGTTCATTGTATCGTTTTTGCATGGACCGTTTTCGCGAGGCTTGCGTTGCAACCTTTTTTTATGAATTCGCGACATTCAAGAACTAGTGATCGTAAATAATTACAAAAAACACAGTTTTTCTTATTTGTATGACTTTTTAAATTTGAAAACTATAATGCATAAATCCTGAAGAATCTCTCTCTATCTTTATCTTTTTTATCTTTACATAGTATAAAGTAAGTCGCTATTCATTCCTGTCTGTTCTAAATCCTTTTAGTATATTCGGCCGCCTTATCCAAACAATTTTGATACGGTTTTCACTGTCATTAAGCGATTTTTTCGGAAGGATTTTATATAGATAATGTCCTTATCAAGTTTTAATTATTAAATTGCACCCTTGCGAAACAGCGGCAGGTCGCTAGTAATATATGTATAAGTGAGAAAAATGGTGCTCATTTACACTAATATATTATTATTATTATTCAATTCTTTCGACCAACAGGGATCATACAACACTATACAATAATCATTATCTACAACACATACAAGAAAAATTACATCAAACGATAAAATAAAAATATACAATGTCAAATAGGTAACTATGTTTATTGCGTAGATTTGTTTGCCAGCATAAGAATCATAACACAATAGTTGATATACTGACCGTCAAATCTGTCCGCAAATGTTCTCAGGATGCCGTTGGTGCTGCCTCGCACCCTGCGCAGCAGGGACGTGCACCGCTTCCGCATCGTAGTGTAGAAGCAGTCCACTCCTGCCTCAGCGAACATCTCTGACGCGCTGCAGAAGCGAGGCAGCCCCAACAGCACCCTGAACGCATTATTATATTGGACACAATAAAAAATAAAGAAGAAATTGAAATTATTCTCATGTTCAGGTCTACTAGTCCCTTGAAATTGACTATTGTTATGACGGTGCTAGAATGCCTAGTTAAATTGTATGGTTTATCGTGCCAACTATATTTACGTTGGACTAGAGCACTTTGTACATAATTAAAAAATCTTTGAAAACAATGCTAAAGCCTACAATTACTTTATTAAAAATCACAAGGGCTTTTATATAGATCTCTGTGCACAAACGACCATTAAATATGAATAATACTGTGTCTGTATTTCCATACTTTCCATTTTTCCCCCAAGACTTAAGGTACAACCGGATAACGACGGTCAGATAATTAACAGGAACAGGTCAGAACTCGTTTTTATGTGAAATGCTTTTTGTTGTTAAGTGCTTGTAGCTTTAGGTATGACAAGTTCAATAATCGAACTAATAATTAAGTTTAATAAGCCCGTCCGCACTCAATCAGCCTTCAAGTAAAATCCCTTTTTAAGGATTCTGTACCTCAAAATTAAAAAAAGGAATCCTTATAGGATCACTTCGTTGGCCATCTGTCTGTCGAGACCCTTTTACTCAGGAGAGTGATTCTTTAAGTGCACCAGCGGCGAGTTCGACGCTGGGGAAGCGCCCTGTCTTGCTCTAGCGCGCTAGCTCGAGTGAGCGAGACAGGGCGATGCCCCGGCGTAGAGTCCGACGCGGATGCGCTAAGAGAATAACAGTGCAGGAACGCGTGAAGGTATTAAGTTGAAATTAGGTAATATCAAATACTCAAGTATACACAGTTTCTTGAAGCTGTAAAAAAAACTCTTAAGTTAACACAATCAAAAAATTCAGCCGTCTAAACCGCACATTTCACACGCTAGTAAGAGAATCAATAAACTATAGAGTACTTTCCGTTGGCCTAGAGCGATGAAATTTGGTCACACAGCACAAATAAATGAAAAACTCCGAAAACCGTAAATTTGTAGTTACACAAACTTATAATTGCACTTGAAATGTATGATGACAAGAGTTAAGTTACGTTTGTCTCTGAATTCAGGTTATTGTTTCGTTAGAGTAATGTTCGGTACTTCTTAAGTTTGTTCAGAACCCTCGGTGCCCGAATCCGCTTCGCACTTGGCCTTTTTAATTTATTGTGCCTTTTCCCAAAGGTTAAACGAAATTGTTAAAGAATAGTACCTTCTAATATTATATAATGAACAAAATTATTTTTATACTTACTTATCTGATGGTTTTTAATTCATAGCACCGCTTTTAAATACTCAAAGTAGCACCGAGGCGACCCGAGCTCTGTTTAGGTCAGTTGTAAAACATGAAGAATCGACTTATTCCAGAAATGAGACTCAGCTAGATCGAGTTTTTGCCCCCGTACTACATCACTATATTGTAAATTTTATCGACATCGTATGAGCCTTTTTAAGAACGCAGTGACCAACAAATTAATATATGCAGGGCGCAAAAAACTAACGCCACATGGACGTCAACTACCTTAAATATTAGGAATAGCAAATTCTACGCAAAGGATATTGACTTTTATTATTAAAATTTAATTACTGCATTTATGGATTTTCGCAAATTTGTTTGCCTTAACTGACAATCAAAGTAGTGGAATATGACAAAACAATAAAGCCGTGCTTTATGATTTATGATACAGATCGAAAGGGTCGTTGATTGTGCAGATTATTTATGTCTACCTTTAAACTAAATAAACCCACAAAAAGTTTAAAAGTCGTTTAAAAATCTTCTTTACTTTTCTTGCATCATAGCGTAATGCAGGATTATAATTAATTGATTCGGGAAAATATATCAAAACTTTTTAACGAAACGATACTATGTATATAGAAAGTCACCCGCTTATTGCTTGTGACACCATAGGCATTTGCAAAATTTATTACCAAGGGATCAGGTAGAAAAGCTTAAAAATAAGCCCCAACCTTTTTGAGTAGGTTTTAATTGTTTTGCTGATTGGGGATCATTCCTTGAAACCTCCGGCTCGAGAGAATGAATATTAATTTTATTGTTAATTTTCATATTAATGACGGTACTAAAAAAGTAAAAAATGACGACTGTTGGCGTACCAGTCTGTAATCATTTTAAACGTGAAACTTACTTATGTATTTGGAGCTGGCACATTCGAGTATAAGAATACAACTATATGTATTAAAAAATGTATACCAAAGCTCTTATTACATTGACATAAGAGCGTTAATAAGTACGTGCATATTTATATATATTTTTTGTCGGCTATACTCATAATATAGACTTTGCTTGGTTTGAGACTAGATCAATTGGTTTTAATTGTCCGAGCATTTTTTTTTATCATAATTTCATATTTTTGTGTAGGTAGGTACGTTAAATGCACCCATATTTCTACACCCGACCTTACAAACACCAACATACTTAGGCGACCGTTAAAGAGGGAACTGAGATAAATTGTCTATGATCGAAAGGTATAGATATATCAACTTCTTAGCGCATACTATATGCCTCCCACCCGAAATATTACACTTTCTCCTAGTTCCGTCTTTAATGGTGACTTAAATGTGTCTTCGACTGTATATGGCGGTAATTTCTAACAAGAGTTTGTTATAACGATTCCTAACAAAGTATTGAAGCTAAAGAACTTAATTTCATCTCAATATATCTAGAATTTAAAAGAAAAAATAACTGAGTACATAATTAGTAAATAAGTGAGGAACAAGTAAATCATCAAAGTTTTTATAACTGAAATTTCATTCGATTTTTATATTTATACTTTCAAACATCAAAATTATTAAATTTTAATGCTATTTAATAAACACAAATAAAAATCTACGGTAATGGCCGGACTCGAACCTGCAACCTCAGCATTTCGTGCCTTACTCTAAAATCGCAAAAAATGGAGTTTGATTTGTTAAGCTTTTACGAGACACAAAATTAAGGTTTCTTTCCATAGACCGTTCTCGGGATTCACAAGAATTAATCTTTTTTTTTTTTTCGTAAATATAGTGCCTTAAAACTGGAGGCAGACCGGTCCAGCAGCTATTATACACCCTGGGTACTACTTCTATCATTTCTTTCACGATTTAAACAATTAATAACCGAAATAACATTATTACATTACATTATTACATTATATAAATGTTTTTTTGAGTTATTGAAATTGGATATCAACTTTTTGGTATACAGAGCTTCAAACGTGATCCTGTCGCGTCGCCGAGTGTTGACCGTATAAATAGTACGCTATTACACGGGTCACGTAAGAATGGCTTCAGAGCCAACTCTGAAACGATAGTGGCAACTGGAACTAATGCTACAACGCAAGCTTATCCAGTTTGGACTCGTTAGATTTGTCACGCCAAGTTATCTGATCGTAGATGGTATCAAGGGTTTGACGAAAAATCCGGTGACTGCAGGAACTCAATAAATAACAAAAAAGTTTACTATACATTCAGGTGTTACTTTGAGGAAGTCCATATTGATATTAATGGAATCAATTGCTTTGCTAATCCGCGAACCCAGTGTCAGCAATCGTGAAAAAGACAACGCTTGTGCTCGACTGACAGTCGAGCGGTCAATAGCTCCTGATGATGCCTCGTGGAGTGGTCAAACACGTGTCAAGTGGTATTTTTGGTTATGGTGGTTGGGATATGGTCGCGTTTTGTGTTGTTTGTTTTATTTCTTTATTAAAGTATTCAGCGTTGTCTTTTTAGGATTGCTGACACTGGGTTCGCGGATTAGCAAAGCAATTGATTACATTAATATAAATAATAAAACAGCAATTCTATCGGCTTCAGTGCTTAAAACTTATCTTGAAATCCAAAGGAATCCATACATTTTAATGGAGAGAATAAATCTTATAAAAACATTATTCAGTTCAAACTTTGAATATAAGGAACACGATAAAGAACGAACCATCCTAATGGAAAGTAGGACACTAGCGTCATAGCCTAAATACATTATATTTTCTCCACTGTGCTAGCGTGGAGATGCCACTAAATAAGAACACAATAAGCGTTGCAAAATGAAACCCCCTGACCTAAAACAACGAAAGCATGGCAAGGACATCTGCTTTCCTGCTTATATCTGCTATGGCAACTGCGTGTGTCAATAAGACTTGGGGTGGTTTTCAGTGTAAAAAAACCGAAGCTGATTATTTTTGGCTCTTGTCAACAGTGTTCTTTTAAAAGTGGAGTGGAGGATTACTGTTTCGCTAAGTATCCAACGACGTTTATCAGCAACATCTCCAAAAAATATTTAAATAATAATAGGGTGGGGGGTTTCCGTTTTACTCATTTAGTCATAACAAGAAAACTAAGGGTGGTAGTTAAAGATTGTATTCAAGTTCCAGTTTAGTAATAATCCCATAGCATCTATAACTAATTCCCTAAATTGCAACACGTATACATACATAGATCGGCGGAATCGTAAAATAATAAAAATTATTGTAAACTTTATGAATTTAGTTATAAAATTGATCTTTTAATGCTTTGGTAGTTAAAATATTTACATTTTATGTGTATTCAAAGTTTTCAAAACTGTAGCAATACTATGGTATATTAAACATAAAACCTCGTAGTAAATAAAGATTTCTTCATAAATTCAATTCAAAATAT
Organism: Ditula angustiorana; assembly: GCA_963691745.1. Classification (NCBI taxonomy): domain Eukaryota; kingdom Metazoa; phylum Arthropoda; class Insecta; order Lepidoptera; family Tortricidae; genus Ditula; species Ditula angustiorana. The sequence continues at coordinate 18,749,863 of OY829472.1, forward strand.
GTCCATAAGTGTACTAAAAAGTAAAGGTTGGAATTTAGATTAAAAAGGTGGAATAACAAAAAACACTACTTTGCAAAAAATTACCGATGTGCACCAAGCGCCGCTAAATATTTGAGAACAGTATATTAGAAACAAAAATATGAATTTATTGCCCCAGTCTGCACTGGGCTTGCGTAATATCATTCGAACCTTAACTGACCCAAAAGGAGGAAACTGAAAGAAATTTTATGTACTCGAATGGGATAGATACATTATCAACGTTATAGTGTATAATACGCCTCTCTTTCGAGAAATGACACTTTTTAAGTCTTTAATGGTCACTTATGTGTGTCTTTGACTGTGCTAATGGCCTAGTAAGTTTCAGTTTGGTTCCATCAGAGTATTAAGTGTCGGAACTTTATTTCGCGGTAATCACGGGTAATGCTGAACAAAACTTTTATAAATCTACTTTTTCAGAACTTTCCTTAGTTACCTTGGACTAAGTACCTTTACATCTTCGCCGCAGAACGTATTACACCAATAGAAGTTGTAATTTAACTTGCTTTATTAGGTGGTTAAACTTAACTGCAGTATCCATGAACGAATTAAATTTCTTAATTATCGGTAACCGTCCTCAAAGAAAGTTAAATTAATTAAAACTGTTTATTGTTTACCGCCAAAGTTTCACGAGAAAAATACGCAAGCAAAATATTGCGAATAAAATTTAATAAAACCCACGTTAGAGCCCAAACCAGCTACAAGCCTTAATTGTGAAAGTTTCGTAAGAGACTTTGGCTTAGGACGGGAAGAATTTAGCTGATTTTTATTAAATTTTCGAACTCTAAACACCATTCATATTATGATGAACTTTTACATTGCTTAAAAATAAAAACTTGCAAAAAGAAAAAAAAAGTTAAATTATGGAGAAAATAAAGCAACAAAGCCAGGTGGTTTTTTTTCTTTGTTGGCAGAAAGGAAACAATATATCTCATTGTGGTGAGTTAAACATCTGTTAGTAAGAAATATCGCACGCATAGCCAGATTAATGGGGCAGAGATCACAGCGGCGAGTGAGTGGACCAGGAGCTGTGCGAGTAACAGACAAATAGTTATATGTGATTCAAGGTTGGCTAGATCCACAAATCTAAGTCCGACCCGCAAGCCATGGCTCTTATCAGGAGTTTGTAAAAACCGTTATAACTATGTCGTACTTTTGTACAATTCATTTATGACAAACCAAAGTAGTAAAGGATATCACATACCTGCCTCATTTGTAATATCGGGCAGTGTAAATTTATTCATACTTTGACTACTATTAATCCGCTTAGTCACAAAAAAAACTCAACTTTTATATTAGGGACAAAATTCAAGGAACGTTTGCAAAGCGTGTTGCCTTATAAAATCGTTCTTCTAATATTGTCCCTGAGTATGTTTCCAACCAAAACAAAACCAAACACATGAACCTTACTGAAATCAGTTTAAAAATTACAAACTTTCTTAATTTTGACATAATTTACAGTGGATCAACATGTCCGCCGCTCTGCTGTAGACTCAGTTCCACTCAATGCCTGCGATTATTTGTTATACTAAAGCTTGTACACAATTTTCTTGAATAAAGATAAATCAGTTATTTTCCTCAATTTAAGCTGTGCATTTAATATGTCATCAGCATTTACTACAATAACGTGAATGTGTCATCTGCAAACATTTACGAACTTTGGTTCAAAACATGCCTTGGCATTATTTACGAGTACAAATAATTTGTCATTATGGATCCCTGTGGGAAGGCACAGCCGGCCATTGCCTCAATGCTGGACTTAAGGTGGAGAATATAATTGCTTTGCTTGAGAGTCTCCTCTTAAGTAGGTAGGTGCATTTGATAATTCATAACTAGATTTGTAAATAATGTGATAATGTAGAGGTAACATAAATATCAAAGATCTGCTATTAACTAGGTTGTAATAATAACATGAAGTCCAGATTTTTATCTACAGAAAGACCCTCATAAATAAACGAATTTACTTGGATATTCCAATCATTTTTATGATAGGTACCATTATAAAGGTCAAATTAAATGAAAAGCTTTTTAATACTAATAAATGTATTTATCTACACATATATCATAAATGCTCTAAAATGCGTTCAGAAACCGTAGGCAATGACCAGCATTATAACAACCAATATTATTATGAGAATTTTTCTAATTTGTTTCTATATTTGTTCAAATTCATTTTTTATTAGTCTGTAGATATTTAATAGGTACCTAGCAATAGTAGCTAGTAGCAATGCAGATCATTGCCTTATGGCTTTTGAACCCATCATAGAGTACTTATGATATGTGTGTAGATAAAATAATGTATGCAGCTGTACATAATTAGGTCTTAAAACACTCGTGTGATCCTATTATTCCTTCAATTAAGAGGTCTCTTCCAGTTAATCTATCCAGTTGTCATTCAAAAGCGAGGGACATTCCTCATCAATTGACCAATTCTCGTGTAAGTAGAGATTAAGTCGGATTTGAATGGTGTCAAAAAGAACGCCAATGATGACTGTCAACGAAAGCGAGAATGAGTTCTTTACTGGGTCCTTGTCGGCCACGTTGAAACCACAAGATATTGACTTAAATAAAATCGTTTCAACTCCGTGTCTAATGTTTATGCAGTCGCGACACGCGCGACCGCACACCAACCGACTTAGAAGAAGGAGGATGATGAAAATTATTATGAAGTATTATTTTTATCCCTCGTGATGGACGCGGTCTTATGGAAGTCCGGATTTTTCCCCACAATCGACTACTCAGGATATTATATTTTCATTAAGGACCGCAACAAAGTAAAATTTTTACACATCCTTAACAGTTGCAACAAGTAAAATGAATTGCAAGTATGTAATCCAGGATATCTGTAAGCGAACGTGCTGGAGTAGAATGCTGGTGAACGACACTAGTAAAGGCTCGACGATCGCACCGTGGCAGATAGTCCGATGTGTAGTGAAGGACGCTACGTGCGCCAACACCTTTACGTTATCCCTTTGCCCCTCTTGGGATTACTCTATATCTACACTTGCATGAAATACACTTTATAGTAGATTTTCGTCCTTTTTCTGATTTAGTTTCATTTTCAGTTCGTTAATTGCGTTAAGTCCGATCAAAGTGAAATACAGTGTGAAACAATATAAGTAGAAGTTACTCATTAAATAATTATAATATGACATACACGCGTAGTGATACCCGTCATCTTCAGCTTTTATCTTTATCTTTACATAGTCTAAAGTGAAGTCGCTTTCCGTCTTTCCTAAATCCTTATAGTGTGTGTTCGGCCGTCTTCTCCTTCTAAACCACACAATTCCAGGACAATCCCGAATTTCCCAGCCATCTGGCAACACTAGACCCGTCTCCCCCCGCTAAAATTAGCAGAAAAAATTGTTAGGTGATAATACGGCTTGGCATCTCAATGTTAAATACTCAAAGCTGCGTAAATACAAGCAATTGAACTACAGTTGAACTACGAGTTGAACTACAAGTAAATATAACGCAATTTGTGACAACGTTAGCGAAAATTGGAATTTTACCAGACTTATCACTCCGCCCTCGTATTAGCCGCTATATTAAGATTTCAATCAGCATGAACGAAAAATAATTGAAAATATGTAATTTAGAATTAGGTACGTATTTTGTGTGGTTATCAAAATATATTTTTTAGTGACACATTTTGTGAGGACGACGTTAGCTCTATGAAGAAGTGCTTAATATAAAATTTTAAGGTAAGTAGACTCTCATCATAGAATTGTTAATGTACATATTACTTGCTGAATCAAATTGGAACTTTATGAATATAAGAGTAGGTACCCTTATAATTACCTGCTACGAGGATAATGCAATTTGAAACTTGAGTGTCGCATTTATAAGAGTATCTTCGCCCTCTCACCGCTAATAACTAATGGAAAAATTCACGTACTCATGCGATGATCTCGGTGACACAGGTAAATGGTGATAATAATTGAAATAACTATATTTTTTCATATCTTATCCATATCTTAGATTTTCTTACTGAGTAAATTATCTCGCAATCATGCACTACCTACAGAATGTCTCTGGAAAACTAAAACAACCCAGTCTGAGAACCAAAACAAGTTATAAGCACTTGAACAAGTTTGACGCGTTGGAATAATCGCAGATTGTGTCCGTGAAAGTTAAGAATTTTGAGGGTTGTTTACTGTTTAGAGTAGGAAAAGGGGTCTCGATAACTCTTCCAACTGCGTCTCGTTCTGTAATAAAGCTTAAGAGAAAAGAAAACCAAAAATGCAAATTATACGTACTCAGTGTAAAACGATCCTTCGGCTTTCCGCAGCATGTGACCAAAGCCACTCTATTAAAACTTACTCCGCGTCGAGCGCACAAAGCGGCTTATTTTGCATACGAACTGTTGTGGCCAAGTTTAATGAATTGGTCACGAAAGGGTTAAGTCTCGGGAACGACGGAGTTGAGCGCGTTATTGGCCTGTGCATTTAGGAGCTATTAAGGCGTTTACATACAATAAACATACCATACTCGTATGCTATGAAATATGTTTTCCGGCACACATCTATAATTAGTTTAAGTATATTTAGTAATTTACACATGACACCATATCAACAAACGATATTATTTCTACCTGAATTCTCCTCAGAATTAAAATACACTTCAGGCTTCTTAATTCCTTCCCGACACTTCAATTATATCTCGAATAAATTAGGACCAGGCGAATGTGAAATGAAAATCGAATAATCGTTTGCTCCAATAAAGGAATCCAATTTCTATTCTGTGGAATTAATAAGTACGTGATCCGGCGGGGTTGGCGCAGGTGCTTGATGTACAGGCTGCTACGCGTGAAGCTTATCTTCACATAATTATTATCTCATGAACTTCATTATGAATATAATCAACATGGTAGCCCCAAAAATTATACAAGTAACGGATGAGTCTGCTTCAATGTTGTTTAGTCTGGTCAGTCGTTATAAAGGAAGGTTTAAACTAATTCCCCTTTTTGTATCAAGTTTTTGGGATCATTATTGTTGAATGTTCTATTATTTATCAGCCGATATTTTATTCAATGTTGCTCGAAGCTGGACAAACAGTAGTGTCGCATTGATTACCTGAACCATTTACTCATCTTCAACTACTGGTATTTTACCGTATGAAACATGCTAAGATAATGATTTATTTACTGCATTAATTTAATATAATCTTACAGTGGTTCGTGTTACTAACAAATTGTGGATTAAGATTTTACATAAAATATATGAATACCTATGAGTAGAAATTTTATAAAGCGAATCGGAAATCAGACCGAATAATAGAGATCGATTTAGAAGTACCAAAATTATTTAAGTACACACAACACTATATTTTTCGTTTCTATATTTTATGAATACAAATAGTAACTACCAAATAAATACCTAGTACCTACAAAAAATATAAATATATTTATGATTCATATAACCCCCCTGGAACACCCTGTGGCTCCGGAGCGTCGAAAACTGGAATAGTATTTGATCTCGAAATGGAAATGGGATGGATCGAGTCGTGTTGAACGAAAACGTCGCGAAATCAAACCCCGCCCGACTGGCGACCCGACTGGAATTCGTCTCTCAATATGATACAGCATCTTTGTTATTGTAAACGTCTTCTACGTATAAATAATAGCTTTTTTTTTTTTTACTTAACTGGAGTTTTACAAGCTTTAACTTGCCTTGGTTAGTTTGTTTCTCGCTTTACTTTTACAGAGAAATGTTGCAAGCTGTTTTTGATTTACTCTCAGTGGTTTGAATGACTTGAATGTTAGTATGTGTATTTATGTAGTTCTGATGATAATACAATTATATTAAATTAATTTGCCAGAGAATCTATTGCCAATACACCTATTAAGGTAAATGATTTTAATAAGCAGAAGCGCTTAATCGACCACATTCGGCGTATTCAGGTAGCTCTATCTTGTTGTTGGATAACTCAAATATTTGACTGTTAAATTTTAAAGAGTTTAACGAATTTAATTAATTTAATGAAACAAACATAATAACACTGTATTTACCAAAAATACACAATAGTTTGTGTGCCACATACTTTTCTCCCCTCTGGGACGAAATGCCTTTTAACACTTTGAATTTTACAGTCAACCAGCTTTGTATGATCTGAATAACATTAAATATATAGATGTTTCTAACTTCCTGCAGCCAAGGCCAAGCACGACTTGCAAACATAAGTTATGTCTCAGTGTCAGATCAGAAACATTGACTTGCCACCGTTGACAGGCGTAGTACATTAATTGACCACATCCGCTGAATAATTACGTACGCCAATTGTGAACTGATTTCAATTTAATTAGTCATACTCGAGGTTGGCCCAATTTAAATTGGAAAAAATATTACACCTCATTACCAGACGAGGTCGGTTTTTAATTAGTAAAGTTATTAACCTACCATTTATTCTTGCTGCGCGATAACGCGACATGGCAAGTTGAGAAAGCCATATAAACTCATTTCTCCTAAAATATGTACAACTTCCCAAAACAAGTCTAGATAGAACGAAAAAGTAATATCTTATCATGCAATCTCATATTTATAAAACAATAATAAATAAGCATATTACACCAACTACCACCCCACAGCTCCTCCCCGAAAAATATCTGTACACACGCATGTCGCTCGTCACAAGACAGAGAGTATAATTTCTTTAGCAAGAAATGTTTCTACTCCTTACAATTACACATGCAAAAGAAGTAAGACTGCTTGATTAAGGCCTACCTACTTGAGAAAATCAACAAAGATTGAATTCTAATATCGATAATAATTTGAAAATGATCGACCCACTAGCATCCGCTTCTTTCAAACCAGCTACTCATAACTACTGTATTAGTTAGAAAAGGAATTATTTACATCAGCCGTCTGTTGGACTCTTTACTTAAATATTGCAAATGTTAACTTTTTGACTTTTCCTCTACTGACAAATTCTTGCCACAACTGTTCTGTTGTTAAATTGGATTCACGCCCTTGTAATTTAAAATATTTGACTTAAGGGATATGTTATTAGTGAATCTTTTGGAAAGACACAATATAAATATAAGTAACCTAAATGTATCAATTATCATTAGTAAAATACTTTTTTAGGATTCTGTTCCCAAAAAATGTCAACGAGACCCTAATATTAAGCCTACGACGTCCATCTGTACCAGAGCGTCCACTCTTAGAGAGCTCTATCTTTCATACAGATCTAATGAATAATAATAATGAAAACTCGGAATGTACAGGTATTCCAGAAGTGTTAATAAATTATCGTATTTAATCTATTACTATGAAACTTTACTATTCGATGTCAAATGTCAAAGTGAAGATTGAAAGTACACAATATGGAGATGTTACAACCACCCTAAAAATTACAAAATCAATAATTGTAAATAAAGCCTTTCTCCTGACGACAACATAAGATAACGGTATAATCGAAATCATCAAGATCTAGACAGACCTTTCTGTGCGGTCTGCATAGCTTCACAATTATTAGACTAGTAGTTTTATTTTTCCTACAATCTTCTTACACAGTGTGCAATCTTTTCCTTAACGTTGGACGAGAAATGCCCGTTGCATTCTAAATTTATTACTGTACTGTGCCGAAAAACATGGAATCAGCAATATTTTTATTAAATGTTTTACGTTTCAAGAGTTTTACGTTACACTAACCTGCTGAAAATGTAAGTAGATCAAAATGAGATTTCATGCTGCATTTTACACTTTATGCTAAAACCCTGTACCAAGAGACACATTGGTGAAACTATAGCTAATGTCACAATCCTGTGTTGTTAAAATGCGATCAATTTTCAAAGTAGATAATAGTATTTCATGCAACTGTTGCATAATGAGGGGTCTTAAAACACGAATGTGGTTTTATGAAACGAGCGTCAGCGAGTTTCATAATAGGATCACACGAGTGTTTTAAGACCGAATTATGTACCGTTGCATACACAATTACTTTATCTACACACATATCATAAGTAAGTACTCTATGATAGGTTCAGAAGCCATAGGGCAATGACCTGCATTGCTACTATTTATTAGTGCTAGGTACCTATTAAATATCTATAGACTGTACACATTAAAATAATGTAATAAAAATGAATTTGAACAAATATAGAAACAAATTAGAAAAAATCTCATAATAATATTGGTTGTTATAATGCTGGTCATTGCCTACGGTTTCTGAACGCATTATAGAGCATCTATGATATCTGTGTAGATAAATAAATAAATGTGCATCAAATAATGAAAACAAAAGTATTTTATGCAACTGCTATATAATGAGAATAGGATCACACGAGTGTTTTAAGGCCTAATTATATAAAGTTGCATACATTACTTTATCTACACACATATCATAACTGCAAAAAACCGTAACAGCAAAAAACCAACAAACGAATTACAACTAGTAATGGCGGCCATTCGATCTATCCGTCAAGACAAACGTTTTTTTTTAATCATATACAAACGAATGAAGTCCCTATTGTCATGTAACTCGAGATCAAATGTCGTGCGTTTAAATTAAAAAATCATACTGAGTTGACGTTTCGTATCGATAACTGTTTTAATATCTGTGGATACTAGAATAGAGACCAACTTAAATTTTGACAGCTGTTCCAAATTTACATTCATAACGTCACGAGCAGTCACGAGATATCGGTAATGTGATGACCAATAAAGAACAGATTTACCTACTACCACAGACAAGAAAATTCTTATAATAACATTGGTTGTAATAATGCTGGTCATTTCCTAAAGTTTTTGAACGCGTTATGGAGCACTTATGATATGTGTGTAGATAAAGTTATTTTTTTCTGTTTTTGCTCTATCGTAATTGTGGTAATAGATATAAGCGCTAAATTTAATTTGATTATAGTACTGCAAGCTCCACGGTATCACAACTACCAACAACCAACAAATAATATACACCGACGCAGTGTGAGTCAGGTTCGCACTAAGAACCTAGAACTGAATGCAAGAAAATACTTTCTTGTAAATACATGAAATGCATATTGTGCTGCGGTAAGAAACCCTCGGTGCGCGAGTCCGACTTGTACTTCGTTCGGTTCTGAAGTTTAAAAATAAAATCTTTTCATTTATTAATTTCCAAAAAAAAACAGTGTCCTGAAAGAGGGCAATTTAAAAGCGTAGTATTAAGTACTTTGCGATATGATGTAATTCAACAGCATAGTAAAAGCAAATTAACAAAACATCGTTAAAATTATGAGATGATATAACCGATATTAGCAAGTATAGCTGAATAGAAGATTCGGTGGGAGTTAATTGGTCGTCGTCGATTGTCAATCACGCCGCTTCATAACAATCGCAACTTGGGAAAACGAATAAATTGCCCACATTTACATACTAAAGCAATTTCAAACATTTCATGAACATTTTGTTACGTATATTTACTGTGGAAGTAGAGGGTTTGACTAGAGTGAATTTAACCAAATATCTTTGATTAATTAACTACAAGATATTTAGTTCCCATAAACTTTATAGCTTCGATAACAATTCATAATATTGTGAATCAGAATTGTTAAACTAAAAAAAAACTGGCTAAGTGCAAGTCGGACTCGCGCACCGAGGGTTCCGTGCAAACTTAATAAGCACCGAACATTGCTTTAACGAAAAGATAAAGTGAACTAAGGGATAAACTTAACTTTACCATTGGACATCTTAGACATCTGTTGGCACTTGGTATATACCCGTATATACCAAGTGCCAACATAAGTTTGTAATTGCATTTTTTTATGAACTACTAATTTACGGTTTTTTTAATTTGTCCCTTTATTTGTGCTGTGAGACTTTGCTTCTTGTCATTCATAGTTATAGGTCAGGGAAGTACCCTATAGATATTTGATTCCCTTGCGAACGTATGAAATATGCGGCACAAACGGTAGTATCTTTTGATTCTGTTGACTTAGAAGTTTAATTTTTTCACAGCTCCTAGGGACTGCAGACTCAGGTCCGCAGTCAGGTTTTTGATACAAATTTAAACTCGATACCTTCGCGCATTCCTGAGAAAAAGGCTCTTGACAGACAGACAGACGAACAACAAAGTGATCCTATAAGGTTTCGTATTTCCTTTTGAGGTACGGTACCCTAAAAACATAGCAATTTTCAAGCCGAGCCACTGCTTATAACTGTTCGAGGCTCAAGTTTGTCCCCACTTGCAGTCCTACTGCATACATCTCTGGGCTAGCGCTCCTCAATACCAACTCCTTCCACTCGATCGCCTACAGCGATAGCGTAGGACAGCCCATATCACAATGAACTGTTAGAGGCTTGAGCCTCTACACATTCGTTTTCAAGTATATCATTAAAGTCGTATTACTGATGGGTCCCTGACCGTGTTGTGCCATTAAGAAGATTTCATGAATTTTTTAAGCGAGCACCATCCACTAGTTAATATACCTAATTTCGTTCTAAACATTTTTGTACAATTTGAGTGCTATGGCCAAATTTTCCAGCAAATCTGCCATATGATGTCATCATTAAATCGAATGTGATGTACCTATTTGCTATATATGTTTATGCCAGCATTGCCAGTCTAAAAGCCAAAATACATCTTGGAAGATGTATTTTGGCAGTAAGCAGTTGTGGAGAAATTATGAGCAACCAATCCAGAACAGTTGTCAGCCAGGGAGATAAATGTTCCTGACTCATAACTGGCTTGTTGACAAAAAAAACTCTATTATCGGAATTTAAAATATTCGTTAAAATTATTTCATGAATTATCGCGAGTAGAAAAACGATGCATCGCAAGCCCCGCGAAAACGCTTCTTACAAAAGGGCCCGGCAATATGACGTCACACTTTATTATCTTTGCTAGTAAATGTATGCAGCGTGAAACTAAAATCTTTTTGTGAAAAAAAAAGAGCTTTTATATGGTTACTCACACAATGAAACCTTGTCAGCCTAACTAGGGCCCTATTCTGCTTAATTTTGAGTCGGCGCCAAACTAACAAGCAAACTAATTACGTTAAGTGCAATGATGGGCGGCGACTCAAAATTATTTAGGTACGAAGGTAAAACATCCTAGTTAGTACAGTCAAGGAATTTAATTCCCTACCCATTTCGTTGAAATGTCGTCTGACATTCGCAATGCATTAAGGTCGATATGTCAAACTAACGTCTTGCTCTATAGCTCTTATGGTGACAGTTTGCTATACGATATTGAACCTTAGGTGGGTTGGAAATTTAATTCCTTGACTGTACTTAGACCCGGGCGAAAAAAATTGACAGATATTTAAAGAAAAAAATGGTTTTACAAATATTTACTCGCATGTGTCTACCATTAATAGCTTAGATTGAAAAATTAACGTTACCAGAAAGAATTTGTGTGATTATTTACTATGACTATAAAAGAGAGTTGACATTTAAATAACCACATGGAAACCTACTAGTGTCCGACCGAAATTTCGGTTTCGGTTTCGGTTTCGGCCAGTTTCGGCCAAAAAATCAAGTTTCGGCCCGAGTTTCGGTTTCGGCCAAAAACGGCCGAACCTTTCGGCCGCGCCGAAACTTACAACATCGTACCTTCGGGTCGCGCTCGGCTAACGTCGGGCGCGCTCGGCACGGCTGGCAATATGGCGTCGCTCGCCTGACTCCGCCGGCAACTACACTCGGCGTCAAAAAAAACGCACCTTTTGTAATTTTGACTTTAAGGGAATATAGCTCTTAACTTATTTATTGTACCCTATCAGTATTAGTATCATTTGAAAGCACAATTAATGACCTTTAAAAACAAGGATCGTTCTTTCCACGAAATGTTGGCGTCTTAAAAAAAAAGTGCTGAAATACTCATTAGTGGGATCACTAATTGTGCCACCCTGGATACGTATAAAAGTGGGGGTAACGATGAATTATGGGTCATTTACTATCCAGACATTACAGAGGTCACACCTGAACAGCTCCAGTAAGAAAAAACTTTGAAAAATGGATACCACGGCAGAAGAAGCAGCTCAAGTGGTAGCACTACTGCAATCAGGACTATGGCAGGCTGATGTTGCTCGGCAACTCAACTTAAGCCGTTTTCGGGTGGCTCGAGTATACCAGCGGTTCCAGGAGACTGGAGGCTACATCAGAAAGCATGGACCCGGGAGACGACGTTGCACTTCCGTCAGGGACGACCGCTATATTGTGTCGACGTCATTGCGGAGTCGATTCTCCAATGCTGTTGAACTGCAACAGCAGCTCCGAACAGATCGGAGGACGTCGGTGAGCGTCTCTACAATCAGGAGAAGGCTACGAGAGAAAAAAATGCTGCCCCGTAGGGCTGCTACGGGCCCGCAATTGACAGCAGAGCATAGGCGAATCAGACTTCAGTTTGCCCGAGACCACGTGGATTGGACGTTTGACCAATGGAAGTCTGTCCTCTTCTCCGACGAGACGAGAGTGTGCCTTTTCTGCAATGATAGGCGTAGAGTGTACAGGAGGCAGGGGGAACGGTTCTCACAAGTCTGCATTGAAGAGACCGTCAGTTACGGAGGAGGATCCTGCATGTTTTGGGGCGGTATTTCAACCCAGGGCAAAACCGACCTTGTGTGCGTCACCCGCACTGGAGGTGGACGTGGCCAGGGGTCACTGAATGCTCATCGCTACATCACAGAGATCCTGGACGACCATGTGGTCCCATATGCTGGTTTTGTCGGGCCTGAATTCACATTTATGCACGACAACGCCCGCTGCCACACGGCGTTGATCGTTCGGGACTATCTGGATCAGGTTGGGATCTCTGTGATGCAGTGGCCAGCGAGAAGTCCTGACCTGAATCCCATAGAGCACCTTTGGGATGACCTGAAACGGCGGGTGAGATCTCGTGATACTGCCCCTGCCACCATTGAACAGCTTCGGGACGCCGTCATCGAGGAGTGGAATGACATCCCGCAAGAACGTGTCGTGACATTAGTGAGGTCAATGAAGGATCGCATGGAGGCTGTAATTAGGGCTAGTAGAGGCAACACTAGGTTTTAAGTTTAGTTTTATGAATTTCCTGATTTCGGGTTTCCTGAGCAAAAGGGTCTTGACAAACGGACTATTCTGTAAGGGTTCCTTTGGAGATGATGATGAGTTTAGTTAAAACGGAAAATGTTAAAATAAAAATAAAAGTTTAAAAACTGTTACCCGACTACGGAAAAAAGTAAAAAATAAGTTATAATTGATCACTATAATTCTCCTATAGATTAAGGCATGTCTTATGATGTGTTAGACATTACTGTTAATTAACTTTTGTTTAAGTCTTCTGGCAGTGTCCCATTAATAGCGTAGCGTGCGTATTTGCTGTACTTGATAGTTGTAGTTGACGCACGACCAAGGCATTGGATTTGAATTATTACGCTATTAATGGGACACTGCCAGAAGACTTAAACAAAAGTTAATTAACAGTACTGTCTAACACATCATAAGACATGCCTTAATCTATAGGACAATTATAGTGATCAATTATAACTTATTTTTTACTTTTTAGTTTTTTCCGTAGTCGGGTAACAGTTTTTAAACTTTTATTTTTATACCACCATTAAAAAATTGCTAACTTTGTGTAACAAATAAATTATGTATTTTTTTCACTTTATAGGATAGTTAAATTTTCAAACAGAACCTCTGTAACTGTGCTGCAATTTCATTGTGATAAATCTTTGAAAGTAGAAACCTGTAATTATAGGTCGGCGAGATATTAATTTTAGCAAAAAGCGGGCTTACTAACATTTTTTCGACTTTTTAAGGACTTTTTTTTTATAAAAGGTTCGGTTTCGGTTTCGGTTTCGGCAAAATAACATGTTTCGGTCGGTCACTAAAACCTACACACAGCTTCTGAGATGTCTGTTCCTTTGTTAGTCACCACTTTTTTGGTTTTGTATATTTTATGAAAGTAGAGAGTCCATCAAAAACGAAGTTAGACATGGTAAACCGCCGACCGCAGTAACTCACGAACAAGAGATGACTATTATACATAGAAAGATACAATAATAACAGAAGATTGGATCACCAGTGCTTTCCAATATTTTACACGATCATCTAAAGGTTCTGAAGGCGTCACCGTGACTAGCCAATAGTATACCGAAGTATGTCCGTCTCAAGCCTTCGGATAGCTCGGCGATAACCGTACGAGGAACGGTACTTGCGGCTAGGGTTTTCAGGTGCTCGGCTAGCCGGGCATGTTTGGCTTTATACGGACGTGTCCGGCAAAATATTGTCTCATCCGGACTGTCCAGCTTTTGTTTGGCTTCTTGTCTAGCTGCTGCCTGTCACGTGAGTCGAAACTCGAGCGCAAGTGTAAAGCCGCGAGTGGCGCGACTGCCCCGAGCGTCCGTATAATGTCCGACTTTAAAAAAGTTATGATTAGCTATTAAAAAGTTACGTCGGGCTTTTAGGGTAAAATATCCGACCAAATTAAGGGCCCAGTCCGGTTTTTGTTTTTTGGACCTAGTAATAGTAACCCTATCTGTGGAATTTCACCACGAAAACGCTCCCGCTCACACGCCTACTCGGAGACTCGAATTTTCGTATACTGCTGGTGTACAACTACCGCTGCACCCGCCATACGGTCCCGTGCATTTTTTTCTTGCCATAAAAAACCATACGAGAACCGACTTTCAAAAACTGAAACGACACAGTTTTAATGAATTTTGGCATACGTTCTTTGATCTTTTTCAAACCCCGATTTTATTCCTTTATTTTTAAAAGCTGGTTTAGCAGAAAACAAAAATACATACTGAATTTACAAGAATACTCTGAAATATTGTAAATAAAAAAATAAATATATCTTTTAATTCTTTTGAGTAGCTACTAATTTTCGGAACAGCCCTCTAGACGCGTGAATACAATTGGGGCCGAGTTCAAAAGAAACTTCAGTTCTGGAAGAGATTCGAAAGTTAGCTCCCTGGCAGTTCTCCATAGAAGAGATCCATTCCTGGGATAAGTAAGTACGCCTTTGTATCCACTTACTTTACTTGTAATGTTGTGTAGCGTATTTTACGTAACACGTGGTGCCTAAGTAATGTTTATTACATTACATGGCTCTTTGCTGTGTGTTATAAAATGTTTATTTACTAACTAAGATTCAAAACCAGATCAAGTAGCAAACTGACAGCAGTTTGTAAAAGTAAAGCGGGGGACCTGCTGATATGGTGCTAGCTGTTGCCTATGCCTATGACTTCGTCCGTGATGGAATTTGTTTATCGTATTTCCATGGGAACTTTAAATTATAAAATAGCTTAAAGGTACACTCGATATGCAAACTATCCCCACTTCCAAAAGGGATGCATTTTATGCATTGACATTGCAAGGAGCGGCGCGGCGCGGCGGCCACGCCATCTGAAGGCGACCCTTAGCCATCGGATTGTCGAATATGTGGAGCCAGCACTTAAACATTAAAGCGTATGCCATAAAATAATTTATAGCATGCGTTTGTTTTAAAAGGATAATTTACACCCCCAAAAGAATTTTTACTACCGGTAACGGACACGGTAACGGTATTAATGGATGTCCTTTCCAATAAATTAGGCAATGGCGAAATTGTAAAAGTTACTTAGAATGCCCTTATTCGATTTCAAAAATAGACCGTCTTTTTTATATGTATTTTATCCGGGTAACTAATTATTTTATTAATTTTAACATTTACAACATTAAATTTGCTGGGTTAATAAGAAAGAAAGATAGGCATTATAAAATTTCTGAATAGTGTTTTAGTATACTTCTTATCTCTGTATGTTAGGCTGTAAGGTATTTTATCTACACATATATCATAAATGCTCTATAATGCGTTCAGAAACCGTAGGCAATGACCAGCATTATAACAACTAATATTATTAGGAGATTTTTTCTAATTTGTTTCTATATTTGTTCAAATTCATTTTTTATTACATTATTTTAATGTGTACAGTCTATAGATATTTAATAGGTACCTAGCACTAGTAGCTAGTAGCAATGCAGGTTATTGCCCTATGGCTTCTGAACCCATCATAGAGTACTTATGATATGTGTGTAGATAAAGAAATGTATGCAACTGTGCATAATTAGGTCTTAAAACACTCGTGTGATCCTATTATGAAACTCGCTGACGCTCGTTTCATAAAACCACACTCGTGTTTTAACACCCCTCATTATGCAACAGTTGCATAAAATACTATTAAATACTCGTACACTATCAGTCAATGAAATGTGCAAAAACTTTAACAAAATAGCATTCGTTTTAAGTTTGATTGATTGTAATAATCTCGTATATTCAGTATTCATTCGTTTATTGCTTTAAAGAATATATCTATGCAATACATTTTAAATCACAATTAACAATTAAACATACATTACAGTATCTAAATGATTAAATTAATAAATAACAACAATAATAAAAATTAAAACACATACATGTCTCATTAATTTGACGTCATATCTACTCTAATACATTTTTTTCATATTTTCATTTGCTTAAAAAAGAAGTGGAAATATACATATCAATGCAAATAATTTAATACTTATGTACTAAGATAATATTTAAAATAAAATGATGTAATTAAAATAATGTCAGAAACCTAAGTACAAACAATGAAAATGTCAAAGTAAAAATTAAGAAAGATTATTTACGATATTCAGCTCATATATTCGCAAAATATTCCTTTAGGTTATAAAATGGTCTTGTCAACAAGTATGCTCTTAGCTTTCGTCTGAAGGTAATAATATTATCTGAGTATTCAATGTCATTTTTTAGGTGATCGAATACTTTAATACTTATTTGTAGCAAATTCCTTTTAAAGTTACAGTAATTTGTTTTAGACAGATAATGGCACAGCTATTTCTCAAAGTATGATTATGATTAATACGCAAATCACGCTCTGATTTGTGCATAGTTTTGTTCTCATAGACATTCAGACTTATTAAATATATATACATTGAAATAACAGTGATAATTTTATGTTTCACAAAAATCGGTTTACAATGTTCAAGGTAATGAGCTCCATCAAAAATTCTGACAGCTTTCTTTTGTAGAATAAGGATTGAAACAATATCTATACTATTTCCCCACACTTCTAATCCATACTTTAGTATACTGTGAAAGTAAGCGTAATATACCGTCCGGAGGGTTTCTTGAGCTAGCATTTTAGATAGACTTTTAAGAGTGTAGCAGGCAGTGGCTAATCTGTTGCAAATACTATCCAATTGGTTATCCATTTAATTGCGAGTCCAATGTAATACCCAGAAAATTAGTTACCTCTGTT
This sequence comes from Ditula angustiorana, assembly GCA_963691745.1. Lineage (NCBI taxonomy): Eukaryota > Metazoa > Arthropoda > Insecta > Lepidoptera > Tortricidae > Ditula > Ditula angustiorana. The sequence continues at coordinate 18,767,102 of OY829472.1, forward strand.
TTATTAATTGGCAATGGTAGGTTAAAATCAGCACTGTTCGCGTGCCGCTTAAATGACAAATAGGTAGTTTTGGTGATATTAATGTTAAGACCATTACAGGTGAACCAGTCTGTTAAGTCATGCCAGGTTTGCTTAGCATCTTTTGCAAGGTTTTGTAAGTCGGGGTTTGTTAATGATGCTGGTGTCATGCTTTACCAGAATAAATATTTATATTTTTATCTCTAAGAATACCTAACAGTTCTCAAGTTTTACTTTTTTTGCTGCAAGTTCAGTGTTTGCTTTCAAGGCAATGTTTATTCCCAAAGTATGAGCCTTCTTATAATGTTTGCTTTCCAGAAGTCTTATTCCCAAAATGTTTGTAGTCCCAAAATGCCACATCCGTAATACGTCACCAAACAAAGCAAATCTAGCAAAAATTACCTTACGTTGAGTCTTGTCTAATCTAAGCTTTTACACAAAAGTTGTAATTATGGAAAAACTAAAATAATACGACAGTAAATTACATTTTAAATGCTACATTTAAGCCTGACTAGAAAATTCTGAGATCTTAAATATAGTACAACATTAAAATATACCAAACGACAGAAAAACATTCTTACTACGAGTATACTCATAACTCATTAATAACAATGCCATGTTGTAGAGTAGCTGTATTAATTCGGTAGTCGGTTTACAGTTTTCTCAACTTATAATTCCTTTAAACCTTGTCTAAGTATATCATTCAGAGCATGTACCCGTCTCTTCCATGGATTTCCATGTTGTCCTTGATGCAGCGAATCTTGTCTAGGAAGGGCACGCCCGTCATATCACATATCATATTATCCGAATATGTGGCTAGTGGCCTGCCTACTTTTTCGACTTCCTGGGTGGTCACTGTTGTGTTTTTGTGATCCATCTAGCAGGCTGTCAGATTTGAAGTAAATAGGTAGGTAGGTTCTTCTACGAAGAAGCCAAACCCATAACTCTACAACATCTTTAATAAATATCATTCAAGTCTCCATTTGTCACTTTACATAGGAATGGAGCACGTGTAGTAATAGCGAGTAAACACGTAAACGACCACACAAGATAATACTGTATTATAATGCTGTATTCCGGAGCGGAGTGCGGCGACCCTGCGTCATTAGAGCGAGCGGGGCTCAGCCGGGAATCTGCAAAAAGTTTGCTTTCAAAAAACAGCGTCGGGTATGGAGATTGCAAAGGACATTTCTCACAATAAGTTATTAGCAGAATCAAATCAAAAATTCCAAATAAATTATTCGTTGGTAATGTAAGGTTAACTTAAATGGTAAGTTTGTTTTGTAGGTATATATATAATTATTATGTATAGGGTAAATTTCTTTAATGTTGATCAATATCAAAGATATTTTAACAGTCACTACTTACCAAATAACATTCTTATAAAACAAACTACAACCTATAATATGAAGATATCTATCGTTTTTTTGCGGTTTGGTACATTGTCACTAGATACTTTGAACTTAATTATATTGTAAACTATTTCAGTGCTCATAGTCGAAGCCTGGTTTGTCGCCCTCACTGTCCAGTTGCGAATGCGCGAGGAATAGTAACAGGATTAGCAAAGTGACACGTACGTTTCGTTTTTGAGTAAACTTTATATTTTGCGTCAATAAATAAAATTACTTAAAAATAATACTTGCTGGTAATACGATACAACGCCGCGATTCGTTAAAGTTTTGTAATATCTCCGCTTTTTGCATTCCAGACTGTACGGCAACAGCGAGGAATTTTGCAGCGGCAAATAAATATTTTAATACTGACGTTAACTATGACAGACGCGATTTTATACTACGACTACACGCGCGGTAACTTTAAGTAGGTCCTTGGGAACCTACTTGCAAGTATGTAGCTCTCGCTCCCTTACGCACTTTTAAAATCACCAGTCAAAATCCTAAACTAGAAATAACCTACAGGCCTCTAACTATAGGTCGAATAGAAAAGTTTAAAGAGAATATTCTTTGTAAAATTCCTGTGCCTACCATAGGGACGAGTGATCCCAACATATTATATAAGGATTTATCCAGTGTTATAAATCATGAGTTTCAAATTATAAACATTTTCAAATTAAAGATTGTCAAGAACGGCTCTAACAAACCAAAATTTAGTGACTGGGCCACAGTCGGTATACATAAGAGTAGGACCAAGCTGTATGAGTTGTATGTAATGAAGAGCTACAGCCAAGATGCTAGTTTCATTGATTATGTAAAAAAATATTCTAAATTATTTAAAAAGGTTTGTTCTGCCGCCAAGGCAGACTATTTAAGTAAGAAAGTTAACTCTGCAGATAATAAAGCGAAGCCTGTTTGGGATGTTATCAATTCAGAGACAGGTAAATCAAAGCCGCGTGATGGCCATTTTAAACTCAAAATTGACAATAAGATTCTAACGTCAGACTTAGATGTGGCGGACACTTTTGAACAATTTTTCTCGAACATAACTTCAAGTACTACTCATGGCCTGAATTCATGAAGTGTGAGAGCTGGTTCTTACTTAAACAGGGTTGCTAATGTAAGAAATCTAAACTTTGATTTTCATTATACTGACCCACACGAGATCATCAAAATATTTAAATCCTTGAAGCTGAAGAATACTGAGGATCTTTGGGGTACTTCTGTTAAAGTAATCTAATCTATCATTTATATTGTGGCACCGTATCTGGCCATTATATTTAACAACTGCGTGGACGAGTGTGTATTTCCCAACCTGATGTATAGTAAGGTTATTCCTTTATTTAAATCTGGGAGCAAATCTGACCCTGGCAATTTTCGACCGATTTCTATACTTTCAATGCTTAGTAAAGTATTTGAGAAGATCATGCTCAGCCAAAAGCTTCATCATTTTAACATTAATAAATTACTAGATAGCAAGCAGTTTGGGTTTACAAAAGGCCGTTCGACCACAGATGCGGCTGCAATACTCATGAAGTATGTTTATGATGCATGGGAACATTCGCAAAATGCAATAGGCATCTTCTGCGATCTCTCCAAAGCATTTGATTGCGTGGAACATGAGACACTCCTGCGCAAGCTTCAGCACTACGGGCTCTCAGCTGAAGCACTGAATCTTGTTTTGTCCTATCTTAGCCAGAGAATTCAGAAGGTGGTCGTAAATAGAGTGCAGTCATGTGGAGCACCAGTGAAGCTTGGAGTGCCACAAGGATCAATTTTGGGACCGTTTCTCTTTCTGGTCTACATAAATGACCTACCTAGCCTAGTAAGAAATAAATGTGACATAGTTCTTTTTGCTGATGATACGTCGCTAATTTTTAAAGTTAACAGGCAACAAGAAGACCAAAATTACATCAATGAGACTCTAATAGATGTGTTAAAATGGTTCACAGCTAATAACCTTCTGATGAACGCTGCAAAAACTAAATGCGTTAAGTTTTCACTGCCTAATGTAAGACAAGTTGACACAATTATTTCTTTAAATGGAGAGAGACTAAACCTAGTGGATGAAACTGTTTTCCTTGGTCTTACTTTGGATCGAAATTTACAATGGAGTCCACATATTTCGAATCTTGCTGATAAATTGAGTTCTGCAGCGTATGCCGTACGAAGAATCAGACAGTACACCAGCGTGGAAACTGCGCGTCTCGTTTATTTCAGTTATTTTCACAGCCTTATGTCCTGTGGCATTCTGATTTGGGGTAAGGCAGCCAACATCGAAACAATTTTTGTTCTGCAGAAGAGGGCAGTTCGGTCCATTTACAACCTTGGCTCCCGTGTGTAACGGTCTGGCTTTGGGTTCAGCAGCCCGTCACGTTCACAAATATATTTTATACTGAAGTATTAATAAATCAATTATATTATCTCTTGAGATATGGCCCGCCACAATATATGCACCGGTAATACTACTTAGAATCCCCTTCGTAGGGAAACCTTTAACAGATATAATACAAACTACTCGCACAGTAAGCACCTATAAGGCATCTACCTTAAGATATTTAACTACTTAAATGCTATCTATAACGTTAACAATTTGTCGCTGAGTGGCTAAATAAACATTAGGCAATTAGTCCGGCGCGGTCATTTCAGTACGAACAAAAGTCTGTAGGCATGACCATATAAGGAGGTAAACAAACCTGAAAATATGACCATATAAGGAGTCAGACTTGCTGGCGCCTACGACGCTAATGTCCCTAAAGTAGCTAAAGAAGCCAAAACGCAGACGCTAAAGTAGCTAAAGAAGCCAAAACGCAGACGCTAAAGAAGTTAAAGAAGCCAAAACGCAGACGCTAAAGTAGCTAAAGAAGCCAAAACGCAGACGCTAAAGAAGCTAAAGAAGCCAAAGGAGCTAAAACGCTGACGTCAAAGTAGCTAAAGAAGCCAAAACGCTGACGCTAATGCCCCTAAAGTAGCTTAAGAAGCCAAAACGCTGACGCTAAAGAAGTTAAAGAAGCCAAAACGCAGACGCTAAAGTTGCTAAAGAAGCCAAAACGCAGACGCTAAAGTAGCTAAAGAAGCCAAAACGCAGACGCTAAAGTAGCTAAAGAAGCCAAAACGCAGACGCTAAAGTAGCTAAAGAAGCCAAAGGAGCTAAAACGCCGACGTCAAAGTAGCTAAAGAAGCCAAAACGCTGACGCTAATGTCCCTAAAGTAGCTTAAGAAGCCAAAACGCTGACGCTAAAGAAGTTAAAGAAGCCAAAACGCAGACGCTAAAGTAGCTAAAGAAGCCAAAACGCAGACGCTAAAGTAGCTAAAGAAGCCAAAACGCAGACGCTAAAGAAGTTAAAGAAGCCAAAGGAGCTAAAACGCCGACGTCAAAGTAGCTAAAGAAGCCAAAACGCTGACGCTAATGTCCCTAAAGTAGCTAAAGAAGCCAAAACGCAGACGCTAAAGAAGTTAAAGAAGCCAAAACGCTGACGCTAAAGAAGTTAAAGAAGCCAAAACGCAGACGCTAAAGAAGTTAAAGAAGCCAAAACGCAGACGCTAAAGTAGCTAAAGAAGCCAAAACGCAGACGCTAAAGAAGTTAAAGAAGCCAAAGGAGCTAAAACGCCGACGTCAAAGTAGCCAATGAAGCTAAAACGCTCTTCTGAGACTATATATAGACTTCAAAAGGGGGAGTAAAGGAATTGATTGGGGATTGATAGTTTGGTATTCACGCCGAAAGGACGTGCGGGTCTGTTACTTACGTACTAAAGAGTCGTGTGGCTGGGCTTTTTACTGTTGTCTGGCGTACTGAGTAGACGTGCAGAGGACTCTTCTTGATTATTCATTATTTGGCATTCAAGCCATGTGGACGTGTGTTACGTTATATACCATATTGAAGTACCATTATTATATTCACACCCGAATCGAACGAAACTGCGCTACGGTATTGGTGAGATCTTTCCTATTTAACTGTATTATTTGTTAAAACTAAAGTGTATTGTGTGTATTTCAGCGATCCTACAATTTGTTTCACTTGTCTGAATTTAACTTCAATTAGTGTTAAAGTAAATGTCTTGGCAAGATGAAACTTGCATTTTGCTGTTGCATTAGTGTTAACTTCATGGCTCGACCGGAGCAATCCTTTGGACGGATACCTAACATGGTGACAACGAAGTCCTCTGGATTTAGAATCCAAACGGTTGGATGCCCCAAAATGTGGCCTCTTTTGGGCATGGGTTTTCATTCATGATAAACTTTATTGATTATCATGTTTAATCTCCTGTGTGAGCTCGCCACACACGGTTTGTTGGTCCACCATGAGGATGTCTAGACAGTGAGGTTCTCATGTGGTCCAGCTTGCTGTGGACCGTACTGATCTATATATGTATATATTCACTCGTTTGTGTAGGGGTATCCAGGGGCCCTTCTTCTCTCCCAACCCTCTCGGTTGTGTGGGGGCCCAACCCAGACGTAACACCGGGATTTAGGTATAGGTCTATAGAGGTAGTCCCGAACCTCGCACCTTATAGGGTTTTAGAATAGATAGTAATCCATTCCTTGCATCGAGGATGGGTTAGAGTTAGGGGTTTATTCATTGCACTGAGAATAAACAACATTACACACACACACTAAATTTAAATGTGAGGCCAGTCCTCTAGATTTGTTAACACCTTAGCTTAATTTAGGGAAATAGGAACCTTCTCTAAGTGTAGGCATAGGGCGTAGGTTCGTCATTAAGCGGATGGAAATCCTAATTTCTTTTGGACATTTATTTCAGGTCTTAACTTTAATTACTTACCATAATTACCTTCAGCTATTTACCATAATATATTTTATCTTGTGTGAGCAATTCTAGCCTAAGATGGGATTTTATTGGTTGATTCTGTGGCATGAACAATGTGCTATTTTACAGTAAAAATACCTTATACTACATTTGGTTGGAATTGTTAAGAAATAAAACAAAACCATCCCATATATTTGTTCTTTCCTAGCGAAGCAAAGCAAGCTTAGTATTCCTACTACCAAACGGAGGGGAGTCCTATACTAAGGTCTGACCAAATACATTCATTATCAATCAGATATCCTTCACTACAGTCAAAATATGACTTTGTTCAAGCTATAGAAAACATAGACTTGATGTATACTGGTTTTGGTAGATGAAAACCTTACATTGGCTAGAAAGCTTATACTTTACTTAGTGAAAGTAATTTTATGGTTTAAATAACATAAATTATTTAATGTCTACAGGACTAAACTTTATTACAAAGTACTTATAATCAAATGAAGTATCAACAGCATACTTACTTTCATCGTACTTACTGTTTCAATAATACTATTGACTTTAACCAAGAATTTGATATTATAATGTTAATTCACTAAAAGAACAAAGATTCTTATTATCCTTGCTTTAGATTGATAAAGTCAAATCTATTGAGTTTCTTGCGGCATTTCTTCTCAATAGACTCCCGTATGAAGTGCTGGTAATATTTGCTAACTACAGAGAGAGAAGCTAAATTACCTTATCCTATTTGAAATAATCAAGAATAAAATATATGAAAGACATACTTTTGCTTTGTGCATTTCTATGAAATAATATTATTCTATAACTTTGTAATCAATACTGGGTTACAAAACTGTTCCATAAATATGGCAGAACCCAAGTCTCTCTCTTTAAATAATAATAAAAGTGGAGGAGAGACGAAGTAATGTGACGGTCTCACTGGAAGGTGCGGGGAGTGGGCACTTCCTTTACCACAAAAACATATTTGCTAATAAAATCACTAGAATTCATTGTTATGATGTCAAACATCTAATCAGCCTATTTCTATAACCTTATAAATCAACCTCTAACCATAGCCTCTAACTAAGAATCTATCGACTGACGTTATATGAATCTATTTCACGTTCAACGCTTGTAAGCCTCAGCAATATTTAGACGTTACTTAAATAGGTAGATCATAGGATACTCTAAGATGTAGGATGTTCATCTGTAGCTTAATAGGTACCATTTTTACGCACTAAAAGAACCGAGGTTATTTACGAATCACAACGAAGGGTTATCACCACTAGACGAATCACTGGCCAAATCTTCAATCATCAATCTTCAATAAATCTTCAGTTAATTTTAAGTATTAGTTTTAAGCGATTAAATCAAACAAACTCCCCATACAAACTCAAATAATGTAATAATAATAAATTCCTTCATACGAAATCTCCCAATTAGAATCTCCATATAAAATCAATAAATCAATAAGTAAAATTAATTCAAAATAAAACAAATAAAGAAATAAATAAGAATTTACAAATTAAACAAATCAAATAAAAATAATTATTTAAAAAGATAATTTACTAGTCCGGTACACGTGATTCACTGAGAGAACGCTTTAAAGAAATAGACATCCTTACTGTAGCTTCACAGTATATATATGATGTAATTGTATATACGCATAGGAACTTTAATTCCTTCAAAAAAGTGTGTGATGTCCATCATTTCAACACACGAAATAAAAATAAGCTTTCTGTACCCAAATTCCGTTTAAAAAAGGCTGCAAATCCTTTCTAGGGAACTGCGTGAGATTTTTTAATAAAGTGCCTACGGATGCATGGGAATTACCTTTAAATGCATTCAAAATGTACATTAAAAACACGTTATTGAAGAGAGCTTACTACAAAGTCGAGGAATATATATGCGACGATTTGACTTGGCCAGTTCTAAAGGCACAAAAGACGACATGAATATTTTAGCTTTATGCTGCCGTTATCGGCTGTTCACTTTCTAAGTATTAACACTTAATTTGTATTCCAATCAATTATGACATCATATTAATGACATCACAGTGTAATTCTTATCTTAGAGCACATTGTGATGATTCTCCCCAAACGAGCCGTATTAAATTTATCTTTTGTAGTCGTACAGCTTGAGTATGTCATGCTCGCTTAAAGGGCATTGCTTACGGTGGCGTCGTTGATCGGGTCGCCACCTTCCCTGCAATATGGTTGAGGGAGACGATGGCTGAGATACGCGTCATACTCGTGATCGGGAGCTGTTTGTGGGGTCCGGACTATTCATGCTGCAAAGACTGTAACCCTCAAAAAAAAACCTAACATGTAGGTACTCTAAAATGCGACTTGGTGTGGGAGACTTCATCGTGTTTTCTATTTAATTATATTTATGTATATAACTAAATGTATATATTTAGTTATTATTGTTATGGTTCTGATTTTTGTAGGATTTTCAACATTTTATTTTTGTTGTTTTGTTTGTTTCTTCTTGTATATGTCCATTTATTAAGCTTATGGTTACGGGTTATGGGTACGGTTTTATTAACGGTTTATTTTTATTTTAAATATTTAGCTATGCCTATTTTGAATCCACAAGCTTAATATTTATGTACTATTTTCTTTTTATTTGACATGAATATTTTTATTCTTATTTTATTTTGACATGCGGAGACTATACATCTCCAAGTAATATTACACAATTTGACTGTGTAGGCGTTTTACACCTCTGCTAAGCATAGATTAATGTAATTAATTTGTTTTTTGACCCTTAGAGACTATACATCTCTAAGTTATTTAGACTAAGTACTTGATTGTTATTATTTCAGCGACCGTATTCATCCCTATCTAATTTCTTTGATCTGGGGACCCTATACATCTCCTGATCATTCTTAACTAGTGCCAGTACGTTCAATATGCTTAAAGCTTGCTGTGCTATTTACTGTTTTTTTTTATTTATTTTTTTATGTAACTTGTGTATGCCATGTACTATTGTGATAAATTGCACTGTAATCTGTTTTGAAAAGAGAGGAAAAAAAATAAACTGCTGAGTTTCTTGCGGTGTTTCTTCTCAGTAGGATCTTCCATTTTCTGAAGCGCTAGTAGATTCAGATATGTAAAAGAGCCTATACGGCCTACGTGCAAAATAATTTTTTCATTTTCATTTTCATTTTCACTGTGCTTACGCATTCTATGTATAGTCTTATTGTTTCTGTGTTCAATATCTCTCCGGCCTACCGTTATTCACTTATCGTTTTTAAGTTCTGGAAACTGTCGCCGCGAGTGACGTCAACAATCGCCATATTGTTGTCTAAGCCCCATCTTCACCGCCCACATGAGCCTTTGCCGGGGACTCATTTGCCTAAGGGAACTGTTGACCTACGAATATGTCAGCACCGACCTAACAGCAGATAACCTCTCGAAAGCCACATATTTATTCTGTGGTCAACGTTTATATTATACTTTTTATCATGATTAATTCCTGCATATTTCCCTATTTGTTTTCGTCTCAACTAGAGATGCAACAGATAGTTGTTTGGCCGGATACCGGATATTCGGCCTGATCACCGGCCGAATATCCGGTATCCGGCCGCCGAATATTCGGCCGGCCAAACGATACCTACATTTTAGTTTGGCAGTGGGCGCGTCGTGCAGGTTTCAACCTGTTACGTATTGTAGGTTCGCGTGGACCATTTTCTAGGCAAGAAACAAGTTTTATTAGATCAGTGTACGGAACTATTTCGTTCGTATGCAGTACACGTGCGCCAGCCTATTTTGCTGAATAGATAAGTTTAGTTAAATTGTACGTTAAATAAACGAATATTGATAATTTGTTGTTGTTTTCTTGTATACTAACCATTTTTCAAAGTTAAATACCAAACAGAACCACTATTTGGTATCCGGCCGGATAGTGCGCAACTATCCGGTATTCGGCGGATAGTAAAATAATGGCCGCATAGGCCGGATACCCGATAGCAACCGGATATTCGTTGGATCTCTAGTCTCAACGTTTTAAAATATTAAGCTTTTTCTTTTACTTGTAGAAATAAAAAAGTATCTTTTAAAACGTAACATACAATGTGAAGCTAATGTTTAGAAAAAAAAACAACATCAAACAAGAACAGGAATAATTATGAAAAAGTTAACCACTCCTCGCCATTTATGGTCGCGAAACAAACGCTTTCATTTCAGCAGGTTTTCGTTCGCTGTCGAAACTTATTTGCATAAGTAAAACTGGGAAATGGACCGAAAAATGTTCGGGATCCAACTGATTCATTTGAAGCACCACCGTCGCCGGCTTTAGTAATCCTATTGTAAATTCGCTCCTTATTAATTCAATTCTGATCAGTCATATTGAGCGAATTTTAAAATTCTCTTTCTTTCTGACTTCAAAATGAGTTTTTTGTTGCGCTGAAAAAGTTACTTGAATACGCTTTTATTTCGAAACAATGTACAATAGGTACCTGTGGCTACCATTAACTGGTTTACCATTAGCTTCACTTGGTACTTATATTTATTTATTTGCTTTGTAACTTGCATGTCGATTTAGACCCACGTCCAGTGGTTATCTTCGCTGAAAACTTAATAAACATGCATTTTGCCCGTGACAACGCTATATTAAAGTTTAACAAAAACCTTCCTCTTAACTATGTAGAGGTCTTTAAATTAGGTATAATGCGACTGCATCGACACTGTATCACTGCTGTACCGCGACTGCATTGCTAACAAAAAGTGGCCGAATAGATTCGATCTAAGGACAAGAACAAGTTGTTATTGTCTTGTCATATCATTAGAACTGCACAGTCGATGAAACTAATTCACGTTGCTCTATATAGATTGGACAGGTGCCTCAAGGATTTGGTTTGCTCTCTAACTAAACTAATTAATTCGATTATATGTGTCTAAACTGGAACAGGCCGGTACAAATCAATCTTTTCAGCAATGGGTAGACACTAGACGGCGAACGACATCTGTAATTTTACAAGATAGGCCATATAAAACCAACTTCGTGTAATACCGTTTAACCAATATTTCTTGTGATTTTCATGTTTTCTTGAATAAACTCTTAACATTTTAGACAAAGCTTGTATGTACATCTGTCAAAGAGTATGTATGGTAGCATGCGTTTTTAGTTGAGTAGCCCTTATTCCTTAGAAATGTTTTTTTATCAGGTAAGTGGCGGGGCGTAATGCCATACAATCGTATGGCATGACGATAGGTTTCACGCTCTATTTTTACAACGAGGCCAGCATGTACTCTAAGTACATGGTACTTGTTAAAGGCTTTTTTTATAAGGTAGATCATCATCATCATAGCGGCCCATTTAATGCCCATGTTTGGGTGTAGGCCTCCTCCAACCTCCTCCATTCTCTACGGTTTTGAGCTCTGATCATCCACTCTGCACCTGCATGCCTCCGGATGTCATCTACCCAACGTTTAGGTGGTCGTCCTCGCGGTCGAGTGTGCTGCCACGGTCTCCACTCCAGCACTCTCCGCGTCCATCGCTCCTAGTCCATTCGAGCAATGTGCCCCGCCCGATAGATATGAACGTATAGGTAGATAGAGACATAAAAGTAATTTTTCCTCATCGACTTAACAAATGATATATTCATTTGCTGGTTTCTGTCAATAGCAGGTTTCTGCGTTGATGTGTATAAAAACTTTTCTATCTCTCTCAAAAGCTCCGGTTTGGATGAAACGATCCTGCCTTTCTCGGTCTTCAGCTTTGTTAACCGGCTTTGCCCAATATACAGATCTCTTGCGAACACTCTGGAGTATGTTGGCGTATGTCTCTTTTCAAAGACTTTGAGACCTGTCTATTGGACCACCTATACGCATACGCGTCACATGGCGACTGCAGAATCATTATATATCTCTGCTCCCTGGCTCTGAGGGTTCTGTCCGAGAGTTTTTTTGCTTGTTTGTACGTCGAGCCTAAAAGAACTGAGACCCGACAGTATGGGCAGTTTTCACGAACTCGTCATTATAATCGCCCTTCGTCGCCGCGCTCACGATACGTTCGTTCTAAATAATCAAGTACTTATATGATGAATGGCAACATTTCCGAACGGTGTTGTGAAAAGATAATTTCAGATTAAGCGGATTAGCGCAAAATAGTGTTCCGCAAGTTAGTACTATTATAATATTTTAAGCCTGTATGTCTTCATACAGCAGGTATGCACAAAGGGTAGCGCAGTCTTAATTACTCCATAAGATACATGTAATGTGTGCTCGGTGTGTTTGTCTTAACATACCATTTGCATAAGGAAACAACTGCTAGGAACTGTAAACGCGTTATTTCAAATTAACGTTATATCTCGCTTAGCTAGAAGTTATTTGTTTATGCTTTTGGGACTAAACCAGTGTCTAGTCTCATGTCACAATATTACTAACAAAATGAATAAATACAATTTAATATAAAAGAGGGGCATACCGAGGTTATAATAGGTATGATGAAAAATGTCTACTGCGAGTACTTATTAGCTTTAACCTCTTGTGGAAGCAATGTATTGGGAAAATGAACAAAGTAATGAAGTTTTGAAACTTGTGTAACAACCACGCCTTTCGGTGTGCTCACAGGGTGTGCTACTGAAAATTCACAACGCTCTCATCTCCCCTCCATCTCCGCTTCATTCCCCTGCAGCATGAAATATACTCCCGTTACCGGTTTTTTGGATTCCATACATAAATAGTAAAAATGTAACCGCTACGCCGACTTCCTCCGTGCATCTGTTTAGTCATATTTCAATAACTACTAATGCTATCGACTTGATATTTTAAATAATTAGTCCCAAATATTATATTATGCCCGACTTCATGGCAAAGCAAAAATGTTAAAAATATTTTCAGTATGTCAGGAAAAGGGCGGTCATAATTTCAAAGTGAAGCTACAATTTTTTTATTATAGCATAGTTTTTATAATAAAAAATACAAAAAAAGCATGTTTTTCCGACGTTTGTAAAACGAACATTTCCTTAATAAATGTATAGCTGACAAAGGGTTATATAAATATTATAGGAAAGAAGAAGTTTCATAGTAACTATCCTCATATTTTAGAAATCATCAAAAATCATTTACAAACCAATTTTGTATTCAAAGTTCGGTTTCTTTTTCCTTCATGGGTTGTGTTGTAATGGAACGTGCGAGTTCCCTAAACAATTGTTGTATCTGCTTCTGCAGAGGCAGAATTTAGATCTGCAGTAGGCTATGCGGGTGGCAGTGTGACCATATGTGGCAGGATCCTGCCTTTTTGGCAGGATTAGACCGTCATTTTGACTTCTGGCAGGATCGGTTGAAGTTTTCGAAATCTGGCAGTATTTGGCAGGATAGCAATATGAGCTGGCACATTTGGCAGTATAGCCGTAGACTGGGTTCACAATAGGCATTTGCAAGCGATGAAAACGCAAAAGTGCGGCCATTGACCAACCAGAGACAGCCATTGAAGTGTTTTTGCGTGTTTATCGCTTGTAAACTCTGATTGTGAACCTAATCTTAAAGGAAGTAAGTAAAGTAAGTATTTTGTAAGTTGCGGTATCGACGAAAAAAAAGCAACTTAAAGAAATCTGTTTTGGCATAGGGTAAATGAATTCTTAGTTTTGGCCGTCTACGGTTTTGGGGATTTTCCTTGGCATTTTTTATTGAATTTGTAGCTCGTTCAATTTTCAACTGTCACTTGTTTTCCTAATTAGTCGGAAACACAACACACTGTCATTTACGATTTCCTGCGATGAGAATGTTTTGCTGATTTATCATGAAACGCAAATATGAAGGATTATATCGCCCGGAGTGGGCGCAGAATCCTGCACTTTCGTCTTTGAAAGTGAAAGATGAAGATCTTGCATTTTGTAAAGCATGTAACTCGAACTGTAACTCTAGGTTGTCTGTAATTAAATTTCTTGACTTTTTCTCTTTAAATAAAAGTATAAAAAAATAGGTGTCTATTAATTTTAAATCTTAAAAATGTATTGGCATTTTTTCCGACATTTTGAGCATAAGACTTTGGCAGGATTTGTCAGTTTTCTGGCCTAAGTGGGGCAGGATCTCTAATTTTAAGTTGGTCACACTGGCGGGTGGCCAAGCAAGCGGAGCAGCAAAAGGAAGACAACAAGCTCCTGCGGGATGGTGAAATAAATATAAATAGAGAAATAAATAGAATCTGAAGCAGAAACAGATAGTATATTTAAATAAAAACAGCTAATCACCAAAATAATTAATTCATTATAACATCAAATTATTAAAGATGGCACCTACATCTATGGATTCAGATCCTGAAAACAAGTTAACAGAGAGAGATGAAGAAATAGCTAAAATATTTAAAATAATGGAAATAATAGGAAACATAACTGGACCTGCAAACAGTGCAAAACTTATGAAGGAATTGAACGAAGGACAGATTGACATTGATGCTTCAGATGAAATAGCAGATGTTCTTATGACCGTTTTTACTTGTTTCCGTAGAGAAACTAACGATCCAACAGGTCATGCTAGGTATAAAGCTTACACTGCAAAGATTTCAGGGGTTGAAGTATCGGTGTCTTCTATAATACATAGATGAAATTTCGAGAGGCCATGGAAAAAGATAGGTATAGATTTGTTTAAATTTAATAATAGTTGGTACTTGGTTATAATGGACTATTATTCAAGGTTTTTAGAGATAGATAAAAGAGACTTGACAGAAAGCAGGGTAATTATCAAATGTAAAGGTGCCAGAAATAGTCCGTTCAGACTGCGGTACTCAGTTTAAAACCAAATTTATTGAGTTTGCTAAAGAACATGGGTTTCAGTCTGTAACAAGCAGCCCATATTTCTCGCAAAGCAATGGATTAGCAGAATCTGCAGTTAAAATTGTCAAATCTCTGTTAGCAATAAATCAAGATATATATCTACCTCTACTAATACATAGAAACACACCTTTAGAGTCAGGATACAGGCCCGCCGAACTTATGCTAGGGCGAAAACTGAGAGACAACCTGCCGATGGCACCCAGCAAGTTAAAGGATCTAGCTAGGGTAGCAGTTCACCATACCAGTTTAGAGATGCACAAAATTGCAATAGGCGACATAAGGCAACTAATTTAACAGAATTAATAGTATTTTATGCAACTGCTATATAATGAGAGGCCTTAAAACACGAGTGTGGTTTTATGAAACGAGCGTCAGCGAGTTTCATAATAGGATCACACGAGTGTTTTAAGGCCTAATTATATACAGTTGCATTCATTACTTTATCTAGACACATATCATAACTGCAAAAAACCGTAACAGCAAAAAACCAACAAACGAGTGTCAAACAAGTATGGCGGCAATTCGATCTATCCGTCAAGACGAACGTTTTTTTAAATAATAGACAAAAGAATGAAGTCCCTATTGTCATGTCACTCGAGATCAAATGTCGTGCGTTTAAATTAAGAAATCATACTGAGTTGACGTTTCGTATCGATAACTGTTTTAATAGCTGTGGATACTAGAATAGAGACCAACTTGAATTTTGACAGCTGTTCCAAATTTAAACTCATAACGTCACGAGTAACGATATCGGTAATGTGATCACCAATAAACACAGACTACTAAGAGATACTACTCAATAAAGAACAGATTACCTACTACCACAGACAAGAAAATTCTTATAATAACATTGGTTGTAATAATGCTGGTCATTTTCTACGGTTTTTGAACGCGTTATTAAGCATTTATGATATGTGTGTAGATAAAAGAAAATTATAGGGTGTCGATAAGTGACATAAAAACATATAGGAAAATTGTTAGTATATTTCAAGAGCCCCGTTCTTACATAGTTGCGACAGACAAAGGAAACTTTCGAAGAAATAGGTGGCATCTTGTATTAGCACCAGGCAAATCAGGGGAACATTGTAATAATTCTAGGTAGATATGGGCCACGGACTTTATCAGCGGAAGAAGATGATTGAGAACCAATTGATTTCCAGTATCAAGATGATTCTTGTTCAACTTTTTTGGGGACTCCTGGAGATACTATTGTAACTCAGGAGACAGAAGGTAATGAGATACCTATACAAGAGCCTTCCAGTATCGAACCTAAAGTCTCCAGGAGGGCTGAAAGAAAATCAAATTATTTAAATGATTATGTATGGGAATAATTATTGTAAAACAACAGTAGTGGCTTAGTACCACATGTTTAGTTAAGATGCAAATGTTAATTGATATTGGTAAATAAGATCTGTATTAATAAAAAGGGAAAGATGTTGTAATGGAACGTGAGAGTTCCCTAAACAATAGGGATGTCTCCTGGGTTAAAACAACAAGATTCTAATTAGTCCGTCAGTTAGATTATAGAAAAATACTCGATACGTATTTTTTTATTTGTCCATACGAATAATATTGACAAAGATACAGCACATTCAAATTCAGGAGTAGGGGCTCGTGACGTCACTCTTTCGTAAAAATTTTACGATATAATGACGTAGCGCGAACTTTCGCCGCTCTGTAACTTTGTTATTTTAAGTTTTAGAAGCAAAAGAAAAAATACGTATCTACTATTTTCTGGCGTTCTAAAAGATGGACTAATTATTATTTTTTAGTCAACATCCCAATTGTTGTGTCTGTGGTAAAAGGCGGTACTCCTGGACACGTCACGAATAGTCAGGAGATTCCTCACTCTGCAGCCCCAACCACCGATAGCTTGAGCCCTGCCCCGCTGCCGGCGGCACTCTAGGTTAGGTTTTTATAATGTTTGTATATTTTGTATTGATATTGTTTTATTACTTTTTATAGAAATTTTGTAAAAACTTGACCTAAGATTTTAAATAAATATACAATAATAATAATAATAATAATAAAGAACTCAGAAAAGACTATACATAAAGTTAATACTTATAAAATATTAATATTTTAATGAATATTTGGTATTTTTGTAACCATTTTGTTGTAAATATAATAATATTGACTTATCGATTTTTTTACTATGTATTTTTTATGCTTTTGATTATTTTAACAGCACATTTTCGTCCTAGATTTACGAGTATTAATTTGAAATTTAAATATTAGTTATGTGTCTTGCGTCGTGCGGCCTCGGAGAGTCGGGATCTTCTTTTTTGAAATGACTTGCGTGAGAACCGGTACCCAAGCGATTCGGAGCTCGTGTTCGGTCTGATGAGTCGATGTGAACTTTTCTGTCAATCGAAAATTCCTCCCTTATGTAGTCGAGAGGAAGTACTAAGTTGTTATCTTAATAAAATGTAAATACAATTATCTTAATGAGTAAATATATATCATCCATTAGCATGAGAAAACAAACACTACACTTTATGATGAACAGCAGCTCCAAAGAAACCGTTAGATAACAGCTGTTCCATGATGCCCTCAACCCTCTGGACTTTGTTGGTGGTATTCCTTAACTTATTCCAAACGTTTTTCTACTAAGTATAGGAATACCTTTAAAGTACGACTATTCTGTTGTTTTCAATTTTCAACTTTTGTAACGTGATACGTTCGGGTGTGGTGTTCAAAGCTCACAACTCTCCCCCTACTGTCATCTTAAATTACATGCTCTCCCGTTCCAATAAACGAATTTTCATTTTGTGGACCATCTAAGACTCAAATGCATAAATAATCCGTTCAATATTTAAAACAAAAAGCTTCTATGCACTTATTAGTATTTACAAAAACACAAATTAAAAGCACAAAGACTAATTAGAACAAGCATTAAAATAATCTTACAACACTAGCAGCTATCGCACGTGTGTGGAAAGAAAAATATGAATACTCTTACACAGGAATAGAATCGTTTCCTGTGAAGAACTACTTTAATGACTGCAAACCTCGAACATGCTATAAATTTGTGTAAGATGGTATGGAATGAAGACATTAAAGCAAGCTGCGCGGCGCGTGCCGGCCGCCTGCTAATGAGGCTGGCTGGCCGCGGCGTCGCCGCAAGTCGGCCGACGTCTCGTCTCATACATTTATGATTTGATAAACTGAAATGAGATTTAGCTTTGTTTTAGTTGACATTTACATGTCAAAAAATATACCAGACAGTCATTATGGCCAGATTCTTGTCAGAGTTGGCCAGTTTTATTTTAAGGATAAAATCTGTAGGTAACAAGTGGCTGATAAAAACACTTAAAACAGTCCGTTTTATCAAAAAGTTATGGAATATAACTCGAAAATATATAGCTAAAATGTATGGAGGGAGAGGCTGTTTATTCGCAGCGGCTCAGCTAGTTAAAATCCGACAGTTCTACTCGTAGCAACGAAATGGCTAAGACGACACTGCAGTTAAGACGCTGCTGTCAACGGAGACCTGTCAAGAATTTCATTTTCATATTGCATGTGGAATAATATACTAGTAGGTAAGTTAAATCTTTTTGCGGTGTATTACAATAACGAGGCTTTCAGGACGAGTGGTACCTTAGTGCTCTTCTTCTTTACAAAAGAGTAAAATTATTTTTTCCTGTCTGTCCGAAATTTTATAGTGTTCCTTCGGCCGCCTTCTCCTTCAAAACCACCCACGAATTTTGATGCCGTTTTCACTGTCACTTAGAACTTTTTAATTTATAACGGACTATTACCCTCAAAAGGATTTTGCAGTTTTTTTTACCCGACTGCGCGACGCAATGGAAGGGAATATGTTTATCAGCCTATGTATATATGTGTGTTTGTTCCTACGTGGCGCTCTAAAAACCAAACGCGTGGGCCGATTTCAACGTAGAAAGAGAATGATATAGAAAACTGGACGTCTTTCTTTTCCCTCGCACAAGAATAAGACATAAATATGAAGTTGCTTGTGAAAAAAGAGACAGAGCTTGATATGTTTTGTCCCTCATCGCATGTTTAGTTTTTTCAAGGTCAGCACAGTACTATGCTAAACAAACTTTGACGTTTTGTTTCAAGCTCATCGCATGTCAAAATTTACAAAAATTTCTTTCAAATTACGTGGACTATTTGTTTGTACAAGTGTTAAGAACAATATAACGAGTCTGCAGAATGGTGCGATGTTCTCTTTTAGGCTGCAAAAGTGACAATGAATCGAAAATTTATGGGCTGTCTTTTACTCCGAAGTTATTAAAAATTTGATCTTATTTGACTTATTAGAAAAGATGTTTCACATTGTGTGGTTCCTCTCCGCTTTACAGATACATCCTAACGTGTTTCAAGATCAAATATGCTGTTTTACGCATTTTTAGTTGGTGCTTTTCACATAACCTCAAAACTCAGTGTTTTCATTTTTTCCGACGAATATTACCCCACGTTAAGGGGCAAATACGTTGATGAAATGATGTTCTATCCGATAATAGAACAAACTTACACAGGACTCTAAAACATATTAGTCTAGTATTTTGATTCAATTAGTCGTTTATTTTACGAGATAAAACACTAGTATAACCGGAGGTCGACTCGAATGCTGTGTGAAATTATGCCGCGTGTATTGTACTCTGGATTTAACTTCCAGATTCCCCCACGAACCACATATACGGGAATCATGGATCGCAGCTACTGGAAGAAAGAATTGGGAGCTAAAAAAATCTCCCACGATGTGTTGTCAACACTTTGACCGAAATCTATTGTTACAGTGTGGGTCTACCAAATAATTATTTCCAATCTTTTTCGCTTTAATTAGGTACCATTATTATTATTAAGAGTATTTTTATAAATTCCTGTTAGTTATTAAAACATTTTCTAAAATTAATTCTCCTTTTTTCAATTTATAATTTTATTTTTTTTTATTGACATCGTAAATGACCTCAGGGAAAACTGCCTTAAAGATGGTAACCCTAAATACCTGCTCACTACTTGGTTTAGATATTGATGAACACATAGACTGGAAAGCTCACATAAAAAAACTAGCCACTAAATTGTCAAGGTTTGCTTATGCTCTCAGACAAATAAAAATAAGTACTGACTTAAAGAAAGCAATATCAGCCTATCATGCTTTTGCCCAGGCATGGCTCCAGTATGGGATAATATTGTGGGGCAATAGTGTGAATGCTAAAGACTTATTTTTATTACAGAAGAGATGCATAAGAGTACTCACTAATATAAGGATCTAGTTTATTGAAAAATAAAGTGTATTAGGTTTATGTTAATATGTATGCATGGTAGTACGGTAATGTTTAAGGTATTAGGTATATAGTTGCTATGCCCTAGTAGGGTCCATGTCAGTACTGGTTAATTTTAAGAACATCTTTGTAAATACCATGGTTGCAATAAATAAATGAATGAAAATGAATGAATGAATATTCATGTGTATGTATTTGCTGTCCCTTTCGGCGACACGCTCGGCCGCAGTCTTTTATTATACTACTAGCTGTTGCCCGCGACTTCGTCCACGTAGCATTCCTTGATGAAGCGTCCTTTTGTTACTAATCCAATATGGGTTAATAATCTACAGTAATCTACATGAACACTATCTACTCTACGCTAATGTAATAAAGAGGTAAACTTTGTTTGTTTGTATGTAGGGGGTCATCTCTGGAACTACTGAGCCGATTTCAAAAATTCTTTCACACATAGAAAGCTACACTATCCGTGACAGACATAGGCTACTATGACCACGCGAACGAAGTCGCGATCGTCCGCTAGTCTGAAATAAATATAAAGAGGTATTTCATCTTAGCCCTCTGGGTTGGCAACACATCTGCAATATCCTTGGTGTTGCGAATGTCTATAAGCGGTGGTGATCACTTACCAACAGGTGACCCACTTCACTTCCTTTGTATATGGTATAAAAACTTATTGATGCAAATAATTCTGAGCATCTTGCGAGCCCGGATCGCGAGCGGCGGTATGAAGTTAGCACACAACTATACCCCCCTCCAGCGGGCCTGAAGTGCGGGCTGCAGGTAAGCGCGTGCGATGAAGCGTCCCGCTGATATAAATACTCTTAAGTAACTTGCGAGACCCGAGGGCGACCAGTATTATAACGTTAGCAATCGTCCCCCTATCTTTGTTCCTGCTCAAGTGAGCCCAAAAAGCCTAAAGGAGCAAAATACAACCTATCTTTTTGCCAAAATACATCAAGATTATTTGCTGCTCGTAACGCGTAGAAGTCGTTTAGCGTTGTCCCGTAGGAATTTTGCATCTTTGCGGAAAAATCCGATATTGATCCAAGGTTTCAGCTATCCCCATTCCAAATTTCGTCTAAGCCCGCCTAGCCGTTTTAAGGTGAAGAAGAACCGCGCACAACTCATTAATCGTTATCCTGCAAGAACTATGCATATTTACGGAAAAGAAGTATGCTATGTATTAATCCAGGGTAGAGGCTATCTCCGTTTCTCATCCCAAATCCGTCAAATAATTAATGAACACTATTAAATAATTAATTATTTAATTATTAGAGCAAAGTTAAATTACGGAATAAAAATGATCCTGTGTTAATCCAGGATGATTAGACCGTACCATTATCGCGATATAGTACTGCAAGTTCATGTACTGAGAAAAACTGTGTTTTTCTCTTGCACCCTTTTGTTCAAAATCGCCATTTAAAGCATATTTCTGGAAAACTGAGAATTTGTATTCATCTTTATTAGATGTTGATTATGTGTAGCAAGTTTCAAAAGTCACGCTTCATTTGTTTCTAAAATATAGTTGTATGAAGTTAAGTATTTTTAAACCCTAATTCCACTTTTTTGCTTTTCTGAAAGCGATTTGGAAAAAATGCTGAAACAGGTATTTCTTTATTTTAAATAATGTGTATGAATTCTGAGTTTCATGATTCTAGAACAATCTTTAATTTTTTTCCATACAAACTTCACCCCCCCCCCCCCCATTTTTCCCCCTTCTCCCCCTTTTTTTCAAATTTTTTATAGCCTAAAACCTATTCTGGACTTATTTAAACAGATCTGTGAAAACTCCATCTAAATCCGTTCGGCGGTTTTTACGCGATTGGCGTACAAACAAACAAACAAACAAATTTTTTTTAAATGGTCTTATCGTGTTCAGTTACTCATTTTAAGTCGCCCTGGGTGGTTCTTTTTTTTAATCTTCCATGTACAGACTTTTTTGTCTTAACGATTTTATTATATGTATAGATGTCCAAGGATCTCAATAATTCTTACGTCAATTGATTTGGCTTGATCTTGCGAGTGTCACGAAATCTTAGACAATTTAGCCACTGGACCTCGCAAGGCACGCATTCCCCTCTGCCAATGCATATGACCTAAAACCGCGAGTTAAATCATAACGGTTTATAAAAACCAGTTCGCCGCGATATCGTGTGTCATCTTGCTTTAGTCCGTATCGCGAAAGCGATCTCTGTAAAAATGGTTAATCGTGCTGTATTTACCTTCAAACGGCTATCAAAAACTTCAAATTTTTTATCACACGTAAATAATTTTCTTCACAATTAATTTATTATTTACAACACAAAAAACATTTTAAATGAATAAGCTTTTTGACAGACATAACATAAACATTTCAAAATTTGACATCATGGCATTCGTGGCAGTGTTGCCGACAGCATGTTGTGATTTTATTCGGATATCTCATCTGGAGACTTCCGATACTGTTTACAGTTTTCGGATTTTTCCTTTTGAGGTAAGGAACTCTGAAAATATAGTAACACTCGAAGTCCGGGACTATAAAGTGTAATTCCTGGGCACGGGACAAGACACGTAATTCCAGGACAATCCCGAATTTCCCAGCCATCTGGCAACACTAGACCCGTCTCCCCCCGCTAAAGTTGGCAGAAAAAAATGTTAGGTGATAATAATGACTACCGAGGACCGTAGGGATATACGAGGGCGGTTTGAAGGTTTGAAGTAACTTGTTTCGCATACGGATAGATGGTGTTAGTGTCATCTCTGTACTTATTGATAAAGTTTAATAACTCAAGATAATTTTTCTGTGGCGTCATGTCATTTTCGGCGGGAATTTTATATTTGACTAGCGGACGCGCGCGACTTCGTTCACGTAAAATTAGTAGCCTATGTCCGTCAGGAATAGTGTAGCTTTCCATCTGTGAAAGAATTTTTGAAATCGGTTCAGTAGTTCCAGAGATTACCCCCTACATACAAACAAAAAAACAAACAAAGTTTACCTCTTTATATAGTTGTGTAGACTATAGTTGAGACAAAAGTGATCGGAGTAAAGCGGCAAAATGGAGAAATTTGGAATTCGTGGTGTAATTCAGTTCTTTTTTTTGGAAGGTAAAACTGCGAAAGAAATCCATGAAATGATTTTACCTACGTTGGGTAGCTCGTGTCCTTCCTACGAAACAGTTCGATTTTGGGTAAATGAGTTTGAGCGAAGTAGGACAAGCATTGAAGATGCACCTCATCCTAGAGCCTCAAAAATGGCGGTTTTATTCGAAATCGTTGATAAAATCCATGATTTTGTTTTAAACGACAGAAGATTGAAGATACGCGAATTAGCTGAAGCCACAAGCATCTCTTCTGAGCGGGTGCATTTTATTTTGCATATCGAATTGCACATGAAAAAGCTTTGTGCAATATGGGTGCCGCAGTTACTCACTCCAGAACAAATGCGTATTCGCATGCGACCATCTGCTGAAAATCTACAGGTGTTTGAATGAAATCCAACGACGTTATTCGCCGATTGGTTACAATGGATGAAACCAGGATTCAGTACTATATCCCGGAGACGAAACAACAGTCCAGACAATGGGTTAGTCGTGGTGAGCCAGCTCCAAAAAAGCCAAGGTCATTCCGTCTGCTGGAAAGGTGGATGGCATCTGTCTTTTGGGACGAAAAGTAATCCTCTTAATTGACTACCATGCGAAGAAAAAAACCGTTACTGGGGCATACTATGCATCACTTTTGGACCAATTACAGGCGGCGATAGCCGAAAAACGGCCAGGTATGGCAAAGAGAAAAGTGATGTTTCACCATGATAACGCCCCGGTGAATTCAAGTCGAGTCGCTGCACAAAAATTGTCGGAGTTAGGATTTGAACTGTTTCCTCACCCCGATTATTCGTCGGATTTGGCTCCTCGGACTATCACCTATTCCCGAAGCTCAAAAATTTCTCGTCTGGGCAAAAATTTAACTCCAACGAAGAGGTGATACAGGAGGTAAACGCATATTTCGAGGGCCTTGACGAAACGCATTTCCGTGAAGGTATCGAGAAGTTGCAAAAACGTTGGGGCAAGTGCGTCGAACTTCGGGGAGAGTATGTGAAAAAATAAAATATATACATTGGCTAAATTATTTTTTTTCATATCAAACCAAATTACTTCTCAAACCACCCTCGTATGGAAGGGCAAGGAGTTACACGGACGATTCTACATTGCTCTTACAGGGCCTGACGTAGACTAACTAGCGTCTGTATCTTGGCTGCGTTTTGGTGATCTCTTTGCTGAAACCGAAGGTTTTGTCTGTGCAATAATGGACGAGGTTATCAAAACTAACAACTACCGGATATACATCATAAAAGATGGAACAATAGATATCTGCAGGGCGTGTCATTGTCCGGGAGAATCTATTCGCCATATTATATCCGGGTGTAGTCGTCTCGCTAATACCGAGTATTTGCATAGGCATAACCAAGTGGCCAAGATAATCCATCAACAACTTGCCCTTAAATAAAACCTTGTTGTCCAAGAGGTACCTTATTATAAGTACGTACCCCAGCCCGTTCTGGAAAATGACCACATTACTCTCTACTGGGATCGGTCTATCATCACTGATAGGACTATCATGCACTACAAACCTGACATCGTTGTGATAGACCGATCAGCACGCCGAGCAGTACTCGTTGATGTCACCATCCCACATGACGTGAACCTTGTGAAGGCCGAAATGGAGAAACTAAGTAAATACCTAGACTTAGCCCATGAGGTTACCGCTATGTGGGATATTGACTCAACTGCAATCGTCCCGATAGTCGTGACGACCAACGGTTTAATAGCAAAGAGTCTCGACCGACACCTTCAGAGACTCTCACTAGGCTGGTGGATCAAGGGCCAAATACAGAAGGCTGTGCTCCTCGACACGGCACGCATAGTAAGGAGGTTCCTTACTCTGGACGTCTAGCACCGGTAGTTTAGGTTCGCGCTCCGCTGCTGGTTGACAGCTGTTTTTTTTTATATTTTAAAATTTATTTTACACAGATTACAACCTCCTTGGTATTTTATCTATAGGTTTTATATTTAAAAATGTAATTTTTATACCATGATTTATTTTTTAAAATGTAAAAAGCAAGAGAAAAACTTGAATAAAGATGATGATAATATTTTATTTTTTTAATAATAATAATATTTATACATTTCTAAGTTTCACAGTCGGCATAGAGTAAGGACTCTACGCCGACTGTCCAGCTTCCTTTTTGCGTTGTTTAGTCTGCGGTATCAATAAATAAGTTACTTTGTTATAAATTTCTAATGCTGAACTATTTACGCTATTTGTGATATCTATAAGGTTCCTTCATTATATAGCTTAGAATGACGGACCTCGAAGCCAAAATTGCGTAACTTTCCACAGGATGCTACTACAATTTATTTATAAATACAACTATCTGTCAACTCCATTGTTACTTCGATTCGTTCTCTGAATCGCAGTATGAAGATAAGTAGGTACTAAACAAAAGACTGTGAAACCACTCTCGTATAAAGTAGCGCATCATAACAGGAACACAATACAGTGCAAGTTCTATCGGCATTGGTAGATAACGTGCTAAAGAAATTACCTGTTACAATTCGCAATGCTTGGCAATACTATACGACTCTTTATGATTTTCACATGGATTAAATGTAAGTACCAGCATTAATAAACAATAGGCTCAACCAATCTTTGATTATGCAGGGTTTTATGTGATTTTGAAAGATTTGTACCTCGTAAAGCGTTGACCTGTTTGCTATTAAATATGGCCATAAACCATATAATTTCAGCTACCAAACAAGTCTCTTTGGATTCCGTTTATAGCAACCGGAGCTACGAAGTCACAGACACACAAATAGACAGACGACAAACAGAGGCTTCAAATATATAACATACTCATTGTGTTACATCGGGGATAAAAAACGATTAAATAAGAATATTTTATCAAATTAGACAGTAAATTTGGGAA
The DNA here is from genome assembly GCA_963691745.1 of Ditula angustiorana. Lineage (NCBI taxonomy): Eukaryota > Metazoa > Arthropoda > Insecta > Lepidoptera > Tortricidae > Ditula > Ditula angustiorana. Next base: position 18,793,273 of record OY829472.1, read on the forward strand.
GTAAATTATTTTGAAACTGACAACTATCGCCACCGTTGCTTGATTTTCTTCATATATTTCATCACCTTCATCTTCATATAAGGCCCGTATTAATCGTACTCGCAATATATTACAAACCAAACTTGACAAAATCCTCAATCGAATCAGATATTGCACAAGTTAACTGCTGAATAAACGGAACGCAACATCTGAAATTGTACTAAGTTGTCGTTAGAGTTAGAGCTAAAAGTGTAGGAAATTTAAGCAAGTGATATGCGTTTTGTTTACATACCAATGAACTCAGAAATTTTTTAAATCATCATCAATAACCGTACTCTAATTATAACTGTCACTATTTTTTTATGATTGTAACGTAAAATATATACCTACCAAGTAAAACATACATTTGCCTTATTAGACAGTCGAGTTCATAAATAATACAGGTAAGTAATCTCAATGTCCGTAACAATAAACGATAAGTTGTTAGGGTCAGGATGTCTGGACCACGGGAAATTTTTGGAGTTTGACTATGGGAGATTTAGTACCTAATTGGCACTATCACATCAAAAAATTAGTACCTCTCTATAAACGGAAAAAAACTAAAAACAAAGTGGCCTGACGTTAGGTTTTTTGGACCAAGTGCCGGTTGACCTACTTGCGGGTCTCGTAGGTTTACTTTATTTCAGGTCCAAGATTTAGTAACTAAATTGGTACCTACTAGGTTTTTCTTCTCAGATTTTATGATCTACAAAAAAAATTACAGCCAAAAGAAGGTATTTTTATAAAGTAAAAAAAACAGCCTAGCATATGAACATATTATTATGGCTAGACTGTTTTTTTGAATTCTCTTTCTTATGGGAGTAGTCGAATGACTACTACCATAAGAAGAGATACAGTTGCAGACTCGTGGGTTCCATAACTTATTTTTATTTTACTTCTTTTTACCCTTTTGTACTTATATGTGAGTTTTACTGTTTCGTTTTTTAATTTTGCATTGTCAACATCGTACTGAGCCACGCTGAGCTAGATCTTGTTTTTCAATAGTTTAAAGCCTTTAAATTCACCAACTGGTGGTATCATTTCATTCAGGATATCAGATCACACGTTTCCCTCGTTTTCAGATACTTTGCCGTAGTTCATACCTAGGTTAACCAACTATGTACTGAATATTCTAAGCCATTATTTCACAATAGTGCAAAATCTATAAAGCGGGTGTGACTATGCCGGAATGCTATTCGATAACACGTAATATTAACTTAATACCACGCTAAATGATCAATTTAAAACAATAACTACAAATACGGGTATTTCTAAATATAATTTTGAGTTAAGCAGTGAACTTTATGTTCCATTTGCCCTTGTGTGATGATTTATTCATAGAAACACAAATAACTAACGTTATGAAATTTGAACTTAATATACCTGTGTAATACTAAACCTATAAATATATATTATTGAACTAATATATAGTACGCAAATATTCTATATTTCGAGCACTTGTCACGTTATTAAAATAGATATAGATAACAAACTTACACCATTGCCTTTTTTTCATCTTTTCAAAAAATACTATATTTTTTTGAAGCGTACTATTTATTTTCTTAGCTATTCTCAAAAATACTATAGTCAACCGAAGAAATGTTGGCAAGCCTACCTCGGAGTCAGAAATAGAAGTCGAAGATACGTGTACAATCTCGCAAATTACATAAGATAAATCTATACATATTTGCCAAAATTAAACTCAAAAATATTGATATTGATAAATAGCCAGACACGACAAAGAATCTTAATGGTTTTATGATGCTATTGATACGAACAATCACTACTGGTTATCCTGACTGACGGTGATTGTGAAAGGCACGATAACTTTTATTAATTTCCTGCATTTTCGAAACTTTAACACGGTTGATGAAACAATTCCCGCTTTGGTCGAATGTTATGAAAAGTACATTTGTTTCCAAAATATCAACCCCAACATTGTCCAATGTCGAAAGTTCTTTACAATGTTGAAACGATATTTATGTCACATAACCACGAAAACAGACAGATACCGCGTAGATTAATTTATTACAAAACACTCAGAATCTATTTCAGGACCGCTGAAAACTGCGCGCAGTGCTTTGAATCAATGCAATAATAAGCGCCAACCCAAGACAATGAACAATAATGCAGTTCTGAAAAATAGAACTACGAAAGCGATTGCTTTAAAAGGAATTCACTGACAAGTCTATATTTTGTGATAGATAACCCATCGATGTTAGACAATTAGCGAGAACTAGCTTAAAAAAAACACCAGACATGAAATTAGAAAAAAAAACAAGATAGCCAACATTGAAAAATGGATCCATAACACGACTTCTAGGCAAAAATCATGTCATCTTAAATACATGTACATTCGACTCGGTGGCCCAAGCAATTGCTTTTGGGGTAGTGGATGCCTTAACAATAAACAAGACTCGTATACAACTGTGACACCAAGTATTCGAAATTTATAAAAACACCAAGTATTCGAAATTTATAAAATCACCAAGGACGTGCAAAGCATGTACAAACTACGTGCAGATATACTAAAAAGAAATTTCAGATCTAAATACGAGGGTGACACTTGTTACTTAAGTTGCGAATGCAATATTGCATATATGATTGAGTAAATATTATTGGAAGAAATATGCAGTGCAGATTTACTTGAAGCGTGCACTCTTATGTACACTGTCCAATCAATCGGGTTCAATGAGATCTGGAATGCGATTTTTGAATCTCATAGGGTAACTAAAGCTTACCAAAATAGCCCTTTTTCATAAAGATTCGGCTATTTTGGTGAGATTTAGTCACCTGGTGAGATTAGAAAATTGCACCCCTGTCCTTTTCTTCGAGATGAAAATTATCATATACTCTATTACTATTAAAGTCACCCCATAAATGATTTATATGTTATATGATTACAATAAAAATGAAAATTATAAATATATACTGTAGAATGTTTTCGAATTTCTGTTTTTTTTCTTCAGGTTTTCCCCATACACACGTTTTTCTACATCGCTGCGTGTGACAAATCAGTAATCATGTCCATACCAAATATTAAAGATCAATAGGTAGTCTTAATCGTTATTATTCCTACCTAACGTTCAAACCGCCTGTAAGTGACAGACAGCGTAATGGTAGTTTCCATTCTGAACTATGCATTACCTGTGCCCGAGCACACACAGCAGCAGACAGTAGCGTTATTCCACGTCTCCAACCTGACTGATATAAGTAGACTGATGGTTCCAGTTGGAAATATTTCAAGCAGGATTTGAGTACGATTTATTATTCCTATCCTCTTCCCCTCGGACCGCCGACTGGCGCACACGTACCTATAATCATTATTTCAAATTAATTTAAAAAATTAAATAGTTTTTGACGATTTAAAACTTACTCGGAAAAATAGGAGTGCATAAATCACAAGAAATCGAGAAACGAAATACTTCGACACTTCGATCGTCTGCTTTCCTGGTACATCGGCCCGACGTGCAACTACTACCTGACAAGCGCGACTGACCACACACACGCACGGCCCGCGTGATTGGCTAACCGTCCGCCTGCGCCTGCCCGTTAACTGACGACACACATCAACCACCGAGCAGGTAACCTCCTCAATACATATTCGCGCCTGGTACTTACAACGCAATTAAAATAGAAATGTCATCCGATAGTGAGATGGATGTACTAGGCGACCAGCAATCAACACCGCCAAATAACTATGAATGCACGCGCACTAAACGTAAGCGGGAATGCGAGTCTCCGGCCGATCTAGCACAGTTCAAGGAAGACATGAAGAGCATGATTACGTCTCTGATGCAAACCCAACTTGTGGAAATACAAAAAAATACTGAAACTCTAAAGGAAATTCAAGCGACCAACCATAATATCGAGAGCTCAGTTGAATTCTTATCATCTCAAAATGAAGAACTAAATAAAAAAATTCAAATTCTGGAACGCAAGTCCGTAGAGGACAAAAAGCAAATAATTTTCCTAGAGGACAAGGTTGAAGAATTGTTAAAAAATAGTCGTAAATCAAATATAGAAATTAAAAACGTTCCGAAAAAAAAGGACGAAACTAAGACCGACCTTATCGAAGTCGTAACGAGCCTCTCAAAAACAATCAACTGCCCAATCACCATGTCGGATATAAAAGATGTATATAGGACCCGCAGTAAACAGGATAACTCCAAGGTCACGCCAATAATTGTTGAGTTTGTGTCTACCATAACAAAAAATAACACTTTGAAGATGTGTAAAGACTACAACAAAACACATACTGAAAAATTAAGAGCTAAGCACCTGGGACTCCGCGCCCTAGAAGAAACCCCAATCTATGTCTCGGAGCAGCTTACCCCAAAGGCAGCCCGCCTGTTTTTCCTGGCACGAGAACTTAAACGGAGAAATATATTCAAATATTGCTGGACTTCTTATGGCAACGTTTACCTTAGGCAACAGGATAACTCGCAAATAATTCAGGTAACCAGTGAAACACAAATTACGCAGCTCTCCAATATGGATTGACTATTTTCCACTACCACTATATCGGGAATTAAAAATGATATGAAAATCAATTTCTCTCAGCATTATTATAAATGTAAAATTTGTCTAATTTCAAATTTAAACTATGTAAAGCATGTAAAAGATATTCAACACACTTACACACACATTCTCATTTTACACACACTTTCGCACTTATCCGCACATAAGCACTCATACCTTATTATAACTCTCATACATCTAATAACTAATTATATATGTGAAAAACCGTATCAGACAATCAACAATACCACTGCTTACTATAACGTCATGATAATTCAGTGTAAATATGAGTTGGCAAAATAATGTTTTAGAAGAAATAGACAGCACAGAACTAGCCTCCTCAATACAATGTAATCCTACGGATCTTAAAAAATGTATACCTACATCTAAAACTAACTTAAATATTGTCTCGCAGAATATCAGGAGTATCTATCGTAATTTTGACGACTTTGTATTAACACTTCTTGAAATGGACTTGCAAATCGATATTTTGATCCTGACGGAATGTTGGTTAAGTCCGCACAAACCGATACCACAACTAGATACCTATAATTCTCAAGCTTCCTTGTGTAACCTAAATCAAAACGACGGGGTCGTAGTATACGTAAAAAACAAATTAAAAGCCAAAATCGAAGAAATAAAAATTGAACACTCTTCTTGCATACAAATAAAAATACATAACACAGTAATTTTGGGAATGTATCGTTCGCCTTCTAATCCTAACGCCATATTCTTCATAAATTCTCTGAATAGCCATCTTGGAACACTAGAGTCTTATAACAACATTATCATAAGCGGAGACATTAATATCAACCTTATTCCGCGATCTCAAGAGCCTACACATGAAAGCTTGAACAGACAGGGGTATCTAAATATGCTCTCTACCCATGGGATCCTACCCGGACACGTGTTTCCGACTAGAGAAACTACCTGTCTAGACCATATTATGCTAAAAATTAAAATCCATAAGACAACTGCATACACTGCTATTCTTAACACGTCTGTCACCGATCACCTTACTACTTTTTTATCCTTAACAAATAATGTAACAACTAATATCTCTAATAAATATGTAACAGTAAATTATGAGGAGGCTGTAAAAAAACTTTTAAACAAAAACCTCGAACTTCTCCTTCTATGTAATGACCCCAACTATGTAATACACCAACTAATCATAACAATCAATCAGGCACTAGAGGTAAGTAAAATTGTCAAATTTACTCCTAAAAGTAAACGTATTATAAAACCATGGATAACTCCTGGTATTCTGCGTTGCATTAGAAATCGAAACAAGCTACAGCTTAAATCGCGCTTGGAACCACACAATGAGATCCTTAAGGTTACTTTTAAAAGATATCGAAATTTTTGTAATGGTTTAATCAAAAAACTTAAACGGAAATATGAAAGAGAACAACTAGCCAACTCTGCTAGAAACTCAAAGGCACTTTGGAAAACGATAAAAAAAATTACTCATTATAAAACAGATAAAACCACGAATACTGAACTGCTAAATATTAAATCATCTCCAATGGACTCTGTAAACTATGTTAATGATTTCTTCGCTAGTATAGGCAGAACACTCGCTGAACGAGTTGTGTACAATGGATCCGACAGGGTCTCTATAGAAGACCAGCTGGATAGAGCGACATCATCATCATTTGTTCTTTTTGATACTGACCCCAAGGAAGTTATGGAAATTGTTATGGGCCTAAAATCTGACAGTGCTCCTGGGTGGGATGGCATACCAACCAAATTTTTAAAGCTAGTCGTAGCTGATGTTGCCCCTATTATGAGTCACTTGGCTAACCTTTGTTTTAATAATGGAGTCTTTCCTGCACCGCTTAAACAGTCAATTGTTACCCCTGTGTACAAGAGTGGTGAGAGGGACGATGCAAATAATTATAGACCCATCTCAGTCCTTCCTGCATTTTCTAAAGTAATTGAAAAATTGATTAATAAAAGACTTATATCATATTTAAACAAATTTAACATCCTCTCAGACTATCAATTTGGTTTCCGACAAAACAAATCGACCGAAGATGCAACACTAGCACTGACAGACTTAATTACTAGCAAACTTGACTCTGGAAAGAAGTGTATAGCTGTATTTTTAGACCTAAAAAAGGCATTTGACACCGTCTCTCTCCCCACTCTAGTACACAAGATGGAACGTTTAGGCATAAGAGGGCTTCCGCTAAGACTGCTCAGTGACTACTTACAGGGAAGAACACAAAAAGTAAAGATAGGGGAGTACACCAGTCATGAAACCGAAATCACATTTGGCGTCCCGCAGGGGAGCGTTCTTGGACCCACTTTATTTTTAATATATATAAATGACTTGACTAATCTTACAATAAAACATGGACACATCCTGTCCTACGCCGATGACACTGTAATAATCTTTGAAGGGCAGTCATGGAAGTCAGTTTTTGAAACGGCAGAGCTGGAGCTCTGCAAGATAATGTCTTGGCTAAACCGTAACCTCCTAACTCTCAACATCAATAAAACTAATTACATATGTTTCAGCAAGTATAATAGTAATCAACCTGATTGTAACTTGAGATTAAAAATACATACCTGTAATCGAACTAACAATCGCCAATGTGAATGTAAGGAAATAGAGAAGGTTAACTCTACCAAATATCTTGGTGTTATGTTGGACCAGCGTTTGTCATGGAATATACATATTGAATATGTCAATACTAGAATAAGAAAATTAATTTGGTTATTTAAAATACTTAGACATATTGCTTCAAAAAAACTCCTAAATCAACTTTATATGACACTCTCACAATCTGTTATGAACTATTGTATAAGCGTTTGGGGGGGGGGCAACAAAAGTAAGTTCCTAGAGGTTGAGAGAGGACAACGCTGCCTGTTGAAGGTAATGTACTTTAAGCCATTCAGATTTCCAACGAAAGAATTGTATAATATTAGTGATCAACTATCAATGAGAAAACTGTATATTCTAAGCGCAATTCTGAAACTACATAGAACACTGGTCTATAAACCTATGGTTTTAAATCGTAGACGAAAATGTAGGGTTGCCCCCCTCTCAAAATATAAATCCATGTTCGCAAAAAGACAGTATGTTGCACAATCGGCATATCTATACAACGCCATAAATAATAAAATTGGCATATATGAACTACAATACTATAAGTGTAAGCAAGCCATTATCGATTGGTTAAAGCAGCTGAGTTATGAGGAAACTGAGTTATTACTTTATAAAGTATCATACTAATTTAAGAGAGTACATTCTATTAAGTGACCCCTCAAATTGTAAAACGCCTCATTCCTCCTCCTCATTCCTATCCTTACAGTACCGAAATAGTTACTGCCGTTATAGGCTTTTTAATTTCGGTGATTTTATGTTAAAGGACATTTAGTGCGAAATACTAATATATTATACTAAATCGCCAGTAATCACACACGCACGAGGCACACACACACACACACACACACACACACACACACACACACACACACACACACACACACACACACACTAACACATGCGCACTATCACCCACACAGATCGAAGTACATATTTATTGTTATATGGCAAACTTTGGTCTGAGTCTATGCGACTCATAGTTCCCAAAATGTGTAATTTAAGTTAAGTTATTATTATTACTTCTTATTGTTTCTTTTATTTTTCCTGTCTTCCTTTGTTTAAAATAATGACTAACAGTTATAGAAGAGCGGGACTTCCTGTCACAAGTATCTCTATACTTACTAGGAGGTCTCAACCTTAACATTATTGTGAAAAAACTAAAAAGGAAATAAATGTTTTTCATTTTCATTTTTTCATTTTCATTTTCATTTTCATTTAAAACGGACCTAAAGTTGACAATAATAGAGAATAATTTAACCCTATAGAGTAGATACAACATGTTCAAAATATATTAAGTATTAAAAGTTGCATTTTTGTACTCTTATTATGAAACATAACTCAAGAAAAACATATTTTCACCGCCACGTAGTTTATCTCTATTTATTTCTGGTGTTAAAATGGTTAAACATGTATATGAGATTTGTTTTCTTTTTTCAGTCACACGTTACCAATTCGTTGTCTCTCATAAAGCAAACGACAATTTAAACACTTGCGAAACGAGCAGAAGCAGTAGATTGGTGGAACATTTTTTCAATATGATATTTACAGAATTTCACACTACACCACCTGTATGCACGTGTGTACAGATGTGCCCAGATCAAGCTGCCTACTGTTATCCTAACGGGTGTATGAAAAAAAATATGAAGGAAACCGATACTAAGAATTCACGAGAACAGTATAGAAGAAGTGCCCAGACAAACATTCGGAATGTCGCCGATACAAAACCCGTCAGGTTACTCATCGAAGATAAAGATGATTTTTTGGCCTTCTTTGAGAAAACTCATAAAGTCAATACGTATACTGGTAATCTTACATTTTAAGTTACTTTATCTCGATTTAAGTTCAATAAGATGGCATTTTGTGGAGTCCGTGTATCTACATATAGTGATGTTCCGTAATCGATCATACTTACAATCGCTTATATATTTACATAAAATAAAAGTTGCATTATCTTCTTCTTTACCGAATATCTTCTCTTTACAAAGTCAAAACAGATTAAAAAGTCGCTGTCAGTTCCTGTTACTCGTTTTCATCCTCATGCAACCAATTGGGTTGTTTTTACTAAATTTAATCTATGCTACTATATCTACTCTAGTTTACCTACTGACTTCGAATAAAAATGCTACAATACACGCTTTAAAAATGTCTTAGGTCCGCTTTGTCTACGCCCTGCAAAAACATTCTATTCAGCACATTCTCGTTTCTATTCGCCCCTTAGTCGTATTTTTTTTTTCGTACCGTACCTGGATTGTATTAATAACCTCATTTTACGATACTTCTTTTGTTTTGTAGAAAAGACAGACAGACCTGTTGAAAACAATTTGCGGCCAAGCTTATTCAAAGATCGATATAACATGCTAATAAAATACAAAAGAATACCTAAAGTCGAACTTAAATACAACCTTCGAGAACAAGTAAAAACAATGAAATCGGCTAAGCTTAAAATTGAAAGCATTGACATGGCTAAGACGAGATGGCCACATCCGAATAAAAATATTCGAAGCCCTGAAAAAACCGTAGAAACCGAAAAGGAAACATTTGTGACACCCGTGGTGATGGAAAATAATCCAACATTTATGAAAAAGGGTTTTTTGAAAAGGGAAAACACAGATGAGGAAGTTAATGAAGACGTTCATTTTGTAACCAAAAAACCAACTTTAGAAGATAAAACATATTCTTGCAACACTTCAAGAGATAGTCAAATAGAAATCAACTCATCAATTAAAAATGTATCAAAAGTGCCCATAATTGCCAATGTAATCTCAAATACGGAGTCTGGAAGCATTGACCATCCGATTCCTGAAAATGAGATTTCTCAAAAAAAGATATATGTCGTGCTTCGTCTTGGTGAAGGCAATGCCGTACCCGTAGACGAAAAAACTGACAAACTGGGAAACTTCGACATTGATTCATCTATTAATTTAAAAGAAGTAAAGAATAACACATTTAACGAAATGATTGCTTCTTTATTTAAAACAACCGAAAGACGGGACAATACTAGTATTGAGATAGAAGGACCACAAGTCAATACGATTAATACTAATGAAATTAAGAGGGAAGAGTTCGAAAAAGAACGTAGTAACCGGACTGCTGATATAAAAACGACATTAGAGAACAAAAATGAAACTAATGCTTCAACACAAGAAGTATTAACGCCACCGTGAATATAAAATTGCAAAAAGTAATACTGAAAAAAGATTACCTAATAAATAGTTAAAGTTACCTGAGGATTTAAAGACCCCGAGCATTGTAAGAGGTACTTACAACTCGGCACCTTTTTTTTTAAAGCACTGCAGCCTTTGGGACACTTTTGAGATGAAAATAAGCTAAAACCACCTCATGTAGGTATCTGACCAACGGCCCCAACATGACCGCCCAAGTTGAAGTCTTCCCTTCCTACGGCTCTGTCTAACTAATGTCAGGAGTAAGGGACGCACAGTGGGATAAATTAAAGTTGGGTTGTCATTTTAGGGCTACAATAGCATGCATTTCATAGTTTAAAAATGCCCTAACGAATATAAATAAATGTCTTGAAAAACTGACTGAAATAAAGTTCAAGTCGTTTACTCAGTTTTGTTACAGGTTAAATATTTAAAAAAAGACCAAATCAATCATTTCGCTTCGCCGTATCGCTACTAGCTACATTAAATCTACCCAACAGACAATGTTAGACGAAGATGTTGTCATTAAGTCGGCCGATCTAGTATTGCTCATAGAACGAAGATGAAGCGGTACATTGTATAATATTGTTTTTAAATAAGCTCAACGCTCCTTCTTCACGATCTCCCTCTGAAGGTTAGTGCTCCGTTCATGCTAATCCGCATCACGAATCCATCTAAATTATGTAACGGGAGTAAGATTCAGTTGCAACCCAATACTAACGTTATCAAAGCTCGCTGGCCCAGTTATTCTCCGGATGTCGTTCTGAGGAATGGGTATTCATACCGCGATCAGTTTATTTAGCAGTTCCCCTTAACTCTTAAGACGCTGGCTAGAGCCACTTACAACGTTGCAATATCTGGTCATTTTATCAAATGAGTGCTATGTTAGCAAGATTATTAGTAGTACATTGGTCAATAACCTTATTATATACGGTACATGTAATTGATAATTAAAATCATTTTTTCTTACTCAGTTGTTGATGGCAATTACATTTTTGGAGTTTCATAAAACATGATTTTTGTAGTTCCTTCTTCTTTTTTTTGTAGTTCTTTTCTACATTCAGAATTTACGCTTTAACAAAAATTATTGTCACCCTACCAAGTTTACTAAGTTTTTTGACTTTACTGACGTATGCACCTCAAGAATTAATCAATCTATTGATTACACCACACACGTAGCTACAGAAGTATATATGTAAGACCCATCATTTGACACATGACAACACCCATATAATGTAAATGTGCATTATCCATTGAAATTATAAATAAAATATTCAGCAGCTTTTGAGCTTCACAGATACCTAAAAGCTATGTAAATGCTCTTTTAAGGTGTAACTAAGTGGTTATTACATTTATTTCTATTGTAATAATAAAGTATTTCATACTAAAAAACTCAACACGTAAACAGTTACATATTAAGTCTTTTTTTTCTTAAACTTAGTGTAGTGACCAAGTTCTTCATTTCGATTCAAATGAAATTTTCGTAAATTTGTTGAAATCGATTAATTTATTACAAAATGAAAAAGATATCAAATCATTAAATCAAACATTAAAATGAACAAAAAAAATCCCTATGGCTAAGAACGTGCCCTTTTTAACCAACTTAAAAAAAAGGATGAATATGTTTCGCGATTACTCGAAGACGGCTGGACCGATTTAAAAAAAAATTGTTTTGATTGAAAGGGTATACTTCCAAGTTGGTTCCATTTTCATCAGGTCACGATCTGGTGGTGGGATCCTGGAGAAATCGAGGGAAGTCTTTAAAAACTGCACACCTGTAGCGATTTGGATATTTTTTTTATAGTAACTTGTACTTTTGTTCTCGGAAAACTGGAACTGATAGTGAATACAGACGGCCTCTGAAACTACTCAATAATAAGTAGGTATTTCACGGGTGGCGATACGCGCGGCTATTGTAATATAGTTGCTAAGCAATTTATGCTAATTGCAATGCATTTGGTCAAGTGAGGCTGATGGTGAAGAGGTGCAATTTTTGAGTCTCATCAGTTGACTAAAGCTCACAAAAATGGCCGAATCTCTATGGAAAACGGCCAGTTTGTTGTTGAGCTTTAGCCACTCGGTGAGATTCAAAAATCGCACTCCAGGAGAACTCCTCAAGAATTAACGTCCCTGCATTGGGAAAAGCAATATATTGTAAAGGGTGATGAGCAATTGACATAACCGTGTAACTTAGATAAACAACCAGACTCACTAAAAAGGGAGAAATGGTTTTATTCGTCGAATTTTGAATTTTCAAAGCATAGATTTTTGAACGAAACAATATCAGATTATGGTACCAGTCCGGGCGGAACCTGCACGAAGTTCTATCGCCTTAACTCAGATAAAAATATTTTTGTAAATCGTCACTATAATCGATTGCAATAATCTGCTACCCTTAGTAATCGGTAGATACATTAATCGCCACGCCTTAGCCTCATCACTATAAACATCAATGGGCAAGTCTCAAATATTGGGTCTTACATATATTCTTCATAGTTGACTTTTTATTTTGTCTAGCTGGTAAGAAAATTTTATTCCTGTTCCTATACTAATAGAAATTCACCGTGTATACGAGTATATACGTATTTACTGCCAATAATTAACCTTTTCAACGCCAACGATGTATAGAAACAGTTGTCACTGACACGCCACGTCCTCATAGTTTCAAAGCCGAAGTTGAACCTTAAGCATGTGCACGTAGGTTGCTATTACACCGCGTAGTTGGACGAAGATACGGACAGCTCACTACGCCTTTAGACATACAGTGGTGGCCACATAATTAAGAACGCTTATTTCAAAAAATTTCTTCTTTATACAAACAAGCATAGTTTATTGAATTTATCATTTTTTTATTTCTCGTGGTATAACAATTTTTTCCATACTATTTGTGCATTAATTTAAACACATGAATAATCAAATAATAAACTAATTATTTTCAAAAATGTAATATACCTCACATACCAAAATGTTTTATGCAAATTTAAATGGAGTAAACTTTGTGATTAGTTCGTTTTTCGTTTCATTTTAGCTCTATTAAGTATTGTAAAAGTCTTAAACGTGCTTGCTTTATAAAAAAAACCAGCAGAAAAATAAAATTTGCGACAAATTCTAAAGAGAAGACATAATAAAACTCCGTAAAAAAATTGACATATAAAAAAATGACTGACCATCTACAGTTGTTCGTAAACGATGGTTTATCACGCTGTAAAGCATTTAAACACGTATCATACGACCTTAAATATTTTGCGCGTACCTAAACAGATGAAGACGTCCCATCAAGGTGATCAAAGTATAGTTCCTTTGGCAATTTAACGTCCTTTGAAACGGTCTAAACTGTCTAAAGAGACAAAACAAGAATATTTCGGCACCAACAACCCTTCAGCGAACACAGCAGGTACTATTCGAAGGCGTTAGATAGAAGAGAAGTGAAATAGAGTGTGCTGATAGAAAACAATACGTACGACGCCCTCCAAATAAAACATAAGACTCCAATTATACAAAAGTTACATTAAAGCTGGATGGGGCGACGTGAAAAGGAGAATGGGCAAATTGTCCCAAGTGCTGTATACAGTTGTGCTATATCTTATTAGAAAGCTCTCAATAAGAGCTTAATTTTTTTATATGACAGCAAAACCGAGATGTTTGCAGGGAAAAAGCTACAGCCCATTTTATACCTCACTTTGTACTAGCAGTTGTATGAAAAGTATCTGTAAAATCATTTTCGAGATATAGCCGAAAGATTTTAACCACGCATTACTGAGGCCACTAGAAGTAAAAAACGTAATGGGAGCATAGGTCTAATTTGCTGTTTTTTTTTTTTCATACAAAACAATGATTAATGCTGCAGACACCTGGTCTTCGAAACATAGCCTATGATGATCCTTACACCGAGTACTACACGTCCATACTACTCACTATTGTATACAAGGGTTGGGACAGCGCCCATACAAAAATGCCCATTCACCTTTGAAGGTGCTTTTTTCTAATCGTGGAGTTGGGAGTTGTTATGCTGCAAGCTGTTGACAAATGAAAAGATGGATCAATTTCAATACAAAAACATACTGGAATAGACAAAATTACCCTATGCTGAAGACTTGTTTCTGGTTATTCAGACATTTCAGCATTACGTTGACCCAAAGCATACTGCAGGCATGGTGAAGGAGTTCCTAGTTTCTCAATCGGTTTCTGTCTTAGACTGGCCGGCTAACAGCTCAGATCTAAATTCAATAAAACATCTTCGGTGCAAAATGAAGAAAAGGATATCAAATCAAAAGTTTAAAATTCAGCAGAGCTTTACGACGTTTTCTTAAAAGAATTTAACTCTATTTTTCTTGTAATATGTCAAAAAGTGATAGAGCCAATGCCTTGCCGGTGAAAAGCAGTAACTAAAAGCCGTGGACTTTACCACTAACTACTAGTTTTAGTATAAAATGTATTCATTTGCCTTCTGAAGTCCGTAATCTCTCACACAAATTAAATTTATTTACTCTGAATTTCATCTGCAGCAAATATCGAATGGTTGAAAAATTGTTCTTAATTATTTGTCCAGGCTAAATTGTATCGAAATGTGTTACTATGGAAAAGAAATTAAATTTGTAACGAAACAATCAGTGATTTGAGATCTCCATTTCTAATTCGGGTTGCTTTACCCATGTGGCTATTCAATTACATAACTAATTACATCTGAGAACGAACTCAAAACTAAATATAACATGTTTTCGAACAAAACGTTTTACAACTTAAAATCGTTCTTAACTATGTGGCCACCACTATATATAAAGTAGAAAAGGTTTAGACTAAAAAAAACTGCAGATTATTACAACTCGAGAAAAAAGTAGTGTACATCAAACTGGAACAAATTACCTTGCTACTCCGCGAAACCAGTGCCGTGCTTTTGCAAGATAGCTGCGTACGCCATTCATTCAAGCAGCGAACGGTCGTACTGTTAGATCCGGATGATGCGTACAGAGGCGAAACGCGCGTCGATCCTGTTGTTTTAGTGTTTAGTGGTGGTGGTGTATAGTTGAATGTGTGTGACATATGTATGTTTTTTCGTGTGGAAGCGGAGGAGGGTGGGTTTTTGCCTGAAGATATACATTTCGCACCGACGCAGCTATCTTGCACGAGCACGGCACTGGCTTCGCGGAGTAGTATGGTAATTTGTTCCAGTTTGTTGATATGGACCTCCGCAAAGTAACGCCTGAATCTATGTAGTGTACATGTAAAAAGCGGAAGACAGGCCCTGAGTTTTTACTCTTAGTTTTTTTTTTGCTATTCGGTACATTATATTTGCACTTGGTATGTATGGGGACTACAGTTTTGCACTAGCTAAGTTTGTTTCGCAATTCAGTTAATCTTTGCGTTAGAGAAATGTACGGATCTTATTAGTTTTGTACAGAACCTTTGGTGCGCGATTCCGACTCGCACTGGGCCGGTTTTATTTCTAGGATTTGTTTAGTCTTTACACGACTTCGATATACACTCCATTACCCGCATTCCGTGGTTATACACCACCGAACAGAGTAGTCATCGTGATAGAAATAGTAAAACGATACATTTTGTGTGGTCGTCCAAGCTTTTGCCTCGTTGAGAAGAAAGGGATTAACCACGGATTAACATAAGTTAAAGTATGAATAAAAACAATGAATACTTGGTATTAAACACAATCATTTTAAAATCATTGCTGCAAAAAGAGGAATACGGTACGGTTGCTGCCACAACACCGCTTAATGGCCAAATGGAAAAAGTTTTTCCTTTAAGAGTTAATGGAAAACGCCTCCGTTTTGTTCCATTCTCAATTGGATTTGTATTTGAAAAGAGATTTTAATCTAATTTTTTCATTGTCCGTTTATTATGAACTAATAAAATAGTTGTCTGTGAGGAATAGGATAAGTGCTTTCCCCTTTCATCAGTATATAGGTACCTTATTATTATCCGTTTAATAGGAATAAATACACAATAACTCTTGTAAATTAACAACCGACGTCAAATTCATGTCTTTTCACGGTAAAATTATTCTGCTGAGATGTTAGCAACCTTAAATAGTTGAGGAGTTCCAATATTCAATCGTAAACTCTTTTATCAATTCCGCGTGCCCGACGAGTCACACCCGCAATTGTCACACTGTAACTCGTTGGGAACATTTCTTGTTACAAAAAACCCAACCAGTCACACTGTTACTAGATGGGACAGTATTTAATATTTGTTCCCAACGAGTCACACCCGCAAGTGTCACAATGTGACTCGTTGGGAATACTGCTTGCTACAACTCGTTTTTGTTGGGGGCGCAGTTCTAACCTAATCTACTTTTCTGGTAGCAGTTCGTTGTTGTTTGATTTATTGTAGCAAAAAGTATTCCCATCGAGTCACAATGTGACAGTTGCGAATTTGACTCGTTGGGAACAAATATTACAAATTATCCTATCTAGTAACAGTGTGACTGGTTAGGAATTTTTCTAATAAGAAGTGTTCCTAACGAGTCACAGCGTGGCAGTTGCGGGTGTGTCCCGTTGGGAACAAATATTAAAAATTGTCCTATCTAGTAACAGTGTACGTAGTTGGGATTTTTGGAGCAAAAAGTATTTGCAATGAGTCACAGACTCACAGTGGGACAGTTGCGGGTGTGACTCGTTGGGAATAAATATTAAATACTGGTCCATCTAGTCACAGTATGACTGGTTGGGATTTTTTTGTAAAAATATTCCTAACGAGTAACAGTGTGACAGTTGAGGGTGTGACTCGCCGGGAACAAACAATATTAATTGCTTAGTAGCTTCCGCAAATAAATAATGTCGTGTGCTCATGATGAGTTTATACCAATTACAGAAGCTAACTCATAACTCTTATTTGTCTTAAATAACAGCCAAATTTGGGTCAGACTCGCGCACCAAAGGTTTTGTACAAACTTTATTTAATAAGCACCGAACATTGCTCTAACGAAAAGAGAAACTGGATAACTCTGCCGTTTTAAAATTGTTTTCCCCATACATATACAGGGTATAATCGTTAAGTGTAGCCAAGCGATTATTCTGTAAATGTAACAGATATCAGAAAAATTCAAACTGATATCGAAATAGCGCCCCAGGCGCCGGGAGGTGTTCCACCCTCATGTGGTCATGTTTCCTAGAGTCCGCACTAAACAGTTTGCTCGGTCTTTCTTGATCCGCACCGCTAAGGACTGGAATGCTCAGCTCTGAATTTCCAGAAAAATATAACCTTGGCCTTTTTAAGGTAAGAGTGAATCGGCATCTTCTGGGTGAGCGTGCTATATCCTCGGCCTCATCTTCATTTACCATCAGGTGAGATTGAGGACAACCGCAAACCCATTTCTAATAAAAAAAAGTACGTTACCCAGTGAGTAAAATTACATTCATAACTTTTTTAAATAAAACCAGTACTATTCCAAAATAATTAACTTCTAACCCTACCATACATTTAGTACCTACGCTGTTCGTTAAAAGACTAGTTCATAGGGCCTAGTTATTTCACCATTATCAAATGATTCTTGCGTTGTTTTATTAAATTATTCGTGTAAATAATGAATCTTAAGTCGTTTTATCTCTTACGACGTTCTTTGACGCTGTAAGCCCCTACTTACAGCCTCAAAGACCGTCGTACTTTTAATGTATATATGTAAGTATTTAAACTTAATATTTTTTAATACCTCCACGCGTTCCTGTTATCATCTCTCTAGGTCTTGAACGTAGAAGTACGGTTTGGTCTGCAAAAAATGGTAATTCTTTAGCAATAATCCAGGGAAGTAGTTCGAGAACTATCATGAAAAATGTATAAGGAAAAAAAAGCTTCACGGACAGACCGCCTTTCCTGTTTCTTCTTAACACCTTAAGGGTTAGGTATGTCCAGTCGCCATCAAATATTTTGGAGTGGGCAATTTGCTCAAAGCATCTAAACACGACTCTACTGCCAAATGCGTTCGGTCGTTTTAGATATTTTTGAACACCTTGCCCGCTCCGGTATACTCCTATTTGACGGTGACTAGGGAATGCAAACCCGGTTATTCACTCTATGAAAAAACCTGTTTTAACCGGTTATTCCTTAGAGAAAATAACCGGGTTTGCATTTCCTAACGGTGACTGTACAGTATCTAAGCAAGACGGCGCTGCGCTGTGTCGCCGCCAGCGCAACGCCGTCGCGCACAGACAACAACATCTCTAAAATCAGAGAAATAGGAATTTCGAAGATAGAAATAAACATATAAAATATACGCAAAAAAATAGTTTATCTAAATGTTACAATTGCACTGATCCACACATACTACTAAATATTTTAGTTAAATAATAACACAAATAAATTATATAAATAGTAACTTTAAAATTAAGGATGCAAAGATTGCCAAGCGGTGCATTGTTAATCGGTGGTTACGAGTATAGTGTTTCTTTTTCTATTAATGACAATACGAAATCGAACGTTTTAACGTATCTTTTTTTGTGTAAAAAATAGTGGTAGATTCATTTCGATTCATTAATTAACACAAATACAAACGTGAACCGGAAGGCAACTATCTCTCACCATTAAATTTAGGAAGTTTTTGTAATGCTCATTATTAAAACAAGCTTTTTTGCTGTGATTCTTAAATTATTGCGTTGAATTCGGATCTAAATAGACAAGTTAAATTTAAAGTTATTCCGGCCACTGTAAGTAGTGTAAAATGAACATGCATGATGTACCTGAATATAGTAATTGACAAACCGACGCAGAAATATTAATAAAAACGGGATCACTCACGTATTTTTAAGTCGAGAATTGCCCGACATGCGTATGTTGTGTTGGAGTCTAACTAGTAGTAGTAAAATTGCAAATCCGACGCAGAAAGTTTCACAAAAGCTAGTAAAAATTGTCACGAAATAAGTACGTAGTTTCGACAAATTTTCAGACCTGGAAGGAAATCTCAAAGTTTCATTTTGGTCCGAAAGCCTCGATTTCTTTTACACAATGAAGAATCAAGTTACTAAGTTAGCTATTTAATACTACGCGCCGTTTAATTAAACACAATTAATGAATCATTATAATTGTATAAATAACAATTAGTATCGTAACCGTAACGCCGGAATAGTTGCATCCCTATTTAAATTTGTATCCACAAGTGGATTCACATCTACATGAATTCCTTAAAAAAATCACCTCCGCGTATGGTAACAAAATCATGCAATTAAAAGACAAGAACACCCTTAACAGTTTCAAAAACCCCGCAATGAACGCGACTTTTGCGATTTATATGGCAACAGATAACACACTCGTAGCATGTTAACATGTAAGTCAATTATTAAAATCCTTAACTTCAAAGACCTACACATGACTCAAGAGAGTAAAAGCCTTCTTTAGAGATATTTTTTACCTTTTCGGCTTTTGGAATGATCAGCGATTTCTGCTGTTATCTGTATACAATACTATTTCATATTCTCTTAATTTCTTGGGTCATCATCGCAGCATAACTATTCCCAATTGAATAATGACACCGCTGCACACTGTTAGACTAGATTCACAGCCAGAAGTTACAAGCGATAGAAACGCAAAAACGCAGGAATCGGCCATTCAGAGGCCATTGCTGCGTTTTTGCGTTTTTATTGCTCGTAATTTCTAGCTATAAATCCACCCGCAAGTAACCGTTATAATGACAACGAGCGAACTTGGCAATAATTAGTTCGTTGTCATTATGGCAGTTAGATAGGTACTGTTAGCTGAGTGCGCAGCGGTGTCATTATTCAACAAGAGAAATAAGTTCTGAAAAATGCCGCAAAACGGCGAGGATTTCTCAAACTGGTTGGGCTTACATTATTCTCTTTCTTGTCTTTTTAGATTGCACACTTAATACTAAAGGGTGTGATTAAACACTAAATGACAATTGTTGACAATGTATTAGTGCCTAGGAAGATATAAACACGAATATAGGGTATTTTTATGTCATAAATGCTTACGTGTGACTAATGGCCGAATCCACAATGGCAATCGAATTGATCTTTGATTACAGCTTAATAGTAACGTATATACGTTACTTGTCAACCTTTGCATATGCAAAGGTTGACAACTGATTGAAAAAATGATGTTGCTTTTGGATTCGGCCAATAATCCCATTAGCCTTTAGTGACATCAGTACTCCGAACGACATTACATCAACGCATCTATAATCACTGTTTAGTGTGAAATCACACTTACGCACGATATTAGCTGAACACTCGAAGAAGTCAAAATATCAGGCCGTTTCTCTTTTGACAATAGTCATGTAGATTATTTTGAACTTTTAGACTGTGTAGACATGGCTGCTGACTGTACGGTAACTCCATCCAGTGCAAACGTTCCTTTATGCCATCCGGTATATCAAAGTAGAGTCAACTAAGAAAGCGCTTCATTGTTCAATTTTACTTTTTGACTGGTTTTTTAAAAGCCACCTAAAAATCTCGTTAAATGTAATTAGTACTAAATAATGACCATAGATTCACACAAATTCGTCAAGTTATTTCATGATAAAATTATAAAACAGGGCGAAGGGCCTTAAGCTACAGGGTAGAGATCCCATTGTTTCTAACGCCCTCTAGTAGTCAACAAGGGAACAAAAATTCAAAAGTCCCGCCCGCAAACTGTACAGTCAGCGTCAAATATACCAGAGCGGACAAGGTGTCAAAAATATGTGAACTCGACTCTATTGTCAAATAATACGCTCGGCCGTGTTCAGATATTTTTGAACACCTTGCCCGCTCTGGTATATTTGACGCTGACTGTACATACATCTGGCCAGATTTAGAAAGACACCATTTTTCTATATAATGTCGAAATACGTACCGAGTTACTAAAACTTGGTGTGACATTTTTTCTTACAGAATTTAACCCTTTGAACGCTTTCATGTTTTATTGATGTAACGTTTAAACCAATAAAAACAAATAAAACCAATTCATAATAGATTTTATTCATGATCACAGTACACCCTTTCTCCGACCTTTTCAGTGGCTGTTGGTGTGGTGGGCACGACGACACACGACCACTTTATAGGTTCTTGGCGTTCAAAGGGTTAAGCTTGGTAAATCAATATTTCAATGGAGTTGGACCATAAAACAATTGGTAGTCGACTATACTTATTACAATTATAGAACTTCTGAAGAAAAAATATTATTATTGTTATGTTGTAAGTACTAACTCATAAGAACTTATGAAGAAAAATTAACTTGCGATTAGCTTATTTTTTAACAAATATAAAGACGCGTAAACATTATGTTTATTTGATAAAAATGGTATAAAAAATGCCCTGAAAATTTTATGAGACTTTTCAGCATCCAGTAAAGGGACACTTGAAATGATTTGCCACGAAACAGAGTCCTGATGGTATGCTGGTTGCAGCGCGGTGGGCTGGCCAACGTCGGAGTCGAGGAGATAATGACACTCAGAGGGACTGAGGTACGTACTGTTATCTCCTTTGTTCAAGTCGTTGAAATGACGTTGAATAAGACGGGTAGCTGGAAAATAATAAAGAATACTAAGTCACATGTAGCATTCACTTTTACCACTACACATCGCAGCTTCTAAAGCCCCGAGCACATTTAAGCGGTCAAGGCAGTCAACCTAATTCATATTATATATTTTTTTATGAACTTTGGTGTATAAGCGTGGAACAACCCAAACAAAATCAAATACAAACTGTTTCTTTACCGTTCCGCTTTCGGTACACCCCCTATGTGCTCGCGGCTAAGACATGATGACTAAGCACATTACATCCTTATTACGTAGATCTGAATTATGGTAAGTTAATGACAAAAACACTAGGCTTTAATGCCTAATAACATAAAAAAAATGTTAAAGTACTAATGAAACCGATTTTATGTTTTCATTCTTGCTAAGGCATCAGTCGAGCTACATCAGGTCAACTTTCATGGGAAAATATATCTCAGATGGAGCAATGTATAAAAAAAATCTCAAATTTATTTAAAAATAATACCATTATGGGATGACTCGTAGGGTGCCGGTAGTTGTCCATTAAATTCACTTGATATAAATCGTGTTCGGTATGCATGAGGCAAGTGGAAACTGGACGACGACCGGTACCAATCTTTGCCAAAGCAGACGTAGAACTCTCCTGTATCATTCGTTGCGGCTGGAATATCTTGTAGGATAGTCATTGGGCCATGATAATTGTTGTAAAGTGCCAGTATACGTGAAATATCTGCATAAAGAAAAATATAACATTAAAAACTTTTTATTAGACAAGCATTTTTACTGGCGGTATTTTTTTTTGCATGGCAACCCAGATGTAAATACCCACTAGTTGTTGCCCGCGACTTGGTACGCTTATAATTCGATTATCGTTATCCCGGGGGAACTCTGCATTTTTACGGAATAAAAAGTATCCCGTGTTAATCCAGGGTATGAGCTATCTCCGTTTCAAATTTATCAAAATCCGTAAAGCTGTTTTAGCGTGAAAAACTAACAAAGGTTTCAGACACACACAATCTTGCAGCTTTATAATATTAGTGTGATAGCACGAACAAAGAGCTCATTATCGTGTAACCATTTTTAACACAATATTACAATACAAAACTACATACTAAGGCGGGCTTACTTGAGATGCCCCGGTGTTCAAAACGGGTTACAAACTGTTCACAATGACATTATAAGGTGATTATTATGTTGCAACTGCCAATTATAACATTATTATGGAATATAAAAAAAAACAGCAAAACCAAAACACAATTTACACCACAGTTTTCAGCTTTATATATTTTTGGAAAACGCCATCATCCCTGCTCCCGTACCTCATTAATGAATGAGCAGATAATGTATAAATGTACTTACTGGCAATCCCTGCGACGAAGACACACATCACCATGAGCGGGCCAGTGTAAACTAAATAGTGGAGCTTTTCTCGTTCCCTTCGCCACCTGAACAATTCAGTGCCCACGGCGAACGTCATCTTCTGCAGGCAGTCCAAACCAATGGCCCCGGCTAGCACAATCATGTTATACACTGGGTATAAAAATCTGAAAAATAAACAAAATCATTATTTCTAACTTGTTTTTGTTGTAGCACCCTCTGTGTTGTACTTATAAATACTATTCTAAAGGACAAACATGAATGAGTTTAAGAAAATTACAACTCTTTGTTTAAAGATTGAAATCAAATAAACAGAACATAACAGGTTGTACGTCGGGATCGTAGCAAATGGAAATCCTAGGCCTACCCTATCGGCAAACAGGTGTGATTGTATGTATGTATAAAAAGATCATTAAGTAATGAATGTCCTTATGTATTATCTGCGTTTATTTGGTTTCAATAAACTCGCTCTATGGTTAGCATTCAAACTGTAGTGTGTTTCAGTAATAATATTAATTATAGTTATAAACAATTTCTATATTATTATTTTTTTATTTAAGATGTATTCACTAATGTTGAAAGAAAAATTAAGAGCAAGAAATAACAGCCAATCAGAAACGCGGATGAATATACGAAGTACAAACCTTTCTTCTTTATGAGGCTGCAGCATGAACACGGCCAACCACAAAGCAAGCGGCATCAGTCCCAACCAATAGGGAGAGCAGAAAGGGGCGCGAGCCGTGGAACGGGCAGAAATAGCAGTACAAGCAATTAGTAGCAGTGGACAGGATAGTGCCAGTACCTGAAAGAATTATATATTCGTTGCAAATAACGATGGTTTTCTGGCAGTCAACATATCGCTAGAGGACATAGTGTCGACCGGTTCGTTTTCGATAAACATTTCATATTATTACAACATGTTGACATTACTTCATTATTATAATATTTGTATTTACTACACTTAGCAAAATTTATGTCAATCCATCTACTAGAAGAGACTAGAAGTAATTCAAGAATGACTTGCTAGATTTCACCTGACTGAATATGCAAACTGTCGAACAAATAACCAGAAACTAGCATGGCAAGTTAAATATGATCTTGGGATCGTGATAAATATAACTGGCTAAAATTATCTACACAAATAGATCAAATCAGTTCGTTAATTTTATTACTCATCTAGTGTCTAAACCTTAATGAAACTTGATCTAACTCTAACCAGCACTGTGGCAATTTTTTTTCTGAAATATTTATTGAGGCTTTAGTTTAGTGCACTTGCGTGACTATGCCAGACTGTGGCAATTGACATCTGTTATTATATGAAAATATTACAGCCAGAAACTTGTTTTTAAGGGATAAGCGATTTTGTGAACTTAATCTGACAAATCGCGTTCTGCGTTAAATTACCTATATTAATTAAATATTAATTGAATTATCAAGCATTTCATCAATGCATCGTTAATGATCAGCATTGGTAGCACACGTGCATTGTAGCGCTTATCACGGACGTGAAGAGTCCAACCAATTCGCACACGCTAACTTGAGAAAGGCGTACATGCTATTTTGTCGGCAACAAAAATCCGAGTGACACACCAGCAGCGCGCGAGTCAGCTACGGCAGTCTTCGCCTTCGGTGTAAGATTGAGACAGAGCACAGGGCTTGTGCGCTGCTGCTTATTCAGATTCAGATTTCTTTATTGGTAAAATAAATAATCGTTTTACTAACAAGTCAACATATTACTAGGACTGTCAAAAAGAGGCCTTTTATTAATGTGTTGTATGTTTACAACGTACATATACACATTTTGATAGACAGTACTCACCCATACGATATTGAAATTAAGGAATCCGTTCACAAAGTAGTAAGTCCATGGTTCTACTCCGTATAAATCTGGGCCATGATCGGTAAAAATATTATAGGCAACTATATTCCAAGGGGCTACTACCAGCCGTCCGTAATGCCATGAGTCAACAGCTATAGTAGGAAGCAGGATAGTTAAAAGTGATATCATTGACCATTTAAAGAATTTCATGTATTGCCTTTTCATTATAATCATGTCTATTGCGATTGGCAAGCCAATAAGAGCTGTAAAAGGCCAACCTGTAAAAATGAGAGTAACTAGATGAAAAAAGCGGCTCACAGTTAATAAAAGCAAAAATGTGGGTGCATTCAGAATATTCAAAACAGCACAAAAGAAAATCTTTGAATTAAACCCCGGACATATTTTAATAGTTAAATATCTCACAAATCTGGGTAAGAATTATCTCGATTAATTCAGCTACCATACGAAAAATTCGCGTTGATATCGGTTCATCGGATCTGGAGCGACGGGGCCACTTAGTGGTGCGTCGGAGCAGTATTTTCTATCTTAGTTCGTATTTTTTACCTCCAACCACAGGACAGATATGTCCTCTGATTGGAGGTAAAAAATACGTACTAAGATAGAATTTGAATGCACCCATATTTTTACAATCAATGTTTACAAAAAATGATGTATAATAAAATAATAAAGAGAAACCCGTTATTTAATAAAAAAAAAATTAAAACATCCTGTCGTTTCGCAGAATTTCCGTTTCGACGCGTTTTATTTTCTGAGGTTGAGTTAGGTTACGTTTATTTTATAAATATTGCCAAATATTAATGGATTTTAAAAAATAACATGCTTGGAAACAATTAATCTGCAAATCAATATATTCTGCAACTAGTCTGTTGGCGAAATAAAGGCCCATACAGACGAGCAACCCGCTGCCAACAGCTGTCGTCGGCACTCCAGTTCCCATCAAGACATGTCGCTCCGTGTTGTTAAAATTTGCTGTTTGATTCATGTCTAGCTTGAGAGCTTGCACATATTTTATTAATTAAAAGTGAGCGTCACTAACTTTGATATTGCTGATGATTGCTTCTACAAAACGACATGAGTAGCGTAAAAACGGGGATACCGCAAAGCAACAATATAATTTAAAGTAGACCATGGAAATCACGATCGGTTAGCAGCAACCGTCGGCTACCGCGCGCCAGCTTATGACTACCTACTCCCTCGGGCTGACATCGGCGGTCACGCTGCGTCGTCACGCCACTGCCGACGACAGCTGTCGTTGGCAGAGGGGTGCTCGTCTGTAAGGGATCTAATAGGTCCATAATAAAGCTTGTGAACTCACTAAGTATTGTAGTAGCGGCTGTAAACATAATCGCCGCAGGGTAACGCCGGCGCCACCAACACGCCAAGGCAGCCGAGCATAGCGCCGAGCTCCAAGCCGACGGCAACAAGGCGGCGGCGCACGCGAAGCATCCGGCAGCCGGCAGCGTAAGACACAGCCACACCCGGCCCACGTGCACGCCGAACTCATGGCACACTGCTCTAGAAAATAACCACAGTTAGCGGCAGATATTTATATCTATACAGTCAAATTAATAAAAAATATGTATGTATAGTCAACTAAGTAATTGATTAGCCACTTTTGAACTCTATCCCCTAGTTATACAATCGACAAGTGGTTAAACAATTTGTTGGTCGACTATACACATGACATTGTCAAGAGCGCTTATGTTATTTCTTTTTGACCCCTTCAAATGCCTACCATTTATTACTAACTAACCTTTGCTGCTGACTGTATGAATTATTGGAAAGCATAAATAAAAAGTGTTTCACCACTCCCAACCAGATATTAACAGTATGGCCAATCAACACCTATTGTCTACATTATTGATTTAATTCATTACCTTCTGTCTGTATTTTTTGTGTCTGTATTTTTAAGAATATTTGTTTTTTTTTTGTTCATTTCTATTGGTTTCTTTTACAAGTGCCTCCATGATATCTGGCAGTGAAATCTATGGTAGTAACTACATAAACTGATGTTATAGTGTGTATGAACATAAAGTATTTCCATTAAAGAACCCAGGAATAATCCATATTTTCATACCAAGCTGATAGGTGCAAGTATTTTTATAACCATTATGAACATTAGTACTCGAGTCATGAATGTTATACAGGTGTTTAAGTACGATTTATCTATTCACGCATATATATACCTATATTGTCTGATGCATATAGCAAAAACAGCTTTAGTTTAATTTGCATCTAGGTCAATTGGTGTAAATGGTCCAATTTAATTTGAATAACCAGATTATTAACTATTTCAATTCTCAGACAAAGCTACTGATATTTGTGGGAAAAAAAGGTTCATTATCTTATGTCTACTTTCATATTCCAGTACAATATAAAGTATTCCCTAATCTGTATACTCCGTTTTTACTTATAATAAAAAAAATGCTTGTAACATCAGGAGAAAATACTTACTTGTAAAACATCAATTCTGCAATTGCTGTCAATGCTGCTAGCATTGTTCTTATTGTGTAAAACAATGTAACAGGGGTCATTACTAGTGCAAGGATCTTGGCAGGCACCGCCAACAGCCACAAAGGCGTGTATGACCTAATAGCATAGACTGGACTGTACTCCCACGTTTGCAAGCCATTTCCATATACTGCAAGTCAATGATTACCATTATAGATAAAGCCACATACAGAATGTTAGTTGTTAACCCCTCGGTACCCAGTGGTGTTGTATGGCATCAATCAAAATTTGACACCATTGTAATATCATTTAACATTTAAATTGCAATTAAATCAATTGACAGAGGGTTACAAAAGGTCCTTTAGGTTTTAAACAGATACTTTAGTAAGAGACCTACATACGTAGGCAAATATGTGCTACTGTCTACTTTATTAGACTTTATTTATTGCTTTTTTTGTGTAGTGTTTAATAAGAAGTAATATTTTGATGATGTTATTGTGGTTATACTAAATGCTGAGTACAGCAAAGCAGTAGCTTTCCATTAATGAACCTTTACGCTTTTTAACCAACTTTAAAAAAGGAGGTTCTTAATTTCCTTTTAAAAATAGACTTGACTCCTGGCTGCTGTCGGAGTAGTTATGGATCCATCCTAATTCGACTACACAAACAGTTAAAACTTGAAAAGTACATGCACATGTATTTCTAAATTGACAATATAAGCAAAGAAAACTATGAGCTAGCAGTGACAGACGAAATTTCCCCGCGGCCAGTAGCGTCATGCTGACCCAGTGTTCCGATAAGATCATCATACGTTTTAATGAGAATCGCTTCAGTACCCTCTCCTTTACCTTCACGTTTTCTGACATAAATAATTCCTCCCTGAGTCCAGCAGTGCTTGAAATCAGCCTCAGAAGCCCGTGCCCTACTGTCACGAAACAAAATTCTATTTTCACGTGTAAGACGCTCATTGAAATAAACTTTGACAGGTGGGCCGTCAAGTTCGAGATCGCTAGTATTCAGACGTCTAGACCTTGCGGACTTGTAAAAAGCGTCCCGAACTTTTCTTCTTGTGAATCGCACAACCAGGGGTCTCGACTTTTCTGAATTTCCTTCTTCTCGACGCCGCTTTCCTGCGCGGGAGACATATTCAATATCCCCATCTAGAAGGTTTACGCCGACTTTTGTGACTACCATTTTGTGACGTGTCTGACATTTTGTGTGTGAACTTTAAATATCTTAAACAAGACTTTGAAATAACTTGTGGAACTTTAAGATATGCATATCAGCAATGATGCTGCTCGCCTATAATATAATAATAATAATAATAATTTGACTGTATTGAGTTATATAAAAGAAATAAAATGCAAAACATCATGCGGAATAGGCCCTACTGTATTTAATTAAACTTATTACAGTAATGCAATAAGAGTTTGTTTCACAAATAATAACCTAATGGAGAATTCTGACTTTGAGATTAATAAATTTTATCTGAAACTTCAATCTTTTATAGAAATTAGGCTGATGGTAAGCAATTACTGCCTGCTACCCATGGACTAACGAATTCTAAATTGAATTATTTTAAACATCAACTTACCTAAGTAATGCAATGGCTCCCAGTAATTAAAAGTCTCATCACAGTCAGATATGTGGCCATAACATGATGACAGTAGCCGAGCAGTCAGTAGAAATATTAAAGCCATGGCTCCTCCAGGGTATGCTATACTACGGAGATCTGACGGGGCATTTGTAACAAGGAAATCACTGAAAAATATGGTCCAGTTAACTGAATAATATCACACTCTTTATCATGGTCATAAGCCATTCATCTTTTACCCACACACTAGCTAGAAAGAGGCATGTTAGACATGAATTATGTGCCTGTTAACCACTAATGCAGGGCGGTGAAGACAACAAAGGCTTATTATAAAACTGTGATGCAGAGCCCCTCTCTCGTCGTCTCGGCGAGAAGTGTACAGTCAGCAATACAGGTGTGACAGAGCCGCCTGGACTAAAGTATTGAGGATTAGCTGAATCACAAGGGTAATAAGATTTTCATGCATTCTAAATCCGGCCAGTATTCATAGAAGTAGTTAATGACAATGCATAAGCCGTCAAAGATAATTTACTAACAGACATATTGGTCAGCAGAACCCGGTGGTAAAAGCCGACGTTGATCAAAGCTGTGAGAAAGTAACGTAGAGTCTGCCATTAATGTAAAAATACAATATAACCTCAAGCTAAAGCAGTAATTTAGATAATATAAATAATACGTTTGTTTGTAACAAACGTAGAAATTAAAAGAAATTACCCCTCGCTACTCTTAGACGCCCGCTTTCCTTTAAAACTAGAAGATTTTTTAGCGGCATTTTTGTTGTGTATAGTTCTTTGCCGAACTGATAGTGGCATTAGGAAAAGTTGATATATTGTACACGTTGAGTTATTTTGCCAATTAACTAATAATAAGAAACATTTTTAATGAAAAAAATCACTACAAACAAAATTAAAATATGCAGTAATTAATTAATAACCTCTCCACAGATAGGCAAAAACAAAAAGCAGGCAATGGAAGGCTACACCAGCCTGTCGCAACTCCTTAGGATTTATTTTATCTATGAAAAGGGGCATTAAAATTCCAAAATGATGATACTACAAGCTCAACGGGCGATCAAGTCGGATAGTAAATAGGGCCGCTACCGGTCAACTATAATCATCTCACTCTCATTTGCTACCTCTCTCTCATTCATTAGTCATATTTGAACTAAGGTTGAACTTGAATTTGAAATATTTTTTATTTTAATTAGATAGCGAACAGTATTTGAGGTTTTCTTTGTAATAAAGTGAACTACTGTGCAACTTTTTGATAATTATTACGAATCGGACAAGAAAACGTGAGATTAGCGGATTCAAGTCCGAAAGAACTGCCGGCTAAAAGTAGCGGCCCAAATGGCGAAACTATAAAGTTTCCTTGTCGAGACTACGGCACCCTGAAAACGGATATAGATTATATGATTGTCGTTGTATTTTATTTAGTTTTTTCGTTTGTTTATTAAAATTACAAAAATAAGTGTAACTTTGCTACGGCAATGTTGACTTTAATGCTGATTTGATTATGGCTTGTTTTTTCACACTTAATGCATAACATCGACCAAGCGTTTATGCCCACTTGCCATTATTGCCGCTATCTGTCATTCCATAAACGCATTCGCATGTCGCAATACAATGCGTTATACAAGCGCAGCTAATTAGCCTGTTTGTATGTGTTGTTCTTTCGTCCGAATACTCGACAAATTTGTCAATGTAGTGGTAAGTTAGTATCACGTTTGAAGTGAATTTTGTTCAGAGTAACGCTTCTTTGCCCGGCTAGCACACTAAGTTTTACCACCGATTTTAGTCGGGAAAATATGTTTTGTCACCGGCGTTAACACGCTATCGGGTACTTAACAATTTTATGTATTATTATTCGTAGCTTTCCTGCGAAACAAATACAATATCATTAACCGTGGCAACGATTTTTCTTGTGACTAGCCTGGCACTAATCAAGGAACCCCGTAGAAAAAAATCTGTTTTTTGAAGGGAGTTAAAACTCCTCAAACGTAGAGGTTATATTCTTTTTGGTCTACATCTGCTATAGAAGCACGCTAGCGTTTATCGCACACATAAACGCTTTGGTCCCTCTTGCACACGCGTACTGGTTAGATCGGGATAAATGCTTTATGTCATCGATAAAAGCTAGCGTGCTAGGCCCCCTTGGATTAAGGACTAAAGCATGGATATAGCCTCAGTACTTGTCAAGTGTACATAGCCAAAGCTGTCAAAATGGTCACCTTTGTGTGCGTCAAGGTAGTAAAACCTGCAAATTAATAAGAAAAACGTAGAGTATACTACCTTAATGTACACATTACCATAGCCAAAGGTGACCATTTTGTCTATTTGTCGTGTACAGGGTGTCAATTGAAAAGGAGTTAAGAGTATGTTGTCATCTCTTTTTGACACATTGTATTGCCATTTAAAGTAAAGAGATTCCCCCTCTAGCACACTAGCGTTTATCGCTGACATATAGCATTCGTCCTTTTCGCACACGCATACTGGTTAGAACGGGATAAGTGCTTTATGTCATCGATAAAAGCTAGCGTGCTAGGCCCACAGATAATTAAATATCGCTTTCAATTTTAATACTTCTTCTATGCTGTACTATTTCTATGGCTACGCCCTCAAATCTTATGACGGTTCTCTTTCCGCACAGACTCTAACTTCAGATCCATGATACCATGCTTCGAGTTTTTTCCCATGATTCCCATACCTAGATTTACCTCCTTAAGACTATTAATTATTTATTCTGTGCTCTAGGTAAGACAAAGAGATCTTTGGCCATGCAATCATATCGGAATATCGGATGTGTCGAAGCCATTTTATCAGACTCCGACTAGCGCCAGAAGGTAGGAAGAAAAATGGTGATTAAAAACATGTTTTCAGTGCCTATTTGACAACCTCATGTTATACATTTCAATGTCTCTGGAATGCAATTCATCGACTTTGAAGACTTGATAATTTTGAGTCTCTCAGAGAGACGAGAACGAGATTTAGCATTTCAGGTGTAATAACTAATCGTATAAACTAGGAATGTGTATAATATTTATACACCTAAATCGATATCTATATTAAATACTTTCAGACTTTCCCGCGCACTCAATGTTGACTTGTCTTAGGTATTCATCGTGGACATTTTTCAATAAAAATACGCCGCTTTAATAAAAGTCCAAAAACAAAGCTAAATTAGACGTTACATGAATTAGGGTAGGTACTTAACATTTCCTCGAAGTTGGTACCCTAAGTACCTACTAACTTAGCGACCTATTAGAATACTAAAATAGTATAGCTATTCAAAATGTTATTCAAGGTAGGTATCTACTAATAACTAGAGATGGGCCGACTATGAGTTTGGCCGACTAGCCGACTAATCGGCTAGGAAAAAGCCGACTAGTCGGCCGACTAGTCGGCCAAGCCGATCATTGCTTTTGCTAATGTTCGTAATTATTTTCGCGCCTCATACGTTCACGCGCCGCATTATTTTTTCATTTTGCTTTTTCTTATGATATCGTCTACGTATTACTCGACATTACAGAGTTTTTTTTAATTTGACAAGGGTCAGCGAACTAATTAGCTGGAAGTTCGTATTTGTAGTAAAATTACCATTCCGACCGATTCACCGAGGCACTGCGGTATCTTAAACGAGAAGATGTTGCATAGCTTCCCGAACGACACCTAACCGAATCGGACTCGTTGATTGACCTCTTTTTCGAAGTTGGATCTACCTACTGGACAGTCTATTCCAGGTATACATACCTAATCCCTTAACAACCTTGAGTGTAGTCTCCAATCTTTAAGGAAGTTGGCAAGACGAGGGCGTTCGACATGATTTTCTACTTGTCTACGTTCATCTTAAGACCAACTTGCTTGTAGGATCTACTAAGGTCATCGAGCATTATACTAAGCTCCTCCATGGTCTCAGCCATGCCTACTACATATGTCATGGGCAAAACGAAAGTAAGCGGTATATTTGCCGTTTACGAGTATATTGATGTCACGTCCTTCCTAGAGATAAAATCTCCTGGTTCAACTTCTCGCTGTAGCAAGATAGGCTTCGAACTTTGGTCCTGCAGTTGGACGGACGTATTGGCGTGTTCATACAAACTCTTCAGCTCTTCGATGTTGGCTCATCGCTGGAGAGACTGGAGGGACAGTACAGCCCAGGTCGCGGTTGAATAGAAGGCCTTCTCGTAGTCCACAAATGCTAAACAAAGGGGGAGGTTATACTCTTCGGTCTTCTGTATAAACTACCGCAGCGCGTGTAAGTGGTCCACGGTGCTGAAGCCTTTTCAGAAACCGGCTTGTTCGGGAGGCTGGAAGTCATCGAGCTTGGCGCATGAGACGGTTCGCAATGACTCTCAAAAATAAAATAAGATTTAATCGTAAGCATGACTCAGAAGTGAGATGGACTTATAATTCTTCAGCAGAGTATTATTGCCGTTTTTGGAAAGGAGCACCACCACACTTCTGTTCCATGCATACGGCGTTCTCCCTTCGTGACTGACAGAGTTGAACAAAGTCTAAAAAGCACTAAGACCCGGTTTACCCTCAGGATGTCAATGCCTTCAAGAATTCGGCTGTAATTTGACGTCGTCTGGAATGTGTCATTTTTAAGTTGTGAGAGCCATACTAATCTCGTACATGCTGACGTCCGGGATGTCTTTGGTATGTCTTCGAATGCGAAGAACTTGGTTTATCAGCGTTCGGGAAGCTATGCAACATCTTCTCGTCTAAGATACTGCAGTGTTTGAAGACGAAAGTGTTCGATCAGATGATGAAAGTACTATTTAATTGAAATTGATTAATGTTCATGTCGATGATTTCAATCCAATCACCCTGTTTTAAAAATAGTAATATGACCACTAGGTCGCCCACTGGCTCGTTTGAGTTCGTATGTCGTATTTAAAATAAAAAATAAAATATAAATAATGGCCGACTAGTCGGTGCTTTTTGCCGACTAGTCGCCGACTAGAAATATGGCCGGATAGTCGGCTTCACCGACTAGTCGGCCACTAGTCGGTACATCTCTACTAATAACCCATTTGTAACAAAAACCCATTGTAGATCTCGAACATATTGAAAAATGCGTTTTGGCGGGTGGTAGTAGGATCTTGTGCAAGATCGGTCCGGATCGCTACCACCATCTTGCTCGCTAATCCTGCCACTAATCAGCAGTGCTTGCACTGTTGTGTTCCGGCGTAGAGAGCAAGACAGCCGGTGTAATTTCTGGCACTAGAGGTATTCCATCTTAGCCCTCTGGGTTGGCAACGAATCTGCAATCTCTTTGGTGTTGCGGGTGTCCATAGGCGGTGGTTATCACTTACCATCTGGTGACCGACTTGCTTATTTTCCTTCCTATTTCATAAAAAAAATGCGTATAACTAAGAAACTAAAATCCTCAAAGTGGTCCCTTTTACTCGTCTCAAATATCCTCTTCGTAAGTACTTACGTACTTATATCAACGTGCACTTGACCATAGAAAATTAATCTTGTTTAGAAATCTATTTAATTTTGAACTCTCGTCCAAACGCTAACCATCATGTAACTCAACAATAAGTCGGTAGTAATTAACTGACTACTTCGATCAACTACACCAGTTTAGGTTGATGACTGACTAAAAAAACAAAGCAACAGTAATAAAAGTTTATTTCGCTCTAGAAATAAAAACATGTTTCAGTGTTTATTGTTTATATTTTGTATTTAATCAGTTTTAAGCTTCCTAATTTGATTACACACTTTTGGGCAAGTTTTGAACAGAGGGTTTTAACAGAGAAATTAGCCAAATCGAAATAAAATGCGTCTATTTAAAGTACCTATTTTTTTCTTACTCAAATGATATCTACATGGTTTTTGTTTTATTGATGAACATCCTAGAATATTTTTATTAATTTTACACAGGACAGCACAAAAATCAACTATATTGTGTACCTCAGCTAGGTACCATAAATGATCGAAGAGTTAATTGCTTTGTTAATCACTGATCAGTACATTATTTTTTTCTTTTTGTCCTGACCATTGTCCAACCAGGTTCTACATCTTCTTCCATCGGTTCAGGTTCATTGTTACAATTTAATGATGATGGCCCCTCTCTACTCATAGAATCGTTGCATGGATCATCCTCGCTTCCGCTGCTAGTTGTATCATCATCGGGATTGCCATGACTCTGGAAATAATTTAAAAATCAAGATTTACAATTCTATTCAGACCTCGCGTCCTATTACTACGTATTTCGTCCAAGTAATAGTAAGACAGGTATATATTAAGTTAGGTTTGCAAATGTCTTCCTGCATTTACGTACATACAGTGTCCTCATATAATAAACAATGTTCGCCAGAGCCAAGTTTCATAGTTAAAACTTTACAATTTAATGCAGTATAGTCTGGTCCCTTTGGCCCTATCATGACTGACACTAGTTTAAGTCAGGCCTCAGTGTTTTATTTCTTTTACTAGTTAGAGCTGCACTAAGGTTGGGACACATAGGGTGCATATACAGCACGGCTTCAACTCGGTTCGTAGAGCTGCGTTACGTGCACGCCACGCAAGCAACGTGGCATCTCAACACAAGTATACATACATTACAATCGGCGTATGCACGCGCGTCTCCAGAGCCGTGCTACATACGCATCCGGTGGGGCCCGGCCTAAAGTCATGCTTTAATGCTTGTCAGTCGTAAGTCATAATGGACCCTCCGACAGATGCGGACACTCGTGCTGATTTCACACGGGGGCAGAACAGCGAGGCAGTCGAGTGGACAGAACAGTACTAATACAATTTGAACGCGCTCGTCGACAGAACAGTCCCGGTGTGCGCGTTCAAATTGTACCAGTACCTACTGTGCTGTCCACTCCACTGCCTCACTGTTCTGCCCCCGTGTGGAATCAGCATTACTGCCGACAGACAATAGTAGTGGCGCACAATAAAGCTGTAGGCAAGGCGGCCGAGCGTACAAACAGTGCGGAGTGAAACCCCGCTGGTACTGGCGCGGGCGGTCGGCGCAAAAAAACCAGAGCCGAGAAAATGGCGCCCAGTACACAATACAAATTAGTTTTTTATCTGATTAAATCTTTTTTCGTCAGAAACTAAAATAAAATTGGAAAATGTGTCCTGGAATAATGGGGTTTCAGATATAATATTTGACAGTTCTATCTTCAATTCAATGAATAAATGCATTCATCCGTTATTGAGCGTTTTTAATTGTTTAGAAATGTTTCCATTTCGTTAGGTTTCTTCTTATTTGTAAAATATTTGTGATGCAATTGCAAAAAGGTGGTCATAGTTAGTAATTCCCTAAGAGTCCAGCTTGTTGGCACGATCGCGATAGAGTCAATGCTATCGTTTTATTTGAACGAGTTATGAATTTCGCAGGTGCATTACGCAATGGTTTTCAACAAAACGAAATTACAACTTTAAACAGTACAAAATAATTTCAAATGTGAAACAAATTACGACGAGGCGGAGCTTTAAATTACGTAGGACTAGCCTACAGCTGATTCTTTGGTTCCGTCCGAACGACGTCATTCGCCTACGCATCAGGGTTGTGGATATTGGCAATCGCGTAGCTAAAGTGTAACAGGCTTGTGCAAGGCGTATAAGGGCCAACAAGCCCTTAGTACCTAGCCCAAAGAGAAGTACAGGTGGTCAAGTGGTGGATCAGCTTGAGAAATCAGAATCGGGCACATAGCATCGAAATTGGAGAGTTAATTGCTCAATAGGGGGGCAAATGCACTGGAGAAGATGGTTTAAAACACGATTGTACAAAAGTTAACAGGTATAGCTCTCTAATATAATGAAATTGATTTACTTATTATAAAATTTAAAATAAGATAGGCATTGTTAGTAGTTTCAATCATACTTATTATAATTTCTATCTGTTTGTGAGAAAAGTCTTCAAAACTGTAGAAGTGATATGGACGCTTGAATTTGAAAACTTCTTGCTAAATCCTATGCATCTAGGCCAAAGATGCATAATATAAAATAAAAATTGAAAAAAAAACTTGTTTTCAAAAGCAACATTGTGCACTCTTCACTGTAATACATAAGGTCCACTTATTTATTTATTGATTCTGAATTTATTAAATTCAAAGGTTAATAGGTTTCACACATTAACTTACTTGCGGTGGAACAGCATCACATACTGGGACACTCAGCCACTTTTGACATGCAGGCATTGCAGCAATTCTTACTTGCAGTTCTTCTCTTTTACCCTCTTTGAGCAGTGTGAGGTATTGTAACAGTAAAGTTGCCACTTCTGTAATTTCAAAGTTTATTGTAGTTGTGGCATAGAGAGGGAATAGAGGACCAAGGTCGCCATTGTCAGATCAGATCTTATGCCATAGATCATGCTACATCCCTGTATATAAAGGCAGGGGGGCAATCATTTAAAGTTAAATTTAATTTAATGATTTTTGTCCAAGATAATATCTATCAGAGTTGGGCACAATACTGTGAAGCAGTTTTCCATAATGTAAGTGCAAAATTGTTGATAAAAGAATAAACAAATTTGAATGATTTGATGGTGTTAAAGTACTACAATACATCAGCATACGCCAAAGCAATAAGTTAGCTGGTTTTTCAACTAGTAAACTGTTGATAAAAAATGTTTTTAACCAGAAGTTGACATATTGATTCTTCACTAGCAGAATTTTTCCCAGATCCATCTTCAGTGGACAGTTAAGATTAAATAAATAAATATCTCAGGACAGTTCACACCAATTGACCTAGTCCCAAGCTAAGTAAACTTTGTGTTATGGGTACTAGACAACAGATATACATACTTAAATAGATAGATACATACTTTAATACATATAACATCCAAGACTCGGGTACAAATTTTCATATTTATCATACAAACATTTGCCCTTCCCGGGAATCGAACTCGGAACCTCTAGCTTCATAGTCAGGGTCACTAACCACTAGGCTATCCGGTCCAGTCGTCCGGTCGGTCGATTGTCTTTAACTGGTTTATCTTCTATTTTCCAGTTACTAATAACACAAAGTATATAATATTATACTAATATTAATAAAAAATTGCTTGAAATATACAATCTTGCTCAGGGTGCCATGAATACTAAAACCGCTGCTGAATATTTAGCATATTATAGCTTTTTATAGTGCAAAATAATGTTACCTTTTGGTGAATTGTCATGACAAACTGTATCAAATTCTTCATCCATCAAATCTTCTAAAACTTCTGTAAGGTTATCAACGTCCACAATATTTTCGACGCAGTATCGCGCTATGTACACTGACATAAGTTGGGCAGTCTGTAAACAAGTTACACAATTATAAACGAATTTCAGATAAAATACAATTTGTACTAATTGATTACACGTACCTTTTCGCCACCCGGTGCGCCCATCCCATGTTCTACTGCCAACTGCAAAGCAGTCCAATTGTTCAAAACTAGATCTACGAGGGGCTTGAACTCGTCATATAACATTATAATCAAAGCAAACACTGATTAACAGGAAAAAAACACTCCTTTTAATTGATACAATCACATTTTTAACCTCGACAATTATTGGCAAACCGCGAATACGACCGCGCGCGAATCGAATTGAGCATTGAGCAATATTGAGCGATTTCATGAGCAGTGTGACCAAGTTCAAATTAGAGATCCAGCCCTACTTAGGCTAGAAAACTGACAAATCCTGCCAAACTCTTATGGCTAAGCTCGTTTAAGACTGGGTTCACAATCAGAGTTTACGAGCGATAAAAACGGAAAAACGCGGCAATGGCTGCCTCTGGTTGGGCAATGGCCGTGTTTTGCGTTTTTATCGCTCGCAAATGCTTACTGTGAACCCAGTCTAAGGCTATACCGCCAAACGTGCCAGCTTATATTGCTATCCTGCCAGATATTGTCAGATTTTGAAAACTTCAACCAATCCTGCCAGAAGTCAAAATGAAGGGCTACACCTGCCAAAAAGGCAGGATCCTGCCACATATGGTCACACTGTTCATGAGCGCTTTGAGCGCGGCTAAAGGGCTTCGCACCCATGGCCAAGAATAAATAAAAAAAAAAAAGCGCTTTGAGCGATGATTGCACAGATTAGTTAGCAGTTAGAGACATGTTTTATCTTTGGTTAGAGAGAGAGAGAGAGAGTGATACACAGATAAAATAAGACAAGATTCCATATTTTATGGTCCACACTGGCACAAAAGATGACACAGATAAAAGCCCATTCGCTGTTGTTTTTATATAGCGTTTTCTTAGTGTAAAAGAGAGAAAATCGATGCGTAAATTTCGTCTTTTTAATTTCCTATCCGGTCTAGTACATGTAGTGATGACTACCAAGCTTAGAGTAAGAGATACCATGTATAATAGTGAGAGTAATGTGGTACTTTGCATGACATAGTAGTATGATTTATTTTTTTGTCTGCTGGCTCGGTTTGTGCTGGTCAAGGTTTGTACGGACAAAACACAGCAATTTACGCACGCGACGTCATATCATTAGACCCGTAGCGCTGAATTATTTTGAGGGCAAAACCTTCAAGAATTCTAATGTTTGATAAAATCTTGTCTGTGGATACATTTGCATATAAACAAAATATATTTGCGTTTTTGTGTCACATCCCGGTTGTGCATTTTTAGAAATTTGATTATTTGTAGTGGATATAAACAATCCAAATCAAAACTGACAAAATTGATTTAGAGTTCAAAGATTTAATGGTTTTGTATTTTAAATAGCCTGTCTAGTGTACAAACCTAGTTTGTGTCATCTTCGTCCAGCGAAAACTGACTTGGGGTCAGTACATTAAAAACTTCGACAAAAAAAAATTACAATTCCAAAAACTAGTACCATATACCTCAGATCACTTAAATATCTCTATTAAATAAATTTGTGCCAAATTAAAACACGAACTTTTAACATTTCAGATTTTTTTGCTTCTCCAAGCTATAAATACTTAAAAAGAATATTACAATTATTAGAGTTTACATATCCAATATCATAAATGCATAAAAGATCGACACTGTGAATTTGTGTCATTTTCTTGCATGATATATTAATGAAAATAAAAACAAAAAAGTCAGCGGTCGAAGCGAGTAGGAGCGAGCGAGAGGTGGCGGCAACCGGCAGTGGGGCGCGGGTGGCGCGACATTCGGTCCGTCTCGATCGGGTACTATACTTACTATTTACAAACGAACACGCGCGGCGCCTTCGTTCGGGTTGGCATGATTTCTTCGCGAAGCGATAATGTAATGTGCTGAATTGCATTCCCTTTTTAACCGACTTCAAAAAAAGGAGGAAGTTTATGTATGTTCACGGATTACTCGAAGACGGCTAGACCGATTTGACGAATTCTTTCTTTATTTGAAAGGGTATACTTCCAAATTGGTCTCACTGCCACCAAGTTTGGATCTGATGATGGGATCTTGGGGGAAACGAGGGAACTCTTCTAAAAAGGTATGCACACCTGTAGCGATTTGGATATTTTAGATAGTAACTTGTGCTTTTGCTCTCAGAAAACACCATTTGGTGAAGTGGAATTGATGATAAAGACCACAGACGGTCACCGGAACTACTCAATAATAAGTATTTCACAAGTGGCGATACGGTTTTTTAAATATAGTTGCTTAGCAGTTTAAGCTCGTTGCAAGGCATATGGTAAAGTGGAGCTGATGTTGAGGTAACAGGAGAACTCCTCAACAATTATCGCCCCAGCATTGGGAAAAGCAATATTTTGTAAAAGGTGGTGAGCAATTTACATTAAATATGCAATTGTAACTTAGATAAATAAACCGACCCACTAAAAAGCGAGAAAAAAAAACTGAAATTAAATTTAAAATGCTAAATAATGAATGACAACACAAAGAAAAATTAAACTGACATCAAAAACAACTAAAAAGCAAACAATAGTCTGTTAAGTACATCTATATCCGATTAACGATCTAGCAATAAAAGTTTATTCATACAATTTCATGATAGAATCGGAAATCGGATGAAGATGTATGTAACGGATTATTCTCTGCTTTTTTTAACATAAAACTACCGTGAGACTCTGACATATTAATAAAACGGATCACTCACGTATTTTTGCGTCGAGAGAGAATCTCGACGTGAGTAATCCGTTTTATTAATATGTTATTCTCTGCTCTTCAGTTTTTTGGTTGTTTTTTACTTATACCGCTTTTTGATATGTTGGTTTGTTCCCATCGAGTCACACTCTCAACTGTCACACTGTGACTCGTTGGGAATATTTTTACTAAAAAAAAACCCAACCAGTCACACTGTTACTAGATGGGACAGTATTTAATTTTTATTCCCAACGAGTCACACCCATTGTGACTCGTTGGGAAAACTCTTTTCAAATTAAATTTAAAATGCTAAATGTATATAATGAATGTCAACACAAAGAAAAATTTGGGTATCCTGCCATTACCCTAATTTTTATTTGTAGCATTTTAGATTTAATTTGAATTTGTAAAAAAAAATACAAAAATAAAATCGAAAAAATTAAAAAATTAATAATTTCGATTACAATAATACTCTTTTCTTCAAAACATCCCAAGTAGTCACCGTTTTACTAGATGGGACAACATTTAGTATTTATTCCCAACGAGTCACACCCGCAACTGCCTCACTGTGACTCGTTGGGAACTATTCTTGCTGCAAAAAATCCCAACCAGTCACACTGTTACTAGATGGGACATTTTTTTATATTTGTTACCAACGAGTCACACCCGCAACTATCACGCTGTGACTCGTTGGGAACAATTCTGGCTGCAAAAATCCCAACCAGTCACATTGTTATTAGATGGGACATTTTTTATATTTGTTCCCAAGGAGTCATACCCGCAACTGTCACACTATGACTCGTTAGGAACACTTTTTGCTACAATAAATCATTACCTAATAGTAGACTATGAAAAGACAAATCAAACAACGACGAACTGTTACCAGAAAAGTACGCTAGGTTAGGTTTGAACCGCATAACCAACAGAAACGAACTGCTACCAGAAAAGTAGGTAAGGTTAGGTTTGAACCGCGTCCCCAACAGATACGAACTGCTACCAGTAAAGTTAAGTTAGGTTGGGTTAGAATTGCGACTCCTACAAAAAGTAGGTTAGGTTAGAAAGGAATTGCTGCTAGGAAAGTAGGTTATGTTAGGTGAGTACTGTCATTTCAGTCTTATTTCATCACCAAACTTATATGATTGTTAGAAACAAATAAAATTAACTGTCTGATCGAATAACAGTGATAATTGATTGGAAATTCGATACTAAGATACCTTTCTATAGTTACAGTGTGACAGTTGCGGCTGTGACTCGTTGGGAACAAATATGAAATATTAACCCATCTAGTAACAGCGTGGTTGGGATTTTTACAGCAAGAATTGTTCCCAACGAGTCACAACGTGACACTTGCGGGTGTGACTCGTTGGGAACAAATATAAAAAATGACCCATCTAGTAACAGTGTGACTAGTTGGGATTTTTTGTAGCAAAAAGTATTCCCAACGAGTCACAGTGGGTGTGACTCGTTGAGAATAAATATCAAATACTGTCCCATCTAGTAACAGTGTGACTGGTTGGGATTTTTTTTGCAAAAATATTTCCAACGAGTCACAGTGTGACAGTTGAGGTTGTGACTCGTTGGGAACAAAGGCTTAAATGTGCCAATCGTTGTTTTCAAGGTATTAACAGTGGTAAGAGGTAAAAACAATTTGTGGATCATAATACAATATTTTTATTTTTATAATAATATATAAAGCACAAAATAATCGCAAGCCTTAAAAGTTATAATTTGTTGTTACATAAGAATTTTTTTTTTAGGTCCGTGTTACAAACACTTCAATTATTTTACACATAATATAATTTTACCACCGTCGCCGTCGCCGTAATAATTGTTAATTGTCATAATTGTAGTTTTTATGGGATCACTTTCATTCCCATTTTTTTCTGAATTTTGAAAGTCAGACATTGATACACTTATTCTTTGTGTTCATACTTGTCGGTAATGATCATAAAAATTAGAGGCCGTCATTGCTAATAATTTCTTCTAAAATCACTTTTAGTCTTGAACACTACTTTTAAATTACACAAAACAATCACATACTATCTATGACAATGTCAAAAAACTTTTAAGAACTAAATCACAGTATACCATTATTTTAAAACCTATAAAGTTTTAGGGCATTTTCATAAACTATTAATATTTACATAATTATACATAATCTTAATATGTCGTGTATCACATATTTTAATATCTTCACTATTTATGCCAATAAATTTGACATTACAATCATTTTCATTATTTTTATATTCTTAACTACTAATGTACAATTTTTTACCAGCTTTAATATTTATTAATAAAAAACAACTTAATATTTGAATAAGATACCTACCTGATTAGTAATATAGGTACAATTTTGTATCAGCCTTAGGAGATTATTATTGGTAATACCTTGTACTTGTAACAATTTGTAATAATATTATTTGTAACCTAATACTTTAATTTTTAATTATTTATTATAAAGTGTCATTAATCAGTCTCATTTGTAAAGCGAACTTAAGTAGTTAAAATTTCGGCACGGACCTTAAAACAGTCTACTTTTCCGTCATCGCTAGCAACGCTCGAGTCAATGAACTATAATATTCCTTTTCTTTAACGATCACAATATTTACGTCCAGTATGAGCCCACAAATAACACATTTATTACTTTCAACTTCCATTTTAGTATTTCGCAGCTTCATATTTAATTCACAACGCGGCCACATTGCACTTCGCACTTGTCGCGACTCGCAATCGAATGTAAACAAACAGCAGGCACGCGGCCTCGCCGCACCCCGCCCCCCGTTCCCCGCGCGTGTATGCTTTCTCCGTCCTTCGCGCTAAAAAGTTTTCGTCTTTCAACTGTATCTTAATAATAAGATTTCATGAATAAAAACGACACAAATTGTGAATAGTGTTTCGTTACACCGTAATAATAATAAAGACATAAACTCTAATAACTTGAATTTTCTTTTGTGACTTTTACAGGGTGTTTTACAAAAAAAAATAAGTAGCTAGAAATACCATGGGTGAATTCGACACAGAATACTTTGTACAACAGATATCATTGACCTAAAACATCTAACACTTATTTGACCAATTGTAATATTCTTTTAGAGCTACTAAGGCGACATCTTAGGTAGTGGCTAAATAACTGTATTTCCATTGACAGAGATGACACAAAAGGCTCATGTACGTCGGTTACAACTTCGTCATCATCATGAAAGTAAAATTTTCATCTCTAATTTTCTTTTCATCCGATATTGTTAGAAAAGACAAAAACCTGAATTACTACTTATGCACAACCCTAAACTGACACAAACTCATGTGTTAGGTTAAGTAAATGGTCAAGAAACTATATACGAAAAAAAGC
This sequence comes from Ditula angustiorana, assembly GCA_963691745.1. Lineage (NCBI taxonomy): Eukaryota > Metazoa > Arthropoda > Insecta > Lepidoptera > Tortricidae > Ditula > Ditula angustiorana. The sequence goes on from OY829472.1 coordinate 18,837,650, forward strand.
TAACATTAGTATTTTTGAAACCTCAAAACCCAGCGCTACGCGTCTACATCGCTATCCCTCTGAATGGTCGAAATTAAATGTCGCTGCCAAGTAAATTATAAAGTCTTGATCGCTGCTATCCCAATAAAAAGTTATTCTGGATTCACACTACAAAAATGCGATTGATAAAATAGCAAAATCGCAGCAATCGTTGTCTTTGATTGGTGGATTTCTGCGTTTTTGTGTTTTTATTGCTCTTAGTAAACCCTTAGACTGGGTTCACAATCAGAGTTTGCGAGCGATAAAACCGCAAAAACGCGGCAATGGCAATCTCTGATTGGTCAATGGCAGCGTTTTTGCGTTTTTATCACTCGTAAACTAAGCTCGTAAATGCTTATTGTCAACCCAGTCTCACTCTGGATGATGGAAAGTTGCTAGTGACCAACCAGAGATAGTGAATGCTACATTTTTGCGTTATTAACTCTCGTACACCTCGTAATCTTACAATTGTGAATCTACCTTACATACTCTAGTAGCACGCTAGCGTTTATCGCGCGCTTAAACGCATCTGTCTCTCTCGTACACGCCAACTGGTTAGAAAGGGTTATATGCCTTATGTCAGTGATAAAAGCGCGCGTGCTAGGACCCCTGTGGTTATGCGTCTTTATCGCTTGCAATTTTTTATTGTGAATCCAGCTTTAGAAACATGCTTTTTTAAAGCAAGCTTTTTCCAGTATCTCGAATGTACTGTCTGTGTACTTTTTTTTATGTCATGTCAACAACAAGCTGACCGAAAGAGGGTCGGACTGGGCCGAGTGGATGGATATTGTGTGTAAACTAAAACAATACTAAAATATCTTACAAAAATGAGTGAAGATATTCAAGTTACATTTGTTATTCCGCAGCACTGTAATAATCAAAATGATTGTTCCGAGGATATGCTAATTGCCTATACGGTAAGCTTGTTATGCTTTGTTCTGCAATAAAGTCGCTTTGCCCCGGACCGGATAACGGGCACAGGCATACTTAAAACAATGATTTAGTAGCTGTTGCCATATAACACATGATTTTGGTTGAAATTTCTTGTTAATATGACATGCACTTTTATGTTACATTTACGAATAAAAATAGTCTCAACAGGCTGCTTATTACATGTCAGATTCTACCAGCGCTGGAACTTCGAAAGTTTGGAAAATAAAGTCTCCTGAAAAGAAGCGTCATAGAAACTAAAGCATAGTGGAAATAAATATGCCTAACTTTACTTTTCTTTGACTTTTCTAAAAGTCATATTTACTGCTTTTTTTACACCAACTAAGAAATTTACCCCCTTATCCATAAAAATATTACAATTTTTTTAAGCTAACAAATGTTTTGTCCCTTTCATTTGAGGGCAAACGTCACGATAACTAAAGACATAAAACATGTTAACTGACAAACATTTACGAAGCGTTTATGAATAAGGGGGTTAGTGTTTCTATCTTCAGCGATTTAGACTGCATTGTTTGCCAGTCCATCAATAAAGGAACTCTCGCGGTTGCAACTATGCCGCCTGTCCTCTTACATGCTCTATCTGTGGAATGGTAGAAAAATATTAAAGCACATGAATATTATAGGTACATGCCCCTCTTTGCAAGTGAAGCTTATGTCACAGATTAATTTTGTCAGTCCTGTATCAAAACAGTTACAGTCTGACGAGGAAGAGTAGAATATTAATAAAGAGGAAGCTAAAATTATATCCCACAATTTTATATCGGAAGTGTGACAGTCACAAAGGAATTACAAAGCTTCCCCCAAATTTAAAAATTAATGAAATCTTGTAATCAGTTTTAGTTATCACTGGCGATCTAGCACGCTAGCTTTTATCGATGACATAAAGCATTTATTCCGTTCTAACCTGCATGTGTGTGCGAGAGGGACCAAAGCGTTTATGGGTGCGATAAACGCTAGCGTGCTACTATAGCTGTTTGTGGATCACTATGTGAGACACTTTACATATAATATTAGTATAGTTTCAAATCATAACCTGTCTTCTTCTATTGTTGTAAGCTTTTCACATGTTTTCTGCACGACCTAGGCATGTGAAAATCATCAAGGGGGTGGACTACAAGCACGCTGGACACATGAAAATGAACTGAAATTAGATAATGATATGTTGCCAATGAAAAAACATGTATATGTTTTATCTGAATTTGAAGGAAAATTGTATGAACAATTGAAATCTACAAACTGTCAGTATGTATACATTTATATTTTTGACACAATATTTGTACGAACACCATGATGTTTTAAGTTTGAATGACACCATGATAGCATTGACCTTCTAAGTGTAGAAGAATCTTCAGTATTCATTTACTCAATAAATAAAATATTATTTCTATAAAGGCAGTAAATTGTACAGTTCTGAACATTCTATGATCCATTTTTTACAGGTTAGTTGGACCTCGATGTTTGTCATGCTGTTTTACAGAAGGAAACCCCATTCCTTCCAGAGGACACCCAATCTATACAGTAGCTATGAGAGGATTGGTTGTAACTGCAAGTGGATTACCAAAAAATTCAAAGGTAGCCAACCCCATCATGAGCTTTTCAATGTAGTAAAAGATATTAATACCACATGATGCAAATTCTGACAAAAACATTCTTGTGTCCATTTAATTTCAGGCAAGCATCAAGCAAAAAATTGAATGGATGGGAGGTACATACAGCCCTGTCTTGACAGATACAACAACACATTTGATTTCTAATAATGTTCTTTCGGACAAGTACATTGTAAGTTTTTTGATGGTACTTTTGATTTTAGTAATGTTGGTTGATTCTGACATAAATTGCTATGTTATAGTTATAATATAAGCATAATATAAGGGCCAGGTTGGAAATTATGATTTAAGTCATGTTATGAGTTATGAGCTATTTCTGAGTTCTCAAGACAATTGTTATATATTTATATTTCTTAATTATTATAAGCTCATGCCCGTTTCCCTTTGGAGTAGGATGAGATCACATACCACCATTTGCTCCAGTCTTGGCATACTTCCCTTACATCCTCCATACACATTCCTTCTTTCATACAAGCTCGGCGGTATTTCTTAAATCGTACATAAAGACTGTAAGCATGAATGCAATTATTTTATTTTATTAACCTTTTATGAAAGCCATGTATAATGCGAGATTAGATTATATTACCCATTATATTTCTGATTTTTTAACATGGTGCAATTGTACTAATTTATTGTGGCAAAACCATCCATGGAAAAAAGGGAGATTCCTTCTTTGATTTTGAATGCTCTTAAGATATCTCGTACGTTAAGATCGTGCAAAGCGATTTGTTAAATAATAATATTCTATATTAAACATTTATATGATTTCATTATTACGGTCTGGGTGGCCTATGCATTTTTAATTGTTTTTATCAAATCATCTTGCAACTCTTAAGTAAACGTTTTCTGTTCAGATTATTGAGTACCTATGGTGTAACTTACTATTGAAGAGTTACTAGATATTTTTTTCCAGAAAGCGACGGAAAGAGGAATACCTGTGATGAGTGAAACTTGGGTAGAGGCTGTTTGGGAATCATCCCTCAAGTTAGATATCAATGGTTCATCATCTGAATTTGATGGGCATCGTTTGCCTCCCTTCGCTAACCTCCAGATTACTACGTCTGGTCTTACTTTACATGACAAAAAACTAATAATGAAGCTAGTTAATGCAAATGGTGGTGAATTCTCTAGAGTGTTTCAAAGCGAAACAACTGATGTCCTTGTATTATCAAGGTGAGTGTAAATACATAACTAGGTATTTATTACATTGACAATTGAAATCACTCTGGCGAGGAAACACAAGGGTCGTTTTTCCATACAAACATCGTCCCCTGTTTCCTCTCTGGATAATGCCAGTAGAGCAATAAATTTTTTCCAAAACATCGATGGCCACTATTATGCATGTCCCTATGTTTTCCTTTTTTTTATAAATTAATTATTAAAAGAGATATGAACATTCCAAAACCTAAAAAATTGGCCAGATTTTCGGCTGCGTTTATACATTCAGAAAACAAAATTTACTAGATTATATAAAAAAAGAAAAACATAGGAACACTGCCAGAGCCTTTCTTTAATGTTTAATGAAAAAGGTGGTTAAATCGGTTAAGTTTTGGAGAAGGAATCAGGGGTCTACGAATCGTTGATTTTGTGTACTTTAAATAGGTATTTTCAGTCCAAGCTGCGGCTGTCTCTATTGCGCTCTGCGAGGGGAGGCTTGATAGATGGAGGCAGCAATAGATTTTACAAATACCTATTTTTCAATTCTCTAGGCCTTGGTGTTTCCTCTTAAACCTGTGTCAACGGGGGTTTTAACATACTGCGTATTATCTACAGGGATAATATAGGAAGTGAAAAATGTAAAGCAGCTATAGAATATGGAAAGGTGTGCGTTACACCTCATTGGGTTAAAGATTCGGCCGCTTTGGGTTTTGCGCTGCCCGTAACCCGCTACAAGATCTGTACAGCCTCCACGTCATCGCCGATTACGGAAAACCGGCTGCCTGACATGAGTAAGTGATTGCCTAATGATCAAGTCACAAACAATACAAAAAACGTAGACATCGTTTCGCTCACCTCTCGAAACATTTTCAACAGGCTTAAACTTTTCCCGAATAACGACAGTTGGACGTACGAGAAATTTTATAGATGAAACCGCAACAGGAACGACAGAAGCTCATGCCCTTTCAGGGAGCACAAAGGTGAGAAAGATTACGCTAAGGATCAAACCAAGCAAATACCCCTGATTTTATTGGCTTTTAAGCTTATTTGGCAGCTCAATGCTGTATGAATAGACACAAATCCAACCATTTGAATGGTTGTCGAACAGCGTCGCTACCGGGTTGCTGTACAGTCTGCATACAGTAGCATACAATTCATATGGTGTACTGAACTACTGGAGCACTTTGGATGTTATCTTATATATGATGCTGACTGTACAGTAGACTAATAGGCTAATGGATGTCTTGCTAAGAATGCAATTGAATATCTTTGTTCTTATTATTAATTTATTTAAATTTTTAGTTACATCAGGAGTCAAAAACGGATGCTGCAAATGTTTCAGATGAAATTCAAAAAGAATTTGAAAAATTTGACATGGCTAACATCAAGAAGGCTGGTCCTATTTTTGACGGGTTTTGTGTAAGTATTTTAATTATCTGATTATTTTAAGAAATAGTCTAGCTTTTTCTAAATGTGATGTGTACATGTGTATATATTAGATGTTTAAAAGTTTATAAGTTGAGTAACCCTTTACTCTTACTCTATAGTTCCAGTGGCCCTAACATGACCGGCTAACTTTAGGTTATCCACGGTGTAAGTAAGAACAGTGAGGCAGTTTCATAGTAGCGTCGCACGGCGCATGCACACGTAGACAATCTCGAATCTCGTACGTGGACGGACTCTTGTGGACGCTTAGTCGCGGTAGGCGCAGCACCCAAGCCCCCAATTCTGGCGCTCATTGAGTTTCATCTCGACGTTCGAGATGTGTCAAAATATGACAGATTTTGAAGGGATTTGACAGCTCTTTTTAGCTTATCTCGAGTGTGACGCGAGAATTGCCCTGCTGGACCCTGATTCTAGGTTCATGCGAGATGAATTTATCTAACGTGCGAGATACGTCAAAAATGACAGATTTTCAAGGGGTTGTCATTCGTTGTCGAGCGAGATAAATCTCGCATAAACCGAGAATCGCCCCGCAGCACCCGTACATTGAATTTAGTTCGTGTTGGCTATTTTAAGTAACATCCTGGAAATCCACTTATATCAAAAAACTTTATTTTCGTTTATGTAGAGCTTTTCTTACATGCCGAGCAAGATGAAAATATTTGTCCGTTAGTAATAGGTAATTTTAAATAATTAAAAATACTATTGATTTTGGTTTTTTAATTATCAAAACTAAAGTAAAATTGTAAATATTGCATGCCTCTGAATTCTTTGTCTTAGAAGATTTGCCCTTACAACGTTTTTTTTTACTTCACTGAGTAAATCAGTATACATCATCTCCAAAAATAGTCGTGTTTGAGATCAAATGATGAATCCAAGATTGTGAGGCATGTTTATTTACATCAACAACGCTATCGTACTCACATCAAAAAATCATGGCAATAGGTTAAGGTTTAGGGGGTGGAAAACGTTATCGCCGTTTATATGGAGAGCGCTGGGTTCACACTCCTCTTAACCTAGTAACTGTTAAATTTTAACACATTTTCCATTGGAAATCTGTCGAAATTTGACGGCTTGTAAGTAAAAATATCCCTGTTTGAATATAGGAACCGGCTTTTTCTCTCAACTGCCGCCAGAAAGGAGAGTTATTTGTTCACTTGTTGTCTAACAGATATGGGTGACCGGGCTCGAGGGGCTGTCGCGCGAGCGCGCGGCGGCGTGCGTGTCGCGCGGCGGCGGCGTGCGCTACGACGCGCCGCACGAGCGCGTGACGCACGCCGTGGCGCCGCGCGCGTCTGCCGCCGCCGCCGCCGCCGCGCTGCCCGCAGTGCCCGTGCTCTCGCCGCTGTGGCTGCTGCGCAGCGTGGAAGCCGGACGAGTGTTGGATGAAACAGAGGTGGGTGAGGTCACAACAGGTGTGGCGTAAGTTAGCTATGACAACCGATCGCGTGATCATTGTGTACGATGAATCGACGAATGCAATCAGCCCCCTCTACAAAAATATAAATATACTCTCTTTTGACTGCGAATGTCTCGCTTGCAGTTCATAATAAACGCGCCACCGGCTACGCCCGTTAAGTCGAGCCAGGTGCGCGCAGCAGCGGAGACCGCATCCCCCATGAGCAAGCGCAACCTGCAACTGCTGCGAGCCGCGCCCGCCGCGACACCACCGCCGACTGGCTTTAACGCGCATGAAGATCCGATCGTGAATCACTACTTGAGCCGTAAGTTAATTATTATGGAAATTTGTACTTTTAATGTTGAATCGTAATTGATGCAGGCGTCACTTGGCTGGCAGTCATCCATATTTTTACACGTTATTTTAATTTTTGAAATTGAAACGTCAATTCGGTTAAATGATAATATTTAAAGCATAAAACTTAATACAAGACGCCCTGAATGTGCGAGTGAGAATTTAATCTATTATGGCAAATGCGCAATTAAAAAAGAGATGGTAAATACAACTCGATTTGTAACCTGTTTGCTATGACGGGTCAGCGCAAGTAAGCCCAGTTTTATATGAAGTTCCGCATTATTTGGAACCTTACAGCACACTTTTGACATAACAAAAAAAGTAACACGCTAATGAGCTCTGTGTTTTTATGTTGTTGGTATACTCTCGTATATGTATACTAAGTAAGTACATGATTTAAAGTAAGTTAAATGTTCCAGAAAATTTGCCACACACCACATCATCTTCAATCGTAACGAAGTCTTTGGAACAGATGCCAGACAAAAATACAACAAATGTTTCTGACCATACAGTTATAACCCAATCAGATTACACTGTGGTTGACAACATATTCAAAGGTTTGTAGAAAAATATGTTTTAGTCCCAAAAATGGTTGAAATTCTTCCTATCATATGTTCTATAATTTATTGAAATTAATAGAAATAATGACAAAACTTAATCAATGTACCATCACCTATAGAAACCGGAAGAGAATTTAATGGTTTAGGAAAAGATCCGGCTACTAAAATAAAACTTTGGTGAATTGTTGAGTGCGCGCCCGCTATGAATTTAGACAAAAAACATTACAACGCATGCCAGGACATTTAACATTTAGGGCCTGTTTTACCACTCTTTCATAAGTTCCTCGTGTTATATCCAACAGATATTATGTGAATCCGTCTCCGTTTATTCTATGGACACAAACAGAGACGGTATCCGTTAAATATGATTTCGGGGCCTTATCAGAGAGTTGTAAAACAGGGCCTTAGTGTTATGTAGTAATCGTGGCTTTCCTTTCAACCGGGGTGTCGTTATCACAGACATAGTGTTCGAGGTGCAAGGCTTGGAGGAGGAGGCCATCTGCGAGATCGGCGCGGAGATCCGCGAGGCGGGCGGCGTGGTGGCGGCGGCGGGCGCGGGCGGCTCGCACGCGTTGGTGCCGCTCGACTTCGACACCAAGAACCTCGTCACCAAGGGTGCGGAGGCTGTCACCGTATTCTGGGTGGTGAGGAACACTTGTATCTTTATATCCAATCTATGCCGCGGGAGCTATGCATTTTGATGGAATAAAAAGTATCCTGTGTGTTAATCCAGGGGAAAAGCTATCTATATTTTAAATTTCATACAAATTCGTTGAGCCGTTTAAGCGTGAAGAACACAACAGAAATCTATGTCACACACAAGCTTTATAACATTAGTAGTATTTGTTTATTTATTTTTTATGTAATCACGTTAATGGAAACGGCCGAATAATCTCTTTCTGGAAAACAGTTTGTTTTCTTTGTTCTTTATTACATCTGTCCTGAGCAGAGCTCGGTCGCCCAAGTTTGCATAATAGGCGAAGTATCCCAAGTAACATTTCACAACGTGCGTAAGTTCCACTTTTGACCATGTTCATCTATTGTAGCATGAGTTTTGTCGCACTATAGTCGCTTACGGCATTGCTTAGTTCAAACTATTATACCTAAGATTCAACGACATGCATATTCCTAAATGACAGCTCTTTTCACTACACAAAAAAATCTAACAAAGCTTGTACAGATCAAATGTTAGACCCATTTAAGTATTTCAGTAATTTTTTGATACTAAAGGTCGTAATTTGACTTAAGAGACCTTTGTGAAATTCAGCCTTACAAGATAATGTGACCGTCAGTCAGCAGTACCTTTTAGTGAAATCTTTATGAACCTTTTGAATAACATTTATATTCATCATACAAACAATTGCCCCTTATGGGAATCGGACCCACAACCTCTAGATTCGTAGTCAGGGTCACTAACCACTAGACTACGGGCCGTCCAAATGCTAAACTGTATTCGTGCATCGCCTGTCTCCACAGAAAGACTGTTTGTCGAGTCAAGCGCTGGTGCGCATAGAGTACTTCCACCGGCCCGTGCCGCTGGCGGCGGCGGGCTCGGCCCCGCTGCGCGGCGTGGTCGCCAGCCTCAGCACCTACAGCGGCGTCGAGCGCGCTTTCCTGGACGAGCTTGCCAAACTGCTCGGTGCCACGTAAGTTATCACAGCTAGTTCCACGGCGCTTAGTACGGCTCGGCGCTGTTGACAATCAAAAATCATACAAACAAAAGACTCGAAAACCCTAGAAAATAATTAAACTATGTACTTTCAACTGCTTTACGATTTAAAAAACAAAGCACGCGGATACGGTTACTTTAGTAAAGGTTACTTGCCTAAAAAGTAGAAAGGTTTTGTTTGCTTTATACTATGAATCGTCACACAATTTTACTAGCAATTTTGTCTTTACTTTATTGAAGCTTATGATAGGTTAAAGCTGAGGCTGAGGAAACACATTTTTCTTCATTAAATTTCGTTACGCAATGGATCACTTTGTTCGTTAACTTATTCTTAAATATATAACGATATTACACGCATAAACTAAATGCCATAAAATTGTTAAATCATTAAATAATATTTATGATGAAAGAAAAAAAAACAGCAATTGTATGAAGAAAAAGTTTTATTTTTATTTTTAAATTTGTAGAAAGTTTTATTATAAGAGCAATGATTTAAAAAGTGATAGTTCTGTTGGCTATGGATTATTACGATGGTGATGTCACAAGTGCTGTATGGGCCGCGATGAACTGTTTCCGTGAGGCTTGCCCGCTCGTGATATTAATAATAATGATCGTGGAAAAACCCATAAACACAGTTTTTTATTTTTTAACGAGTTTTTTCAATATTGAATAAAACGTATGATTACTGTATTGTTTTGAAATTTACCGTGCAAAATATATAAATTTTCATCGATTCCGGTCTATTTTCATTTTCACTCGCCTGCCAATGTAAAAACTGATATCGCTATTTCTTGGGCGCCTACGGAAACCCTAAATTGTATGTATGTGTATGTTTAGCACGCAACAAAGATTTTGCCGCCGGAACACTGCTAGCGCCCTGGCGTCCACGCATCTCATTTGCCCGGAGGCGAGCGGCGCGAAGTACGCGGGCGCGGTGAGGTGGGGCGTGCCGGCCGTGCGCGCCGGCTGGCTGCTGGCGTGCGCGGCGGCCGGCGCGCGTGTCCCCGAGGCCGCGCACTCCGTCGATGGCGCCGCCGAACAAACAGGATATGCCAACATCGACGCCAATGCCACTAGTGGGAGTCTTAAACAATCCGAATACGGTAATGTTGCTTACCGGTGAATTTTCACTTTTATATTACTTTTTATGCAGCTTTTGTTAACATTATTTGTTCAACGTTGCGTTTTCTTCAATTTCACTAATATTTCGGCGAACACTAATGATTATTTTTTCGAACGGATCAAGCAATCTTAAATTCAACCGTAACTTATAAACACTTATACAATTTCATTTATTTATTATTCAGGCAGGAGCGCAATGATAACACTTAAAAGACTAATAATGGATTTCATACTCGATCGTGTTTAAGTAATTAATACTTATGTTTGGCTCAATTTTGTACTTGCATACAAGATACTCATGGAACGAGTATTGTCTATTGTCGAGGGAGTGTGGTGCGTATGTAGATACTTTGACGCATAGCTGCCCCCATAAAACGAATTTTGAATGTATCTAAGTTATGGCTATACTTATAGTTAAGGATGTCTTTATGTATTGAAGTAGGTTTATCGACTGTCTGATACCTAAAGTATAAGCTCTGTGCTCCAAGCGCGTTTCCTCCAAAACCGTGTGCCGCACGTTTCTGTCTGCGTCGTAACTTTATCAACGTACAGAGCAGTACATTTGTGCATGAATATGTTCATCTCGCAAGTGTGGTTGCTTTTTTTATCAACACTTGTTTTTTCAGGTCCAACTCCGAAAGAAGACGATAAACCGCTTGAGGAAGTGCAGCAAAATAATACACTTAATTCAAGTTTTCATAAACCTGACACAGCGTTGGTTCAGCCGGTACCAACTATCGAAGCACGCGATTCAGTTACCAAAGCTGCAGAGGAGCTAATGCTACCACCCGAAGTTGCGCGCTCGCGGCTTCCGGCCTCGGTAATAGGCAGCCGCCCACAGAAGAATAAAAAGCGGAATAAAAGTAAGATCTTTGCCACGCTGGCCCTTAATGCTAGTTTAAAATCTGGTATCTGTCACCTCCGCTCAATAATCACTGGCAATCAAAAGCTAATATTTTAGTGGTTTCACACGCGCCAGGAAGGGCATAATGTTAAAATTCGTATCGTCGTCTATGCAAATTCTAGATAAGTTAATTGTTTTAGAAGAAGCTTACAAACTTATACGACATTTCAATTCAATTGAACACCGAAAAGTAAGTCAAATTGAACCTGCAAATTGTGATTACAACGGAACAGGTGCAGCTGAATTAAAGTTTGTGCAGATGTCGTAGTGGGGCCTTTTGATTAAATGCGACAGGATATTTTACTAGCGCCACCCTCGCGCGGGACTTTGCTCGCTGTAGCTCGTTGTGATACTGGTGAAATTAGCTTCTCTAATAATAATTGTAAGATGTTTCATTTCAGAAGCTATGTTCGAGGGTTTGTCTCCTGCAACACGATTCATTACTATGTGGCGGATGGGAATGTTCAATAGCGACTACGAAGACAGTTCTAAGGAAAACAGCAACGAAGAAGACAGTCTTAAAGGGGAATGTGAGGGTAATATATATGTAATCTAAGGGTTTATAGAAGTATTTAGTTTGAACATCTAAATTTGAAATTGCATTTGAAATTGCGCATTCGATGATGCGCTATAGATGAACGATATTTAAAATAATTAAGACTTGGCTAAAAATTTAGTAAATATGATTAAATCCTTGGTAGGAATGAATTAACACATTAATTTTTACGTGATGTATTGACAGCTCTAATTCAAAAGCAGAGCAAATCATAAGGAACATAAAAAATACAATGAGGCTTTTATAAAAAGTTCAATCTTGAACAATTGATGAAGATTGAGTCCGTTAACAGAATCGAACAAGCGAGAAAGAGCGAGAAAGAGCGTAGGCGTACCGTTGAGCACCACGATGGTAAACATGCCATCGTGATGCAACACGAAAATCACACCAACTCTGGACTAAATGGAGCTGTCCCTTGTAAAATGTGATCAGTTAAGGCGAAAATTACCATGGTATAATTAAACTTATTTATTTGTAAGTTTTTTTTTTAGACTCTATTCAAGAGGTAGAACCCGAACCGGAACGCACAATGAAAACTCCGCCTTTAGATGAGGTATTGTTGACACCCAATCTTTGCGGTTTGAGCCCCACGACTCGACGCAGGTTGCAAGCTGTAAAGAGAGGAGAAATGCCTTCAGATCCTATCAGGACACCAATAAATCCTTGTAAGTAATATTTCGTAACTGTTGGAGTTTTCTCGTTAATACTCACTACAAAATAGAGTCATAGAGCATATACAGTAGAAGCTTAATGGCTCTTTGACTATGTAAAGTGGGCGTTATAAATTAATAAAAATAGTTTAATGCTTGACGATATAAATCCATATATACATAGTTTAAATGCATATTGCATAAACTGGAGTTTCAATATAAATATCTTTTTTTTATCGTCGATAGCATCAACCAGTCGAATATGATTATTTCACAGTTGAGAAGAAACGGAATATACCGAACAGTAAAATTGGCGGTGATCTGCGACCGGGCTCCAAACGCTTGTCTATAGACGCCCGCAAACGCCTCTGGGGGTTCGTCAGCGACTTGCCCTCTACGGAGGCGCAGCACAACGGCGACAACACGGTGAGCGCACACAGCCGCCTCTGCTACATAGCAGTAGTTCTAAAAAATTTTTGCGCTGTCCGCCACAGTATTCGGTTTTCCTATTTTTTTATTTCTTCCTACCTTTCTTTGTAGGGTTCCATACCCGAAGGGAGCCAACCCTACAAAAGGGGGCCCTATTATTGAGGCTGCGCTGTCGACCTAATTCTATAGCAGGAATATGCCACCTTCCTCTACTGACTGACGATATGACGTAACCCGAGATTTACAGGTTTACGTGCTGCACAACACTTTTTTTTACGCAAGGTCTTTACGTCCTCTACGTCCTAATTTTACCCGTGCGAAGCCGGGGAGGGTCGCTAGTTATTGTATATTATCAAACACATTGTCCACATTCTGACAATACATTTTATTCCGGACTGTTACACCAGAATGCTATTCACTGGATTGTCGTCAAACACCAATAAAACGCACTATACTATTAAAACACTTTTTCCTTGTGAGCGGGTACTGTTTCACTACTATTCACTGTTGCTTCCTTTCTTACTGTTTTCCTTTAGTTTACTGTTTCTTCTTTCTTATTTGTTTGTTGTTCGGAACTGAACTGGAATGCCGCTGCGTGCAACCTGCGTGGCTTTTATACTAGAATCTATCCCCACTATTTTATTCTAGAACATTGGACAGAAAGGTTACGCCCATATTCTAGAACATTCCAGTCACGCCCCTAAGTCTCGAATGTTCTGTCCCCGCCCACTTGGAAAGCCTTTATTTAAATAATAAAAGCAAACTTACAATTTTGTTTAAAACTGTACGAATCGGTAGATAATTGTTTTTACATCGGGAAACATTGCGTATTCTATGAACTACAAAAGTAGGTACTGTAAACTATGAACTATTATGAACGTAATGTTACTACGGACTGTTTCGATACAAAATATCTATAAATTAGCTATCTATCGTTAAGTAACTATTATTGCTATGTACTATCACTATACATTATGTCTGTCTTTGTCCCGAATATCACTGTTAACACTGTCTGTCCTGCACACATTTCTTTTCCAACAACGAAAGTTTTAAATCTGAATTTATTGTTTTGCAGCCTCTGTCGGATTTGTGTGGCAAATTCCTGGCGCAGTTTGATAAGAAGGCCGTTGAACAAAATGTGGCACGAAAATTGGAACTGGAGGTATTATTTTTCAATTATGAATTTGTTGTTACTCGCAATCAGCATATAATTTTGGCTATTGCTATCCCGCCGCTACGAGTTTATGCATTTTCCGTGACAAACATTTTGTTTTGATTAAAGAAAGACATGGTGGTCCAAATCCGGCCAGCTTTTGAGACGTTTTTAAAGAATGAACATCCGAAAAACCGAACGTCTTCCCATACTTTTCCAATATTTACATGAATAATATTACCTACTTTTTTAATTTTACGGGATAAAAAGTATCCCATGTTTTAATCCAGGACATGATCTGTCCGTCTCTCAAATTTCATGTAAATCCATCCAGCCGTTAATGCGTGGTTGAGGAACCATCATCCAAGTATAAAAGCATCATTCCTTTCGCTTGTAAAGTGGATAAAGCACTTTATGATTATTATTACCTAGTGTAAAACAAAGTTTCTGTCTGTATTGATATCTTCGGCCTGCTTCTTGTGTGATTTAGGAGTTAACACTCCTAAATCACACAACGAATTTTGATACGGTTTTCATTATCATTTAGAGATTTTTTAAGAAAGGATTATATGTGATTCTAATTGTACTAATGCGAAGCCGGGGCAGGTCGCTAATAGTTTTAACAATTTAAACTTGAAACATAATATTGACACCTACAAACTACAATATTGTTTACTAACCTTGTAACGTAACCGATACATGTAAAAGTGCTCACCCGCCTGTTACGTAATTTTATGTCATTTTCAGGACCCAGCTGATACGCCACCACCAAAAATAGCTAAATTAACAGAAAAGCAGGCAAGTAATGAATGTAATGATCTTCAGCATCGCTGTTACCTAACAAGTCGCTGCCTAATAAGGACTTAACGTAACGAAACCTACGTTAGTGTTTGCAACTCGACGACTTCAACTGCGCTTATTTTTCATGATTAAAGGGCCATTTACATGGAGTTAGTTGTCGTATGTGAATTGCTTTACATTATCACATACCACGGTAGCCTGCAGTCGCATGCGAGAACTCGTATTTACCATGTAGGTAAGTGCTCCTTACGGCTGGTCACACCCCATTAGAAAACAATACCACTATGGAGAAAAAGCTTCGGACAACCGCGTTAAGGGCCTGGCGGCCACAACGTTTACGGAACCGGTGTTCCGTTCACGTTGCGTTGCTTAGCAACATCGCTCCAGCTAACTTCGTAGAGCTGCGTACCCGGCGTGGCTCGGCCATAAGATAGCCACACTACTACAAATAAGGCGCGGCGGTGTACGAGTTCATCAATGAGTTTACGCATGTACAGTTAGCAGCGTATACATCTAAACAGCCGAAGAGGTCAAAAACATCTATACTGCACTCTGCTGTTAAGAGACCAAGAGCTTGTGTAGGTCTATTTGACCTTTGACTGTTTCTGCTTGTCGCCCGTGGCCAAAACCAGTCTATGCCAGCAAGACCAGTGACAAATTTAGGGGGCAGTCTCGCACATACCGTTTTCTAGTATTATACCTAACGTAGCGTGGTTGTAACTTCGTCTCGGCGCTTTCAAAGTCAAAGTCAAAGTCAAAATATTTTATTCAGATTAGGCTTACAGGTAGCACTTATGAATGTCAAAAAATTTACCACCGGTTCGGAAAAACCTCTGATGAGAAGATACCGGCAAGAAACTCAACGAGGTGTAATTTTTTCAATAAATCAAAATTACAATGTTATTTTACATCTCAAATATTCAAATTTTTTACAATTTAACAATTTAAGTATTTAACATTGAGATGCCAAGCCGTATTATCTCCTAACAATTTTTTCTGCCAATTTTAGCGGGGGGAGACGGGTCTAGTGTTGCCAGATGGCTGGGAAATTCGGGATTGTCCTGGAATTACGTGTCTTGTACCGTGCCCAGGAATTACACTTTATAGTCCCGGACTTCGAGTGTTACTATATTTTCAGAGTTCCTTACCTCAAAAGGAAAAATCCAAAAACTGTAAACAGTATCGGAATCTCCAGATGAAATATCTGAATAAAATCACAACATGCTGTCGGCAACACTGCCACGAATGCCATGATGTCAAATTTTGAAATGTTTACGTTATGTCTGTCAAAAAGCTTATTCATTTAAAATGTTTTTGGTGTTGTAAATAATAAATTAATTGTGAAGAAAATTATTTACGTGTGATAAAAAAATCCGTCTTTAGTGAAATTTGAAGTTTTTGATAGCCGTTTGAAGGTAAATACAGCACGATTAACCATATTTGCAGAGATCGCTTTCGCGATACGGACTAAAGCAAAATGACACACGATATCGCGGCGAACTGGTTTTTATAAACCGTTATGATTTAACTCACGGTTTTAGGTCATATGCATTGGCAGAGGGGAATGCATGCCTTGCGAGGTCCAGTGGCTAAATTGTCTAAGTCTCGGCGGGACATTTACTCAATTAGACTGCCTGAGGCTGCCAATATCTCATTATGGAATGTAATTAATTGTTCAACGATAATAGTAGTTTATGCAACTGCTATATATAATGCCTTAAAACACAACGCTCGTTTCATAAAACCACACTCTTGTTTTAAGGCCTCTCATATAATGAGCTATATAATGAGAGGCCTTAAAACACGAGTGTGGTTTTATGAAACGAGCGTCAGCGAGTTTCATAATAGGATCACACGAGTGTTTTAAGGCCTAATTATATACAGTTGCATACATTACTTTATCTACACACATATCATAACTGCAAAAAACCGTAACAGCAAAAAACCAACAAACGAATGACAACTAGTCAGTGCGGCCATTCGATCTATCCGAACGTTTTTTTTTTTTCAAATCATAGACAAACGAATGAAGTCCCTATTGTCATGTTACTCGAAATGTTATCGATAAGAAACGTTAATCCAGTATGTTTTTTAATATAAACCGCATGACATTTGATCTCGAATGTCTATGATGTATAAAAAAAGGTACGTTTTGACGGATGATCGAATTGCCGCCATTACTGTTGTCATTCGTTTGTTGGTTTTGCTGTTACGGTTTTTTGTTGTTATTTTATGTGTGTAGATAAAAATGTGTTATGTATCGAAACAGTCAGCTGGCGGGGCTTTGGCGTCGGAGGAGAGCGACGAGGCCGGGCACGAATCCAGCGCGTCGAGCGCGCTGCCCGTGGAGGTGGACGTGCAGCTGCGGCGGCTCAACGTGGCGCTGACGGGGCGCCGCGCGCCGCCCGCGCCGCCCGCCGGCGCCGCGCGCGCCCGCTCCTCCAGCGCACGACCGGGTGACTATCGAACATTTATTCACATTAAACAAGGGTACCAAGCCTTAACGGTGTTACAAGCCTTAACACCGGTATCAACGTTATAGTTTCATCACAATGCACGGTTGTCAGAAAACAAATACAAACATAGACTCATTATTTTTAACCTTTATTTTGTTTGAATAAAAAAAAACGCGTAAAATATTTCAAAGGTTAGAGTAGATGATTAAAATTTTCTCCATGGAGTTTCCCGTCAATCTTTGATGTGTTTATTGATGCAATTTCCAGTTGTGAGTGTTTGGGTAAACTTTGCCATTTGGCTTGTATTATTTTTCGAATGCAGAATGAGTATTAAGGTTCTATGTCGTATTTAGAATATTTAAACCTATATAAGTATAAGTACAGCTTCCCGCAGTATAGTAATGAACTATAAAAATAAAAATAAAATTAAACATTATTAATTATAGAATATTTGAATGTATTTCTTTTTTTTACGCTTACTAAGTTCCATGACCCACGAAATTCGAACGTTGATACCGATGTTTATACACGTCCAGTCAGCAACGAAAGTCGCCGACCACAATAACGTTACAAAAGTCACTAAACAGGTCATTTGTCCATAAGTCGTTGAACTATGTTAAGAGCAAAATTACATTAACACCATGAAATACCAAAAGTCGCTGAACAGCGTTATTCCAAAAATTACAGGACAGCATCATTCCAAAAATTGCTGAACAGCCCCATTACAAAAGTCGCTGACTAGCGTAATTCCAAAAATTACAGGACAGCATAATTCCAAAAATTGCTGAACAGCTTAATTACAAAAGTCGCTCAACACTAATGCCAAAAAAATACTGAACGCCATTGTTTCAAAAATTGCTGAACAGTATCAAAGTCAAGTCAAAATATCTTTATTCAGTTTAGGCTTAAATGAAGCACTTATGAATGTCATAAAATTAACCACATTACCACCAGTTCGGGAAAAACCTCGGATGAGAAGATATCGGCCAGAAACTCAACGAGGTGTAATTTTTTAAACAAATCCTAATTACAAGTATAATTTCAATAGTCGCTGAACAGCCTAATTCCAAAAATTGCTGAACACTACCATTTTCTAAATATTTGGAATAGTCGCAGAACAGTATATAATTACACACACACAAAGAAAAATTAGGGTAATGGCAGGACTCGAACCTATAACCTAAGCATTCCGTGCCTTGCGTTTGCCAGTTTCGACACATTACCACTACCATACCCAGCAAATTTTTCAATGTGCTTTGTCCTTACGGTCATTATATTATTGATTTTAAAGGTATTAAGGTAAACTGAGCTTTATTTTAAATGGCATAAGTTTTTTTTATTTTATCTCGGGTTCATGAATATGTTACTCACTATAGGTAAAGTGAGAAACTGACATAATAGAACCAGTGTGACATTGACGATACGCGATAAGATTCAATTTAACCTGACCTATTTTTTTTCACTTGTTTTATCACATACGAGTATGCTCATCTCTTCGAATTTTGAATTTTGACAATCACTGAGAAGAGTACTCACTTGTCAGTGAGCGTTTCATCTCTTTCATTTGGAGTGTAACTATGTAATCAATCGGACATGTTCAGCAACTATTGATATTTGACAGATCAGCTAAATATGTAATCAGACATGTTCAGCGACTATTGATATTGTACATATCAGCTAATTATGTAGTCAGACATGTTCAGCAACTATTGGAAAATCGATGTTTATTGACTTTTGTTATTCTCAAATGTCCACAGACATTTGTACATTATCCTGTTCAGTAACATATGGAATTTTATAGTGTGCAGGTGTTTTGGAAATTAGGATGTGTTCATGGACTTTCGTTGCTGACTGTCCTAAACTGCACATATCAGGTTTTTTGTTTTTCCTTTCTTTGGAGTACAAATATGTCATAGTTATTCAACAAAGAAATGAAACTAATAATTATCACTTAATTGTAATTAAATAAGTAATAAGAATAAATAAAAGCCCTACATTACATTTGGTCATGAATTCATTAACAGAATAATGCTATGTTTTATCAGATGGTGCAGCAATATTTCCTTAAATACTTTAAATCAGAGTTCTTAGAAATTGTCTGTTAAAATGTTACAAATCCTTATGGCTATGCAACAAATATTTTGCTTGGCTGTGGCGCGTGGGTAGTTAGGTTTATTTTAGGTACGTACAGTTTAGTTCTATTTGCACCTCTGTTTTATTTTATAGTAATGGTAAAAGTATTCCCAACGAGTAACAGGGTGACAATTGCGGACGTGACTCGTTTGGAACAAATGTTTAAATTTGTTACATCAAGTAACAGCGTAGCTGGTTGGAACAAAAGGGGTTTAAAATACGAGCCATAGTACTCCCTGAGCCTAGACATTAATCTACTATTTTTGTCTGTATAGATATGGAATACGAGCCTGGTGCGGAATCACAACCCAATACCGTCGGCTGGGACGACACTACGCCTTCACAAAAAGATTTAAACTGTTCTGTCCAAATATCTAAACCAAAGCGAATTAAAACAGCGCCTCCAGAAATGATTCGTTCGCACATGGCTGATAAATTATCGCATTTAAAACAAAATCTACCTTCAACGGTTCCATTGCGAGACGATGCAAAACAAGACTCTGAAAAGAAATCAAACCACGACGACGCTCCTCCAAAAGTAAGGGTGAACCGAGAAATTGTGGAGCTTGAATGTGCCCGCGATCAGAACTCATCGGTGGCTCACGCATTTTCATTTTCCAACGGCAACAACAAGAAAGATAACGTCAAGCAGGACGTGCCTGACGAAACAGTTCTCTTGGAAAACGATTGTGTTCGAACAAGCGTCCAAAATGAAGAAAAAGCACTTGATAAATCAAAAATATCGTGTTCAATTAAACGATTCATGCTTTCTTCAAACGTTGACGTAAGTCTGTCTTCAAGTCTAAATAAGTTATAGATTCAGACCTTATTTTATACATTGCTACAAATTATCTTGCTACTCCTCGAAAACCAAGTGAACAAGCCGATAAGCAAGATAATTTGTTCAAACTTTTTAAGTTTCCATGTGTCGATTGATGTATTTACTCGTAATGTTTGTAAAGTTGGAATGTTTCGATTATTCCTATAGTAGGTGAATAAGCTGGATATCGATGTTTTAGAATCACGAGGAGACTGTGGAGATGATTTTACGACTGGGGGGCGAGGTGACCGACCTGGCGGAGGCGGAGGCGGATACGGGCGGCGCGGCGGCGGCGCCGGCCACTCACCTATTGTGCGCGGCGCCGGCGCGCAGCCAGCGCATTCTCAACTCCATTGCGGCCGGCTGCTGGGTACTTCACCCCGCATATGTAGCCAGAAGTGCTGCTGCCGGGACATTCTTACCGGTAACTGGACACTATAACATGGACTTTTTATAAAGAGTAGATATGAGTATATTTAAAGCACATAAAAACTAATATAAATATTGTGAATTTAGGAGAAGTCCTGACTCTGTTACAGCTTACAAAAACTTACAATTCTGCGTTTTTATAAACTCTGTTGTCGGTATGAATGAGAATAGCGCGATTTGTAAAAAAATGTTAACTTTATTAGGATCATTTGTCAGTCTTATGTCATCTGAATTGTGATGCATATTCCCTATTGTAAATGTAAATATTGTTTGACAGGAGGAAGGTTTCGAGTGGGGAAACCCCGCCGCCGAGTGCCTACCGAGCGTAGGCGCGAGCGAGCGCGCGCTGGCGGCCGCGGCGCACCGCTGGCGCACGCGGCGCGCGCGCGGCGAGCCGGGGCCCTTCGCGGGCGTGGCCGCGCTGCTGCACGTGCCCGCCGCGCGGCGCGTGCTGCTCGCAAGGTTCATCCTCGCCGGCGGCGGACGAGTCATCGACGAACAGTTAGTACTATGCGTAGTTACGTGTATTCACTAATGCTCAATCCTAACTTTTCAAACGTAGAAAACAATTAAAAAGTTAAGAGGTTAGAGGTAGGCGGGTGGCAGTGGAACATTTTCTGTACAATTTTTCCGCTCTGAATTAAATCACCATCACAATGTACGGATGTTCAAGAATTGCAGGAATTTAAGGACGACGCTACGTTTGCGCTTATATTACTACTGGCTTTTGCTTGCGTTGTGCATGCAAAAATGCAATCGGGCACGTGTAAAATAAACATTAAATACGTAAAACATTGCAAATGCCGCCCCCGAGATTGCCTCGCTCTAAGATCGTTGGATGCAGTTTTACTCAATAATGGCACACTAACCGCTATACATATAAGCTGTATAGTAGCCGTATCGAGGTGACAGCCTCTATCCAGCTATTGCACGGCTTTCATAGCGCTTGTGTGTTACTTGAGACTTTAAAATATACGATATGGTTACACAGTAAAAAAATCTAGTTCTTATAGTTTCCGACTTCTTGATACTCACCTATTTGGATTGCTCACCCTGTCCGTCCCTTAAATCTAACAGACCATATCCGTAAATGCGTTAAATAGAAAGTTCAACTTCTTTATCTGACTTATGTAGTGTTGAAAACGTTAAGAAGGCGAAACGAAGCGTCAAGTTATGATTGTTATGAAACTATTTTGCCATTCAAAAAACGGTTCCAGTAAAGATTACGCTATATACTTAACGATTGTTAAATGTTTGCTGATATTTTCAGACCTCCCTATTCCGACGAAAGCGTCACGGTCTGCTTCACGGACCCGAAACGTTACCCGATGAAGTCCCGGGACAAGGAGTGGCTCGTGTCGCGCGGAGTGCCGGCCTGCGCGCCCATCCTACTCAGCGCCTTCCTCACCGAGGAGACGCGCCCCGACCTCCACCACTACTGCCTCCCGGAATTCAGATCTTCAGACTAACCCTAGTACTCATACACACACACTTAACCTATTTTACTTAAAATATGTTAAATTATCCGTCATCGTGACGTTTGACTAGGAAAGAAGCCACAAAACATATTGTTAACCAAAATAGGTTTGTATTTTTTTATGAATAAGGAGGTTACTAGGTATTCGAAATACTTGAACCTCTGTGTTTTATTACTACTAGAGCTGTGACTCTACGACCGTAGTGTATGAGCGAGCATGTTAGAGCGCAAGTAACTCTCTTTGGAACATTTTCATATTAATTGTCATCAAGATTTTTCATCATGACAGTTACTATGAAAAAGGTCCAAATAGGTTTGCAAAACTGATGGTCTATAATGTGTTATTTACAGGTAGTCCGCTTGAAGTTTTATTGACTATATCTGCAACTTGTTTGTCCAACACTTTGTTTATTAATTACTTGAAAAATAATTAACCCTTGGAAATGATTAAATAATGATGAATAATTTTTTGATAAAAAAATCGGCTGAATTTCGAAGAACTTGAATTGAACCAATTTACATAATATGTAAAAAAGTACTGTTTTTCAGCGGGGAAATATGTCTCTTTTGGGGTTCCGTAGCAAACTGGCAAAAAAGGAACCTTTATCGTATGACTCCATCTTTTCGCCTCGTCCGTCTATCTGTGACAGTACCTTATTTTAGAAACTACTAATGCTTACTTGAAATTTTTTGTGTTACCCTACTAACTGGCCCTGATGATAAAAATTGACAAATTATTAATTAATTGATAAATTATATTAAGAGCTTCAATTGCTCACTCAAAGCATGTTAATTTTAATGCCACGCAGTTATAATATCATAATGAAAAATGTCCAAAAAATATCATCCCCACCTCTTCCTCGTCTTCGAAGTTTGTGAAGCGAAATATCTAAAATACAGTCAATATAAGTAATATTAACATATTGCAAAGACGAAAAATTAGAAAAAATTTTCTGCCTAAATAGCACGTTTCTTAACATCCATCAGACCAAACACCCTTCACAAGGAAACTTAGTTATGCGGTCTGGTTGTTTTTCCGTCACGACCAGTGTCGAGTTATTTTGGTAAATTGATAACACGAATAAATCGTGTGATGGTACAGAACCGTAGGTGCGGGAGTCCATCTCGCACTTGGCCGTTTTTTTAACACCAGTGTTAGGGGTATGTAGTCTAGTCGACCAAGAAATTGCTTGACCACTTTTCGACCGTATCACAAAGGGATAAGGTTCAAAAGTGGTCAAGCAATTACTTGGTCGACTATACAATCTAAATATTTGGCTCTGCTGCTACTGCTCTCTTATACATATACTGAAACAGACATACAATATATTGTCATGGAATTAAAAGATATTCTTAAGGTAACTTAACTTCAAGAAATGATTTTGAGTCAATAGAAGTCTTATTGAAGTATTTGATTTCCGAAGGTTGATGTAATATAAACTATTGACTTACATAATATTTGTTATTAATAGCTATTATATTTTACGTAGCTTATTTTTGATTTATTGTAATTACTGTTTGTAGCGTCTAATAAATAAATAATTATTTTAGTATTACCTTGTTTTTTTTGACCAAGCGAAGATTTGTAGATTTAACTTATGAAACACCGTTGTTGTTGTGGTTTTATACGTACCTACCAGCCGTTAGATTTTGTTATGAAATGTGTCAAAGTATAACTGTTGGTAAGTAAAACGATCCGTTGTTTCAATATAGGGACCGCACGGCGTTGTAATATGTACTCGTATTTTCGACGATTAAAGTTAAAGCTCCGATTTTTAATATGAATTTTCGGCCTGGAGTAAGAGCTCTCAACCCACTAAACGGGTGGTAATATGGAGGGTGGACGGTGGATCAAAGGAAGGTTCAGGTGCTATGAGCATTTTAGTGAACATTTTGAAAATGTCGGATTTCAGGTATCAGCGTTATTCGTCCCACAAGCTTTTCGTTCAATTCGTATTTCGTCTCGTTCTATATTCGTCACACATTCTTCATTCGTCTTGTTCGCTATATGTATCTATCTTTCTAAGTCTAATTCTGTAACTTGTCTCATTCTTAATAAGTCTTAATCGTATTTCGTCACGGTCTTACTAGGACTCATTCTTCATTATTCCTTTTCGATTTTGGTCTCATTCGCACTTTATCTTTAGTCACATTCGTTATTGGTCTCTCTCTTTTTTTGTCGTTATTAGCAACTCGTCTCGTTCTTTTTGGGAACGTTCGCTACTCGTCCCATACGACTTACGTCTTAGTCGCTATATTCATATCTTTTTGGCCGGATCCGAATAACGCTGATACCGTTTATTCATAGTTTAATAAACAAATTAAAATTCAGTAATTTACGGCTTTTGATTATTTTAAAATTTGCTTATTTATGAAGCGACGTTTCTTTGCGCAACTACGGGGACTTATACAGGATGGAAAAAAATTGGGGCCCTGAGGAGTTTGGCGACTAAGGGGGAGGGGTAACCATAGAGTACCTTTATGTACCGGGTGATCAATTTAAATGGGTCAGTAGAGAATAGATAGAGAAATCGGTTTTTAGGAACCATGGCGTCGATTTTACATTTACCTAATAAAAGGTGCATTATAAAAATAATGCACCTTTTATTAGTAGTCTAGTAAAAACTAGAGTCGGGAATGAATGTTAGTCCTTCTCTGCCTTCCCGAGGTTCAGGTCATGGGGGATGGTGATATCGACGAGTATTGTTTGACGCTTAGATCGATCTGTCAGCACGATATTATAAGGAGGTTTTATAGCTATTTAGCGATTAGACCGCCTAATATTCCGTCTTCTTGAATAAGAGTATGTTCTGTTCTATAATGTATCAATATATATCGAAAGTCGATAAATGAGAAGTCCCTGTGACAGCTCAGCTTAGTAACCCGCATGAAAAATTACTTGCTACATTTACAATAAAATAAGTGCAGTGTTTTAAACAGTTTTAATTTCCCTTAAGTAACATAAATATTTATTCTTCACTTAGAAATAAAAATATCATCAGTCAATGTAATAAACAACTCGCAGTCCTTCGAGACATTCCTCGACTGATACGTTCTTAGTGGTCAAATCTTCTATTATATGTGTAATGGCATCATCGACATTTATGTACCTCTTCCTTCGTTTTTTTTGTAATCCAACTTGGATTTGGGCTGCCCTTACCTCCTGATGCTTTCCTTCTTTTTTCAGAATGTCCAGAAATTGAAACAAACCCTTGTTTTCGTCCGTTAACGTAATTAGTAAACGTTTTTAGTATTTTTAGTATGGATACTAACTAGTTGTTATCCGTTAAAGAGTTCTACTACACCATCACAAGTCCCACATTCAATCCCGATTCATTAGAATGTTATATTCAAAGTTTTGATATGCTATATATTTATTTAAATTATTAGAATACAAATGATGTAGGTATGACTAATTTAACCTGATAAAAAATACAAAAACTTAATTATACGTACATATTAAAATAAACATGAAATGCTATATATCTTAACACGTCGCTTTTTTACACCTGTAGCTACCCAATGGAACTGTTGAAGAATTTCAGTAGCCAACCGCGGCTTTCGTAATCGCCTCCACTTCACCAAATTATGTGACATACTGTCAATATTCCAATTATCACAAAACCCAGTTAAATCGCTATACGTGTGCCTAGGTGTAAAAAAAAATACCTACTTTGGGACAATTAACACCAATTGACCTTATCCCAAATTAAACAACTAAAACTGCTTCTATTATGGGCACTAGACAACGGATAAACGTACTTTATAGATAATTATGTACTTGAAAACATATTATACCAACCGAGACTCTGGTACAAACATTCCTATTTATGCCCCTCCCGGGAATCGAATCCGGAACCTCAAGCTTTGTGGTCAGAGTTACTAATCACTAGGCTAACCTTTCGTCAAAATAAAAACATTTGAGGAGTTCCGTCAGTTTCTCATGGATCCTAACATCAGACCTTTTACGTCTTAAATAATAATAAAAAAAAAACAATTTAACACAGTAAGTGTATCATATTTGGAGCCAGGGATCGCCAATGCAAGTCGGGATCATTTCCAAACATCCCTGTTCAAGATATAGTCATTGATTTTATAATACGCCCGACTACGAATACGTAGGCGCCCGAGAAATTAATGTCTTCTTGACATTAGATTTGAATTCCCATTCTACTTCAAAGATAAATACATAACAAACACCGATTATTTTATATTGTTTACGTAGGTAGGAATTAAATACGTGATTATTATAGGGGCAGGCAAACAACTTGAGCATAAATCGAGTGGAGGGGGTAAGTTTTCGCATAGGGGAAGTACGGACAAAATGCCAGGGTATTCTCATTTTGAATCACATTATATCTTTATTCATTGTAATTATAATCAGTCTCATATATTGACAATCACCTTAGGTTCATTGACTACTAGTAATACAGTCTTTTAATTGAATAGGAACTACTTATATCAAATAAAATATTAAGAAATAATTAGACGAATGAAAAAACCTTTTTGTCCATATAGTATGGACAAAATGACACACTAGATATGGGTATAAATAAAAATAAAATAAAATGCATTTATTTCAGACCATAATGTCCATAATTTGTTAGTTATACAGAAAGAAAAGAAAACAAAAGCAAAAATTACTTATAACTAAGGTTAAAACTTAAATAACTATCTTAGGCACTAAACTTAGATGTAGAGAGGACCAGTGCCTCACCAGGCCACTGTCCCATCTATCAGCCACGACGGCCAGGAGACTGTGGCGGCTGTCGCGCACTCTGCGGAGCGTCGCGGCGCAGCGCCGGCGCAGCGTCGCGTGGAAGCCGTCCACGTGCGCATCCGCCAACATGCCCGACGCACTGCAGTACCGAGGCAGTCGCAACAGTACCCTGAACGCGTCATTATACTGTACACGCATGGCGTTTATAGCCCGTTGCGTGTACCTCGTCCACAAGCTGCAGGTGTACAGCGATGTACAGAACGCTCGAAACAACGCAATTTTAACATGCGCCGTACACCGGCTGAACCTGCGAGCTATCATATTGGACCTGACGGCCAAGGCCCTCCGCTCCCTCTCGATGTCAGCGTCATCGCGCAAATCGTCGGTTACCAAGTGCCCAAGATATTTGAATGAGTAAACCCTTTTCAGCTGCTCGCCATTCAAACGAATGGGTGGAATGTTTGATGGGCACTTGCTTCCCGCTTTGAAAATCATATACTCGCTCTTATTAATATTATATTTTAGATTGTGCGTCAGGGCATATGACTCACACTTCTCAATAAGCAATCTCAGACCACCAACCGACGGGCTCAGCAATACCATGTCGTCGGCGTAGCTTATGTTATTAAAACAAACCCTATCTATATGACAGCCGACACGTGCACTGCTAAGCCCGCCGATCAAGGCATCGATATACAAATTGAAAAGTTTAGGTGAGGTAAGTCCCCCCTGCCGCACCCCGCATTCCATACCGTACTCATCAGACTTTACACTACCCCAGCGAACAGAATTTCGCTGGCCCGCATACCAGCACCTGAAAATGCGCGTGAGCTCCTTAGGAAAATGCACTTCGTCAAGCTTACTCCAAAGTAGATCATAGTTAAGAAGATCGAAGGCCTTGGAAAGATCTAGAAAACACGCATAAACAGGTGTCTTTCTGCGAGTGTAGTATTCAACGGCCTGCTTTAGACAAATGATAGCACTTTCTGTAGATAAACCGGCTCGAAAGCCAAATTTTGCATCATGTAATTTTATACATTTATCCAATTGCACGTTGAGCAAGCCGTCGAGCACCCTAGCTACAATTGTGGCCAGAGAGATAGGCCCGTAGTTAGCCTTATTCGATATGTCGCCCGTTTTATTTTTCACAATGGACACAACAATGGTTTTGGTCAAATCAGATGGCAAGTACGAGTGACATATGCAAAGATTAAAAAACATTGCTAATACACGGGGTAAGTGAGGGCCAGCGAACAGGAGATGCTCAACACTTAAATGGTCGTGACCGGGCGACTTTCCTCTTTTCATATCTTTCATTATTTTCCTTACGTCATTTGCACTGTAACGGACCGGAAGGGCACACCCCTCCGACCGTTCAATACCTATCGAGCATCCGCCGCTGCCCGCCCCCGACCACCGTGGCAGAGGGTTTCACAATGAACTGGTCTTTAAATACATTTGCAATGCGCTTGGGATCTGACACTCCATCTACGCTTACAGAAGTCCAGGCCTAGTCTCCATCCTTTTCGTCTCTTTCCAAAAATTTCGAAAACAATTTTTCGTGTGATGTGCAGCAAGTAGGTCCATTTTTATTTGGTGTTGATGTTGTTGGACCCATTTCAGTCTTGACTTAAATATTTTACGACTAAGACTCATAGCTTCAAAAACGGACCCACCATTTGGCTGACCACACAACATCCAATCTTGGAATCTAGCCCTGGCCTCCCTGTGCGCATCGCTTACATGTTTGTTCCAGCCTATAACTATCTAATTTCGGCACCCGTAACCTCCTGTGACAGCCCTGCTGTGCAAAGAAGCCTCACATAACGATGTTATTATTTTTAAGTACATTTGATCAAGTATCTTGCAATGCTCAGAGCTATTTACGCAACAGCCGTCACAGCAGTCCCTTAAATCGGAAGGAAAATCAATAAATTTCAGAAGTTCACTACATTTATTTTCATATTTTTCAATTTCATCAGTTGTTCTTTCCCCCCAAGTTATACATTTCCCATTAAATATTGCAATGTTGTCATTGCAATATTTAATGGGAATCAAGCTGTATAGCTTTGGCTTAACTAGATTAAAATTACATTTAACTATAAGGGGGTAATGATCAGAACAGTAAACATCGTAGTCAATGAAAACATCAACAATAGCGTTCAAACCAGCTGACGTGGTTACACAGTGATCCAGCCATCGCTTAGATCCGTGCGCTTCGCCTAAGTAAGTGTGTGCGCTCGAGTCAATGCCTAGTTTGACGATATTGGCACAAATCCAGTCCCGTTCCGCACAAAAATTAAGTAACTCGTCACAAAATAATTCACAGGGGTGCGCATTGAAATCACCTAATAAGTAAACCATTTCAACGCAACTTTCTTTCACTATAGCGTCCATTGCACTGACACACTGTACAAAGTCCGGCAAATTATCAATGGCATTATTCGGCATGTAAACGCTGAACACTATTATGTGCTTATCCCTTAACGCTATATTTATTGCGCTAATCTAAAACGTTAATATTTTGAAACTGTTAAGAAGACTTTAAAAAATCATAACATACAATCCTAGTTCTGGGGCATTATGATAGGTAACAAACAAAAAAATATAGCCTATGGCACCCAGACTACAATGAAGTACGAATCGATTGATACCTCCCTCATTCATCAAAATCGGCTCAGTCGTTTAGGCACTACAGTGGAACATACGTAAATACAAACATACATACATAGGCGTAGTCGGGTAAAAAAACATGGCTAAGGGTATATAGGTTAAGGTTTAGAGGGTGGAAAACGTTATCGCCGTTTGCATGGAGAGCGCTGGGTTCACATTTTAGGTTCATCTGAAGTTGTTCGTTTCAAAATGTGCAAGTCAATTTTGACTTGCTTTCTGTAGTCGGATTGTCTCCAAATGTAGTATGTGTATAGAAATAGTTCCGATGACAGTGCAAATAATAAAGTACCATTAACAAAAAGCTTGTTTTATTTTTTTAAACAAAAAACTTATTTGTATTAAAATACTGTCTACTCTTGTTCATTTTCTTCTGCAGATAGTTCTTCCTCACCTTCAAATTCCTGGTCACCTAAAGTAGCATCCTGGTATTGCTGGTATTCTGAAATGAGATCACTCAAATTGTTGTCGGCTTCCGTAAATTCGGACTCTTCCATACCTTCACCTGTGTACCAATGCAAGAATGCTTTTCTTCTGAACATAGACGTAAACTGCTCAGAAATCCTTTTAAACACCTCTTGAATAGCTGTCGTATTACCTATGAAAGTAGAAGACATTTTAAGACCTCTTGGTGGTATGTCGCATACTGCAGTTTTTACATTATTTGGTATCCATTCCACGAAAAAGTCTTTATTTTTATTTCGGATATTAAGCATCTGTTCGTCTACTTCTTTCATGGACATTCGGCCGCGGAAGACTGCGGCGACGGTAAGGTAGCGGCCGTGGCGCGGGTCGCACGCCGCCATCATGTTCTTGGCGTCGAACATCTGCTGCGTCAGCTCGGGCACAGAGAGCGCGCGGTACTGCTGGCTGCCGCGCGACGTCAGCGGCGCGAAGCCCGGCATAAAGAAATGTAGCCGCGGGAACGGGACCATATTGACGGCCAGCTTACGAAGATCCGCATTCAGCTGGCCCGGAAAACGTAAACATGTCGTCACGCCTGACATAGCCGCTGACACTAAATGGTTAAGGTCACCATAAGTTGGAGTTTTCAACTTTAATGTTCTAAAGCAAATATCGTATAACGCTTCATTATCTATACAATAGGACTGATCTGTGTTTTCTATTAACTGGTTGAGCGAAAGTGTTGCATTGTATGGTTCTACTACGGTGTCAGATACTTTTGGACTTGGTACTACCGAATAACTGACTACAATTCTATCTGGATACTCTTCGCGTAAATTAGCGAGCAGTAAAGTTCCTAATCCCGATCCCGTTCCACCACCAATGGAATGAACTAATTGAAATCCTTGAAGGCAATCACATCCTTCCGCTTCTTTCCTAACAACATCGAGAATTGATTCGAGTATGTCGGCTCCTTCGGTAAAATGCCCTTTAGCCCAATTATTCCCAGCTCCAGCTTGACCGAAAACACTGCTGTCAGGGCGAAATAGCTCTCCGTGCGGTTCAGAACGTAGGGAGTCCATGGTTCCAGGTTCAAGATCAACTAATATAGCTCGGGGAACATATCTGCCGCAAGAGCCCTCGTTGTAGTACACATTGAGGCGTTCCAATTGGAGCTCCGAGTCGCCGTTGTACTCACCCCGAGGATTAATACCGTGCTCATCACTTATCACCTCCCAAAACTGAAAAAGAAATAAAGACTTTAGAATACTCGACCGCGAAATTATTTCTCCTGATTTGGTTTTAAGGGTAAGTAATAACCGGAAAATCTGAACATATTGTTGTATTTAAACATCCAATGCCGTGACAAATTAATATACAATAGCAGTGCCATAAGTCAGAAAGAGCGAATTAACACAACATCATGCATCGCCATTATAAAGGTGACAGTTCGCGCAGCGACCGAGACAGGAGACCGAGACAGAAGACCGAGACAGAAGACCGAGACAGGAGACCGAGACAGGAGACCGACACCGGAGAGCGCGACGGTTACTTGATGTTAGGCAATGTATAAGCGACAGTTGCGAGCGAGACAGAGACAAGAGACAGAGACGCGAGACACGAGACAGAGATACGGTCGCTGCCTCGGACCAGTATTGTCTCGAGTAGTGTCGCGGTCTCCGGTCACGGTCTCTTATCTCAGTCTCCGGTCTTGGTGTCCTGTCTCGGTCTCCTGTATCAGTCCCAGTGCGAATCGCCACCTTGGTTTTGGAAAAAAAGGAAAATATAGGGCCATGCATAATAGTGGCCATCGATTTTTTGGAAAAAAATATTGCTCTACTGGCATTATCCAGAGAGGAAACAGGGGGCGACGTTTGTACGGAAAAACGGCCCCTGTGTTTCCTCTTAAGGTATGTATTTTTAAATTATTTTAAATGGTTTACTTATTTATTTGATCTTATTTATTATCATCAACACTTATGCAGATGGCCACAATGCCCTTGGTGGCTTTTTATTCGATTGCAGCTTCTGACGATGCAATTAGCATTGTACCCAAAGGAAACTTCTCAAATTGTTGAACTTTCTGTGAGAAGTTCTCAGTAATATCACAGAATCTCGAGAATGTACTTGATAATTTATTGGAAAGGTTTCCTGGAATGCTAAAACGCCCGAAGATACTTTTCAAGTAATTACTTATTCACCCATAATAATTAATGCTACCCTAAAATATATACTCGTGGATATATTACATGTTTCAATATGTATAACCAACCCACGCTGCGGTAAACGGACTTACCTTAGATCCAATTTGGTTCCCGCATCGTCCTACTTGTAAATGAACTATTTCTCGCATTGTTACTCGTTACAAACTTAAAATTTTAATATAATAAAATAAATAAATCGTACAAAAATAAATTATAAAGGACAATAAAATGATCAGATCCTACATTAGTCTTAAAATAAACTACACTGACCGTATTTGTTTTGCGGCCAACTAGAAATTTACATCTAGCTGGCTGTACGTGGCGGTGCCAACAGTGAACACGGTTTCACATTAGAGCAATAGACTATCTAATCATTTCATTTCATTAAGGTCATGCATTCTTTGTTTCTACTAAAGCCCGAGGCATACCAGATGCAAATGCAGCTGGGCTTAAGCTCACTGCGTAAACACGCGCGTTACTCCATACAATGAAGTGTATGGAGTTATATGTGAAGATGGCACACCGCTTACGTTACGTGCACGCAACGCAACAACAACATATTATTCCATACATTAGGACCAGCGTGTGCACGCTTATGTCTACGCAGCGAGCTGGTGCACGTGCGGTACTGAATACGCATCTGGTATGCCCCGGCCTTAACAAATTAATTATATCACATTAACCTTTTCTTGTCGCCTTTGCGCATCGGTACCGTTAATTCTCATTTTAACATAGAAAACGACTCACTCACTCACTCATCAGTCTCATAAGAATTCTGTAAAACTACAACATCCACAATGCGGCATGTAAATTCCTTTCGACATAAATAAATCCCCTCGTGAGCAAGTTATAAAATTCTCATCTCAACACATTCTCAACGTACCACATTCTCAACTCAAAACAATCTTAACTCTGGAGGGTTTTTGTTAACTTAGTTTGGTTTGTGCATATTAACTGGGAAACTAAAGTTAATAGCTAAAATTGGACTATAAAAAGGGTCAAAACAAGAATGCTGTGATTTGACTTACCTGGCTCAAGTAGGTACTAAAGTGCTAGATATCCATTAACAAAAACTGTATCTGTGATCTTCACCTATCTGTTTAATGGGTGAACAGAATTTTATACCAAATTTAGTATGCAAAAAATATATCGCGAGTACTTACCTCTTTCTTTATGATATTACTATAACCCCTATAGTAATATCATAAAGAAAGAGGTAAACTTTGTTTTTTTTTGTTTGTTAGTATTGTTACAAGCTACGTTCACGGGATTTATTCACTAATTACTAAACAACACGGAACACAGAATACAGCACTAATTTCCACGCTAATAATGTTCACAATAAAATGCACTATTTTCCAATCTCACTTGCACTACTATTCATTTATGACACTTTTCTCATTTAGGACTCACTTTCGCTTCACTTCCTCTGAGATCCGTTTCTTTCGACCTCTTCTAATTGACTATTGACTATGATTTCCTCCTAGAACCTTCCAGTATGCTCGATTTCTCGATAATTTTAGAATACTCTTCAGAACATACAGGAAAGCTCTAGAAAAACCCTTATAAAGAAACAAAAAGCGCTTTTGCATTGCGGCCGGTATGGGATTTGAACTCCGGATATTCGGTTCTGTAGACCGCTGCTGTAGAACCAACTACGCCACCGAAGTTCGTAGTCCCGCGTGCGAAATTTTGAATACTAAGGCGCGAATGTCATTTACGTCACATTATGTAGGTAATCTCTGTTAGTATTGAACTTAGTTAGTAGTAGTTAGTAGAAAACTACACCATCCCTGACGAACATAGGCTACTAATTCCTCCCGAACGATGTTGTGGGCGTCCGCGAGTACTACCTATATAAAGAAGTTGTGTCAGCCTCAGAAATAGTTGAACATTTAAGTATCTGTCGCTGTCAGTAATGTGACAAGTTCGAGCAACTCTCATTTTATACGTTACTACGACAAGGTTCTTAAGTGTTTAGCTACTTCTGAGGCTGACTGTACCTACCTATAGTAGATTTGGTTAGTTTGAGATTAGACCAATTGGTATTAGTTATCCCAAAATATTATTATTTTTACTTGCTTTTTTATTAATTAATAATTGCTTTTGCCCGCGGTCTCGCCCGCGTGGTGTAAGCAATCATACAATCGGGCATACAAACAAACATGCAATCAAGCATGCAAGATGGCATGCAAGGTAGAATGCAAGTAACCTTGCAATCGTACATGCACGCAAACATGCAAGAAGTCATGCAAATAAGCCTGCTAGAGGGCATGCAAGCAAGCTTGCGGTCGGGCATTCAAGTAAGTTAGCGTGCATTTGGACTTGAGAGCTAGCATGCTATCGGGCTTTCAATCGAACAGGGAATCGGGTATGCAATATGGCGTGAGAGTAAGCAAAAAATAGGGCATGTAGTACGGAATGCAATAATTTCGGAGCTTGGATATATATACATAGATATGAACTTTAAATTGGTGCCTCAAGGAGGTATTATCCCACAGGGACCTTTTGGATGAAAATTACCCTATGACCGATTTATGACCTAAGCTATGTTCATTCAATTAGTGCAGTAATTATGCCGTGAAAGCAAGGACGTGAAAGCGTAACAAATAAACAAACAAACTTACTGTCGCATTTCTTGTATTAGTATGGATTATGGGCAATTAAGATATATAACCGAGAATAAATGCACCATTTGGTTTCGGGTTAGAGTCCACTGTAGGAAAGTGTTTGTGACATGTAAATAAATGGGCTATCACTTTTTATCCCGGTAGGGTACATAGTTCTCGCGTAATAGCGATAAACGAATGGATTCGATTCATATACAACCTTATTATGTTTGGGGAGTTCAAGTGACCTCTTTCTATAATTGATTATAACTGCCTGCACACAATAAATAATTTAAATATCAAATCGCTCTCTTTATTATATTGACAAAAGAATAGAATGGCCTCATTATACATTAAAATTCTGTGTACATTCAATAATTTAGTTTGATTTTTTTTAATTCAGTTCATTTTATGATAATTTTAGACAGCTAAAATTTTAGCCTAGTTTTATTTTGGACGCAAAATTTTAAGTGTGTAACCATGAGGGAAATCGTTCATATTCAGGCTGGTCAATGCGGTAATCAAATAGGAGCAAAGGTATATTCTCAATTTTATACGACTTTTAACCACGAGATGGAATGGAAGCGTTTTGCGTTACATTACTATTCTATGCTAAACATTCACTTGAGCGGTCAGATTTGCTCTATAAAACGTTTTTCACGTGAACGTCGGAGATGCCATATAAACATAATACGTAAGCGATGTACGCTGCGAAGTGCGCTCGTAAATAATTGCTTAAAACCCTTATCAAAAAATAAATTTTTAGACATGCCTTAAGCCCAATTTTGTTGCAGAGATATTTTGGTTTTCTGATTAGTAATAGTAGTAGCCTTTTCTTAACTCTTAAGGGAGATCGATACACACAGATATGCTACGTAAAATTTAAAAAGTTGCATGTTTGCAAGGCCACAGAGAATCATTTAAAATCGAACTTTTCTTCACGTAACCTTCACGTAACTACAATCAAGTTTGTATCGTACTACATTTTAATGAATGTTCAAATTCTATACAACTCTTATTCTTACGAGCTAAACGACATTCTAATGTAAAATTTTAGTTTTTGCCATCAATATTATATTGTTTGTTTAAATAAGGTGACGATAAGTGAAATTTTACGTTAGAATTTTGTTTACATGATAAGAAGTAGGGGTAAACCTCTTTCACATTTAATGAGGTTGATATATCCTTTGAGTATTTAACCAATTGAGATGCCAAGCCGTATTAACCTAACAATTTTTACTGCCACTTTTAGCGGGGGGAGACGGGTCTAGTGGTGCTAGATGGCTGGGAAATTCGGGATTGTCCTGGAATTACGTGTCTTGTCCCGTGTCCAGGAATTACACTTTATAGTCCCGGACTTCGAGTGTTACTATATTTTCAGAGTTCCTTACCTCAAAAGGAAAAATCCGAAAACTGTAAACAGTATCGGAAGTCTCCAGATGAGATATCCGAATAAAATCACAACATGCTGTCGGCAACACTGCCACGAATGCCATGATGTCAAATTTTGAAACGTTTACGTTATGTCTGTCAAAAAACTTATTCATTTAAAATGTTTTTGGTGGTGTAATAATAAATAAATTGTGAAAAAAATTATTTACGTGTGATAAAAAAGACCGTTTTTAGACTAGTCGTTTGAAGGTAAATACAGCACGATTAACCATTTTTGCAGAGATCGCTTTCGCGATACGGACTAAAGCAAAATGACACACGATATCGCGGCGAACTGGTTTTTATAAACCGTTATGATTTAACTCACGGTTTTAGGTCATATGCATTGGCAGAGGGGAATGCGTGCCTTGCGAGGTCCCTTTGTTAAATTGTCTAAGGATATATCGCCTGCCTAATATGATTGCCACTAGATTTGACACATGTCGTTCAAGTTTTCTTAAGCTTCATTTGTGCGATTATAATGAGGACTTGTTTTTTTTTCAGTTTTGGGAAGTAATATCAGACGAACATGGCATCGATCCCACGGGCGCGTACCAAGGCGATTCCGATCTCCAGCTTGAACGCATCAATGTATATTACAAGTATACGTTCGAAGTATACGTTCCTAGAGCTGTACTCGTGGATTTAGAGCCCGGCACCATGGATTCTGTTCGATCTGGACCATTTGGACAAATCTTTCGGCCGGATAATTTTGTTTTCGGCCAATCAGGAGCAGGAAATAACTGGGCAAAAGGACACTACACGGAAGGTGCTGAACTTGTAGATTCTGTTCTTGATGTAGTAAGAAAAGAAGCGGAAGGTTGCGACTGCCTGCAAGGTTTTCAGTTGACTCACTCTTTAGGTGGTGGAACAGGCTCTGGTATGGGGACGTTGCTTATCTCTAAGATTAGAGAAGAATACCCCGATCGCATTATGAATACTTTTTCAGTCGTACCTAGCCCTAAAGTGTCGGATACGGTGGTCGAACCATACAATGCAACTTTATCTGTGCATCAGTTGGTTGAAAACACCGATGAAACGTATTGTATTGACAATGAAGCTTTGTATGACATTTGCTTCAGAACGCTCAAGTTGATTACCCCAACCTATGGTGACCTCAACCATCTAGTCTCTGCGACCATGTCAGGCGTGACGACGTGCTTGCGTTTCCCGGGCCAGCTGAATGCGGATCTTCGTAAGCTGGCCGTCAATATGGTCCCGTTCCCGCGGCTACATTTCTTTATGCCGGGCTTCGCGCCGCTGACGTCGCGCGGCAGCCAGCAGTACCGCGCGCTCTCTGTGCCTGAGCTGACGCAGCAGATGTTCGACGCCAAAAACATGATGGCGGCGTGCGACCCGCGCCATGGCCGCTACCTTACCGTCGCCGCAGTCTTCCGTGGCCGAATGTCCATGAAAGAAGTAGTCGAACAGATGCTCAAAATTCAAAACAAGAATAGTAGCTACTTTGTCGAGTGGATTCCAAATAATGTGAAGACGGCCGTGTGTGACGTTCCACCCCGTGGTCTAAAGATGTCTGCCACGTTCATAGGCAACACAACCGCAATACAAGGACTGTTTAAAAGGATATCCGAACAATTCACTGCTATGTTCAGACGAAAAGCTTTCTTTCTTTGGTATACTGGCGAAGGCATGGACGAAATGGAGTTCACAGAGGCGGAGAGCAACATGAACGATCTGGTGTCGGAATATCAGCAGTACCAAGATGCCACAGCCGATGATGAGGGCGAGTTTGACGAAGAAGTGGAAGAAAAGTAATTTAACTGTTTGTTTGCTGTTTTGTTTTGTACCTGTTTAGTATTATAGGTGTAACTTTGGTTCTGTTTTACAATAAATATTTCTTTTGACTTTTTGTTTATTTATTCAAATTCAACAAATAATGATTTCGTAATTAGGAATTCCGAAATTAAGTGGGGTATATTATATACCTTCAGTTTTATCTCCTACGATTTAACTGCAAAAAACTTCAGTTAAATCTACAGATAAAACTGAAGGTAGTAGAAGACTGAATTCCTAATTACAAACCTACTATCCGCCTACTAGACCGTAGCACCATGACCGTAACCGGCCCGGCAAAGACAAATAGCAGCCTGCTCACACGCGTTTGTAGCCCGTACTAAATAAGATGACGCACCGTATGGTACCCGTTCTGACGTCCGGTAAGCGGATAAATTAATGCCATCAAAAACAAAACTTGTAAAAAAAAACCAAGTCTCACAACTCAATTCTTCTACCGTAAAAAGTTGTGAGATCCATGTAATACCAAGTCGGTTGGCTTATTCAGTCCCTACTTAAGGGACCTTCTGTGTTAAGTTATTACGTAATTAGTTAATCTAACTACAGCTTGTAGTGACCACATTAATATAAAAATGTTTAAATATAATAGATTGACTTGGCCATCGCATGAAAACACAATGTAACTCACAAATCTCGAAATATTACTCGTTTCAGTGTATTCGACACGCCATACGTAACTCTCGCGCTACGTAACTCAGTGCGTCTCTACCCTACCGGGCTAGTTAGAAAGAGACGCACTGAGTTACGAAGAGGTGCGCCGTATCGAAATTCGGGCTAGTCGCACAGTTACACACCAAGGACGTGGCGTGTAAGCTCACTTTTTCACTCAACACGAATTTATCTATACTGCTTTGGCGTTGAAAAAGGGGTTTGAAACCCCTATCCCCTCTGTTAAACCTATCGCTACCAGGCTATCTTTACTAGTAACCCACCTCAGTAACCCATTCACTGCTAACAACTCATTTTATGCGTTTTTGGCACTTCACCCCAAGTACCGCCACATGTGCGTTTGCAGAACCTGGCAGTTCGAAAAACAAATGCCGGCAATGAAGGAGACTATCGATCTAGTCAAGGCCAAAAGGATCTACATGCGACTTTTGTCAAGCAATTTCTCATACAGGGATCTTTTTGACCTCACGGGTATCACCGTTCATTCGGTTAAAAATACAATTATTGAATATATTTTTATTTAATAAAAAGGACATGCACATGTGAAAAGCCTAAAACCAGTCATTATTCTAACCCCTCGCCCTCTGCTTCTTCATCAAACTCTCCCTCCTCTTCCGCTGTAGCGTCTTGATATTGTTGGTATTCTGACACTAGGTCGTTAACGTTGCTCTCTGCTTCTGAAAACTCCATCTCGTCCATACCCTCACCGGTGTACCAATGGAGGAATGCCTTTCTCCTGAACATCGCAACGAACTGCTCCGATATTCTCTTGAAAATGGTCTGTATGGCTGTTGTGTTTCCAATAAACGTGGAGGCCATTTTTAGGCCTCTCGGAGGGATATCACAAACTGCAATTTTAACGTTGTTAGGAATCCATTCAACGAAGTAGGTGCTGTTTTTGTTTTGAATGTTCATGAGTTGCTCGTCCACTTCCTTCATAGACATCCTTCCTCTGAATATAGTAGCAACGGTCAAGTATCTCCCGTGTCGCGGATCGCACGCAACCATCATGTTTTTGGCATCAAACATTTGCAAAGTTAATTCTGGGACTGTCAGAGCTCTATATTGTTGAGCTCCTCTTGATGTCAAAGGCGCAAAGCCAGGGGTATAGAAATGTAGTCTTGGAAAGGGTATCATGTTAACTGCTAGCTTTCTCAAATCGGCATTTAATTGACCTGGAAATCTTAAACATGTCGTTATGCCGGACATTGTCGCACAAATCAGGTGATTTAGATCACCGTATGTGGGCGTAGTTAGCTTCAGTGTTCTAAAACAAATGTCGTACAGTGCTTCATTATCCAAGCAGAATGTGTGATCTGTATTTTCGACCAGTTGATTTACGGCTAATATTGAATTATACGGTTCTACTACACAGTCAGATACTCTTGGGCTCGGGAACACTGAAAAAGTAAGTATTATCCTATCGGGATATTCTTCTCTGATCCTGTTCATGACTAGTGTTCCAAGACCCGATCCAGTGCCGCCGCCAATGGAATGTGATATTTGAAAGCCTTGCATACAATCACAGGCTTCAGATTCTCTTCTGACAACGTCTAAGCAAGACTCTAAAATTTCTGCACCTTCTGTGTAGTGTCCTCTAGCCCAGTTGTTCGCACCGCCAGCCATGG
Organism: Ditula angustiorana; assembly: GCA_963691745.1. Lineage (NCBI taxonomy): Eukaryota > Metazoa > Arthropoda > Insecta > Lepidoptera > Tortricidae > Ditula > Ditula angustiorana. The sequence goes on from OY829472.1 coordinate 18,877,890, forward strand.
AGTACACGAAGTTATCAGGGCGGAACAAGCACCCAAAAGGCCCCGAACGTACGGCATCCATCGTAGACGGCTTCAAGTCCATCAAAACAGTCCTCGGCACATATTTCCCGCCAGAACCTTCATTGTAGTACACATTGATTCTCTCTAACTGCAGGTCAGAGTCACCGTGATAGCAACCACTGGGATCGATGCCATGTTCGTCGGATATTACTTCCCAAAACTGCGAACAAATAGTCAAATTTTAGTCTCCAAGATCAAATAGAAGAGGATTAACGTGTTATTTGTTTAGTATTTAGATAGTAGCTGAATTACGCATTCAGACTGGTTTTAAATCGTTGCACCACGCAGTCACTTTCATAACGATTCTAGGCTATCTCCTATTGTCAACGCCCTTCCAATAATGGGCACGTTCAAAGGTAATACTGGTGACAGTCCTATAAAAACTAGGTGTTAATTGCTGGTACTTAAAAGGGGTGTTTAACATTTAAAATACTACGCTGTGACAAAGCCAAGATGGGAGCAGCAAAATTGGCAAATAAGGGGGTCGGATATGTAAAAGTTATGTTATTAAGGTTATTATTATCCAGCCATTCTTATTCTTGGGATTTTTATCCCTTATTACCACCACGTCTCCACGCTCCAAAGCTACAGGGAGAAGCTAGCGAGCCATAACATAAGTACTTAGTCAGCAGTTAATCAGCTACTTATCTGTAGTAGTAGTAATATGTCGCATCACCCCTAATGGTGGTAGACGTGATAGGTAACTTTACCTCCTGTCTCATGTTGTGAGAACAAAAGATATAATCTATAATCACGTGACGAATATCCAATGAACAAAACGAGAATATGAACATGAAATGTGAAGTACGATCATGAAGAAAATTTGTAAGTATTGATAAGTATAAGCATTTTACCTTTCCACCAATCTGGTTCCCGCACGAGCCGACTTGGATATTAATGATTTCCCTCATCTTGTAAATTTATCAAAAATAGCCCGGTCACTGGTTAATTTACTTTAAATGTTATCTAGAAATTAGCTGGATTTTAAAGAGTAAAATAAACTTAAAACTAAAACTAAAATAAAAAAATATAAAAAATCTAACTCTTCTTTACACTGTGTGCATAGCGTCAGATTTCAGATAAAACTGATCTGAAAAAAAGCTTGTCAACGAACGTTCAAGATTTGAATTCAAATTCTAGAACTATTTTTTTTGGCAGAAATATTACATGGCAGTTATAATGTTTAATATCTGTATACTGTCTAATATAATATAATAAAAAAAACAATATACTAGCTTATTCATTTAAATGTTCTTTGTAAATAATAGTTTGACTATATAACGAAGAAGAATTATTGTACGCGTGGATTATAACATAAATAATAAAATAACGCCTGTTACCTACTTAACACAACGCCATCTACACAGTCATTTGAGAACCCCGATTGGGAGTCCGGCAGTTTGCAACGCGCGTTTACAAGTTTGGTGGCGCGCCGGGAGAGAGCTCTGGCCTGCTTTCAGAGTTGTTTTGTTTTCAGCGGCTGTACTAGTGTCATGGCGCTCGCTTAAAATGTCAGTGAGATAGCAATCGAGTCCGCGAACAATGTAAATTAATATATTTTTCTGTATGATGTAGTTACGTTTGATGAGTGTCGAGCGTTATTTGAGCGAGTGTCTACGAAGTGATGTCATTAGCGGAGAAAAATGTAACTGCTAAAGAGAAAAAAACAGTTTACTGTGAAGACAGCACTGACAGTGAAAATGAAACTGAAAGGAAACCTTTGCTTCGCAGAATTTCCACCAGTAAATGTGTTGGTAGACTGGTAAATATGCAGCTAGTTTATTACTTCGTTCTAAACATTGTTAATACAATTTTTACAAAGTTGGGCGTGACAAGTGTCAATGTTTGTGGGGGTCGTGAAGGGGGTGAGGGGGAGGAGCAGGGGATCTGACATGTGCCTGGGGCTCGGACCTCATTTCCGAATATTCCTGTTTGTTGTATCCAGTGGTAGCAAAGAAATTTTAATATTTATAACTGACTGTTGACTTCGTCCTCGTAGAATTTCTGTATCGCTAATATTGGTATTCAGTAGGAATTTTGATTCTTTCGGGATACAAAATATGATTCTTTGTCCCCCGTGACTTCTTCTATTTAGATTTCTTTATTCCTATGCCGTAAGAACTATTTCTTATATTACTGGAATGAAAAGTCTTTTCAGCCAACCTGACGATGTCCATTAATTTTGCTCCAAATAAAAAAAACAAAAAAGCATACTCACTAAAACTTACGACCATCATTTTCCCCCTTGGTTGAATTTCACAAGAACCTTTCTTATAGGCTACACTCTTCAAGATACTTTATTTAAAACTACAAGTTTCTGATCATTTAGGCTGTGCATTGATCTTTGAGTCAGTTTATTCTTTATATAATAAACGAGCAGCGCCCGCGGTTTCCCCCACGTGAAAAATATAGCCTATCATCATCCTAAAGTCCATTCTTATAAAATATTTTTTGTAATCGGATGAGTAGTTTCGAAGATTACGACTTACATTAAAACTCACAAGCTTTATCTCTTTTTTCTATTAGCATAGATAAATAAATCAAATAAAAACATACGTATTGTGGCACAAAAAGAAGAATGCAAAAAACATGAAATACCCGATAAAAATATCCATGACAATAATCTAACGTTGCTAAAGGCTCCTATTCAGAAGACACACAATTATACAATTTATATAAATATCCTCAGTTAATGGAATTCACAAAATCGAGTTTCCTCTTCTCATAAAGTGAGACTGACTTTTAAAAAAATACCTATAACCTATGATTTTGCTACATTACGTGTTCAAATTTGTGTTTACTGATTCTCAAGTGAATAACCGTTTATCTAAGTTTTTTTACTACATATATTTTGTATGCGTCTATGTTTAAAGCGCAAACGATGATGCGAATTTACGTCTAGTTTAACTTATTTTCCGTTTTATTACCTAAAACTTTCGTAAAAATCTGCTTTTGTTTTACATATTTGGTGCTTTTGTGATACTTTTGTGTTAACCATAACACAAACTTTGTGTTTAGTGACACAAAACTATTGTAGAGGTTCATTTAGATTGAGATAATAAAAAATCATACGGTTAAAAAAAAATTTCATTTATAAAAATATTTTTTTGCTTCGGCGTCTCGGCTAAAGCACGCGCAACCTGCATCATTGAATGTGTAAACTTTGATTGGATTTTGACTTGGGCGATTTAACTGCCTGGTTAGAAGGTTTAAGATCTATATGTAGGATATATCTCTTTGTTTTTCGATATAAAACTGTGGTGATTAATATTAAAAAGGCGTTAAAGTACTTTTTTATTATTTGTCTTACTTACCCATTATTGTACTACATTATGAAACAAGCTTTATAAAAAATGAGTTACTTTTATGTTACATTTGCGTTACAGTATCACAAAAGTTACTGTGTTGCTCCTGTGTTATAAATAATAATTTTGGCGGCCTTACCCACATGTCAAATTTAAAAGTGTTCATTTTAATAGTTATTCGCTTAATCTAAAGGAACAAAAAAATAAATGTATGCGTTGTATAAAAATAACAAGGCTTTTTGTCATCAACAAGCCAGTTCGATTTTGCATTTCATCATCCTACTACGAATAGATCACTAAAATCGTTCGGAACTATCATTCATAAATCAAAATTATGTTCATACCCGTACAAAAAAAAAGTGCCTAAGGGCCATTTGCACAACGCGAGTTTTCGTATGCAAGTGGGGTTACATTGCGCGGCTCGATCAGTCGACCGATCACATCATACCTCGGTAGCCCGCAATGTAATGCAACTCGCATGTGAAAACGAATACCATGTAAATGGCTCCTAAGAGTTTAGTTTACTATGGTGGGATAAGGTCGCCTTTAAATCTGTAAGTTTTACTTTCGTGAGTAGCTTACATCAATTAATTTACATACGTTAAATTTGGAAATGTAAATTTGTAATCACGTTTGTATCGGTAATTGCGTAAATTTACGAAAGTTGAAAAATTACAGTTCTTAACTTTATCGGATTTCCTAACGTAAATCATTTCTCAACTTGCGCTTACTTACTTTTATCTCAATTCAGACCAAGAGAAGCAGTAAAAACTTATGAAAAGAAAGAAAATAGCTAAACAAATAAGGAGCTAATTGCCAGCTCCATCCGATACTATTGGATTACAATAATTAAGAACACAAACACCGCGTCGAAATAAATTTAGTGCATTATGATCGTTGGCATAAAACTTCTTTTTTGATACTTCCTAGCTTACTTATTACTTAAACAGATATATGATTGATATGGTTTAAATGACGCTAGAGGATCTACTCTGGCGTCATGTCAACCATATCGTTCAAATATTTATTTAAGTAATATTCAAGCTGGGAAGTATCAAAAAAGAATTTTAATTTCTTTTATTTGCTAAAAATTGCATTTTTTATGGTGGATACTTTTTTATTGTATTGTCACCTTATCTACTTACATACCAAATAGAAGCAAATACAGCCAATGGTAGTGGTTCATACACAATATATCGTGAACAAGTATTATTTACTGTAATTTTATTTTTTGTATTC